>BSBN01000627.1:4410000-5660000 GCA_027924645.1 Cunninghamia lanceolata
GAAACTAACTGATTCCAACCGTCTAAAACTAACAACTTGACAAAAGTGACCTAAGTCACTAGGGACTTACAAACAGAAATGACATGCATTGGTCGAATAGACCTTATTACAATGCAAACATGATTTTCCAAACAAACATGAATTTAAATGCCTCATGGAGGCCACCTTGTGTTAGGTGCTCCTGCACCATTCTGGGATCTGGATAAGTGGCTTTTTTCCATTGTGCTTTGGTGACAGCAAGGATATCTTCATCATTTTCCTCGACATTGATAAGGTTCACCCCTTTCTGGTTTGGGCAATCTTTTTCTTCATGGCCTCCGGGCCCACACCACTTGCATAATGCATTTGTTTTGTTCTGATTATTGTTCGGGCATTCCCTTGCAAAGTGTCCCCATTCGTTGCATTGTCGACATTGTATCATGGGTCGCCCCTTGCTATCGTATTGTAACAACTATCATTCACAAGATGGCAGGATGATTGCTTTGATACCACTTGTGATGTCCCCTTTTAGGATATTCTTGATTTCTTAACCTGCACACAAGAATAACTACTAGAAAGGGACATTAGCACTATTAAAGATCAATTTAGTAATGAAATCAATACATCATAAGCATAATCAATAACAATGAACAAGAATGTATTGTTACATGTGCGTACATATATTCAAATGTATTTCTACATACTTTAACATACTTATACCTTAACCATGTTTAGGCCTCATGATATACTTTGGGAATGGTGGCGTCGAGCCTGGCCGTTAATCTAGCTCAATCATCTACCCTAGTGGAGGAGGGGAAAACATTACGTTAAGGCACTAGATAACTAATCCCCACTGCCATGGGTCCAAGGGTTTCATGAACGCCCGTCAATACCACCACTTGGCCCAAAGGTTTCACGAACACCTGTCGATACCACCATTTGGGAGTCGCCCACCGTATGAGACATTAATAACAAACTGGTCTCCACTGCCATAGGCCCAAGGGTTTCATATTATTTTCTGCCTCAAACAGAGCGCTGCCTATAGTCTTAAGCGCTGCTTTTCATATCATATTACATGCTGGTTTTGTCTTATACCTTAAACCGTAGTATATGTGATATTGAATCGCACTTCATAGTGATCTCCATATTAATGAGAATCATTTAAGTGATTACTTATTCATCGCTGCCTTATATTGATTACATTTCTTTATATATTGCTGGCTGCAAACCCACGTATGGTATGCTACTATATGTAATTTATAATAATTTTCATATTATTCATATATATATATTAACATTTATGTTTATATTTATTTATTATATATTATATATTATGTTATATTATTATTATAATATATTTTATATTTATATAATATATATTATATTTAATAATTTTTATAATTATAATAA
Organism: Cunninghamia lanceolata; assembly: GCA_027924645.1. Classification (NCBI taxonomy): domain Eukaryota; kingdom Viridiplantae; phylum Streptophyta; class Pinopsida; order Cupressales; family Cupressaceae; genus Cunninghamia; species Cunninghamia lanceolata. The sequence continues at coordinate 4,411,390 of BSBN01000627.1, forward strand.
TATAATATTTATATTTGTATTAATAATTATATTTGTTATTTATAATATATTTAATTATTTAAATAAATATATTATATTAGAACAATATTTAGTTTATAATTTATCAATATGGGGACATGGCATGACCCCACTTATTACACTTTTGGCATTGTATAACTAGTTAACCCTGGCCATCATACTGGATCCATCTTTGCTTCCTCCACCCATATTCTGATGTCTATTATTATATCTTTGATTTCAGTATCCACCAAGTGATGCATTTGTAGATGCGCTATGGGATGCATCTTTGTTCTTTTGCCACTTCACTGGGGTGGTGGGTGGTGTCGATGGCTCTCGTTGAGTGAAAGAGTAGTTGGTCACTCTTATTCTTCAAATTCAAATTATATGCAATCCATGATTGTGTGGCTTGCATCTTAAGAAATTTCACAAAACATCCTCTTTGGGCAATTGACTTTAGTGTGACCTTTTGCTTTGTCTATACACCACGTCTTATTCTTCTTCTCTCATGTCCCTTTAGCTCTTTCATCATCCTCATCATGTCCCTGTGAAGAGCTTGAATTGATCCCGCTTCATTATTGCTTGAATCAGAATCTTCTTCTTCTATTTTCCTCGAGTGGGAGGATTCATGTTTTCACCCTCATTGTCCATTGCATGGTTATATGCATCCTCATAAGACGAGGGTGGAACAATCTTCATCTTCCTGCTTAGTGAGGGTATCAATTCAGTAAATCTCCATTTCTTCAAACCATCAGTTGGTTCCTTCCTAAGTTTGCTTAACAATTCTATTAGCCTCTTATTATAGGCTTGTACATTTTCATGTTTACCTTGTTGGGTGTTACAGATTTTTGTGACAATCTTGTTATTGTTCCTCAAGAGTTTGAGCTCTTTCGTGAATGCCTTAGTTTGTCCCATGTGGCTTTCTTAGAATTTGGAATATTAGTGTACTAGTCAATCGCCACTGTTCAAAGTTTGGTTGGAGAGCATCTCAACTAGTGTCGTTGGTCCATTTGCCCATTGGTAGTCCATATAGTTATGCATGTCCTACAATGACATATAGGATCTTTAGATTTGTCTCCAATAAACTTTGGCAAATTTTCTTTCTCAGGAGATGAAGTAGATGGATTACATGGAATTTCTTCGAGGTGACCCTCCAAATATGATCCTCCTACAGAAGTTCGTTGTTGGACGTTCCTCACCATTGTTGGACATGTCACTATACTCGACCCTTCCTTTAGTAGTGATACATACTTTGTTCTGGTTTACTTCAGGTTCCCCCATTGGTTTAGCTTGCCTTGGTGTTATTGGTTGTAGATCTTCAATTAGTAGTTCTTCTATAACATGTATATTTGTTTCATAAGCAGCTTGTTCCTCTTTTGTGAATGTTGATGATGTTTTTCAGTTTTGTGACAACAACAACAATAGAATAAAACACCAAGTGCTCTATCCTCTCTTGAACAAAGCCTCTCAAATGCTAAACTATGTGATCAATCAAGAGTGCTTCAAGGTTCCTTTGATGTCAGGTCTTGACTTGCACGTGGATAGCCTTCACTGATTTAATGTGATCTTGCTAGTAATCACAAAGGGACTTACGCTAAATTCCTCCTTCGCGAACATGGATGAAATTCCGTACTCCTTGGATGTGAATGAATGGAACTTCTTCATTCAAACTTAAAAGAAAATGCAAAAGAGAGAGGGTTTAGAGAACTAATCTAAGGACAATGAAGTAATGAATGATGTGTAGATAGACAAACTCCTCACGAAACCAAACTTGGCTTCACCATGAGAACCAACAATTACACGAAACGGGTGCAATCTCCTAAGGTAACCCAATGATTTTCATATTGTGAAACATCCATCCAAACACCCACAGCTGGCGCAGCTTGAACAGTCTTCACAATTGAACTAAAACATATGAAGGTTCAGGCTAACTTTACAAAGTGAGTTGCCTTCGGCAATCCACAAAAAGTATGAACCAAGAAGAATTCATCAAATATCTTTGCATAAACTCATTACATCAATGAACTTCTAGTCTACTATCTAAGCTACTTGGAAACATTTCTCAATCATATGCGAGAATTTGAAACCATGTGAACATTCCATAATCACACAAAATCACCATGAAAAATCAACAATGAGCTTGTATTGATCCAGGAAGTATTTTTACAACAATTTCACAATATCTCTTCAATGACTTTGAAGAGCTTCCTCTCCTCTACTTGCTATCCTACTCTCCTACAACAACTTTATTTCTAATGTAATACAAATGAGAGAAGTGAGCCTTTTATAGACTCCAAAAATTACATGAACGGCTAGGATTGATTTGCAAACCAATGGCTAAGATCTTGCCACATCAACAATTAGTTACAACAACTTGCTATTTTTAGCAAAAGTAAACGTTGACAGAACTTGTGTACATAAAACTCATATGCAATGAAGACACGTTTTCCAAGGTGATAAGCATGACATGGAATCTTTGGAATTTTCTAGATAGGAGCCTTCTTTAGCCTCTTGCTTGTTGTATATTCATTGAATGTGGATGGATGATGTGGCAAGATATGATTGGACTAGTGGTGTGCAAAGCCACCTCAACATTGAGCAAGCCGGTTTGGTCTTCTCTGTGTTCACACTGCTTGGAATATTTCCTAAATTTTATCATTTTTTCTTGGAAAGTCTTCAATCTTAGATTTTCACCTCTGGAACTTAGCTGCTTGAACTTGAAACTTGGGAATTTTGAATTTCTTCATGTTGTCTTTCATGCCTTAGTACTTTGAATGTAATTCACAACTTTGCTTGATGTACATGCTCATTCTCATCTTGTGAAATTCTTGTTCTCGTACAGGATTCTGGCTCTAAATGGTGTAGGAAGTAGAAGATATCTTGTGCGTAAATTCTTGGAGTAGATTGCATGATGATTGTCTTTCTTCTTTTTAGCGCATGATAACTTTGGAAGCTTAGACATGGAATGAATCTCTAGATGATGACTTCTTCTCATGCGTAGTGAAGTGATGCCCCCCTTCCGGACATATGAAGTCTTGAAAGTAAAATGAACTTGATGTAGGAACTCCTCCGTGTGGTGATGATGATGAACTCAAGCAACTTTCCTCCCTTCTCTAAACTTCTCATGTATGAGCTCTCGCCATTCACCTCCTTGGATCCTCCATCACCTACAAAAGAGAGACAATTATCAATTGCAAAGATGATCATTAACAACATTTCATTACGAATTTACTCAACAAACACCTTGCATTGATCTTAGGCGAGGTTTTCACTGTTTGGAGGAATTGAATGTGTAGGGCGGATTTTTCTTGTACAAGAGAAATATGCGCCCTAGCAAGGGCGCATTCTGTATGTTCATTAGAAATTTCCTCGTTCTTACTTAGAACATTTTAAAGTTTTTTCTTCAAATACTTTCAAACTTGCTCTTCCTTTTGGCAAATTTCCCTTCAATTTGATGATTTTTGCACTTTTCATGAATTAAATTGCCTTCCTTTCCTGGGCGCATACTGACTGCTCAGAGGAAATTTCCTCCTTTTCTCTGGGTGCATATTGAATGGGTGTGTTCAATTTCCCCATTTGTAACTTTAGAACTTGCTAATCTTTGTGAATTTTTCTAAGTCTTTCCGAATGATTTTCACTAAGTTTCCAAATGACTTTCTAGGATCAAGTTTCAAGACTGCAAGTCTCCAAAGTGGCCGTGATTTCCTTGTGTGGATCCTCTTTCATCTAGGGCGGATTTTTCTTGTCTATGAGAAATTTCCACTTTTTGCAACTTTAATACTTAGGTTCCTTGTTCTCACTTTCAACTCTTCTCTTGCCTTAGATGAATTTTAACTTGAATGCATTTTGATTCTAACTCATTTTCTCAAAAATGTTGAAAATATATCCACTGACTTGGGCGCATATTTCTTGGATGCAAGAAATTTCCTCCTTTTCGCCTTCAATTCTCGACAAATTTCTTGAGGTTTTCAAAAGGTATTTTCATGAATTTCAACTAAGGAGACAAAACTTTCATGTTTGGGTGATCAACCCTAACTGGGTGCATTTTGACTGATCAGAGGAAATTTCCCTAGGCACATAGTGAATGAGTGCATTTAGTTTCCACACTTTCGTTGGGCGCAGATTGAATGGGTGCATTCAGTTTTCACACTTTCCCTAGTCATTTTCTCAGCTTTGATTCCTCTGTTTCGCGAATTTGACAAAGTTTCATCACTTTTGCTTCCTATTCTTGGGCGCAAACTAATAAATGATCATGAGAAATTTTCACTTTTTTTTTTCTGGGCGCATTTTGACTGCTCATGAGAAATTTCCGCTCAAGGCCCAAGACTTCATTTTTTCCGCCCGATTTCGAAGTGCCCTGGGTGGAAGTATATTTAAAAATATATTTAAGTATATGCCTATACTTTAAATATTTTGAAATATACTTCCAGGATGTATGAGATAGGTCTTGGATCCATGAGATTTAACATGCAGATTCTAGATTTTTGAGGATCCACCAGATTTCAGACTTAGTCAGTTTTTAGGATCTTAGAACATTAGACTTTAGGACATCAGACTTAGTCAATTTTAGGATTTCAATTTCCACATAGACCCTTGAGCAAGAAGCCGACGCGACATCGACAAATCTATACTTCCAAACCTACAAACTCAAAGAAATCTAAACCCTAAAGCAAACCTATAACAAAAAGCGAGGAAAAGAGGGGGTCCCCATTTGCAATGGGGCGATGTGTGATTATGTCACAGGAGTGAAGAAATTGGTTTTCAACTTTTCTTCAAAGTCAAGAATTCCCTCTAAAGGAAGAGGCTTCACATCTGCTTCTTCGGATCAAAACACTTATGATCTTGCTTCATACCTTCGTATACTTAATCATTTTGTCACTACTGCCTTGTAACAAATCATTATCCTTCATTTATATCCTCCGCAAGCCTTCAAATCATTATCATGTCAGCCTAATTGCAACGGGTAGTTATGAAACGTGTAGACACGGATAGGTCGGACCTAAACATAAGGCATTGCTCCGCTAGTGCATAGAACTTTGTGCAGATCTCCATGAAGGTCGACTAGGTCCTTAATTACCTTGAATGATGTTCCTTTAGGCTCCGCAAGTCACGGAATTGCTCCGCAAGCCAATTAGACTCCACTGAACACTGTCGGCTCTGTTATGTGAAAACAAGTAATCTTCTAATAGCGATATCTTTTCAGAATCGAACCCAAATGATCTGAATTTTGGATATGTTGTAGATGATGATGTTTAGATGCTAAGTCCAGCTCCACAGCCTCTCATATGCAAATGTGGTAAAATGCGGTATTCTCCAAGGTCGCTCTCCCGGTACTCTGCAACTTCATTGCTAACTGTCCCAATTGTTTTGAATGCTTCCGGATGCTCCTGCGTCACTTTGTCGGGTCTTATATGGAGTCCATAGACTTTGTTGGGCTTGCCAACCTTATTCGATCTACAACATCTACACTTCCTTTCTTTGGGAGTGACAATTGCCATGTGATCTCCACCCACTCTGCACTTATAGGTGGGTGCCATACGGTGTTTAGGTACAAGCTGAACCCTTCCTTCATTTTGGCTTTGGCTCTGGTGCCTTCTCATGCTTTGGCTTCGACTTTTGTTTCCACTTTGGCTTTCGCTAATGTTTCGTACTCGTGACCTTGACTTCCTATTAGAGGCAGCCTCTTGCAGCCCTTGTTTGCTTTCTTGCTGTTCCAATAATTAGATAGATTGTTAGATAGTTTGGTCCACTCCCTCATTGCTTTGTTTCTTTTTCATGCCTCTATTTGGAATCAATGGCATTGAATTTCTTGGAGTTTGGTGTTGATCCTTTGATCTTTCTTCTTCCTCATGGTGACTCCTTCATACCGTTGTAGGATTTGTAGTTGTTGTGCTTCATGGTCTTGTTTAGTAGGAAGATCTTGCAATATGAGATAATGTCAAGTAAGGAGTTTGGGTAGGTGATCGAGTAGTGTATCAATGTCTTCATTTACCATCAAATTATTCCAAATGGTGTCTTGCAGCACTTGATTCCTTTCAACTTCTATGTGAAAGTGCTCTCGTATAGAGAGGTCTCACAAATATTTGAAGTCCCTTGCAAGATCATTCTCACGTACTTGGCTTGTATTCATTGCTTTGTCGATCAGTCGACCCTTTTTTTTGGTCATCCTTTAAATGTCTTCGTTAATAGATATCGATTGATGTTTCCTTTCATGACCCAAGTTTACAAAGGCAACAATCCCAAAATGTTTGCCACTGATTCTACACTGCCAAATTGCAGCAATATAAATAGCAATAGTAAGAACAATGAACACAATAGATACTAGATAATCAGATGTTCTCATATAAGTAGTGTCTTTACAATTGTTTAGTAAGGGAGGCCCAAATCAGCATACCTTCCCTGACGTAGACTTGCTTTTTAAATGACACTACATATGGTTATTAGACAACCATCAACAACTGAACATAAGAAGATACATCACTACCTAATGCCAACAAAAAATAATGGGTTGGCTATGACAAAAAATAATGGGTTGGCTATAACAAAACATTATTAAATCAATGGTCTACAATATTAATGTCTATGAATGAACAAAAATAGATCAAAGCATAGTTCAACAACTTGGACTCGGAGAGTACTCGACAAGTCAAAAATTTCCAACTTGGAGAGTACTCGGCAAAAACTCGACAAAACTTGGCAACTTAAAAAACACTAAAGTTTTTGAAACTCGGCAAAACTCGACAAAACTCGGCAACTTAAAAAACACTAAAATTTTTGAAACTCAGCAAAACTCGCCAAAAACTCGCTAAAAACTCGCCAAAACTTGGGCTGGCCGAGTTTTTGGCAAGTCTCGGCGAGTACTCGCCAAAAACTTGGCCATAAGACTCGGCGAGATAAACTTGCAGGTACTCACACGGGTTAAAAACTCGCGAGTACTCTGCAACTCGTCGACTTGAAGTATGGATTGAAGGAATTGGAATGTACACTAGGCACAATAGCAAAGGACTAGGGCAAAAGGGGTCCTAGTCAGGAAGCAAAAATGAAAAAGCGAGAAAGGCTAGAAAAAATACACTCGGGTTAACCTAAAAAGAGTAATCCCCAAACTAATACAAGAATAAATAGATAGGTGGGGGAAGATCCCTCAAAGAAGTAGAGATAGATGAAGACCACCCAAGTGGGGAGCCAAAAACCTAAGGTGTTAGTGTTAGTCTTTAGGGATGAATTGGAGGGACCGACACTTTTCTGATTGATCATTGTAGGAGTACCACTATAGAGCTTGAGAATGTTCATTGGAGAAAGTCTAGGGCTAAGGGGGGTGGGTTGGATAATCCTAGGAGGTAGTCAATTTCGCACAGAACCTTTTCTAACATTCGAAGCCAAATAACTATTGGTAGTAGAAAAAACCTAAAAATGTGAGCTTTCCCTTGAGATATGTGCCATGGAAGTGATGAGCACACGGTGATATTGAGAGAGGGGGTGAATTAGTATCTAACAATCTTTTACTTTTCCAAGCTCAATTAATTACATTAACTACACATATGCAAGATCTAGCAATTAAGTACACAATGAGAACACACGATTTATGTGGAAACCCTTTCGGAAGAAAACCACGGCACAAAATTGCTTATATATATATATCATAGTTACGAGATTCGGACTCGGCTCGGACTCGGCAAGCTGATTTTGGACTCGGACTCGGCACCTAGACTCGGCAAAAATTCGGCAAATTGAAAAACCCAAGAAATTCAGAGATTTTTAAGGATTTAAAACTTGTTTCATGCACTCTTTAATAAATAAGCCTTAAAGACACAATAACATCATCAAATAGAAGCTAATTTGATCACATACACAAGTATACATCGATCACATAAGTATAAACGCAAATTGTAGCTGAAGGAAATAACACACTTAGATATATAAATATTGTCAAATGTATACAAAACTCATGGAATATGAAATCCATGGCATCAAAAGTTCCAAACAAATATCAAAACAAAAACTAGAAGTCTATGGCTCAGAGGAGCTTGCAAGTGCACCCTTCCTACGAAGGCGTCTAAGATAGATCTTGGATGATGATGCAGCCATAATATCTGCCTCTGTCTCTGTGCCACCCACACCAACATCTCATGTGTCTGTTGACTTTGCTCGTGCTCTAACCTCCTCCTCTGCCATGGCTATAGCCTCAGCCCCTCTATCCGCCTGGGCAACCCAATCGAGGTCCTCATCACTAAAGATAGGATCCTCAGCCTCAGTGATCCAATCAGATTGTGGATCGACCTCCTATAGCGTGATGGGGGTGGAGTCAGTGCCCAAAATTTGTCTGTGGTGAAGATGAAGGTTGTAATGAACATAGATTAGATCATTCAACCTCTGTACAGACGGTCTATTGCGCTTCTTGGAGTGTATGTGCTCAAACATACTCCAATTGCGCTCACAACCCGAAGCACTGCATGGTTGGCTCAATATTCGAATTGCAATCTTCTGAAGATTTGGTACCTTAGCAGCAAACATATCCCACCATGCATCTGAGATGAGAAAAAGAAAAAAAATCAATCTCATTATCCAACTTTAAGTTCCAACATTTAATAATAATATAAAAAGAGGAAAAGTTTTTTAGATTTTTAAACTTAAATTATGCCCTTAATATAATTTTACCTGGCTGCAATGTTGACCGAGTTTTTTGCACATCTCACGAGAAAAGAGATCTTGTGCAAGTCTAAAGGTCTCATGCTCATGGACTATTTGTGTTGAATTAGCCGACATCCGCTCTAACACTGTGTAGAGCCCACTCAGAACCTCCTCATCTGCCTTGAAATCAGGGCGGAATTGAAATGCCCAATTGAGGTAATAAGCGACTATGTGTAGGGGCTTGTGAAGCTGGTGGTGCTATCTCCTATCAATGATCTCCCAAATGGGACGATACTTACCCTCAACTCCCCCATAGATGGATCTAATGGCCTCCTTGGCCCTATCCATGCCCTCATATATGTAGCCCATTGCGGGTTTTTCCCATCAACAACTCGTAGGAGAACTACTATAGGTTTAGTGCACTGCAATTATTGTGAAACATTAAGTTAAGTGTGAACAAAAATAAGCAAATAAAAGAAAAATATGAATAAAAATTAAAACATAATGTATAATTAGATTTTCATTTACGTTTACAATCTCCTCAACAGGTGTCCAAAATCTTGGCTCATCAAAGATCCAATTTGCTACTTCAGCCCCTGCATTGGTATTAGCATAGGATAAGGAAGTCCACTCCTCATCAACAAACATGCGCCTTAAAGCTTTTCTTGACTGAAGCAAGGATTGTAATGTGATGAAATTTGTTGCAAATCGGGTTATGCCAAGACGAGCCAACTCCTTTTGCTGCATGAATTGCCTCATTAGGTTGAGGACCCATGTGTGATTGTATATGAATTTACAAATATTTCTTGCCATCTTTACATATGTTTTGATCCATGGAATCTTGCCAATATCCTCAATGGGTAGCACATGGAGTCCAAAATAATGATGGATGCCTCTCCATCAATAGTCTACCCACAACAACATAATTTGCTGCATTATCTGTCACCACTTGCACCACATTCTCCTCACCCACCTCAGCTATGACTTCCTCTATAGCTTCACAAAGGAATGTGGCATTTTTAACATGTCCTGAAGCATCAATAGATTTGATGAATACGGTGCCACCTAAAAAAGAAACAAAATCAATGATTCAATAAAGCATAAATTAAAAATATTAATCACTAAATCAATGCATTGTAGGAAGTAGAATCCTCTGAGGAAGAAACCAGAAAATTTAGCAATGTTCTATTTCTTCTATCAGTCCAACCATCGGTCATGATGGTGCAACCCTTCGTCCTCCATATCAACCGTTGCTCCTCTATTGTGGCTTTTACATCGGCCACCTTTTGTGTTAAAATTGGGCCCTTTATGTCATCTTCACTAGGGGCTTTGAACCCCGCCCCACAAACAACAATGGCATCAACCATGTTTTGCCAATAAGGAGACCTTACACATGTCACAAATAAATTAAATAAAATAAGTATTGTAAAATGGAGAGTGTAAATTTGAATTCGACATACCTCTAAAATTTAAATATAAAAATTCAAGAGACAAAGAATCAAGCTATAAATTTTAAAACAATCAAACAAAAAAGAATTACCTGGCTGCATGGAATGGAATGGTGCAATAGTACCAAAAGTCTCCAATTGCACGTCTAGTTGCATCATGTACGTCCTTGTTCCAACCCATGCTCTCAAGCGACGATTGGGAACTTGGAGTAGTGCGTGGCAAAATATATGAATCAATCCTAGATTTACGAACTCTAGGCCCAATAAAACTGCCGCTGGTAGTGGCAGTAGTAGTAGCAGGTGTTCCACTTCCAACACTAGCACCACCAGGCCCAACCCCTGGAGAAGGACGAAATGGAGGCATGGAAGAAGACTCTCCACTACCACCTGTTGTGATGTAATCACACATCGCCCCATTGCAAATGGGGACCCCCTCTTTTTTTTTTTACTTTCTTTGTTTTGCTTTAAAGTTTAGTTTTACTCTGAGCTTGTAGGGTTTTGGTAGTGTTGTTTTGCCCATGTCTCGACAGTTTCTTGCCAAGAGGTCTATATGCCTTCATCCAGATGCATGTCAATGAGACCCTGAAAATGACTAAGTTTGATATCCTGAAAATCCTGAAAAAATGACTACAGAAATCTAGAATTTGCATGTTAAATCCTATGGATCCAGGACCTATCTCAAACATCCTGGAAGTATATTGATGAATATTTAAAGTATAAGTATCTGACTTATACTTAAACATATTTTCAATATACTTCCATTCAGGAAAATCCAAAATTTGACTAAGGCAAGAAATTCCTCACTCCATGTCTAAACCTGCCCTACCTAGGCGGCCTTGGCATGAGCTCATGGATTTCATGTCCTGCACATGCATTTATCCAGACACCACCCTCAAGTCCGCCCAAGGGAAAAGTTGTCAAATTTACAAGGTTTTGAGGACAAAGGTGATAAAATTCAAAGAAATTTCATAAGTCTGAGTGATTCTAAGGCTTCACATGACACTATCCAAGCACTCCTTCCTAGCCCGCCCAACATGGGCAGCCTCACAAGGTCCTTTTGGACATTGTCTTCACCTCTAGGAGAGTCAGTCCAGACGACACCCACAAATCCGCCCAAGCAAAAATGGTTAAGTTTTCAAGGTTTTCTTGCACAAGACACTAGGATATGATGAAATTCCAATGAAAGTTTGCAAGTTAGATAGAATCAAGGGCATTTCAAGCAAAGTTCCATGGGTCACCTCCAAACCCGCCCTACCAGGGCGGCCTCAAGATGCATTCATGGACTTTGTCTTGTTCCAGGTGACATTGTCCAGACAGTACTCTCAAATCCTCCCTAGGAGAAAAATAGTTAAGTTTTGAGGTTTTGATGCACAAAACACTGAGATATGAGGATTTGTAAGTAAGATTTATGAGTTTGAGTGAAGTCAAGTGGATTATAAGCTACATTCCAAGTGTCACTCCTCAACCTGCCCTACCTGGGCGGCCTTGGCATGAGGACATGGATGATGTCTTCATCTCCACATGGATCCCTCCAGACAACACTTCAACCCTGCCTAAGGAGACAGTGATCAAGTTTTTGAAGTGTTTCAAGTACTATGCATTAGAAGATGATGAAATTCCAATGGAAGCTTGAAGGTTTGAAAGAGTTGAATGAGTTTTAAGTTAAAATCCAAAGGTCACCTCTAAAGCCGCCCTACCTGGGCGGCCTCAAGAGGTCCTTGTGGATTGTATCATCTGCCACATGAAGCACTCCAAACACTGTCTCTGAAGTCACCCAGGGTGAAGAACAAACATAAGTTGTAAGTTTGTTTGATGAGAATGATGTAGATAACACCAAGGAGATGAGATAGTCAAATTGATAAGAGTGAAAGGTTTCTTAGTGTCAAAAATCCAAGGCCTACTCTCAAACCCGCCCTTTCTAGGCGGATTTCACCAAGACAGATGGACAAGATCATCACCTAGCATCCATGATGTGTCTTTCAACTTAAAAAAAAAAAACACCTCAAAATTGCCTAAGTCTTAAGGAAGTTGGAGAGAAAGGTCTTCCTCCAAGCCGCCCATGCTAGGTGGCCTTCAACATCATGCTTGGATTGTGTCTCCTCCACAACATACTGTCCATACACACCCTCCAAACCTGCCTTGTCAAGTGACTCCCACCATCATGCATGTCTTCCACACCATTCACTCCATGCACTCACTCTAAATCCGCCCATGCTTCAAGAGTTACATAGCATTCAAAGGAGGATAAACTCTCAATGAAACAAGTGAAGAGCTCTTAAGTTGTCAAAACCAAGCTAAAAAATGCTTAAGTGATGAAAATTCCTTATACCTCCTCCAATCTCGCCCATGCTAGGCGGCCTTGAGCACTTTGTCTGGACAAGGTCATGTCATTCACAAGACACACTCCGCCTATCACCTCTAAACTGGCCCAGCCTAGGCGGCCTCACAAGGTAGTGATGGAGAATGTCATCATCAGGAGACTTTCTCCAGAAACTCCCTCTAAACCTGCCCAAGGAGGAAAGTGGTCAAGTTTACAAGATGTTTTAAGCACAAAGACAAGGATATGATGAAATTCCAAGCAAAGTTTATAAAATTAAAGCAATCAAATGCATTTCATAGAAGAATCCAAGGGTCACCTCCAAACCCGCCCTACTTGGGCAGCCTCAAGAGGTGCTCATGGACTCTGTCATGTCCCACATCAAACTCTCCATGCACTACTTCCAGAACCGCCCAGGGATGAAGGTGGCATAAGTTGCAAGTTTACTTGATGAGAATGATGAAGATGACACCAAGCATTACTTAAACTCTTCCCAACAAGGATGGATTAATCACTAACCCTGATGTCCTAAAATCCTGAAAATTGGCTAAGTCTAAAATCTGGTGGATCCTCCAAAATCTAGAATTTGCATGTTAAATCCTATGGATCCAAGACCCATCTCAAACATCCTGGAAGTATATTGATAAATATTTAAAGTATCAGAAATTCAATAGCTGACTTGTACTTAAACATATTTTCAAAATAATTCCATTCAGGACATTTCCAATATGGCGACAGGGCTTGCATTCCAAGCACACCTTCTAAACCCGCCCAGCCTGGGCGGAAATTTCCCCTGAGCATGGATTCCATGTCGTTCACACGAGTTTCTCCAGACAAAGACCTCAAACCCGCCCAGGAAAACCCTTACGAAAAGTTGCAAGTTAGGAGAAGTAGGGAGTTCATTTAGAGGCAAAAAAAGAACAAGACTGAGAAAAATCCAAGACTCCCTCTCAAATCTGCCCTTCCTGGGCGACCTTTTGGTGTGAGCTTGGATTAGGTAGTGATTACTCCACATAACTCCTAATCTGCCCATCCACTGAGGTAAGTTGCAAGAACAATCAATGAAGGAAGGTGGAAGTTGATTAAGGGAAATGAGACAAGTTTCCAAATGTTATGAAGATCATTCCACACAACACCCTCTAGGCCGCCTAGCTTGGGCGGATTTCACTATGTCATAAGGATTGTCCTTCATTTGCATTCCAAACTTGCCTGCTAACTTTGCACAAGTACTCCAAGATACTAAGTCATGTCAAGAGAGAAGGAGGAGTCATTCAGGTGAAGCCAAAAATTGTCTAAGTCTAAAATTCCTTACCTGACCTTCAAACCCGCCCTTCCTAGGTGGCCTTGACCACCTTGCATGGATTCCATGTCCTTCACATCACACACTTCGCACACACCCTCCAAACCTGCCCAACATAGGCACTCCAGAGACTTAGGCATGGATTTCATGCGAAAGGGTATGTTTTGAAATATCATTTTTTGATCCCACATGCATAAGATGAATGTAATTTGTTATTGAAAATCCTTTATATCAAGTCTTAATTTGATGTGTTTCTTCTTGTAGGTGATGGAGGTTCCAAGGAGGTGAATGGCGAGAGCTCATACATAAGAAGTTTGGAAGATGGAGGAACGTTGCTCAAACTTGTCATCATCACCACATGGAGGAGAGCTCCAACATCAAGTTTATCTTACTTCGAAGGCTTCGTATGTCTGGATGAGGAAGACATCAACGCCATGCGAAGGGGAGCTAGTCTAAGATAATCAAGGTTACAAGTGTAGTTCATCATCAAGAGCATCATCCATTCGAGGCGAGGACTAGTGGAAGGCTGTCATTTCACCATGCACATCTTGAAGGAGGTCGTCATCCAGAAGCTCACATATCATATGCCAGACAAGAACTCTCATCAGGCATTAGTCTACTCCATGAGACCATGCAACTATTCAGAGGCATAATCCTGCACAAGCACAACAACATCACAAGATGAGAGATGAGCATGATCATCAAAGCGATCCATGAGTTACATCAAGACAACAAGAAGGAAATATTCTAAGTAAAGTGAACATGAAGTGAATCATACTAGTTCATTCAAAGATGCTGAGGTGGCACGTACACATCATCAAGCCAATCGCATTCTGCCATGTCATTCATTCAAGAGGGCCCACCATAAAGATACTCCAAAGATGCTTATCACATTGGGAAACGTGCCTTCATTGCCTCTTTCATGTTCTAAAAATAGCAAATTTTGTAACAAACTGTCTTGTTGTCTCAATCTCGGCCGTTGATTGCTAAATCAATCTGAGCCATTCATTGTAATTCTTGAGCTCTATATAAGGCTCACTACTCTCATTTGTAATGGGACATTATTAGAATTAGAAGATCATTAGAGGGAAATTAGAGGAGGATGATTAGAAGTAGAGATCAAGTAGGAGTAGAGTAGAGAGGGAACTTTTCGAAGTCATGAAGAGAGACATGAGATTGTTGTAATCACACATTTCAAAAGTAATACAAGCTCATTGTTGTTGTTTTGCATGGTGATCTTGTGGCTTTGAAATGTTAGCATGGTTTCAAGTTCTTGAATATGACGGAGATGTGTTTCCAAGAAGCTTAAATAGTAGGGTAGATAAAGTTCATTGATGTGATGTATATGCTAAAGATATTTGATGAACTCCTCCTTGGTTCATACTTTTGATGGTTTGTCGCTGGCAAGTCATCGTGCAAAGTTAGCCTGAACTACATTTGTGTAAGTTAGATTGTGAATGCTCGTTCAAACTGTGCTAGTTGTGGGTGTTTGGATGGAGGTTTACAGTATGAAAATCATTGAGTTACCTTGAGAGATTGCACCTGCTTCTTGTAACTGTTGGTTCTCATGGTGAAGCGGAGTAAGGTTACACGAGGAATTTGTCTATCATAGCATGTGCATTATATTATTGTTCTTAGATTAGAATCCTCTCAACCCCTTCTCTTTTTTCATTTTCTTATAATTAATTTGAAAAGTTCCATTTCATAAGGAGGAAGTAACTTGTTTGAATGGAGTGAGGTGACAATTCTACGTAAGTCCCTTTGTGACACAGCAAATCACATCACACCACCGAGGCTATCCGTTGCAAATCACGTACAAGGAACCTTGGAGCGTACTTGTTTGATCACGTAATTTAGCATTCGAGACGCTTTGTTCAAGAGAGGATAGAGCACTTGGTGTTTTATTCTAATGTTGTTGTTGTCAAGAAAACATCATCAACACCACCAATACTTGCTATCTCCTCTATTTGCCTCCTTTTCAATTTTTTTTTTGCTCAAATGTTTCTAGTTGCACTTTCACCTCTCGTACAACCTCAAGAGGTGCACATTCACATATAGCAGCATCATGGACTAGTATTTGTGCAAGATGGTATTTCAATCTATTAATGCCTTCTCCACGATAAATTGTTTTGCAATAAAAACATTTTACTTCTCCTTTCTTTTGGCTAGGCATAATTTTAGCATGTTTCCAACAAGGGTCCTTCTAACTGGGTTGTTGGACATTGTGATAAAGACGATTTGAAAATCTCAACACTGCTGCAATAACATATAAAATTTATAAATACAAAAAAAATTAACATTTGTGATTTATAATTATTAAAGTAATACAAAAAATGTAGGGTTTGATTACAAAAACACCTAGGGTTTAATAAAAAGAAAATCAGAACACTTAGGGTTCTTTCTTTGATCTACTAAAATAAAAATATAAAATAGAAAGAAGAAAGGAAATGTATAGAAAAATGCAATTTTTGGTTACAAAAAACACAAAAAAACTTTAAAAATACAAACTTACCTCTTAAATCTAGCTTGAAATCAATAGAGAGCTCCTTCCAATCCTTCGTAGACACCTCTAGATGCACCAAAAGTAGCTACGAACCTGCCCAAATGCGATTCAACAATCGATTTTTGCTCTACCTCTTTGCTGGTTTCCCTACAATGCACTCCAAATTTTGCTCACAGCTCTCTTTTCTCCTTCCCCTTTGGCTTCAAAATGAAATGATGTTGCTTTTAGGGTGGAGGAGGAAATATAAGTAAAAAAAAATAACCAAGCGAAAGCATTATTTTTATGTTTTTTTTTTTACTTTTCACGTTCAGCTGAGCGGCAAAGTTTTTCCAGCGGGACTCGCCTAGACTCGGCGAGTTTGGCGAGTCTATAGACTTGGTGAGTCTAGGCGAGTCTCGCAACACTTATATATATATAATTCGGTCAAGTGGAGATTGGTGTGTCTTGTGAGTTGGAGCTCACTATTTGTAAGTGAAGTAAGTTGGAGCCTACAAAAAGAAGAATCTTTTTGTAGGCTCCAACTTACTTCACTTACAAATAGTGAGCTCCAACTCACAAGACACACCAATCTCCACTTGATCGAATTATAGGCACCAACCTATTGGAGGCTCCAACCCCCACACAAACTGAGCTCCAACCCAGCAAGAGGCTCCAACTTATTAATCCTTCAATGGCTGATATAGTATGCTTCTTCACAGAATCTTTCTCACAAATCTGATTACAACTCACACAATGTCCTTTTTCCAAATCTGATCTCTATCCACACAATAACCTTCTTCCACAAATCTAATCACACACTTCCTTCCCTCACAAATCTGATCACAACTATTCACACAATCCTTTCACAAATCTAATCCATAATTTCACCTTAAAATCTGCACTCCCTTAACATTTACCTCTCAATCTTCACATATGTTTGTCATTTATATATTTGCACTTATCCTTCTCATATGGCAGCACATACTCTTCTAAAAAGATATCTGATTTGCACTTCATTTCTGCCTCTTTTTTTCTCAAATCTGCTTTAATACTCAGAAATAAATCATTAAATTCTTGTCTAAAACTCAACCTTTCAATCTCCTTTTATATCCTCCCAAGAGAGGCTTTCCTTTTGAATGAATGTGTCTTTTGCCAATGACACAACCCTTCATAAACTCACACCTCTTCCAATCATATCCTTCATAAATCTGCTATAAATCATGCACACTTCTCATGCACAACTTCCTTACATAAAACTGATCATAATCATGGCATTCTCTTCTCATAGATTTCTGCTCATATCAACATACTATCACATACACACTTCCTCTCAAAACAAATCAAATTTGCTCTTCATAATTGTGCCTCTCTTCTTTCTTTCAACTCTGCTTTAAACTCGGAAATATTTCATTGAATTGCTTATTTCAAAATGAATCTTTCAACTCCCTTTTATACTTTCCAATGGATGTGTCCTTGATGAATAGATATGACCTTTTGTAATATTTTGTCTTATTCACTTTCGTCTTCTTCTCGAATTCATCCTCTAGTGATTTTGTCTTATTCACTTTCGTCTTCTTCTCCAATTCGTCCTTTAGTGATTTTGTCTTCTTCTTTAAACTGATTTGTCTTTATTTGCTAACACAATTTGTTTTCTTGCTGCCTTCATAAAATCACATCATGTATACTAATGATTGCTGTTCCTCTTCGCAAAATATAATACTTGAAAATCGCTGGTATCCACAAAGTATTTGCACCATACAAAAACTGATCGCTGCATGTGTATATCAAAGTATGGTTGTTTGGAAATGACTTCAAAAACTTCTTTTATATCATCCTTGTTTCTTTTCTTCAAAGGAGTCGGCCTCATATGGATTTAAATCTTTAATTTAAATTCTTCTCTTTCACAAGTCGGCCACCTTGGACGTATAATTAAATTTTGAACTCCATTCTATGTCGACCCAAAACACTTATATTTCAAATGTTTAAATCGTTAATTTAAACGTGCAATCTCCCAACAGTAATGTGTACGGATATATTTTGCTTTGCTCTCCAATGGACAATTCTTATTATATCGGGCCACTATTATTTGCCTTGACTTCAATGATCCTATTTATGACTCTGTGCCTTTGATATCACTCGTCTATACATCTCAATCCAACAATCTTCACAACGATCTCTTAGACATCAATCTCACCAACAATCTCGGGCTTTGACATTAGGGATAACAATCTTGTTCATGCACCTTCTTGACATCAATGATAACATGTTTTATACTCTCGTCTGTTCATGACTATTTTCTTAATTTCAATGACAACATGTGTATGCACCTTTGACATCAATGACAAACATTCCAACAGGAAGAAGGGTGTGAGAGGGTCTCTGATGTTGAGAAGAGATAGAGCCACAACCATTAGAATGAGAGTGGGTGACGAGGAGGCTTAGCCATAGAAGATTACAAGGATGAGCAATGTCTCACCAATTTGCACCCATTCATACATGAATCAGTAGTATCCAAAAGGTGCTTAACGCCTCCAATATTTGTGATGTGTTGAAAGAAATAATCAGTTTGTTATATTTAGGACCACCATAAAGAGATTTATGCTCGAACTTGGTGACCTTACAAAGGAAAAGGGGCGAACATCTTTGATTAGGGTTGCAGAAGAAAGTGGATAGAGAGCCACTTGAAACTTTGTATAAACAATAGTATCACTCATGAATTTCATTGTAGACCTACATCGTAAATAAAATGCTCCTCAGATTCCACCTCCTAAGGAGAACTAAGGTGGCAAATTCTCTCACTTTGTAAAATATGGTAATCCGTGTCAACATGAAGCTGATGGGAGCACATCTCCAATTGGCCAAGGGGAACCCTCAAACCATGAGATCAATGATGTTGAAGATAGGTGAACCAAACAATGGTCCCATTAACAACCTATAAGAAGTGCTTAGTGTATAAAGCTAGTTTGTGGCTAAAGAATTCAAATGGGTGGTCCAAGTAACTTGGATGCATTAATGGTAAATGTCCTCTTTGATGGATCAATTGAGTATCTTTTTCCTTAGAAGGTGGTGATGAGGAGCACATAAGGAGTATTTGAAGGGAGGAAGTTGGTCCAAAGGAATGCCAATAGATTGGAAGAGAAGACGGACCTCAAAGAGCCACCAATGCCAAGTTCTGGGGGACACAAAGAGGCAATCTCCTTCAAGGAATAGAGTACCAAAAAGGATATCTCTCATAGGACAAAGCAGAACCACCCATGGATCTCAGCCTATGCATAAACCAATTGAGAATGAAGATATTCTTGATACAAAGGGGTTGGGCAACAAATTCAGCTTAGACAATACATTGCGGAATTGTCTCTTTGCATTGAAACATACATTGAAGCATAATTTTTCTGAACTCTCTCAACTCGAGCGAAGTTACAAGAACCCAAGCTAGGGCCCCAAATCCTAGGCTTAAATATCATGTTGAAAAGGTGCATCTTCTAAGGGATATCCTAGAAATGTACTTGAAAACATTGGTTCTCAAGAGCAAAGAGTGAGGCATACTCCTTGTGAAGACGAGATTGAGTGATAGGCCGTGTTGTGATGTAATCACACATCGCCCCATTGCAAATGGGGACCCCCCTTTTTTTTTGCTTTCTTGCTTCATTTTTCTTTAAAGTTTAGTTTTGCTCTGAGCTTGTAGGGTTTTGGTAGTGTTGTTTTGCCCATGTCTCGACAGTTTCTTGCCAAGAGGTCTATATGCCTTCATCCTGATGCATGTTAGTGAGACCCTGAAAATGACTAAGTTTGATATCCTGAAAATCCTAAAAGACTAAGCTTGAAATCTGGTGGATCCTCAGAAATCTAGAATCTGCATGCTAAATCCTATGGATCCAAGACCTATCTCAAACATCCTGGAAGTATAATGATAAATATTTAAAGTATAAGAAACTCAATATCTGACTTATACTTAAACATATTTTCAATATACTTCCATTTAGGAAAATCCATATTTTCAATATACTTCCATTCAGGAAAATCCAAAATTTGACTAAGGCAAGAAATTCCTCACTCCATGTCTAAACCCGCCCAGCTTGGGCGGCCTTGGCATGAGCTCATGGATTTGATGTCATGCACATGCACTTGTCCAGATAGAACCCTCAAATCCGCCTAAGGGAAAAGTTGTCAAATTTACAAGGTTTTGAGGACAGAGATGATAAAATTCAAGGAAATTTCATAAGTTTGAGTGATTCTAAGGCTTCACATGACACTATCCAAGCACTGCTTCCCAACCCGCCCAGCATGGGCGGCCTCACAAGGTCCTCTTGGACATTGTCTTCACCTCCAGGAGAGTCAGTCCAGACGACACCCACAAATCCGCCCAAGCAAAAATGGTTAAGTTTTCAAGGTTTTCTTGCACAAGACACTAGGATATGATGAAATTCCAATGAAAGTTTGCAAGTTAGATAGAATCAAGGGCATTTCAAGAAAAGTTTCATGGGTCACCTCCGAACCCGCCCAACCTGGGCGGCCTCATAAGGGAGTGATGGACAATGTCTTCACCAGGTGGATCTCTCTAGACGCTGCCCTCAAAACCGCCCTAGAAGAAAAATGGTTAAGTATTGAGGTTTTCATGCACAAAGCACTGAGATATGATGATTAGTAAGCAAGGTTTATGAGTTTGAGTGAAGTCAAAGTTCATTCCAAGTGTCACTCCTCAACCCGCCCTGCCTAAGCGGCTTTGGCATGAAGTCATGGATGATGTCCTCATCTCCACCAGGTGACACTCTCCATACAACACTCCCAGGACCGCTCAGGGATGTAGGTGGCATAATTTGCAAGTTTACTTGATGAGAATGATGAAGATGACACCAAGCATTACTTAAACTCCTCCCAACAAGGATGAATCAATTGGAAAGAATGATTAAAAATCACTAATCCTGATGTCCTGAAATCTTGAAAATTGGCTAAGTCTGAAATCTGGTGGATCCTCCAAAATCTAGAATCTGCATGTTAAATCTTATGGATCCGAGACCCATCTCAAACATCCTCGAAGTATATTGTTAAATATTTAAAGTATAAGAAACTCTTATACTTAAACATATTTTCAATATACTTCCATTCAAAACATTTCCAATATGGCGACAAGACTTGCATTCCAAGCACACCTTCTAAACCCGCCCTACTTGGGCGGCCTTGGCATAGGGTCTTGGATTCAAGGTTGTGATCACGCACTTTCTCCATACACTACCTCCAAATCCGCCTTAGGGAGAGAATTTTCAAAGTTTAGAAGAGATTTTCAGTGAGTTCAAGACAAAATCCAAGGGTGGTATCGCAACCCGCCCAGCTTGGGCGGCTTCACAAGGTGTTTATGGATGATGTCTCCACCAGGGGACACTCTCCAGACAACAGTCCCAAACCTGCCTAGGAGAGAAGAAGGCACAAACACATGGATAACTTGCAAGTTCAGATCACACTCAGGAGATGAGATAATTAAGGTCATTCTAGGAGGAAGGAAGTTTGAAAGTCACTAAGTCATGGAGGTGGAAGAGGAGTGTCAAGGTTAAGATAGAGACGTGTCCACATTGCAAAACCTCTTACTAGCATTCCCAAGCTGCCGGATATCACTAAGATAGATGGACAAGATCACTTGACATGCAAGATGTGTCTTTAACCTCACAAACACCTTAAAATTGGCTAAGTCTTAAGGGTGTAGGAGAGAAGGTCTTCAAGAGGAGATAAATGAGCAAAGTGAAGTAATCCATAAACACCTTTAGGACTATCTTGTCAAGAGACTCCCACCTTCATGCACCTTCTTTCATATGAAACACTCCATACATCCGACCATGCTTCCAAGAGTTTTACATGTTATTCAAGGAGGTTAAAACATCAATAACACAAGCAAGGGTTTCTATGTTGTCAAAACTAAGCAAAAATCACTAAGTGATGAAAATCCTTACTAGCCTTCAAATCCCGCCCATGCTGGGCGGCCTTGAGCCCTTCATCTGGACAACATCATGTCATTCACATGACATCCTCCAGATAACACCTCCAAACCCGCCCAACATGGGCGGCCTAGAGAGGAGGTCTTGGATTCAATCCATATCCACGCGAAACTCTCCACACAGAGCATTCCAAACCGCCCAAGGAGATGTGTTATAAAAATTTGCAAGTAAATGTCAAGAGAGGTGATTACAATAAAAATTTTCAAGGTTGAATTGTAAGATGAAGCAAAGCAAGAGCATTTTTGAGTAAAATCCACATGACATCCTCCAAACCGCCCTACCTGGGTGGCCTAGGGAGGTGAGCATGGAATCAAGTGTTTGAGCACTCATGCCACTCATCATTTGCCTACCAACTCCACCCATTTGCTTCCACACACATGCAAGTCCAATAAGGAGGTGAAAATCATTGAAAATCATAAGTATTGGAGTCAAATCCACACATCACCTTCAAGGCTGCTCATCATAGGCGGTGTCCACCATTACACATGGAGAATACCTCAAATACCATTCTGATCACTTCTTGACTTCACTCAAATGAAGGTAATTTACATGAAGAACATGAAGAGAACACTAAGTCATGCTAAAGAGTCATCAAAAGAACATCAAATGAAGTCTAAGTGATGAAATCCACTCACCATCTCCTAGCCTGCCCTTCCTAGGCGGCCTTGACCACCTTGCATGGATTCCATGTCCTCCACATCACACTCCGCACACACCCTCCAAACCCGCCCAACATAGGCACCCCAGAGACTTAGGCATGGATTTCACGCGAAAGGGTATGTTTTGAAATGTCATTTTTTGATCCCACATGCATAGGATGAATGTAATTTGTTATTGAAAATCCTTTATATCAAGTCTTAATTTGATGTGTTTCTTCTTGTAGGTGATGGAGGATCCAAGGAGGTGAATGGCGACAGCTCATACATGAAAAGTTTGGAAGGTGGAGGAAAATTGCTCAAGTTAGTCATTATCACCACATGGAGGAGAGCTCCTGCATCAAGTTCATCTTATTTTGAAGACTTTGTAGACATCAACGCCATGCAAAGGGGAGCTAGTCTAAGATGATCAAGGTTACAAGTGTAGTTCATCATCAAGAGCATCATCCGTTCAAAGCGAGGATCAGTGGAAGGTTGTCACTTCACCACACACATCTTGAAGGAGGTCATCATCCAGAAGCTCACATATCATGTGCCAGACAAGAAGAACTCTCATCAGGCACTAGTCTACTCCATGAGTCCATGCAACTGTCCAGAGGCATGATCCTGCACAAGCACAACAACATCACAAGATGAGAGATGGGCATGATCATCAAGGCGAACCATGAGTTATATCAAAGACAACAAGAATAAAATATTCTAAGTAAAGTGAACATGAGGTGAACCACACTAGTTCCATTCAAAGATGCTAAGGTGGCACGTACACATCATCAAGCCAATCTCATTCTGCCACGTAAGAGGGCCCACCATAAAGGTTCTCTAGAGATGCTTATCACATTGGGAAACGTGCCTTCATTGCCTCTTTCATGTTCTAAAAATAGCAAATTTTGTAACAACTGCCTTGTTGTCTCAATCTCGGCCGTTGATTGCTAAATCAATCTAAGCCATTCGTTGTAATTCTTGAGCTCTATATAAGGCTCACTACTCTCATTTGTATGGGACATTATTAGAATTAGAAGATTAAGAAGATCATTAGAGGGACATTAGAGGAGAATCATTAGAAGTAGAGATCAAGTAGGAGTAGAGTAGAGAGGAAGCCCTTCGAAGTCATGAAGAGAGACATGAGATTGTTGTAATCACACACTTCAAAAGTAATACAAGCTCATTGTTGTTGTTTTGCATGGTGATCTTGTGGCTTTGAAATGTTAGCATAGTTTCAAGTTCTTGAATATGACAGAGATGTGTTTCCAAGAAGCTTAGATAGTAAGGTAGATAAAGTTCATTGATGTGATGTATATGCTAAAGATATTTGATGAACTCCTCCTTGGTTCATACTTTTGATGGTTTGTCGCTGGCAAGTCATCGTGCAAAGTTAGCCTGAACTACATTTGCTTAAGTTCGATTGCGAATGCTCGTTCAAATTGCGCCAGTTGTAGGTGTTTGGATGGAGGTTTACAGTATGAAAATCATTGAGTTACCTTTGGAGATTGCACCTTCTTCGTGTAATTGTTGGTTCTCATGGTGAAGCGGAGTAAGGTTACACGAGGAATTTGTCTATCGTAGCATGTGCATTATATTATTGTTCTTAGATTAGAATCCTCTCAACCCTTTCTCTTTTTTCATTTTCTTATAATCAATTTAAGAAGTTCCATTTCATAAGGAGGAAGTAACTTGTTTGAATGGAGTGAGGTGACAATTCTACATAAATCCCTTTGTGACATAGCAAATCACATCACACCACCGAGGCTATCCGTTGCAAATCACGTACAAAGAACCTTGGAGCGTTCTTGTTTGATCACGTAGTTTAGCATTCGAGACGCTTTGTTCAAGAGAGGATAGAGCACTTGGTGTTTTATTCTAATGTTGTTGTTGTCAAGAAAACATCATCAACATGCCAGAAGGAGAGAGGACTTGTAAAATGAATTAGATAAGTATACCCCCTTTGTAGAAGAAATGGAACCTGGAAAGAGCATCCTTGGTGGTGTTGAATACCATTATCTTATTTTTATTAAGGTTGATCATAAGCAAGCGAAGATCACAAAACTTAGTGCATCAAGCTGTCTCTGCAAGCCATCAAGAGAATGAGAGAGGAGGACCGCATCATCAACAAAGAGTAAAATAGCAATCACAACATGTTGAAGTAGGAAATTATTGTCTACATGGGGACATTGTCTAAGAAAATATTGAAGCTCATCAATGTAGATAACAAAGAGGGTTGGTGAGAGAGGGAAACCTTGCTTAACTCCAATAGTACTTTGGACAAAGTGAGGAGTTCAGAGATGGCCAACAATTGTCTCAGAGAATCATATGAAAGTATGAGAATACCAATGTCATGTAGTTTTTGGAATGAGCCTTCTCAATGCTGGAACATAGTATGAAAATGTGTTCAATAGTCTCAAAATCACTCTTGAAGCCAACTTGACCCCTAGGCTTCAAATTCCTATCCGCCAACACCTCAAAAAGCAGCTTGTCCAATATTGTGGCATAGAGTTTCACAAAAAATTGCCCAATAATGATTGTCCTATAATTATTTGGATTGGAGCAATCCTCAAATTTGTGAATGAGGTGGATAATATGTTGTAACCAAGTAGAGGGGAACCAAAAATGATCCTCTTCTTTGAATAGCTATGAAATGGGTTAAGCGACTCCACACATATTTGAGAATTTCGGCCTGCAACCCCTCACAATCAATCGCTTCACTGATCAAGGATATCATAAAGAACATTAGCATAGGATACCCAAGCAAATGGGTTGACATGAATAGTGGGGGAGTTCCTTAGGAGGAGGGTATGCTTGAAGATTTGAGGGGAGTGATAGGGTATTTACCAGGGGTTAGAGGTGAGACATGGAAGTTCTAAATATGAGAGATGAAAGATTTGCTAATGAGAACATAGTCAACAATGCTAGCACCACAGCCATGAGGGGAGCAAGTAAATCTATGAGAACCAATAAAACAACAGACTCTATTAAGAATGTGGAGACTCTGAGTTACTCCTAGTTGGAGAAGGTGACTACCTTGAGCAGTGACAACCCTATTCTTAGTAGTCGAAGTCCTTGATAAACCAAACTGATATGCATCTAACTCCTAGAGACAAAGATCACCATTGGCAAGATCATGAATGGGCGTCTGGGGGGTCTTAGTGAGAGCAGTAAAGTCATTGTGAAGGATAACATCATCCAAGGAGTAGTGAGAACTCTTTCGATAGAGATTGAGGCAAGGATCTCCTTTAATGTGTACACCATAGTTAGTAGAGGCGGGCGAAAAATAACATTGAAAAATGAGAACATTCCAAAGTGGGGCTGGGCTCATTTGAGCCTGGAACAACACATATCTAGGATGTAAATTAGTGGCCAACCACAAAATATTGGATTGGAAGCTGTCATGGAAGAGACAAGTTATTGGATTGCAAGCTGTCATGGAAGAGACAAGTCACCCCACTTGAATTGTGAACCCCCCTCGATATACGAGTCTCATGCTAGAAGGTAGAGGCCCAAACATAACTTGTGACTAGAGGGAGAGCTTGCTTGGGGCTCTTGTGGTTCTCAATAAGAAAGATGATATCTCGTGAAGCAATAGCATCCTGGAAGGTTCCTAGAGCAGACCGTACAAAACCAGTACAGTTCCAATAGGCAATGGAGACATCATCTCCACCAACTAAGACTTGAGAACATCACCATGCAGATGGTCTAGGGCGTGGTCACCCTTGGGACAGGGAATCCCAAATAATAGCCTTGCAGTCTCTAATAATGACCCACTTGTTCTCCTTTCTGGCAGCAACAAACTAGAGCACACACCTTAGTAAGCTCCTCCACCTAAAGTGCTCCGAGCTATGCATCCAGAATTTCTTTAGATGGAGAGAGAAGAGATGCTTGTTAGCTCTAAGGGCTTGTAATCACTCTTCATTGGACTGGAATATGATTACAAGGGTAATGACCAAACTTTGTGCAAGGAGATGTCTTTTAGACCAAGAGAATTCTGTTGTAGAGGCTCAATCAGTTTGGGTCCATGAATTTGGAGGTTGAGTGCTTTCGCAAGCCTAGCATTTTCCTCATCGAATTTGGCTTGAACAACAATTACAATAATGGGAGGGGTTTTCTTACCCCTTAACCACTTGAACCCACGAATTTTGTTCATCCACTTGGAACTTGATGGATTCTTGATGGTGTAATGTCCCCGCCTTTTATTCATTCGCCTTGATAAATAAAACTAAACCTAAGGAAATAAAACTAAATCGCATGATAAGAAAATCTATTTAAGGTGGTGCCAATATCAAATTCATAATGCTCAAGGACAGGGACACTAGTCTCATACTAGTGGTTTGAATAAAGCAAAGTCAAATTAAAATTAAATTATAATTACCAAAGGGCAAAGGGCAGTGGCTATATGGAATGGTTATGACTCTTTCAAAGGGCAGAAATCATGAAAGGTTGTGACTCCCTCAAAAATAAGATATAAAGGGGAGATCATTTCTTGGGTAAGAGATCATCCATTAAAGCATAAATTCATTCAAGCCTCATTCAAGCATTAACTTGTCAATCCATCAAGAAATATCAATCAGCAAATGCAATCAGCAATAATCTAGCAACTTCATCAAGCAATCAGTTTTGAATTTGAGGAAGTGTCTTGCAAATAGGAAGGACGAAATCCCTTCCAAGTTCACGAGAGGATAAGGACGAAATCCCTTCCAAATTCACGAGAGGATAAGGACGAAAACCCTTATTGCTCTTATCAAGTTTGGACGAAAACCCAAATCTTGGTCAAGGAGGATGAAAACCCTCCAAGGTGGACTAAGAGTTGGAAGGACCAAAACCCTTTCATGCTCTTTGCAAGTTAAGGATGAAAACCCTTGATAATGCCACTGTTGAGTTAGGGACGAAAACCTCTAATTCAGCAGATTTGTAAGTATTTCCAAAGAATTCACGATATGATTGATTTTGAGCATTGTGCTATGATTTATTGATCTAAATATTATCATAAATTCTTGTTCTTTGATAAAGCTACTATCATTTTGAGTAAATACTAGCACTTGCACCCATAGGAGGTTCAAGGAATACGCCGATAGAACAACCGATGAGTTTAGGAAATTTACCGGCGTGAATTTTTTTTACGGTGTGAGACAATTCCGAGCACTATAATGCTCACATATAAAAGCCTATCGGCTAATTAATGTTTCAAGGCATAAAATCAGGAATATCCCAAAAAGGGACATTACAGATGGAGTGTTGTTTGTTCCTTAGGTGCTCATGCTGAAGGAACAATTCCAATTGTTTGTTTTGAATCAAGGAAACGGTCTCTTGAAGTTGCTGAAAATGTGGAGTGATGGTATGACAGGCATGAGATTTCTCAAGCAAAGATATATGTGCCTATAAATTATTAATGATGCTGTCCTTCTCTTGTAGTAGTTATTGAAGTGAAAACAGTTTCTGAAATTCGGAGCCAAAATTCCTCAATTTCTGGAATTCTGGTATACAGCCTGCTGTAACGAAGTTTTGGTGTCTTGGTAGTTTGTTTTTTCGTAGCAGGGGTTTCCATAGTAGTCTGAACCCCTCCAAATAGGGGATTGACGCAGAAGCAGACCCAATAAACCCGAATCCACAGAGCAGAAGAAATCTCTTAGGGAGTTAGGGTTGACAATTGCATAGGGCCAACTGAAGTGAAACTGCAGAAGAGTGGGGCTGACCTGCAGAAGGGTCAACGGAACATAAAAATATATCGGGGCATGGACCAGCATGCAAAGAAGGAAAGGGTGATATGTTGCAGCAGAGGCACATGAACCCTAGCAACAGACGAGTAATCTTGTTCTATGCAGCAGATAGTGATCCCAAAACTGCCTGGAGAATGAAATGCGAGCAGGAGTTCATGATCAAATCTGTATGGTGAAGGAAAACCCCAATGAGAGAAGAAATGCGTGCTCAGAGCTAGTGCACACAAAACGGTAGTGGCATGCGAACATAAGTGAGAAGCAGAGGTTGCAGACGCGAGGAGCTTTGATGATTTGTATTGAGTTTCCATTTGAATTTGCACCATGTAGTTTGACCGCTGTACCTGAACCCAAAACTTAGTCTTTCAAGAGTGTAAAGTTCAACTAGGGATTGTAGTCAAGTAAAGATGTGTATTTACTATTCTGTGCACATAACTGTGTTAAAAACTTAAATCATAATGAATATACGAGATATGAGCTGCTGCCCCAAGCAGTGTTAAATCATAATTAGAATACAACATATGAGCCCCTTCCGCTAACAGAGAACCATCTTATTATGAGTACAATGTGAATCATTTATATGCTTAATCTGCTACTAGGATTCTTATTAAGACATAGCAGAGTCTTATGTATAGGTGAGGAAGGGCTGCCATGGTATGCATCCATGTTTAACATTGATGGTGCTCTTCCTAACATTTCCAATCATTCTAAATCACCATCCACATTACTACTTTTAGGCTGAGTTTCTAACCCACACTTTTAGTTGATGCATTTTCAGTTCTGTTTCATCCACATGTTAAATTTTCAAAGTAAATTTGTATTATTGGTTTAGGAATCATAGTGTAGGTTTAGCAGTCATAATATGAGTTAACAGTCACAGTGTAGGTTTTGCAGTCATAGTATGAGTTAACAGTCACAGTATTGGTTTCAACTGAGCTCGATGATGAGCAGACCTGAAAAACAAGGTTTCTACAATGCTCAGGTAGACGCAAGGATTCAATCATATTGGAATCCTTTATAAATGTAATAAGATAGAAATGAGTCAAATAATTTTATGTCCAAATAAAGTTAAGTTTTGTTTTACTTTTAATCTAAGTCGAGGGAATACCCAAGGCTAAAATGTGTTAGCATATTCAAAAAAACAAAGGGTCTTAGTGAGCTGGTGATCTCAAACAATACAAGTACCTACTGCAAAAATGAGTTCATTACTTGGATAGCAATTCCACACCTCTGTTGTTGTTTCCTCTTCTTCCACTTCTTTTAGCTTCTCCTTTTGTTAACTGCCAATACCCATCCAAAACACCTCCATCTTTCTCCACTTTGCATCTATCATTATCATCATTCTCTCTCCTATCCAGTTTTTCTGTTTTTACATGGCATAAATGGGATGCCCTAAAGATTGCTACTAAATCTCTACACCACCAGAGAAAACCAATTGCAACAGTAACCGAACTATTTCCTTAGCAGTTATATCAGCAGTAAGAGATTGTCCTAATTCTTAACATCACGGGTTCTTGATATCTGGATTTCTTCCTTTGACTAGTGTGAATAGTTCCATTTTTTATTGCCAGAATGCTTCAAATTCTTCTTTATTGGAACTTTTAGTATGGCTATAAGGTTATTGGAGGGCCATAGCCTCTCCCAACATTTGTCATTTTGATTACTATGTATTAAAAATTGTATCAGTTGAATCTTCGTTAGGTTGATTTGATTTGCTTTGTCTTTACTTTTCATCTATGTTACCCCAAATTTCAGTAGAAATCATAATAGGGATGGAGAATTATATAAAACATAGGAAATTTTTATATAATAACATCATTAATACGAGCAAGTAGATTATGCATGAATTATGCATTTTGAATACTGAAATACAAATTTAAAATTAGGTGGATAATTGTTTTGCTTAATACTAAATCAAAATGAGAATACAATGGTTCATGATGTAAGATTTTAAGAAAGAACTACAAGAAACTTTAATGTTAAAAAGTCTGAGGAGATAAGGGCATTTTAGGTGTTATGACAGCAAAGTTTTCCTTTATCCATTCATGATTTTTTTTTTTTGTAGTTTGAAGTTTGAACATGAAGGTTAATTGACCCCTTCTTTTCCCAGGAGGATAAACTTCAAACATTCAGACTACCAAAGCCAGTCTTATGCATTGGGGGTATCTTGCAGATTGAATTGCTGGGAAGAGTTCAGAAACAAGAAATGGATGGGTTATATTATATATGGTATGTAGTCTATTTCAGACATTTACTTTTCCTCAAATTTCATTATTGATAGGAATCACTAGAAGCATTAGAATTCTCTAGGATTGCTATTTGATTCTGTAGCTAATATCTAAAGCTCTATATGAAAATAATATTCTTAGACTGAGCTTTTGAGAAGCACCAACTCAGAAGGGATTATTTGTCTTTCTTCTAAACTAAAAATCATGGGTGTTATTAAGATAATCCAGGAATTTGGCATTTTTTGATAATGTGAATTGTTTATTGAGTGTCTTTTCAGTGTTTGTCATGCACGAGTTGTTGGAAGACCTCTTCCTGCATATGATTTTGAGGCTTTAGATCACGAAGAGCAATACATTCTGAAATATTCAGACAGACTTGAGCATTGTGGTTCATTGTCAGAGGATTCTTCAAGAGGATCTTCTGAAGAAGATGAAGCTGGTGGTTCATCTGGTTGGCATGCTTTTGCAGAAAGGATAAGGCGGATAAGAGCTGGAAGGGTGCTTCTGTGGAACCAGTCAATTCTGAAGGCATTATTGGGCAATATAGTAGCGGCAATTTTCATGCTTCCAGATGATGAGGATTCAGATGGAGATGATGATGTATTGCATGACTGAACTATATATCGTGCACAAGTCTATCCTGAAATATATAATGTTGTTTAAATAGTCCCAAGGAAATAAATTGCTTTTTTCTTTGTAATTAAAATTCTTTTGTTAGTTTTATTCTTTTTGGATTTATGTTCTCAGATATGCAAGTCGATAAGGATGAGCGTAAGCATAGACTTCAGTCTACAAGTGAGGCAAAACACAATGTCTGTGCAATGTAACCAAATATGATAATAACTGCTATGCTTCGTGTTGAATGCTGGCTGTTGGGACTATTGATGGAGTGTTTATATTTCAATTATGATGCTCTGTTTTTCACTGGAAGGCTTCTGCATGATTGGAAGCAATTAAAAGCTTATCCAGAAGCTGAAATAGGATCTATATACCTCAGATATGTTGTTAATATTGTTCATATTTAGATGAATTGATTGTCAAACGACCTGTTCAAATGGGCTTCTTGCGACTCAAAGATGTTAATTGAAAATCAAGTGATCTTTTTGCTTATGACTGTAGTTGGTTTACATAAGTAGAGTAAATGTCAGTAGGAAATGATCTATGAAAAACTGAACAGGAAAGATGCCACAATATTGTTAAGCATCTGCAAGTTCTCTGGTTGTCAGTATTTTATTTTCAAATTGAAAAAAGTTCCAGTAATTTTAGTAGCTAAAATGAATGGTTTCTGTGAAGGGATGGCATTGGGTTTTAGAGTTTGTAACAAGCAGTTACATTTTGTGGTAGCAGCAAGTTGGAATTGCTTTACCTCTGCAAAATTTTGAATACTAAATAGAATTAAATGGATAGATTTATTGAAGTACTGGCTTTTGTTTTTATGCATTCCATCCTATACATTGATGAATTTCATTCAAGTCTGATGCATTTTCGTTTGATAACTAAAATACTTCAGTAATAGAAATTGAAAAGGTTTCAGAGTTTACATTGCGTAGAGTAGTCTGAAGTGCCTGTTACTACATAGAATGCAGGAATTGAAGACATTCTAGAACAATACAGAAAGTAAACATCAAAATTGGCCAGACAGGCAGCTGTAGACTGCAGACATTCTAGAACAATACAGAAAGTAAACATCAAAATTTGCTGGACAGGCAGCTGTAGACTGATGTACATTACTTACTATGATGATTTACAACTTCATCCTTTATGATATTCGAAAACATGACCTGTATTTTCTATAGATCAGGTGACATCTGTTAAGACTCTAAGAGTATTCACTCACCAGATGAAGCATATTTATTGTTTAATGTCTGGGTGCTGTTTCCTACATGCTTGATTTCTGCATTTAGTCTTCCTATATCAACTGAAAATCCTCTGGCTGCAACGTTGGCAGAAGACTACAAATTTTTGTCTGATTTTTTTTTGTTTATATAGTACCGTGGTAGTGATCTTGGAATTACTTTTTGCCTGTGTTACACGGGAACGCATCCCCACCTCATCCAAACCCGTCCCCGTCCCCTGTGATGTTTCCGGGACGGGGGGACGTTTGGGGACGTCCCCTCGGCGTCCCTTTCAAATCATAAAAATAAGAAACGTCTCGGAAACGCCTGAAAAAAATAGGGGACGTCTTGCAGAGTACTGGGGACGTCTGGCCGTCCCTGGGACGGCCGGGGACGTCCAAAACGTCCCTCAACCATCCCGGGGATGGCCAGAGGTCCCCAACGGCTTTCATTGAAAAAAAACACGCGTTTTGATAAAATTTAATAATTGAATATATTTAAAACAAAAAAAACGAGTATAGGGGGGTTTAAAGTATAAGGAAAAGCTTAAGAAATATAAGGCAAAGCTTTAAAAAAAAAAGTGAAACCAAAACTCACAGGGAAGGAAAAAGAGGCAGGATGGAAAAACGCAGGAGGGAGAAAAAACGCGGGAGGGAGAAAGAAACGCGGGAGGAGGGAGGAAGGAGGAAGGAAGAAACGCGTGAGGAGCAGAAAGAAACGCGGGTCAGCCGGTCAGGAGAAAATTTGAAAAATAAAATGCTACAAGTAACCTCATTCTTTGTGTAGATTGAGGGTGAGGGCTTTGAGTTTGGGATATATGAATATCATATCAGTGCAGTTACCTCATTTGAAATGCTGCACACTGTCAAACATTTGAAAGGCTTGCTGAAAGTTGAAACCCTCAGGTTGCACAGGTACTGGTATTTTTTTTATTTTTTTGAGTTTTGCTTTTTTTATTTTTATTTTTATTTTTATTTATTATTAGGGGTTTTTATATCGTATGGTGTTTAGTTTTCTGAGTTTAGTTTTCACTGTTTATTCATTGTTCAGCGTCTCAAAGCCAACTGTCAAACACAAAGTTACAAACAAAAATTTAAAAATCAAAATGAGCAGCAGTGAGGAAAATATGAATGAAGAGAGCAATGAAGAAGTCGAAGTTCAAATAATACGTCCTCAAACCCAAAACACATCTGCAAGTTCCGTTGGAAGTGGAGACCGTTTTAAATGCCCTTCATCCTCTCTTCAAGAATATGCAAAAGGACCTTTCAATCCCAAAAAACCCTTGCTTCAATTCGCCACCAATTTGACTGGTCCTAAGGCCAAAAATTCAGGGGGAATTAGGCATTGGTTGTGTCATATTTGCAACACTCATTATCATGGGAGCTACAGCAGGGTTGAACATCATTTATTGGGTGAGAGTGGCCATGGGGTTAGAGTTTGTGAAGATATAAAATTGGAAGAATAGGTTGAAATGCTAAAGTTGGTAGGGGAAAGTGAGGAAAAACATGTAGCTACTTCTACTAAGAGGAAGCGTTCAATGCAAATGCAATCTATTTCCAATGATGAACATTCCAATCTATCAGTTGGACAGGGACTTGGACAACATTGTGATAGAGGCAAGAAGAAGGCCACTTCTACCACAACCACAGGTGAAAGAAACAGAGTGATAGGGATGATGAATATGCAAAAGCGTAAGCTAGCCGATGATTTAGTGGCAAAATTTTTTTATGTCCATGCTATCCCTTTTCATTTGGCAAGGTCTCCTTATTTCAAAAACATGTTCAAAGATGCAATAGGAGTTGGATCCTCTTATGTTCCCCCTGGAGAACAGGGATTGCGTACCTCCCTCCTTGACAAACAATATTCAAAGGTGAACATAGTAATGGAGGAGATAAAACAAACATGGATTAGGACTGGTTGTTCCATTGTGATGGATGGGTGGACTGATATTCGACATCGGCCTCATTAATATTATTGTTACATGTCCTTCTGGTTCATACTTTCTTAGAGCAATTGATTGCTCTGGGAAACATAAGGATGCTAATTTCCCGTTTGCCCTTTTGAAGGAGGCCATAGAGGAGGTTGGGTCTTCTAATGTTGTGCAAGTTGTGACAGATTCAGCTCGCGTTTGTAAGTTGGCTGGATTGATGGTTGACAATGCTTACAAACACATTTTTTGGACTCCATGTTGTGTACATGCTTTGAATAATGCTTTGAAGGACATTGGAAAAATAGAATGGGTGAAAGTAGCAGTGGCCGAATCTAGATCAATACAAATGTTTATATACAATCATCAAACTTCACTTGCATTATTCCGATCCTATTCAAAGAAAGAATTCCTCAAACCAGTTGAGACTAGATATGCTAGCTATTTTGTTTTACTGGAGAGGATGTTGGAGGTGCAAGATGTTCTACAATCCATGGTGGTTGCTCGAGAGTGGAAAAAGTGGGCTCCATCAAATATAGAAGAAGCACAGAAGGTGAGAGACATGGTGCTTAATGAGAGATGGTGGTCCAATATCAGGTAAGAAATATTTATTTCATATTTTTGAATTTTTCATTTTTGAGTTTCTAACTTTTTGCTTTGTTTTTTTTTTAAATCATTAGTATTACTATTAATAGTTACTAATAGTATAAGTTAATAACTATATTACTAGTGTTAAATTCAAATTGATAGTCTTACTATTTTTAAATTTTGTTTGCAGATATATTTGCTCTATCATATCACCTATTGTGAGTGTGATCAGGTATGTAGATACAGACTCTTCTAGCTTAGGAGAGATTTATGAGACTTTTGATAGCATGCTTGATCAAATGAGGCAAGCAATTCGTGCCAAGGATCCTGAATTACAATTCTATGAGTAGCATATCAGGCCTATTGTCACAAAGAGGTGGAACACAATGAACACCCCTCTTCATATGGCTGCCTATGCTCTTAATCTGAAGTGGTATGCACCTAGACTTGGCCGAATGCTTCCTTCTGAGGATGATGAGGTAATGAAGGGGCTTATGGCAGCCCTTCGTAAGATGTATGGCAATGAGGAGGCAACCTTACTTCGAGAGCAGTGGCTTCAGTTTTGTGAACTTTAGGGTCCTACATTCAGCAAACCAGAGGCTAAGACAGATAGGGCCACTATTGCACAAAAAAAGCCCATTGGATGGTGGAAATTTCATGGGAAGGACACACTAGAGTTGAAGCAACTTGCTATTCGTTTGCTCTTACAGATTGCTAGTTCCTCTGTTGCAGAGAGGAATTGGTCCACCTATGGCTTCATCCACTCGATCAAGAGGAATAGGCTTACCTCAAAACGAGCAGAAAAACTAGTTGCAGTTCATAGTGCCTTGAGACTTCAGGATCGATAGACTACTGAGTATCGACAGACTCTAGCAGCACGTTGGGATGTTGATCCTAAAGATGTTAGGCAGATTGACGAGGAGGTGCAACCAGGAATGGTTGGAGTTCCATTGGATGATCCACTTCAGACAGAGAGTGACAGTGACATAGATAGTTCTTTTGATCATGATATTGATAGCCTGAATGAGGCATAGATATTAGTCTTTAGATTGTTGTATTTTGAAGTTTGAGACTTTGGGTTTAACAATTTGAGTTAACTAAAACTTTATCTTTAATTTTGAAGTTTGACGTTTGAACTTTAATTTTAGAATTTGAACAACAAAATGCTTTAATATTGCTGTTATGAATTTTCAATCTAATGATTATCATTAAATTTTAATTCTATTGTTGTTTAGATTGCTGTTATACTGTTTATTGAAGTTTATACTGCAGTCATGATTTATTCACATATTGATATTGATTTATTCACTATGATATTCACATTATAATATCATTATATGATATCTCTATTTCATATATATATATATATATTGAAAAATTCATATATCGCCATCCCCTGCCGTCCCCAAAAATTGGCGCTGGACTGCCGTCCCCGTCCCCGATACACCGCGAAACATAGCTTTTTGCTGATTCTTAAATCATTTTAAGCATTTTAATCCATGCTTTGATTTGTAAAGTATCATTTTTGGTGGGGTCCATATTAAATGTGCAGAGGAGAATCCCATTTTAATTGTGTATATTATGCTACCTCCACTAGTTGATCCAAGGTCTGGCCCAGTAGCTCCATTGAAATTGACTGTGTTGTCTAGAGGTCTCCAAGGCTGACCTGGAGCAGATGGCATTGACAAGGAATTTTTCTGAAATAAGTAGTATAATTAGAGGGAGAGATGTAGCTACAATGGCAGAAAGGGGTGGATTTTAATGGAGTGTGTTCACAAAAAGCCCTTGACATAAATTTGGAGGCCATGAAATCTCAAGATCATCTATAGCCTTTGGATTCAATCTTGCTAATAATTGGCTATCAAACCCCCCTATTTCCTTAGTTTCATGATTATAGTACTAGTCAAAAGTTAGTAACAATTCTAGTGCTTGGACTGACTCAGGGAAGCACCAATGGTGCAATTTGAGCCCTTTCACCAGAAGGAGCACACGATGAAACAAAACTAACAAATAGCCACCTCTTTCACTCCGCAAATGTTTAGAATGGGTTCTAGTAGCATCGGTCTCAGAACTCGTAATTTAGGGAGTTGGTTTGTGGCATGTAGTGCCCCTAATTCCCAACCATCGTTGAAATGCACAGGTTGGAACAAGGACAAACACATGGCGGTGACAAGTGTAGAGGGCTACTTTT
Organism: Cunninghamia lanceolata; assembly: GCA_027924645.1. Taxonomy (NCBI): domain Eukaryota; kingdom Viridiplantae; phylum Streptophyta; class Pinopsida; order Cupressales; family Cupressaceae; genus Cunninghamia; species Cunninghamia lanceolata. The sequence goes on from BSBN01000627.1 coordinate 4,448,676, forward strand.
GGTGTTTTTCTCACATTCCCTTCAATGCAGTGAGGAAACTGTTTAATTGTATTTTGTTTTTCACTATGCAGAATGATCAATTCATTGCACACTTTTCTCACTTTTCCCTTCAATGCAGTTAGGAAACTGTTTAATTGTTTTTTGTTATTCACTATGCACGATCAATTCATTGCACACTTGAATCAACACATGGCAGTACCTATATATATATGGCACGTATAATAGTGGTAGAGCCCATGCTTATTACAGTGAAGAGTTTTATGGGGGAGGAAGATGTCCCTTGTCACTCAAGGCTTGTGGGATGGCTTGGGAAGCCAAAAATGTCACTGATGATGCGCATGAGATTAGCTTATTTGTTGCCACTCTTGGAAGACGTGCACATGATCAGTATGCCAAATATGACCTAGATGGTACTAAGATTAATCTATGTGAGGTTAAGAAAAAATTCTTAGAAGAATTTGAGTATCATGAAATGAAATGAAAGATTTTAATGACATTCACAAGACCGAGTGGTCTAAGGGACCAAGAGTCACAGCCCTAAGTTAGTTTCAAACTCCTTTCAATGCCAGATCTCCTACTATGTATCTTGACTAGAAAGCTAGCAGTCTTGCTAATCCTTGCTTATTCAAATAACTTGTTTAGGCTGCCAACTTTCAGGCTGTTTTCATACTGAATACGGATATCCTCATAAGTCGTGCACTCTATGATAAAATGCCATTTTGTCTCCACCAACCCCTTACTACAGAATATGCAAGTTCTCTCTTCCCAACGTTCCTTAGGTTTAGTTTACTATCGGTTTCACACCTAAGATGATGTGATCCAGTCCTCAACTGTGCAATTAACAACCTTGCTTTTCCCTTAATAGCTGCTCCTAAATATGTTTTTTCACCATGTTCCGAGGTTGGGTTAAACTCTTTGACGTAGTATGCTTTCTTCCTTCCAGTCTGCTTTCTCCACATGGCAGTCTTGAATTTTTCCATCACGTACTTTTTTAATTCTTCATTGGTGTTGGGACACTCATGCAAATCGATGTCCCACTTGCTCAACCATTTGCTGTTCTGTTTCATTCATGTTTTCTTTTAATGGCCTAATTCCTTGTCCACAACTATTTTGGGCCAGCGATGGTTATCCATGTTTTCAACCTTTAGATAACTTAGCAACCGGGTTATCGCTGATGCCTCCAACAGGAAAGTTCCCATTTCCGCCAAAAAATCTTATAAGGGACCATGGTCTTTACTTTGAGGCTGCTTGTGATTAGATGTTTTTGGATTCTTTCTAATTGCCTCCATCTATGATTTGACATGCTACTTCCCCAAACTTTGCAGCCATAGAGGACAACCGGCGTGACCAACAAACCAAAAAAGGCTTTCTTGGTTTTTCAATCCCAAAGTTTAGCGTTCCTGCACTTGTTTTCAAGTAAGTAAGAAGCTTTCCATCCTCCCTGTATCCTCCACTCTACAAGTCTCCCAACTGAGCTTGTAGTGAAAATCAATCCCAAGATATTTGTATTCTTTCACTATTTCCAAAGGGCTTCCTTCAAAAAGAAAGTTAACTTGTTTCTCTTTCCTTTTTTATGAAAAAATTATGACTTTGGTCTTGGTAATGTTTACTTGCATCCCAACCTCTTGGCAAAAAAATTCTAAGGCCTTCAAATGTTCTCTCAACCCATGAGTTGTTTTTGAAATTAGGATGAGATTGTCGACATATAAGAGAAACTTCACAAAACCTGTTAGCTGGATACCCCCACCATTGATTTTGCTTAACCATTCTTCAAGTTTATCAATGTATAGACCAAACAAAGTGGGGGATATGGGGCATCCTTGTTTAACGCCAATGTCGCTACCTAAACATTTAGACATTCCCCCGTTTGTTATGATTTTAGCTTTGACTTGTTCATAGGGTCTATGTACTATGGCTCTATACTCATTTGGGATACCCAATTCCTCCATTTTGTTCCACAGTTTGTCTCTAGGCACAATGTCAAAGGCTTTTTAAAAATCAACGAAGCAACATAAAGCTTCCTCTCCTTGAGTGTCGCATATTTTTTCAATTTTTGCAATCAACTTGAGCACACAAACATTGGTGTGTTAAGTACATTTTTTATTATAATTTATTTTTTACTTTCACAATTTCATTTTTTTATTTGAATTGTTCAACTTGGTTTATTTTTTCAATTCTATTTTTTGGCATGTTTTAGATCCCCTTATTGGCAAGAATTGGTTGATGCTATTGTCATGGCTAATTGGGGGTTCCAAGACTCTTTGTTTGATGACCTACGATGACCAATTTTGATAGAGAAGGTGGTTGATGTACAATCAATTATTGATGTGCAACAAATTATTTGGAAGAAACATTGCACTATCATGTTAGCTGAATGTATTGATAGCAAAATATATGATGTTTAATTTTTTAATTCTTTGGGTGGCATAGTGTTGAAGGTTGTTGATGGTTTAGAGGATATTAAAGGTTGCCTTATTTGTTTGGCGTCTTGGAAGAAGTTTAGATGAAGGTGGGGAAGGAAAATGCAATACAACTAGTAATTGAAAATACATCAAATTATGTTGCTCTAGGTAGATAACTAATGGAGAGACCTTGACACTTTTGGACTTTTTGTTTGACACTTTGCATTGAGTTAATGTTGGAGGACATTGACAAAAGGGATTGGGTCAAAGCAATTGTGAATCATGGGCACACCATTTACAAATACTTATAATCATGCTTGGATATTCTCTTTAATCAAAGAGTTCATAGTTAACGAGAACATGGTCTAACCTGTGGTCACTTGTTTTGCAATCTCATTCAGTAACTTGCAATCTTTTCTAAATCAAAAGTGTTTTTGAAGCATATGTTTGTTATCAAGCAGTGGAGCAAGTCTTTCTACTAAAAAAATGCCAAGATCAATGTAATAGGCTATGTAATTGATGACACCCATTTTTTAAGCCTTGTAGAGGAGATTGTGGATGCAAATCTTTAAAATTTTTTCTTTTCTATTTTTTAGGGTATTTAAATTTTGTTTTTTGTTCATTTACAAAGTAACATTTAAGTGTAGAATTTTTTAAAACTATTTGACTTTTGTTATATCTTTGAGTTGTTGATTTCTCTCCTTCACATGGTTGATGGAGAAAAGCCATCAGTGAGCTACATCTATGAAGACATGGATCAGGATGAGTATATTAGACTTTAATATGATGCTATGGAGAACAAATATAGGCCTGTTTGAGATATCATTGACTAGATTTGGATAAAACAACTTATGGGCCACTTTATACTTGTGCATACTTCCTCAACCCAACCTTATAGTTTCTTGAGAGATTCAAAATTGATGAGGAGGTTATGGGAGGCCTGCACACAATCATTAAGGCTCTAGAGCCAAGTTCATAGTTTAGGGCAAAGATTATGTTTGAGATTTGAGATATACAAACAAGAATTGTGAGTTCTCTTTTCTTGAGACATGCAAGTCAATAAGGACAATTTGTAGGCTAAGTAAAATTTGCATCTTTGAAATTAATTTAAATATTTCATTTATTGTTGTTATATGTTGAATTTTTAGTATCTTGTAAACACTTTAATTTTAGTCATTACAAATGCATAATAGGAAAAAAATGGTGCTGAGGTTCAAAGGATTGCCATCCAAGTGTTGAGCTAACCATGCATCACATCGTGTTGGAAGTGCATTTGGAATATGTTTGAGCATATACACTCCTAAAAGTGCAATAACTTGTAAATGCAAAGTTGAATGAATTTGTATTTGTGCATTATAGCTTGCGTCCCCACTATGCAGATTATAATGGTAGATGAATTAGCTCTAATTGAGTTGGAGGAATATGATCCAATATCTAAGTGGATCATAGAGGGTGATGACCCTGAATTTATAATGGACTATGCCTGGGTTGATTAGGACGATCGTGAGGTAGAGCTTGGAGCAATGGGGGAGGAGGGATACCTTGTAATGGACAAAGAAGTCCAAGATAATTAGTGATTCTTTTAGTGGGAAATATTTTCCAGTTGACAAATAATTTGAATCGGCCCAATTGGTTTTGGTGAATAGAATGAAACAATAGGGGGGCCGGAATCGCTAGGAATTTAAGATAAATTAGTCCAATGGGTGTTAAATTGCTGCCCTAATATTTATGAAGCATTTATATTCTAATATTATCACCATAGTAGACACATTTTTAGTGGGGAATCACTTGGAATTTTAGAGGCATGTTTTAATTAATTGACATATTTGTTAATATCATCAGAAATCAACCTTGTACGAGGACCAGTTTCATTGTAACCACTATAACTCCATACTATTGTTGGGGCTATAATCACATTGAAATCACCATGTATGTTTTGGATCGGTCCTAATTGCCTAACATTTACATCCATTATTTTACAATCAAGTGAGATTCACCACCTTTTTTCTCCACTACTTTACAATTTGGCAGGTTTCGTCAAATTTGAGTTCATATAAATACAATTGGAACTCTGAATTGTTCTTTTACACATTTTGTTCTACTTTCAATTCAGATTGAGTTAATTCTTGAATCTTTACATCCTTTAAAGAATTTTATTTTGGACTCATTTCTTTGGTTTCTTCTATGCCCAGTGCTTGCTTCCTTCTTGGAATTCTATTTTTAGTGAGTCATAGACAAATAATTATAGGCATTGGTGAGTCAGTGAGGTAATTAATACTTTCTATATTTTTCTATGAATATAAGATTCCTCTTGTTTATTTGTCGGCTTGGTTTAATTGTTACAAATGATATTGAGTAGTGATACATCTAGGCTCTAGGGATCTATGATTCCTTTTGTTGATTTTGTCTATTTAATTTCATTGTTACAGATGATACTAAAATTGTTAGTATTGAGTCTTTAATGGTGACCTTAAACACAGTGACTTTTTTTATAGCTTCCAATTCATGGGAGATGTCGAGCAATAACCAAGTTCATGGAAGTAGCAAAGGTTGCTTAGAAAAATGCATAAATATAATGTTGTATTTTGGCAATGTGTGCGGTCCAATATATCAACTTACAACATCAGAATTTGCACCATTTTTTGGCAAACAAGGGAATACCTCAGAGGAAGATTGTAATGAGGTGCATGACAATGCCAAAGATGATGTTATAGAGGAGTCCCAAGGTAGCGAAGTAGTGATTAGAAAAATAAACATCCTAGATAAAAAGGGAAAAAACTAAATAAAAAATGGGGTGTCAATGGGATTTGTGAAGGGATTTTTAGATTGATTGGGTGCCAAAGTACCCATTCATTGGACTAGTGGAGAATAAAAACAAAGATGAACCTCTGATAGAATGTAGGTGTAAGATGTATAGATAGAAATATGGTAGGGACAAGAAATTGTAGCTAAAAGTTGACATCATGGAAAAACATGTTGGTAAAGTTAAGAAAAATAAATATAATGGAGATGAAAAATCAATGATACGATGGAAACTAAAGGAAGAGTGTCTTCATGTCAAGTAACTCACTGAGATCAAGTCTTACAAAAACATAAAATCACTTCATTAGTCCCTCTAATTAAAAAAATCTCCTTTTCTACTCAAGTTTAAATCAAATGCATAAATTTCTCTTTTCCAAAATCCCCCCCTCCCTGAACATCTATTCATTTTTTCATCCTAAAACACATTTTTTCATTGTATATATTATATTTTTCATTATATTTCTTAAAAAAAAAAAAGTAAAATAAAACGTAACAAAATACCAAGGGGGTTGGACCCGCCCCTCCATCCATAGGTGGGGGGCAAGCCCACCATTCTATGTGGGTGACATGATGACATTTCCCCCCTTTGTGTCCTTAGAGAATGTGGGTGGTGGTGGGTCCACCCTACTCCAATGCGATTGTCCTACCCCACAAACACTGAATTTTCTTTTAAACATTAAAAAAATAACAAAATTTCAAAAATTAAAAGATAAAAAAAAAAGAAAAAAAAAGAAAAAAAAAGAAAAAAAAGAAAAAAATTCAAAAATTTAAATCTAAAAAATTTCAAAATAATCAATTTTTTATTTCCCCTTCCCATTCCAAAAATGTCCACCCCCACCCTTGATACCATAATTTATTATAAACTTACAATAAACAAATTACAAGGGTCTTGAGCATACACGAATAGGTGTGTGGTTGGGGAGAAAATTGTCATGCACTCCATCCAAATGGTGTGGGAAATATTCCCTCTTGGTTGGCATTTTACCTTTTCACTTTTCTTTAGCTTCTCTAACATTCACAAACACAAATGACTTTTCTTTTCGTCTCTTTCTTATATCTTCCAAATCTAATCCCATGTAAAAAAAATTAAATGTACCAATCACTCAAATAAGCTTTTTAGGAGCTCCACTTATCCTTTTTTCCCTAAAATTTCTTTTGTTGAATTTAGTTTCTTGCCTCAATCTTTATGAGCACCTACTCACCCCTATATTTCACACTTAATTGGCCTCTCCTTTCTAACTTGTAATGCCTATCTATTTCCCCCTTACACTTCTTTCCTCTTGTACCTCTTGGGTTATAGTATACATTCATAGGCTTTGTTGATCATATCCATAGCTTATGCACTAAAGCGAGTAAATAGATTGTCTAGCTACTATCCTTAGCTTATGCACTGATGCACCATATTTGCTTTTCTTACACATTACTTGTCACCCATTCCTATACACCCACTATGTCTCTTACCATGTTATGTTCATTGATTTAGTCATGCCATTCTTTAGACTTTTGATCTCCCCATCACTCCACTAGGTTGTAGCTGCCTATTGTTCACCTTATCTATGTACTACCCTATGTTATGCAACCTTTCCATGATAAGTCTATGCTAGTTTCTCCCTTTCTTCTATTCCCAATATACGACCTCTATAATGATTCCTAGAGGCTTATAGGTGAATCAACCCTTTCTACCTCATCAAGTCTAGAGTTTTCAAAGCAATGCATCTTTTATTTGCATGCATGGTGTCCATACTTGTTGAGTCTAACCTTTGATGATGAGCCCTTACATCCTCCTAGTTGCATGGGGTTAGGCTATGGGCATGGCATCCCTTAAAATGCATACTAAAAAAGAAAGAAAAAGAAAGAAAAAGAAAAAGAAAGAGAAAGAGAAAAAGAAAAAGACAGAAAAAGAAAAAGAAAAAGAAAAAGAAAAAGAAAAAGAAAAAGAAAAAGATGTACAATCAAATTCAAAAGCAATTCAAAACCTTATCTCAAGCAAGTCCAAGCATACCAAGTTTCCAAACTAATGAATTTTCCAAAGAAATATGCTTCACTTGATCAAGTAGTCCCTATACTCAACAAATCAACTCACCACTATTGTGTGTGCCAAAGATGGTGGGCAGATGTGTTGCTCATGCTTAGCTTGTGTATAGACAGATCACTCCTGCTCATGTGGCAAAAGAAAGTGTAGTGGAGGAGTGTTTGGAGGACTACCCTCTTCACATGGGAGAAGTATCCTAAATGTGGCAACAATATTTACTTGAGGGGAAACTATTGCTCGTGCAAGATTTCTCTCTTCAAGAGGAAAGAGTTCCTTAAGGATGGCGGTGTTGTTTAATTAGGGTGTTGCATTTACATTGAGTGTGTTGACTCGTGTTCTCAAAGTGTAAATCTCTCAATGAGTGTTCTCTAGGGCTATGTTACTCAAATTATTTCAAGTTATAACGGAGTTTCTTGGTATTTTTATTCAATCATTTTCTTCTCTAATTCTTTTAAGGCCTCTTCTTGTTAAAAAAAATTCTACTAATGTAAGAATTGGTGTTTGTTCTCTTAATTCACTCAAGGTAACCTCTACCCAATCTATTCTCACTCTTGAACATATGTACGAATGAAATGTTAAAGTGTGCACAAGAGTGATAAACTAGTAGGTTTGAGTTCTCTTGATGAATTAATGTGTATGCAAAGTTTAATCTTGTTTATAGATTGGGAAATTATGTCTATTTATGATCTTTTATTTGCATTTAAAACTAAGTTTAAAATATTTAGGTTTGAATGAAAATAAGATCTAATGTTTGTCTTTTCACATTTTTATGATTTTTTGACCTTTTGTTGAATTTGTGCTTTTTAGCGTCTTTGTACTTTTTAAGTGTATGAGAATGCTAAAGTAAAGAAAGCCAACATGCATATAGGAAAAAAAAACTACCCTAAAAATTAATTGATTTTTGGTATTTTCAATTTAAATATGATGAAATCTATAAAAACTAGTTTACATGCAAGGAAAAGGCTAGAACAATTTATTTTTTTATGCTTTTTAGAATAAAATGTTCCTAACTAAGCTACCATGCAAGAAAAGAGAGAGTTGGGAAACTATCTTTTTGTGTTTTTTAGGTTTTGTATGAGTGTGCATGCAAGTGCTTTAATGCAAAAGTCAGTAGGTAGTGGTTCTTTTCCTTTTTAATTTGAATGTACAAACATGAAAAATAGGAAATAAAGCATACACATGTAAGTAATTTTATTTTAGAATTGAATAAGGATTATTTGTGTGAAAGTTTGTTTTCAATACTTTTTTGAGAGGGAAATGTTGAGAGGAACCTCCTACAACAATATAATGAAAAATGCACGAAATAACAGAAATAGCAGAACACAGAAGGAATTTATTGATCGCAGACCACTTCGAGGGGGCAACCTCCTTTGAGCAAGCTCAATACAATAAACTCATGGATGCCTTCATTGGCCTCAACACGTACTTATATACTAAGTCTAATCTAAACAACTATTACTTCCCATGAATGTGGGATAATACAATATACTCACGGGACTACTTACACAGCATATGCGTCCAAATTTAATATACTAACAAAGTAAAGAGAAGGGTTAAACATGGGTTCCTAACATCCCCTCCCTCTTAGAAAAGCTTTGTCCTCAAAGCGTAAGATGTGGAAATTGTTGCTGAATCTGAAGGAGTGGTTCCCCTGTAGCAATCTCTAGGTGCATTCCATGCCACTAAATTAATACCTCTGTGATGGATCAGGAGTGAAGAGGATGAGTGTGCATGTCGAGGATTACCTCTAGCTCCAAAAGGATGGATCCTTCATTCTCTAGTTGTGGTAAAACAGTTTGTGCTCTGTCGTTGGCGCCAAGAAATTTTGTTATACAAGAGACATGAAATATTGGATGAACGCGGGAAGAAGGAGCCAGCTTATGATCCCCAATCTGATCCTGGGTGTGGAGAACTATGTCAACTGCTTGAACTCATGAACTACTGGGAAAGTATGGAAGGAGCGTTGGCGGTGCTTGACCATAGACTGCTTCATATGGAGTCATGTTAGATGTAGTGTGGGAGGAGGTATTGTACCACCATTCAATGAGAGGGAGCCACTTTGCCCACTGATGTTGTTGTTCTGAGGTATCACATGCAACCACAATCTGTTGAATTGCCCTGTTCATTCCCTTCCAAAAGAAGTGATGCCATGTCCGCTCATAAGTTTTGAGGAACCCAGAGTGCCCTACCAATGGAGAAACATAGAGTTCATAGAAGACAGCCTGCGAGACAGATTCCAACCAATTTGGAACAGACATAAAAATAGCTGAAAGAGAAGCTTGGTCATCACATGTGCGAGAAAGAGAATCCGCTACAATATTGTCCTTACCCTTCTTGTAAGTGATCTCATAGTCATAACCCATGAGTTTACTAATCCATTTCTGTTGTGCTGGGGAGGAGACCCATTGTTCTAGGAAATATTTCAGGCTCTGGTGAGCAACCCTGATGAAAAATGATTCTCTAGTAGGTATGGCCGCCACTTCTGTATTGCATGCAAAATAGCCATCATTCGTTGTAGAGCTGAAGGAGTAGTGGAGACCACAGATAGTTGCATCTGAATGGAGTGAAGCTGAGCAATGACACCATGTGAATTCTTCTTAAGAAGCTTTTCTAGGTGATGTGAACTTATGATGCTGAGAGACCCCGGTTGTAAGCCCTTCAATGTGAGTTTGTGCCCATTGTCTAAAAACTGCATCCAAAGTTCTACAAAATCCCATAAGATGGGTCCAAGTGTGTGTAACCATTGAGTGCCCAAAATCACATCACATCCACCTAAGGGCAAGGCAAACATGTCGGAGCGCAGGTAATAATCTCCAATAGAGATACACACATTGCAACACTTCCCTTTGCAAGGTAATGTGCCCCCATTGGCAATCATGACTTCAAAGTTTGAGCAAGGATGAACAAAACAATCAGCCTGTTTGGCTATTTGAGGGTCAATGAAGTTATGAGTACTAACAGAATCAATGAGTATTGTAAGATGGAGCTTCTTGAAGTAACCCTTGACCTGCATGGTTTGTGGGGTGGTGACTCTTGCTACGGTATGGAGAGAGATCTCTGGGTAGTCTTCCTGAGAAGTAGGGTCAATAGGCGATTGCTGAGTTTCAACCTGATCAACTACTGTATCATGAGCATCTGCATAAACTTCAGTTTCAGGCAGAGAATCCACATCCAAGAGATAGAGCTTTTGCTCAACACATCTATGTCCTCGAGTGAATTTGTCATCACAATTATAACAAAGCCCTTTTTCTCTACGTGCCGGCATCTCTGCTTCAGTCAAATGCTTGATAGGAGCTGTTCTAGGAGCTGGCATTATTTGAGGGCTTTGGGAATCCATATTTCTGAATGGAAAAAAATTAGATTTGGAGCATTGTTGAGCTGTGATCTTGTCCTCCGCCAACTTAGCCAACCCTAAGGCTTCCATCATTGTGCTTGGATAGAACATTTTAATCTCAGAGCGAATTGCATCCTTCAAACCACTGACAAAACAACTCCTGAAGAATTCATCAAACAATCCCTCTGTGTGATTAGCCAGTTTTCCAAATTCTGTTTGATATTCTCTCACAGTGCCTGTTTGGCGCAGTTTTGTGAGTGCTTCTGTGAAGTCATCAAAAGCACTAGGGCCAAATCGTTGCAAAATGAGTTTGCAAAAATCTGTCCATTTTGGCTCTTCATGAGCATTGATGTACCAACAGAACCATTGAAGGGCTTCATGTTCCAAATGAAAGGAGGCAAGTGGGACTTTGTTGACATCAAAAGTATTATGTAGACTGAAATATTGTTCTACCTGATATATCCATCCAGTTAGATCACCACCATTGAATTGAGGAAAATCAAGCTTCGGTCCACAAAAATTGCCGGAAGAAGAAAACCCTATGTCTGCAAAAGACACTAGTTGCCGTCTGTTGTTCATGGCTGAATGCTAAAGATTGAGCCTAAGAATTTTTTCATCCAAATCTTGGAGTTTGGTCTTGATGGTTACAAGTTCCTCCTCCATGATTTTTGCTCTTGCGCGGGTGACAACTATAACCAGGATTCTTTTTTTTGGAATGGGTAGAAAAAAAAAACAAAAACTTTTTTAGTAAAGGAAAATTTGGATTTGGGAAAAACTCTGATAGGTAATTGGGGTTTGACTAGGTTTTGGACACTTTCTGAGGGACAGGGAAGTAGAAAATGGGGATTTCAATAGCGGGGTGAAAGAATGGGAAAATTTGTCCAAGAGGGACAAAGGAGTAGAAATAGGAAATGAACACTATGGCAAAATTTGAAGGCGACTGGGTGAGAATCGAAGAAGTTATGGCAAACCCTAGAAATAAATAAATGTGGGATTTCTAGCTTCGATAAGTGGAATTTGGGATAGGGTCCTCAAGGAAGGAAATATTTAGAATGGAATTTCTGGGGTTCCAGTGAATTTTCAAAGGAAACGGAGCTAAAGCAAGGGAGATATGGCAAAAAAAAGATTTTTTTTTTTCTAGAAATGATTTGCAATGGCTCTGGATAGATGTAATCTACAATTTATCGGCTAGCAATAGATATGGACCCCGGGTATGTTCGGCTTCCTAAAGGTTCAGGGGATTCACTTGGCTACCAATGCTGTCTAACGTCTTGCGTATTGGGGCAGTACCCCTCACTCCATGGCTCAGGTAAAACTGATAACCGCTTTGCCACAAACGATAGCTCTTGGTTTACCTCATGGATGGGAACTAGTTAATCAGGTAGGGGTCATTGCCCTTTTCGCTGGCAGGTCCTCTCGATGGGCCAGCTACTTCGGGGTTCCTGTGGTACTCACAATGAGTTTTAGGGCTATGCCCAGGCACTTCCCACAGTTAAGCGAATAGGGATTATTCCGTGATCCGAACTTGCAATTGAAATGAACAATATAGATGCAAAGAAAAAAGAACTACTGCAATAATCACAGCACCTGAAGGCCACTGCGGAAAATAATTTAGCAAAAATTCCACCCCGCGAGCCCAAGAAAGCGCTCTGATACTAGATGAGAGGAACCTCCTGCAACAATATAATGAAAAATGTATGAAATAATAGAAATAGCAGAACACAAGGAATTTATTGATCGTAGACCACTTCGAGGGGGCAACCTCCTTTGAGCAAGCTCAATACAATAAACTCGTGGATGCCTTCATTGGCCTCAGCACGTACTTATATACTAAGTCTAATCTAAACAACTATTACTTCCCATGAATGTGGGATAATACAATATACTCACGGGACAACTTACAAAGCATATGCATCCAAATGTAATATACTAACAAAGTAAAGAGAAGGGTTAAACACGGGTTCCTAACAAATGTTTACTTTTGTTTGGATAAGTCATGTTTGCTTATGCCAATTGAATGTTTGAATGTTTTGTGGTCTTTGTAGGAAGTTTTGCAATGATTTGAATGCTCTTTTAAAATAAGCGCAATGCTATTTTGAAAGATCTAAATCTACTTTAGACCTAAGCAATGCAACCAAATATTACAAACTTGAGCTAAGGAAATTTTCTACATGTAAACTAATATCTAAGCTAACAATTAAAACTAATCAATAAACTAATCTAATATGATATTTGAAATGAAATAAAGAACCCTCATAGCTAGATAACGAAGATGCACAACATGCTGAGATTGTGTTGTGGTGAAAGAGTCCTTAGGGACCCAAAATGCAATGTGACTGCTATTGTTTGAGAACTAAAAGTTGTGAAAAGTATCATGCAAGGGAGATTAAAGGCTATAGGAGTTATGTATATTCTTTAGCAGTGATGTAAACTTGTGTATAATGATCTCTCCATCTTCTAAAAATTTGTATTCTTGTTAGTTGTTTGTTGTATGTTCAAGAAACTCAAGTTTCTTTGTGTTCTTCATGAATTAAAAACCAAGAAATGGAAGAAGGATCTAAACAAAAGCTCAATTCTTCATAGCTATAGGATTGTAAGCAAAAAGATGGAAAAATCCTTCCTTATGCTTGTTGGGTGTTCATGCTCAAGAAGAAAACACACAAAAGATTAGGGGAAGATCCAATCAAAAGAAAAAAGAAAAAAAAATGAAAATGACATCTTCACTGCTTTTACCAGTAATTCATTTGTCGTAGTAAATGGCCATCAACTAGGGCAATGGTTAGTTCCCATAGGGCAACCTACTATGAAATGGGCAAACATGTCATTAGGAGATGAAAAATAAAAAAAATTGACATGGAAATAAGTAATAGACACTTGGAAAATGATTGAATAAGCACTTCATGACAAATGGGGAAGCTCCTATAGGCCAACTAGACACTTCCATCACATTACAATTGGTTTGGAAGGAGAGAGTTTTGTTAGTCATGCCATGTAGGGTTGTGTGCTTGGTTTCTAGATCATCATCAAACATCAAAATATTCGTCTATCCAAATTTGGGAACTTACATAGTTACCCCATTGGGAAAGGCATTCTACCATATTAGGTAAGTGTCACCTCCCAAAACTGGCATAAGATCATGTGCAACATATAGAAACTTGAGAAATGAATTTTCCAATGAAAACAAAGACAATTTTACTTACCATCCATGTGGGGTTAGAAAATACTACCTACGTGTGAGATTGTCTTATCCACCTGGATCCTACAAAACACACACAAAATATGACTCAAGTGCATTCCAAACATGTAATTGATTTGTAAATTTAGAAAAGTCTTAGATAAGAGGACATACTATTGTGGTGGGGTGCAGAATATACTTGAGTCACCTCACTTGGGTGATTTGCAAGATAAAAGATGTGCCAGTGTAATGCATATTAGCTTATAAGTTTGAAATTAGGTCATTTTGAAGCTTTTTTGTTTCCAATAAATTTTAGAATTTGGACCTCTAAATTGACTAGGATTATTTTTGAGATGTCCCCTTGCATGGGGAGATTTAAGTGCCATGACATTTTTTCATAGCCATTGATTCTTTTTAACATCTCCTGAATGAGAGACCATGTACTTAGATGTTGTCATTGATGATTTATATATGTGTTATTTATATTTATACTTGATTTGGATCAAACTTTCATCTTACTAGACATGATGTATGTTGCATTTCCTTTTGTGCATACAAATGGTTTAGATTCAACTTTTATTATGTAGCTATGTGTGTGTGTATATATATATTGTGTTTTTAACATGTATGCATATATGGATGGGTGTTTCTATGCCCATACTTATACATGGACATAAAAACCAACACAAATTAAAAAAATACTTAATATGCTTTCATTGCACTACAGATGGTAGTGTTTCATGTGCACTAAACATCATTGCACATGCAACACAATGAAGAGCATGCCACATGACGCAAGAGAAGGAAATTCAAAATGAGTAGGTAATGCGGAACCCATTCATTCACCCTACAAAGATGGTGGCAACCTAACTAGGGTGTGGCATCATTTCTCATGATGCTTCAAGTGAGAACCTCTATGAGGTATGCCCCTTAGGCTCCTATGTGAAGGTGGTTTGACCATGCATCCAAGGCATGAATTAGAACAAACCATTACATTAAAAACCTAATCGTATTAAAACTATTATAAGAATACACATGAGAAATTTTTGATTAAGCAAACACACATTTGACCAATACCACCAAAGTTAAATAGAAAGGAATACACAACACGTCCCCAATCACTGATTTAAAATTATCAAGGAAATGGGAATCAAACAAGCTAGTTATAAAAATAATTTCAATCGCAAAATAAGCTCTTTTTAAATCAATATTTAAAGCTTGAAAGGATTTGAACCACATGTTACTTAAAATCTTGATTATAATTAATTTATAGATTTAACTTTTCAATTTAATTGTATAATTCACTATAGAAAACTTAACTCGTAAAGGCATAGAAAAATGCTTAATTAAAATTTGTTTACATTTAAATCTCTATTTAATTATTCATTATTTATATGATCTAATAAATTATTTTCTGACAAAGTTGTAACATGATCAATTCAATTTTATTGATTAATTAAATAAAGGATGATATTTATTAATCTCCTATCAAAACTATTCACAACAACCTAAGCATCCTACTTAGCTTGAATTAAATTATTTTTAGCAAAATTCCAAATCTCTACTAAGCTTAATCACACAACTAAGTTAATTAAAGTCTAATTTATCATTAATTAAACTGAACAACTCAAATTAACTTAATTAAATTATAATTAATAATTAGCTAATGCATTAGAAATTAGGGCATCTCTCAAAGAAAGCTTAAAAATCAATAAGATAAATTTCTAACTTTCTTCTCATTTTCTCATTTGAACATGTTACTTAAAATCTTGATTATAATTAAATTATTGATTTAACTCTTCAGTTTAATTGTATAATTCACTATAGAAAACTTAACTTGTAAAGGCATAGGAAAATGCTTAATTAAAATTTGTTTACATTTAAATCTCTATTTAATTATTCATTATTTATATGATCTAATAAATTATTTTTTGACAAAGTTGTAACATGATCAATTCAATTTTATTGATTAATTAAATAAAGGATGATATTTATTAATCTCCTATCAAAACTATTCACAACAACCCAAGCATCCTACTTAGGTTGAATTAAATTATTTTTTAGCAAAACTCCAAAGATCTACTAAGCTTAATCACACAACTAAGTTAATTAAAGTCTAATTTATCATTAATTAAACTAAACAACTCAAATTAACTTAATTAAATTATAACTAATAATTAGATAATGCATTAGAAATTAGGGCATCTCTCAAAGAAAGCTTAAAAATCAATAAGATAAATTTCTAACTTTCTTCTCATTTTCTCATTTGAACACTTATTTTTTTCTTGTAGGCCGAAGATAAAGATGAGGAAGAGGAGAATTCTCAAGAAGAATCCATGAGATCTCATCGCAAGATCCGTCCCTCTCCTCAAGCTCCTTTCGCTTCACTATATCTTTTTTGTCTATTCATTCTTAGAAACCTGTTTTTTTAATATTTGAAACCCTACTTCTCTATTTTATTTTTCAAGTCTTAGCCATTGATGCTTGTCTATAGGTTTTTTTTGTTTTCCATTGAATGCAATTGCCATATGAAGAAACCAATGGAGCCATTGATGGTTTTACCTCAAGACATTATGAAGAATACATACATACAAATTTATTCATTTGTCTCTTTGTCTATTTAATTTTTATCTGTTGATATGCAAAATAGATATAAATATATATTACAGAGAAAAACCCAATATAAAATAATCTTTGAATACATGCATTTTGTTTCACTATCAAAAGAGAAAGAATTTAATTTTTTTATATGTTAAAGGGTTTATATGGAGGGGGGCAGTCCCACCCACAGGGATTGACCCCCTTGTGGTGTTGTGGCCCCTTTGAGGGGTCTGTGACACCCATAAGGGGTGGAGGCCCCATGGCCCCATAGTCCACAACCAAGGTTGCGATTGTGGTCAATGGGGTCTCCCTCCCCCTGCCAACTTTAACTAGGCCATTCAACCATAAAAGTCATACGATAGTATTTTTTTATTTGTTATTTATTTTAAAACAAAACATTTTTATTTATAAGGGCATTTAATAACAATCTCCCTTTCTATTTTAAAATACAACCAATATATATATATATATATATATATATATATATAATTTTTTATTATTTATACAGAACCAATTAAGTAGAGAGACAACATAAAATTGTTGCATATGGGTTGTCATTGATGTCAACAATGGTATGGAGTGCTGCAATATGGAAAATTGTAAATGATGTCAAAGGGAGATTGTAGTAGTATGGTGATGAATGAAGACATTATAGAATAAGTGATCATAAGGATTGTGAAGTAAAGAGCAACAACCAAAGGAGATGGATCATTATCATTTGTACAGAAGGAGATGTATCAATATCATCTATTTACGATCATACCATATCTTCTGAAGTTTATGTGTAAGTTCACAAGCCTTGATATATTTATGTTTGAAGTCTATGTTGAGCAGAGTTGGGGTCTTGCTAAATGATAATGATATGAACTCATGATACTTACTATATGATAAAGAAAGTTGTAAAAGATTGAAGGAAATTGTCTAAGTATAGCACAAGTTAGTGAATCAGTCACAAACTTACCAGAAGGTACCACATTCTACTACAATTGAAGGTAAGGGTACAAGGATTGAACTAACAACTAGATGTCACATTCAAGTACCTGTGTTTTAGGTTTTAGTTCATGAATCCTACTGCAATATGTTTTGGAGATAGAAGTGTGAAGACAATGTTGAAACAGGGTAAGTGCAGTCACAGGGAGATAGGAGAATGCTCTGCACTTCTCCGCAAATAAAGATATGATGTTGTAGCTTGGAGGATAGGTAGATATGAGTCAAAGGTATGTGTGCTTCAAGTTTCAAGTGATAATATGTATCATAGCTGCTTCTCCGGAGTCAGTGGTGTGAAGACATACCTTGGTGTTAACTGAAGTAAGCAGAGGAAGATAGTTGAGGCCACTGCAGTTCATCGCATAATGGTAATTGGCCTTGCTAATTAAGTGATAAGCTCATAAGGCTGGTTGGTATGCACTGTTCAAGTTTCAAATGATTGTGTTCACCGCAAGTATGGTTTTTATTGTTTTTATCTCAAGACTTTGTAAGCAGAGGCTGTTAAGGACACTGACATCAGAAATCAAGTGTTTGTGCTAGCATGAAATATATTGAGATGATAAGAGAAGTGTACATGAATGTTTTGCAAGTCATATAATATTCAATTTGTGATCTGCATGGTGTAATTTTGTATCCTTCGGTATCGCTTTGGGTCTGGAGCTAAATACAAGGATAAGTGTTTGCAGAGCCGACTTGGTGTATAATGAAGAATTTGCCATGTGTATGGAGTGTACACCAGCCTAGAAGAGTGTGTTAAGGTAAATTAGGACTTGATTATGCTTTGTTCTTGAACCACACTTGATTTCCACTTATTGCAAATGTTTTAGAGCTGACTATTGTGGCCACTACACGTTTCATGTTACTTGTTTTATCTTGGCCAACCAAGGAGGAAGATATTGATGCTTGCAGAGAATATAAATGTAAAATCAAAAGTGTCAAGTGAATGAGAGATATATAGTAAGAAATACTTTGATATTGTGCAAAAAAAAGATACCGCAAAAGCAGACATCATGATGAAATGTGGAAAGGAGCAATTTATGTAAT
Organism: Cunninghamia lanceolata; assembly: GCA_027924645.1. Classification (NCBI taxonomy): domain Eukaryota; kingdom Viridiplantae; phylum Streptophyta; class Pinopsida; order Cupressales; family Cupressaceae; genus Cunninghamia; species Cunninghamia lanceolata. The sequence goes on from BSBN01000627.1 coordinate 4,467,053, forward strand.
ATGATATTGTTGCAGAGGTAGTTTTTGGTGATGTGATGGTTTAGAAGAGTTTCTGAAACTATTTTAATGTGGTAGAGGTTGATATTGAAGGTGTGCAAAAGTGAGATAGTTTTGCAGAGGCTGAAGTGATCAGAAGAACATTGAGTCAAATAAGTTTTGTAAATGTTGTAATTGTTCAGGGAGTTGCAAGTTCCTTTGGGTTGTAGCCCATAAATAATATTGTTTAATCTTGTTTTATTTGTGAGGCTGGATTTGGATAGTAGATCCAAGAAGCTTGCTCACCATGGTTTTTTGCTTCTAGGGTTTTACACATAAATTTGGTGTTATGTGTGCTTCTGTGTTCTTGTGCCTTTCAAGTTTTAAGTACTTATGTTAGGTTGAATACTACTGGATGAAAAGAATTTAAATAAGTACTGATTCACCCCCTTATCAGTGCTTCTATGTGTCCAACAATTGGTATCAGAGATGAGTTCCTTGAATATAGCCTAACAGTTGAGGTAGATCTTGGAGAGGAACACATGGGAAGTAAAGTACTATTTAAAGGAAAGAATCCTCTGGAAGGTGACATAGACATGACAGTCTATAATCCAAAAGACTGTGTAGTTGATTATGAAGGAGAACTCATTTTTGTCTTAGAAGATCTAGATGCAGCAAGAAGTGAAAATGAAGAATATAAGATCAAGCTTATACAATCAAGAGAAGCAATTGCCAAGTTGAAAGCTCAAATTGAAGAAAGTAAGAAGATGGTATATTGTCTAATTGTTAAGCTGAATGACAAATCAATTGAATGCTCCAAACTTGAAGAAAAAATTGTCTCTCTAAAGAATGAATTGGAAAAAGAAAAGGATATGATAGACAAAGGTCTAAAGCTGAAGAAAAGTACCAATATTCTTGATGAGATAATCAGTAGTCAAAGACCCCCAAAGAATAAAGGTGGTATTGGATTTGAGAAACATCAGAGTCCTAAATTAGATATATCTAAAGGCATGCTTGAAATAAAAAGGAAGAACCTAGTACTGAAGACTCTGAGGAAATTGAAGATGAGGGGCAAGAGTTGGATAATGATAACTTCATATAGGTCAGCAATCAGAAGAAAAATCTCAAGAGATCTCAACCTAGACCAACTGCTAATCCTAGGTTCTCTCAATCCATCTATGGTTACTATTATTCTCACAATATATTTGGACATAAGGCTATTGACTGTAGATCTAAGGCTAGAAGATATGACAACATGAGGGAGAATTCATTTGTGCCCCCAAAGCATGATGCTAGAATCTCTTATTCCTTTTATGGCTATTGCTTTGCATGTAATAAGTTTGGTCACAAAGCTATTGAGTATAGAACTAAAATGAGGAGAAATGGTGTGACTCTGAAATATAATGTTGTTTGCTACAAATGCAACAATTTGGGGCATAAAGCAAGATTCTACAAAAGTGGTTCTATGGAACCACCTGTTCAGCACAAGAAAACAAAGAAAATTGTGACTCAACAAAAGGAGGAAATGACAAAGATATGGAGAAGGAAGATAAAATAAAGTGATGAAAAGAAGGATACATCTGTGTCTCTTCCTAGTGCAGAGGACTCCGTTGCTGATTGCTATTAGGCATAGGGTCAAGGGGAGATAATCAGGACATATCTATTCTTTCCCCCTAAAATATTTGTGGCTTCTGCAAGTGGACGCTTATCATACAGATGAATTGAAATGAAAACTGCTGGAGAAGATGTTGACAAGGCAAGATAGTTTCTTGTTCTCAAATTTCCAAAACAAAATAACATGATGCGGAGGATTGCAGGAGATGGTTGAGTCTCTGTGAGTTCATAGAACAATCTGGTAGCAATTTACCTAACCAATAAAGGTACATTAAATGTGGATTTCTAGGACAAATTGTAGGGTACTTATGCTTCATTTGGGAAATCAAATCTCATTCATGATCAAACCTTTGCACTCGAAGTTGAGAAGAGAAGAAGTCTTTCAAAACACTTGGCAATTTTGATGAGAATTAAGCTGAAGGAAAAACCCTAACAATTAGATAAAGAGGTATGTATTAGTTTACTTCTGTTTAAAACCCTAGTTCCTAAATTCAAAGGAAATTTATGATGGCAACTCCGTAACTAGTTGATGTTATTGAGAAACCTAGACCGAAGTATAAGAAATTCCCATTCAAAGAAATGGAGATCAATAGGAAGGGAGCATTTTCAAATATATTTGTATATGTTGTTTATACTGAAGATGTTAGAACTTAAATTCACTCAAAGCTAGATGAAATCAATCATGTAAAATTTGAGGAGCTCATAAATCAACTTCTAAACGATGATGTTTCCTATAAATCAGAATATGCAAATGTGGGGGCTAAGCATTTGGACATTTGGAAAGATTACCCTGATTTCTGTGATGAGCATGAATGGGTGAGATACATATTCAGAAGAATTCATGACGAGTTCATGTATTTAGATAATCCATACAGAATCACTAAAGATGCAATCAAGGCAATGACTGGGTTGTGTTCCACCGGATCTGTATCGATGATGAAGTCAATTAAAAATGAGAAGGTTACTAAGTTGACTGAAGCAAAATTTGATAAGAGAAACTAACTGTGAATGACATAATTGATTTGGGTGTTCGCTATGCTGCTATGGGAATTGCTTATAAACTTTACTTCACAAACAGAGAGGGATCTGCCACTGGTACTGCCATTCACAATGTATACCAGATGGTCAAGGAAGGTAAGGATTTTGACCTCTGTGAGGTCATGAGAGAACAAATCTTGGAGAACCTAAGAAGGACAAAAGAAACTGAATACATTTTTATGTATGTCACTCTAATTAGCTGCCTTGCATTCTATTTTTTGAATGAGCTACCTAGATGTAGTGGAAAGGTTTGGCAACAACATATCCCTGTTGCTACTCAAATTAAGAGTCACATAAGAGGGTTTAGTGATCCAAATCACTATAAGATAATGTACTAGGGTTTCTTCAAAACCCTTCAAACTAGCATGCATGCCAGATAAAGAGTCCCTTATAATTATGACAACAATATAGGGAGAAGATCAAATTTTTAGTTGATAAGGATTATACCTATATGGAGGCAGTTGAACCTAGAACTGCATGGATTCCTAGACTGCCATATGAAGTCTCTGGAGAAGAAATACAAGTCTATACTGACATCCTACTCAACAAATCCAAAGATACCATTGCTGAGAGTTTTGGAACCTATGATGAGATTATGAACAAGATGCATAAGAAAAATGTAGAGGAACATCTTGAGAAGAATAATGGTGGACTGCATAAGAAGTGGGGCATTTCATTTGAGATCACTTTAGAAGCTCTTGCATATGAGACACATCATGCTTCTACTGTTCTACCAGGTGCACAAGGTATAAGAAGGACTAACAGATCTACCTCTGCTACTACAAATGCACCTCTACCCTCTGGGTTAGCACAAATAGAGTCTACTAACAAAAGGGTAGCTTCTGAAACTCAAACACAGAAGAAGACTGGAGAAAAGAAGCATGAAAGACCCAAAACTCAAGCCAAAAGGAAGAAGGTTAAGGCAAAAGAGATTTAAGAGGAAGAAGAAGGAGAAGAGGAAACCTCTAAGATGAAAATAAAAGGAAAGAAATCTAAGCAAAATCCTCCGGTGACTTCTACAGAAGGCCCTCTTCAATTAGAAGCTGTCTTCAATGGAATTGAACAACATGAGATATTAAAGCACACAATTGACTTGTATCCAAATATTTCTCCTAAGGATCAAAATACCATTGAAAAAGCTATAGTTATGTATATGGTTAAATATAACTTGCCCATGATTGATGTGATTGAAAAGGTACCAGAAAGCCTAGCTCAAGCTCTAAGATAGAAAAAAGAAGAAGCCATTAAAATGAATAATGAGCTTAGGCAACAAGCTCTTGAAAAGGCTAGGTCATCTATGTCCCAAGAAGAAAAGAATAAATTGGCTCGAATACAAGCCCAAGAATTAAGGACAAAGCAAAGAGTGGGCACACTCATGAGCATGAAGAAAGGTGATAAAGAGAAAATTCAGAAGGAAACAAAGGATATGATAAAGAAAATCCCAGGTGAGGTAAAAGGAAATAAAAATGTGGAACAACCACAAGTTTCTTGACCACATAACACTACTTCTCCATCTCACATGACTATATCTCCTCTACACAACACTAGACATCAAGTTCCTCAAGAGGAGAAAGAAGAGCAAGCAACAAAAGATCAAGAACAAGATGCTCATGAAGAAGAAAATAATTCTCCAGATCATACTATTGTGCATGATGATCAACCTCCAGTGAATATAGAACAACATGATAATACTGCACAACAAGAGGGGTAGACAAATATTGATTCAGAGGAAAACTTACAAAAGGAACAAGATACATCTTCCTCCTCCTCTCTGGTGGACTTTATCAAGGAATTTGTAGCCTAGCAAATGCAAATCCAACCAGTGGTCACTTCACAACTGTTACAATTGCCAGTGTTAGATAGACAAGTTAACTTGTCTAATATATCTCCTCTTCACAAGTTGCAACTTGGAGATATACTTCAGTCCTCAACTACACAAGAAATTCTGCAACAACAAGTTGAAGGAGTTGAAGTGTTAGAAGATGCAATTAAGATGTTAAAAGAGGGATTGCCTGAGGCAAAGAGAGATCCCACCTTGCCTCCTACTTAGTAGATGAAACTCATGTTGGAGTCTTTCAAGACTCATTCATTTACCTAGAGAAGCAGGCTAAGAATAAGATAACATAATAGGTAAATAATAAAAGATTGGCTATGTATTTGATAGATGTGCAAAGACACATAATAATCTACAAGAAAATTTGAAGAATATTTATAAATGTATTGAGGATGCTAAGATCTTGTATTAATTTTATTTGAATTGGCCATCTACTACAAAGAATATAAAGGATCAAGCTAACTCTATTGAGTCACAGTTAATTCAAGTGGCCAAAGTATATGATCCTCTAAAGGATAAAGATGGAACCATTAGGGTCCAAATTGAAAATTTACATACTCAATTAAAGAAGCTCCTAGAGAAAAGAGAGAAAATCAAAGGAGAAACAGGTTAGCTAAGAAAAGTTGTGAGTATGAAGTTAGAAGTCTTAACTAACATCTTGATTGAAGTAAAGAATGTGTCTCAGAAAGCTAAAGTGTCAGCCACTTTGGAAGAGACTAAATATTTGTATATTTAGTTTGAAACACATTCTGTCTTGTGCAAAGAAGAACTGGGACTCAAATCTTGCCTAGTTGAAAGTGATTTACAAAAATATTCTACCTTCCAAGTGAACAAAATTTTTGAAGGTATGACAAATTTTGATGATTGTATAAATATACGGTCAGTAAAATAAGAATAAGCAGTGCTATGTTGATATAAATAAGGCACATTGTACATAGTATCTTGGAAGACAATTTTGCTACATCAGTTTTGAAGAAATAGAGGCTACTCCTTAGGGGGAGTTGACTGGTAAAAGGTGATAAGAAATATTCAGATAGGGGAAGCCTACTTGTTTTTTCTGGAATAGAGGAAGACCACTAGCTCTTTGCCATTGATGTCAATGGGGGAGAAATATATGCATATCAGGTCAAGTGTTGCCATCAATGACAAAGGGGGAGATTGTTGCATATGGGTTGTCATTGATGTCAACCGTGGTATGGAGTGCTACAGTATGGAAAAGTGTAAATGATGTCAAAGGGAGATTACAATAGTATGTGATCAATGAAGACATTATAGAATAAGTGATCAAAAGTATTGTGAAGCATAGAATAGAAGGATGAATATATTCTCTACAACCAAAGGAGATGGATCAATATCATCTATACAGAAGGAGATGGATCAGTATCATCTATATACGATCATACCATATCTTTTGAAGTTCATGTGTAAGTTCACAAGCCTTGATATATTTATGTTTGAAGTCTATATTGAGAAGAGTTGGGGTCTTGCTAAATGATATGAACTCATGATACTTACTACATGATCAAGAAAGTTGTAAAAGATTGAAGGAAATTGTCCAAGTATAACACATGTTAGGGAAGTAGTCACAGACTTACAAGAAGGTACCACATTCTACCACAATTGAAGGCAAGGGTCTATGGGTTGAACTAACAACTAGATATCACATTCAAGTACCTATGTTTTAGGTTTTAAATCATGAAGCTTATCGCAAGATGTTTTGGAGATAGAAGTGTGAAGATAGTGTTGAAACAAGGTAAGTGCAGTCACAAGGTGACAGGCGAATGCTCCACACTTCTCTGCAAATAAAGATATGATGTTGCAGCTTGGAGGAAGTAGATATAAGTCAAAGGTATGTGTGCTTCAAGTTTCAAGTGATAATATCTACTGCAACTGCTTCTTTGGAGTCAACAGTGTGAAGACATACCTTGGTGTTAACTGAAGTAAGCAGAGGAAGATAGTTGAGGCCATCATAATTCACCGCAAAATGGTAATTGGCCTTGGTAATTAAGTGATAAGCTCATAAGGCTGGTTGGTATGCATTGTTCAAGTTTCAAATGATTATGTTCACCGCAAGTATGGTTTTTATTGTTTTAACTCAAGATTGTGTAAGTAGAGGCTGTTAAAAACACCAACATCAGAAATCAAGTGTTTGTGCCATCATGAAATATATTGAGATGATAAGAGAAGTGTACATGAATGTTTTTCAAGTCATACAATATTCAGTTTGTAATCCACATGATGTAATTTTGTCTCCTCCGGTACTGCTTTGGGTATGGAGCCAAATATAAGGAAGGATAAGTGTCTGCGGAGCCAACTTGGTATTTAATGAAGAATTTGCCATGTGTATGGAGTGTGTGCCAACCTGGAAGAGTGTTCTAAGGTAAATTAGGACTTGATTATGCTTTATTCTTGAACCACACTTAATTTCCACTTACTGCAAATGTTTTAGAGCTGACTATTGTGGCCACTACACGTTTCATGTTACTTGTTTTATCTTGGCCAAACCAAGGAGAAAGATATTGATGCTTGGGAGGATATAAATGTAAAATAAAAAGTATCAAGTGAATGAGAGATATATAGTAAGAAATACTTTGATATTGTGTAAGAAAAGATACCGTAAAAGCATACATCATGATGAAATGTGGAAAGGACCAGTTTATGTAATATGATATTGTTGTAGAGATAGTTGTTGGTGATGTGATGGTTTAGAAGAGTTTCTGAAATATTTTAATGTGACAGAGGTTGATATTGAAGGTGTGTAGAAGTGAGATAGTTGTGCAGAGGTTGAAGTGATCAACATTCAGTTTTGTATGAAGAACATTGAGTCAGATAAGTTTTATAAATGTTGTAACTATTCAGGGGGTTGCAGCTTTCTTTGGGTTGTCGCCCATAAATAATATTGTAATCTTGTTTTATTTGTGAGGCTAGATTTGGCTAGTAGATCCAAGAAGCTTTCTCACCATGGTTTTCCCTTCTAGGGTTTTCCATGTAAATCTGGTATTATGTGTGCTTCTGTGTTCTTGTGCCTTTCAAGTTTTAAGTACTTATGTTAGGTTGAATACTATTGGATGAAAATAATTTAAATAAGTACCGATTCAACCCCCCTCTCAGTGATTTTGTGTTCAACAACACCATATAACTAAATGATGTGTACACACAGACACAAACCCCCTTTAATAAAATTTCCTTTCTAAACACGTAGAAATTTAAGTGTATTCTCAAATCTAACTAACCCTAATACAATATGCACCAAGGATACTCAAAACAATAATTTACTAACTAAAATAAGAAAATCTTTTCCATTGAAATACATCTCCATTTATCATAACAATGAAAGTAAACTACAACAAATAAATCATTTGGTTCACTACATACAATAAATTCCTTCTAAAAAAGATCTAGAGTACGAATATGCACAATAGGGAAACAATTACATCCCCACAAATGAGGGCTTTACAATAGTTCTTTTGGTCTTCAAGAGAGAGTTTCAAGATCATAAATAACCTTCTTCAACACAAAAATTACTTCTCTTTAGTCTTCCACAAATCTACAAAATAATATTTATAACCAAGCCAATAAAGGTTTGCTCACCTCTCAGCCATAGGGCTTGCTCACAATTCCACCCCCGAGCTAGGAGGTCATCTAAGAAACTAGGTTTCACAACACATACAAAGGAAATACAATCATAACACAACTACACCCAAGGCTTGAAACAAAACATATGAATCTTGGTAAGATTTATAAAAATTTTTGCAAGTATGTGCTATCAGTGTTGTCATTGATGTCAACAAGCTTGTGTGATCATTGGTGTCAACTATGTCAACTAGTAGAGCAAAGATAAGATATGAGATTGAATGAGCAGAGATGAGGTTGTTGAGTTTCTTGACTGAAGATGATCTAGTTACCTTGTTGAGGTGTTGAAGATGTTAAGAATATGTTTCTGATGGTTAGTTTCCAAGTGCTTTTGAGAAAATTTGATTAATAAAGGAAATAATGTTTTGAAGCGATTGTTTGGCTTAACAGAGTAGTGCTCTAGTTTTGCTCCGCATTTCTTCTGTGTTGAAGATCTATCTTTGTGGTTTGGATATGTTGTTTAGAGATGTTATATTCCAAAATTTGCACTCTAGTTCGTTGTGTAGAGGAAGCTGTGTTCACCAGTGTGTGGACTATGTTTCTGAGTGTTGCAGAGGTGTCTGGGAGAAATGTCTTTGCTCTGCATTTCTCCGAAAGAGATTTTTGGTCTTGTAGTTCTAGAATTATGCTTATAAGGTTCATATCTATCTCCATTCGAATTTGTTCATGGTTTGGTGGTTTGCAAGTTGGTTTCTTGAGTAGCAGAGTATGATAGAGTTGGTTGAGTGCTCCGATGTGAACTTTCTTCAAGTGAAAGTTATTGCGGAGAAATTTGTTGGTTTTCAGGTTGCTTCGAGATGTTTGTGGAAGATTCTAGAGTATGTTCAAGTGTTGTGTGTGGTCCACGAGCTGTATCTCTCCTTGAGGAAGCATGTACTTAAAAAGTTCATTGTATTACACAAGTTTGGCTAACCTTGTATGTCTGCACTAATTGTGGAGCTACTTTTGTTATTGTGAAAGCGTGGTGAAGCATGTATGTGTGGATTTAGGTCCAAGCTAAGGTGTGGTGTGGTCTGCATTCATTCCTTTCCATAGCGGGAATGTTTTGGCATCGACCTAATTTGAATTTGCAAGGTTAATGTGTGTTACCGACCTTGGAGAATGTTTTCAAGGTTGATGATGGTATAAATAAGTGTCAAGGATGCATGAAAGAGTGTGTGATGGATATGGTGTGAATGATAGTGTGAGTGAATGTGTGGTGTAGTACAAGCCTTAATGTGTTAGACTACTGGATGCAGTGAGAAGAAGGTGTCTACAATTCTTCAGTGATACTACAAAGGTGATGTTTGTGTTGTGATTGAGATTCATTTGAATTGTACTCCATGCATGTGTCAGATACAATTATAACAGTTCAACCCTGGTAGTGAGCCACCTCTTCTACTTCTTTTTCTGGATAGCGAGTCCTTGGGTAGTGATACCTTTGGGTAATGAGCCCTTTTGGTAGTGAGCCTTTCTTTTGGGAAGTTGTTGGGAATTAAGGTGTCTCAACCTTGGTAATTCCTTGCATTATTTTCATTGTATTTGTTTATTCATTGCCTATGATGTAAATTAATTGTAAATTTCACATTGTCATTTTGTGGGATGTGGCACGGTGATGTGTCATCCTACATGGAAGATGACAACTTGTAATTTTGTCCTCACATGAGGAGATACGTGTCCCACTTTGTGGTAGGAATATTTTGCCATGTGTCAGCATCTTGAATGTTGTGTAAGGGAATATTGATTGTAACGGTCATGACAGATTCCTATGACGAAGTTATGACATGCAAGACTCAGAACTAAGAGATTCTATGACAGGTGAAGACATGTGTTGAAGAGCATCTTTGAAAAAGGCATCTTTGGGTACCCCAAGGTGGACTATGACATGTTGTAAGAGAATATACTATTTATAGCCTGTGTATGATAGATTCTCTTATAGTTGTAAGTTGCAATTGCTATGACAAATTTTATGATGGTCATAAGAGTCGTAAGAGCATACGTCATAGCCCATTTTGGAAATAGGTGACTTCTTTGGGATGGGGTGTGTGGAAAAGTGTTAGAAGCATCTTAAAATGTTGACCAAGTGTCCATAGGCATGGGTTTTGGGCCATGAGGCCAAGTTGGATGCCCATTCCAAGATAGAGGCAATTTTGCCTTGTATTTTCTATATAAACAGGTGCTTGGAGGAGAAGATGTACTACAGGTTTTACAGGTATTGTTATGCTACCAGATCATTTTTAGATACGAGTGTTGAAGACTTTGCAAGAGCATTGGATCTGATTTGTATTGTAATCACTTTGTTTACGTAATACAGTTGAGTAGTGTTTTGGAGTGTGGGGTTTTTCACCCGTAAGGGTTTTCCTCACGTATATCTTGTGCCTCTCTTCTTCTGTCATTCTTTCTAGTTTCTGTGTTTGCTGCAATATCTCATGTTAATGGTTTAATGTTGTTGTAATAGTTAGGATAAATTTGAATTTGCACTCTCCTCCCCTCATTAGATTAGTGTAGGAAGCGATTTCCACACACCTAGCTTGTTGATAACTGAGAGGGGGGGTGAATTAGTTATCCTTAATTTGCTTCAACTCAAACACTTAAATCCACTTTGTTAATCAATAGCATAGCAATTAATCATTCATGAAAGCATAAGGCATAAACATCAGAGTAGATACACATCAACACATGAGACACCAAGATTTTGACGTGGAAAACCCAGTTAAGGGAAAAACCATGGGGTGATTAACCCAAGGATTATTCTCTGTTAGAAGAATAAGAAAAATAGATGGCACATGCCAATTAGGGCTCACTGCCCAAGCACACTGCTCACAAGGAGACACACTGTCTACAAGATAACAAGTATTACAAACTTGAACTGGAGAATGACATCTTTACCATGCCTGGATCAGTTCCATTTAAGCCCAAAAATTTTTGCTCTGCCTTTCGCACTTCTCTTTGCTATATCACACTCATCACCACAAGACACACTTTAAAATGAATTCACAAACCCTTATTTATACAAGGCATTGACTTAGGAACAATCATCTAAGTCAGCAAACATCTACAAGATCATTCGCAAGACGTGTAATACATCCGGTCGGCCTGTCTCAGGAGGAACACCAATATCCGTGGTTATTCTTCAAATGCAAACTCTAACTTCAATGTGGACCACCAATAAGAATTGTACATGATCCAAAGATCACCAAAACCTTTCCTGAGTCATCAAGAACATCCGCACTTTATCAGCTTATTGGAATTCTTCTGTTCTTCATCTGGAACTTCAAGAACACAGTCCGTCCTCACTATCATAATGAAAAAGGTTCTTTTGGACCTCCAAATCATTCAAAAATCTAGTTGTCACTTCACACTGACTTCTTCAACACTCCTTCCAATCCGCAGATTGAGATAATGTAATTCCGGATCTCACTGGACCAATATGTGACACTCTGTCTCCACTGAACACCTGCCGGAACCGGTTCTACACAAGCAGCCATAACTTCTTCAGATCTTTATGTGGACCTCTGAAATCTTAACTGGAACATCTCAAGACTCATATCTACACACCCTTTAAACTGTATCCTCTGATCCTCAACCTATTAAGTACTTTTGCCTTCTTCTCATCACTATTCTTCACTGTTCCTAATGGAGACTAATTTCCTCAATAACCTCAGCACACAGCTCATCCAATCCTTCTTATCAATGCAATATGAGTATGTTGACATCAATGAAAACACTGGTTAACCTCATACTTGCAACAATCTCCCCCTTTGTCATTGATGGCAACATATGATGTGAAAAACCATCAAAACAAGAACTCCTTTCTGTCACAGCTCCCCTATCAACAACAACTCTTCACATGTCTTCTCTTCCTTTACTGCTCCCCCTTTGATCATTAACCGCTTTCTTTTCACATTTCTTCTCTCCCCCTTTGACATCAATGGCAAAGGGCTCATACTTGCAATTCTAACACATCAGAATCATACCAGCTGCTCCCCCTTAGTAGCAGCTCCCCATCATCAATTCGGATCACAAGATATGACTATGATATCCACCGGACTGATGCACATCAGTGCATCCTAGTTCATCACTGGAGGGGCCATGATCCCTAACTTCTCCCTGAGATACTCAAAAGAGTCCTTGGAAAGAGGTTTAGTAAAAATATCTGCAAGCTGATCCTTGGAGGGCACATACTCCAATTTGACTTCACCCTTGTTCACTTGTTCTCTCAAAAAGTGAAATTTGATAGATATATGCTTGGTCTTAGAATGCAATACCGGAATCTTAGAAATATTTATTGCACTTGAATTATCACAGAAAATTGTGATAGGCTCCTCATATTCTACTTGAATATCTCTTAGCATTCGCTTCATCCACAAAAGTTGAGTGCAACTACCTGCTGCTGCAATGTATTTTACTTCTGTTGTAGACAGGGATATTGCTTCTTGTTTCTTGCTTAGCCAAGAAACCAATCTTTTTCCCAAAAAGAATGCTCCTCCACTTGTACTCTTCCTATCATCCACATCTCCTGTCCAATCTGCATCTGTATATGCATGAAGAGAAAAGTCATGATCTCTAGGATACCATAGGCCATACTCAACTATTCCTGTCAAGTACCTAAAAATTCTTTTGATTGCCATGACATGAGATTCTCTGGGATCAGCCTGGAATCTCACCACAAGACCAACAGCCTGCATTATATCTGGTCTAGTCTGAGTGAGATATAGTAATCCTCCAATCATTGATCTGTACTTTGTCTGATCTGTCTTAGGAGAGTCATCATCCTTACTCAACTTACATCCGGTAGCCATAGGAGTGTTTATTGGCTTTGAATCTTCCATTCCAAATTTCTTCAATAGTTCTTTCACATATTTGGTCTGAGAGATAAAGATTCCTTTCTCTGTCTGAGTAATTTGCAGACCCAAGAAGAAATTCATTTCACCGAGCATTGACATTTCAAACTCACTTTTCATTTGGTTTGCAAAGGTTTTACACATACTGTCTCTTCCTCCAAAGATGATATCATCAACAAATACTTCAACAATCAAGATGTTTTCATGATCAATTTTGAAATATAGGTTACTATCAGCAGTACCTTTGTTGAAACCAATCTTCAAAAGATGTTTGTCCAACCTCTCATACCATGCTCTTGGGGCTTGCTTTAGACCATACAGTGCCTTCTTTAATTTGCAGACCATATCACCATGCTCAGATAACTGAAATCCATCTAGTTGTTCAATGTACACCTCCTCTTCTAGGTCACCATTCAGGAAAGTAGATTTGACATCCATCTAATACACTTTGAAATCTTTGAAGGCAGCAAATGCAAGAAATAGTCTGACTACTTCAATTCTTGCCACCGGAGCAAAGGTTTCCTCAAAATCAATCCCTTCTATTTGAGAGTAGCCTTTGCAGACTAATCTGGCCTTATTTTTGATTACCTCACCAACTTCATTTAGTTTGTTCAGAAAGACCCATTTGGTTCCAATCACATTCTTGTTTCTAGGTCTAGAGACAAGATCCCAAGTGTGATTTTTCTCAATTTGCATTAATTCTTCTTCCATTGCTTTTGACAAGTTTTCATCATTGCATGCTTCATTTATTGTCTTAGGTTCAATATTTGAAATCAGACAACATTCATCTAAATTTTGAGCAACATTCCTTCTAGTTTGCACACCTTTGCTTTTGTCACCTATGATCTGATCTTCAGAGTGGTTCAGTCTTACATACCTTGGAACTTTGGGAGTTTCTTGCACTTCTGCTTCTTGATCATGCTCATTCAGACCTGTCTCTTCTTCCTGATTTATTGGATCAGTTTGAATCTGACTTTCAGGAGAGGATGGAGCTCCTTGAACCAGAACATCATTCTGATCATCTTCATCATACTCATAAAATCTTGAGGGCTTCTCAATACCTTCATCAACCTTCACATTTGTACTTTCTATCATCTTTCTTAGTCTCTTATTGTAACACTGGTATGCTTTGCTTTGAGTGGAGTAACCCAAGAAAATTCCTTCATCACTTCTAGCATCAAACTTTCCTAGATCTTCATCTCTTTTAATGTAACACTTGTTACCAAATACTCTGAAATATCTCACAGTAGGAGTGATGCCAAACCAAAGTTCATAAGGATTCTTACTGGTATTGCTTCTGATTTAAACTCGATTGAGAGTGTAGACTGCAGTGCTGACAACTTCTTTCCAAAACATCTGGGGAACATTTGCTTCCATCATCATTGTCTTGGATGCTTCCTGGATGGTCTGGTTCTTTCTCTCAACTACTCCATTTTGTTGTGGAGTCCTAGGAACAGATAACTGTCTCTTTATACCATGCTTCTCACAAAAATCTATGAATTCACCAGATGTGAATTCACTGGATGTGAATTCACCACCTCTATCAGACCTCAGACATTTCAGTTTTAATCCGGTTTGATTCTCTACCATAGCCTTGAAGATTTTGAACTTCTCAAATGCTTCTGATTTCTCTTTCAGAAAGGTGACCCACATCATCTGGGAATGGTCATCAATCAGTAACATGAAGTATATATCACCTTGCATACTCTTGATTCTTGTCGGACCACATAGATCAGTATGAACTAACTCCAATAATCCGGTAGAGGACTGATCCTTACTTTTGAATGAGACCCTGCTCTGTTTACCTAGCTGACATTCTTTGCACAAACTATTTGTAGGTTTTACCAACTTTGGAAGATCTCTTACTGCCTGAGTAATGCTTATCTTGATGATGTTATCAAAATTTACATGACACATCCTTCTATGCCATAAGCAACTCTAATCAATTTGAACAAACAGACAACTTTTATTAGTACCAACTAGATGGAAGATATTACCTTTTGTTTGAGTACCAGATGCAATCTCAGTTTCAGAGCTTTCAAAGATCCTACATCTTCCATTCTTGAACCAGAGATCATAGCCTTTGTCCACCAACTGACCAACACTGAGAAGATTGTGCTTCAATCCTTCAACATACAGTACATTACCGGTTTTGTTCTTTCCATCAAAAGAGATAGTTCCCCTACCTCTGATTCTACCAGTAGAATTATCACCAAAGTTTACCATTCCTCCTTCATACCTTTCCAAATCTAAGAACTTGTTCTTGTCACCTGTCATATGGTGAGAGCATCCACTGTCAATAACCCAATCATCCTTTTCTTCAACTTGGGCAGCCAAAACTCTTTCTATAACCTTATGATTGATAGATTCAGGGGATATTAGATCTTCTTGATGGCAATGAACACCCATTCATTTCTGGATTTGTCTCCTATCTCTGATTCATCATTTGTTACTCCTTCATTATCAGCTTCTTCATGGACATAATAACAATTCTTTTGGAACCTTTGTCTGTTAGAGTTTGATCTTGTGGATCTTTTAGGACATCTTGAGGCAAAGTAACCAATCTTATTGTAGTTGAAGCAATTAAAGGGTAATTTTCCTTCATACTTACCAGATCCCCTTGGCAGTCTTTTTGCAATGAGGGCTTCAAGTTGAGCTGTTTCTGCTTCTTCCTCTTCCATGGCTTTTCTTTCTTGACCATACCATGACAACTTCCTTGAAGAGTTTTCTCCCGTATCAAATCTTTGTTTGCCTTTCACATAGGCACTGGCTTTGAATGCAGATTTAGTCTTGGGGGGATCATCTCCAAACTTGGTCATTTCAAATGCAACCAGTTTGCTAGCCAATTGGTCTCTTGTGACAGTTGTATGGGTTCTGAATTCATGAATGGCAACAACCTTGATTTTGTAGGCAGCAGGAAGGGATCTGAGAATTTTACAAACAATCTCATTTTCATCCAAAACTCCACCAGCATTCCTAATTCCACACATCAGCTCATTTACTCTTGGCATAAAGGTAGTGATATTTTCATCATCTCTCATCTTCAATCTTTCAAATTTCCCTTTGAGACTCTGCAACCTTGCACTCTTAAGACTGTCCTTCTTGTATGACGACATCCTGAATCTCCTCAAGCAGTTAAGCTCTTTTTAGAGGAAATTGGCTCTGATACCAATTGTTGATAACTGAGAGGGGGGTGAATAAGTTATCCTTAATTTGCTTCAATTCAAACACTTAAATCCACTTTGTTAATCAATAGCATAGCAATCAATCATTCAGGAAAGCATAAGGCATAAACATCAGAGCAGATACACATCAAAACATGAGACACCAAGATTTTGACGTGGAAAACCCAGATAAGGGAAAAACCACGGGGTGATTAACCCAAGGATTATTCTCTGTTAGAAGAATAAGAAAAATAGATGGCACATGCCAATTAGGGCTCACTGCTCGAGCACACTACTCACAAAGAGGCACACTGCCTACAAGAGACACATTGTCTACAAGATAACAAGTATTACAAACTTGAACTGGAGAATGACATCTTTACCATGCTTGGATCAGTTCCATTTAAGCCCAAAAACTCCTGCTCTGCCTTTCGCACTTCTCTTCACTATATCACACTCATCACCACAAGACACACTTCAAAATGAATTCACAAACCCTTATTTATACAAGGCATCGACTTAGGAACAATCATCTAAGTCAGAAAACATCTACAAGATCATTTGCAAGACGTGTAATACATCTGGTTGGCCTGTCTCAGGAAGAACACCAATATCCATGGTTATTCTTCAAATGCAAAATCTAACTTCAATGCAGACCACCAATAAGAATTGTATACGATCCAAAGATCACCAAAACCTTTCATGAGTCATCAAGAACATCCGCACTTTATCAGCTTACTAGAATTCTTCTGTTCTTCATCCGGAACTTCAAGAACACAGTCTGTCCTCATTGTCATAATGAAAAAGGTTCTTCTGGACCTCCAAATCATTCACAAATCTAGTTGTCACTTCACACTGACTTCTTCAACGCTCCTTCCAATCTGCAGATTGAGATAATGTAATTCTAGATCTCACCGGACCAATTTGTGACACTCTGTCTCCACTGAACACCTGTCGGAACCGATTCTACACAAGCAGCCATAACTTCTTCAGATCTTTATGCAGACCTCTAAAATCTTAACTGGAACATCTCAAGACTCATATCTACAAACCCTTTAAATTGCATCCTCTGATCCTCAACCTATTGAGTACTTTTGCCTTTTTCTCATCATTGTTCTTCACTATTCCTGATGGAGACTAATTTCCTCAATAACCTCAGCACACAACTCATCCAATCCTTCTTATCAATGCAATATGAGTATGTTGACATCAATGAAAACACTGGTTAACCTCATACTTGCAACATAGCTTCCTTTCAGTTGGTATCAGAGCCTGGATAGTTTTGGTCTTAGCTGTTGGGTAGGGGTTTTTTGAGCTAATATTAGGTTGAGTGGGAGTCTTATTGCAGCAAGGAGATGGCAACCACATCTGGAAGGTTAGAGGTTGAGAAATTCAATGGCACTAATTCCAAGTTGTGGAAACTCAAGATGGAGGACCTACTTGTTGATTGTGACCTATGGGAAACTGTATTTGGTGTGAAACCTACAATAATGTCATAAGATGATTGGGACCTCAAAGAGCAGAAGGCTAAGGGTCTCATTAGACTCTATTTAGGTGATTCTATTCTGTTGAACATCCATGAGGAGAAGACAATGAAGGATCTTTGGAAGAAGTTGGGTGACGTTTATCAGGCCGGGTCCTTGGTGAACAAACTCTTCCTAAAAAAGAAGTTGTTTTCTCTGAAGATGGAAGATGGAGGATCTATTGTGGATCACATGAATGCTTTCCACATGATCATTGCATAGTTGACATCTATGGGTGTGAAAATGGAGGAGGATCGTTGCATGACCCTACTTTGTTCTTTGCCAGATTCGTGGGATCATCTTGTCATGGCTATTGGAAGCACCGGTACCACCTTCAAGATGGAAGATGTGGTGTCCTTGTTGTTGTATGACGAAATGCAGATGAAGACATCTGAATCAACCAAAGAGGCTCTTGTGGTTCGTGGAAGACCCAAGGAGAAAGGGAAGAAGAAAGACAAAAAATATGAGAAGGGCATATCCAAATCATGTGGGAGATCCAAATCTCTTGGAAAGTCCAAGGCTAACTGTTGGAACTGTGGCAAGTCTGGGTGTTTCCAAAAGGAATGCAAAGAGGAGAAGAAAAAGAAGAAGAAAGCTCCTGATTTAGATTCTGACAAAGATGATGGTGATGCCTTCATCACAGCCTTGGCCACCCATGTATCTGATGATGTGTGGTTGATTGATTCTGGTGCATCATTCCACATGACCTCACAAGACTGGTTTACTAAGTATGAAGAGTTCGATGGTGGAAGGGCGTACCTTGGTGACAACTCTCATATGAAGATTGTTGGTTGTGGAAGAGTGTCAATCCGATTCCCTGATGGACGAGTAAAGGGGATCACTGGAGTTATGCACATTCCAGGCCTTGCACAGAACCTGCTTTCTATAAGTATGTTGAATGATGTAGGTGTGCAAGTTGTCTTTTTGAAGGATGGATGCAAGATGACAAGAGGATCTATGGTACTTGTGAAGGGTACTCAAAGGGGTACTGAGTTTCAGCTGGAGGCATGTACCTCATAGTGCAATAGTTCTTCTGACTCAAGGAAATGAGATGCTGTCACTTCATCCCCACCATCTGAACATGCAATAAAGAAATTTGTTGTAACCAGTTGTGATGGTAGTGCACATGCCATGGAAGTCAAGCTTCCTGCTGAAAAGACTATGTTATGGCATTTGAGATATGGCCACATTGGTGAGAAGGGTCTGTGTACCCTAAAAAATAAAAACCTCATTGAGGGGTTAAATGATTGTAATCTCAAGTTTGACTTTTGTGAACATTGCATTTATGGAAAACAAAACCATGTTCAGTTTTACTCTAGTTCTCACAAGTCTTCTGGTGTATTGGATCTAATTCATTTTGATGTGTTTGGTCTTGTGAATGTTCCTTCAATTTCAAAATTTGTATATTTTGTATCTTTCATAGATGATTACAGTAGAAGGACATGGGTTTATTTTATCAAAAGCAAGACTGAAGTCTTTAGTCAGTTTAAAGAGTTTAAAGCCTTTGCTGAAAATTATACTTGTAAAAAGATTAAGTGTTTGAGAACTGACAATGGTGGTAAGTTTTGTCCGGTAGAGTTCGATAAGTTCTACAAAGAGCAAGAGATTGAAAGGCATAAGACGACTCCATATAGCCCGTAGAAAAATGGAGTTACAGAGAGGATGAATAGGACACTGATGGAGAAGGCTAGGAGTATGCTTAGTGGAGCAAGCCTCGAACACAAGTTTTAGGCTAAAGCTGTTGCCACTGGTTGCTATCTGATAAACAGATCTCCTACATCAGCTCTTGTTGGCAAAACACCTATGGAGGTGTGGTCTGGTAAGAAGCCTTCAGTAAGGCATCTTCATGTTTTTGGTTGTGAGGCATATGCACATGTGCCTAGGGAGAAATGGTCTAAGTTGGAGAACAAGGCCGTTAAATGTATTTTCATTGGCTATGGTGTCAGTGTGAAAGGATACAATATTTGGGATCCCGTGACTAAAAAAGTGTTGTATAGCAGAATTGTTATCTTCAGAGAGATAACACCTTCTTCCGTTGTTCTACAACCAGAATAGTCAGAAAAGAAAGAAGATGCGGTTCAATTTTCTTCTACCCCTGAGAACACTGAACCGACAGACCCTGTGAGGCTTGATGATGAGGAGAGCTCTAGCAGCTCTGGAAGTGAAGAAGAAGAAGCAAAACCTCAACCTCAGCCATTAAGGAGGTCTACAAGAACAAGAAAGCAACCTGATAGGTTTGGTTATTCATTACTTGATTCTAGTTGTGCTTTTGCTTTACTTTCTAACACTGATGAGCCTAGAACTATGAAAGAGGCTATGGGCATGAAAGATGCAGGTACCTGGAAGGTCATGGAGGATGAAATGACTTCTTTGGAAAAGAAGAAAACATGGGACTTGGTACCTTTGCCTGATAGACGGAAACCCGTTGGTTGCAAATGGGTGTTCAAGAAGAAATTCTGTGTAGATGGTAGTGTTGAAAAGTACAAGGCCAAATTGGTTGCGAAGGGGTACTCACAAGTGGAGGGAATTGATTATGGTGAAATTTTCTCTCCCGTTACAAAGATGACATCCATTAGATTTCTATTATCTCTTGCAGCTGCTTATGATTTAGAGATAGAACAGATAGATGTGAAGACAACTTTCCTTCATGGTGATTTGGAGGAAGAAATCTACATGTCACAGCTAGAGCATTACATAGAGAAAGGTAAAGAAAATTTGGTTTGCAAGCTTAAGAAGTCTTTGTATGGTTTGAAGCAGTCTCCTAGGATGTGGTACTTGAAGTTTGATGCCTTTGTGTTGTCAATTGGTTATCTGAGATTGAAATCAGATCATTGTGTGTATTACAAGTTTGACAATGATCGCATTCTCATTATTGCATTGTATGTTGACGACATGCTGTTGATTGGGAATGGTAAGAATATGTTTTCTGATTTGAAGTCTTAGTTGTCAACACAGTTTGAGATGAAAAATCTAGAGGCAGCCAGGTATATTCTGGGAATGGAAATAAGAAGAGACAGAGCAAACATAAAAATTTGGTTAAGCTAGAGTAAGTATGTGAAGACCGTGTTGGACAGGTTCAACATGACAGATTGTAGACCAGTGAGTGTTCCTGTTTCATTGGGAACAAAGTTATCTGTTAGTGATTGTCCAAAATCTCCTAGTGAGGTGGAGGACATGAGCAGAGTACCTTATGCTAGTGCTGTTGGCAGTTTGATGTATGCTATGGTCTACACAAGACCAGACATTGCCCAAGCAGTGGGAGTCCTTAGTTTATGGCTAATCCTGGATGATTACATTGGGATGCAGTTAAGCAAGTGTTCAGATATTTGAGGGGTACTTCTGAGTATTTCCATTTACTATCATGGCAATGCTACATGACCTCTACAGTCAGTTTGTATTCGTAGATTTGTGGATTCAGATTGGGCAAGTGACATTGACAGTAAGAGATTTACCAGTGCATATGTGTTCACAATGTTTGGTGGTGCAATTAGTTGCATGAGTAAGTGAAAAATTGTGGTTGCTTTGTCCACTACAGAAGTTGAGTATATGGCTACAAATCATGCTTGTAAGGAAGCTATTTGGATTGAGAGATTGTGTTCAGATATTGGTGTTGATGCAGGTCAAATTACGATAAGTTGTGACAGTCAGAGTGCAATTTGCCTTGCGAAGAATCCAACTTTCCAAGCTAGAACAAAGCATATTGATGTACAGTTTCACTTCGTGTGAGACATGGTAGAGGATGGGAAGGTAAATTTGGAGAAGGTGGATACTTTGAAGAATTTTGGAGATGAATTGATGAAGCCAGTGGGCACAAAGAAGTTCAGATGGTGTTCGGAGTCTATGGGCCTCTTGGCCTATAGCAGTTAAATCCTGTTAATTCTATTGGCTCTTACAAGGTGTTCGACAAGTGGGAGAATGTTGGGAATTAAGGTGTCTCAACCTTGGTAATTCCTTGGATTATTTTCATTGTATTTATTTATTCATTGCCTATGATGTAAATTAATTGTAAATTTCATATTGTCATTTTGTGGGATGTGGCACGGTGATGTGTCATCCTACATGGAAGATGACAACTTGTAATTTTATCCTCACATGAGGAGATAGGCGTGCCACTTTGTGGTAGGAATATTTTACCATGTGTCGGCATCTTAGATGTTGTGTAAGGGAATATTGACCATAACGGTCATGATAGATTCCTATGACGAAGTTATGACATGTAAGAGTAAGAAATAAGAGATTCTATGACAGGTGAAGACATGTGTCGAAGAACATCTTTGAAAAAGGCATCTTTGGGTGCCCCAAGGTGGACTATGTCATATTGTAAGAGAATATGCTATTTATAGCCTGTGTATGATAGATTCTGTTACAGCTGTAAGTTGTAACTGCTATGACAGATTCTATGATGGTCGTAAGAGCATCTATCATAGCCCATTTTGGAAATAGGTGACCTCTTTGGGATGGGGTGTGTGGACAAGTGTCAAGAGAATCTTACAATGTTGACTAAGTGTCCATAGGCGTGGGTTTTGGGCCATGAGGCCAAGTTGTACGCCCATTCCAAGATAGAGGCAATTTTGCCTTGTATTTTCTATATAAATAGGTGCTTGGAGGAGATGTACTACAAGTTTTACAGGTACTATTATGTTGCAGGATCATCTCCAGATACAAGTGTCGAAGACTCCTACAAGAGAATTGGCTCTAATTTGTATTGTAATCACTTTGTTTACATAATACAGTTAAGTAGTGTTTTGGAGTGTGGGGTTTTTCACTTGTAAGGGTTTTCCCCACGTATATCTTGTGTCTCTCTTCTTCTGTCATTCTTTCTAGTTTCTGTGTTTGCTACAATATCTCATGTTAATGGTTTAATGTTGTTGTAATAGTTAGGATAAATTTAAATTTGCACTCTCCTCCCCTCATTAGATTAGTGTAGGAAGCGATTTCTGCACACCTAGCTTCCTTTCAGAAGTGAGCCCTATGGTAGTGAGCCTTTTGTAATTCAGTGTTGATACTACTTTATATTGTGAGCTAATCCTCACCATGGCTTTTTCCTTCTTGGATTTTTCACATAAATCTGGTGTTCTTTTGTGGTTGTTGATTTGATTTAGTTTCTATTATTTATAGGTGTGTGCAAGTTGAGTCCACTTTTAGGACAAAAAGTGGAAGTGTTTTCCCTGATTTTGAGAATTTGTCACATTTGACTTAAAAATTTGAAGCACTTAAAGATTGAATCTTAAAAAAGTCAGTAATATGAAATGTAGTACTCAAATTTTAGTTTCCAAATATGTAATTTATTTTAATACCTAGATGATACAAATTGATTTTCAATAGGCATGTCTAAAAACCACTGTTTAAAATTCACTTTTTTTACTATACCATGCACGTGTACGTCAACCATATTTTGACCAAATTAATTGTATTTTTCTAAATACTTTTGGGAAAGGATCTATAACACATTGAAGATTGTTGACAATATTTTTTTATAATTTTTTTGAATATTTTTTTAATTAATTTTTTATTGGCCGTAATTGTTGTTTTAAAAATCCCTC
This sequence comes from Cunninghamia lanceolata, assembly GCA_027924645.1. Classification (NCBI taxonomy): domain Eukaryota; kingdom Viridiplantae; phylum Streptophyta; class Pinopsida; order Cupressales; family Cupressaceae; genus Cunninghamia; species Cunninghamia lanceolata. Next base: position 4,490,201 of record BSBN01000627.1, read on the forward strand.
GCGTACGTCACGCATAAGATGACCTAAACTTATTATTTTTTTATTTTTATTTTTTGAATTGAAAAGAATTGTCTGAAGATTGTTGACGTATAATTTGTTTTTCAAAAAAATATTTCAATAAAAAGTTATTAAAATAATAAGAAAACTTGATATTTCAAGTTTATGGAACAATTTCATAAAAAAATATTTGAAAAATAGAAAAAAAATCCAATTGTAAAAAAATTATATATTTAGAATCTACACAATCTCATCTATAATGGGTTTTAATTTCATTTAAAAATTCTTAAAAAAAGTTGTAAGCCATATCGCCAAAGTCCATTTCTTTGAAAAATTTGAAGCTTTTTGTTTAAGAAATAAATAATAAATACAAAAATATGTTCAACACTAAAATATATATATATATATTTTAAAACTAGACATTGTCATCTGAAATGGGTTTTAATTTCATCCAAAAATTTTAAATAAAATTTTGTCAGCTCCATATTGCCAAAATCCATCACTTCTAAAAATATTTTTCCCCGAGGCTTCCACTAAAAGTGGACTCAACTTCTTGCACTTACCCTTACTTTCATGATTAATCATCATAACAATTTAAGGGTTAATTGAATCTTTGTGGATCTGTTTATGTATGAGAGTTTTGGAATTTTAAGTTGCAACTGATTCACCCCCACTCTTAGTTGTCTTGTGCATTCAACAAAATTAGGGGGAGACAAGGGGACTCTCTCCAAATGGAGAAAATGAGGTATAAATATAAAAACTCAACCAAGAATCAACATGAAACATTCTCCATAAATATTGCCCATTCTCTTTCTATAACCGAAACCCTAAATAACTAAACACAACATTTCTAACATATTATCTCATGAAAACTCATAAGGCACTGATGCTAAAATGCCTTCACCAAGGAATGTATATTTTCCTCAAGGAGGTTCCACACCTCTCTCAACCCTACTCATGGGCTTCTCTCATCAAATTGGGAGAGCCTAACCCAACAAAAACTCCCTTCCCAAACAAATACACAACCACAACAACCAAAACTCAACAAAAAGGATCACAACCAAGCTCAAACCAACCTTTGAATACACAATAAACAACACATTTATATTACATATTTTAACAAAGGAATCCATGAAGCCTACCTCTAATAGACTCCAAAGATGGATGAGATGATCCTTTTTGAAAATCCTTCAAAGAAGCTCCTCTCCAAGCCTTTCCTTTTCCAAATACGAAGCTCTCAAAAACTCCCCACTCTCTCACAAAAGAAGAAAAAATGAATCCCTAGAACCCCCTCAACTCTCCAAGAGGGATATAAATAATAAATGCCATGCCTGGTACAACTCCCCATATAACACTTAGTAAGGGGAGATTGGATTAGTATAGTTGTAGCGATGTGGAATTTTTATTAGAGACTAGGGCTTTGTAATTAAAGAACTTCAATTTACATCATTGGTAGTATCTTTTATTGTTATTGTCAAGTCAATCTTTCTTCTTCCCCAAGACAAATCTCATCATACTCTACCCAAGGGACTTGGGAAGGGTCAAATCTTGTCCAAGGCCTAAAATTTATATCCCAACAAGTACCCATACCATAGGTATTCACTTTAGGGACTTAATTTTACCTAATCAATGAAGAAAAATACTTTACAAGACTTTTTAAAAACTCCTCTAAGTTTAAATTCGACATTTGACACTTAGGATAATTCTCACCTTAAGATTCATACATGAAACCTTATAAAAAGTTAAAATTTAAAATTAACATCACAATTTTTACCTTACAACATATATTCACAAAAGAAGACCTTAGTCCCCTCATAGAATAAAGTCAAGGTGTCACCAGGAAAATACAATTAGGGTTTCTAGAGGACCTCCAAATATTTTTCCATTGGCCATGGAAATCACTTACACACTCGAAACAAGCATCAATATATCCCATAGAAATAGCCAAAATAAGAATAACAACATTTCAAAAACATCATATGCTATAGTAAAACTATGATCTACATAATTATCTCAATTCACATAATTATCAAAATTAAATCTAACTATCACAACTACACATTTATCTCATAATGTTAGTTCATAAATTTCTGAAGAACATAAAAGATGAGAGGAAATAACATAAAATATAATCCAATATACACAACCTTTACCTCAAAATCACTCTTTCTCCTCCAATAGAGCGGAATGGAGTGTTGCAAGTATGTGCATAATCAGTGTTGTCATTGATGTCAACATATCTTTGTTGTCATTGGTGTCAACTGTATCCTATTTTGTTATTTGTTTAGAAGCCTTATATGTTGAGGATATCGAGAAAATTAGCCTCTCCGGAAGAATCTGATAGTAAACAATGAATCACAGTGAAGACAATGAGTTGTACGCTGAAGAACAGTCTGGTAGATTGCTCCACATTTCTTGCTGCTTGAAGATCTTGGTCTATGGATTGGAAGTTATTTAAAGGGATGTCTAAAGATGCTAAATCCTAAGTTTGAGCTTCCAGTGTAAAGAATTGAGAGAGTCGCATTCACCAAAGTAAAACTTGCTTTCTTTGATTATTCTCTAGTGACAGGGAGAAAGTGTTTTGCTCCGCATTCCTCTGCAATAAAGTATTTTTCCCTACAGAAATAGAGGGAAGTTCGAGATGATGATAAGTGTCTATAGTTGCAATGGTTCATGATTTGGTGGCCTACAAGCTATCTTTCTTTTATCACAGTCAAAGACAGTGAAGTTCACGTGCTCTAGTGTGAAGAATCTCATGAATAAAGTGATTTGAGTTTGTGCGGTTGTTCCTAGTGATTTCAACATGCTTGTGGATATCTCCTGATCATGTTCCTACCTTTACATTGGTCCAAGTTAAGGAATTGAGATCGTGTTTGAAGATTGTTCCCAGATAACGTAGCATGTGACCAGTCTTAGTCGACTTGGTTATTTCCAGTAATTGCGAAGATCCTTTGAAGATTATGGAAGCATGTTGTGGCATGGAAGATTGTGTTTGAGTCCCAACTAAGGCATGGCATGATCCACATGCATCTATACGACAATTCATTAGCATAATTTTGTATTAGATCAAGATCTATTTTGTAAATGTTTGTAATGCCGACCTTGGAGATTATTCCAATGGTTGATGATTGGAGTGTTGACCTTGATGATCATTCCAAGGTTGATGAAGTGTATAAATACTTGTAATTGAGTCATGGAAAATATGTCCTTGTGCAAAAATGGGAAGATAAGGAAAAGGGCGAGCAGATAGGGTAGAGAAGGGTATAGCAGAGCAGAGGAACTATTGTACTTCAATGTATTAATCTCAGACATGAAGAAGATGGTGATTTTGGTAGTGAGCCTGGCAGTGACCTGCCAGTAGGGTTTAACAACCCTTAGGGTTTAACAATCCTTATTGTAATCTTTCTAGGTTTAAGGTTGAGGTAGTGAGCCTGCTAAATCTAGCTGTACTTCATGGCAGTGAGCCAGTATGTTCTAGGCCCGTGGAATGACCAAGCCTGAACATCATTTTTCAAAGATTACAATATATTTTGAGAGCTAATCCTCTCTGTGGTTTTCCCCCACCTTGGGGTTTTCCATGTAAAAATCTGGTGTCTCTTGTGTTTAATGTTGCATCTGTGTTTAAATTTTTGATTTCATGCATTCATTGTTTAATCATAATAAGTGCAGACAAGTGATTAATGTTTAAGTGTAGAAGTGTTTGAGTTTTTGGGACAACTAATTCACCCCCCCTCTCAATTGTCTAGCACATTCCAACAATTGGTATCAGAGCCAAGTCCCTTCGAAAAGAGTCTAACAACTCAAGGGAGATCCTAAATGGAGTCAAAAGGAAAACATCTACACACCAGTGCACCCAAATGCTCATCAAGAGATAATAAAGGAAAATTGTCCAAGGAAGTGTTTTGTGAAGAAAAGAGTGTTAACCATCGAAGAAGTTCTGATCCAGAAGTATGCACCAGTAATAAAGCCATGTTTCAAGATGAGAACTATTGGGTTATTGATAGTAGTTGTTCAAACCACATGACTAGTGATAAGAGTAAGTTTGCAAGTCTAGAAAGATGTGATGGAGGGCTAGTTACATTTGGAGATGACTGCACTGCTGAAATATGCGGAATAGGATCAATCAATTTTGGCAACAAACAATTTTTTGAAGATGTTCTTTATGTTAAAAATCTGAAGCAAAATCTCTTAAGCGTTGGACAATTATGCAAAAGGGGTTTTAGTTTTGTGTTTGAAAATGATACCCTTGAAATCAAAGAAAAATTTGGAGCTGCAATAGCAATTAGAAAAAGGACAGAAGAGAATCTCTATCATCTCAGAAAAAGTGACTTTCTTAGGTTCACATCTCAGACCAATGAAACCTGGGTCTGGCATAGAAGATTGTGTCATGCAAATCTTGATGTTTTAATAAAAACAAGCTCAGTTCTAATTGTAAAGGATCTACCAGAAATTGATTACTCGGACAACATCATTTGTAGGAAATGTCAAGATAAAAGACTGTCAAGAAAAATATTGCAGGATAAAGAAAGATCTTCCATTGAATGATTGGAATTGATCCATACAAGCCTTTATGGTCCTACAAGAATACCAAGCCTCCATGATGACATGTACTTAATGTTTTTCATTGATAATTTTTCTAGAATGACTTGGGTTAGCTTTTTCAAGGATAAATTAGAGATTCTAGATGCACTCAAAGCTTTTAAAGAAATGGTTGAAAATGAGCTAAGCATGAAAATCAAGAGTTTGAGAATTGGAAAAGAAGAAGAGCTCACCTCCAACAATTTCAATATATTCTATGAGACCTATGGGATAGAGAAAAAACTCTCTGTAAATAATAAGGTAATGGAAGAAGCAAGTAGGACTATTTAGGAAACTGCAAAACTAATGTTGGAAGAATCAAATCTACCAGATACATTTTGGAAGGAGGCAATTCAAACCACTGTCTATACATTAAACAAAGTTCAGGTAAAAACCAAAGATGAAAAGACTCCCTTTGAACTATGGTATGGAACAATACCCACTGTGAAATATTTCAAAATATTTGGAAGCAAATGCCTTATCAAAATGGAAAAGGATAATGCTAAGTATGAGGAGGGCATTTTTATTGGATATTCATCTCGGACCAAAACCTACCACTGCTACATCATAGATTGGGAAGGATTGTTGAAAGTACAAATGTTAAAGTTTATGAGAATATTCAAGAGTACTCAGACCGAACTAATGAGGATCTACAAATTAAAGCACAAGAAGGTTCCCATACCATCAGTGACAAAACAAAATGTGATGTGGAAGATCACAGAGTTGCTGTGAATCAAATGAATCTATGCTTGATTGCCAATATTGACAACAACAATTCCAAAACTGTAGAAGAAAACATGGATTTAAAAGAAAGTATAACATAGGCAAATGGTTACATCAAAGAGTTAAGAAAACAAATTAGGCAACTTCAACAAAGACTAAAAGAGGACAATGAAGAAAAGATAAAAATTGAGGAATGTCTGAAAAACAAGACTAAAGACTGCATGAAACTTGAAGAAGAAGTTGTAGATCTGAAAGCTGATCTAAAACATGTACGGGCTCAAAGAGACCAATTTAGTGTGAGTGCTACTAGATATGATAAACTAATGGCAAGCTAGAAAAATGATGATGACAAAGAAAGTATGAGACTTGAAAAAGGTAAAGATTTCAGAGTGAGTCAAAAAAAGGACTGTAGTTAGGGTAAAATTGCAAATCAGGGCAAATAAATAAACAACAATGATAAAAACCCTAGCAATGCACAATGAAGCACAAGACAACATGAAAATCAAAATAACAAATGTAAATGCAAACCGATCTCCACGCTATGCTTGATTTATCTGCATTGCTCTTCTCCACCTCGCATGAGCATGCAAGATTTTGAAGGATTATTGTTGGAGGAATGTTGAGTGCTCATTTCTGCAGCATAACAATGATATGAAGATGATAGATGGAGGATGCAAAGGCTCTAATGATATTTCGACAACATGTGGATACTTAAGGATCAATGCATCTTAGAAAATTTGGTAGAATAAGGGTGCTTAAGGCTGAATGCCTGCCAATGGCTTGTGAGGGGTTGGATTTATAGGAAAGGCTTGGTTCAAATGGATGGTTGAGATTAAAAAGTTAAATGATTGATGTGGACGGCTAGGATTGATTCGGTTATTCCACTCTTCAAGGGAGTTGTAGTCATTTGACAAGTGTCAAGGAGAATAGGGCTCATGTGTGCTTGTGTACATAAAAAGTACTACATATGAAATATATTAAATAAAAGGCTATAGTACCACTTATCTTTTTAAATGAAAGAGGCACACATGTCAGCTTAATGATAAGATAAATTAATTAAATAAATAAAATTTATTTAATTAATCGGAAAGTTGGCTTATGATGAGAACTTAATTCAAATAAAATATTTGAATTAGTTGGGATATGAGTTGGATATTAATTAAATAAATAAAATTTATTTAATTAATTGGATAGTGGGGAACTTAATTCAAATAAAATATTTGAATTAGTTGGGATATGAGTTGGATATTAATTAAATAAATAAAATTTATTTAATTAATTGGATAGTGGGATTAGGATGGAATTGAATGGGATTTTAATTAAATAAATAAAATTTGTTTAATTAATTGGCTAATGGAATAAGTGGGGTTAAGAGTGGGATTTAGGACAAAATGCTACGTGATGTCTAAGATAATATTTGACTAGGTGTTGCAAGACATACACAAATTTGGGAAAATTTTGGGTGTCTACATTTTGCCCCTCTTTGAGATGATGTTCGAGATGATAAGCTTTGTGTTGAGTAACATCATTTTAAAGAAGCTAAGGTATGGATAATCGATAGGGATGATGATGATGTAGGAAAGATAGGATGATGATGCCCCCTCGAGAGGATAGGCGGGTTGGACAAACATGGGTATGCTCTCGAAAAGAAATGGCTTGGCTACAAAAGAAAGATAAGGGAATGGATAGAAGAAATGGATGATGTGTTATGCTGCAATGAACGTGAGCAACCATGATGTTTGATATAACACTATACGTTATGCACCAAGGTATAAGGACCAGGGTGACATTGTGTCTTGTGCCCCAGCGTAATACAACCTTGTCTAACGTATGAGGAAGTAAACTTAGAGCATTAGAGTCCTAATGCACAAAAGGTATGATATGACCTTAGATGTAAAGGATAGTTCAAAAAGCTATTCCAACATACACAAGATATGAATATTAGCTGGAAATGATTTGGATGTGATTCAAATGCAAGTTAAAAATGATAACACACACAAGCAAGCAAGCAAGCATGCACAAATGATTCAAAAATAAACAAGGTATTGCCCCTGTCAAGCTGTAAACCAATGATTAATTGCTGATTGTTTTGTTGATGATAGTTGAGAGTGTTGTCATTGCGGGGAAAGCTATATCCCTAGATCAACGCAAGGTTGTTTGCTAAGTTGGTTGGCTGATTGGCTGATTGATTTGGCTTACAACAAGGCTAGGATCAAGACCATTGATTGCGTTTGGATAACTTGGCTTGATTGATTAACTTGATTGGTATGGATTAAAGATTGACTTGCATTTGGATCATTGCTTTGATTCTTTGGATTGAGTTGATTGGATGAATGATTAGATGATTTGATTGATTTGGTTTGATGAATTGATTTGATGGTTGGATTGATTGAATGTTGTAGTGATGGAGTGATGATTAGAGTGTTCACTCAATCTAAGCATAAGCAAGTGTTCTCAGTGTGCTCAAAGGGTGTAAAACAAACAAGGTATTGCCCTTGTCAAGTCATAAACCAATGATTGATTGTTTGATTGATAATGATCGATAGTGTTATCATTGCGGGGAAAGCTATATCCCTAGATCAACACAAAGCTGTGGGAAAGCTATATCCCATTGATAATGATTGATGATTGTTTGATTTGGTTCATGACAAGATTAGGATCAAAACTTGTTGATTTGATTGGATAATGTTCCTTGATTGATTAGCTTGCTTGATATGGATTAGTGTGACTTGGATTTAAGATCGTTGCTTAGATTGATTTGATTGATATGATTGGAAGAAGTGATTGATTGAAATGGATGAATGAATGTTATTGATAAGAAGAATTGATGATGATGATGATTTGATTTTGATTGAATGTTGATGGAGTGGATTGTTTTGGATGATGTGATTGGTTTTATTGCTTGGATTTTTTTTTTTTGGATATTTGATTTTTTGGTTTTTTTTTGACATATTTTGATTTTTTTTTTTTTTTTTTTTTTTGTGTTTTGGGATGTCAATGGCTTTACAATTTGGGTAGCCTTTGTGCTTGATACCAATGACAAGGGAGAAAACCAAGTCTAGGTGCAGGGGATGGATAAAAAGATGGGCTCATAGTGAATGTGATGGAAGGCTCATGATATATGGGTGGGATGGAAGGTTCATGAGAGTTGGATGGAATGATAAGAGATGATAGGCCATATAAGGGATGGATGCTTGCCTCATGATAAATGGATAGGTAGGCTAGAGTGGAAAGCTCAAGATAAACAAATGGGGATAAGCTATAAGATGGAAAGCTCGTGAGAAGGATATGCCATAGTGGATGGATTATAAGGGAGTTAGGATGTGATCTCCAAAGGCTATGTTGCATAGGAAGAATAACTTGCCCCATTCTATGTGGTAATGCTTAGGATTTTTACATGACAAAGTTCATGACCAAGGGATGACATGATGGATTGGTTTAAATGGGATGGATAAATGGTCAATGGATAGGACTTGGTTTGGAAAGAAGGTATGTCAAGAAATATCCAAACATGTTTCAACATTTTGCCCCTATGTCTTCATCAAGATCAAAAGGTGGAAAGATGGGTAAATGGGTTCAGTAGGATAGGCATATTTATGTAATGGCTAAGGATGGTAGGATGGCAAGATAGGATAAGATAGGTTGGTATGATATAATGGGATAGATAGTTGGGAAATGGATAGGTTGGATGAGACAATGTGCCCCCAAGTGTAAGTGACATAGAAGATCAACCTACACATGACACCTGTTTGCCAGGTTTTCATCATGGTACTTATCCAAGGCACCTGTTTGCCAGGTTTTCACTGTTGGACGAAGGGATTTCTCTTTACTTTTTTGATTTTTTTTAGATGGGATGACAATTACACATGGCGCTTGTTTGCCAGGTTTTCACCATGGTAATGGATAGGAGGGACTCAATTGTCTAGTGCTATGAAGTTTGATAGTGTCCCTTTAGAGATTGATGATGTCTTCACATGGACCATGTCAAGTGTGCTCATAGATGTTGATAAGGGATTGCATGGATGGGAGATGGATTAGGTAGATAATGGATTATAATGTGGATTATGGAAGGTTCATGCAAGGATAGATGGATGGGGATAGTGGACTATGATGTGGATTATGTCGGATTTAGGATGAAAGGCTTATGTAAAAGCATGGACCATAGGAAGGTGATAGGGAAGATATGTAGGATAATGGATGGAAGATGGGAAGATGTAGTTATGTGGAGGTGTTGCAGAGTGGAAGGGAACCATGACCAATGGTTGCACACACCATGATAAACATTGAAGCTTTTGATGAGATGGTGGTGTAGGAAGCAATGGGGTTGTTTTCTTAGGAGATGGTTGATGAAGTGATTTAGGAACCCACATAGATTTAGTATTTTTAGTGCTTTTGCTTTTCTTGTGAGATTTTTGAAGGGAATGGAAGTTTTGGATGGAAGTAGGCTTTTGGATGGAGATAGGTGATTGGGATTCTTGAGATGTGGATGAGGATGCCTCATTTGACTTGCTAGCTATTTTCTTAGGAACCCAAACCATTTTTCTTTTGGGCTTTGCTTTTGAAGGTATGGGCTTGGATAGCTTCTTAGATGAACTTTGCTTTGAGTTTGATTCTTTATATCCTAAGGTATGAAGACCTTTAAGATTTTTGGTAAGATTTTTAGCTTTATAGGTAGAGGCATCAAAATTTTTGCTTTTGAATCCCATGGGGTGGGTGGAGTGGATGAAATGATTGAAAGCTTCATGCTTAGACAATGTGTGCTTTTATTGGCCATGATTAGGGATGTATGGATACTTATGAATGATAGGTATGTTAGGTGTTGGAAGCAATGGTGGCAAGGTGGATGGAGGGATATTTGGAGTTGGTAAAAGTGGAGGCAAAGTGGATGGTGGAAGATGTACGGTCACATGCTTTTGACATTTATAGGGTGATGGAGCTGGAATGGCAACATATGTTTTAGGTAGATGATGGGGTTTGTGATGGAAAGTGGTAGGTTTAGGATGCATGAAGGGATTACCAACATCTTTAGATTGTTTACCTTGGGGTGTATATCCAAGGCCATATGAGCATGGAGGAATCTTGACATGGTTTGGCTCCAGAATACCTTGTTCATAAAGGCGTAGGCCTTTGCCTTTGTAGTTCATGTTTTGGAGTATGCGATAGACAATGGGACTAGGTGTGGTTTGAACACTAGACTTGATTTTATTATTGGATGGAGAAGGTGAAGTGGATAAAGGTCGTTCTTGTCCGAAGGAAGAACACTCATGGATGAGGGTGGTAAGACCAAGTGGACATGATGGTGGACTTGAAGTGGAATTGATGGTTGATGTAGAAGGAGGATCATTAGGATCTTGATTAGCATTATGTTCATTAAGATCCAAGTTATTTGTTTGATCTTTTATGCTTGCTTGGGGGACAAGTGTCTCATCATGACAAGTGGATGTTTGCTCATTATGGATAGTGCTAGAAGGTGGATGACTAGGAGCAATTTAGATATCTTGCTCATGAATAGATATAGGATTATGGATAGGATTAAGGTGCTCATGGATAGCTTCTTCATAGGTATCATCTTGATCATAAAGAAGGTAAATGTTATGGATGGGTTGCATAAAAGTGTTTTGATCTTGAGTTGGACTAGGGCTTAATGTTTCCACATGCTTAGGATTAAACCTTTGACATACCTCTTGGGTTGCTTGAATGGAAGTAGATGACTCTTGGATAGGCTCTTGGTCAACAACATGAGAACATGATGACTCTTGACTTGGATTAATGATAGAAGGTTCGCAAATAGGCTTGATGGCTTGTAGGTCACATGATGGGCTTGAAGGGTTAATGGAAAGCTCATGGATAGGATCAAGGATAGGTGGACCACATGATGGGATTATATGATTGGACATGACCTTTGGAAGTTCTTGGGTAGGCTCATGAATGGGTGTTTGACATGTAGGTAGTTTATTCCTAGCTAGTAGCCAATGGATCACATCCTTTGCGAGTGTATGGGTGGATGGGAAATATAATGGATGGATGATAAGGGTAGATGGTGTTGTAGGCTTATGATTAGGATTAGGTTGAGGGCTAATTGGATTGGGTGGATTTGGATTTGGACTAGATGAGGGTGACACATGGGATTTGAATGATGTGGCATGATTTCCCATTATAGGTAGGTACACCTTGTAAACAATTGGGACAAATATTGGGCATGTATTTGTATTATGGCCTTTGGTCCTATGGTATGCACAATAATCATGTCCATCATATGGACTTTCTTCACATGGGTTGATGGGGGGAAGTTCAATGAGTTTTGCTTCAAGCATCCTTTGTAAAACTATCTCAGCAGCCTCCTTTGGTGAAGGATTAGAATGACATGGTGATGAAGGTAATGGAGGGCTCGGTGGTTTGAAAGATGGAGGGATCAATGGACTAGGAATGGGATCACATGGTGGTGTTGGGATAGGATTAGTTGGCTCATGTTTTGGTATGTGATTGGATGGTGGAGGCCATTCTAGATTGGTATCTCCCTTGTCAAAGGTAATTAAGTCTTGCATAGGATAACTTGGGCTTGTTTGATTTATGTACAAGGGATTACTTGGACTTGGATGTGCTTCTTGTTGCAAAGGTGGACTTAGGTCTATCAATGGTGCTTGGTGGTCTTGTTGAAAAGGTGTACTTGGACCTGATTGATTTATGTACAAAGGGCTATTTGGACTTGCATGTTGTTCTTGTGATATCACTTGATTGCGTTGTGGATGGGCTTGGTAGTGCATTGGAATGTCAGCATGAGGGATTGAATAAGCTTGAGGTGGATATTCATAGGTTGATGTGGCATTGACTTGGTGGATAGGTGGATTAAGTTGATAGGAGGTGGATGGATATGACATGTGGCTATGAGGTGGATTATGTTGGTATGGAATGGCTAAGGATTGTTGTACTTGTCGAGCTTGACTAGTGGCTAAAAGGTGTTGAACTTGGGCTACGAAGTGTTGCAGTTGAGGTGATTGGCTTACGTGGGGTTGAGCTTTTTGGATGAAGAATTGTAATATTTCAATGGTGTCTTAGTTTAGGGGTTGTGATCCTTGATAAAGATTTTGGAGGAATCTTTGGAATTTGATTTCTAGGTCCTCTAGTGTAGACATGTTGTCACCAAGTGTTTGTCTTAAGTCCTTTTAGCAAGTGCTTGTTTAGGGATTTGGATGATGATGTGGATTGTTTGGATGACTTAGCTATGAAGGGTTGGATGATGACTAGGCTATGTTTGGGATGAAAGTGATTGGGTTTGGATGTTGTTGGAAGAATGTGTAGGATGACTTGTCTTTATGTGTTTGGGTGTTTAGATCTTGATGTGGCAATATTCAAACAAATGATTATGCATATACACACATGAATCACTCACATAAGACACATAATCAAGTTTTAGTTTGGAAGGATGTGATGATGGTTAAGCAAGCACATGAAGACACTTCAACAAGTCCTAGTCAAGGCAAGGCCACTATCACAAGGAGGTTCTAGTGAAAATCTGGGGGACCGGCACCCCACGAGCATCCAGCAAGCCACTTAAGACTTTAACTAACCCTACTAGGAGTTTTAATATACACAAAGGTACACCTCCTTTCGAGTTAGCACTGTATGGTCAGCGCTAATACTGGTTAGACTTGGCTTTCACCTTATCCTCTAATTTTTATAGCGGACCAGATGAAAGTACCGCTTGAGGTCATTCCCTTGGGGTGGATACCAAGGCAGGCCTCTCTAAGGCTAAACAAAAGCAACACAAGTAAATATTTTTGATCTCCAAGTTCGTGTTGGGACGTGAGGAGAGAGCATACACATTTACTTGGTCACACTCGCATGGGGTTCATTAACCTTAGAAGTTCAATGTGTGGAAGACAATGCAAGCACTTGTTTGTTTTAAAACCCAAATCCAAATGTGATGAAAGACAATGATTCATTTTAAGCCCAATTTCTTGATGATGTGATAGCAAGCAAGTTGTTTGTTTTATGCCCAAAGTCCAAATATGTGATCGAGCAAGATTGGAAGATAAGAGATGAAATGATTGCACCTGGTTATTTTTGCTATCTAAATTTGTTGTAGATGTTGATGTCAATGTTGCTTCAGCTCCTTAGATGCCTCTACAAGTCACCAATTCCAAAAAGAAACAAGTAAACTTGCATAGAAGATGATTATGTGGAAAAAATGAAATCTGATAAAATCTAATGAAAATGATCTGATACAGAAAAATAGATTACATAGATAGAAAGTTTAGAAGATTCTAAGCAATTTTAAAAAAAGATTCATTGAAAACCGATCAAAATTGCTCAAGTTATGCTCAAATGAAGTTTAGAACAAAGCTAAACTTTGACTGATAAAAAAGATAGTAAAATTATATAGTCACTTGATAAAACCTACACTGTTGCAAAGTTCATCCTCCTAGCTTTCCAACGAGTCCTTGTTTGTGTGATTTTACCTCCGTATGTGAAAGTTATGATAGAAACACCAAGATGCACAATGACAGCAACCAGAAGCAAGTTACAGTTGCCAGATGCGACCAACTGTTTATCAGAAGTGATTGCTGTTTTACCATAGGCGAGCTCTCACAGATCAAATGTGACTTTAGAAAACACTAGATGCGATCTTTGTAGGCTTGTAAGCGATGCAGAAAAGCCCAAGGCAACCAATTTCAGCCTTTAAGCGACCTGTATCTGCAAAATAAAAAAAAGCGATAGAAACCCTAGCTCTGCAAAACGCGATCACTGTTAGACTTAAAGTGATTCATCTATACCAAAAGTGGGTACTTTCAAGATAAAAGTGATTCAAATAATGCCAAAGGCGATGTCTGTCCAGATAAAAGCGATCCACAAAAGCACTATAGGCGGTTGATTTAAGTGCAGAAGCGACACGAATATGCATAAAGCGGTGGTTTTTTGCTCATAAGCGATGCAAAAATGGATGGAAGTGACAAGTAATAGCTTATATGCGACCAACAAAAGACCAAAAGTGATGCATAATAGCCCAAAAGCAATCTAGAAAGTTTCAGGTGAGAGATTGCAAATATTAACCATATGCGACCAAGTTTACCAGATGCGATCAGTTTTTGATCAAAAGCGAGCTAAATTTTACCAAAAGCTTATGATTGTTTGTTTAAAAGAAAGCCAAATTTGACCATAAGTGACTGCTGTTTGATCAAAGGTGAGCTGATTTAGCCCAGGGGACTGCTGTTTGATCAGAGGCGAGCTGAATTACCAGAAGCGCATTTTTGCAGTCTGGTTATTATTTTCTTCACCAAATGCTCCATTTTTCATCAAATTTAGCCAAATTTGTACTCAAAATTTATGGAAACAGCCTCCTAGATGCAATGGTGAGGTTAGATTTGGGCTAAGAGATCATCTACATATATTTTTAGCCAAATCTTTACAAACTAGGGTTAGAAAAATGCAAAATTTTGCTACAAAAGCTTGTAAAAATGAAAGATTGGCGCTCCAAGAGATCTAAACTTCATAAAAAACAACTCAAACAAGAGAGGTTAATCAAGGATGTGAGTCCCACCGGGCGTGCCAAATGTAGTTAGGGTAAAATTGCAAATCAGGGCAAATAAATAAATAGCAATGATAAAAACCCTAGCAATGCACAATGAAGCACAAGACAACATGAAAATCAAAATAACAAATGTAAATGCAAACTGATCTCCACGCTATGCTTGATTTATCTCCATTGCTCTTCTCCACCTCGCATGAGCATGCAAGATTTTGAAGGATTATTGTTGGAGGAATGTTGAGTGCTCATTTCTGCAGCATAACAATGATATGAAGATGATAGATGGAGGATGCAAAGGCTCTAATGATATTTCGACAACATGTGGATACTTGAGGATCAATGCATCTTAGAAAATTTGGTAGAATAAGGGTGCTTAAGGCTGAATGCCTGCCAATGGCTTGTGAGGGGTTGGATTTATAGGAAAGGCTTGGTTCAAATGGATGGTTGAGATTAAAAAGTTAAATGATTGATGTGGACGGCTAGGATTGATTCGGTTATTCCACTCTTCAAGGGAGTTGTAGTCATTTGACAAGTGTCAAGGAGAATAGGGCTCATGTGTGCTTGTGTACATAAAAAGTACTACATATGAAATATATTAAATAAAAGGCTATAGTACCACTTATCTTTTTAAATGAAAGAGGCACACATGTCAGCTTAATGATAAGATAAATTAATTAAATAAATAAAATTTATTTAATTAATCAGAAAGCTGGCTTATGATGAGAACTTAATTCAAATAAAATATTTGAATTAGTTGGGATATGAGTTGGATATTAATTAAATAAATAAAATTTATTTAATTAATTGGATAGTGGGGAACTTAATTCAAATAAAATATTTGAATTAGTTGGGATATGAGTTGGATATTAATTAAATAAATAAAATTTATTTAATTAATTGGATAGTGGGATTAGGATGGAATTGAATGGGATTTTAATTAAATAAATAAAATTTATTTAATTAATTAGCTAATGGAATAAGTGGGGTTAAGAGTGGGATTTAGGACAAAATGCTACATGATGTCTAAGATAATATTTGACTAGGTGTTGCAAGACATACACAAATTTGGGACAATTTTGGGTGTCTACAAGGACAAAAGCAGATAGAATCAAAGAAACAGACCTAGAAGACCATCAGTCAGGTAGCCAAATGCTCAAAGGTACCCATCCTTCAATGATTATTGTAATTCATGTAACAAGTTTGGTCACAAGGCTACTTGGTGTAGAAACAGGATGAATCAAAATGTTCCACCATTCTCTAGTTAATGTTTCACATATAATAAAATTGGTCATGAAGCTGCCGAATGTAGAAGTAATGTACTCCAGAACTCTATTAGATCCTATGCATGCCATAAATTGGGACACAGGGAAAATGAGTGCAGGAGCAAAGGTAGAAAAGGCTATGGCACAAATAGGATAATGGAATCCTTCAATGGCCATTGTTATACATGCAATGAGTTTGGGCACAAGGCCAACCTATGCAGGTCAAGGATAAATGGAAGAAACAATGATCAGAAAAATATTTGCTTCAATTACAACAAGCCTGGACATACTACAAAATACTGCAAAAATAAGAACATGAAGAAGGATGATCAATCGAAGTCGAGGATATCAGTTGAAAAAGTTGATCTGACAGAAGTTAAGGAAGAAATGAACAAGATTTAGGTCGGGAGGGAATAAATGAAGCAAGAGATGAGTCTTCTCCAGACTCTAGAGTAGCTACTTCCTTTGGGAAGTAGATTGTGGTCTATGGCTCGGGGGGAGCCATATTAAAAATTCTAAATCCCCCATCCAAATAGTTTGTGTAGAGATTCGACACAAAAATATGTTATATCCCTTGAAAAGATTCTAGTCCAGAAGCCTAAAATGACTAAGTATGAGCAGTGTGCAAAGAAGCACCATGGTGAACTATCCAAATCTAGATGGATGAAGTTAAGCCTAGAATAGTGTCCAACACTAGAATATAAGGGTCCACACTTCTTCACTGTTGCATATTTTGTTCCGTGGTTCTGAAAACATGTTAAGAGGTCAATGATGGATATAAATTCTAGAGTCTCATATGATCTATATTGGGAGATATGATGTGATAGATAAATTGGTAACTCATGTACTAAAGGGACAAGCTGACAGGTCATGAATTTTGATAAGGTGAAAAAGACACTGCTTTAGCTACCAATAAGGAATTGACATGTGCAATTGATATTGAGATAAGGCTGCAGAAGAAAAGCTACATACAGAAGAATGTTGATCCATGAAAATTATTGGCTATATGTGGTGTCATTGATTGATAAGCACTATTTTCATAAGGTGTCATGATGATTGATAATGAAATGTTATGTTCCCTTGGAAGAAGAAAAATTTATGCACACCCTGATGTGCACTTCTAAAAGGAAGTATTCAAAATAACAAAAAGAAAAGGGTGCAGTTGTGCAAGTAGTAATCAAGTTGGCTGCTGAGGACAAGAGGATCATAAGATATGAATATCTAATAAAGAGCAATAAAGTGTTGCGGTGTTACTGATAGAGGAAATAGTACAATAGCAATAAGATTTAAAGTTGAGGCTTGACAAACCAAGAAGAAGAGAAGTTCATCAAGTAAGGGGGAGTAGTCAGCCGAAGAAAGTTCAGAAGAGATCTTGGTTCAAAAGTAGTAGGTTGCAAGTATGTGCCCTTTGTGATTGATGTCAAAGTGGGAGAGAAGTCATGTTAAAAACTCAGAGGGAAAGAGTGCAGATGTGTAAAGAGATAGGGGGAGAATCTTGTCTTGTTTTGATGACTGTTGTAGTTTTTCACATCATATGTTGCCATCAATGACAAAGGGGGAGATTTTTGCAAATATGTGCCTAATCAGTGTTGTCATTGTTGTCAACATATCTTTGTTGTCATTGGTGTCAACTGTATCCTATTTTGTTATTTGTTTAGAAGCCTTATATGTTTAGGATATTGAGAAAATTAGCCTCTGTGGAAGAATCAGAAAGTAAATAGTGAATCATAGTGAAGACAGTGAGTTGTATGCTGAAGAATAGTCCAGTAGATTGCTCCACATTTCTTGCTGTTTGAAGATCTTGGTCTGTGGATTGAAAGTTATTTAAAGGGATGTCTAAAGATGCTAAATCCTAAGTTTGAGCCTCCAGTGTAAAGAATTGAGAGAGTTGCATTCACCAAAGTAAAACCTATTTTCTCTGATTATTCTCTGGTGACAGAGAGATAGTATTTTACTCTGCATTCCTTTGCAATAAAGTATTTTTCTCTATAGTTCTAGAGGGAAGTCTGGGATGATGATAAGTGTCTATAGTTGTAATGGTTCGTGATTTGGTGGTCCGCAAGGTATCTTTCTTTTACGACAGTTGAAGATAGTGAAGTTCATGTGCTCCGGTGTGAAGAATCTATGAATAAAGTGGTTTGAGTTTGTGCGGTTGCTCCTGGTGATTTCAACATGCTTGTGGATATCTCTTGATCATGTTCCTACCTTTACATTGGTCTGAGTTAAGGAATTGAGATCGTGTTTGAAGATTGTTCCTAGATAATGTAGCGTGTAACCAGTCTTAGCCGACTTGGTTATTTCCAGTAATTGCAGAGATCCTTTGAAGATTATGGAAGCGTGTTGTGGCATGGAAGATTGTGTTTGAGTCCTAGTTAAGGCGTGGTGTGATCCATATGCATCTATACTACAATCCTTAGAATAATTTTGTATTAGGTCAAGATGTATTTTGTAAATATTTGAAATGCCGACCTTGGAGATTATTCCAATGGTTGATTATTGGAGTGCTGACCTTGATGATCATTCTAAGGTTGATGAAGTGTATAAATACTCATAATTGAGTTGTGGAAAAGATGTCCTTGTGCAAAAATGGGAAGATAAGGAAAAGGGCGAGTATATAAGGTAGAGTAGAGCAGAGGAACTATTGTACTTCAATGTATTAATCTCAGACATGAAGAAGATGGTGATTTTGGTAGTGAGCCGCTAGTAGGGTTTAACAACCCTTATTGTAATCTTTCTAGGTTTAGGGTTGAGGCAGTGAGCTTGCTAAACCTAACTGTACTTCATGGCAGTGAGCCAGTATGTTCTAGGCCCGTGGAGTGACCAAGCCTGAACATCATTTTTCAAAGATTGCAATATATTTTGAGATCTAATCCTCTCCGTGATTTTTCCCCACCTTAGGGTTTTCCACATAAAAATCTGGTGTCTCTTATGTTTAATGTTGCATCTGTGTTTAAGTTTCTGATTTCGTGCATTCATTGTTTAATCATAATAAGTGCAGACAAGTGATTAATGTTTAAGTACAGAAGTGTTTGAGTTTTTGGGAAAACTAATTCACCCCCCCTCTCAGTTGTCTGATGCATTTCAACATGGAGTGAACTCTAGATCCACTAGCTATGCTCTTGATAGAATGATATGTTGATTGCTCTAGAAACCAACAACATAACTTTGCATAACAATGAGAGATCTATAATTATTTTGACATCATAATGTTACTTTCAAATGTGGATGATATGATAATGGCTTGGTTGAGGGTTGATTTATAGATTCTTGAATGATAGGGTAGATGGATAGGATTAAAAGGTGCAATGAATGGTTGAGATTAAGAGGTGGAGGATTATGGCACATCCTTATGTGAACAGTTGAGATTAAGAGGTGTAGTTTGAATTGGATGGTTGGGATTAAAAGTTAGTTTGACTTTTCTACAAGTCATTTATTGTTTGTGGCAAGTGGACGAGGATGAGGACAAGTGGGATATAATTAATTAAATAATTAAATTATTTAATTAATTATGAGAGACGTGTGATATGTGAGGATAAAATTAATTAATTAAATAAAATTTATTTAGTTAATTTGGTTAGAGAGATCAAGGATAAATTTAATTAAATAAATATGATTTATTTAATTAAATTAGGTAATGGAGGAAATTAATTAAATAAATATAATTTATTTAATTACTTTAGAAGGAGATATGGTAAAGGTGACTCTTAGGACAAAAGTGTCGCAATGTGATGTCGACAAAGGGAATGTCTAGGTGATGTTGGAGGAATGGACAATTTTAGGTGTCTACATTTTGCCCCTCTTTGAGATGGTGTTGCAAAGCAACATCATTTTAAAGAAGACAAGGTATGAAATGATTAGAAAGGGATGCCTTGGCCACTTGAAGGATTGATGAGGAATGATGGAGAGATGGTATGCCCCCTCGAGAGGATAGACGGGTTGGAAGAACACGGTATACTCTCGAAATGGATGAAACTGATTCGTTAAGGAGATGGAGGAAAGATAAGGGATGGATGAAATGGATGAATGATACATTATGCTTCATTGAGTGAGCAACCATATAGTTTGATATATCACTAGACATTATGCACAAAGGTATAAAGACCAGGGTGACGATGTGTCTCATGCATAAAGGAATGAATAGAAAAAGATAAAGGTTGCAAGAAAACATATGCCGTTGGGAACCATGATATGGAAGACCATGATCTCGTGGTGATAATATGCTGCAAGGACTGATTCAAATGCAAGATAAAATGATAACACACACAAGCAAGCAATCAAGCATGCACAAATGATAAAAAGATAAACAAGGTTGTTGCCCCTCTCAAGCTAAAAACTAATGATTGATTGATTGGATAGTGTTGTTGGCCATGTGAATCAACACCAGAATTGATTGATAAGAATGGATCTCTATACTTAAGTTAGACAGTCCTTAAGAAAGAGTTGATTAGATTGATTTCATCAGGTTTGTAGAAAGAATGGGAACAAAACCATTGTATACTTTTAGATAATTTGGTAGATTGCTTAGCTAGATTGGCATGGATTAGGGATGACTTGCAATTAGATTTATTGCTTAGAATTTTGGATGTTATGATTTTTTTTAGTATTTTATGGAATAGTTGCATTGGATTGCATTTGGATAGCCTTTTTTCTAGAGACCAATGACAAGTGAAAACCAGGTCTAGAGGCAAGGATGAAAAGAGGAATGGATGGATGGATAAAAGGGTTGGCAATGGTGGATGAGATGGATGGAAGATTCATAATGGATGGAGGGGTTCAGAATGTGATCTCCAAGGACTATATCACATAGGAATAAGATGCCCCACTCTAGGTAGTATGTTCAAAACTTTGCAAGACAATGCTTATGGGGATAGGTGATAGGAGTAGTTGGAAAATATTAGGTATATCAAGAGATGTCCAAATCATTTTTCAACATTTTTCCTGTGTCCTTATCAAGATCAAAGGTACAAGGGGAGGATGGGTTGGAGAGATGATGGGATACGTATGTGGATATGATAAATAAGGATGGTAGGATAGGAGATAAATGATAGGATGGGATATATGAGACAACTTACCCTCAAGTGTAAGGTACATTGATAATCAAATTACACATGACACCCATGAATGTGTTTTCATCATGGAACTTACCCAAGGTGCCCTTGAGATGGTTTTCACCATTGGATAATTTTTTTTTTTTCTTCTCTTTTTTTCTTGTTTTTGATTTTTTTTTGATTTTTTACTTTTTGGATGGGATGGGGGCAAGGATGGAGGAAACGATTTGGAGGAAGATATGGACTTGAGAATTTGTTTCCATAGCAAGGTGATAGGGTCCCATTTTGGATGGTTTCTACACATAAACCATGTCAAGTGTGCTTGACATGCACATGGGTGTTGGTAGATGATTTGATGAAATGGAGATGGATGATAGTGGATTATGATGTGGATTATGGATGGATGGAGGATAGTGAATTATGGATGGATGGGGGATAGTGGATTATGATGTGGATTATGAATGGATGGGGGATAGCAGATTATGATGTGGATTATGGATGGAAATGGATGGATAAATGAATGAATGGATAGAAGGATTATGTGAAAACTTGGACCATAGAGATGTGATGGGAAGATATGTAGGATACAGGATGTAAGATGGGGGTACAGGTGCATGAGGGAATGTCCTATGGTGGAGGGGAACCAAGAACAATGGTTGCACACACTGTAATGGATTTTGAATCTTTGTATTTTGATGGGGTGTGGGGAGTAATGAGAATTTTTTACTTTTCCAATTTTGGGACTCGGGGACCCAAATGGACTTAAGATTTTTAGAATTTTTAGATGGGAGCGAAATTTATGGGATTTGGATGTTCCATTTAGATTTAATTCTATTTGTTTGGGGACCCACACCATTTTTGTTTTTTATTTTGGGGGTGTGGGTTGTTGTCATCTTTTAGGTGGATTTTGCTTGGATTTTGTGTATTGATGTGCTACAACATGATAGTCCTTAGGATTTTATGGATTTTTTGCTTAATGTAAGGACCTGCATCTAAATGCTTATCTTTGAATCCCATGGGTTTTGTGATAGCTTCATGTTTGGGTGATGTGTGCATTTGTTGAGCATGATTAGGAAATTTGGGGGATTTAAGGGAGTGAGATGTGTGGATGGGGGTGCTAAGGATGGGAGGATAAAGGGATTTGAGGATCGGGATATTAGGAGTTGGAAGGATGGGAGGTAGAGTGGATGAAGGAAGATGTATGGTCACATGCTTTCGAGAATGGTATGATGATGGAGGGATGATGGCATATGATTTAGAGGTACGATGAGGTGCACCAAGTTTGAAATTGGAATAAGTGGATTTAGAGGGGATGAAGGTGGTACCAACATGTTTGTATGATTGTACATGGGATATGTAGCCAAGGTCATGCAATCATGTATGGGTTTTGACATGGATGGGCTCCAAGATACCTTGTTCATGAAGGCCTAAGCCTTTGCTTTGATATTTCATGTGGTGCAGTCACGGTTAGCAGGGTCTAGAAAGAGAATAATCTAGGCCATGCAACAAGAGTAAATAAAATGAAAACAACTCAGAGATATAAAACAATCTCAGATTCAATAATTCAGAATATCATAGATTCAATATACAAACTAGCTGGCAACATGTGGGCTCACAATTAGGGCTCATAGGCCTGATTCCTCAATTATAGAATATGTACAAGCTATAGCTTTGAAGCTCCTTCGCAAAGAATTCAAACTATTGAACTTAGAACTAATGATCAACTACTTTTCTAGGAATCTATTACATGATTATATATCATCTCTGGAACATAAGATTCCTCTGCGTCAGCCAAGGAAGATCACAAACTCCAATGAAGAGCTGTAACATGTGTACATGGATAGGTCAGACCTAATCATATAGAACTCCTCCACAAATGAATGGAATAGTGTGCATATCTCAAAGAAGGTCGGCCACGATCCAAACAAAATCGAATGATGTGTCATTTAGCTCTGCAAGTTGTTAAATGCTCCGCAAGTCTTCTCCTTTAGATGATTATCTGAGACTATCAAGATGCTTTGTTATGAGAAAATAGTCAATCTTCTGATAGCGATATCTTTCCGGTACCTGATCCAAATGCTTTGAATTTTGGATATGATGTGCATGAATGTGTCTGGATGCTAAGTCCAACTCCGCAAGGTTTGAAATGAAACTACGATAGAATACAAACCAAAATGCTGAAACTACTACTGACTGAACTGAACTGGAAATGAAAAGAAATAAAATTAAATGCAAATGTTTCTGGTTGATGCAAGATTGCTCTTTGTTTAGTGTAAAATTGTAGACTTTTCTAAACTAGGTCAAATGCCACAATTTCACCACTAAGCATTGGGAGGACAAGGATTGAGCTCACGAACAAGATCCTAATCACTTTGTCTATCCCTTACACTTGCATGGTTATGAAACCTAATACTCTAACTAAGGTTTTATCA
This sequence comes from Cunninghamia lanceolata, assembly GCA_027924645.1. Taxonomy (NCBI): domain Eukaryota; kingdom Viridiplantae; phylum Streptophyta; class Pinopsida; order Cupressales; family Cupressaceae; genus Cunninghamia; species Cunninghamia lanceolata. The sequence goes on from BSBN01000627.1 coordinate 4,513,767, forward strand.
AGTATTTTCCTTTTAACCAAGTAAAACCCTAACTATGCCTTAAATCAGAAATATTCAGAAATTGATAAAATAACTGACAAAACTGATCACAAAAATGTAGAGAGAGGGTTTCAGAGACTGTGCACTTGGATTTTGAGGACCACTTGGACTAAGGCACCCGCTCCTTTGTCTCAAAAGTTTCTACACTGAAAAATCTTCTGCACAAGGTGTCTGAGACTCCTAAATGGCTTCTAGATCCCAAAAATTATCCTTGGTTGGGCTAGGGTGCTCGCTCCTTAGTTCCGCAAGTGTTAGAATCCAAAAATTTGAAAGTCTATTGTGATTGTGCCCACAATATCCTCCTTCCTGTAGCTTCATTCTACTGAAACTTGCAAAACATGATTTGGACCTACAAAAGAAGGAGAAAGATGTTACGGCTATACAGGAGCTTTCCTTATTCAAGCCTCATCTTTGGTATTTCTACCTCAACAATATCCAGAGATAAAGATTTGTAGAGGTGTGTGTAAACCTAATAATGTGTATGCAGAAATATCAAACCCTAGATGTCTCAATCAAGGGAAGATCAACAATTTGCTTTGCATCAATAAACACATACAACTTCACCTCAAGGAGATGGAACAAATGAAGACTTGCATGAATAAGAAGATGAATTAGCAATGTCCATAGAGGATCTCCAAGCTCAATGTTGGAGGCTTCAACCCTTCTCCCAATCATGCAAAGGGTGTACAAACCCTAGGAAGAGAAAGATAGACTCAAGATGTTGATTCCTAATCTCCATACATTGTCTCCATGATAGCAAATACAAAACACTTTCAAGAGCTTCAAGAAGTCACTGATCTTCAATAACAATTGTAGTCGAGTTTTTGGCATCAAGATTGCATAAGAATTGTGTGTGATAAAATGATTTTCAAATGTCTTTTTATATCTAGCTTTAGGGAAATTCAAAATTTGAAATAATGTCTCAATATCGTGTGAAAACTGAGAATTTGAAAACAGAATCCCGAGGCACTCGGCGGGAGATGACATCTTGCCAAAATTCAAAATACCAGGAAACAAGGGAGGACTAGGGCGTGGGCACCCAAGTCCAAGCCCCCAATTTCCACTTAGATCTACCTTTTTGGGGGTCCCAGGGACCCAAATTTCAAATCCCCTTTCTAGGTTCCATCTACAAGTTACCTCAAAAAGAGCATAATTTGCTTCTAGACTTAGTCAATCAGGGTTTTGGGAAGGCCAGAAAAGAAAAGGTTGAGAGGTCACCAAAAGTAAGGAGCTAAACCAAGGGAAATTGTACCATTGCATACAGGAGGACAATTCCTAACGTTACATTTAGCCCCCACTTTAGTGGCCATATGACACTATGTACATATGCAACTAAAAGAAAGTAAATGCATCAATCATGAAAAGGATACCCAAAAGGATACTATAGAGGAAGCTGAAATGTTGTTGCCAAGAAGGTAGAAGCCCCTAAGTCTACAATCTTGCAAGACCACAAGGTTAGGAACTGTAACCTACAAAGGAACACTTGTCAGAAATTTAAAATCAAATCAACCTACAACCACCACCAATGAGTTAGTAAACAAAATGCTAAGGGGGTTGAGTGATGAGACATGATGAGGGAGGAAATCGAGGGAGATATAACACCCCCCTTGTTTTTGCTTGCTTAGTCCGAGAGTAGAAACAAGGAGATATCCACATGTGTCAATTTCGGGGAAACTTGATGAGAAATGTGTTATGAGGGTCACTTGAAGAAGCAACACTCAAACATAACACATTGGGGAAGAAAGGGAGTGGAACTAGGATTCCAATGCAACAAACATCATGTAAAACAGAGTTTGACAACTCAAGATAGAGGCTTAAGAGTAAAAGAGATCAATCTTACACCTAGTTAGGGACATGAATTCACACTCATTTACTTTATGTAAATGGAATTGTCACTTATCACTTACTCATTCTTTTTTCTTATCATTGTAGAAAAGTAGAGGAGAGAGAAGGAGAATAGGAGAACAACCATGCCGAGCCGACGTCAATATCATCTACCACGACTAGAGATGCTCAGAGCCCACGTAGCGGAGAGACATGGTGCAGGAGCACCCGCACATGATCAGGATATAGGTCCGCATGATCAGGATATAGGTCCGCATGATGACATACATGATCAGGATGTAGGATAGTTATCATCATGATGACGGGATAATCTATTTTTAGTATGTTTGACTTATCATGTAATAAGGTCCACTGTGACCGATGCTATGTAATAGTTCAACATAGGAGTATGTGTAGGCAGTTAGAGGCAGTTAGAGATCGGGATAAGAGAGTCTGAGCTGTCCTCTCTCCCAGCCGCTTGGAAGCTCCCAGCCGCTGGGAAGTGATGTTAGTAGTACTCGAAGGATTTGTTATATATACCTTCGATCTGTAGGGTTTAGAGATATAGTTTGAGATTGATGTTGCTAGATGTACTGGTGTTGTGTTGAGTTGATATTCAGGAGAGCAGTTCAGACATTGTGAAGCTGTATTCAGGACATTGAATTTCAATTGAATAAGATCTCATCTTTTGCATTATCTGTTTTCATCTGTGTTGATTTCCTTTCTGTTTTGCAAGCTAATGACCACTTTCAACCCTTCCACCGGTTGATCCTGCAAATCGGTGGGATGGTCCTGTATCATAGATTAGATTGCATTTGTGTTTTCTGTTTGTGCATTGCATTGTCCTGGAGATCTGTTAGAAGCATGCTGTAAATCAGCCTAGCATCCTCATGTGCTAGGTCTAGAAGACAAACTGTTAGATTTTGGTTTGGAGGTGATCCGGCCCGGTCGTCACATGATCTTTGTGAAATTATGCGGTTGTGAGTGTTTTCATGCAGCGGAAGGATACACAGGAGTCTGCATGTGCGTTTCCAGTCGGGACGAGCCGCAACATCATCTGCGAATCCATCGCCATCAGGATCGGGTCATGAAGTTGTTGAATTTTGCATGTTGTAGGTGCATCATGATGTTTTGAGTTGGATATATACTCAGTGTATATATCGCAGTCAGGATCATCTCTCGGGGAAAGTCATCATCCGCATATCGCTAACGGATGTGGGTGTGAAAGTTGAGTTTTTGCCTAAGTGTTGAAGAGTTCATCAGGATGATGTATGACGTCATCGTCATCAGGATATGACGTCATCGTCATCAGGATATTAGGAAATCCCTCTTTGCGGGTTTATCCTGTTGTCGCTAAGTGGAAAGGTATCGGTGAAGGCAGGAAGTTGTGTTAGCATCATCAGGAGGTTTCGAGGAACCGGATGTTTAATATCATGATGCTGTTGCTTGTATCGTCGGGCAGTGGAACATCGAAGGCAAGTTGTTGAAGTGGAACGTCATCAGGATATTTGGACAACCGGATATTTGGATATCCTGCTGACGAAGGTGATATTGAATATCATGATGACGCCGCTTGTATTTGGCACCTGATGAACAGTGCAACCGGAGGATGTTTGCGCCCGCTGATTATCATGATGATGATGATAGGCGACAAACGAAGGAGGTAAATAGCAGTCGACAGGAGGATATTTGCGGTCCTCAGAAATATGATGATGACGTTGAAACATGATGATGCAGTTGGTGTTGTTAGGAAATATGATGATGAGGTTCAGCCGATAGAGAAGTTTATCATGCTGTTTGTTTTGTTGGCAGCTCTTTCCTGTTAGGTTGCCTCCGTTGCGTTCCACTCTGCATCATAGTGGTATCAGAGCAAAGGTTAGGGTCTTTTGGAAAAGATAAGCAGGATGTCAGACGAAGAAGGAACATCTGAGTTCCCCACAAAGATGACCAACGCTGAGTTGGCAGTTCTGGTGAAGAAACAGATTGCAGAAAGCAGGGCCGTGAAGGCTCAGAATCAGGAGTTGAAAGATGAATTAGCAAAGTTGAGGAGCAAGGTAGGTTCTGGTAGAGAAGATGATAGGGAAGAAGAGGATATCCCTAATTGGAGCGAGGAGGTTGTTCCTGCAGACCAGAGACCGCTGTTGAACGCCCTCAAGGCCATGGAGAGGAGAACCATGGATGTGAAGCTGGACTTGCCAGTGTTTACAGGTAAGATGGACCCTGATTCAGTAATGGAATGGATAGACTGTCTGAACAATTTCTTTGTGACAGAGGAGATACCAGAACAGCAGAGAGTGAAGATAGCACAGTCAAAGATGAAAGAAGCTGCCTTGACATGGTGGAACTTTGTTCAGGATGATAGAGTGCAGGAGGGAAAACGTAGAGTTGCCACATGGAAGAAGATGATGGAATTGGTAAAGGAGGCTTATATTCCTTTGGACTACAGTATCCAGCTACACAAGAGGAAGCAGAACCTGAAGCAGAAGGAGCTAGATGTTAGCTCATATACAGAAGAGTTCATGAAACTCTGTATGAAGACCAAGGTGAAAGAAAGTGAAGAAGAAAAGGTAGCCAGATACCTTAATGGACTGAGGTTTAATATTCAGGAAGATCTGAGTCTGCATAACCCGGATACAGTGCAGAAAAGTTTTCAGTTGGCACTGAAGGTGGAAGAAAAGCTGAAGAGAAAGCAAGATCAGAACAACAGAGGAAGAGGAAGACAACAAAGAGGTGGAAGAAGTCCTTTCAGAGGCAGAGGACAAGGACAAGGAGAGTCTAGTCAAGACAATAGCAAGGGCAACAATAGCCAGAGTCAGAGAGAGAATTTCAGTCAGCAAGGTAACTTCAGAGGTAGAAGACCTTACAGAGGAAGATCCCAGGGCAGAGGATCCATCAGGTGTTACAACTGTAACAAAGAAGGCCATATAGCCAGCAGATGTCCAGACAAGGCCACAAGCTCAGCAGGTGAAAGGAGGACAAATCTGGTCAATGAACCTGATAATCAGAGTAGGACAAGTTCTAATGATTTTCAGAGTGTGAATGGTCCTGAGAATTATGGATATCCAGAAAGTGGAGAGTCCCTGATGATGAGAAGAACAGTAACTACCATGAAGGTACCTGATAAAGAAGCCCCTCAGAGGAAGTCCCTTTTCAGAACCACTTGCAAAGCAGGAGGTAAGGCTTGTAAAGTTTTGATTGATTCTGGTTCTACTGAGAACTTTGTGTCTGAAGAAATGGTGGTGAAGCTGAAGCTTAGGAGATTGCCTCATCCATCTCCATATAAGGTCTCATGGCTTACTCAAGGTCAGCAGACAATTGTAGAAGAGCAGGCTTGGGTAGAGTTTCAGATTGGTGGATATAAAGATAAGTTGTTGTTTGATATCACCAAGATGGATGCTTGCAACCTTTTGTTTGGTAGACCATGGCAATATGATCTGAAGGCACAGCATGATGGTGTTAAAAACACCTACAAAATCACTAAAGATGGTAAAGATGTAATACTACTCCCATTGAAGGAGAAAGAGGAGAAGCCTAAAGGCAAAGAAGTGAAGGTCATGCTGATGGAAGGCCAACAGTTTATGAAAGAAGTAGCAGCAGAAGGTGCAGTTGCATATGCCCTAATCCCCTGTATGAGTGTGAATAAGGAACAACAGCAGGCAGGCAAGACAGAGAAGAAGCCAAGGTTGATAGACCCAGCTGTCCAAGAGTTATTGGATAAGTACAAAGGTGTTATCTTAGAGGGAATGCCAAGATCCCTACCACCTATCAGAGATATCAGTCATTGCATAGACTTGATTCCAGGGTCTACACTTCCAAATAAAGCAGCTTATAAGCTTACCCCAGAACAGAATGCAGAAGTAGCCAGGCAGATTGAAGAATTGATGAATTCAGGTTTGATTGGAAAGAGTTTGAGCCCATGTGCAGTACCAGCTGTACTAGCACCTAAGAAGGAAGGCACTTGGAGACTTTGCACCGATTCCAGAGCCATCAACAAAATCACAATCAGGTATAGGTTTCCAATCCCCAGAATTGAGGATTTACTTGATTGTTTGGGAAATGCTAAGTACTTTACTAAAATAGATTTGAAGAGTGGGTACCATCAGATAAGGATTAGACCAGGTGATGAGTGGAAGACAGCATTCAAAACAAATGAAGGTTTGTATGAATGGAAGGTTATGCCTTTTGGTTTGTCTAATGCCCCTAGTACTTTCATGAGGCTGATGAATGAGGTTCTGAAGGAATTCATTGGTAAGTTTGTCATAGTCTATTTAGATGACATCCTGATTTTTAGTAACACCAGAGAAGAACATCTCAGGCATATAGAGCTGGTTCTCAAGAGGCTACATGAAGAGAAGCTGATGATAAACTTGGACAAGTGTTTGTTCATGAAACAGGAGATCACCTATTTAGGTTTTGTCATCTCACAAGGCAAGCTGCAGATGGATAAGGAGAAGGTGAGTGCCATTTTGAATTGGCCAACTCCACAGACCATGAATGAAGTCAGAAGTTTCCATGGGTTAGCAACCTTCTACAGAAAGTTCATCAGAGGGTTCAGTCATATATGTGCACCCATGTTGGATACCATTAAAGGAGGACAAAAGTGCAGGTTTGTTTGGACTCAAGGAGCAGATGATTCCTTTGAGGCATTGAAGAGGAAGGTGGCACAGCAGCCAGTCCTTGCACTTCCAGATTTCAATAAGATCTTTCAGGTAGAGTGTGATGCCAGTCACATGGCCATTGGAGTAGTACTCAGTCAAGAGGGTAGACCAATTACATTCTTCAGTGAAAAGCTCAATGATGCTAAGAAAAGGTATTCATCATATGATCTGGAAATGTATGCTTTAGTTCAGTCCCTAAAGAAATGGAGGCATTACCTGATGCCAAAGGAGTTCATAGTCTTCACAGATAATCAAGCTTTGAGTTTCATCAACAGTCAGGAGAAGCTGAACCACAGACATATGAAGTGGGTAGAAACACTACAGGCTTTCACTTTTACCTTGAAGCATAAGAAAGGGGTCAAAAACAAAGTTGCAGATGCTTTGAGTAGGAGAGTTCTCACAGTAAATCAGATTCAGTTAGAGAGTGTTGGTATTGATTCACTCAAGACCATGTATGAGTCTGATGAAGATTTTGGAGAAATATATCAGGTCTGTACTTCTTTTGGGGAGAAATACCATGCTGAGTTCTCTGAATACCTGATCCAAGATGGATTGCTGTTCAAGGGTGGACAGTTGTGTATTCCCAGATGTTCTATGAGGTTGAATATAGTCAAGGAGAAACATTGTGGAGCAATGGCAGGTCATTTTTGTCTAGACAAGACTCTTGATCTGGTCAGGAGGCATTATTTCTGGCCTAAGTTGCAGTCAGATGTCAGGAAATTTGTAGAAACCTGTGTAATTTGTCAGAAGGCTAAAGGCAGGTCAACTAATGCAGGGTTATACCAGCCCTTACCCATACCTTCCAGACCATGGGAGAGTATCAGTATGGATTTTGTTTTAGGTTTGCCAAGGACCAGGAGAGGCTTTGACAGTGTCTTTGTTGTAGTGGACAGGTTCAGTAAGATGGCACATTTCTTGCCATGCAAAACCACTGCAGATGCCTCATATATTGCAGATTTATTCTTCAGGGAAGTTGTCAGAATTCATGGGTTGCCTTTGAGCATAGTTTCAGACAGAGATGTGAAGTTTGTGGGTCATTTCTGGAGAACCCTATGGAGGAAGCTGGGAACCAATTTATCATTTTCCTCTGCATATCATCCTCAAACGGATGGACAAACTGAGGTTGTGAACCGTTCCTTAGGGAATCTACTTAGATGCTTGACAAAACAGCATGGAGAGAAGTGGGACAATATTCTGTCTCAAGCTGAGTTTTCATATAATGATACTGTCAACAGGAGCACAGGAAAATCGCCTTTTCAGGTAGTGTATGGAATGCATCCCAGAGGTATTTTAGAGTTGCGAGAACTACCTACAGCAGATCCTGTTAGTGCAGATGGAGAAGCTTTTGCTGAAGCAATCAAAGAAGTTCATGATCAGGTTAAGACCCAACTCCAGCAAACAACTTTGAAATATAAGGAGTATGCTGACAAGAAGAAGACAGATGTTCAATTTGCTGTTGGAGATTTGGTTTGGGTTCACTTGAAGAAAGACAGGCTCCCTAAGGGGAAGTATACTAAGCTCATGCAAAAGAAAGTTGGACCATGTCAGATTTTGCAAAAACATGGACAAAATGCTTATAAGCTCCAACTACCACCTGATCTTGGTTTATCTCCTATCTTCAATGTATGTGACTTAACTCCATACAAGGCTAATCCAGATGCAGATCAGGATATCCTACAGGAAACAGTTGCTGAAGACATTCCTCCACATGATCCTCCATAGATACAGCAGATTTTGGACACTAGAGTGGTCAAGCAGACCAGGAACAAGAAGTACTTGGAGTACCTCGTCTCTTGGAAGGGACAGCCGACTTCTGAAGCAGTATGGATGACTGCAGAACAGATACAGCAACATGGTGCCGACCTTGATACTCTCATCTCAAGTGGACTTGAGATTTCTTCTTTTGGGGAGTATGGTGCAGGAGCACCCGCACATGATCAGGATATAGGTCCGCATGATCAGGATATAGGTCCGCATGATGACATACATGATCAGGATGTAGGATAGTTATCATCATGATGACGGGATAATCTATTTTTAGTATGTTTGACTTATCATGTAATAAGGTCCACTGTGACCGATGCTATGTAATAGTTCAACATAGGAGTATGTGTAGGCAGTTAGAGGCAGTTAGAGATCGGGATAAGAGAGTCTGAGCTGTCCTCTCTCCCAGCCGCTTGGAAGCTCCCAGCCGCTGGGAAGTGATGTTAGTAGTACTCGAAGGATTTGTTATATATACCTTCGATCTGTAGGGTTTAGAGATATAGTTTGAGATTGATGTTGCTAGACGTACTGGTGTTGTGTTGAGTTGATATTCAGGAGAGCAGTTCAGACATTGTGAAGCTGTATTCAGGACATTGAATTTCAATTGAATAAGATCTCGTCTTTTGCATTATCTGTTTGCATCTGTGTTGATTTCCTTTCTGTTTTGCAAGCTAATGACCACTTTCAACCCTTCCACCGGTTGATCCTGCAAATCGGTGGGATGGTCCTGTATCATAGATTAGATTGCATTTGTGTTTTCTGTTTGTGCATTGCATTGTCCTGGAGATCTGTTAGAAGCATGCTGTAAATCAGCCTAGCATCCTCATGTGCTAGGTCTAGAAGACAAACTGTTAGATTTTGGTTTGGAGGTGATCCGGCCCGGTCGTCACATGATCTTTGTGAAATTATGCGGTTGTGAGTGTTTTCATGCAGTGGAAGGATACACAGGAGTCTGCATGTGCGTTTCCAGTCGGGACGAGCCGCAACATCATCTGCGAATCCATCGCCATCAGGATCGGGTCATGAAGTTGTTGAATTTTGCATGTTGTAGGTGCATCATGATGTTTTGAGTTGGATATATACTCAGTGTATATATCGCAGTCAGGATCATCTCTCGGGGAAAGTCATCATCCGCATATCGCTAATGGATGCGGGTGTGAAAGTTGAGTTTTTGCCTAAGTGTTGAAGAGTTCATCAGGATGATGTATGACGTCATCGTCATCAGGATATGACGTCATCGTCATCAGGATATTAGGAAATCCCTCTTTGCGGGTTTATCCTGTTGTCGCTAAGTGGAAAGGTATCGGTGAAGGCAGGAAGTTGTGTTAGCATCATCAGGAGGTTTCGAGGAACCGGATGTTTAATATCATGATGCTGTTGCTTGTATCGTCGGGCAGTGGAACATCGAAGGCAAGTTGTTGAAGTGGAACGTCATCAGGATATTTGGACAACCGGATATTTGGATATCCTGCTGACGAAGGTGATATTGAATATCATGATGACGCCGCTTGTATTTGGCACCCGATGAACAGTGCAACCGGAGGATGTTTGCGCCCGCTGATTATCATGATGATGATGATAGGCGACAAACGAAGGAGGTAAATAGCAGTCGACAGGAGGATATTTGCGGTCCTCAGAAATATGATGATGACGTTGAAACATGATGATGCAGTTGGTGTTGTTAGGAAATATGATGATGAGGTTCAGCCGATAGAGAAGTTTATCATGCTGTTTGTTTTGTTGGCAGCTCTTTCCTGTTAGGTTGCCTCCGTTGCGTTCCACTCTGTATCAAGACATTTCAAGGTCAAGGTAGGGTCCTGATCCAACACTTCTGTCATCTTTCATTGTACTTTTGCTTTTACATTTACCAATTTCTATTCCAAGAGGAGAAGGTGGGCGGGGATCCCTGATAGGGGTGCCCAGGTCCACCTAGGGCGCCAGAGTCTCTCTAGGGTGCCGTAGTCCCACAGGGGCGCCAGTGTCACTCTAGGGTGCCCTAGTCTTCCTGGGGTGCCCTGGTCCACAGAGGACACGAGCCCTAGGCATATGTTTTCTATTCAATTTTTGATAGCTTACTTTAGTTTCTAGAGGGGATTCTGATACTATTGCTTGCTTTTTGATCTGCAGGATGTCCCTGAGATGCGTGAGCACACAGGTGGTCATCTGATGGCACTTCTACGAGAGCACGCTAGCACCTTGACTATCACAGAGAGAGAGAATTTATAGATGGTGGGCCTATGGTGGGTGTTTGATATGCACACAATCAGATTCCTCTATGCTATATTGATGATATTGATGGAGAGGTGGGATGCAGCTACGTCCACATTCCACTTACTGACAGGTGAGATTACCATCACACTGGTATATAGGATGCTTCAACTACCGATCCAAGGTGAGACAGTGAGGATTGTAGGACATCACTCAGTGGGGTACACTCACGAGAGTCAGCTATATTGCTTGGGTCACACAGTTTCTTAGGCAGAGTGAGGACATATTCAGCTCTGTTTGCTAGAGCAGGGATTCAGAGACATTCCTTTACTATGGAGGATCATGATTGTCACAGTCACACTAGCCATCGCACCAGATGGACGAGGCACTCACCTACATGGGGGTCTTGTTCACACCATTAGAGCGATGGAGGAGCATTGGACTGCCTATGCATGGGGGCAAAGTATGCCCATGCACCTCTACCACAACTTGAGATGATATTTCTACTATGAGATGCATAGTCTGATGATCTGCACAATACTACAGGTCTGGGCCTTTAAGCACATCACGTGCACACGACCGGTGGGTTATCCTATATAGGTGACATTCACCCATCTATGTGTCTATGCCTATCCATTGGTTAGGTGTTGGAGGCACAAGGATCTGTTATACTGTAGAGTAGTATTTGACAGATTACATCCCAGTGACATCATTTGGAGACCATATCACGGCTACATCAGATGGCCTGGCCAGAAGAGTTAGTTAGTACAGATGCAGAGGGATCGACTGATGGCTGGTCACCTTGATCATGTCATAGCTTGGTTTTACTTTGATAGGGTGGCGCGACAGTTCAGATAGATACAGGATGTTCCCGTGGTTTGTCTGAGCTATGCATGGGTTGCTCGCAGCATAGTTAGGGAAAATACCGTATGACGACCGATAGTAGCAGACATGCCACTTAGTGATGACAAGAGTCTTGAGGATGCAGAGCTAGTGTTGGACATAGATGATGTTGGATGTACCCAAGCATATCAGACCTTGTGGTATATAACACAGCCTGCACTTATCTTTCCACCCGTGCATCCTAGAGGGGATGCCCGTCCTTGGGCCAGTCACGCTAGTGACACAGGGGTGGAGGATGATATCAGTAATTTTGTAGGATACTATGATCTCAAGGAGGATGAGGAGGATGATGAGGATGAGTCCGAGGAGGTTCGATCATAGTACATCTTCAGAGCAAGACCAAGATAGAGCCAGCAGGAGGTAGATGCTGACGAGGAGACCAAGTCGAGACCGCGATCTAAGGCTCGTGGTCCTACTCCTATAGATGATGTGAGGCCTAGTCAGAGAGAGCGGGAGGAGTGTAGTAGGTTTGTTCCCCTAGCTATGGATTAGACTACAGAGCTCATCACACCTTCAGCGATCCAAGATCCATCTTGGTGAGATGGAGATGTAGGTTAGGTTTGGTTTATTATTTTTATGTTTTGTATAGCTTCTTATTTGTGATACTTATATGGGAGTCTAACATCTATCTCATCCCGTGTTTTGCAGTTGGGACAGACGTATGGTGAGACTTTGTGAGTTGCATCATAGTAGACATAGTACTTACAGATGCCTCAGAGCAATGAGTGTGGGCAGGTTATTCACCATGATCATCTGCTAGTTGGCATGCTGAGATATTTATGCCATTTGTCAGATACAGGACTGCTATAGAGGCTATTCTAGAGTAGTCTACATGAGAGAGAGAGGAGTTTTGATAGAGAGCTAAGTGCACCAAGGCTGAGCTTAGGGCACAGTGAGAGCAGACGGTAGTGGTGCCTACATCGGAGGGAGAACCAGCTATTAGTGAGTTCCTATTGCGAGAGGTCCAGTAAGCAAGAGCTGACAGAGATGGGGGTCAGGCTGAGAGAGACAAGATTCAATATGAGAGAGACCAGTACCAGAGGATGTACCAGGAGACACATGAGCAAATGATAGAGATGAGAGGCAAGATCATGGGGTTATGATCGTGAAGCGTCTCTAGGAGTCATTCGCGATCCGTAACCACACATGGTCAGGCTTCTGTCACTTGCACACCACGAGGGCCTGAGGCTACTGGCGATCGAGGATCAACTATATGATGTATATACTTTATGCACTACGACATCCCATTTTGTTTGAGGGATAGTTGACTCGGATGTACACATGAAACTGATATATATATATCTATGATGTTTATTTCTTTTTATCTATGTGTAATGGCTTTTGATCTATCACATGTGATTTTTGTAAAAATGCAACTAGTGATGATGTCCACATGCTATAATTAATACTATTGTGATATACTAACAATTCTAAAAAGAAAATGCCGTAATAAGCACAATGATTAATTATTTTACACATAACTTTAATTTCCATGCTATATTCAGTTAATACAAAAGTGATCTAGGCAATTACTACTTAAACAGGATACAACAATGATCAACTAAACAAAGATATAATACCAAATGAATTAAGACAAAACAGTACTATCTTGTCAAAATAAATCTAATCTATGTACTAAATTAGCTTAGGAACATTTGACATCAAATCTTTAAGCATAAAATCTTTTGAGGTGCGTTGCATTAATAGGTTGCTTAAGTGGTGTACCTTGCTCATTGGCTCATTTATACGCTCCGGATCCAAGGGATTCAGTGATTATATACGGTCCAAGACAATTAGGGCTGAACTTACCTTTTTCACCAGGCCATGCATTTACATTATGTTGATTTTCATAAAGAACCAAGTCCCCAATGTTGAATGACCGTTGTATGACTCGCACATTATAGGCTCGTTGGATTCCTTTTTGATAAGCCTTGAGATGTTCAAGAGCGTTAATTCATCTTTCATCAAGCATCTCAAGTTCCTGTAATCTTTTCTCTCATTCTATGTCATCATCCATGATATCTTTTAGGGAAATTTCTGAGGAAGGAATTTCTAACTCTAAGGGCATTATCACGTCTGTGCCATAGACTCGATTATACGGTGTGTTACCCATAGCCATTCGAATACTTGTTTTGTAAGCCCATAATGCATAGGATAGTTGCGTATACCAATCTTTTTGATGTTTATTAATAGTCTTCCGTAAAATATGTCCAATAACCTTGTTTGAAGATTTTGCTTGGCCATTTGATTGAGGGTAATAAGGCATAGAGAAGCGATGTATATGATATTTTTTGAGCAACTTTTTCACATCCTTGTTCTTAAATGGTGTACCATTGTCTGAAACCAAAGAGGAAGGTATTCCAAAACAAGAAATTATGTTATCTTGTATGAATCAACATATTACATCAGCGGTCGTGGATTGTAAAGGGACCGCTTCGACCCATTTTGTAAAATAATCAGTGGTAGTAATGATAAACGTATGTCCTTGAAAGGAGGGTGGGGAAATTTTACCAATTAGATCCAAACCCCAGATGGAAAATGGCCATGGTAACACCTGGGCATGAAGCTCTTGAGCAGGAGCATGGATTAGGTGTTTATGTTGTTGACATTGCGGGCATCTCTTGACCTAAGAAAAGGAATCTTGTTCCATATGCTGCCAATAGTACCCCATACGTAACAATTTTTGTACCAATGATTTTCCACCAAAATGCCCTCCACAGACACTAGAGTGAGCTTCTTCTAAAGCTATCAAAATATCTGAATTACTTAAACTTTAGAGTAAAACACCATTATAATTTTGTCGATACAAGACATTCGATAATATAATGTATCATGCTGCTAGTTTGCGTAAAGGGAGTCAGGCATTCTTAGATGTTGAATTAGGAATAGTTCCATCACACAAATAATTATATATATGGGAGAACCATTCATCCGTGTATGTGCTACCTTAGAGTTCCATATTCGTAACTACAGGAACAACAAAAGTAAATTCCTTAGGAGAATCATTAGGAGATATAAGGGAAGCTGTGCTTGCCATTGCATCCGCATGTCAATTATATTTCCTGGGAACAATGCTAATTGAATATGATGTGAATTGTTTTAATAGAGATAAGGCCAACTCACGGTACTAAGATAGCTTATCATGCTTAGTTTGATATGATCCCGTTATCTGTTTTATAATTAATTGAGAATCACCATATATTGCAATGTTTTTGATATTAAGAGCTAGGGCTGTACAAAGTCTTGCTATACGGGCCTCATATTCATCTATATTGTTTGTGCATAAGAAATCTAAGTGGTAAGATAGGGGAATCAACTTACCAATGGGGGGTATTAATATAACACCAGCCCCAGAGCTAGTTCGACATTTTGATCCGTCAAAGTATAATTCCCATTTTTCATCTGCAGAGATTGTTAAAATTTGTTCATTAGGAAATGCATCGACATTTTGTATAGAAAAGGGCGATGGAACCTTAGCTAACTGATTGGCTATTGCTTGCCCTTTAATCAATTTTTGTGAATTGAATTTAAGATTGAATTCTATTAATAACATAACCCATTTAGCAAGACGACCTGATAAATCTATTCTTGCGAAGAGATGTTTCAAAGGATTGAATTTTACCATTACATGCACTTCAACATTTAAGAGATAATGTCTAAGCTTTTGAGTGGAAAACACCAACGCTAAACAATGCTTCTCTATAATTGTGTATCGCACCTCATAATCAAGCAAAGTACGATTGATGTAATAGACAGTGCATTCTTTGCCTTCAACATTATGCTGTGCTAACAAAGTTGCTAGGGCATTGTTAGATTCTGAGATGCATAACAAAAATCATTTATCAGAAATAGTGGGTTGCAAAATAGGTGGATTAGCTAAGTAATCCTTTAAGTCATCAAAAGCTTCTTGACATTCAGAATTCCATTGAAAGTGAGAATCTTTCTTCAGTAGTTGTGTAAAGGGGTGAGTCCTATCCGCAAGTTGTGAAACAAATCAGTGGATGGCCTATATCTTTCCCTGCAAACTACGAAGTGGAGATATGTTTTTAGGTATTGGCATATTAACAGTCGCATCTATCTTTTTCGTATCAACTTCTATACCTCGATTTGAAACAAAATACCCAAGTAACTTTCCACTGTTTGCACCAAAAACACACTTACGGGGATTCAATCGCATGTTATACTTTCATATGTGCTCAAATATTTGTTGAAGATTTGTAACATGATCCTTACGATGGATAGACTTTGCTAGGATGTCGTCAACATAATCTTCTAAAATATTATGCATATAATCATGAAATATAAGAGTCATTGCATGCTGGTAAGTAGCTCCTACATTCTTAAGTCCGAACGACATGACTACCCAACAAAATGTACCCCAAGGTGTTATAAAGGATATTTTATACTGATTGAGAGGATTTATATGGATTTGATTATATCTTGAAAATCCATCCATGAAAGATAGCAACTCATGTTCAGCTATGGAATCGATAATCATATCGATATTAGGGAGCGGAAAATCATCTTTCAAAGATGCCAAATTTAAGTCTCAAAAATCTGTGCACATTCTTATACGACCATCAGGTTTAGCGACAACAAAAATTTTGAGAGCCACGGAGAGTAATCAATAGGTTGAATAAAACTAGCTTGTAAAAGTTTTTCTATTTCAGTTTTAACAAGCAAAGAAATCTTAGGATTCATCTTACAAATCTTTTGTTTGAATGGCTTAACATTTGGTTTCAACATAATAATATGCGTTACAATCTGATGATCTATACCAGGCATGTCTGAATAATTCCAAGCAAATAATTCTGAGAATGCATGCAATAACTTAGTCATCTCTTCCTTTTCTTCTGCATTTAAATAATCACCAATAGGGATAAATTTTTTAGGGTTATCCTTATCCATAACGACATCGGCAATCTTATCTTTAAGGAGAGTACTGTGGTCTGGTGGATTGTAGGATTGTAATTGGTCTTCAAGTTCTTCATTATGCTCTACTGTAGTAGTTATTATGCTAGTAGTCTTTCCAAAATATGCATCATTATTTAAATTATAAGGTAGGCCACGTTTATGCTGATAACAAGGAATACCATCATCAGCACCCAAGAACTCCATTATCACTTCATCCGTTGTAAATATATCCAATGAAAGTGATCCTGGAGGACAATTAATGTCAATCATCTCAGGAAATATCAAACTAAGCATTGATATTGTATTCACATTTAGAGTAGGGTATTTGTGGGCTTTGGATTCCCTAAAAGGATTATATCCAATGCCATTTGAGTAATGTCGTGAAGCGGGTTCTATAGGGACTTTGATTCCTTGTTGGTTTATGTCGCAGTTGTTACCTACATAGTCACAATTTTTGTAAAGGATTCAGAATCCTCTGCCATAGAGAGAGACCATTTCTTTAGAGGAAGGCAGAGCTTCTTAAGTTTCATAGTCAATAGTATAGCTAAGAGTATTATCCTTATTTGTCACCAAAGAAGTATTATATTTATCATTGGAAGCATGCGATGTGATTGATGCAATATTTGATGTTTCGGGGATGGGGTTTTTAAGTTTATACTCTCCTGTTAAAGAAGATGCAAAATCTAATGAATGCCAGTCATCACCAACAAATGCATTCGATTGCTTGGATTCTTGAGTAACATTTTTAAAGACAAGAGGAGCTGATAAATCAGTTTTCAGATTGTTTAAACTCTTAGGACAAACAACATGCTTATGCACTTCCATTTGCAAATAATTATCAGGTTCAGGATCTGAATGGATAGTATGTAGTTTACCTTTAAATATAAACTTAATCAAATGGTGTAAGGTAGAAGGGACTGCTCCTAATGCATGTATCCAAGGTCTACCAAAAATCATGTTATAAGATAGAGAACAAGGCATTACATGAATCAGGGTAGGCATAATCACAGGTCCCACTTGTATAGGTATAGTTATAGTGCCCATGGATTGTCGTCCTACATTATCAAAGCCATGAATACTTAATGATTCCAGTTTGATGGCAAATATATCAATTTTAACCTTATGCAATAAATCAATGCCACAAACATTAAGGGCTGATCCATTATCAGTCATAACTCTCTTAATCAATGTTTTGTTTATTGTAATAAAGATAACTAAAGGGTCATATTGATTCTGAACCTCGAGAGATGGTAATTCATGTTCCTAAAATAGAATATCTATTTTTATTGCATGCATACAATCTAGTAAAGTGGCAAAATCATTTGGTTTAACAACAGGAGGAATAATCACCTTTTGTAAATCTTCTTGTAGCATTCCATGGTAAGTAGGTGAAGTTTGTATAAGCTCCCAAAGAGATATCTTTGCAGGAGTAGTGCGAAGCTACTCTACAAGATCATAATCTTTACCACCTTTATATGTTAAACGAGGTGCTTGAGGAAGCATAGGTTGAGATGACGATAAAGATATCAGAATACTTGATTATTGTGTATTTTGTTTATTATTCTGAGTGTTATATGCACAAGCAACCACATTATGATTGGTTTGTTGTGAGTCTTGTTTCACTATTTGTTTAGCGTAATCATAAATGTGATCAGGAGATCGAGAAGAAGATGAAAGACCTTTAACAATAATCATAGGTTTAGAGGATGGTTGAATCACATTTGCACATAGAGTGACCACAATTTTTGGTTTTTCAATCTCTTCTTTAGGTTTAGGCACATAAATTGCACTTACAAATCTTTGAAATAATGATGGCTTAGGGCCGTAGTGGAATGTCCAATCGAGATAAAGTCCTCAAGGGATTCATCTAACATATCAAAGTCATCATGACTAAATGACTCATCATAAGCATGAAAATATTGCAAGAAATAAGCTGACATTTAACATGCTATATTTAAACCAAGATTTAAATGCACAATGATGGCCAACAATGAATGATAATTTCCAACTCTTTTAGTGAAAAGATAAAGAATGCAATCCACAATTTAACATATGCAATTTCACTAAAGAGGTTTTTCAATCCAATTATGCTCTAGAACAACAAATTATTTAAGATCTGAAGTTAAAAGGATGCAAATTCTTTAAATGTTAGGTTCACCAAAATGTTTAGTGTAAAATTGTAGACTTGTCTAAACTAGGTTAAATGCCATAATTTCACCACTAAGCATTGGGAGGACAAGGACTGAGCTCACGAACAAGCTCCTAATCACTTTGTCTATCCCTTACGCTTGTGTGGTTATGAAACCTAAGACTCTAAGTTTTTATCAAGTATTTTCCTTTTAACCAAGTAAAACCCTAGTTATGCCTTAAATCAGAAATATTTAGAAAATGATAAAACAATTGATAAAATTGATCACAAAAGTACTAAGAGAGGGTTTCAGAGACTGTGCACTCAGATTTTGAGGACCACTTGGACTAGGGCTCCCGGTCCTTTGTCCCAAAAGTTTTCACATTGGAAAATCTTCTGCACAGGGTGTCTGAGACTCCTAAATGGCTTCCAGATCCTAGAAATAATCCCCGGTTGGACTAGGGCACCCGCTCCTTAGTCCCACAAGTGTTAGAATCTAAAAATTTGAAAGTCTATTGTGACTGTACCTACACTATCCTCCTTTCTATAGCTTTTTTCCACAGAAACATGCAAAACACGATTTGCACCTACAAAAGAAGGAGAAAGATGTTGCGGCTATATAGGATCTTGCCTCAGTTAAGCCCTGTCTTTGGTATTTTTACCTCAACAATAGTTAGAGATAAAGATTTGTAGGAGTGTGTGTAAACCTAACAATGTGTATGCAGACATATCAAACCCTAGATGTCTCAATCAAGGGAAGATCAACAACTTTCTTTGCATTAATAAACACATACAACTTCACCTCAAGGAGATGGAACAAATGAAGACTTGCATGAAAAAGAAGGTGAATCAACAATGTTTGCAAAGGATCTCCAAGCTCACTGTTGGAGGCTTCAAACCTTCTCCTGATCATACAAAGGTTGTACAAACCCTAGGAAGAGCAAGATAGACTCAAGATCTTGATTTCTAATCTCTATCCATTGTCTCCATGATAGGAAACACAAAACACTTTTAAGAGCTTCAACAAGTCACTAATCT
Source organism: Cunninghamia lanceolata (assembly GCA_027924645.1). Taxonomy (NCBI): domain Eukaryota; kingdom Viridiplantae; phylum Streptophyta; class Pinopsida; order Cupressales; family Cupressaceae; genus Cunninghamia; species Cunninghamia lanceolata. The sequence goes on from BSBN01000627.1 coordinate 4,533,243, forward strand.
TCAATAGAAATTGTAGTAGAGTTTTTGGCATCAAGCTTGAATAAGAATTGTGTGTGATAAAATGATTTTCAAATGTCTTTTTATATCTAGCTTTAGGGAAATCCAAATTTCAAAATAACATCTTGATATCATGCGAAAACTAAGATTTTGAAAAAGGAATCTTGAGGCACTCGACGGGAGATGACATCTGACCAAAATTCAAAATCCTGGGAAACAGGGGAGGACTAGGGCATGGGTACCCAAGTCCAAGATCCCAATTTCCACTCAGGTCTACCTTTTTGGGGGTCCTAGGGACCCAAATTTCAAATCCCCTTTCAGGGTTCCATCAACAAGTTACCTCAAAAAGTGAATAATTTTCTTCTAGACTTAGTCAATCAGGGTTTTGGGAAGGCCAGAAAAGAAAAGGTTGAGAGGTCACCAAAAGTGAGGAGCTAAACTGAGGGAAATTGTACTATTCCATACATGAGGACAATTTCTGACATTACATTTAGCCCTCACTTTAGTGGCCATATGACACTATGTGCATATGCAACTAAAGGAAAGTAAATGCATCAATCATGAAAAGGATACCCAAAAGGATATTGTGGAAGAAGCCAAAGTGTTGTCACCAAGAAGGTAGAAGCCCCCAAGTCCGCAATCCTGTAAGACCACAAGGTTAGGAACTGTAACCTGCAAAGGAACACTTGTCAGAAATTTAAAATTAAATCAACCTATAACCACCACCAATGAGTCAGCAAAAAAAATGCTAAGGGGGTTGAGTGATGAGACATGATGAGGGAGGAAATTGAGGGAGATATATGCCCCCCTTATTTCTGCTTGCTTAGTCCAAGAGTAGAAATACAAAGATATCCACACACATTGATTTTGGGGAAACTTGATGAGAAATGTGTTATTAGGGTCACTTGAAGAAGCAACACTCAAATATAACACATTGGGGAAGAAAGGGAGCGGAACCAGGATTCCAACACAACAAACATCATGGAAAATGGAGTTTGACAACTCAAGAAAGGCTCTAGAGTAAAAGAGATCAATCTTGCACCTAGTTAGGGATAGGAATTCTCACTCATTTACTTTATGTAAATTGAGTTGTCACTTATCACTTACTCATTCTTGTTTCTTATCATTGTATAAAAGTAGAGGAGAGAGAGAAGGAGAATAGGAGAATGACCATGCCGAGCTGACATCCATATCATCCACCACGACTGGAGATGCTTCGAGCCTGAGTAGCAGAGAGACGTTTTGAGGCTGAGGTAGGGTCCTGATCCAACACTTATGTCATCTTTCATTATACTTTTGCTTTTACATTTACCAATTTCTATGCCAAGAGGGGAAGGTGGGCGGGGATCCCTGACAGGGGTGCCTGGGTCCACCTAGGGCACCAGAGTCTCTCTGGGGTGCCGTAGTCCCACAGGGGCGCCAGTGTCCCTTTGGGGTGCCCTAGTCTTCCTGGGCCACCCTAGTCCACAGAGGACATGAGCCGTAGGCATAGGCTTTCTGTTTAATTTTTTATAGCTTAATTTGGTTTCTAGAGGGGATTTTGATACTCTTGCTTGCTTTCTGATTTGCAGGATGCCCTTGAGATGCATGAGCACATAGGTGGTTGTCTAATGGCACTTCTATGAGAGCACGGTAGTGCCTTGACTATTGTAGAGAGAGAGCATTTATAGAAAGTGGGCCAATGGTGGGTGTTTGATATGTCCATAATTAGATTCCACTGCGCTATGCTGATGACACTGATGGAGAGGTGGGATGCAGATACATCCACATTCCACATATCGACAGGTGTGATTGCCATCACATTGGAGGATGTATTTAGGATGCTTCGACTATCAATCTGAGGAGAGATAGTGAGGATTGTAGGACATCGCACAGTGGGGTACACTCACGAGAGTCATCTATATTGCTTGGGTTACACAGTTTCTCAGGTAGAGTGAGGACATATTCAGCTCCGTTTGCTAGAGCAGGGATGCAGAGACATTCCCTTACTATAGAGGATCATGATTGTCACAGTCGCACTAGCCATCACACCATATGGATGAGGCACTCACCTACATGGGGGTCTTATTCACAGTATTAGAGGGATGGAGGAGCATCAGACTGTCTATGCATGGGGGCACAATATGCTTGCACACCTTTACCATGACTTGGGGCGCTATGTCCGCTATGAGATGCATAGTCTGATGATCTACACATTACTACAGGTTTGGGCCTTTGAGCACATCAGGTGCACATGACCGGTGGGTTATCCTCTAGAGGCAACATTCACCCATCTGCGTGTCTATGCCTATCCATTGGTCAGGTGTTGGAGGCATAGGGATATGTTATACTAGAGAGTGTGTATAGGAAAAATTGAGAGGTTGAATGATAAGATCACAAAGGAATGATACTAACAACTCAATTACCCATAACATCAAAAGATCTATCTAAGAAATAACCAAATCAATGAATAATCAAATTATGAACAGAGAATCTATCACCTAGATTGTTTGGATCTTTTGGTTGAATGTGGATTGCTTCATAAATTATGAAACCATGTTTGCAACAAGCGGATGTAGATTGTGTTTGTGCTTAAAAGGTAGAAGTGTGCTCAACGATGTGATGAATGCTCAATGCGCTAGAATTCCTGGAATAAATGATCGAAGAGTGCTCAATGATGTGATGTATGCTCAATTCGCTATTAAAGAATGCCTAAGAATAGATGATTGAAGAGTGCTCAATAGATAAATGATCGAAGAGGGTTTGTGAAGGAGATGAGGGGGGTTTATATAGGTTTCAATGAAGATCGATCAACAGTCCAAAAAATTCAATGGAATCAATGGATGAGATAAATCTATTATTCATGATGAATGTGCACCTGACATGTGTCACACAAAATGATATTTTTGTTTGATTTAATTGCTTTTTGATAAAGATAAGATTTGATTTCATAAATTAGAATGTTTTTTTTCTAATTTAAGAGTTGTTAATAAAAACAAGATTGATTAAGTCAATTAACTCAACTTGTAATTTTCTTTTTGCATGATTTGAGATAAATTAAATAATAAATTATTTAATTTTGTGGGCATGATGAACAAGATTTATTTTTAGAGGATTTGGAAGATAAAAAAGCAAATTAATTAAATAAATTTATTTTATTGTTTTTGCATGATAGAGGAATAAATAAAATATTTTATTATATTTTATTTTTAGAGATTGAGATAATTTAAATAAATTTGAATGATTTATTTAAATTTGGTAGAACAATTGATTTAATTAAATAATTGAAATTATTTAATTGTAGATAAGAGTATTTTGATGATAAATTAATTAAATAATTAATTTATTCAATTGATATGGATTGGAATTTTGAAAGAAGATAATGATTTAATTAAATAATAAAAAATTATTTAATTTTGGAAGAATAAAGTTGATTTTGATGAAATTAATTAAATAAAGGGAATTTATTCAATTAATGTTAAATTTAAGAGATTTGGAAGAATTTGATGACTTTGTTAAAATTAATTAAATAAATAGATTATTCAATTAATGTTGAAATGCAGATGATTAGACAGATTTGATGAAATGCAAGTGATTCAAAGACATGATCATTTTTGGGTGTCTACATTTTGCCCCTCTTTGATGCAATGCACTTATAGCGTTGCTTCAAAGAAAATAATTTTTGAAGACATGATACAATTTTGATGCCCTAGTGTAGCTAGCTGTCCCTGTGTAGCTGGCGTAGGATGCCCCCTTGAGAGGAAAGCTAGGGAAGGGATAGATGAACTAGGTTGATGCTTGGCTAGAAGATTGTGTTGGAGATAGAAGAATGTGGAGATAGAAGAGATTATGAGAGAAAGACTATTGATCAATCTTTGCTTGAAAAATATATAATGACATGGATAAATGGATGAGCTTGTTGCAACAGTTTCACAAATGTTTATAAAGAGTAATCCTTATTTTTGATATAGCACATGGATAGTTTACCACCGAGGTATAGATGACTAAGGTTCTATAATATCCGAGTGTGTGGATGTTGACTCTGCAAGCAAACGGTTTGAACTTGGATCCCTTAGACATAATATAACCTTGTTGGACATGTGAATGAGTCATAGTCTTGAACATAAAATAAACTTCAATACATAAATGTAAGAAGGATATTAATATGTAAGATGCTAGGTTGTAACACACAAGATAAAATATGTTGCTAAGAAAGATACTAAAGATCATTCCTCAAACACGGCACGCAAAAACAATGACTATGCCCCTAATCCATACTGCATCGCAACATACTAAGATATAGATAAATCAAGGTAGTCTTGAATAGGTAATGGGAAAGGAATAAAAAGATAAACCAAAAACTAAATTGACTAACTTACAAAGTAAACAAACAACCAATATATTCTCTTACCAAAGAGGTTGCTTAGGATAGATTGGATTGGTTGGGTAGATAACAGCCTTATTGTAGGAACAGTGTGTCCATTAAAGGGTGTTATCTATTGAAGGGATAATGTTTGGTTTCAGGAAATGCAACATGTCATATAAGACGTCTAGTCTAGTTTCAATCATGGAACATCTTGTATAAGATAAGTGTGTTGATATGTTGCTTGGTTGAGATTGATTTAGATGATGTTGGCAATCGATATGTAGGATAGCATATGGCTCTGTAAGTAGGTTTCTATGCTTTAGGTTTGTTTAAGGAATTTTGCTTTGAAAGGATGCATTTGTTTGTTGTTTTGTTGCTTGAGTTAGTCAAGTTGAGGGGAATGGATTGTGATAAATGGAAGACTAGAAAGATGACATGTCAATGGATTGAAATAGGTGAAGAATGATGAATCATATGTGCTTGAGTACTGGATACTTCCTTCGTATGCTAGACTGCCTACATACCCTATATCCATGGGATCAAGACACATTCTGATGAAAGATGAAATGATAATATGTAGTTCTAGGTAGAGTGATGAGTGGGTCAAAGTGTTTGAGCTTGGGTAGGTGAAATGATGACATCCTATGTACCCAGTACTGGATATTTCCTTCGTATTCCAGACTGCCTACATACCCATATCCATGGGATCAAGGTATTTTAAGATTAAGATGAGATGTTATGTAGTTCTGGTTGGTTTGATGATGTAGGAAAAGTGTTGTCATTGTGGGGAACGATATATCCCTAGATCAACACAAGAATGAAGGTGTCTGGTTTTAGAAATGAAACACCTCATACAAGATGCTTGGTTTGATTTCAAGTGTGTGACAATTTGTATAAGATAGTTGATATGGTTGATTGGTTTGGTTTGGTGTGTTTGTGTTGTTGTGCATTTGTTTTTGTTTTGGTTCTAAAGTGTTTTTATTTTTGTTTGTGTTGATTGTTGATGTGTTTTTGATTTTTTGTTTGTGTTTGGAGGTTGAAGTGTTTTTGTGTTTGTGTTTTTGTGAACCACGAATAAGGATCCTGTTGTGCCTTGCACACACGCCCCATTTTGCCAAATGCAGACCCCTTCTTTTTCTTTGGAGTCTCAGTCTTTCTTGATTATGATGATGAGAAAGTGAATTTGTGCTTAGAGTGCATGATTTGTTCCAGATTTGAGTATTTTGCATGTTTGGAGTCATTTGATGTTGTGCATGATTGATTTGGAGGTGTCTTGGGTGGTCTTGTGCTTAAGAAATAGCTATTTGTTGCCTTTTGCATTGGAATTGGGTGTTACTGCATTTTGCTCAAAAATCCTATGTCATTGGATATTACCCTTGAAATTGCTTCTGTAGGATGTTTCATGTTGACATTCTTAGTTTCTAGGTCTTAGAGTTGCAAAATCATGTCAAATTCCACAAGATTTCACTAAGGGGTTCACATACTTTCATTCTGACACATAGTCCTGAAGCCTTGATTTGGCTAAGTCTGAAACCCTGAAAATCCTAAAAATGGCTAAGTTTGAAATCTGGTGGAACCTCAAAATTCTAGAATCTGCATATGAAATCCTATGGATTTGGAACCTATCTCAAACATCCTGAAAGTATATTTAAAAATATTTAAAGTATAAGAACTTATACTTCAATATATTTCTTAAATATACTTTCACCATATCCAATTCAAAATCTAGGGCTAAAAATGACCCCAATTGCAAAAAGTGCTAAAAACAGCCTCTACCGACCTTAGTGCTAAAAACAGCCTCTACCGACCTTAGCGCTAAAAAATAGCCTCTACCAACCTTTGCGCTAAAAACCCACTTCGCAGACTTGCGTTGAAAACCCATTTCGCAGACTTGCGCTGAAATGGCCTTCCACCAACTTAAGTCGTGAAGGTCAGTTAGTGCTAAAACCCGCGCTAGTCGGTTGCATTGAAAATCCCCGCCGACTAAGCCTTTTATGTTTTGCGCTAAAAATCAACCTTATCGACTTGCGCTACAATCCACCCCAACCGACCTTATGAGATGCTATTAGTCGGTCCAAGCCCAAACTCGTACAAGTTGGTGGCACCCAAAAGTAGTGTAAAAGCATTTTGTGCTAAAAATGAACCTCTTCGACCTGCGCTAGAATTGCATTGCACCTACTTTTAGTCGGTAGACCCCAAAATCAGCGCTTTTTGGTATTTTGGCCCCAAAATTGAGTTTTTCAAGGTACAACTTGGATTTTCTTGATGGATTTGAATTGCATATCTATTTTTCACATCATGATGAACATTTTATCAAGTTTATGTAGATTTTTGACATGTTTTACGATAATTAATGCCATTGCACATGAAAAGTCTATGACCCCTAAAAATCTTGCTTTTTATAGAAAATGCTAGAAAAATATGAAATAAAAGTCTACAAATAGATTCCATTGACCCCAAAAACTTCCCTAATCATCATATTGGCCAAATGCGTACTCAAAAATGATGAAAAATGCAGAAAATCACTAGATTTAAGAGGTTGTTTATAAGAAGGTGACATTGACAATGAGTTGTTTTTGACTGATCCATGACTGCAAATGGACATGTTTTGATCCAAATTGATGGAAAATGACTTGTTTATTATGAAATTGATACTTGGTCTTGTTTATTGTAGGTCTAAGAGCACAAAGGAGCCAATTGGAGCCATCTTGGAAGGATGAACATACAGAGGTACCCTACTGATTCAGAGATGCAGAATCGAAATTCTATCAACCAAATTGCTGCTACACATGCAAAAGGAAGTTAGTATGATGTCCAAGATGATGGAGATGACCTATAGGAGCTAAAGATATAAAATATTGAGTCTACTTCATTGTTGTTCCTGCAGATCCAGTCCAATGTCCAAGTAATCCAGTCCGGGGGTCATAACTCCTAGCTATTCTATCAGAATTTAAAATTCTTGGACTCCTTAGAAAGGTAAATTGATTATCTAGTTTGAGCTACTCAGCTACTAAGACTTCATGCCAAGCACCCAAGAAGTTTCGAGCCCCCATTCTGCTCCGAAGGACTCCGAAAATGCAATTTACTACGATGTAGAAAATTAAAAAAATTATATTTTTGATATTTTCCCAAAAATACCACTCAAATGACCATGGACTAGATTACCAAGACATGTATACAACTGTTCCAGCAGTCCATTCATCAAGAATCAGTCCAGCAAGCATCCGGTTGGATATATCTTAACTAATAATGTGCCACATACTCCTCTTGGTCCATTTAGCACTTAGAATCCCGTGAATCCACATCAGCTCAAGTTTTCAAGTGTCATGTGACTCTATTTTGGCTTTATTAGGCCTTGAAAATTGACTTTTCATCATGTACAACCAAATGGGTATCCATTTTGTCCAGATTTAATGTATTTGCAAGTTGTATTTTATCTTTTTCCTAAAGGACAAATGCAAATCCAAAAATGTAACAAACTACTGTACTTCATTAAGTGCCATGTAATTTGGACCATTGGTGTTGAGTTAATCTCCACCGTCCATTGAAAACCTGGAATGGTGCCTTGTCTATAAAAGGGCCATCCTTTTCTCTCATTTGCAAGTAAGATTTGATAATGAATTGCTGAGACTCTACCAAAATACAGTCAATACAAAGCAAGTTTTACAGGTTGCTAGCAATTTGTGTTTATGTGTTGTCTTATTTTGGTCTTCATGGTTCATGTTAATATGAAATTAGTTGATATTTAGTTGTACTTATGATTAATTATTCAGATATTTGATGGATTTCCTGTCCATACTATTAATGGCTTGCTGATTGTATGCCATTGTGCATGGTTAGTCTGGGCACAATTTATGAGATAAGATATATTGTATGATTTCATTGAGCTGTACCAAGGATTGGGTGTTTAATGAACCCTGTGCAATTTAAAAATCATTACATCTCCTTAGAAGATTACACATTCTCTGTGGCATTGTGGGCTGCTTGGTTAAGCAGAGATTTGTTTATTGTTGGGAATCTATCTATCTATTTATTGATCATTTATGCAATTGTCTATAGGATCTCTTATCCGTTTCTCTCTCCCTTTCCTTTTGCATTTTCTTTACATAAAGTTTGGTAGATTTATGATTTGAGCAGCATTATATTGATCATTTGCTAAAATTTCAGACTTTACAGTCTGAACCACTAGGGTTTTCGCATATACATTGCTGCCATCTTCCATAAACCCTGCATTTCATGTAAGACTCCTTGTTGGCATAGATAGACATTCCACTGAGGTCATTCCAAGCAAGCTAAGACCTAGATGTATTATCCTTGGGGCAGTCCTATCTTGGATAGGATACCTTTTTCAAGAGAAGCGTGATACCAGCAATCATACCTGCATTGTGTGCTAAAACCACCATCAACAAAATTGGCACTAGAAGGAGGGCTGGATAAAGATTTTATGCAAGTTTTTAGTTTACTGGTTCACTACACATGATGAAATGAAATGAATGTACATAAAACTCTTATCCAATGGGTATACATAAGGGTTTCGGTCATGAAATTCCTTCATTCTTCGGAGGACCATCTCAGCCGTCATATCATGAGGAGAACTTCCAAGTTGATATTCCACTTTTCAATGAAGTGTTAGATAGGCAGATAAGAGCGAAGTATCCTTCATTTACATTGCTTGATTTTAGTTCACCTCAAGTCTGCATTGTGCATCCTAGAGAACTGTATGACAAAATAGACTATTTGACCTTCCTCCAAAGGTTGGATCTGCATTTAAAAGGATTGCTCCCTATCTTTGAGATTTAGAGCCTGAAGTGGGATATAGGCATAACAGACATATTCATATTCAGAGCAAGACCTCACAAGGAGTTGTAAAATGGATGGATGCATGTGCATGTGATCATGTCTCAGTTAAGAACATACAAAGAGCTGAGGTTGCTAAGGCTATAAATCCACCATTCATAGTTGATCATAGTAAAGAAGGCAGTCTGCATATGGAAAAAAATTAAGTTATTCATCAAAGCACATATCCAGATGATGATGGTAGTCAATACTTGTGGTCTGTAGGTCATCAAAATAAGGAATATACAGTCTCAAACTGGTTAAAACCCAGTTTTCATCTATTGGACTTTGAAAATATAGTCCCAGCATGGTTGAAGCCTCAGTCTTAGTCATAGGACAATGAATAAAGCAATACACAAGATCAGATTTCTGCTGCTAAGAATATTAACAAGATAAATGATAAATTAGACTTGATGAGCAGTCGTGTTGAAGATGCAGATTGACAATCACATGCTTCAAAAATATCAAGTTCTAAGACTAAATTTGCTCCTTCAAAGGTGGAGAACAATAGTCCATTTCGGACTGCTAATAGTTTAGAGTTAGAACAACAGGTTGTTCAAATCATAAATATGCAAGAACAAGAAGAAATCAGTCCTCTAAACACAAAACAATCATGGATAGCAATGTAGGAAGTCATTCCAGTCGACATATTTGAGCCACGATCATATTATCCATAGAACAATGATCAAGTTCTTGACTGTATCAGGCCAGTAAATCATCATGATCAGCCATATCAGGTTGATATATTAGTTGCAGAAAGGTCTGAAGCTGAGTCAAATGAAGAAAAGCAAGAAAATGTACCACTCCAAGATAACATTGACATCATAAATCCAGCTATGCAAGAAGAAAGGGACCTTGTTGCTGCTATAGAAAATGAATGTGCAGTCCAAATAGGAAGGTTGCTGATTAATACAGAAGAAGTTTTTGCAGAACATGTGACTGATTTTGATGAGGACAATTCAAGTTTATCACATGTTCATCAAATTGATCATGTTCATACTTGTATAAAAGAAGATCTTCACATGGTTGATGTTGGCCTAGTAATGATAGATGAGAGCAATAGTATGCAATCCAAGAATGAAAATCAAACTATCCTGCAACATGATGGCTTGGAAGCTTTTTTATGTCAATCACTTGATCACATCATTGAGTTGATATCAACAATGAGCAAGGATATGTTGCTACATGGGAATTCACCACACATGTCAAATTTTACTTTAGCCACTTTATGTAGAGTTCATCCAGATGATCCACATTCTGAAGAAGGTTGCCCAGACTTTCTGTTTGCTTGGGAAGTTGCTGCAACATTCAGTGCTCTAGAATAGGATATGGCTAACCACAAGCTGAAACCCCTTGAAGATGAGAAGGGATTTGGTACAAAGCAACAAGGTGTTGAACTCATGTCTCTGATCAACAGTACTGCAAATTGGGTTGTATCTTCCCTTTCTCCGCTTAGTTCCAATTATCAATTTGATTATGGTGATTTAGGTATGACAACTTGCATTTGGATTGATCATGGCCCTAATGAACTCCCCCAATTGCTGATCCTGCATAATGGGTACTCTGAACATGAACCTAGCATGCCTCTACCTCACTTTTCAGAGTACAAAGATGAATTTGCCATACTTAGGACACTAACCTGTGCCTTGTTACTTCTACATGTACTGAGAAATAAGTCACAGGGTAGTGTAAATACCTACTGTCTGAGATCTTTGTACCTAGTCTTGCTTGTTTGTAGTTCAGTTTTAGTTAGTTTCTTGTTGTTTAGTTTAGTTTCTGCTTTCTGCTTTTCCTTAGTTGTTAGTTGTTAGTTGTTCTTTTTGTTTTCTGTTTGCTTTGGTTAGAGTAGTTTGCTTTGCTTTTCGATTCTGCTCTTGCTTTGCTTGGGTTCTCCATTTCTCGAATGTGGTGGCAATTGTGAAGACTTGGAGATGTTTCCTTATTGGGCAAATAATCTGCAGTCTTTCTTTGAGAAGCCAAAGTTCTGCTTAGGCCTTGCTGTGGGTTTTGCTGTTATACCAGAAAATATGATGTTTATTCATTGGAAAGGAGTCATTAGTTGGTGCACCTGAAGTATTTTCTAACCATATATCTCTCACACTTTAAATAATCCTAAAGTAGCTAAGTGAGTCTGGGTGATCTTGTGTAATTAAAGAGTTTGGGTCCCCAATTTTACCACCAACATCAATTCTACAGATCCAGATGAGAGTGGTAGGTGGTACTAAGTACTGCTAGCCTACTGGGTAAAAATAAAAGGTGTTTTTCAACACCAGACCCACTACAAAGTATCAATATAAAGATTATCATTTGAATACTCTCACATGAAGACTGTTATCTGAAGATTATTAGCATCAGAGATCATCAAAGGCATTATCAAGAAAGAATATCATTGCAGAAGAGTTGTTATTGGAAGAATCATCATTCGCTTCTATCAAGACTCATCACATCTCAACATCAGAGCATTCTCTTGGTGGTAAAATAATCTCAACTTCATAGCTTAGCACGAAGGATCTTGGATGAACTTAGTTGCCAAAGGATGGGAATGAATACAATTGCACACACTCAAGTTTTTAAGATATGGATGGTTGCATTGGTTAGTCATCTTTGATTCTTTGATAAGGTATCATGCTTTCTCATCTAGTGTGTGGGAAACATAGAGATTCTGGGTTCAAACTAATGTTTATCTTAGAAATGCTCTGGACCATTTCCTAGTAGATTCGCCATTTGTTGTGCCTTGCACACATGCCCCATTTTGCCAAATGGAGACCCCTTTTTTTGCTTTCACTTGGAGTCTCAGTCTTTCTTGATTATGATGATGAGAAAGTGAATTTGTGCTTAGAGTACATGATTTGTTCCAGATTTGAGTATTTTGCATGTTTGGAGTCATTTGTTGTTGTGCATGATTGATTTGGAGGTGTCTTGGGTGGTCTTATGCTTAAGAAATAGCTATTTGTTGCCTTTTGCATTGGAATTGGGTGTTACTACATTTTGCTCAAAAATCCTATGTCACTGGATATTACCCTTGAAATTGCTTCTACAAGATGTTTCATATTGAAATTCCTAGTTTCCAGGTCTTAGAGTTGCAAAATCATATCAAATTCCACCAGATTTCACTAAGGGGTTCACATACTTTCATTTTGACACATAGTCCTGAAGCCCCGATTTGGCTAAGTCTTAAACCCTGAAAATCTTAAAAATGGCTAAGTCTGAAATCTAGTGGAACCTCAAAATTCTAGAATCTGCATATGAAATCCTATGGATCTGGAACCTATCTCAAACATCCTGAAAGTATATATTTAAAAATATTTAAAGTAATAAATGTATTTTTAAATATACTTTCACCCTGCTCAATTCAAAATATAGTGCTAAAAATGACTCCAACTGCAAAAGCATTAAAAATAGCCTCTATCGACCTTAGCGCTAAAAACAGCATCTACTGACCTTAGCACTAAAAAACCTCTACTAACCTTTGCACTAAAAACCCACTTTGTAGACTTGCATTGAAATGGCCTTCCACTGACTTAAGTCACGCAGGTCAGTCGGTGCTAAAACCTACACTAGTCGGTTGCATTGAAAATCCCTGTCGACTAAGCCTTTTATGTTTTGCGCTAAAAATTGACTTTACCGACTTGCGCTACAATCCACCCCGACCAACCTTATGAGATACTATTAGTCGGTTCGAGCCTAAACTCGCGTAAGTCGGTTGCACCCAAAAGTAGCGCAAAAGCATTTTGCACTAAAAATGAACCTCTCCAACCTGCGGTAGAATTGCATTGCACCAACTTTTAGTAAGAAGACCCCAAAATCCCCGCCAGGTCGGTAAACCCCAAAATCAACATTTTTTGGTATTTTAGCCCAAAAATTGAGTTTTTCAAAGTACAACTTAGATTTTCTTGATGGATTTGAATTGTATATCTATTTTTCACATCATGATGAACATTTTATAAAGTTTCTGTGGATTTTTGGCATGTTTTATGATAATTAATGCCATTGCACATGAAAAGTCCGTGACCCCCAAAAATCTTGCTTTTTACAGAAAATGCTAGAAAAACATGAAATAAAAGTTTGCAAATAGATTCCATTGACCCCAAAAACTTCCATAATCATCATATTGGCCAAATGGGTACTCAAAAATGATGAAAAATACAGAAAATCATGTGAAAATCACTAGCTTTAAGAGGTTGTTTATAAGAAGGTGACATTGACAATGAGCTATTTTTGACTGATCCATGACTGCAAATGAACATGTTTTGATCCAAATCGATTGAAAATAACTTGTTTATGATGAAATTGATGCTTGGTCTTGTTTATTGTAGGTCTAAGAGCACAAAGGAGCCAACTGGAGCCGTCTTGGAAGGATGAACATATAGAGGTACCTTGCTGATCTAGAGATGCAGAATCAACATTCTATCAACCAAATTGATGTTGCACATGCAAAAGGAAGTTAGTATGATGTCCAAGATGATGGAGATGACCTAGATGAGCTAAATATATAAAAGATCGAGTCTACTTCATTGTTGTTCCAACAGATCCAGTCTAATGTCCAAGTGATCTAGTCTGAGGGTCATAACTCCTAGCTATTCTATCAGAATTTAAACTTCTTGGTCTCCTTGGAAAGATAATCTAATTATCTAGTTTAAGCTACCTAGTTGCTAAGGCTTCATGCCAAGCACCTGAGAAGTTTCGAGCCCCCATTCCGCTCCGAAGGCCTCCGAAAATGGAATTTACTACAATGTAGAAAATACCAAAAATTATATTTTTGATATTTTCCCAAAAATATCACTCAAATGACCATGGACTAGATCACCAAGACATGCATATAGCTTTTCAGGCAGTCCAGTCATCAAGAATCAATCTAGAAAGCATCCGGTTGGATATATCTTCACTAATAATGTGCCACATACTCCTCTTGGTCCATTTAGCACTTGGAATCTTGTGAATCCACATCAGTTCAAGTTTTCAAGTGTCATGTAACTCTATTTTGGCTTTATTAGGCCTTGAAAATTGACTTTTCATCATGTACAACCAAATGGGTATCCATTAGGTCAATATATTTGCAAGCTGTATTTTGTCTTTTTCCTAAAGGACAAATGTAAATCCAAAAATGTAACAAACTGCTGTACTTCATTAAGTGCCATGTAATCTGGACCATTGGTGTTGAGTTAATCTCCACCGTCCATTGAAAACTCGGTATGGTACCTTGTCTATAAAAGGGCCATCCTTTTCTCTTATTTGCAAGTAAGATTTGATAATGAATTGCTGAGACTCTGCCAAAATACAGTCAATACAAAGCAAGTTTTGCAGGTTGCTGTGAATTTGTGTTTATGTGTTGTCTTATTTTGGTCTTCATGGTTCATGTCAATCTAAAATTAGTTGATATTGAGTTTCACTTATGATTAATTATTTAGATATTTGATGGATTTCCTATCCATACCATTAATGGCTTGCTGATTGTATGTCATTGTGCATGGTTAGTCTAGGCACAGTTTTTGAGATAAGTTCGATTGCATGATTTCATTAAGTTGTGCCAGGGATTGGGTGTTGGATGAACCCTCTACAATTTGAAAATCATTACATCTCCTTAGAAGATTGCACATTCTCTGTGGCATTGTGGGCTGCCTGGTTAAGCAGAGATTTGTTTATTGTTGGGAATCTGTCTATTTGGTTATTGATCATTTCTACAATTGTCTATAGGATCTCTTATCCGTTTCTCTCTCCCTTTCCTTTTGCATTTTATTTACATAAAGTTTCGTAGATTTAGGATTTGAGTAGCATTACATTGATCATCTGCTAAAATTTCAGACTTTATAGTCTGAACCACTAGGGTTTCTGCATATACATTGCTTCCATCTTCCATAAACCCTGCATTTCATGTAAGACCCCTCGTTGGCACAGCTAGACATTCCACTAAGGTCATTCCCAGCAAGCTAAGACCTACATGTATTATCGTTGGGGAAGTCCTATCTTGGATAGGATACCTTTTTCAAGAGAGGCATGATACCAGCAATCATACCTACGTTGTTGTGTGCTAAAACCACCATCAACAAAATTGGCCCTAGAAGGAGGAAAGGATAAAGATTTTATGCAGGTTTTTAGTTTACTGGTTCACTACACATGATGAAATGAAATGAATGTACAGAAAACTCTTATCCAATGAGTACACATAAGGGTTTCGGTCATAAAATCACTTCATTCTTCAGAGGACCATCTCAGCTATCATATCATGAGGAGAACTTCCAAGTTGATATCCCACTTTTCAAAGAAGTATTAGATATGCAGATAAGACCGAAGTATCCTCATTTACATTGCTTAATTTTAGTTCACCTCAGGTCTGCATTATGCATCCCGGAGAGCTGCATGACAAAATAGATTGTTTGACCTTCCTGCAAAGGTTGGATCTGCATTTGAAAGGATTGCTCCCTATCTTTGAGATTTACAAGCCTGAAGTGCGATATAGGCATAATAGACATATTCATATTTAGAGCAAGACCTCACAAGGAGTTGTAAAATGGATGGATGCATGTGCATGTGATCATGTCTTAGTTAAGAACATACTAAGAGCTGAGTTTGCTGAGGCTATAAATCCAACATTCATAGTTGATCATAGTAAAGTTGGTAGTTTGCATATGGAAAACATTTAAGTTGTCCATCAAAGCACATATCCAGATGATGATGGTAGTCAATGCTTATGGTGTGTAGGTCACCCAACTAAGGAATATATAGTCTCGGATTGGTTAAAACCCAGTTTTCATATATTGGACTTTGAAAATATAGTCCCAACATGGTTGAAGCCTAATTCTCAATCACAGGACAATGAACAGAGTAATAAACAAGATTAGATTTCTACTGCTAAGAATATTGACAAGATAAATGATAAATCAGACTTGATGAGCAGTCATGTTGAGGATGCAGATCAACAATCACATTCTTCAAAAATATCAAGTTCTAAGACTGAATTTGGTACTGCAGAGGTGGAGAACAGTAGTCCATTTCGAACTACTGATAGTTCAGTGTTAGAACAATAGGTTGTTCAAATGAGAAATATGCAAGCACAAGAAGAAATTAGTCCTCTAGATAAAGAACAGTCACGAATAACAATGCAGGAAGTCATTCCAGTCGACATATTTGAGCCACAATCATATTATCCATAGAACAATGATCAAGTTCATGACTGTATCAACCCAGTAAATCAACATGATCAGCCATATTAGGTTGATATAATTGCTGCAGAAGGGTCTCAAGCTAAGTCAAATGAAGAAAAGAAAGAAAATGCACCACTCCAAGATAACATTGACATCATAAATCCAGCTATGCAAGAAAAAAGGGACCTTATTGCTGCTGCAGAAAAGGAATGTGCAGTCCAAATAGGAAGGTTGCTAATTAATACAGAAGAAGTTTTTGCAGAACATGTGACTGATTTTGATGAGGACAATTCAAGTTTATCACATGTTCATCAAACTGATCATGTTCATACTTGTATAAAAGAAGATCTTCACATGGTTGATGCTGGCCTAGTAATGATAGATGAGAGCAATAGTATGCAATCCAAGAATGAAAATCAAACTATCCTGCAAAGTGATGGCTTGGAAGCTTTTTTATGTCAATCACTTGATCACATCATTGAGTTGATATCAACAATGAGCAAGGATATGCTGCTACATGGGAATTCACCACACATGTAAGATTTTGCTTTAGCCACTTTATGTAGAGTTCATCCGGATGATCCACATTCTGAAGAAGGTTGCCCAGACTTTCTGTTTGCTTGGGAAGTTGCTGCAACATTCAATGCTCCAGAACAGGATATGGCTAACCACAAGATGAAACCCCCTGAAGATGAGAAGGTATTTGGTACAATGCAGCAAGGTGTTGAACTCACGCCTCTGATCAACAGTATTGCAAATCAGGTTGTATCTTCCCTTTCTCTGCTCAGTTCCAATTATCAATTTGATTATGGTGATTTAGGTAAGACAACTTGCATTTGGATTGATCATGGCCCTAATGAACTCCCCCAATTGCTGATCCTGCATAATGGGTACTCTGAACATGAACCTAGCATGCCTCTACCTGACTTTTTAGAGTACAAAGATGGATTTGCCATACTTAGGAAACTGACCTGTGCCTTGTTACTTCTGCATGTCCTGAGAAATAAGTCATAGGGTAGTGTAAATACCTGATGTCTGAGATCTTTGTACCTAATCTTGCTTGTTTCTAGTTAGGTTTTAGTTAGTTTCTTGTTGTTTAGTTTAGTTTCTGCTTTCTGCTTTTCCTTAGTTGTTAGTTGTGAGTTATTCTTTCTGTTTTCTATTTGCTTTGGTTAGAGTAGTTTACTTTGCTTTTCACTTCTACTCTTGCTTTGCTTGGGTTCTCCATTTCTCGAATGTGGTGGCAATTGTGTAGACTTGTAGATGCTTCCTTATTGGGCAAATAATCTGTAGTCTTTCTCTGAGAAGCTGAAGTTTCGCTTAGGCCTTGCTGTGGGTTCCGCTTTTATACCAGGAAATATGATGTTTGTTCATTGGAAAGGAGTTGTTAGTTGGTACACCTGAAATATTTTCTAACCATGTAACTCTCACACTTTAAATAATCCTGAAGTAGATAAGTGATTCTGGGTGATCTTGTGTAATTAAAGAGTTTGGGTCCCCAATTTTACCAGCAACATCAATTCTACAGATCCAAATGAGAGTGGCAGGCGGTACTAAGTACTGCTAGCCTATTGGGTAAAAATAGAAGGTGTTTTTCAACACCAGACCCACTACAAAGTATCAATATAAAGATTATCATTTGAATACTCTCACATGAAGACTATTATCTAAAGATTATTAGCATTAGAGATCATCAAAGGCATTATCAAGAAAGAATATCATTGCAGAAGAGTTGTTACTGTAAGAATCATCATTCGCTTCTATCAATACTCATCACATTTCAACATTAGAGCATTCTCTTGGTGGTAAAATAATCCCAACTTCATAGCTTAGCACGAAGGATCTTGGATGAACTTAGTTGCCAAGGGATGTGATGGGGAGCACACAGTGAAAATGTAGAATGGGTTCCACTTTTCTCACAGATCGAAAGACTTAACAAATGATCTGCTAATACATCCTAGTCATCAGACGACAAGGATCGATATGACTTTCTCAAGTGTTACCATTGTTCTACCTTACACTGATAGCTCAACTAAATTTATCTTCGGTGAGATACAATAGGACTCACACCAAGTCAATCAACTCTTCATTGTAGGAGAGACTTACTTCTATCGGCGTAGTCTTCTATCCTTCAACCGATGCCCCGATGATGGTTAAGTTCCCCTTGTCTTAACTGTGATGGATTCAACGTCGGTTGGGCATGACTTTATCAGTAAACTCCTTTGATGTGCTTCCTATATGCCGATGGCATTTGCCTTTGGTGAGACTCTTCTCGTCGGTGAGCACTTACAAATTTTGGCCGATGCGCTGATGGACCACGTCCCTCAGCGAGACTGCTCGACTTTAGTAGACTTGTTGTGAGTCCCAGCGACTTGCTGATGCACAGCTTACTTTCTTCCTCTTCAACCAAACCCTAGGACATGGAGATTCTAGGTCAACCTACTGTGCAAAACATTCTATCTGGATCCTCTGCGCTGTTGAACATAAAAACAAAACAAGAAATAAAAACAAATACTTGTATAATGAAGCCATTCCATTGATTTCGACAGAAATCATGCCAGTGGGATGCTTCATGTCAACATACTGCAATGATGGAAAGCACACAAAGAATAGAAATCTACAGTTATACGAATTGCAGTTACAGGGAACGAAAATCAAATTGACGGAACATAATAGTTTTATTTCTCCTTAGAACAATACACAATCACTTTCACACACTTCTCCCTTCTTCTCTTCGATGGTTCCTTCCTCTGGTTGTTATCAACTCAACCTGCCAGCAGTTGGAAAACCAATTGATGCAAATAGTTGGAAGACCAACCGATCGAAACTGCCTCAAACTGTCCTATGACCCTATTTTGGCACTATGTGATTACAATATGTCAAAAGTGTGTTTTAAGTCACTTTGGACTTACAAAATGGGTTCTAGGTCCTGAAAGACCTAGAGACAAACAAAAATAAAAATGCATTGGTCAAATAGACCTTATTACAAAATAAAACAAGATTTTCTAGGTGCTCCTGCACCATACTCCCCGGGTGAAAGTTTTCTCAAGTCCTCTTAGAGACTAACTGCTGCAAATCATCACCCTGCTTTTTTATGTCTTCTTCCAGCATCCATGTGGCTTCTGATTCTAGAAGTCCTTTCCATTTGACTAAGTGCTCAAAATAGGTTTGATTTCTTGTCCTCTTGGCTATCCTACTATCCAAGATGCACTCCATATTAGGTGGTTCCTTAGGTGGTAAATGCTGCACCCACTCTGCATTGTCTTGGACAGAATCTGTTGTACCTTCACCTATAAGAGGACTCCTATATAATGTTAGATCAGCAACATTGAATATAGGGTAAATAGCAATATCATCAGAGAGTTCAATTTTGTAAGCATTAGGACCATATTTCTCTAAAATCTTACAAGGTCCAATTTTTCTCATCATCAACTTATTGTGGTTTCCCTTGGGTAGTCTGTTCTTGTTGAGACGAACCATGATCATATCTCCTATTTGGTACTGTACATCCCTTCTCCTTTGATCCACTCTAGCCTTGATCTTCTGACTATTCTTGTGTAGAGTATCACTAACTTGTTGATGGATCTCTTTCATAGCCTCTGCAAATGTATCAACATGTTCACTCCTTTTGTCCAACCCTTGAACATCTCTCAATTCAAAAATTCCTCTAGGATGACTACCATAGACAACTTCAAAAGGACTTAGACCTATAATTCTATTTGTGGAATCATTATAGGCATATTCTGCTTGTGGGAGTACCACATCCCAACTACCTCCATGTTCTCTTGTCAAACATCTCAGTAGATTGCCTGATGACCTATTCACAACCTTAGTTTGGCCATCAGTCTAAGGATGATAGGCTAAACTAAAAGACAAATTTGTACCCAATATTTTCCACAAGGTTCTCCAAAAATGTCCCACAAATTTACTATCTCTGTCAGATACAATACTCAAAGGCAATCCATGAATCCTGACAATGTCTTTAAAGAACAAGCCTGCAATGTAACTAGCATCATTGGTGGTTTTACAAGGAATAAAGTGAGCCATCTTGCTGAACTTGTCTACCACAACAAACACACTATCATAACCTGTCCTTGTCTTTGGTAACCCCATCACAAAATCCATACTCAAACTTTCCCAAGGTCTGTTTGGTATGGGTAGAGGTTGGTATAGTCCTGCATTGGTTGAGACCCCCTTTGCTCTTTGGAAAATCATACAACTATCAACAAACCTTCTGATATCAGATTGCATCCTTGACCAAAAGTAAAATCTTCTTACTAGATCTAATGTCTTATTGAGCCCAAAATGTCCTCCTAAACCACCACTATGTTTCTCCTTCACTATATTATCCCTCATTGAACACTTAGGGATACATAGTTGACTCCCTTTAAACAAAAGTCCATCCTACAATGTATAATCTGAAAATTCACTATGGAAAGCATTAGCAAACTCACTGTATACCTTGTAAATCTCCTTGAAATCTTGGTTCTCTTCATACAATCCTTTGAGTGCCTCAACACCCATGCTTTGTAGCTGCACTTCTTGCACTGTCAACACCCTTATGCTTAAAGCATCAACAACTGTATTGGTTATCCCCTTCTTATGTTTGATGATGAAGGTGTATGCTTGAAGACTTTCCACCCACTTCATGTGTCTATGACTAAGCTTTTCCTATCCATTCAAAAAACTGAGAGCATGATTGTTAGTGTATACAATAATTTATTTAGGAAGCAAGTAGTGCCTCCATTTTTTTAGAGCTTGTACCATGGCATACAACTCTAAATCATAAGAGGAGTACTCCCTCTTAGCTTCATTCAATTTTTCACTAAAAAAGGCTACTAGTCTACCTTCTTGGCTCAACACTACCCCTATGGCCAGCCCACTTGCATCACACTCAATGGTGAAGACCTTATTGAAATCAGAAAGTACTAAGATAGGATACTTGACAACTTTCTGCTTCAGACTTTCAAAACTCTGATTTGCCTCTTTTATCCACACAAACTTCACCTTACCTCCACCTTTGATGGTCTCTAACATAGGTGCACAAATATCACTATAGTTCCTAATGAATTTTCTATAAAATGTGGCCAAACCATGAAAACTTCTAACCTCTCCTGCTGTCCTAGGTGTAGGCCAATTCAAAATAGTTTCTATCTTGGAAGAATCTATTTTCAAATCACCCTTAGAGATGACAAAGCCCAGGTAAATCTATTCTTGTTTCATGAAATCACACTTTTCCAAGTTTATCCTTAACTTTTGATCTTGCAACCTCTTCAAGACTATCTCCAAATGTTTCAAGTGTTCTTCCTTGCTCTTACTAAACACCAAGATATCATCAAGGTAGACTACCACAAATTTCCCTATGAATTCTTGCAAGACCTCATTCATTAGTCTCATAAAGGTGCTAGGGGCATTTGAAATACCAAAAGGCACCACAAGCCACTCATACAACCCTTGATTGGTTTTGAATGCTGTCTTCCACTCATCCCCCTCTCTTATTCGTATTTGGTGATACCCACTCTTTAAGTCTATCTTGGAGAAATAAGTAGCCCCTCCCAAACAATCCATTAGATCTTCTATTCTAGGAATAGGAAACCTATACCTGATGGTTATCCTATTTATGGCCCTAGAATTAGTACAAAGCCTCCATTTCCCATCCTTCTTTGGGGCTAAAACAATAGGTACTACACATGGGCTAAGGCTCTTCCTTATCAACCCTTTGTTTATGAGTTCTTGAATCTGATTTGCTATCTCTTCATTCTGCTGAGGGGTCATTTTATATGCTGCCTTATTAGGAAGTACTTCTCCTGGTATGAGGTCTATCTAGTGGCTAATATCTCTGACAGGTGGCAGGGAATTAGGTATGTCTATTGCAACCACTCCTTTGTAACTTTCAAGCAAATCTCTGACCTCCTTAGGTCCTACTTCCCTCACACTTTCCTCTCTTTCCCCCTTAGGCTTCACAATCAAAGCAAAACCTACTCCACCACTTTCCTTTAATGTGTCCATGAATTCTTTTTCTCCTACCATCATTACACTAGACCCTACATGCTGTGGATCCTCTTCTACCAATGACTATATCCTATAAGTCACACCATCATTTTGGAATGAGTAAGCATTCTTTTCTCCATCATGATGAGCCTTTTTGTCAAACTACCATGGTCTACCTAACAAAAAATGGAAAGCATCCATTGGAAGGATGTCACACAAGATTTTATCTCTATACCCCTTAATACTAAATTCTACCCATGTTTGTTCATTGATGAGTATGTGCTGCCCCTTATTCAACCAACTGACTTTATATGGACTGCTATGGGGTATCCTGTCTAACTTCAACTTATTCACTGCTTCCAAAGATATGATATTATCAGTAGAACCAAAGTCAATAATAACCTTACAAACCTTACCTTGGATCTTGCAGTTGATTCTAAACAAAGACCTTCTTTGAGCTGTGGATCCTCTTCTACCAATGACTGTATCCTATAAGTCACACCATCATTTTGGAATGAGTAAGCATTCTTTTCTCCATCATGATGAGCCTTTTTGTCAAACTACCATGGTCTACCTAACAAAAAATGGAAAGCATCCATTGGAAGGATGTCACACAAGATTTTATCTTTATACCCCTCAATACTAAATTCTACCCATGTTTGTTCATTGATGAGTATGTGCTGCCCCTTATTCAACCAACTGACTTTATATGGACTGCTATGGGGTATCCTGTCTAACTTCAACTTATTCACTGCTTCCAAAGATATGATATTATCAGTAGAACCAAAGTCAATAATAACCTTACAAACCTTACCTTGGATCTTGCAGTTGATTCTAAACAAAGCCCTTCTTTGAGACGGTTCAGTCTGCACTGGTTCCTTGAGCAGCGTCCTCTTGATCATTAGATTTTCTCCCATCTCTGATGTTAGAATCACTTCAGGAGATGTCACACTCCTTGCATCTTCTTGAATCAAAGTGGTTCTTGTCTCACCCCCATGAGAAGTTGAGGCCTTCTCTGGACACTTGTATGCCGGGTGCCCTATTTGATTGCAGTTATAACATCTCATAGTGGAGAACTTGGATCCTCTACCTGATCCATTTGTCCCACCCCTTCCATTAGGCCTTCTTCCTCAGTAGCCTCCTCTACTACTTGAGTCTCCAACTTGCTCTTCTTGGTTAGACTCACCACTAGGCCTCTGGTTAGGAATTCTTCCTCCGAAACTTCCTCTGCCTCTGAAACTTCTCCTCCTCTACCTCTATTATTCTACTCACTCTTTCTCTTTATCTTCCCTTCAGCCCTTAAGGCCATTTGGAAACACTTGTTCACTATTTTTGGTGCTAAGATGTTGATCTCATATTGGATGTTCATCCTTAGGCCATTCAGATACCTTGCCGCCTTCTCTGACTCTTCTTCTTGTCTCTTTGAGCTGAGACTGAGTTTATGAAACTCTTGTGTGTATGCATTTACATCAAGGTCTCTCTGTCTGAGGTTCTGTAATTTCTTATACATCTGCACGTTACAGTCCAGGGGTAAGAATTGTGCCTTGATTTTGGTTTGCATCCTTTCCCAGGAGGTTATCATATTCTTCCCCTCCTTGACTCTCTCTCCTTGCTCATAATTCCACCATGCAAGAGCAGACCCCTTCAATCTTGCCTTTGCCAACTTAGCCCTCTTATCATCAGGGACTTCTTTGTATTTGAAATGATTGTTCAATGCCTCAATCCAGTCAATCACCTCTTCAACTTCCATACTTCCGCTATACATAGGTAATCCATCTATGGTATCCCTATTGACTGACTTCAAAGCATTTACAAATGCCCTCTGGTCTGCTGGTATCTCCTCTGTCCTCTTATTGGTTTCATCAATTTCTGTATCTCCTTCATCGTTGTCACTTTCATCTTCCCTATCCTTACCCTGGGTTCTTTTCAACTCCTCGAGCTTGGACTCAAACATCGCTTCAATCAGTTTCTTCATTGCATCTTGTGACATGCTTTTAGGAGGCATTGTGTCAGCCTCTACTTCACTTTCATTGTCTGACATACACCAAGACCACACCACTTGAGTGATCTTCAAAACTTGCTCTGATACCAATATGATGGGGAGCGCATAGTGAAAACGCAGAATGGGTCCCACTTTTCTCACAGACGGCAAGACTTAACAAATGAGCCGCCGATACATCCTAGTCATCAGACAACAAGGATCGGTATGACTTTCTCAAGTCTTACCGTTGTTCTACCTTACACTGATAGCTCAATTGAATTTATCTTCGGCGAGATACAACAGGACTCACACTGAGTCAATCAACTCTTCATCGTCGATGAGACTTACTTCTATCGTTGAAGTCTTCTATCCTTCAACTGATGCCCAGATGACGGTTAAGTTCCCCTCATCTTAACCGTGACAGCTTCAATGTCAGTTGGGAATTCAACTTTATTGGTAAACTCCTTTGATGTGCTTTCAATATGCTGATGGTATTTGCCTTTGGTGAGACTCTTCTCGTCGGTGAGCACTTACAAATTCTGGCTGATGCACTAATGGACCAACTCACTTAGTGAGACTGCTCGACTTCAGCGGACTTGTTGTGAGTCCCAGCAACTCGCCAATGCACAACTTACTTTCTTCCTCTTCAACCGAACCCTAGCACATGGAGATGCTAGGTCAACCTACTGTGCAAAACATTTTGTTTGGATCCTCTGCGCCGTCGAACACAAAAACAAAACAAGAAATAAAAAAAATACTTGTACAATGAAGCCATTCCATTGATTTCGACAGAAATCGTGCCAGTGGAATGCTTCACGTTGACATACTGCAACGATGGAAAGCACATAAAGAATAGAAATCTACAGTTATACAGATTATAGTTACAAGGAACGAAAATCAAATTGACGGAACTGAATAGTTTTATTTCTCCTTAGAACAATACACAATCACTTTCACACACTTCTCCCTTCTTCTCTTCGATGGTTCCTTCCTCTGGTTGTTATCAACTCAAAATGCCAGCAGTTAGAAAACCAACCGATGCAAATAGTTGGAAGACCAACTGATCCAAACTGCCTCAAACTATCCTACAACCCTGTTTTGGCACTATGTGATTACAATATGACAAAAGTGTGTTTTAAGTCACTTTGGACTTACAAAATGGGTTCTAGGTTCTGAAAGACCTAGAGACAAACAAAAATGAAAATGCATTGGTCAAATAGACCTTATTACAAAAGAAAACAAGATTTTCTAGGTGCTCCTACATCAGGATGGGAATGAATACAATTACACACACTCAGGTTTTCAAGATATGGATGGTTGCACTGGTTAGTTGTCTTTGATTCTTTGATAAGGTATCATGCTTTCTCATCTAATGTGTGGGAAACATAGAGATTCTGGGTTTGAACTAACGTTTATCTTAGAAATGCTCTAGAGCATTTCCCAGTAGAGTCGCTATTTGTTGTACCTTGCACACATGCCCCATTTTGCCAAATGGAGACCCCTTCTTTTGCTTTGGCTTGGAGTCTTAGTCTTTCTTGATTATGATGATGAGAAAGTGAATTTATGCTTAGATTGCATGATTTGTTCCAGATTTGAGTATTTTGCATGTTTGGAGTCATTTGATGTTGTGCATGATTGATTTGGTCTTGTGCTTAAGAAATAGCTATTTGTTGCCTTCTGCATTAGAATTGGATGTTACTACATTTTGCTCAAAAATCCTGTCGCTGGATATTACCCTTGAAATTGCTTCTGCATGATGTTTCATGTTGAAATTCCTAGTTTCCAGGTCTTAGAGTTGCAAAATCATCTCAAATTCCACAAGATTTCACTAAGGGGTTCACATACTTTCATTTTGACACATAGTCCTAAAGCCCCGATTTGGCTGTCTTAAACCCTGAAAATCCTAAAAATGAAATCTGGTGGAACCTCAAAATTCTAGAATCTGCATATGAAATCCTATGGATCTGGAACCTATCTCAAACATCCTAAAAGTATATTTAAAGTATATCTAAACTTATACTTAAATATATTTTTTAAATATACTTTCACACTGCCCAATTCAAAATCTAGAGCTAAAAATGACCCCAACTGGAAAAAGCACTAAAAACAGCCTCTACCAACCTTAGCACTAAAAAATAGCCTCTACCGACCTTTGCGCTAAAAACCCACTTCGCAGACTTGCACTGAAATGGCCTTCCACTGTCTTAAGTTGCACAGGTCGGTCGGTGCTAAAACCCGTGCTAGTCGGTTGCATTGAAAATCCTCACCGACTAAGCCTTTTATGTTTTGCGCTAAAAATCGACCTTACCGACTTGCGCTACAATCCACCTTGACCGACCTTATGAGATGCTATTAGTCGGTTTGAGCCCAAACTTGCGCAAGTCGGTGGCACCCAAAAGTAGTGCAAAAACATTTTGTGCTAAAAATGAACCTCTCTGACCTATGCTAGAATTGTATTGCACCGACTTTTAGTCGGTAGACCTCAAAATCCCTGCTAGGTTGGTAAACCCCAAAATCAGCGCTTTTTGGTATTTTGGCCCAAAAACTGAGTTTTTCAAGGTATAAATTAGATTTTCTTGATGGATTTGAATTGTATATCTATTTTTCACATCATGATAAACATTTTATCAAGTTTTTGTGGATTTTTGACATGTTTTACGACAATTAATGCCACTGCACATGAAAAGTCCGTGACCCCCAAAAATACCGCTTTTTGCAAAAAATGGTAGCAAAACATGAAATAAAAGTCTACAAATAGATTCCATTGACCCCAAAAACTTCCCTAATCATCATATTGGCCAAATGGGTACTCAAAAATAATGAAAACTGCAGAAAATCATGTGAAAATCACTAGATTTAAGAGGTTGTTTATAAGAAGGTGACATTGACAATGAGCTGTTTTTGATTGATCCATGACTGCAAATGGACATGTTTTGATCCAAATTGATGGCAAATAACTTTTTTATGATGAAATTGATGCTTGGTCTTGTTTATTGTAGGTCTAAGAGCACAAAGGAGCCAAGTGGAGCCGTCTTGGAAGGATGAACATATAGAGGTACCCTGCTGATCTAGAGATGCAGAATCGACATTCTATCAACCAAATTGCTGCTGCACATGCAAAAAGAAGTTAGTATGATGTCCAAGATGATGGAGATGACCTACAGGAGCTAAAGATATAAAAGATCAAGTCTACTTCATTGTTGTTCCTGTAGATCCAGTCCAATATCCAAGTGATCCAGTCTGGGGGTCATAACTCCTAGCTATTCTATCAGAATTTAAACTTCTTGGACTCCTTGGAAAGGTAAACTAATTATCTAGTTTTAGCTACCCGGCTAGTTTCAAGCCCCCATTCTACTCCGAAGGCCTCCGAAAATGCAATTTACTATGATGTAGAAAATACAAAAAATTATATTTTTGATATTTTCCCAAAAATACCACTCAAATGACCATGGACTGGGTCACCAAGACATGCATATAGCTGTTCCAGCAGTCCAGTCATCAAGAATTTGTCCAGCAAGCATCCGGTTGGATATATCTTCACTAATAATGTGCCACATACTTCTCTTGGTCCATTCAGCACTTGGAATCCCATGAATCCATATCAGCTCAAGTTTTCAAGTGTCATGTGACTCTATTTTGGCTTTATTAGGCCTTGAAAATTAACTTTTCATCGTGTACAACCAAATGGTATCCATTTTATCCAGATTCAATGTATTTACAGGCTGTATTTTGTCTTTTTCCTAAAGGACAAATGCAAATCCAAAAATGTAACAAACTGCTCTACTTCATTAAGTGCCATGTAATTTGGACCATTGGTGTTGAGTTAATCTCCACCGTCCATTGAAAACTCAGTATGGTGCCTTGTCTATAAAAGGGCCATCCTTTTCTCTCATTTGCAAGTAAGATTTGATAATGAATTGCTGAGACTCTGCCAAAATACAGTCAATACAAAACAAGTTTTGCAGGTTGCTGGGAATTTGTGTTTATGTGTTCTCTTATTTTGGTCTTCATGGTTCATGTGAATTTGAAATTAGTTTATATTCAATTGTACTTATGATTAATTATTTAGATATTTGATGGATTTCCTGTCCATACCATTAATGGCTTGGTGATTGTATGTCATTGTGCATTGTTAGTCTGGGAATAGTTTATGAGATAAGTTCGATTGTAGGATTTCATTGAGCTACGCCAAGGATTGGGTGTTTGATGAACCCTCTACAATTTGAAAATCATTACATCTCCTTAGAAGATTGCACATTCTCTGTGGCATTGTGGGCTGCCTGGTTAAGTAGAGATTTGTTTATTGTTGGGAATCTATCTGTCTGGTTATTGATCATTTCTACAATTGTCTATAGGATCTCTTGTCCGTTTCTCTCTCCCTTTCCTTTTGCATTTTCTTTACATAAAGTGTGGTAGATTTAGGATTTGAGTAGCATTACTGTTTTCACCTAGATTTGCACCCTTTGCCGCAGTTGTGAAACTTCAGCAATCTGGAGAAACATGGGAATGATCTCAAAGTATGGGACCTTGCGAAATGAGATTAGATCTCTGGAGAAGGCCGGCTTCCTCTTTCTAAGCCTAATGCTTAGAGAAATGCAACAAACCTAGAGCTAATGCTTGCTGGGAAAAGGGGTAGAAGGAATGTTGAAATGAAATAAGTGATACACCAGATTTAAATGTGTTTGGCTGCAACTGCATCGACATAGTAATAATCTCACAGCTAAAAAGACTTACATAGACTCATATTAATTCTAGAGAGGTCCAGATAGAATAATGGAAGAATGAAAGGGACCTTTATCCACAATACATGGCCTATAGTAATCCAAAGAGTAGACACAGTGCTAAAAATAATAGAAGAGAGGCAAAAAAAATACCATTTTATTGATTATAGAGGCCAAGTAGCCATTACAAAGAATAGCCCAGAAGAACAATCAATAAACACATACATCTGCTTTACATGTATATATATCATTTTATTTTGACCTCAGTCGGTTACAATCAAATCGCCCATGGGCGGTGATAGGAAAATATCTGCCTGAAGGGACATCTACCTGCAGAAGTTATGGCATGAAAAAAAATTTGGAATAGTGTAGATGGAAGATATTTCTGGTCTTTAATGCAAGCTACTGCATCATTAATCTGCACTCATAAATGCCACAAATATCTGTATTTACATCCGCAAAAATAGCCTCTGAAACGTCCAGTCGCCAAAATATACAAATCTAGAACCAAAATTTGAAAGTGAGAATATTCCCCCAAGAAGCCCACCAGATGAAAGAGGAGGCAAAAATAAGCAATTTTGCCTTTTGCAGCATGTCAAAATTTGCCAGAATGGAGGAGATATGGGCAGTCAAAGTTTCGGTCAACTGCCTGTATATATCGCTTTGCATCTTCCATTGTATATACAAGTGCCACTGCACTTTTAGGTTCACCTTATGCAATCACACAATCTCCCTCCCTTTCACCTTTTGCATATTCAATTTACCTTGTATATGCGATTGCATGTACCCTTTGTATGTGTTTTGAATCTTCATTCGCATATGCATTTGCCTGTGTATATGCCTTTTTAGGATCTGCCACCCCTGCCATGTGGCACCGCCTGATTCACTGCTGAGCTGAACTTACAAGTGTCACTGATCAACTACATCTTCTTCCTTGTATCTTCTTTGCATATCGCATTGTATATACAAACATACAATCACAAATATACAAACCGCAGACTTAACGCTGAATGTGCCAAATTTGATTTCTGGGTCGAGTCCGGCTTGCATATTCCCTTTGTATATTTGCCTTGTATATTGCATATACAATCACAATATACAAACCAAACATACATACAATTACATCTTATATAAAACTATTGCTTTTGAGCTTTGTTTATGACCTTTGTATGTATGACTTGTATATTACTAACATACAAAGCAGACATACAAACAAGGATGCATACAAGGTATCTACCTTTATAGACCAGATTGCATATTTTATCGGGCCCAGGCCTTGTATCTCTAGAATGCATATCGCATATACAAGGACTTCTACATACAACTTGTAGACCCCAAAAATGACTATTAGCTGTATTTGAATCCCAGTCGGGTCCGCCCTGTATGTCTTCTTTTTGTATATTTCCTTTTGTATATCGCAATATACAATGCGACTCAATATACAAGCCGTAGACCTGAAACTTTGTATTTGCCAAAATTGACTTCTGGGTCGGGTCTAGCTTGTATGCTTTTTTTGTACCTTCGCCTTGTATATTGCTAACATACAATCACAAATATACAATTGGCGGACCCCACCCTTTGCATCTTTTCTTGCGACTTTTCCTTGTATGTCCCCGATATACATTCTCGTTTGTATATCGCCCTTGCATATAGCATATACAATGCAACTTGTATATAAGATACAATCACCCTTGTATACAAAGTGGATCCCACCTTTTGTATCTTCGGCCATGTACGTTTCCCTTGCATTTCACCGATGTACTTTCGAATATGTATCTTTGCCGATGCATACTTGACTTGCATCTTTACTTTGCATATTGGATTTGCATCTCTTCCTTTGTATGTGCGATTGTACATATGAACATACAAAGCAAACATACATACAAACCTAACATACAATTGCATATGCCCTTTGTATATGGTGCCTTGTATCTCGCCGATGTACATTTCCTTTGTATATGTGAACATACAAAGACGAATGTACATGCGAACATACATTCAAAAATGCATATATAAATACTAAGTATGAAATTGAGATTATCTGCGATGGAAAATACTTGAAGACAAAGGGTTTCTGAGTTTTTCTGGGTTTTCAGTAAAGATTCCTAAGGTGAGATCTTTGAGATTTTTTACAAGGCATAGCATGAATAATTTGAAGGATTTTAAGCTTTGCAGGGTCATTTCTAAAGGATTTTCAAGGAAAATACAAGGTGAACTATTTAACTCTGGACAGAGAAAAATAGGTCAACAATTACATTGATCATCTGTTGAAATTTTAGACTCTATAGTCTGAACCACTAGGGTTTCTGCATATACATTGCTTCCATCTTCCATAAACCCTGCATTTCATGTAAGATCCCTTGTTGGCACAGCTAGACATTCCACTGAGATCATTCCAAGCAAGCTAAGACCTAGATGTATTATCCTTGGGGTAGTCCTATCTTGGATAAGATACCTTTTTCAAGAGAGGTGTGATACCAACAATCATACCTGTGTTGTTGTGTGCTAAAACCACCATCAACATAATTGGCACTAGAAGGAGGGCTGGATAAAGATTTTATGCAAGTTTTTAGTTTACTGGTTCACTGCACATGATGAAATGAAATGAATGTAAAGAAAAATCTTATCCAATGGGGACACATAAGGGTTTCGGTCATGAAATCCCTTCATTCTTCAGAGGACCATCTCAACCGTCATATCATGAGGAGAACGTCCAAGTTGATATCCCACTTTTCAATGAAGTGTTAGATAGGCAGATAAGAGTGAAGTATCCTTCATTTACATTGCTTAATTTTAGTTCACCTCAGGTCTGCATTGTACATTCTAGAGAGTTGCATGACAAAATAGATTGTTTGACCTTCCTCCAAAGGTTGGATCTACATTTAAAAGGATTGCTCCCTATCTCTAAGATTTACAAGCCTGAAGTGGGACATAGACATAACAAACATATTCATATTCAGAGCAAGACCTCACAAGGAGTTGTAAAACAGATGGATGCATGTGCATGTGATCATGTCTCAGTTAAGAACATACAAAGAGCTAAGGTTGCTGAGGCTATAAATCCACCATTCATAGTTGATCATAGTAAAGAGGGCAGTCTACATATGGAAAAAATTCAAGTTGTTCATCAAAGCACATTTCCAGATGATGATGGTAGTCAATGCTTGTGGTGTGTAGGTCACCCAACTAAGGAATATACAGTCCCAGACTGGTTAAAACCCAGTTTTCATCTATTGGACTTTGAAAATATAGTCCCAGCATGGTTGAAGCCTAATTCTCAGTCACATGACAATGAACAAAGCAATACACAAGATTAGATTTCTTCTGCTAAGAATATTGACAAGATAAATGATAAATCAGACTTGATGAGCAGTCATGTTGAGGATGCAGATCGACAATCGCATGCTTCAAAAATATCAAGTTCTAAGACTAAATTTGCTGCTGCAGAGGTGGAGAACAACAATCCATTTCAGACTACTAATAGTTCAGAGTTAGAACAAGTTGTTCAAATAAGAAATATGCAAGAACAAGAAGAAATTGGTCCTCTAGATAAAGAACAGTCATGGACAGCAACACAAGAAGTCATTCCAGTCGACATATTTGAGCCATGATCATATTATCCACAGAAAAATGATCAAGTTCTTAACTATATCAGCCCAGTAAATCATCATGATCAGCCATATCAGGTTGATATAATTGCTGCAGAAGGGTCTCAAGCTGAGTCAAATGAAGAAAAGCAAGAAAATGCACCACTCAAAGATAACATTGACATCATAAATCCAACTATGCAAGAAGAAAGGGACCTTGTTGCTGCTGCAGAAAATGAATGTGCAGTCTAAATAGGAAGGTTGCTGATTAATACTGAAGAAGTTTTCGAGGAACATGTGACTGATTTTGATGAGGACAATTCAAGTTTATCACATGTTCATCAAGCTGATCATGTTCATACTTGTATAAAAGAAGATCTTCACATGGTTGATGCTAGCCTAGTAATGATAGATGAGAGTAATAGTATGCAATCCAAGAATGAAATTCAAATTGTCCTACAAAGTGATGGCTTGGAAGCTTTTTCATGTCAATCACTTGATCACATCATTGAGTTGATATCAACAATGAGCAAGGATATGGTGCTACATGGGAATTCACCACACATGTCAAATTTTGCTTTAGCCACTTTATGCAGAGTTCATCCAGATGATCCACATTCTGAAGAAGGTTGCCCAGACTTTCTATTTTCTTGGGAAGTTGCTGTAGCATTCAGTCCTCTAGAACAGGATATGGCTAACCACAAGCTGAAACCCCCTGAAGATGAGAAGGCATTTGATACAATGCAGCAAGGTGTTGAACTCACGTCTCCGATTAATAGTATTGCAAATCAGGTTGTA
The DNA here is from genome assembly GCA_027924645.1 of Cunninghamia lanceolata. NCBI lineage: Eukaryota > Viridiplantae > Streptophyta > Pinopsida > Cupressales > Cupressaceae > Cunninghamia > Cunninghamia lanceolata. Next base: position 4,566,641 of record BSBN01000627.1, read on the forward strand.
TCTTCCATTTCTCCACTCAATTCCAATTATCAATTTGATTATGGTGATTTAGGTAAGATAACTTACATTTGGATTGATCATGGCCCTAATGAACTCCCCCAATTGCTGATCCTACATAATGGGTACTCTGAATATGAACCTAGCATGCCTCTAGCTCACTTTTCAGAGTACACAGTTGAATTTGCCATACTTAGGACACTGACCTGTGCCTTTTTACTTTTGCATGTCCTGAGAAATAAGTCACGGGGTAGTGTAAATACCTGATGTCTGATATCTTTATTCCTAGTCTTGCTTGTTTCTAGTTAGGTTTTAGTTAGTTTCTTGTTGTTTAGTTTAGTTTCTGCTTTCTGCTTTTCCTTAGTTGTTAGTTGTTCTTTCTATTTTCTGTTTGCTTTTGGTAGAGTAGTTTGCTTTGTTTTTTGCTTCTGCGCTTGCTTTGCTTGGGTTCTCCATTTCTCGAATGTGGTGGCAATTGTGTAGACCTGCAGATGCTTCCTTATTGGGCAAACAATCTGCAGTCTTTCTTTGAGAAGCCAAAGTTCCGCTTAGGCCTTGTTGTGGGTTCCGCTGCTATACCAGGAAATATGATGTTTGTTCATTGGAAAGGATTTGTTAGTTGGTGCACCTGAAGTATTTTCTAACCATATATCTCTCACACTTTAAATAATCCTAAAGTAGCTAAGTGAGTCTGGGTGATCTTGTGTAATTGAAGAGTTTGGGTGCCCAATTTTACCACCAACGTCAATTCTGCAAATCCAGATGAGAGTGGTAGGCGGTACTAAGTACTGCTAGCCTACTGGGTAAAAATAAAAGGTGTTTTTCAACACCAGACCCACTACAAAGTATCAATATAAAGTTTATCATTTGAATACTCTCACATGAAGACTATTATCTGAAGATTATTAGCATCAGAGATCATCAAAGGCATTATCAAGAAAGAATATCATTGTAGAAGAGTTGTTACTGGAAGAATCATCATTCACTTCTATTAAGACTCATCACATCTCAACATTAGAGCATTCTCTTGGTGGTAAAATAATCCCAACTTAATAGCTTAGCATGAAGGATCTTGGACAAACTTAGTTGCCAAGGGATGGGAATGAATACACAATTACACACACTTAGGTTTTCAAGATATAGATGGTTGCGTTGGTTAGTCGTCTTTGATTCTTTGATAAGGTATCATGCTTTCTCGTCTAATGTGTGGGAAACACATAGATTCTGGGTTCAAACTAACTTTTATCTTAGAAATGCTCTGGACCATTTCTCAACATAGTTGCCATTTGTTGTGCCTTGCACACATGCCCCATTTTTCCAAATGGAGACCCCTTCTTTTGCTTTGGCTTGGAGTCTCAATCTTTCTTGATTATAATGATGAGAAAGTGAATTTGTGCTTAGAGTGCATGATTTGTTCTAGATTTGAGTATTTTGCATGTTTGGAGTCATTTGATGTTGTGCATGATTGATTTGGAGGTGTCTTGGGTGGTCTTGTGCTTAAGAAATAGCTATTTGTTGCCTTCTGCATTGGAATTGGGTGTTACTGCATTTTGCTCAAAAATCCTATGTCACTGGATATTACCCTTGAAATTGCTTCTGCAGGATGTTTCATTTTGAAATTCCTAGTTTTTAGGTCTTAGAGTTGCAAAATCATGTCAAATTCCACAAGATTTAACTAAGGGGTTCACATACTTTCATTCTAACACATAGTCCTAAAGCCCCAATTTGGCTAAGTCTGAAATCTAGTGGAACCTCAAAATTCTAGAATCTGCATATGAAATCCTATGGATCTGGAACCTATCTCAAACATCCTGAAAGTATATTTAAAAAATATCTAAACTTATACTTAAATATATATTTTTAAATATACTCACCCTGCCGAATTCAAAATCTAGTGCTAAAAATGACCCCAACTGCAAAAAATGCTAAAAATAGCCTCTACCGTCCTTAGCGCTAAAAACAGCCTCTATCGACCTTAGCGCTAAAAATAGCCTCTACCAACCTTTGCGCTAAAAACCCACTTCAAAGACTTGCGCTGAAATGGCCTTCCACCGACTTAAGTCACGCAGGTCGATCAGTACTAAAACCCGTGCTAGGTGGTTGCATTGAAAATCCCCGCCGACTAAGCCTTTTATGTTTTGCACTAAAAATTGACCTTACCGACTTGCGCTGCAATCCACCCCGACTGATCTTATGAGATTGTATTAGTTGGTCCGAGCCCAAACTCGCGCAAGTCGGTGGCACCCAAAAGTAGCGCAAAAGTATTTTGTGCTAAAAATGAACCTCTCTGACCTGCGCTAGAATTGCATTGCACCGGCTTTTAGTCGGTAGACACCAAAATCCCTGCTAGGTCGGTAAACCCCAAAATCAGCGCTTTTTGGTATTTTGTCCCAAAAATTGAGTTTTTCAAGGTATAACTTGGATTTTCTTGATGGATTTGAATTGGATATCCATTTTTCACATCATGATGAACATTTTATGAAGTTTCTATGGATTTTTGGCATGTTTTATGATAATTAATGCCACTGCACATGAAAAGTCTGTGACCCCCAAAAATACCGTTTTTCCAGAAAATGCTAGAAAAACATTAAATAAAAGTCTACGAATGGATTCCATTGACCCCAAAAACTTCCCTAATCATCATATTGGCCAAATGGGTACTCAAAAATGATGAAAAATGTAGAAAATCATGTGAAAATCACTAGATTTAAGAGGTTGTTTATAAGAAGGTGACATTGACAATGAGCTGTTTTTGATTGATCCATGACTGCAAATGGACATGTTTTGATCCAAATTGATGGAAAATGTCTTGTTTATGATGAAATTGATGCTTGGTCTTGTTTATTGTAGGTCTAAGAGCACAAAGGAGCCAACTGGAGCTGTCTTGGAAGGATGACCATATAGAGGTACCCTGCTGATCCAGATATGCAGAATCAACATTCTATCAACCAAATTGCTACTGCACATGCAAAAGGAAGTTAGTATGATGTCCAAGATGATGGAGATGACCTACAGGAGCTAAAGATATAAAATATCAAGTCTACATTGTTGTTCCTGTAGATCCAGTCCAATGTCCAAGAGATCCAGTCTGGGGGTCATAACTCCTAGCTATTCTATCAGAATTTAAACTTCTTGGACTCCTTGGAAAGGTAAACTAATTATCTAGTTTGAGCTACCCAGCTAGTTTTGAGCCCCCATTCCATTCCGAAGGCCTTTGAAAATACAATTTACTATGATGTAGAAAATACCAAAGATTAAATTTTTGATACTTTCCCAAAAATACCAAAAATTAAATTTTTGATATTTTCCCAAAAATACCACTCAAATGACCATGGACTGGATCACCAAGACATGCATACAGCTATTCCAACAGTCCAATCATGAAGAATCAGTCCAGCAAGCATCCGGTTGGATATATCTTCACTAATAATGTGCCACATACTCCTCTTGGTCCATTTAACACTTGGAATCCCGTGAATCCACATCAGCTCAAGTTTTCAAGTGTCATGTGACTCTATTTTGGCTTTATTAGGCCTTGAAAATTAACTTTTCATCATGTACAACCAAATGGGTATCCATTTTGTCTAGATTCAATGTATTTACAAGCTGTATTTTATCTTTTTTCTAAAGGACAAACGCAAATCTAAAAATGTAACAAACTGCTGTACTTCATTAAGTGCCATGTAATCTGGACCATTGGTATTGAGTTAATCTCCACCGTTCGTTGAAAACTTAGTATGGTGCCTTGTCTATAAAAGGGCCATCCTTTTCTCTCATTTGCAAGTAAGATTTGATAATGAATTGCTGAGACTCTGCCAAAATACAGTCAATACAAAGCAAGTTTTGCAGGTTGCTGGAAATTTTTGTTTGTGTGTTGTCTTATTTTGGTCTTCATGGTTCATGTGAATCTAAAATTAGTTTATATTTAGTTGCACTTATGATTAATTATTCAGATATTTGATAGATTTCCTGTCCATACCATTAATGGCTTGGTGATTGTATGTCATTGTGCATGGTTAGTCTGGGCATAGTTTATGAGATAAGTTCGATTGTATGATTTCATTGAGTTGCGCCAAGGATTGGGTGTTTGATGAACCTTCTACAATTTGAAAATCATTACATCTCCTTAGAAGATTGCACATTCTCTATGGCATTGTGGGCTACTTGGTTAAGTAGAGATTTGTTTATTGTTGGGAATCTGTCTATTTGGTTATTGATCATTTCTGCAATTGTCTATAGGATCTCTTATCCCTTTCTCTCTCCCTTTCCTTTTGCATTTTCTTTACATAAAGTTTGGTAGATTTAGGATTTGAGTAGCATTACATTGATCATCTGCCAAAATTTTAGACTTGACAATTTGAACCACTAGGGTTTCTACATATACATTGCTGCCATCTTCCATAAACCCTGCATTTGATGTAAGACCCCTTGTTGGTACAACTAGACATTCCACTGAGGTCATTCCAAGCAAGCTAAGACCTAGATTTATTATCCTTGGGGCAGTCCTATCTTGGATAGGATACCTTTTTCAAGAGAGGTGTGATACCAACAATCATACCTGCGTTGTTTTGTGCTAAAACCGCCATCAATAGATCCATTCCTCAATCTAGGTTAAGGAAAGAGTTGGCCCCATTCTGGTAGAGGAAGACATAGATAACTTGACATAGGCTAGCTAATGTAAGCCAAGTGATAACTGACATGGGATGATGATGATGAACATTGACAAATTTCCAAGCTATATTAGATAGGACGAGGGAAATACAAACAAGGTCAATGATTTTATTATGGATGGATGGATGAAGTTTATTATGAAAGAGACATTGAATTCACAAGACTTGATAGATGATGGGTGCTAACCCTACACATAGCGCCTGTTTGCCAGGTTTTCACTATGGTACTTATCCAAGGCACCTGTTTACCATGTTTTTACCATAGAATGGATTATTTTTGTTTGTTTGTTTATTTATTTATATTGAGGATCAGGCGTAGAACTTCTTTAGATGAACATTATTGAGTGGCTTATCTAGAGGAATGCCGTTATGTGTAGCTAAAGTATAAGCCCCTAATCCATATGGTGCTGTGATAACAAAGGGTCCTAATCAATTAGGCTCAAACTTGCCCTTCTTTTCTCAATCTGCTTGATTTCTCTGATTTTTTTTGATGACAAGATCACCAACTTGAAACCATCTTTTTTTGATCTTTTTGTTATAGTTACGCTGGAGGCAGTTTTGATATACATGGAGATGAATAAGAGTGGCAAGGCATCTCTCATCTAGCAGTTCTAGCTCAGCTAATCTGGAAGTGAGATACTCCTCTCCATCAATCCGGTTCTGCATGGATACTCTAAGGGATGGGATCTTGACCTCTATAGGTAGAATGGCTTTAGAGCCATAGACTAAGGCATAGGGTGTGGCACTAGTTGGTGTTCTGATACTAGTGCGGTAGGCCCATAGGGCAGGATTGAGTTGCAAGTGCCAATCACGACCAACTTCATTGACTATTTTCTTGAGGATTTTGAGAATGGTTTTGTTAGAAGCCTTGGCTTGGCCTTACTTTGTGGATAGTAGAGAGTTGAAAAGTGATGTTGGATATTGTATTGTGTGCATAAGGCATGACCATCTTGATTCTTGAATGGTCTCCCATTATCAGTGACAATGGCTTGGGGAATACCATACCAGAAAATGAGGCAGTTAAGGATAAACTTGGCTATTTGCTTGCTGGTGACATATGTCATGGGAATGGCTTCAATCCACTTCGTGAAGTACTCAGTGGTGGTAATGATAAATTTATTCCATTAGATGAGGATGGGTGGATTTGTCCTACGAGGTCGAGACCCCATTGTGAAAAAGGCCATGGAGCTGTCACAGGTTGTAGTTCGTGAGCTGGTGCGTGAATCAAATCTCCATGTTGCTGGCATTGTAGACACTTCATAGCAAATTGTAAAGCATCTTGTTCTATTGTAGTCCAGTAATAACCTATTTTGAGTATCCTCTTAGTGAGATTAGGATCGGTAGAATGTGCGCCACAGAAACCTTTGTGCATGTCTCATAAGGTAGCATCAACTTCTTCTGCATTAAGACATTGTAAGAGGATACCATTGAGACTCTGATGATAAAGTGTATCACCCAGAATGGTGTAATAGAAGGATTGACGGATAAAGGTTTTGTGTTGGGTGGTAGATAGCTCAAAGGGAAAGGTGCCATTTTTAAGGTATTCAAACATATCTTCTTACCATGGGGAATTGGGACCAACAAGTTTGCAGATGATTTCAGTAGTTGGAACATCGATGGCTGGTATCAACAATTGCTCAATCAAGAATTCACATTTCTATGTGTTTGCAGGCATATCTATGAGTGACCCCATAGAAGCCATAGAGTCTGCAACTTTGTTATGCTCTCTTAGAATTTTCTCAAAAGTGATGCAAGAAAAGTATGGTTTGTAGGCATCCACTAGTTGCTTGTAGGGGACCAACTTTTCATCTTTTGTTTGGTACTCATTAGTGACTTGTTGAATGACTAGTTGTGAGTCTCCATATACCTATAGTTCTTTGATGTCCCATTGGACTGCTGTATTGAGACTTATGAGGAGTGCTTCATATTTGGGTATGTTGTTGGTACAAGGAAATGCAAGCTGATATGACTTGGGGATATAGTCATTTTGAGGCATGATAAAAAAGATTTCAGCCCCTAATCCATGTTGTGTGTAGGAACCATCAAAATACAACTTCCACATTACTGAGGTAGAAAGAGTGAAGAGATTCTCATTTGGAAAGTCAGATACCATAGGATGTACATCTGTCATGGGTGCTTTTGCTAGTTGATTTGATAGGGCTTGTCCCTTGATTACTTTATGATCCACATACTCAATGTCAAACTCACTAAGGATCATGACCCATTTAGTTAATCTGCCTATGAGATCTACTTTTTCTAGGAGATACTTTAATGGATCAATTTTGGCTATTAGATTTGTGTGTTGGTTTAGCATGTAATGCCACAACTTTTGGGAAGCAAACACTAAGGCTAAACATGCTCTTTCCATAGGTGAATAATTGAGTTCATAACCCACCAAGGTTTGACTGATATAATAGATTGCATGCTCTTTTCCTGACTCATCATGCTATGCTAGAAGAGCCCCTAGGGCTGCAGTTGTAGTTGAGATGTACAAGATCAAAGGCCTATCGGTGACTGGTGGTACCAAGACAGGAGGTGTAGCTTGATATGTTGCAAATATGTGCCTAATTGGTGTTGTAATTGATGTCAACATACTCTTGTTGTCATTAGTGTCAATTGTATCCTATTCTAGAAGAATTGTATGTCGAGGATATTGAGAAAATTAACCTCTCTAGAAGAAACAAGTGTGTTACATATCTCTCTGTAAGAGATAGTGAAGACAATGTAGCTCAGTGAAGTAGATTGCTCTGCATTACCAGTGAGATGAAGATCATAGTCTATAGACCAAAGGGTGTTGTAAAGGATTGTCTGAAGTTGCTCTAGTTAAGATTTGAGGGATCTGTATGAAGAATTGGGGAAGTTATGGCCATTTGAGTAGAACTGGGCTTTGCAGGTGTTTAGTGGTGATAGAGTGACAAGAATTTGGTCCGGATTCACATGCATTGAAATATTATGATCTACAGATCTAGAGGTGTGTTTGGGATATCAGTGTGTATCCTCAACTCAAGTGGTCTATGGTTTGGAGGTCCGCAAGAAATCTTTCTAGTATGATAGTCATGGTAGTTGGTGTTCTTGAGTTCCTGGATGAAGGTGCAAGTGCTTTTTGTAATATGAGGTGGTGCAGTTGTCCCTGTTAATTTCATTGTGCTTGTGGTGGTCTCTGGATTGTGTGCCTATTGTGTTGGTGATCCGCATTGAGGTTTGAGCTCGTGATTGAAGATTTCTCTTTGGATGTTACTGTTCTTTCCAGTCTTGGCTGACCGGATACTTTGTACATGTTGTGGATGATTTAAGAAAAGTTCTATGAAGTGTGACATGATGTTCGAGGAAGATTTGGGTCCTAGCTATGTTTGGCCGACAGTATAGTGATTCACATTAAGTCAGATGTTTGTAGTGCTGACCTTGATGTTTATTCCAAGGCTGATGAAGCATATAAATATGTGTGGTTGAGTTGTGGAAATGCATCCTTTTACAAAAATGACAAGATCCTAAGAGAGGAAGAAGATCAAAACAAAGAAGAGGAAGAGTAGAAGAGGAAGAGTAGTAAAGAATGAGAAGTTAGAAAAAAGTGTTTGGGGGAAGAGCAGAAGTGTTGTACGCATCAATGGAACTGACCTTGGTAGGAAGAAGATGTTTTCTAGTTCAATCCTTCTGTGATAAACTTATAAATATTTCTATAGGCAGTGAGCCTCTTTTGAGCAGTGAGCTCCGGGCAGTGCGCCCGAAGGCAAGTGCCTTCCCATTTTCTATTATTTTAATAGAGAATAAATCTTATGGGTTAACCCCCACCATGGTTTTCCCTTAACCGGGTTTCCACATAAAAATCTTGGTGTTATGTGTGTTGATTATATTTCTGATCTTATGTTGTTGATCCATGATTTCATGGTTATATCATTAATCTATAAATAAGTGATAAAGAAGATAAGTTGCAGCAAAAGACAAAGTTTTGAGACAACTTATTCACCCCCTCTCTCAGTTGTCAGCCCTAATTTCAACAATTGGTATCAGAGATGGTTCCTCTAAAAGAAGCTTAACTACTTGAGGAGATCTAGAATGTCAACTTACAAGAAGGATAGTCTGAGATTTGATGGAACAAATTACTCTATTTGGAAAAGTTGCATGGAGTGCCACTTGCAATATATGGGTGATGCTTATTGGTTGATAACTAAGAATGAGTATAAGCCTCTGGAGAAAGGTCCTTCAACCCTAGATCAAATCAAAGATGCTGAAAACAACATTCAAGCTAAAGAAGCTTTGCTGAGTGCCCTGACTGATACAAAAATGACAAATGTCCTGGAACTAAAAAATGCTCATGAAATCTAGAAGTTGGAAACTCTATATGAAGGTGATGCATATGTCAAATGTGCTAAGTTGCAGAGCCTAAAGGGTAGATATGAAAATTTGAGGATGAGTGAAGATGAAAACATCACCTCCTACATGCAGAAGGTGAATGAACTTGTGTGCATTATCAGGTGTGCTGGTGGAAAACTGGAAGAATTAGAGATTGTTGGTAAGGTTCTCAGATCCTTACCTACTTCATACAAGCATACAGTTTTTGCTATTAAGGAGATTGGGACTGTGACAACTGTTACAAGGGATCAGCTGGTTGGCAAGCTCTCAGCATTTGAAATGAGTGAGTTTGGTGATTCTCTTCCTAAATTTGAATATGCATTTAAGGCTACTATTTTTGGAAAGCAAAGATTTGATCTAAGTGAAAGCTTCTGAAGAAGACTAACCATATTTGAGAAGGCAAAGAAGGATCTTGAAGAAGATGAATCAGAGCTTGATGAACTTGAAGCTCTTTTTGTCAAAAGACTACCAAGAGGATCTGGTAAGTATGAAGGAAAGTTACCTTTCAAATTTTTTGCTTGCAATAAGATTGGTCATTTTGCCTCAAGATGTCTAGAGAGGGTTTCAAAGCCAAACCCTAACAGACCTAGGGTTCAAAAGAAATGCTACTATGTCCAAGAAGTTGGTGAAGAAGGAGTCACAGATGATGAATCTGATATAGTAAGTACCTCTGGAAATGATTGGGTGTTCATTGCTATCAAAGAAGAAGATCCGATGCCTACTGAATCTGCTAGCTATGTGAATGTGGAAAGTGCCTCGGCTACTTAGGTTGAAGAGAAGGATGAATGGGTAATTGATAGTGGATGCTCTCACCATATGACTAGTGATAAAAGTAAGTTTGTAAGATTGGAAAGATATGAAGGTGGAATTGTGAAGTTTGGAGACAATTTAATTGGTAGAATTCATGGCAGAGGATCCATCTCTTTTGATGGTAAGAATAACACTAATGATGTATTGTATGTAGAAGGGTTGAAGCATAACCTTCTTAGTGTTGGACAGTTGGTTGACAAAGGGTATGATCTTTGATTAAAGGATGGAAAATGCAGAATCTTGGAAAGCTCCAGAATTGAGATTACATCTGGTACATAGACTCGAGGTAATATCTTTCATTTAAGTGGTACTGGTAAAAGTTGTTTGATTACTCAGATTGATCAGAGTTGGTTATGGCATAGGAGAATGTGTCATGTAAACTTTGACAACATTGTCAAGATAAGAACTACTCAGGATGTGAGAGATCTTCCAAAGCTTGTTAAGCTTGCTAATAGCATGTGTAAGGAATGTCATTTGGAAAATAGAGAAGAACTACATTCAAGAGTAAAGAATAATCTTCAAGTGGATTGTTGGAACTTGTGCACACTAATTTGTGTGGTCCTGCCAGAGTTAGGAGTTTGCAAGGAGACAGATACTTTATGTTGCTGATTGATGATTACTCCCAGATGATGTGGGTCACTTTCTTGAGAGAGAAATTAGAGGCTCTTGACAAATTCAAAGTGTTCAACGCTAGGGTGGAAAATGAGATTGGTGTGAAGATAAAGTGCATGAGATCTGACAGAGGTGGAGAATTTACATCTGGTGAGTTTAATGCATTCTATGAAGAACATGGAATAAGAAGATAATTATCTACTCCTAGGACTCCTCAGCAGAATGGAGTTATGGAAAGGAAAAATTGAACTATTCAAGAAGCTGCTAGAACTATGATGATGGAGGCAAATGTTCCACATATCTATTGGAGAGAGGCTATGAGTACTGCTATCTACACTCTTAACTGGGTGCAGATCAAAGGTAATACTGGTAAAACACCTTATGAACTTTGGTTTGGTAATGCTCCTACTGTGAAATAATTCAGAGTTTTTGGTAGTAAATGCTATATCAAGAGAGATGAAGATCTAGGCAAGTTTGATGCAAGATGTGATGAAGGAATATTTTTGGGTTACTCTAACCAAAGAAAGGCATACCGGTGCTTTAACAAGAGATTGAAAAAGATTGTTGAAAGTGCTAATGTCAAAGTTGATGAAGGCATGGAGAGACCTTCCAAATCTTTTGGATATGAATCAGATGATGAAAAGCAAGCTCAAGCTCAAATTCAGATTCATACTACTCTAGAGATTCCAGTGACTCAAGAAGTTAATGCAAATGTTGAGGAACAAGTTCAAGAATCATAAAGTGAGAAAATCCCAAAACTCCCCGGTATGTAAGATTGAATCATTCTAAAAATTAGATCATAGGAGATAAAAATTAATGTGTTCAAACTAGAAGAAGAATTGCTAAAGAACAAGAGGAGTATTGTCTGATTTCAAAGATTGAACCAAAATCAGTGAATGAAGCCTGTAATGATGAAAGTTGGGTAAAAGAAATGGAAGAAGAATTAATGCAAATTAAAAAGAATCATACTTGGGATCTTGTTCCTAGACCTGAAGACAAAAATGTAATTGGAACTAAATGGGTCTTCCAGAATAAATTGAATGAAGATGGTGAGTTGTGAGAAATAAAGCAAGATTGGTGTGCAAAGGTTATTCTTAGGTAGAAGGAATTGATTTTGAAGAAACCTTTGCTCCGGTGGACAGAATTGAAGTAGTCAGATTATTTCTTGCCTTTGCTGCTTACAAAGATTTCAAAGTCTACTAGATGGATGCCAAGTTAGCATCCCTGAATGGAGAATTGGAAGAAGAGGTCTACATTGAGAAACTGGAAGGATTCCAGTTGTCTAATCAAGGAGATAAGGTTTGTAGATTGAAGAAAGCATTGTATGGACTCAAACAAGTCCCAAGAGTCTAGTATGCAAGATTAGATAAGTATCTGCTAAAGTTAGGCTTTAGCAAAGGCATTACTGACAGTAATCTTTATTTCAAAATTGATCATGAATACATCTTGATTATTGAGGTATTTGTTGATGATATCATCTTTGGTGGAAATGAGAGTGTGTAAAAAATTTGCTGATTAGATGCAAAATAAATTTGAGATGTCCATGCTTGGTGAAATGAATTTCTTCTTAGGTCTGCAAATCATTTAGTCAGAAAAAGGCATCTTCATATCTCAGTCTAAGTATGTGAAAGAGTTGTTGAAAAAGTTTGGAATGGAGGATTCAAAACCAGTAAGTGCTCCCATGATAACTGGATGCAAGTTGAGAAAAGATGATGATTTTCCTAAGGCAGATCAGAAAAGGTATAGATCAATGATTGGAGGACTACTTTATTTGACTCATACCGGACCTGATATTATGAATGCAGTTAGCCTTGTTGCTAGATTTCAAGTTGCTTCTAAAGAATCTCATGTAGTAGCAGTCAAAAGAATTTTTAGATATCTGAAGGGAACATCTGATTATGGCTTATGGTATTCTAAGGGTGATGATTTCACTCTCCATGCATATACAGATGCTGATTGGGAAGGAGATGTGGACGATAGGAAGAGTACTAGTGGAGGTGCATTTTTTTTGGGAAAGAGATTGGTTTCTTGGTTGAGAAAAAAATAGGAGGCAATATCTCTATCTACTGCAGAGGAAGAGTACATAGCAATGGCAAGTAGTTGTACTCAATTTTTGTGGATGAAACAAATGTTGAAGGATATCAGAGTTATGTTTGAAGAGCCTGTTACAATCTTCTGTGATAATTCAAGTGCAATAAGCATTTCAAAGAATCTGGTGTTACATTCAAAGACAAAGCACATATCCATCAAGTTTCACTTTTTGAGAGAAAAGATAAATGAGAATGAAGTTAGAATGGAGTTTGTCTCTTCAAAGGATTAGATTACAGATATCTTCACTAAGCCTCCACCTAAGGATACTTTTGAGTATCTCAGAGGGAAGCTAGGGGTGATTACCCATCCTATTCAGAACTAAGGTACACTAATGTGCATAAGTTTGGTGGAATTCATAGCCACATCTTGTGATTTGGATTGGTGTTAAGGAGTTGCTACTCAGGGGGAGTAGTCAATTATGCTAATTCTAGATTAAGAAAGAAAAAGAAGGAAAAATGATTGCAAATATGCGCCCTTTGCCATTGATGTCAAACGGGGAGAGAAGTCATGTGAAAAACATGAAAGCAAGCAGTTGTTGGTGAAAGGGGGAGCAGTGAGGAAAGTGGTTACAGATGTGATAAGAGAAAGAGGGAGAAGTTCTTGTCTTGATGGTTGAAACAATTTTTCACATCATATGTTGCCATCAATGACAAAGGGGGAGATTGTTGCAAATATGTGCCTAATCAGTGTTGTCATTTATGTCAAGATACTCTTGTTGTCATTGGTGTCAACTATATCCTATTCTAGAAGACTTGTATGTTGAGGATATTGAGAAAATTAGCCTCTCCGGTAGAAACAAGTGTGTTACATATCTCTCTATAAGAGACAGTGAAGACAATGCAGCTCAGTGAAGTAGATTGCTCTGCATTACCAGTGAGATGAAGATCAAAGTTTGCAAACCAAAGGGTGTTGGAAAGGATTGTCTAAAGTTGCTCCAGTTAAGATTTGAGGGATCTGTATGAAGAATTGGGGAAGTTATGGCCATTTGAGTAGAACTAGGTTTTACAAGTGTTCAGTGGTGACAGAGTGATAGGAATTTGGTCTGAATTGATCCGCATTGAAATATTATGATCTGCAGATCTAGAGACATGTTTGGGATATCAGTGTGTATCCTCAACTCAAGTGGTTCATGGTTTGGAGGTCCGCAAGCAATCTTTCTAGTATGATAGTCATGGCAGTTGGTGTTCTTGAGTTCCCAGATGAAGGTGCAAGTGCTTCTGGTAATATGAGGTGGTGCAGTTGTTCTTGTTAATTTCATTGTGCTTGTGGTGGTCTCTGGATCATGTGCCTATTGTGTTGGTGATCTACATTGAGGTTTGAGCTCATGATTGAAGATTTCTCTTTGGATGTTACTATTCTTTCAAGTCTTGGCTGACCAAATGCTTTGTACAGTTGCAGATGATTTAGGAAAGGTTCTATGAAGTGTGGTGTGATGTTCAAGGAAGATTTAGGTCCCAGCTATGTTTGGATGATAGTATAGTGATTTGTATTAAGTCATATTTTTATAGTGCTGACCTTGATGTTTATTCCAAGGTTGATGAAGCATATAAATATGTGTGGTTGAGTTGTGGAAATGCATCCTTGTGCGAAAATGACAAGATCCTAAGAGAGGAAGAAGAACAGAGTAGAGCAAAGGAAGAGTAGAAGAGGAAGAAGAGTAAAGAATGAGAAGTTAGTGAAAAAATGTTTGGGGGAAGAGTAGAAGTGTTGTGCACATCAATAGAACTGACCTTGGCATGAAGAAGATGTTGTTTTCTAGTTCAATCCTTCTGTGATAAACTTATAAATATTTCTGTAGGTAGTGAGCCTCTTTTGAGCAGTGAGCTTTGGGCAGTGCTGTCATGTCCCCTTTATAGTAAAATTAAATTGGTGAAATTATTAGTCCATTCCTATTTTCCCATGGGCTAATGTAAATCAAAAGGGAAAATATTTTATTTAATATTTTAATTGTAATCCTGCAAATTAAGGATTTACTATTTTAGGGAGCAATTAAATATTACATATTTTCATTTAATTGCACAAGTGGGGGAATGGGGTTTAATGAGGTGTAATTATAACTCCCAAGAGAGAATTTAGAAGATTTTATGACAGTTATGACAAGATTCTATGATAGCATCTATGATAGGTTGTCATAGTGGGAGTTATTTTCTATTTTTAGAGAAGAATCTTGCATGGGCTATTTTGGTGAACATCTTTGGAGGGAATTTGATGGAAATTAAATTATTTTAATTTATTTTCCAAGAGAGGGATGTTTGGATTTGGATCTGTATACACTAAAAAATGACATGACTCTACTTAAATAAATATTTTAAATATTTATTGCATCTTCATATTCCTCTATCAATAAATAAATAAATTAATTTATTTATGTGATTCACTTCCTCCCATTTAATTAAATAAATTACATTTAATTAATTAATTAATTCTTCCAATATCAACTTTATTCTTCTAAATAATTAAATAATTTTAATTATTTAATTAAATCTTCCATTCTTCCAAATTTAAATAAAATACAAATTTATTTAAATTAAATCTCCACAAAATAAAATATATTTATATATTTTATTTATTCTTCAAAATTGTCTACAAATAATTAAATAAATCTATTTATTTAATTATACTTTCTTATCTTCTAAAAATCTTCAATATCTTCTAAAAATGTATTCCTCTTGTCATACAAAAGCAAAAGCTGAGTTAAAGCAACTTTAAAACAACTTTGTTGTTAAATTAGAAAACTCTATTCTAATTTAAGAAAACAAAAACTCATCCTCATCAAGAAAGCAGTTAACTCAACAAAGCTTCTTTTTGAATGACACATGTCCTTCTTCTATTTGTTGCACATTCCTCAACCATCCTCCTCCGTTGATCTTCTCATTTCTTCTATACCGTTGATTCTCTCTCACACAACTCTATAAATACAATCTTGTTCTTCTTCATTTGATATCCATCATTCAAGTAAACTTATGCTATAGGAACTATAGCGCACCATTGGCACCCCCATTATCACCTTTCATTCACTCACATTTGTGTTTGAAGCTCACCTTCAAATACAACAAGTATCAAAGCCAACTTCTCCTTGTCATCTTGAGGAATCAAAGCGAGGAAGCAAGCTTCCTGATGGCCATTTTCATCTCCACAAGATCAAGAAAGAAAAGGCGAACAATGGAAGTTGAAAGGTAAAGGTTGTAAGTATCTCTCTTTGTTATTTTAAATATCCTTTTACCTTCATATTTCATTGATGTTTAGGTTTTTAATATTCATTTGATTATCCCATTTTCACCCTTACATTTTTGGCACCCACCGTGGGGCCCTTGCCCCTAATCTAATCAAAATATGAGTTTTCTTAGTGACAAGTTCCATATAGGTGTCGTACAGGCTTCTGACAGGTTCATCCAACGCATACATCTTCTGATTCGGCACGTTTGCCTCCTGTTATGGTGCATTCATAATTCTGGTGAAAACACTCTTTGGACTGATGCTTCTGTCTTTTGTTCTGGTGCCTATGGTAATACGACACATCTATACTCTGAGATGGCGCATATGATTCCTATTTTGGCACCTGCAAAAATTTGGTGCATACACACTACCTTATGACGCTTTCATACTGTCTCACAATACATTTGTTAAAATGACGCTTCTGTCTCATTTTCTTGTGCTTCTGACATCTGTCTTAGCACATCTATAAAATGACGCATGCATTCTCTGTTTTTGTGCATACAGACTGCATAGTGGTGCATCTAATTTCTCATTAGGGTTTTTAGATTTTCTAGTGATTTTTCAGGTTGTTTCTAACATTTGTCTTGCAGGATTAAAGGTTGGAATAGATTATTTAGCTGCATTGGTTAGTTCACTTAGATTAATTAAGGGAAAAAGTAAAAAAAATGCATGCATGCAAATCTCACATAGTCTTTAACTAGGAGGAGACTAACTAAACCAGTGCTATCTTTGCATTGTTGTTTTCTTTCCTAGTTTTAGAATATTGCTATCTTACAAACGGGAATGAACATTGCTATCTCTTAAAACACTTGAAAGTTAACAAATGTGTGAGTGCAAAAGTAGATAGCCCATTTAGTTGTTTTCCTTTTAAATAGGATTGGATTAATAGTGTATTCTGTGATTGTTGAATGACAATAGGCTTATGCTCTCCCCTTAACTAGGTGACCAGAATGCCAGACTTGTTATTCCATTTGTATAACCTTTAGAGGGGCCTGTCCAAGTGGGAATGACCCTGAGTGGTAACAGGCTAAAGCCAAGCCCTACCAATCCACTTACAATAAATTGTGCTTGAGGTGATGTTGTGTGGTTGCACAACACGCACCATTTTGACTTGAAAAAATAGAGACCCAACTTTTTTGCTTGGCTTGGCTTCTATTTTTCCTGCTTTTTGGTAGTCTAGTAAAAGTAAGTCATGCAGGTGATCCTGCATAAGAGGAAGCTAGGTAACTCATCATGATGAGGTCAGTTAGTCAAAGTTAATATTTCATGTTAAAAACCTCATGGTAGGAAAGAGTACAAAATTTCATGCAGGTTTGCCTTTTGAATCACCTTGATATTCCTTAGGGAATGAAAGTTGTTGCAAGTCAAAGTTCTAGTCAAACCTGATATTCCAGGAAGGGGTCATATTACAAATATCAGTCATCTTATGAAAGATCAGCCCGATCCAATTTTATCACCTGATAAATCATTTGGTTCGATCCTCTGGACATTAATTTTACGTGATAGTGGTATTTACCCATCAAACAACTTCATATATTTTGTGGGGGTCATGTTTCAAACATCACCTGATATTCCTAATATCACCCAATATTTCGAATATCACTCTATCTTTCAAATATCAACTTATTGCAAAATATTGCCCCATAGCCAATATGCCGATGATGTCATCCAATCTGATAAACAAAGAAAATCAATCTGATGGTGACATCATCATCTTTTTTTTACCTCGCGGAGGTATATTTCCAGCGATCCCCCTTTTTCCATAACATGATGGTGATGTCATCCTGATCTTACGAGAGGGGGTCACTTTACTCTTGAAGGGTGATATTCCAAATATCACCTAATATTTGAATATCACCCAATATTCTAAACATGACCTGATATTCCAAATATCACCTAATATCTGAAACATCACCTGATCTCTTCGACATCAGTTTTTCCCGCTCAATGCGGAAGGTCATATTACGCATAGGGGGTCATATTCCAATATCACCTGATATTCCAAAGATCACCACCTCATCTTGCCCCATGACATTAAATGCACATAAATGCAGTAGGTGGATTCCAGCCAATTGCAAATGCAATCTAAACACCTGGCAGGGTCCGTAGGTTTCTGCCAGAAAATCAATGGTTATGATCAAATTTGCCTTGCTTTGCCCTAAGTTTGAGGATAAGAGTGCGTTTACAAGGTTATTTTCATTTTACCTTGCGATAAAATGAGAATTTACAGAGCACAGGACGTTCAAAGCCTTGTACGAGCTACTTGCGGATGCATACAGCCTACAGCAGAAAGGAACACGTGATCATCACTAGTATCTGAACCCTTTTCAGTAATCATTAGCTTAGCACAAGAGAAAAGTGTAATCAAGTAAGTAATTAAAAAACCCTCCTGTTGTCATTTTCTGCATGTCTAGGTAGGATGTTTTTCAAGTAGGTTGAACTGGAAGTATGTATATCATGGTGAAATAGAGCTTAATGAGTATAATATGCATGATGCTGTGAACATATGATGCTGTATATACATGCATGTGGATATTGTTGTAAGACTAGTTGTGTTTATTACAGGAAGCCATAGCAGACGTCAGGAAGAACAATTCTGATGTAGAATTTCTCAAACCTATGTTTGTTCAACCAGAAGGGGTGCAGTTTAAGTTTGGCGTCATCGGAGATACTCACCAAGGAAACACAGATTTGGTGGCATGGTCGGCTAAAATGACGAAGACAGAGATAGTTCCCTACTGGATAGCATTTTCGTATCAGGAATGTGGTATGCGGCTGAATTTCCTTACACCATGGAAACTCCAGAGTTGGTAACTGAGTGTGCCAGAAACTATAACCCTAAGACAAGGAGGGTAGAAAAACACGACAGGGTATATGCAGACTTATCTATCAAAGGAATTTCATCTACATTCAATCTTCCACTAGGAAAGAAGGTAGTCAGCATGGATTTGAAGAAACTGGAAGCTGAATTTACCAACAACAAGAAGAATGCAAGAAAGAGGATGTATCAATGGAGGGCAAAAAATAGTCCTTACACTGCCGCTACCAAATTACCACTGCACATGTACAAGTTTGACTTTGATGATGAGTATCAATATATGATTGCCCTGCTCAGCAGGATGATAGGCCAGCCTAATGCTGGAAGCTTCAAAGATTGGATGTATGGAGTTATAATAATGTGCATCTACACAGATAACAAGCCATTATGGGTTAAGATCATCAGTGATGCCCTGGATGAATAGCTGATGAACCTAGGAGGCCTAGATTTTTCATTTCATATGACCTCATATATTGTATATTCATGTGCATATAAGGGTACATTTGATGCACTCACCACAGTCAGAAAGATTGGTGGCAGTTTGAATGATGCCCATATATGGGATCATTATCCTTAGTTGCAGAGAGCACACTATCTCCATGATTACAAACTAGTAAACGATGCATTTTCTATGCATCTTGTCAGGGCAATGGAGGAAGATAGAACTAAAACATTGAGCAAGGAAGCTCAAGAAATGATATACAGACACGACATCTGGTTCATCCAGTTTGCCACTTTCTCCTACATAAGAGTAGAAGGTTTTGAGGGACAACCCTTAATGTTACCCAGGTACCATACTAATGGGGTAATCCTGATGGAGTTTCTAAGGCAAGTATCAGCAATACTGGACACATATAAAGAAAGCAATAAGATTCCTCCAGTTTTGTTTCCAATAACTATAGGGTGGTATATCTGCCCTGATTCAGAAAACATAAAGAAAGCCATAGCGGGTCTGAACCTGATGAATTTACAGCCATTCCCATTGGCTAGATCATATGACCCCTATGGAAGAATGAGAAAGATCATGGGGAAGCCCATCCATCAGAAGCACTTGGAAGATTTCTGGACAGACTATGAGGATGAAGCCGAGGTCAGAAGAAGAAAATATCAAAGGCTCACCCTCAATCAGATCAGGACATTTGATTGCATTCCAGTGTGTACACAATTAAAGAAGGATGATGGGAGGTTATTATCAAATGAATATGAAGAGAAGGTGTACAATGACACCATTTCAGCCCCTGATCTGACGCAGCTTGAGGATATTTCATTGGATAGATTTACAGGTGAAGTGCTATAGTTGACCCAAGCATGGGTAGATGCACAAATAAACATACTGAAGAAGAGGGGGATGGCCATCACAGTAGATAATAAGAAGAAAAGGCAAGAAATTCCTGATGAGGAATATGATGACTTTCTTGTAGAAAAGAGAAAATCTAATGGAGAAAGGCTGCCACCCCAAAAACAAGGAAAAGGACCTCCCAGAGGTAAGAAGAAAACTGATGATACACCTAAGGGAGTAATAATTGAAAGAATTGATATGCCAGATGAGGATGCATCTGCATCAGGACAGGCCTCAGCCTCATCTGCACCACCTCCAGAGGATAAGCAAAAGACCAAGAGGATCCTGAGGCTGGCTATGAACATTCCAGAAATACAAGATGTAGGCCAATCCTCAAAGCAACATGAAGAAGAAGATATCCTTACTGAGGAAGAGCCAGTGACTAAAGAGCCTGCAGAAGCTAACCCCATGATGGTTGCTAGGAAAAGGAAGGTACCCTTAATGGCATCCACCCCTAAAAAACCAAGAACACATATGAGGGGTGAAATAAGACATGACCTTGTGATGTTAAGGGGAGAAGGTAGTGAAGTGTTCAGGAAAGAATTGCAGCATGAAGTACCACTTCCTACCATCATACAGTTTAAAACTAAGAAAGTTGAAGAGAAAAAAAGAGAGACCACTAGAGCAAGTCGAGGCGGTCCTGTCTCACTGGAGGAGACTGTTGACTTATCAGATGATGAAGTAGTAGAAGATGTAGCTTCTCAGAAAATGGAGGCCCTTGCTTCAAATACTCGCATGACTCCACAAGGAACACCATCCTCACAGAGGGTGATATTAGAAGAGCTGAAGTAGGTAGAGTAGGAAAAAGAAGATAGTCCAGAGAGGGTAGCCCAACAGATAGGGCTTGATAAGTTAGTAGATCAGGTGACCGGCCCTGTAGGAATTGACCTAACACATAGGGAGGATGATAGTCCTGAACATCAAGCAGGTGCACCTGATAGGATAGAAAATGTTGAGATAGCCAAGATGGCGGAGATAGAAAGCAATACTCCAGATATGGGACAACAACAACCAGATATATCTGATTAGCTCAAAGTAGTGGAAGTCCACCAGAAAGGCAGGGAAGATAAAGATACATCATCTGATGATGCCCCCCAGACTCAAGAAACCTCAGGTCATGAAGAAATATTAGGTCATGATGACCTAAAGACTCAGGAGGTAGATCCAATAAGTGTAGATCAGAATGTGATCCAGGATCAGGTTAGTGCACCTAGGTCAGATACAATGATATCCACAGATACGAATGTGCCTCAAGATGAGGAAATTACTAAGATAGATAAAACAAAAGAGGATGCACCACAAGATCCTCCACCACAAGAAGAGATTCCTCAGGAGGAAGAAGTAGAACAAGATCACCCTCATGAAGATCATCATGAGGAAGAAATGAGGAAGTCACCCTCTCCATCGAGAATAGATGCAGATACAGGAGATCAGGGTGGACATGATGATGATGATCGATAACAAGGATCCAGAGATCAAATACCTCAATGGCTGGAGAAAGAGATAGGTACGGAACCTAGTTTTGAAATTCAAGAATTTGATGTTTCGACATTATTCTTAGAAACCATTATGAAGCCAAAGAGTAAGGTGAGATTAACATTTGCCATCAGAAGAGATCCTGCTACAGGCAGAAGGACAGTCCAGGTAGCACTTCCTACAGTTGAAAAGGAGAAAGGCAAGATCACCCTGGAAGAATTCCAGATTACAACAGTGGACTTGGGGTTTGCCAATGAAGACCAAGAGGGTCAGGAAGGAAAAGATATAATTGATTCCTTAACCCAAAGGGTGAAGAGAGAGAAGGAGAAGAATAAGCAGCACAAAGAGCACATTGCCCAGCTGCATGCATACATAAAAGGGCTAATTAACCCTGATAATACAGTATCAGATCAGGCAGCCCCATTGGCTGCAATTTCACAAGAGGAGGTCAATAAGTTAGACCTTATGAAGCATGAGTCAGTAATAATGAGAAAGTGGATGTCATCCACAGTCATCAGAGTTGAGGAAGTAGTGAAAGCCTCTTTGCAAAGGTGGAATTCTTTGGGTATCTCAAGGAGAAAAGTTGATAAATTGTAGACTGAGGCCGGAAGAAGGTCATTCTTGTTGGAAAAAACCTTGAGTTCTTTGAATGAAATAAAGTAGATAAATCCTCAGGTCCTAATAAATCATCAAGTGCTAGATAATAGCACTGCCATGTTGGTAGATATTTGGAATAAAGACATTAGGTTTGAAAATTATGTATTAAAGAGGTACAACAATAAATTAAAGGATATCAGTATGAAGTTGCATGACATGATGTCATTTGAAGCAGAAATCCTGGAGGCTTTAGAGGGAAAAGTAGAAGGAAAGATTGAGAATCAAGATGCAGACTTTTCTATAAAAGCTCTGCATAATAATTTCCAGTTGATGGCTGATCACCCTCTTAACCACTTGACAGAAGAAGCAATGAACAAGATCATGAGGATTAAAGCAAGGTGGAGAACTACAATGAAAGATTAAGTAGCAGGAAAAATAAATTGGAAAACCTCAGGGATAAGTTCCAAGCGCATAAGCATGCCATCAACAAAGGTAAAACTCAGGATGGGAGAGAAATTAAAAGAATAGTGGAAATATATGAAAATATCAGGACAACCATGTAGTTCCATATACAGGGTGACATCCATCAGGATGATGAAGACACAGAAAGTGATTATCATGATGATCATGAAGATGAAGAAGAACCTGATGAGTAGATGAAGATGCACTATAAAGGGAACATCTGCATCAGGTACTTAGTAAAAGATAAGCTACCTAGATGGTTGCCAGCTGGCAACCTATGCCACGAGGTACATTTGACCAAGTCAAAAGGAAATGTGGACTGTTGATCTTACTAGATAAATATTGATCGTAGATCATGTGTAACCACTCCCTCACCTTGTTCTATAAAAGGTGCAAGGATGCCTTGTTTTAAACATTGGAAGCTTAATTGAAATTTGTTTGTTGAAATATTCACGGCCTATTTCAAAGTTATTGTAAGCATACATATTTTTGCATACTTAATAAAAGAGAAGACCTGTTTGATTACAAATCATCATAATTTTTGAGTAATCTAGGTCTGAATTCTTGATATATGCTTTGATTTGCTACGTCCCTTGGAGTGCTCATCAGTCTGCATATATTGTTTTCATTCCTCATCCTTTGAAGTTTGCATCATCTATATCTAGCTGTGGAACATCCTGGTGAAAATATGGTTTGATTTCTTCTTTCTCATGACTATATCAAGTGTGTATGTGACTCAATAGCTGAAGATTCATCATAATTTGAAGTATTTGTTTACATTTCTTTTAATTTCAGAACAATTCACCATCACAATTGCAAATAATAGATAATAAAAAATAAAATACATGAAATATGTAGACATCTCATAGATACTTGAAGATTTATAGCATATTTGAAGTTAAAGCATGTACAATTGACAAATGTCATGCAAAGATTTGAGTACAGACACACTATTTGTGGAAATATCCTGTGTAAATTTCTTTTTGTGTAGCATCTTTACAGAGACAAAATCCTGCTGATGAACTAACATAAGGCCCCTAAATGGAAAACAACAACACACATCAACCACTGAGTAACATCAGTTGATGAAGAACTAATCCATGGAGACTTGGGATCATGAATTCTTTGAATTCATCGTATCTTTCAAGATGAGTAAAGGTTGATGTGTAACTTTTATTCTATGTTTGTTTATGACTAACATCATGATCAACATAAATTGGTGCTAGAAGGAGGGCTTGAAACTAGAAGATCATCATCAGTAAGTCAAATTTGATGATGCAGACCATGAGGTAACACTGAAATACCTCCTGATTTCAAATAATACGCAAAGATTTGCTGTTTTATGCTTGTTTATGCTAATCTTTTGTGAAGTTTTCAAGATTAAGCATAAATATTGCAAGATTTATAGTAAATCATCATGAATTTGTAGAGATCAGTTCTATTTTAGGTAAATCCATCAAAGCTTTGAGGTAATCCACCTTGGAAACTTGATATCTAGTTGCAAGAGTCACCAGACCTCCGTATCACCTCATATTTGCATGGTTTATGCAAATATTATATCAATATCTAATCAGTCTCACTTTCTGACCATAAATATTGCCTTTGCTGGTAAATTCCAACTGATCTTTACAGTCAACCAACTGATTTTCCTTAAAATTGAGAAACCCTGGCTCATAGGCCAAATACCAGGTCTAGGTCCAGTGGAATATTTGAAGAATTACCTGTCAGAGGATTTAGACCTAGAACTATTGATATCCATCATACTCCCGGTTCTAGTGCTTCAAGAGCATCACTAGAGCATCCTCCTATGACTCCTATAGGTTTACAATCACCTACAGGATCACCGGTTACACCTTAGGTTCAACCTCAGCCAGTCATACCTCAGGCTCAACCTCCACCGATTGCAATGCCTTTCTTTATAGCAGAATCACCGTTAACTTTCTTGGCATATCATCCTTTGCCGAAGAATCCTGACAAAATTTGTCTAAAGTATCATCCATATTAGGATGTGGATGACCATATCAGAACTTTCAAAGAAGCCTGCTATAGAGCCAGAATAGAGCATCAAGACGTTGTATGCAAATTATTTCCTTTTTCCTTAGGGGAAGAAGCTTATAATTGGTATATTAGCCTTGGTCAGGGTTCAGTAAGATCATGGGCTATCCTAGAGAAAGCTTTCACTGATAGGTTCAAAATACCAATAGACCCTTCAATGAACTATCACCTATTTGCCACAATTAAATAGTTTGAAGGAGAACCTATTGCCAACTTCAATGCTAGGTTCCAAAAAATTTATCTGAGTTAGTCGCCCCATATGTTTTAGCAGATGCTGCTACTAGGAGCATTTTTTATTCAGCCCTGGATCCTTTAATGTCCATGTTCATTAGGAGAGCACACCCTGAAATCACAACTTTAACAGGAGCTTTCCAAGAAGCTATCAAAGTTAATCAACAACTAATTCCTGCTCCTACACTAAACATAGCATTCCCCACACTTCCTGGTTATCTAGGATATCCTGTCCAACCAAAGCATAATGGAGCCATGATGCCTCCAGCTGTCATGCCGGCACCTTTGCAAATACGTCCATTGAGTATTATGCCACCTCCAAATGGAAATGGCTAGATAATGCAGTATCCAGGATAAATACAAGCACCTTAGGTTATAGACCAGAATAATCAAAACAATGGATCTTCCTTTATCAAACCTTTGATAGAAAATGTAGTGGCTAAGGTCCAAGAGGAAAAAGAAGAGATCAAGGAAATATCAACTCAGTTAAGGAAACTTACAACTGAGATCACTCACTTGAGGAGTGAAAACTTCTACTCCCACCCTAATCAGAATAGAGGCTATAACAATGATAGACCAAATTATCCTGATAGGGGGTATAACAACAATGGCAATAGCAATCCTTAGAGACATCCTAGAGTGTGGAACACCAAGCCAAACAATGGTTCTTTGCCATCACCCCTAGACAATTTGCCTCCTGGTGAGCCCAAACAGACTACTAGAGTCAACCTTGCAGAGGTAGCCCTCACTAACTGGTGCAGAATTCATAACACCAATGCACATGCAAAGTTAGAATGTCCTCATTTCAGAATTACTGCTAGCATTTTTCAAACTGAAGTGTCCAATACCTCAGGAAATCAACCTCAGATAGAAGGGAATGAGTTTGTTCCTTGCGGATATGATTCTGCATTAGTACTTGAGAGTTACACTCATCAACCTTATCAGCAGACGATGCTTGCTCACCAAGATTATACCCTGGCATGTGAGGAATCAGCCATGGCTTTTGAGCCAAATTATGTCTTCCCCTTTGAGGATGAAAATGAGCCTTCAAATGAACATGAGGAGGTGCATGCCTACCAACAACAATATCTGGATAAGTATAACTACAACCTGAGAAGTAATTCCAACAGACCTACTAGTCCATTGACCTCTTCCTTGCCCTCAAATAATTTCAATACACCTCCTAATCCCAAGGCAAGTAATAACCCTGGTTTTCCCAAGGTGAATGCTCAGTATTTAACACCCCAGAATAATGTGCCAAACACTGCTAATCTACCTCATGAATCTGACAAATTAGTCACATATCTGGCTGATGAAATGAAGAAGATTAAAATCAGCCTATCCTTGTCAGAGTTGCTCAAAACTCCTGCCATCAAGAAAGTGTTTATGAAATCACTAGATGATCCTGCTTCCAAAGAGGATAACCATCCCTCAGGTCAGTCTGGTAATAAGGATCATGCTGCTAGAGATCCTAATGTTAAACACAAGGTGCCAGCTACTATTCAAGCTGCAGAGACCTCTCACATGACCTTATATAGGGATAAGAGTGAGTCACCCCCGTTCTTACTGACTATAAGGATGTTCAGCAAAAACCTACACAATTGTTTAGTAGATTCAGGAGCATCTACCAATGTGATGCCCCAGTCTATATGCAATGCTTTAGGACTGCATCCTGCTAAATCTTTGAAGAAAGTCAACAACTAGATAAAATAGAAGTAAGCGTGGTAGGAGAACTAACACACATTCACATGCAACTCGCATCTGATCCCAGAATCCAATATTATATTGACATTCAGGTAGTCGACATACCTGATACCTATGGGATGCTACTCAGCAGGGACTGGTCTAAAACCCTCAACGGATACATGTCCATAGATTTTAGCCATATGTGGTTACCCTAGAAGGGGATAGCAAACCAAATAAAAATTAATGTTGAGCCTAGAATAAAGCACATGATCACTGAATATAACAAAACTAATAAGATCATGTATGTAGATGTGGAACCTGGAGTTTATTCCATAAGACCTCAGACTATCAGGATAGAAGAAATCCTGATGTATGATGTGCATCATCATCATGATGATCCTTAGGATGACAAAATAGTTGTAGAATACGATAGTAACCCTGAGAATGAAAATGAGGTAGGCCATTACAAGAATTTTGAAATGCACTTGTCCAGATAGGTAAAGCGATGTCAGTTGTTAGAAATACTTGTTAATGATATTCTAATGGATGGTTGGTGCAGGTTACATAATGAGTCACATTCTGAAAAGACCTGTGAAGCATGCATAGACATGCTGGAGTTAGAGTAAGCATGCAGTGATGCATCAGCATCATCATCATCATCATTAGAGGTAAGTTCATCAGATAGTGATAATGATAGTGACGTTGATTGTTGTTTATTTCCTACAGGAACAGAAGAAGCTATACAGCAGGATGAAAATCATGTTCAAATGACAGAAGAGCTGCTGGTATGCAACCAGAGTAATGTTAAGAAAAAAATAAAATCACTAAAGGGAGTGATTGTTTAGTTGAATCAGATTATGAATTATCTGATGAAGACAGAGGTAGCAATCTATCTAAATTTGAAGAATTTCTATCAAAAGAGATCTAGAAGATGGCACAACAACAAAGGCCTCCACAAGATGCCTAGATTGAAAACTGGTGCAGGTTACATGAAGCATCTCACTCAGAAATTGCTTGCTCTTTGTGTTTGCATCTTCTAAAAAGACAAACATCACCTAGTCTAGAAGATCATCCTCCTGATGACAGAAATAAAGAAAAGATATTAGCTTCACAGAAGATAAAAAATGTGAAGTCCGAGAAAGCTAAGATACCTAAGTCAAAATGGATATCAAGTGGTGTAGCTGCCAGAGCTGCAAGGAAGAAGGAAGGTTCAAATATGCCTTTGACTAAAGACAAACCATGGATCCTTAGATTTGATGGATCCAAGTCCAAACAAGGAGCTGGAGTAGGGATAGATCTCATTGATCCATTAGGAAAATCCTACTTAGCAGCATACAGACTACAGTTCTCATGCACCAAAAATGTAACAGAATATGAAGCTCTAATTCATGGGATATTGTTTGTCCTTAAGAAGAAAGTAAAAATTCTGCATGTCTATGGGGACTCAGAATTAGTAGTGAGACAGGTAAGAGGAATTTACTCCTGCAATTATAAAAAGTTGTCTAATTATAGACACATGGTGTGGGACCTGATAGAATCTTTTGATGCATTCAATATCACCCACATACCCAGAGAACAAAATCATAGGGTGGATGCTTTAGCCCAGGTTTCCAGTACATTGGAGCCACTGTCTATTTTTGGTTTAAAAAGATTTTCAGTAGAGCTGGTATCAGTACCTTCTGTGCCTGACAATGTAACCAACCTCCAAGTGTTTGATGATGATTAGCATATCCTAGACTTCATCTCCAACAGAGATACATTTGATGCTTAAATCATAGATGAGAATAATATAGAAGATCATGTATGGGAAGAGGAAGAAATCTTAGAATTGCCCAGCAATAAGATTCCAAAAGGAATGATAGAGCTAGAGAGAGCCTTTGATCTGGACAACATGTTGAAGTAGAAGGATCTTCCAAAAGCTGATGGAGGACAATATTCCCAGGTTAACATTGGGCATAATGATGAAAAGAGAAATGTTCTGATAGGAAAAGTTTGTGTAGAAGAAGAATTAGAAGGAATCACCCAGGCTATCAAGGATTACATCCATGTCATTGCCTAGACTTATGATGAGCTAAAGACATATGAGACATCAGTCATCACACACACCATACCCCTCAAGCCAGATGCTAAGGATTTCAGACAGAAGCAAAGACCTGTCAATGCCTTGCTGGAACCTATTATTTTTGAGGAAGTTAAGAAATTGTTAAATGCCATGATCATATTTCCTGTGAGACACTCCACCTGGGTAGCAAATCTGGTTCCAGTAAGAAAGAAGAATGGAGACATCAGACTATGTGTGGATTTTAGGAATTTGAACAGAGTGTCTGAGAAGTATAATTATCCTCTACCTTCCCTAGATGAGGTCCTACAAATTGTAAACGGTGCCAAAATGATGTCATTTCCGGATGGTTTCTCAGGCTACAACCATGTAATGGTAGATAAGATAGACATACTAAAAATTGCCTTCACCACACAGTGAGGGATATTCATTTACAGGCGCATGCTATTTGGGCTGATAAATGCTGGAGCAACATTCCAGCGAGGAATGGATATAGCCTTTAGAGGCTTAATAGGAAAATGTATAGTCATATACATGGATGACTTAACAGTATTCTCTAAGGATAGAGGAAACCATGTAGAAGATCTCAGAAATGTGCTTAAAAAATGTGAAGAATATGGGATATCCTTGAACCCCAAGAAATGCATATTTGGGGTAGCAACAGGAAAATTACTAGGCCACCTGATAACTGAAGATGGGATTATCATTGATCTTGACAGGGTGGAGTCCATTATGAAAATACAGCTTCCTGGAAGCAAAAAGGAGCTCAAATCTTACTTTGGTAAGATTAATTTTGTTAGGAAGTTTATCACTGGCTTTGCTGAAATTGTTAGACCTTTAAATGCCATGCTTAGGAAGGATGCAAACATTGAGTGGACACTAGAGGCGAGAGTAGCTTTTGAAGACATCAAAAAAGCTATATCTGATGCTCCAGTCCTGATCAGTCCAGACTACACTAGGGACTTCTACATTTATTCATTTTTTTCAGAGTATACCTCTGCAGTAGTGCTGACATAGAGAAATGAAGAGAAGGAAGAGAAACCCATAGCCTTCATGAGCTAGCCTTTCAAAGATGCTGAACTAAGATACATGGATGTTGAAAGGCAGGCACTTGCCTTGGTCAGAGTAGTAAAGAAGTTCATGCACTATATTTTGAGAAGTAAAGTTATTGCTGTGGTGCCTGATGCAATAGTGAAGATGCTCTTAATGTAGAGCGAGCTAGGTGAAAAAAGAGCTAAGTGGATCACAGTCCTACAAGAATATGACATGGAAATTACACCCATGAAGCTAGTGAGAAGACAGGCTTTAAGCCAAATGATATCAGAGATTGACCCCAATATCATGAGTCAGTAGTATGTAATTAATGCAAAGGACAATGGAGAATGGTACTCAGACATCAGGCACATCCTGATTACTAGAAGATGTCCTCCAAGACTGTAGGCTTCACAAAGGAGAGCCCTCAAAATAAAGTCATAGAAATATATGATGAAAGGAGGAGTCCTTTTCAAGAAAAATTATGAAGGAATATATCTAAGATGCCTAGAGAGGCCAGAAGTAGATAGAGTGTTATCAGAGCTACATGATAAGTTTGGAACAGCACATGGGTCACCCATGGCCACAACTCACGCTATCCTCAGGGTAGGATACTATTGGCCCACCATTTTCAAGGATACTGCAGAACAAATTAAATGCTGTCATGTATGCCAGGTTGCTGCTAATAGAGAGAGATATGCTGCTCAACCTTTGCAGCCAGTGATGGAGATGCACCCATTTGCACAGTGGGGCATGGACTTCATAGGACCAATTAATCCTCCATCATCATCAGGCCACAGGTATGTCTTAACGATTACTGGCTATTGTACCAAGTAGACTAAAGCTGTCGGCACCAAAACTTGCAATGCTGAAGATGTCATCAGATTTCTAGAAAGTAATATTGTCACCAGGTATGGAATTCCCTATGCTCTGGTAAGTGATAACGACTCTGCTTTTGCTTCAACAAAAATGTCAAGTTGGGCTTTTGATTATGGGATTATACTAAAATTCTCCTCCAACTATTATCCCCAAGGGAACAGATTAGCAGAATCCACCAATAAAAAATTGCTGAATATCATAAAAAAGTTAATAGACAAGAACCCTAGGGAGTGGAATACCCTTCTGAAATATGCCTTATGGGTAGACAGAACTAGGAACAAGGCTAAATTAGGAAACTCACCTTATCACTTAGTATATGGGGTGGATCCCATCCTCCCGGTGAACCTAAAAATTCCTACACTGCAGTTTGCCCAAGAGTACCTAGGCATAGACAATAGACAAGAAGTCAGATTGCTTCAGTTGATGCACCTAGAAGAAAAGAGAAGTTAGGCAATTGATCAATTTGCCAAACATCAGGCTGTTGTCAAATGCTAGTTTGACAAAAGGGCCAGGGTTAAAGATTTTAGAATATCAGATTTAGTCTTGATGTGGGATAAAGCACATGAGAGGAAAGGAGACCATGGTAAGTTTGGAAAACTCTAGATAGGTCCCTTCCAAATTTTTGAGATATTAGGAGATAGAACTTTCAGGCTTAAAAACTTGACAGGTGAGGATGTTCCATTACCAGTTAATGGACATTTTCTCAAACATTATTTCCAAGCTTGAGTTAGCTTCATGACAATCATGTGTACCATAGTGTATATTTGTATAGTTGTTTGTACAATTTTGTTTTGTGTTTTTTTTTTGTTTGCTTGTTGAGTCTCTATTTTGGTTAGTCAAGATGATGCAGCTCATCACCCCAGAGAATAACTAAATTGTTAGGATTCAAGTGATGAGAACATATTTACATATAGGTTATGACTTATTCTGAAGAAGTACTTGTGATCAGGTTTGTGATATCTTTTCATCAGGGTGCCTTTTCTTAGCCAAAGTGATTCTTTCACAATGACTCACCTAACAGCCTTGGGTTTGTTGAACACACAAGTATAGGTGTTAAGTGAAAAATCTAAAGGGACTCCGTTGCTACCAATACAATCTCCAACCTAAATCAGCAAGTGACCATACCTTGCACACTGAACTTAAATGATGAAATCAGATATATAAAGTATACAAAATATTTAAAAAATCCAAAAATATAATAAAATTAGGCCATCTAAGTAACTCTACCGGGGCTATAGATGCCTGCTAGTAGTGGGGCTCTACTTAGGGAGATTGTATAGATAACCTTGCTGGGGCTATGGACGCCTGCTAGCAGCAAGGCTCTATCCAGGTTGGCTATGAGGGATGATCCCAAACTATGTAGCTTAACATCAATTACTCATGTTTTCAACTTGCTTTCAAGATGAGGATAATTAATCATTTGTACACACCTGATCCTTTGTTAGCATTGTTACCATGATGAAAACTTTGTCATACAGAAAGATTATGATGCTTATACTTAGAAAGAGTTAGAATACTATATATGAATGTGTTCACCTCACTTGAATCATTGGAACTTTGTTGTTTTCTTTGGTGGCAAGTTGTTGTGTGGTTGCACAACACACCCCATTTTGACTTGACAAAATAGGGACCCAATTTTTTTGCTTGGCTTGGCTTCTATTTTTCTTGCTTTTTTGCGGTCTAGTAAAAGTAAGTCATGCAAGTGATCTTGCATAAGAGGAAGCTGGGTAAGTCATCATGATGAGGTTAGTTAGTCAAAGTTAATATTTCATGTTAAAAACCTCATGGTTGGAAAGAGTACAAAATTTCATGTAGGTTTGCCTTTTGAATCACCTTGATATTCCTTAAGGAACGAAAGTTGTTGCAAGTCAAAGTTTTGGTCAAACCTGATATTCCGGGAAGGGGTCATATTACAAATATCAGTCATCTTATGAAAGATCACCCCGATCCAATTTTATCACCCGATAAATCATTTGGTCTAATCCTCCGGACGTCAATTTTATGTGATAGTGGTATTTACCCGTCAAACAGCTTCATATATTTTGCGGGGGTCATGTTTCAAATATCACCCAATATTCCTAATATCACCTGATATTTTGAATATCACCCTATCTTTCAAATATCACCCTGTCGCAAAATATCACCCCAGAGCCAATGTGCCGATGACATCATCCAATCCCGATAAACAAAGAAAATCAATCTGATGGTGACATCATCATCCTTTTTACCTCGCGGAGGTATATTTCCAACGATCCCTCTTTTTCCATAACATGACAGTGACATCATCCTGATCTTACGAGAGGGGGTCACTTTACTCTTGAAGGGTGATATTCCAAATATCACCTGATATTCTAAACATGACCCGATATTCCAAATATCACCTGATATTTGAATATCACTTGATATCTTAAACATCACCCGATCTCTTCGACATCAGTTTTTCCCGCTCAAGGCGAAAGGTCATATTACGCATAGGGGGTCATATTTTGAATATCATCTGATATTTAGAATATCACTCAAAATTCTGAAGATCACCCCCTCATCTTGCCCCATGACATTAAATGCACATAAATGCAGTAGGTGGATTCCAGCCAATTGCGAACGCGATCTAAACACTTGGCAGGGTCCGTAGGTTTCTAGTAGAAAATCAATGGTTATGATCAAATTTGCCTTGCTTTGCCCTAAGTTTGAGGATAAAAGTGAGTTTACAAGGTTATTTTCATTTTACCCTGCGATAAAATGAGAATTTACAGAGCACAGGATGTTCAAACCCTCGTACGAGCTACCTGTGGACGCATACAGCCTATAGCAGAATGGAACACATGATCATCACTAGTATCTGAACCCTTTTCAATAATCATCAGCTTAGCACAGGAGAAAAGTGTAATTAGGTAAGTAATTAAAAAACCCTCCTGTTGTCATTTTCTGCATGTCCAGGTAGGATGTTTTTCAAGTAGGTTGAACTGTAATTATGTATATCATGGTGAAATAGAGCTTAATGAGTATAATATGCATGATGCTGTGAACATATGATGCTGTATATGCATGCATGTGGATATTGTTGTAAGACCAGTTGTGTTTATTGCAGGATGCCATGGCAAATGTCAGGAAGAACAAGTCCGATGTAGAATTTCTCAAACCTATGTTTGTTCAACCAGAAGGGGTGCAGTTCAAGTTTGGCATCATCAGAGATACTCACCAAGGAAACACAGATTTGGCAGCATGGTCAGCCAAAATGGGTGAAGACAGAGATAGTTCCCTACTGGATAGCATTTTCATATCGGGAATGTGGTATGTGGCTAGATTTCCTTACACCATGGAAACTCCAGAGTTGGTAATTGAGTGTGCTAGAAACTATAACCCTAAGACAAGGAGGGTAGAAAAATATGGTAGGGTATATGCAGACTTATCTATCAAAGGAATTTCATCTACATTCAATCTTCCACTAGGAATGAAGGTAGTCAACGTGGATCTGAAGAAATTGGAAGTTGAATATACTAACAACAAGAAGAATGCAAGAAAGCGGATGTATCAATGGAGGGCAAAGAACAGTCCTTACACTGCCACTGCCAAATTACCACTGCACATGTACAAGTTTGATTTTGATGATGAGTATCAATATATGATTGCCCTACTCAGCAGGATGACATGCCAGCCTAATGCTGGAAGCTTCAAAGACTGGATGTATGGAGTTATAATAATGTGCATCTACACAGATAACAAGCCATTATGGGCTAAGATCATCAGTGATGCCCTGGATGAATAACTGATGAACCTAGGAGGCCTGGACTATTCATTTCATATGACCTCATCTATTGTATATTCATGTGCATATAAGGGTACATTTGATGCACTCACCACAGTCAGGAAGATTGGTGGCAGTTTGAATGATGCCCATATATGGGATCATTATCCTCAATTGCAGAGAGCACACTATCTCCATGATTACAAACTAGTAAACGATGCATTTTCTATGCATCTGGTCAGGACAATGGAGGAAGATAGAACTAAAAGATTGATCATGGAAGCTCAAGAAATGATATATAGACATGGTGCCTAGTTCATCATCTTTGCGACTTTCTCCTACATATGAGTAGAAGGTTTTGAGGGAAAGCCCTTAATGTTACCTAGGTACCCTATTGATGGGGTAATCCCGATGGAGTTTCTAAGGAAAGTATCAAAAATACTGGACACATATAAAGCAAGCAATAAGATTCCTCCAGTTTTGTTTCCAATAACTATAGGGTGGTATATCTGCCCTGATTCAGAAAACATAAGGAACGCCATATCGGGTCTGAACCTGATGAATTTACAGCCATTCCCATTGGCTAGATCATATGACCCCTATGGAAGAATGAGAAAGATCATGGGGAAGCCCATCCATCAGAAGCACTTGGAAGATTTCTGGAGAGACTGTGAGGATGAAGCCGAGGTCAGAAGAAGAAAATATCAAAGGCTCACCCTTAATCAGATCAGGACATTTGATTGCATTCTAGTGCTTGCACAATTAAAGAATGATGATGGCATGTTATTATCAAATGAATATGAAGAGAAGAAGGTGTACAATGACACCATTTCAGCCCCTGATCTGATGCAGCTTGAGGATATTTCATTGTATAGATTTACATGTGAAGTGCTACAGTTGACCCAAGCATGGGTAGATGCACAAATAAACATATTGAAGAAGAGGGGAATGGCCATCACAGTAGATAATAAGAAGAAAAGGCAAGAAATTCCTAATGAGGAATATGATGACTTTCTTGTAGAAAAGAGAAAATCTAATAGAGAAAGGTTGCCACCCTAGAAACAAGGAAAAGGACCTCCCAGAGGTAAGAAGAAAACTGATGATACACCTAAAGAAGTAATAATTGAAAGAATTGATATGCCAGATGAGGATGCATCTGCATCAGGACAGGCCTCAGCCTCATCTGCACCACCTCCAGAGGATAAGCAAAAGACCAAGAGGATCCTGAGGCTAGCTGTGAACATTACAGAAATACAAGATGTAGGCCAATCCTCAAGGCAACATGAAGAAGAAGATATCCTTACTGAGGAAGAGCCAGTGACTAAAGAGCCTATAGAAGATGACCCCATGATGGTCACCAGGAAAAGGAAGGCACCCTTAATGGCATCCACTCCTAAAAAGCCAAGAACACATATGAGGGGTGAAATAAGACATGACGCTATGATGTTAAGGGGAGAAGGTAGTGAAGTGTTCAGGAAAGAATTGTAGAATGAAGTACCATTTCCTACCATCATACAATTTAAAACTGAGAAAGTTGAAGAGAAAAAAAGAGAGACCACTAGAGCAAGTCAAGGCGGTCCTGTCTCACTAGAGGAGACTGTTGACTTATTAGATGATGAAGTGGTAGAAGATGTAGCTTCTCAGAAAATGGAGGCCCTTGCTTTAAATACTCGCATGACTCCACAAGGAACACCATCCTCACAGAGGGTGATATTAGAAGAGATGAAGCAAGCAGAGCAAGAAAAAGAAGATAGTCCAGAGAGGGCAGCCCAATAGATAGGGCTTGATAAGTTAGTAGATTAGGTGACCAGCCCTGTAGTAATTGACCTAACACATAGGGAGGATGACAGTCCTGAACATCAAGCAGGTGCACCTGATAGGATAGTTAATGTTGAGATAGCCAAGATGGCGGAGACAGAAAGCAATACTCCAGATATGGGACAACAACAACCAGATATATCTGATGAGCCCAAAGTAGTGGAAGTACACTAGAAAGGCAAGGAAGATAAAGATACATCAGCTGATGATGCCCCCCAGACTCAAGAAACCTTAGGTGATGAAGAAATATCAGGTCATGATGACCTAAAGACTTAGGAGGTAGATCCAATAGGTGCAAATCAGAATGTGATCCAGGATCAGGTTAGTGCACCTAGGTCAGATACAATGATATCCGCAAATATGAATGTGCCTCAGGATGAGGAAATTACTAAGATGGATGAAACAAAAGAGGATGCACCACAAGATCCTCCACCACAAGAAGAGATTCCTCAGGAGGAGGAAGTAGAACAAGATCACCCTCATGAAGATTATCATGAGGAAGAAATGAGGAAGTCACCCTCTCCATCGAGAATAGATGCAGATACAAGAGATCAGGGTGGACATGATGATGATGATCGACAACAAGGATCCAAAGATCAAATACCTCAATGGCTAGAGAAAGAGATAGGTACGGAACCTGGTTTTGAAATTCAAGAATTTGATGTTTCGATATTATTCTTAGAAACCAATATGAAGCCAAAGAGGAAGACGGGATTAACATCTGCCATCAGAAGAGATCTTGCTACGGGCAGAAGGACAGTCCAGGTAGCACTTCCTACAGTTGAAAAGGAGAAAGGCAAGATCACCCTAGAAGAATTCCAGATTACAACAGTGGACTTGGGGTTTGCCAATGAAGACCAAAAGGGTTAGGAAGGAAAAGATATAATTGATTCCTTAACCCAAAGGGTGAAGAGAGAGAAGGAGAAGAATAAGCAGCACAAAGAGCACATTGCCCAGCTGCATGCATACATAAAAGGGTTAATTAACCCTGATAATACAGTATCAGATCAGGCAGCCCCATTGACTGCAATTTCATAAGAGGAGGTCAATACATTAGACCTTATGAAGCATGAGTCAGTAATAATGAGAAAGTGGATGTCATCTGCACTCATCAGAGTTGAGGAAGTAGTGAAGGCCTCTTTGCAGAGGTGGAATTCTTTGGGTATCTCAAGGAGAAAAGTTGATAAATTGTAGACTGAGGCCGGGAGAAGGTCATTCCAGTTGGAAAAAGCCTTGAGTGCTTTGAATGAAATAAAGAGGATAAATCCTCAGGTCCTAATAAATCATCAAGTGCTAGATAATAACACTGCCATGTTGGTAGATATTTGGAATAAAGACATTAGGTTTGAAAATGATGTATTAAAGAGGTACAACAATAAATTAAAGGATATCAGTATGAAGTTGCATGACATGATGTCATTTGAAGCAGAAATCCTGGAGGCTTTAGAGGGAAAAGTGGAAGGAAAGATTGAGAATCAAGATGCAGACTTTTCTATAAAAGCTCTGCATAATAATTTCCAGCCGATGGCTCATGACCCTCTTAACCACTTGACAGAAGAAGTAATGAACAAGATCATGAGGATTAAAGTCAAGGTGGAGAACTACAATGAAACATTAAGTAATAGGAAAAATAAATTGGAAAACCTCAGGGATAAGTTCCAAGTGCATAAGCATGCGATCAGCAAAGCCAAAACTCAGGATGGCAAAGAAATTAAAAGAATAATGGAAATATATGAAAATATCAGGACAACCATGCAGGTCCATATATAGGGTGACATCCATTAGGATGATGAAGAAACAGAAAGCGATGATCATGATGATCATGAAGATGAAGAAGAAGAACCTAATGAGTAGATGAAGATGCACTATAAAGGGAACCTCTGCATCAGGTACTTATCAAAAGATAAGCTACCTAAATGGTTGCTAGCTGCAACCTATGCCACGAGGTACGTTTGACCAAGTCAAAAGGAAATGTGCGCCGTTGATCTTACTAGATAAATCTTGATCGTAGATCATGTGTAACCGCTCCCTCACCTTGTTCTATAAAAGGTGTAGGGATGCCTTGTTTTAAACATTGGAAGCTTAATTGAAATTTGTTTTCTGAAATATTTAGGGCCTATTTCAAAGTTATTGTAAGCATACATATTTTCGCATACTTAATGAAAGAGAAGACCTATTTGATTACAAATCATTGTAAATTTTGAGTAATCTATGTCTGAATTCTTGATATATGCTTTGATTTGCTGCGTCCCTTAGAGTGCTCATCAGTCTGCATATATTGTTTTCATTCCTCATCCTTTGAAGTTTGCATCATCTATATCTAGCTGTGGAACATCTTGGTGAAAATATGGTTTGATTTCTTCTTTCTCATGACTGTATCAAGTGTGTATGTGACTCAATAGCTGAAGATTCATCATAATTTGAAGTATTTGTTTACATTTCTTTTAATTTTAGAACAATTCACCATCTCAATTGCAAATAATAGATAATCAAAAACAAAATACATTAAATAAGTAAACATCTCGTAGATACTTGAAGATTTATAGCATATTTGAAGTTAAAGCATGTACAATTGACAAATATTATGCAAAGATTTGAGTACAGACACACTATTTGTGGAAATATCCTGTGTAAATAACTTTCTGTGTAGCATCTTTACAGAGACAAAATCCTACTAATGAATTAACATAAGGCCCCTGTATGGAAAATAGCAACACACATCAACCACTGAGTAATGTTAGTTGATTAAGAACTAATCCATGGAGACTTGGGATCATGAATTCTTTGAATTCATCGTATCTTTCAAGATGAGTAAAGGTTGATGTGTAACTTTTATTCTATATTTGTTTATGACTAACATCATGATCAACAAGTGAAAACCTCCTTCAACGAGTGCTGCTGTGTTACACCGACGTCCAATCTCCCCCAAAACTCTCCAAGGCGTAACCCTTGGAGGCTGGGAGACTCCATAATAGAGAGTAGTGCTGCCACATGTGTAACCACTTGAATGATTGCCTTGACTACTTAGCCACTTGTTTAGTATACCAAAAACCCCTATTTGTTGACACAAAAGGTGGAGCCTTTGAAGCGGCCTCGATTCATGTGATTTTTAGTAGAGGTAGCAGGGACAATCCTAAGGTTCAGTGAGGGTACGAGCCTAAGGAAACTTTGATTTGGAATGCATGAGAAGTGAGTGCCATGGAGGGGAGCTGGTACTACCAGATCCTAGAGCTACATGCTTTGAATATGCATAGCTAGAGGATTCAACAAATACTATCCTATCTAGCCTAGGGTGTACTTGTTTTTGTGTCAAAAAGTCCAAAAAAATACAAAAAAATAACAAAAGATAAAAATAAAATTTTCTATGTGTTTGCTGTGTCTTTTCCATAATTGAAAAACAAAATTCAAGAAAAGACCAAGTTTTCACCAAAAAAATAGAAAAATCTTGAAAAACGTTCCAAAAAAATTGCAATTTCAAACTAAAAAATTAGAACGATGCTTTTGCCTCGACCTGCAGCACATTTGCATAGACTTACGGTGCATTTGCTATTTGTTGCAGCACATTTAAAAAAGACCAGAGTTGCACATTTGATATGACTTGTGGTGCATTTACACTCTGTTGTGGTGCATTTACTGCTGTGTATTCAAAACAACAAGCTATTCCGTACTGCCAAGAGAAAAACTATCAAACTTTTCGAAAGCTCATTTCAAACCTATCTCAATTTTCCATATCTGATTAAAATCATGCAAGTCAACCATTTCTCTATTCTTCTACACCATAACTTCTTTTCATCATCCAAATCTCACAAAATTCTTCTAAAATCCAACAAGGTTAGAACCAAGCTATTCTTGATCACATCACATCTCAAACAAACCTAGTGAGTCTCCACTATCAAGGATCACTTATCCTTCTTTATCAGAACTCCACTAGTGGCTTGTGCAAGACTAGTCCACATCAAGTAAACAAATTTCTATCATCCTTACTTTGACTATCATTTTGTACATGCAACTTGTTTGACACCAACTAGATCTAAGAAGAACCTTGCTAAAATCTTGCCACATTCTAGCATCTTGCTCAAAAACTCACTCCATCGCATCTCTAGTCACCTTGCATGGTCTTAACAAGATTGCAAAAACAAAAATAGATTGAAATGGCTGAGAAAACTATCGCAAACTCTCACGAAAGTGATGAGGAAATTTCTATGGAAGAAGTCCTCCAAATGCAACAAGACTGAAGATTTCAACACTTAATGGATATGGTACTTGCCCAAGATCCTACCAAATTCTTCCTACACCTAGCACATCTAGGAGTCAAGCTCCCTAAAGATTTTGAAGTAGAATCCCTAAAAGAATCTAAGCAAGAAAGACACCCTGAGGGAAGCACACATGAGGAAATACCCGTAGACAAAAGAAAAACAACCGCTGATGCTACTGATGCCTTGAGCTTAGTGACCCAACAGATCCAAGCTTTACAACAACAATTCATGGACATGCAAACATGAGCTTCCACTAAGCATTACTCCCTAGAGAATATTTCACCATATCCTTTTGATAGAACCTTGATTATGATACCTTTCCCCTCTAAATTTGAGGTGCCAAAATTTGATAAATATCGAGGAAAGGGTGATCCAAGGGACCACATTAGGGAATTCAACGCTGCTTGTCTTGAAGTCACACACAATGATATTTACCTTATGCGACTATTTCCATGAAGCTTGGGAGGACAAGCCATGGAGTGGTTTTCTAGACTACCACCCAGCATTAGAACATTTAACAAACTTGTGGACAAATTTGTTACACACTTCTCCTATAATATTGAGCACGACACCTCAATCTTAGATCTTTGTAACACCAAGCAAAAAGGTGGAGTCTTTCGCCGCCTTCCTACAAAGATGGAGATAATTGGCAAGTAAATGTCCACATCAAATGCCTGAAAAACAAATGCTAGAAATGTTTGTCCATAACTTACAAACTAACCTAAGCTATCAGATACAAGTCCAATGTCCTACTTCCTTTAGCAAGGTCATTGAGATGGGTCTAATCATTGAAAAAGATTTAATCACCAAAGGTCAAATAAAGCTCTATAAAGACACTCCTAGTACCAACACCAATGTAGATAAACCAAGATTTTGGACAAAGAATAAAAACATTATGAATGATGGGGTGGTAGATGCCAAGAATGCAACACCTAAGCAACCAATCTTCAACTTATCGACTCCTCAAAACAACCCCCCACAAAACAAACCAAGAAACACTGAATCACGGTTTACAAATTTCCAACCTAGGAGAAAATTCACACCTTTGGGAGAATAATTGGAAACTTCCCTACAGAAGTTATTCACAAGTAAGATCATAACACTTCCAACTGCTTGGGAATATGAACCAAAAGTCAAACCTCATTGGTGGAATGAATACGACTTCTATGAGTTCCACCGAAACAGGGGGCACAAAACCAATGACTGCATTGCATTCAAACACACTATCCAAGACTTTATCGAACAAAACAAAGTGTCACTTGATGGACATACCTTTAATAGTGATCATCAAGCATTCAAGGATCCTCTTCCCAACTATGAGCAGGGAGGACCTTCCAACAAAAACAACAGTGGATCTAACAACGCAAATTACACAAACGTTGGCTTTGACTATGTTGTTAACCATATCTCGGAAGGTGATTCATGCATCAATGTGATCACTATAAACAAAGATCTAGATTCCAATGTTACCACCTACAGTAATAGAGTCACTCTTAGAGGATCCTTCACCCCTCTGGCTAATCAGTACAGTGTCTTGGATTAGCTACATAAGACACCTGCGCATATCTCCATTCTGGAACTTCTGTGTCTGTGCCCGTCTCATAGGGCCATACTTTACAAAGCTCTTTCCAAAGCCTCCGTCCCAATGAACCTCGTTGAAAAATAGTTTCAAACCATGGTAGGTCACATTACCTCACCTCACTCCCTATCATTCACTGAAAAGGATGATATGTCAATCACTCAACCCCATAATGCCTCTCTTCATATTGAAACCTTCATTCACAAACACAAGATAAAGAGAGTCCTAATCGATGGAGGAGCTGGTTTGAATATTTGCACCTTGAAGCTAATCCTTACATTGGGGTTTTGAGAGAAAGCTATAGATCCAAAAAAGAAAATCACTATAAAAGCCTATGATGAGGAGGAGAGAACTTCCAAGGGAATTATTACTTTACCAATCAGAGTGGGACCTATAGTAAAAGATGTGGCTTGCCAAGTCCTTGATATGGAGATAGCATACAACATTCTTCTTGGGAGACCATGGATACATGCTCTGAAAGTAGTGCCATCAACATAACATCAGTGTATCAAATTCCCTTACGAAGGTCAAGAGATCACCATCCAAGGTGACCCCAACCCATTTTAGTATTGTAACTCCATTCATCCTAAACCTGAAGTGGTGATTCCTAACAATCGGACCTCTGCTTCATCTTCATCCCATGTTGACCCTGCTTCACTTGCTTCCTCTTCAAAATCTTCTCAACCTGACCTCAGACTCAAAGATAAAGGCTTGGGTGAATACACAATCTCCCAATCCCTCTGCTTGGTACAACTCCCCCTATCTCCAAGATCATATGGAAGACCCACTCTGGGCAAACCAAAAGTAGACAAAACTACCAAAGGTCCGTTTATCAAATGGAGAAGCCTCAAAGATGAGAGTGATGAAAAGGATATCCTACAATGGCTATACAAGGATGAAGGTAGTTCATCAACACAACAAGACCATCATACTACTATAGAAACTGAACAATATGGTCAAGGATTCCAAATGCTACAAAGAATGGGTAATGAAGGACACGATCCACTCGGTTCAAGAAAAGATGGTATCACTGAGCCCATCCAACCTCATACCTTGATAGCTCGAGACACTACAGGGCTAGGTTACAATGGCACATCAAGAACCAACAGAGCAAAGAGGAATAAAGGCAAACAACCAGAAACATCCACTAGTAATTTGGTTGATCAAATTCAGCAACCGCAATTAGGGAGTGAGACTGATTCCAATGAATATGAATGGGAAAGCCTCTTGGAGCTATGTTGTGATGACAAAGGCATCGACGTGGTCCATGAGTATGACCCAACCCATACAAATGAGAGATAAGGACTAAGGGCGAGACCACTAGAGTTTGACCTGAGTAATAACAATAGTGAAAGTCGCGAGGAAAGAATGATACCCCCCTTGATGGATCTGCTAATAGAGAGTACCATCACAGACTTCATCTGTGCTTTTAACAACTCTATCTTAACCATCAACACCATCAAACTAGACTAACCCAATGATCCCTTACCACTAGTGCACCTTGAACTCATAGATTGGGACTTACAAGGCACTACCCCTGAGCTCGATACCTTTGAGAACGATGAAGCCATCATAGACTATCTTGAGCTTAGAGATCATATACCCGTAGGAGACCACGGAGCTAGCTATGCTATAGAACTCAATGAGAAGGCCTATTTTGGAGAGAGTGCCAATCCTTTCAGTCTCAAAAATGTCAAAATGAAAGAAAGATCTAATGGTGAAAACTGTTCTACCATAGTGTTAGATCATTAAAAAAGTAAAAATATAGATATATCCAATGGTGAAAACCTCTCTGAGGCACTGAAGGATGAAAGGCTTGACCCTCTACCCAATCTTACACATCAGGAGAGATCTTCAATCTTGATAGAACCAGCAAAACTGATCAATGTCAGTACAGGTGATGATCCCAGAATGATCCACATGGCAAAGGCTTTAATAGAACAAGAAAAACTAGCATTTACTGACTTCTTCAAGAGAAAATAAATCAACTTTTCTTGGACATATGCAGACATGCCAGGGCTAGATTTGAATCTCATAATGCATCATTTATCTTTAGCTCCAGGAGCCAAACTGGTAAAGCAAAAACTTAGAAAGATGCACCCACATGTAGCCCTCATGGTGAAAGAAGAACTAAAGAAACTATTGGATGTCAGATTCATCAGACCAATAGACTATCCTGAGTGGGTT
Source organism: Cunninghamia lanceolata (assembly GCA_027924645.1). Taxonomy (NCBI): domain Eukaryota; kingdom Viridiplantae; phylum Streptophyta; class Pinopsida; order Cupressales; family Cupressaceae; genus Cunninghamia; species Cunninghamia lanceolata. The sequence goes on from BSBN01000627.1 coordinate 4,610,606, forward strand.
TCGAACATAGTACTAGTTGCCAAACCAGATGGCAGAGTCTAAATATGTAATGACTTTAGGGACCTAAACAAAGCTTGTCCAAAAGATGATTTTCCCCCTACCAAACATTGACATGATTGTAGATCTCACGATAGGGCACACCATGCTGTCACTAATGGATGGTTTTTCCAGATACAACCAGATAAAAATTGCACTTGAAGACCAACACAAGACTGCATTCACATGTCCTTAGGGCACCTATTGTTGGTGTGTCATGCCATTTGGTTTGAAAAATGCCAGTGCAACATATCAGAGAGCTATGACCACAATCTTCCACGACATGATGCACACTATAATGGAAGACTACATTGATGACATTTTGGCGAAATCACTCACAAGAGAAGGACACCTATCAGTACTAGACAAAATCTTTAAAAGACTGGAACAGTTTATTGTGCACCTCAATCTAAAGAAGTGTGTGTTTGGGGTTACCTCAAGTAAGCTACTGGGATACATAGTGTCTGCCAATGGAATCAAAGTTGACCCAACTAAAGTGAAGGCCATCATGGAAATTCCACCTCCTAAGAATCTCACTCAGCTAAGGTCTCTACAGGGAAAACTACAATCTATCAAAAGATTCATTTCTCAATTGGCAGACAAGTGCCACCCATTTTCTCACCTCCTACATAAGAATATCCCTTTCAAATGGAATGATTCATGTGAGTAGGCATTTCAGCAGTTAAAAGAGTATCTCATGAAGCCACCTATATTGATGCCACCAATTCAGGGTAAACCGTTGCTACTGTATATCTCAACCACACCAATAGCTCTAGGAGCTCTCCTCGTACATCAAAATTATGATGAGAAAGAACAAGCAATCTACTATATCAGTCGAACACTTGTGGGATATGAATTGCAATACAAGCCAATCAAAAGAGCATGTCTCGCTGTGGTCTTCGCCTCACAAAAGTGGATACATTACATGTTGTCACATTCTGTCAAACTGGTAGCAAAAATTGATCCACTCAAGTACCTCCTCAACAAAGCAGCCCTTACAAGTAGATTGTCCAAATGGGTCATGCTTCGCAGCGAGTTTGATATCGAATATGTAGATAGGAAAGCAATAAAAGGCCAAGTACTTGCAGATCAATTGGTAGATGCACCTCTAATAGATGATAGCCCTTTGAGCTTTGAATTTCTAGATGAATCTATCTTTCACATATCCACAACAATCTGGAAAATGTACTTTGATGGATCATACACTCAACATGGATCAGGAGTAGGTATCTTGTTGATCACACCTAGTGGCGACACTATTCCAAAATCATACAGATTACTCTTTCCTTGCACTAACAATGTGGCAGAGTATGAGGTCCTAGTCATTGGTATCAAGCTAGCAGTTGAAGGGAATATCCAAGAACTTCAGGTGTATGGTGACTCACAGCTGGTCATAAATCAAGTAAATGATGACTACTAGGCAAAAGATGAGAAATTAATCCCTTACAAACGAATGGTAGATGACTTCAAAGAACACTTCATCCATATCTCTTTTGAGCAGATACCAAGGATTAAGAACAAAGTTGCAGACGCCATAGCCATGATTGTATCTCTCCTTGATATTCCAGATAATCAATCACGTTATGAGTTCTTGGTGGAACTAGTGTCCCATCCTGCATATGACACTCATGAATCCCATTTCATTTGCCACATCATCGGAGCCAATACACCCCTCTATGGAAAAATATTTGCTTATCTTAAAGAGAATACCCTCCCACCTGATCTCTCCAGTAACCAAAAATGAACCTTCATCCGTCAGGCATCCCGGTATGCCATTATCACCAATACCCTATACCGCAGAGGTCTCTATGGTACTCTCCTTAGATGTCTTGATAGTGAGGAATATCAAACTACCCTGAGTGAAATACATGACTGTATATGTGGGACCCAATCTAGTGGCCCTACCCTAGCCAAGAAACTCATACACATGGGATACTACTGGCCAACAATGGAACAAGATTCCTATCATTTTGTAAAGAAGTGCAAAAAGTCCCAAATCCATGGAAACCTGATACATGCACCAGCACAGGAGCTGCAACCATTAATGACTCCTTGGCTTTTCTGTCAGTGGGGACTCGACTTAGTGGGTAAGATTCACCCTTCTTCATCTAGCAACCATAAGTTCATAATCACTACCACTGAGTACTTTACAAAGTGGATTGAAGCCATGCCCTTAGCCAATATCACAGGCAAGCAGATTGCCTCTTTTATCTTGATCTATATCATTTGTTGCTATGGTATCCCTTTGTCCATTGTCACAGATAATGGACGACCCTTCAAAAATTAGGATGTCAAGGAAAATTCCATAGCCAACACCACTTTTCAACACCCTATTATCCCCAAGGCAATGGCCAGGCAGAGGCATCAAATAAAACCATCTTGAAAATCTTAAAGAAGACTATCAATGATGCTGACTATGATTAGCATGTCCAATTAAATCCCTCGCTGTGGGCCTACCATACAAGCATTCGCACACCCACAGGTGCAACACCATACTCCCTAGTCTATGGATCTGAAGCTATCTTTCCCATTGAAGTCGAGATCCCATTCTTGTGAGTTTCATTAAAAGGCCTCATATCAGGTGAAGAGTACAGAGTGTCCAGACTTCAAGAGTTAGAGCTGCTCGAAGAAAGAAGGCAACATGCCTTTAACCACCTAAAAGCATATCAACAACAGATCTAGAAGCTACAACCATAGGGTAAAACCCTGAGTATTCCAAGTTGGTGATCTAGTCCTTAGAGAAAATCCCACAAACCAACAAGATAGAGAAAAGAAAGGCAAGTTCAAACCCAACTGGCTAGGTCCCTATGTCATCATCACGGCTTATGGATCAAGGGCATATCAATTGGCTACATCTGAAGAGAAACTATTCGATGATCCTATCAACAACATGCATCTTTACAAGTTCTACACCTAAAACCCCAATGTAAGTAAGTTCTAAAAAAATCCAAAAAAATTGAAAAAGTGATAAAAAAATAGAACAAAAAAACATCCTCTGGTGAAAACTTGGCAAATAGGCACCTTGGATAGGTACCATGATGAAAACCTGGCAAATAGGTGTCATGTGTACTTTTAGCTTCGTGCAAATAAAAAGCAAGTGGTGAAAACCTGGTAAATAGGCGCTATCTATGACAAACCACTTCCTCCATCTGTGTGACTTCATATCTCTTGTGTCCATCATATCGTTCATCTTGAACCAAGTCCTTTGAACCATTGTCAAACTATGTCGCCTCTGAGTTATCACATAGGCAAGGCCATTCTTAATGTGCCCCCAAGGCTCCGCTTCGCTCCACTCCCCTTCCTTTCTGTCCACTCTATCCAGTGTCATCTGTCCTGCTGTCCATACCATTTCTGCACCTTTTCCATTGTCTAGGTCCATCAGGTTTACCCTGAACTATGTTGCCTCTACGTCATCACATAGGCAAGGTCATTTAGCAATGAGCCCCTGAGGCAGTAGGTCAGTCCCTTAGGGTTCGTCTCTCCATATTTGTTTGCCATATCAGCCACAATAAGTCGATCCTTATCTAAACTGGGGGCAACTCCTCGACCTAGTTACAGATTTGGATTCTTGAATACCACATGTTCTAAGAGGATATCAATAAAGGATGGTGATACCTTTCACTAGACAAGCAAGTGTAGCAAGGCAGACTACCCAAAAAAACAAAAATCTTGACCCAAAACATCAACCTGTCCAAAGTAGAGCACCATACCAAAACACCCAAACTAATTCTATATCAATTATGGCAAAAAGAGACATCTAATGCAAGAATGTTTTATGAATAGGTTAACTTACAAAGTCTTGGATTTTTGCCATTATGTCTTCCTATGCTACTCAAGGATGCCAAAATCTAGAGATGCTATGATGGGGGCATAATATTTTTCTTTGTCTGCTGCTTGTGGATTAAACTTTAGTAATGTGACAAATTTTGTCTAATGACATGATCATAAAAAGATCATCGAGGACTCCGAAGTCTAAACGTGAAAAGGGACAATCCTTGTCTATTAAAATACAAGAAGTACTCAGGCCATCTAGATTCAAGTTTGAATAGATGCTTGTATCAACTTGCTATATCAAAATCCATGTAAAGAATACTCAGGTCATCTCGGTCCAATTATACCTAGATGCTTGTATTTTCTTACAACATTTCAAAAAGAGAAAAGAAACCAAAAGTGCCCAATGATGAAAGCAAAAGACTTGCAAATATCAATATGACAATCCACATCCATCTCATATCCAAAAATCCATATCAACCATGCAATAAGAAAATCGTGCAATATATCAAATGAAAGCCTGTATTTCATCTCTTCTCTTCCGCATATCTATATCATCACTGTGTCGATTGAGTACATTTGGACATATCAAAAACATAACATAGGTCACATATCACATCACATGAGATAGTCATTCACATGATTAAATCATTTGCATACATAACAAGTGCATTAGGTCATCCACATACATTTGCATCCATATATCACATCACAAATAAAAAACATAGACAAATACATATAGAGCTACATAAACATACCAATAACATTTCACATCAGCATTACGTATCAAATTATCCCAAATCCATCTAGTATACATCACATATGCAAAGCATCATAAGATAGATTGAATCCATAGCATATAAACACAGAATGCATGCATGTAGAACATCTATAACTACATCATCATATAAGCATAAAAATGTGTCCAAATGTACAACATATCAAAATATCTGTCCATCTCTCAAAGTCATATCAATAAATGTATACAAAGTACAAAAAGATGATGATACATGTCTCGGGGAAAAAATGGTACATATATAAACTATCTCAGCCATAAAAAATGTGTATATCAACTCAAAAATTGTACAAGTGTCTAGGTCTAGCTAACCCTACTGTCGGGGAGCACTGCTCCCTGTGTTGCCCTCTCCTCTGTCTCTCCCTAACTGTTGGGGGTCCCTCACTGATCCTACCGATCAAGACCCACCTACCCTCTGAAATGCCATAGACTGGCTCTTGAAGTTGGGTGCACGTTGATCCACTGACACTACCCCATGATATAAACCTCTGTAATACTGAGCCTGAGCTTGCACTCTGGCAAGCTCACTCTGTACCTGGGCTAACTATGTCTGTGCCTACTACACCTGTGATACCAAAAAGATAAAGTTACTATCTATACCCATAGCTATCACTGCTACATCCCTCTCTGCCCTCATCGCCCTCACACTAGCCAAAGTTACGTCTTTCTATGGCTATCTCTGATATCTGTCCTGCGTTTGCATCTCTCCGAGACTCTGCTACTCTCAGATGGGCCCTCAGCTGCCTAATCTGACCCTGTAATCCTGCTGTTGTAAGTCAGGCTGTGGAGCCTACCCTACCTATCCTTGTCCCAGTGCCACCAGTTGTGCTGGAACCTAACCCTGCACCTGCTACTGTCCCACCTATTGTGGTGGTGACATCTATCTCTATGGGGCCACCTGCTGTGCTAGTGCCTACGCCTATCTTGCAGCCTGCAGCTACGCAACTATTTGCTGACCTGAAGGTCCCTCCCCAACCTCCTCCTCCGTCTCAGTCTGCCACCTCCTCCTACATCTCCTCCATCATCCCCCTGATCTCCTCTCCCCCTCCTTCATCCTCCTCTCCTCCTGCCAGCTCCACCCTCGTCATCTGAATCCTTCTCATCTATACAAGGAGCTAACTCTCTAGGTCCTGACTATCTAGGAAATGGGTGAGCTGCAAACCACTCCTCGTAGTCTGGCATCATGCCTGCATCTACTATGTCCCTCCTCATGGACCAAGATGTATGAGGAATCTACTATAACTCTGTCAAGGCCTCCTTGTATGATGCCATGGGACCCCACCTAAACCTCTCTGCATGGGTCCTCACAAATCGTGCCTAGCCTTGTGGTCTACCCTACACTCTACCAAACTATCTCTGCACCCTGCTCACAATCTTCCTCTCTAAAATGTACCTGGTCTTGCCAATGAGCCACCTAGTCTGGAAGCAATACAGAAGCTCATCTGCCTCATCATCTCATACCTCACAGTATACGTATGGGTGCTAGACAACCTGATCTACATTATCAAATGCGTGTCTCCAATACTCGAGCTTCCCCAGCTTGTGCTAGGAAATCACACCTACATAGCCATAACTATAGGGCTCACCCCTCTGCCTATGAAAAAGACATATCGACCATGTGATAGCTATGTACTCCCACAACCAAAACTGCAAGAGCGACTCACCTGCTGACAAACTGGCTCCTCTATGACACACTACCTGGTGTATATCTTTGTATAAGTGTGCTAGCATGCACACATCCCATGCATATGGAGTCCCGTTAGTGATCATGCCTTCTAAAACCCTCCCCCAGCAAATCAGGAAGGCGTGTGACCTCCCATCGGGGCACACTACGCCACCGATCAGTCCAGCCACTATACCTGGGAAATAGTCATAGCAGTCATGAATGTCCTGCCACGTAATCACCTATCCAACCAACTCTGGGTCATCGAACACACGTCTGCATTCAACCAATCCAGCATCACGCTATGACTCATACTCGACCAACTCTCCCTAAATAGGGAGGTGCAAGATCCTGTACACGTCCTCTAAGGTAATTCCATCTCCCCCATCGGTAGATGGAATGTCCCATCCTCACTATGGAATCACTCCATCGCTGCGTTCAATATAGCATGGTTCACGTGAACTTCAGGCATGAAGCAAACATAATGAAGACCCACAGCACCTAAAGCCTCGTGGTCAATCTCTGTCAACATGTACTACTACAATAATGGCAAAGGGAACTGCTCTCGTGACATCAGTGTTTCCCAGATATCCTCCTACAACCAAGAAAAGCATAACGTCAAAGAAATCCATATCCAAGCAAACCTACTCAAAGCAATCAAACTATCCTATCATTGACTTAACATATAAAATTAATCAAAACAACATATCATCTCTTGACTAGATTCTCGGCAATCTCGGAGATCGCTTATCAATTGACGCATCGATCAAGGTGCCAATTGAGTTAATTTCATTAAGTCAACTAATTTTCTTCGTGCAAATGCACCGATCCAGGTGGTAAATGCATCGATCCATATCATATGCGCCTCTTCACCATGAATGCGCCAGTCCTTGACGTGTATGCACCATTCTGGTGTATGCGCCACTTCTTGTGTCACATGCGCTGCTCTACAATGGATGCGCCAATTTCTAGAACATATGCACCAAACTATCACATGTGCCATAAGATCTCTCATATGCACCACTTAGCAACATGTGCGCCATTTCAGAGCTCATATGAGCCAAATGGTAGTTTGGCGCATCTGTCTTAGCTTTTTTTCTTAGGCATTTATTGCCCTAATAAATGACTTTTAGCAAGTTTTGACAAACTACATACTGGGAGTCCTACCTCTGCTGGTCGATTGAACTATCAGACTCACTCAAACCAGTACTCCTCATGCGGAATATCCATCTCTTTGTTGACTGCTCTAGCTGCCATACTCTCCTAAGCTCTTAAAGACCAATCAACTAAGGACAAGTGTGCAAATGAATAGAACTTGTGGACCCAGCTCCTATATATAGCAAGTGAACCATAGTTGACTGAGTGACAACTGTGACTACTTCCCATGTTTGTTTTTCTAAATCATGTCCTATTTTTCTCCATCCTAACTTACTTTTCACCTTCTTCTTTGTGAGATTGTCCGTCTCACGCCTTCTGCCTTCTTCCCGTCCAATCGCCCGAGGGGGCATCCTATTGTTAAACTTGTGCCAGGGGCAAACTAGGGCATGTATCACCATTGAAAATTCTTATTCTTTGAAACAATGTGATAAAACACATTGCATCAAAGAGAGGCAAAATGTATACACCGAAAAATGACATGACTCTACTTAAATAAATATTTTAAATATTTATTGCATCTTCATATTCCTCTATCAGTAAATAAATAAATTAATTTATTTATGTGATTTACTTCCTCCCATTTAATTAAATAAATTACATTTATTTAATTAATTAATTCCTCCAATTCGACTGTATTCTTCTAAATAATTAAATAATTTTAATTATTTAATTAAATCTTCCATTCTTCCAAATTTAAATAAAATATAAATTTATTTAAATTAAATCTCCACAAAATAAAATATATTTATATATTTTATTTATTCTTCAAAATTGTTAACAAATAATTAAATAAATCTATTTATTTAATTATACTTTCTTATCTTCTAAAAATCTTTAATATCTTCTAAAAATATATTCCTCTTGTCATACAAAAGCGAAAGCTGAGTTAAAGCAACTTTGTTGTTAAATTAGAAAAATCTATTCTAATTTAAGAAAACAAAAACTCATCCTCATCAAGAAAGCAGTTAACTCAACAAAGCTTCTTTTTGAATGACACATATCCTTCTTCTATTTGTTGTACGTTCCTCAACCATCCTCCTACGTTGATCTTCTCATTTCTTCTATACCGTTGATTCTCTCTCACACAACTCTATAAATACAACCTTCTTCTTCTTCTTCATTTGATATACATTTGTGTTTGAAGCTCATCTTCAAATACAACAAGTATCAGAGCTAACTTCTCCTTGTCATCTTGAGGAATCAAAGCGAGGAAGCAAGCTTCCTGAGGGCCATTTTCATCTCCACAAGATCAAGAAAGAAAAGGTGAACAATGGAAGTCGAAAGGTAAAGGTTGTAAGTATCTCTCTTTGTTGTTTTAAATCTCCTTTTACCTTCATATTTCATTGATGTTTGGGTTTTTAATATTCATTTGATTATCTCATTTTCACCCTTACAGGATCCATTATAAATATGCAAGTATCTTCTTTCAGGAGGGCTTTTTGATCATTTTACAACCCAAATTTTTGAATTTGAGCACTTGTGCTTGGATTTTCTTTAGTGGATGAAAACCCATTGGAGTTTACATATGTGGATGGAAACCCATTGGTTGATTGGATCAGAGGACAGAAATCCTTTGGTTCTTGAGGGCATTCTCACATAGGGAGTGCATTGGAGCTTCAAAGAATTGATAGATTTTGGCAGTTTTTATGTAGTTTGCTTGTAGGCAAATTTATATGTAGTTTTGATGTTTCCTGGAGCATTTTGAAGTATTGTAAGTGTTTTCAGTGTGGAATTCATTGTTTTCTATGTGTTTACTATTGTTTCATTAGTATTTGTTGCTGTGTCCATTTATTGTAAGATCTGGTATTGTTTTTGTGAGTTTGGAGCAGTTTTAGTGTGTGCTAGAGATGGGATTTGAGCAGTTAGTAGTTAGTAGTTGTGGGTTTGTTATCAGAGTTTTCTGCTATTTTTGTTGGTCATATCAGACCTGATATCAATTGTATTTCATCAGAAAATTATATAATTTAATATTGGGTTCATCATATATCATTTCTGTGCTACCAGGTGAAATCGGGTGTAGTGAAATTGTTAGTTTTGCATGCAAATTTGTGTCTATGAGTAAATCTAGAAAATTTCTGATATGTAACAGCATAAGGCCATACCATTATTTATATTTGAAGATAATTATCAGTATTTTATGTTTAAATAAGTTTCCCTTTGCATTTTTGTTAAAATTGTCAATTTCAAGATCAATCAGTATAAGGGAAAATTGGGTGTTTTGAAAGTTAATTAAAATTTTATTTTTAGATTTGATTGTTGGATGCAAATATTTTATTTGGGACATTACAGTGGTATCAGAGCTAAGATCTTGCCAGCCTGAAGGGTATAAAGCTAATTTTTATATAGAAAGATGAAGACATTTTAGGAATCCATGATAGAAATGATGCAAGAATTTCAAAAATCTTAGAAGAATCTATTAGTATTGATGAAGGATCCATAAATAAAGAAAATATTTTTGAAGAAAAAATTAGTGAATGTTGAAGAAAAACTAGAAGAACCAGAAAAGAAGTCCATAGAACTAGAAGAGGTGATCTATACATCAGAACCACAAAAGGTCAAGGAAGAAATGGTGAAGGTGGAACATAAAGAAAAATAAGATTTGCAAGAAATTGAAATGAAGCAAAACTTGGATAAATCCACCATAGATTTTGAAGGTAAAAATTGTTTAGAAAAAGAAGATGTTTATTTGACTTCTAATGATTGTACATGTCAGGAAAATATTGATGAAGTTGAGAAGGAAAAGACACCTCTTTTTATTTATGAAGATCCCAAGATGGAGGGTCATGCACCAATTCATGCACTATCTTCTGAACTTCCAAATGGTGAGCTATTGTTTGATTTGCATAGTAGCATTGTGGATGGGTATACATTTGAGAATAATATTTTGGTTAGTCCTAATTCAAGGGTTTTAAGTCACAAAAATGGAGTTGTTGAGGATATCTCAATGAACTCTCTTTCATCAAATGAGGATGAGCATTTTATTTGCAGCCCAAGGTATGAAAATATTTCAGATTTATTTCCTTCTATGCCACTACAAATTTTTTGTCATCATGAAAAGCATCAAAGGAATGGCATAAGGAGGAAGGACACAACTTGTAGAAAAGGGCACATAGAATATTTTTCTAAAATTCAAAGTTGTTTGTACATAAGAATATGGGATCTAGGTAATAAGCTAAGACACATGAAGGCTGAAATTTTTGATGGGATGAATCTCATATTTGTAAAAGTGTTTTTTAGTTCAGAATCCTCAACATCCAATTGTATCAGAGTACTGCAGAAAAAGCATGATGGAGAATGCATTTTTAATTTGATACAACCACTAAGGAGATTAAAAATTGCAATACCAAAATATGAGGTATGTAATGCATTCTACTCTTTGAGTACCCAAATGGTTATGTGTGTAATGGTTGCATTCCATGAGTGACTTTCTACAAAATCATTATTTTAGCAAAATAAAGAATACATGTGAAGGGAAAGATATGGTGTTTAGTGGTGTATCTAAAGGAACAATGGAAGTAGACATAGATATGAACACTTCTTGCAAGGGAAAGTTTTCATGGACAAGATGTTTGGTGATGGAGGATATGCATGCTATCTCATTTTATGGTAAGAATCATAGTTTTCATTTTGATATTCAAGTGTTTCTAAATCAGCATAGTATAGTGTTCAGTAACATGTTCCCAGGATCACCCTTGGATAGAAGATTCCAACATGTCATAGAGTTGGAAACTAACTTGCATCAGAAAATTTTGAGGAAGAATGATGTCACATACTTGGGCCAAGTCACTAGTGTTCATGGAATACATGAGGATGCAAGACAAGAAGCATTGGAAGGGATTGAAAAGGTAACTAGTTCTCTACATGAAGCTAATATTTCATATTTCTCACATGGATCTACTATAGTTTGTGGTGCTACAGGAAAGAGAATTATTTGGTTTTCATTACAAAGATTGGAAATCAAGAAACTTGATAACATGAAGTTCAAAGTTTCAGAGCAAAGCCTTGCAAGGTGTGATAAGATGTTTAAAACTAGTATTTCTTTGAAAATATTCAAATTTTAGTATGCTCATGATAGCCATGTGATGGATTACATTGAATGGAGAATCTATTGGGTTTGTTACTATGGGAGTTTGGGGCCACAAAGAGGGGTATTTCAAGTGATGTGGGTAGATAACCTTTTCAGAATGTTTTCTTCTTGGCATCTCCTTACCATCCATGACAGTCAAAGTTTTTCCCTCATGTTATATTTTGTTGATGATGCATTTTTCTCTAACATTTTGAATGGGTTTGTGAAGAAATTCAAGTATATGACAATGAATGGTTCTAGAGAATACGACATCTTCAAACAAAATAAGTTGCTGATTTTCTTTGTGGATCTCAAAGTGCCATGGAATAAATGTTGCTGCTATATGATCACCCTATTACTATATTTTGGATCCAACAGACCAATTTAAGAGGCTGAAAATGACTACTCACAAGATGAGGTAATGAATGGGTCTAATGTTATGCATTTCCTTGATATGTATCTCAACACTGAAGAGGTGAATGGAAGATATTTTTTACAAAAGATGCAATGGTTGTGGTAAAGGATGTAATGGCTGTTATAACAGTCCTAATAGCAGAAAAAATCAGACCCATAACATCACCAAATGTATCAGAAATCTCAGGTACAAGTTGCCCAATGATAGTGCTTTCCTAGCTAGAGATCCAAGACTTTATTTAACTTGTTGTGGTAGATTGTCTTGTAAGTTTTTCAAGGTGGAAAGTATAAAGCACATCAATAAGTCACCTAATATAGTAGAGGATGCAATAAACTTATTTTATACTTTCATTTTGAAATTACCTTTGGGTGATCAATTTGTGCTAGTTGGACTCAGGAAATGCATAGATTACCACCAGAAGGGCTTGTGGTTTGCAAAATCAATATCCAGAGTTTGGTGGAATTTGGTATGTTGGTATATGATAACATTTCCTATCCTTCATATGTTCCATTACTATTCCAAATCAGATCCTAAAGTTGCATCAAACATTTTTCAAATAGAGGCAAAATTTGTAGCAGTTTGTGATATATCCTGCAGGGAGTGTCTCCACAAATTCAAGGTAAAGAAGGTATTGGTTTCCAAGATTGGAATCCACTATTGTGAAGGATGTGTTTTCTATTGTAACCATTATTTATGCTGCATAAATTAGATTTATATTTTTTATAATGGTTGCAAGAGCCTTTGGTTTAGTTTTCTTGGTGACAGTGCATATACACAACTAGAAAGGCAAGTTGTGAAAGGAAGGCTATTGATGGAAAATAAACAGAGACATACTACATATAAATTGATAGCATGGATAAGTTGTTTATACCTTGGAGATTGCTATATTAATGTCACTCAGCTCAAGTTCACTACTCTGAGATTTTCCAGGTTGCTAGGGAGGAAGATGGACAAAACTGCATTCGGTGAGTTTACCAAATCTTTGTGGGAGGATGTAGTTCAGTTTGAGTATTGGAAAGAATGCACCAAAGTCTTGCAGATCCAAGATCTTAGATTATATGGATATTCCTATTGGGTACATGGTATTGGCATAAAGGAATATGAGTCTTCAAGTTTTCATAGTGTTCTATGGCAGGAATTGCAACATCTCACAGGTACAGGATCAAGGCTTTTTATGCAATATAACATAATTTTGAAGCATCATGGTTTTCATTGCTTGAGGACAAGCAATTTTGAGGAGGGGAGATTTGCCATGTCCCCTTTATAGTAGAATTAAATTGGTAAAATTATTAGTCCATTCCTATTTTCCCATGGGCTAATGTAAATCAAAAGGGAAAATATTTTATTTAATATTTTAATTGTAATCCTGCAAATTAAGGATTTATTATTTTCAGGAGCAATTAAATATTACATATTTTTATTTAATTTCACAAGTGGGGGAATGGGGTTTAATGAGGTGTAATTATAAATCCCAAGAGAGAATTTAGAAGATTTTATGACAGTTATGACAAGATTCTATGACAACATCTATGACAGGTTGTCATAGTGGGAGTTATTTTCTATTTTTAGAGAAGAATCTTGCATGGGCTATTTTGGTGAGCATCTTTGGAGGGAATTTGTTGGAAATTAAATTATTTTAATTTATTTTACAAGAGAGGGATGTTTGTATTTGGATCCATTATAAATATGCAAGTGTTTTCTTTGAGGAGGGCTTTTTGATCATTTTACAACCCAAATTTTTGAATTTGAGCACTTGTGCTTGGATTTTCTTCAGTGGATGAAAACCCATTGGAGTTTGTGGTGCAGGCGCACCTACCTGACAGCTGGCCTCCATGAGGCAGTTAGTTAGTTTAAGTCTTGTTAATGTTTCCAAGAAGGTCTGATAAGACCAATGCATGTAATAAGGTCATGTTGACCATGCTTTGCTATTTTTAGATAGTTGTTAGGACAGCTGTTATGCTGTAGGTCCGCTTGGATCTCCCAGCCGCCTGGAGAGATTTTCCCAGCCGCTTGGAGTCGAGTGGTAGTACTCGCAGGAGATCCTATATATGCATGAGGATCGATTGGTTTTAGATCATCGAGCTAGGTTGCACAGAGTGAGACAGAGAGAGAGACTGATCATTGTAATTGCATCTGTTGAAATCAATAAAGATCCTGTTTGTGTTCATTTTCTGTTTGATCTCCACTGTGTGATCGATTTGCTGTTTTGGTGGTTTCATGGATTCGCTGATCCATTCCACCGGTTGATTCGTCGAATCGGTGGAATGGTTATGTACAGTAGGTTAGGATTTAGTTTGTTTGTTTGCATGCAGGTGTGCAGGATCACCGTCAAGAGATGTTGAGAACCCTAGCATGGGTATGTGCTAGGTCGAGCTGATAGTTAGAGTTTGGAAGATCACCCTGAGAGTAGATCGGGTCACCCCAGGAGGATCGGCGAATTGAAAATTCGCTAAGGTTGGAAATTCGTTACAACGGCATCATCAGGATATTTCGGTGTATATCCTGCAGTCGCTTCGGGTGACATCCAAGTAAGTGGAGTTGAGCATGATGCAGTCGATTGCATGAAGTGAATGAGCGTCGGGGTGATCATCATCAGGTATTGCCGAGGAGGAGCGTATCGGCATAAGGTAGAAAATCGGGTTGATAAAACCATCGCGGGCCGAAAAAGTTAAGTTTGGCCAACAGCAGGATATTGAGGAACTGCATGTGACGTCATCGTCATCAGGATATACGTCATTAGGATATCGGGGCAGCAGGATACTGAGGGAGCTGCATGTGACATCATCGTCATCAGGATAATCGTCATTAGGATATCGGGGTGACGTAAGCATCGAAGGGAAAGTGCGTGAAGTAGAGTATCATCATCAGGATATATGGGAGGAACTGGATGTTCCATATCCTGCTGATTAACATGATGTTGAACATCATGATGCTGAAGATAGTGAAGTTAGAGGTCGTCGGTAAGATGAACAGTGAACGTCAGGAGGATGTTTGCGCTTGCCAAATATGATGATGCTGCCGATAGTCGGATATGATGATGCTGCTGACATGTGAAAGGGCGAAGGCTTGTCTGCAGGAGGATATCGGTCGGCAGAGTAAATATGATGATGCTGACAGTGTTAAGGGAAATATGATGATGATGATGAAGGGTTGCGGACATCCATGCTGTATGTCAAGGTTATAGTGTGGATGCCTTTGCATCATAGTGGTATCAGAGCTCAGCAAAAGGTCTGGGCTGTTGTGTGTTGATTCTGTCACCGAAAGGGCAGAGGTAGAGTTGATTCTGTCACCGAAAGGACAGAGGTAGAGGAGTGAGAGGTTGACAAAATGCCTCCGAAAGGTAGTGGTACTACAAGGGAATTGCAGGAGATGAAGGAAAAACATGCCAGAGAGATGAGGAAGATGAAGGAGCTTGCTGAAGCACTTCAAGCCAGCCTGGAAAGGAACAAAAAGAGGGAAGTGGAAGACAGTGAGTCTGAAGAAGATGAAGATGCTGTTGAAGAGTATGAAGAGGTAGCTAAAGATCTGGATGCTGAAGACCAGAGATTGGCAAAACTGTTAAAGGCAGTGCAGAGTGATAAACCTAAGGTAAAGGTTGATGTTTCCAAGTATAATGGAAGTTTGAATGAAGATGAGTTACTGGATTGGATTGCTGCACTTGATAATCACTTTGAATGTGAAGATGTTGCTGAGGATCAGAAGGTAAAGATTGCAAAGACCAAGTTAGGAGGTCATGCTTTGGTATGGTGGGATTATGTACAATCCGAGAGAAGGAAACAATGGAAGTCAAAGATCACTTCATGGGATAAGATGGTAGCAAGGATCAAAGGTAAATTCTTGCCAAGGGATTATGAAATTTAGATGTTTAAGAAGCTGCAATTTTTAAGGCAGAAAGAAATGGATGTGAAGGCATATACTGAGGAGTTTTATAAATTGAGTATGAGATCTGGTCATCATGAGAATGAGGTAGAAAAGGTGGCTAGGTACTTGGCTGGTTTGAGATTGAACATACAGGATGAGTTAGTTTTAGCTAACCCTAAGAATGTGGAGGATTGTTATCAAATGGCAATCAGGATTGAAGAAAAGATGAATAGAGGACAAGATAAGTCCATGAGAGGAAGAGGAAACAATATGAGGGGAAGAGGATCAGCCCCTACACAAAGGCAAACCAATGAGGGACAAGAAGACACTGGTAAAGGACAAGGACAGTCTGATTTCAGAGGTGGATGGAAAGGTAATAGAGGAAGATTTGGAGGTGGTAGAGGTTCTACTACATTTTCAGGAAAGTGTTACACCTGTGGTGAGTTTGGTCATCCATCTTTCAAATGTCCAGAAAGCAAAGGTTCATCATCCAGAAATGATAGAACAAATGACAAGAGAGTACAACTTGTGCAAGAAGAGAAAGTAGAGCAAAGTGTGCAGAGTTCAAACACTTATCAAAGAGATAGGGAGCCTGACAATTATGCATATCCTGAGGATGGAGAAGCATTGATGCTTAGAAGAATTAGTTTGCAGGCATCAAAGGACATGATGCAAAGAAGAGCTCTTTTCAAGACCACATGCAAGAGCAAAGGTAAAGTATGTAAGGTTGTCATTGACACTGGTTCAATAGACAACATGGTATCTCAGGAAATGGTGGATAAACTGAATTTGGAAAGGATTCCACACCATCACCCTTACAAGGCATCTTGGGTGAGTGATAGTCAATCACTTTTTGTCTATGAACAGGCATATGTTGATTTTCAGATTGGAGCATATCATGATAGAGTTTTATGTGACATTTTGCCCATGGAATGTTGTCACCTACTGTTGGGTAGACCATGGCAGTTTGATAGAAGGGTACTGTATGATGGGTATGCTAATACCTACACCATCAAGAAAGATGGGAAGACTATTAGGTTGATGCCATTGCAGGAAGATGCTACAATACAGGGAGCAGCCAAAATCATTTTAGTGGGAAAGAAGGAGTTTGTGCAGATGCCTATAGGAGCAGGCATAAAGGCAGTTGAGGACACTGCAGAGAAAGGAGTTGTTAAGGACAACAGGTTAAAGAAAGTTACAGTTTTGACTGACAGAGGTCAGCAGCAGGTGCAAAAACAGGTTTGCAAACAGCAACCAGTTGAGAGGAATGACAAGGATGTTGTCATAGTTGGGACTATTGTTTGTCCTATAAAGATTGAAAGAAAGATAGAGTTGAACATTGCAGAAGTTCAAGAGGCAGTTCAGACAGAGGTTCTGGTCAGACAACCTAACAAACCCAGGGTATGTGAGAGAAGGGCCTACATTGACAGGCATGAGGATTTACTTGCCAGAAAGCAAGTTACAGTTCAGAAGTCTTGGAGCAGCCAAGAGACAGCAGAGGACAAAGCTGGAACAGGTCAGAACACTGACATGACAAAGTGTAAAGGTGGAGGACTTCCACACCCAAACTCATGGGACATGAGTTCTTTTCTGTTGGGGAGTATGGTGCAGGAGCACCTACTTGACAGCTGGCCTCCATGAGGCAGTTAGTTAGTTTAAGTCTTGTTAATGTTTCCAAGAAGGTCTGATAAGACCAATGCATGTAATAAGGTCATGTTGACCATGCTTTGCTATTTTTAGATAGTTGTTAGGACAGCTGTTATGCTGTAGGTCCGCTTGGATCTCCCAGCTGCCTGGAGAGATTTTCCCAGCCACTTGGAGTCGAGTGGTAGTACTCGCAGGAGATCCTATATATGCATGAGGATCGATTGGTTTTAGATCATCAAGCTAGGTTGCACAGAGTGAGATAGAGAGAGAGACTGATCATTGTAATTGCATCTGTTGAAATCAATAAAGATCCTGTTTGTGTTCATTTTCTGTTTGATCTCCACTGTGTGATCGATTTGTTGTTTTGGTGGTTTCATGGATTCGCTGATCCATTCCACCGGTTGATTCGTCAAATCGGTGGAATGGTTATGTACAGTAGGTTAGGATTTAGTTTGTTTGTTTGCATGCAGGTGTGCAGGATCGCCGTTGAGAGATGTTGAGAACCCTAGCATGGGTATGTGCTAGGTCGAGCTGATAGTTAGAGTTTGGAAGATCACCCTGAGAGTAGATCGGGTCACCCCAGGAGGATCGGCGAATTGAAAATTCGCTAAGGTTGGAAATTCGTTACAACGGCATCATCAGGATATTTCAGTGTATATCCTGCAGTCACTTTGGGTGACATTCGAGTAAGTGGAGTTGAGCATGATGCAGTCGATTGCATGAGTGAATGAGCATCGGGGTGATCATCATCAGGTATTGCCGAGGAGGAGCGTATCGGCATAAGGTAGAAAATCAGGTTGATAAAACCATCGCAGGCTGAAAAAGTTAAGTTTGGCCAACAGCAGGATATTGAGGAATTGCATGTGACGTCATCGTCATCAGGATATACGTCATCAAGATATCGGGGCAGCAGGATACTGAGGGAGCTGCATGTGACGTCATCGTCATCAGGATAATCGTCATCAGGATATCGGGGTGACGTAAGCATCGAAGGGAAAGTGCGTGAAGTAGAGTATCATCATCAGGATATATGGGAGGAACCGGATGTTCCATATCCTACTGATTAACATGATGTTGAACATCATGATGCTGAAGATAGTGAAGTTAGAGGTCGTCGGTAAGATGAACTAGTGAACGTCAGGAGGATGTTTGCGCTTGCCAAATATGATGATGCTGCCGATAGTCGGATATGATGATGCTGCTAACATGCGAAAGGGCGAAGGCTTGTCTGCAGGAGGATATCGGTCGGTAGAGTAAATATGATGATGCTGACAGTGTTAAGGGAAATATGATGATGATGATGAAGGGTTGCGGACATCCATGCTGTATGTCAAGGTTATAGTGTGGATGCCTCTGCATCAGTTTGCAGCTGTGGATAGAAACCCATTGGTTGCTTGGATCAAAGGATGGAAACCCTTTGGTTATTGAGGGCATTCTCACCCAAGGAGTGCATTGGAGCTTCAAAGAATTGATAGATTTTGATAGTTTTTATGTAGTTTGCTTGTAGGTGGATTTATATGCAGTTTTGATATTTCCTGGAGCATTTTGAAGTATTGTAAGTGTTTGCAGGTGTGGAATTCATGGTTTTTTGTGTTTACTATTTTTGCATTAGTATTTTTTCCTGTGTCCATTTATTGTAAGATCTGGTATTGTTTTTGTGAGTTTGGAGCAGTTTTAGTGTGTACTGGAGCTGGGATTTGAGTAGTTAGCAGTTAGTAGTTGTGGGTTTGTTATCAGAGTTTTATTCTACTTTTATTAGTCATATCAGACCTCATATAAATTTTATTTCATCAGAAAATTATATAATTTAATATTGGGTTTATCAAATATCATTTTTGTGCTACTAGGTGAAATTGGGTGTAGTGAAATTGTTAGTTTTGCATGCAAATTTGTGTCTATGAGTAAATTTGAAAAATTTCTGATATGTAACAGAATGAGGCCATACCATTACTTATATTTGAAGATAATTATCAGTATTTTATGTTTAAATAAGTTTCCCTTTGCATTTGTGTTAAAATTATCAATTTCGGGATCAATCGGTGTAAGGGAAAATTGGGTGTTTTGAAAGTTAATTAAAATTTTATTTTTAGATTTGATTGTTGGGTGCAAATATTTTATTTGGGACATTACAAGTGCACCTAAAGGAAAGTGCCTTCCCAGTTTCTATTCTTTTAATAGAGAATAAATCTTGTGGGTTAACCTCCACCGTGGTTTTCCCTTAACTGGGTTTCCACGTAAAAATCTTGGTGTTATGTGTGTTGATTATATTTCTGCTCTTGTGATGTTGATTCATGCTTTCATGGTTATATCATTAATATGTAAATAAGTGATAAAGAAGATAAGTTGCAATAAAAGATAAAGTTTTGAGATAATTGATTTACCCCCCCTCTCAGTTTTCAGCCCTAATTTCAACAAGATATTCTTTGAGCTGATCAAATGCTGCTTGACACTTATCATCCCATCGAAATGAGAATCCTTTCAGAATAAGTGTTGAAATGGTTGACATTTATCTGCTAGCTGTGAGATAAACCACCTAATGGATTGTAACCTTCCTTGAAGGCTCCTTAGTGCTTTCAGATTCTTTGGTGGAGGCATCTCTATAATAGCCTTGACTTTTGTTGGGTCTACTTCAATGCCTTTGCGAGATACAATGTATCCCAACAATTTTCTTGAGGTTACCCCGAAGACACACTTCTTTGGATTGAGTCTTACTTGATATTTTTTGAGTTTGTCAAAGATTTGTCCTAGAACTTGTATGTGATCTTCCCTAGAAGACTTTGCTAGTATATCATCAACATAGTCCTCCATGATGTGATGAAAGAGATCATGGAATATCATTGTCATTGCTCTTTGATAGGTTTCACCTATATTCTTAATTCCAAATGGCATGACACACCAACAATAGGTACCCCAAGGACAAGTGAAAGTTGTTTTATGTTGATCTTCTTCTGCTATCATTATTTGATTGTAACCAAAAAATTTATCCATTAGAGAAAGCATTTCATGACTAGCAATCAAGTCTACTATGAGATGAATGTTTGGAAATGGAAAGTCATCTTTGGGACATGCTTTGTTAAGATCTTTGAAGTCAGAACACATGCAGATCCCCCCATTTGGTTTAGACATAGGTACAATGTTGGAAACCCATTTTGCATAATCAATAGGTTTGATAAACTTTGCATCTAATAGCTTCTGTATTTCCACTTTCACCAAGAGAGTGATATGTGGATGCATCTTTCTTAGCTTTTGTTTGACCAATTTAGCTTTTGGATCAACCATAAGATAGTGAACTACTAGTGAAGTGTCCAACCTAGGCATATCAGCATAGGTCCATGCAAAGTTGATGGTTCTTTGTAAGAAGAAGTTGGTAAGATTCTTGTTCTCTTGTTCTGATAATGATGCTGCAAGGAATGTTGTCTTTGGATTTTTCTCTGTGCCAAGGTTTATCTCTATAGAATCTTCTACTAAGAGAGTTGATTTCTTTTGATACTTAGATGGTAGGGGAAGGTCAAATCCTCCATCCTCAGGTGCAACAGTTGGTTTTTCACCTTTGGATATGTCCTTTGTTTTTACTATTTTGTGATCGGGAGGTGCCACAGTGTGGTTTTCACCTAGAGATCTTTCTTTATTTTCACTTTTGCGACTGGAGGATTTGGCATTCTCACCAAAATAAGTTGTTTGCTCTAGTTCCATTACAAAACTAGCTTTGTGATCACCAAGAGGGATACCATCTTAGAGTCCCATGAGCTCAACAATAGCTTCATCATTTTGAAATACATCTGGAATGGGGGTCCCTTGTTGGTCCCAATCGATAAGTTCAGGGTAGACAAGTGTTACAATCTGGGTGTTGGTAGTGGATGTTAAGGATATAGATGATAGCATAAATATGGAGGATTTAATGAATAGGTTAGTCATATGGAAGTAAGAGTCATCGATGATATCCTCTTTAGATGTTGAATCTATGAGAGAAGTTTGTGCTACCTCGTCGAGAATACCCTCAATGTCCAAGGCACGTGATACCTTCCTACCAAATCCTATCCCCTTCTTGTCTAGTTTCTTCTTCACAATAATGGGTTCCATTTCACCTTGATTATTTTTTCCAAGGCCCCCTTTGCCTTTGTAGGCCATATTCTTCACAATTCTTAGGCCATTACCATATTGTTGGGCTGGTATTGTGACTATCTCTTTCTCCTTGTAGAGCCAAGAAGAGATGTATTCAATAGTTTCCTCTGCCAATAATTTTCCCTCTTGGAATTGAGTTAGGGATGCTGGGGGAGGAATAGCTACTTTCTTAGTTGCTTTGGCTATGGGTAGTTGGTTGTGAGATTTAGGGGATAAGGGCATCTGCCCTACACAACAAGATTTTGAAATATCATATTCTCCAAAGCCTATATCACAAATGTGAGCTTTGATTTCAGGAATAGGATGAGGATTAGGTTCAACTTCAGAGGCTTTTTCAGTTTTTCAGAGTTGACATACAATGGGGATTCATGGGATTTGTCATTATTTGGTACTTGGTTGGAATTCTTATAACTGCCTTGCAAGACATGCCATAATTAAAAGGGATTAGGATCTCCTGGGATAGTGATCTCTGTACCATTGAATGGGAACTTGAGAGACTGATGGTACATTAAGGGAACATCTTTCATGGCATAGATCCATGGGCATCCTAGGATAATGTTGTAAGGTAGCTCAATGTCAAGGACTTGGCACGTAGTTTCTAGCATGACAGGGCCTACTTATATAGGGAAGTGGATAACACCTTCTGAATGGTGCTCAACATCATCATACCCTTTGATTGTAATGGATTGATCAATGTTGACATGATCATCAGAGTATCCCAACTGTTTAAGTAGTTTGAGAGAATAGATATTGAGACCAACACCACCATCTATGAGTATGCATTTGATGTTTCGTTTATGGATGAAAACTTTAATGTGAAAGGCATCATTATGACATGGATTGTGGGATGGGAGATCCTTTTCAAAAAAGACCACATTGTAAGGTGAGGCAATGTTACCTATTATAGCTTGGAAATCTATGACTGCTATGTTGGTAGGAATCAAAAACTCTTGTAAGGATTTTTCTATCACAACTTTATGTGTGGGTGATGACTATAGAAGGTCCAAGATAGAGATTTGTGTAGGGTTTTCCCTAGATGTTCTACAAGATTGTAATCAGATTAAGTTGGGACACTTGGTGTAGGACCACGAAGGGTGACACAACCATGACGAGTTGTAATTACACAATCTGTAGATTTGCCTTTGATTGTGAGGGTAGATACATGACTTTCTTCAAAATGACCCACAATAGAGTCATATGAAGTTGAAGCTTTGTTAACACCTTTACCTTTGTTAGGGTTTTGACCTTGACCATGGTTAGGGAATGAATCCTTGTACATGTTGAGGTATTTATTGGTGTTTTGAGTTGGTGGTTCATCATCAAAAGTGATTTGTTTTATGTCGATAAGGTTTTGGATCAGGTGTTTATGTTTCATGCATGATATGGTTTTGTGTCCTTTGGTCCTATGGTAATCAAGACATTCATTATATTTGTACCATGTGGTTTTGTAAATAGGTTCACCATATGGGGGAGCATCTGGTAAGGTGATGGTCCATTGTGTATAAGTTTCTATAGAACGGACTCTATAGGCTCTTCCAAGGGAGTGAATTGATGTTGCAGAGGGTAATCTTGTTGAGGTTGCTCTTGTTGTCGTCATTGTTGGTTTTGTTGAGGCAGAGTTTGACTTGGTTTTGATGAAAGATGAAGGGGTGTTTGCAGTGTTTGGACATGTTTGGAATCTACCACACCATCATTGACCATGTTTTAATTTTTGTTCCAAAATTTTGGTTTGTCATTTGATTGTTGTTGGGGAGAATTGTCTTTGTTGTCTTTGAAGATTTTGACCACGCCTTTGGCGATGAGGGCCTTTTCAATGTTGATGCCTTTATAGGTAATTTTATCAAAGGTTGTAGCACTAATAATTTGCAAATAGAAACCCAATTCTTGGTTTAGGTTCTGCACAATATGCTAACAAGCTGCTTTTCAGGTATTTTGAATGGGAATTTGCTAGCCATTTGTCTCCATCTTTGAAGGAAGGAGATGAGAGCCTCCCCATTTTTTTGTTTATTGTTGCATAGGTTGGTCATAGAGACCTCATGTTCTATGTTGTAGGAGAAATGGGTGGCAAATTTATTCGCAAGCTCATTAAAAGATTTGATACCTATGGGTAGGTGCGAGAACCATTCTATAGCTTGACCTCCAAGACTACGAGGAAAGAGGCGCATAAGTTATGTATCATTATGTGAGACCTCGAAGCAAGCAAGATAGAATTCTCTAAGATGGTATTTTGGGTCTCCTTCTCCTTTGTATTTATCAAATTTGGGAATAATGAAGTTATGAGGAAAAGGGATCATGGGTAATGACCGATCAAATGGATAAAGACAAACTTCTTCCAAAGAGAAGGTTTTCTTGGTGTGGCCAAATGTAAGATTAGATAATTGTTGTTGACCTCTACAAGTTTTAGCTCCATAGTTGTGGGAGGTGTTGGAAATATCTCTTTTTGTCGTAGAGGTGGTTGTTGTTGTCCATATGGAAGATTGTAGTGGAAGCCATGGGCATTGGTGTTATAAGGGTCATATGATTGGTTGGGGTTGTATGTGTTGTATGTTGGGTTTGGATTGGGTTGGTTTCGGGAGTTTTTATTTTGGGGAGGTGGGGGTGGTGCTAGGTAAGAATGTAGGCTTTGTGATGGTTGTAGATGAGTTTTATCTTTGGTATTGTGGAGGTGGTGTGAAGAAAGAATTATGTGGAGGAAAGCTAAAGTTTGCTGAGTTTGGTTGTGATGGTGGAGTATAGCCATAGGAAGTTTGGTTTTGAGAGTGTTGAGGGTTGAGATAGGTGTGGGTTAGGTTGAGAGTGGAAGATCATTGTTGTGGAGGGACATAGGTAGAAGGGTTTTGTTATGGTTGTGGTTGATTGAGATATGTGTTGAAAAAGGTTAGTGTAGATGATCGTTGTGGCAGAGGGACATAGGTAGATGTGTTTTGTGATGGTTGGGGTTGACTAATATGGGGATAGGTATGATTGAGTGTAGAAGAATGTTGTGGTGGAGGGACATAGGTGGTGTTGACGTTTTGTGATGGTTGGGGTTGCATGACTGATGAGCCAAAGAATTGACTCATTTAATTATCAATGTTTTCATGTTCTGATAAACTTTTAACAAACATATTGGCATATAAATACATATTATTATAGTTATATTTGTCTTGAGAATTTTTTATGCTTATGTTTTCTTTCCATTATGCTTTGATGAAATCTCTTTAGCTTTGATACTTGAATGACATTTTCTATGTGCATATCTCTTAATTTGTGGTATGAGTTGTGGATGTTAAATAAGGATTGCAGTTGTTGAACTCCAGATAGCTCCGGAGGCTGATACTTTCTAAGAATCATCCTCCCCTTGAGTTGATGACCTCCAACAATCATTCCTAGGGATACTCTAAGTCCAACAACACATCGAAACTAATGCCTCAATCCTAGCTGAAGCTCTTGAATCACACCACCATGTCACTGAACTTTGGTGACTCAAATAACTGACAACAGACATTAGTTCCAGCTATTGCTGCCACTAGGCATCCCACTATTTTAGGGAACTCATGAAGTTCACCCAACTAATCACCTTATTCAGATTGTGGATCTAGAGTTCTCTACAATTGATTGCATAGTTAAGTAAATAATACAACTGGCTATTCCAGTTCGTAGGAATTAGTTAACAGCTAGATTTTCCTTTCAATAAGCATGCAATTGGCTATTCTAGTTTGCTGCAGTTAGAATTGCAATTAGTATCTCTTTCCAATAAGTCTTGATTGTAAAAGTAGGAGAGCCATGGCATATTTTTAGTTAGTTCCTATTTTTCATCAGATAGTTGTTCATCGCAGTTTGTTTCTAGCAGAAGTAAAACTTTTGAGTTTAGGCATGTATGTTCTTTGACTGAGAATAAAAAGCAAATGAAGAGAGATTTCATCTGAAAGAGTTGTTAAGAAAAGAGGATCATCTCCAGCTAGGAAAGTAGGGCCTACTTCCCCATCTTGGAGGAGATCTCTTGGTATTCTGTTTGTGTTATTTCTGTTCCTGTCTATTTCCTTGCTGCAAATTGTTATGTGTGTTTCTACTGTTATATGTTCTTACCTGTAGGTTTATTCTTCAAAAATAGAAAATCATAAAAATTAGATTTGTTATCTCTTAAAGCACTATGATGTTCAGAGTATTTCATGGCTAAGAAATAAGAATAGATTCCATTCCTTTTCATTTACTATTTCTACAAGTGTGTTCATTTCCAGCAACTAGATTAAGCATTTATTTCAACAAGTGTGTTTATTTCAGCAATGTTAGAATAGTTTCATTCCCAGCAAGTGTGTTTCTTTCCAAGAAAATTAAGGTAGTTTATTTCATGAGAAAGAAGACCAAAACTCCAACTCTACAAGGGTCCCTAAACTGATCCTTGGTCATAAACTATTCCATTCAAACCCCCCCAAACAGTCTTATCGTAGATTGCTCTAGACACCTCCAGATTGATAAAGATAAATGATGATGTATTAAAAAACACTACAATGACCTCATCATTTTTGGCACCGTTGTCGGGGAAAAATCTACAAATCATTGTAGGTTTAAGGTGTTGATAAGACTTTCGATCCATTAGTTTATGAGTAGACTTAGGGATGCTTTAGGTTGATTCATTAGACATCCTATAGCAGATAGACCTCTGGAGGCTATTTTGGAAGAACCTCTAGATCACCTGATCAATCAAGTATCACCTGTACTATTAGAGTCTTCCAACTCATCTGCCACATCCTTAACAATGGGTGATCAGGAAGATCTAGCTAATAATAGAACCTTCTCTTATCTGATTGCCATCATTCCTAGGGTAAATGAGCCCCCTATGAAAAACATATCACCTACATTTTTACCTACCTTTAGGGGAAAAATGTCAGAAGATCCAGACCAATTCCTATTTGAGTTCAAAGTCCTCTGTCAAACTTATGACTATGCTACAGATGACCAGAAGTTGAAACTGTTCCCTTCCACTCTTAAGGAGTCAGCTTTAAGGGAATGCCCCTTGAATAGAACTGAGTTGTGTAAAATTTGTGAGAAAAATCATCCTACCAATGAGTGTGCCCTACTTCCCGAGATTAAAAACAAACTGAAAAAGGTTCCAGTAAATGAGGAAGAGCTAAATTTTATTGGTCAAAAACAACCTACTTATGGATTTAATCAGTTTCAAAACTAATATGCTCGAAGAGGAAACTCTTATAATGGGCCCTGGGGAATGCAAATGTCAATGCAAATACCAATGCAATGGGGTCCATGGCCTCAACAAGATTGGACAAATCAACCCTAGTCCAATCCACAATGGGCTCCTCAATATAGTTAAAGAATGAGAAGATTTGGAAACCAACCTCAAGCCTTAGTCCCTGGACCTTCACAGCCTGCGAATGCAAATCCCAATGAGTAGGTAAACTAGCCATCAATGTCTGCACAACCAGTTCCAAACCCCAAGAACAATAGGCCACAACAATAGGTGTACAATACTAATCCAAATACAACAAACCTAAATGTTGTGGAGATTAATGATATCCAACTCTGATCTAGAAATGTGCCTATAACTATACCGATTGAGGAAGTCATTGAAGAAGAAGAAGTGAGTCCTAAAGATGATACACAACAATCCAATAAGAAGGCTAAAGCAAAAGAGATAGAAGAGATTCTAAAGGAAACCTCTGTTCCATTCCCAGAATGATTGAAACAGGTTCCTTCACAATCTAAGGAAAACCAGCCCTCACATGATGAATCCCAATTAATTAGGGAACTTAGAAAAATGCACATTGAAGTTCCTTTGTTACAAGTGATAAAAGAGATTCTTGAGATAAACCCGACCATTAAGAATTTGTGTCTAAAACTTCCATGTAGAAAAATAAAATTACCCAACACTATCCAAGTGGAAGGAAAGCTTGCGGATGTCCTATCAGGAAAGTTAATCCCTTAAAAAGATGGGGATCCTGGGAGCTCGGTCATTATGGTAGACATAAAAGGGGTATCATTTTCAAATGTTTTGATAGATTTGCAGGCTGCCATTAATGTAATGACATTAGAGACTATAGAAGCTTTGGCATTGACACATGTTTAGCCAAATTCAACTGTATTACAACTTGTAGACCTATCTATTACCAAACTAGAAGGAATTTTGGAAGATGTCATAGTCACTATTAACACTTGGGACTATTCAATTGATTTCCTTATCCTATAGACAAGAAAGAAACATTCAGTATACCCAATAATCCTGGGAAGACCTTGGCTGGCTACAACAACAACGCTTATTGACTGTAGATTTGGAAGTATGACCATTTCAAATGGAAAAAGACTTAAGGAACTTTCTATCTATCCACTGGCCAAACTATTTCTGCAATACGAAAATAAACCATGGATAGATGACTTGATGGATTATGATGAAGAAGATGCCTCCTCATTGGCAATGGTAACAATTGTAGAACACTTTAAAGAATTTAATGAAGAATATAAGGAGCTGGACCCAAATGGTGAACTCTCTTTATATAGTGCTACCCAGCAAGAGGTCTCCAGATGGCTCTAGAGAGATCCGAAGGGATCCTTCAAAGCTTTTAATTGCCCATACTCTGAAAAGATTACCTCCCATGTAAGTTACCAACAAGCAAAAACTCTCCACCAAGTTGCACCTCACCTTTATCCTTTAAACACACTGTTAAATCCTTATAGAGAACTTCTTTCTATCCATGTTGGCATGAAGCAAATCCCAGTCCAAACCAACAAATGACTTTCTATTAGAAATTGGTTAACAGAAGTGGAAGAAGTTTGGTTGGCAAAGTTGTTACAAAACCACACCCAGGCTTTTGCATGGGAATACAAAGACATGAAAGGAATCCATCCCAATGTTTGTACACACCATATTTATACTAAGGATGTCCGACCTGCTAGGCAACCACAACGAAGGATCAACCCAGCCTTAAAAGACATAGTGAAGGAGGAAATAGAGAAACTATTGTAGGTAGGATTCATTTATCCCATCTTTGACAGTCAATGGGTATCGCCATTAGTAATACTACCCAAAAAGAATGGAAAATGGTGAGTTTGAATAGATTATAGGGAGTTGAACAAAGCTACAAAGAAAGATTATGTTTCACTCCCTTTCATTGACCAAGTTCTAGACAACCTGGATGGAAGTCACTATTTTTTCTTCTTGGATGGTTTCAGTGGCTAGAACTAGATCTGGGTAGCTCCAGAGGATCAAGATAAGACAACCTTCACCTACCCATGGGGGGTATTTGCCTACAGAGTCTTGCCATTTGGATTGTACAATGTGCTAACCACATTTCAATGTGCTATTTTGGCAATATTTGCTGATTTAGCGAATACATGTGTAGAGGTCTATATGGATGACTTCATAGTGCATGGAAAAACCTTTGATGAAGCCCTGAATAGTTTAAATAAGGTACTTGAAAGATGCAAAGAACACCACCTATCTCTAAACCATGAAAAATGCTTCCTCATGATGACTGAGGGAATTGTACTTGGTCACCACATCTCACAGGAGGGAATGAACGTAGATCCCAAAAAGGTCAAAATCATTAAACAAATTCCCCCTCCTCATACTTAGACTAAGGTAAGAAGATTTCTAGGACATGTTGGCTATTATAGAACATTCATTGAAAATTTCAGTCAAAAAGATGACCCTATGTTCACTTTGCTAAAAAAAGATTTTGAATTTAAATGGACACTAGAATGCCAACAGTCATTTGAGGCCATCGAAAGTGCCCTCATAACAGCTCTAGCAATAAAATGACCGAATTGGGGAGAGTCATTTCACATCCACATAGATGCTTCCAATCAAGCAATTGGGGCAGTGTTAGGACAATTGAGTGAGTCTGGAGGTAAGCATGCAATATATTACATCAACAAAAACTTGAACCCTGTAGAGAAAAATTACACCACAACTAAAAAAGAATTTCTGCCAGTAGTTTATGCTATTAACAAATTTTGCCACTACATCACAAGCAATAAAATCTTCATACACATTGATCATGCGGCCATAAGATATCTGATGAATAAGGTTGTAGTAGGAGGTAGAATTATCAGATGGCTATTATTATTGTAAGAATTTGACATAACCATTGTTGATAAACTAGGCAAAGATAATGTTGTTGCTGACTTCTTATCTAGATTAAATGTGCAGGGAAATAAAGAACCAGTGGATGATGCCTTTCTTGATGAACATTTATTTGCTATCTCTATACAATCTCTGTGGTTTGTTTATCTAGCTAATTATCTAGTTTCAGGGAAATACCCACAACACTTCAATTCAAAAGAAATCAAACGACTAGTTTGTGAGAGCTCCAGATACAAGTGGCTAAATGGTTTTCTGTTTAAAAATTGTCTTGATCATGCATTACGTCAGTGTGTACAAGAAACAGAGGTGTATGACATAATCCATGCATGTCATGATGAAACTTCTGGTGGACACTTTTCAGCCATCAGGATGGGGCACAAGATCCTGGGAGCTAGATATTTTTGGCAAACAATGACCAAAGATATTCACCAATATGTCAAGCAATGTGATTAGTGTCAAAGAATGGGACATCCAACTTCCACCACAGAGATGCCACTATTGGCAAGAGGCACTGTGTGGCTTCATGAGTGTTGTCATTGATGGCAACAAAGTCTATCCCACACATCTGTAGTACATAGTATGCCTATACTGGAAGTCAGATTAAAGATTGTTTTGGTCCAGTGAACAAGAATAGAGTATGCAACAAGGTCCGACAATTAGGTCTGGATCTCTTAGATGGTATAACTCAGTAAGTTGCAAACTTGGGAAAGTCAAGAAGGGTATCATGACTACTATGTTCCAGAGATTTAGCCTTCGTTGATAAATCATGAAAAAGTTATGAGCATCTGTGTGTTGGGTTCCAGACAGGCAGAGCAGACAGAGGAAGAACTGACTGACAGAGTGTCAGAATTCAATCCAGATGAGTAAATGATGTTGATCAAATTATTTGTGGGATCATACATTATTGGCTGACATGATTAATGACTTCTCTATCTATGTTTTTGATACGCATCACAAATCAAGTTTAGATTTAGCCGATAGAGTAATTACTTGTAGTGTTCTTACTGCCGACTAGCAAGTTGATAGAAATTCTTTATGCAGATAAATATACCAGAGGGATTCCAGTATGTAAGTGTGTGTGGTGTGAAGAAACATGAAATAAAGTCCAAAAAAAAGTAGGATAAGTGTGGAAGTAGCAATTCAAGTCTAGTATGTGATAGAGCAACAACACTAAAATAGAGGAAGAACGAAGTGCATCAGATCAGTTTATTGTGCCGAACTGGAACTGAACTCTATCATTTATAGATGCCTCTCATCAGTTCAAACACTTGATTACCTTCTGTAAGTTCTATAGATAGTGAGTCTCTTGTAGGTAGTGTGCCTCTTGTGAGCAGTGTGCTCAGGTGATGAGCCTTAATTGGCAAGTACCATTTTGTACTCCTTTATTCTTTTTTTTAGAGAATACAATCTTGGGTTAGTCACCCCATGGTTTTTCCCTTAACAGGGTTTTCCATGTAAAAATCCTTGTGTTATGTGTGTTGATTTTATTTTTGTTCTTATGATCACATATGCTTTGTCATGCCCACATTTCCCAATAAAATTTCCCCACAATAACAAAATTTACAACACAAGCAAAATAAATAATTTTCACACATCCTTCATGCAACAAATAGAAATACAAAGGAAAAGCCATGAAATCCAACCTTAAAAAGCCCTTTAATGGATGAAGTTGATGTAGAGCTCCACTAGTATCTCCTCTCCAATTTCCTTCCTCCAAAAGAAAGACTCCCTTCTCAAAAAAAAAAACAATCTCTCTATGATCATAAGCAAGGGACAATAAATGGAGGATATAGGATGGCTAGAATAATTTCGGCATTAGGAGGCTATGAAGAGGAGAATAGAGAAGGAATTGGGCATTATGAGGATGCCAGAAGAATATTTCCTAGAGGAAATTAGGCATGATAAGAATGCAAGGATGAAGTCCCCTTACAAGAATGAAGTCCCCCTGCAAGAAATGAAGTCCCTCTGCAAGAAATGAAGTCCCCTCCTGCAAGAATGAAGTTTTATTCCCCCTAATTGCTTAGAGAAGGGTCTTATTTATAGATTTTTTGAAAAGGGAATGGAGGGTGAGGATCAAGAGTTGAGATCAAGGGCTCTCATTATTTGTGAATTTTAAATTCATAGTGGATGAATTAAAAATTCATTTTTTTAGGAAGAGTGGAATATGACAAATTGACTTTTCAATTCCATTAGTGGAGGATAAAATGAATTAAAGATTCATTTTTGGATAATGGAGGATATTAGCTAATTAAATATTAAGAATATTTAATTATATGTAATAAAATAACCCCACTCCTTTTTCCACTATCCCAAGTGGGATTAAAAAAATAACCCCACTATCCCAAGTGGAATTAAAAAAATATCCCCACTATCCCAAGTGGGATTAAAAAATATCCCCACTATCCCAAGTGGGATTAAAAAATATCCCCACTATCTCAAGTGGGATTAAAAAATATCCCCACTCATGAAGGACCACACCACTTCATGGGGACTCTCACCAAAAGTGAGGGAACAAGAAGATAAGCCCCTCCATTATTGGTGGACCATGGAGTCATTTCAAGCCTTGGTAATGGAGAAGGGATGGGCTTGAGTGTTGATCCCACTCATCCTATCCTTCCCATGCTTCCAAATTCGTCACTTAACTTCACTGTGAAGTTAAGGTGACCATATGGAGGTTAACAAGGGTTACCCAAGTCAAAAGTGACTCTAAACCCATGGGGTATAACCCAGGGTCAATTTTAACTTAGTTAGGACACCTAGGGTCAAGTTAAAACACAAGAAAAGGGTCTCAAAATTTAAAATTCAAAAATATGATAAAATTAAAAAAAAAAAATTCTTACAACACATATCATAATTTGAATTTACAAGAAGGTAGACTTAACCCATTCAACCTCATGCAAGACAACATTACAACATTAAATCAAACACAGAGTTGATCTTGGTTCCTTATGGAACTAGATTAGTTTCACAAGGGATTACAACATAAGGTGCGGAATGATCTCTAGTATTTGTGGTTTTGTTAGAAATACCTGCACACTCAACCTCAAAGTTAATTCCACATATTCATATCATAGCCGAAGCAAATTTAATACATGCATTTCTAAAGCATACCACAGTTCTTATAAACATAATGAAATCACATGACATTTTTCTTTCTAACATAACCCAATTAGTTTCCCTGTAATATAAACATTAATTAGACATCACCCAATTAGTTTTTCCTATAAAATAAACATCTATCTAACATCACCCGATTTGTTTTCTCTTAAAGAAAACATCTAACTAACATCACCCAATTAGTTTTCCTTTAACATAATAAGGTTTAATAGTTTGAAAATTTGGGATCAATAGTCCCACAAATGTAAAAGTATCAACAACAGTAAGGTAATTAGTCACATGTACGGAAATGAAAAAGTGTAGGCCTCACATACTCCCCCCCTAAAACTGTACTTCCTCCTGGAAGTCATCAAAGAGGTGAGGATAAAAGGAACTCATAAGATTATAAAGTATGATAACTAAATGTTATAAAGGCATAATCCTATTCACAAAGCACACTATATTGATTGAAATTAACATAAGGAATTTCATGTTAATCAATCATTATCACACATGCATAAGGAATTCATACATCGTACAACCTATTTATATAGAACATCAACTCATATATAGATACATCAATTACAGATCTTACATCTAAACACATATTTCATTCATCCACATTACAGGAATTAACTTCACAAGTCCCACATAAAGGTTTAGGGGGATGTCATAGTCTCATCATAGAACCAAGTAACCAATAACTAGTGCCAAGTAACCAAAGATCGAAGAACTAGGTAGAATGATGGTCTCAGGGCCACACACCTGGGGGTCTCACCATACATTCCCACAATGGCCTACCTCTTGTTTGTATAAGGGGTTTAGCCTCCAAGAGATAACCAATATAAGAACAAGATCCCTAGGAAGGTAAGTGGATATTGACCAGCCCATACTAGTCCACACCTACCCCCATCCTCAAAAGTTTTCCATGTCTGCTTCCTTATATACACTCCACCAGAGGTCGCTCCATCGACATGGCGAGAAGAACATCATGACACAAGACCAGCACTAGAAAAATAGAAAGAACCTAGCTTAGCCAATAGAAATATCTAGAAAAGCCAAGAGGAGAAGTCTCTAAAACCTAATTTAGAATAAATAAATAAATGAATAAATGCGCGCAATTTCAACATTAAAACAACTTAACCATAGGAGTCACACGAAAAAGGAAGAATCAAAGGTTGTGGCTAAGCTACTTTTAGACAAGATAAAATAACATGGCTAGTCCACACAACCAAGATACAAAAAGGTCACCAAACAACCAAAAGAAATAATCACAATCCAAGAAAGTGCACATTACATCACTATGTGACCACCATTAAGGCACCAATAAGGAAGGAGGGAAACACGATCACTACATGTGTTATGCAAACACAACCAATGCAATAACATCATGTAGGTAAGTATTATCAATGCACCTTCACGTACTCTTACATGGAATCGTGCCCTTCTCAAAGGTAACACGTCATCAATATAGTACATCGTGCCCTTCTCAAAAGTACACGTTATCAATATAGTACGGCGTGCCCTTCTCAAAGGTACATGTCATCATTAGAATGTAAATGTCTCTAGGATACTACACATCCACTCAAATAAGATACCAAGGTAAGAATAAACCTGCACAAGTAGTATGGCCTCGAGCAAATCACATGCCCATACCAAAACATAACCAAGATCCCATGTCAAATGCCAATAGTATCGTCAAGGAAACCAAGCATGATAGGATAACACTATGGGCCTCTCAAAGGTCCATTCACTAAGGAGAAGTAGGGGGTACTCTAGCATAGGAAGGTATGGTTGGTTGGGTAATCCCAACTCATGCCACAACACGTTGCCATAGCTTCCTAAGTTCTTCCTCTCCACTACTTAACTCCACACGTGGAAGGTCTCCAACTCCAAGATTGGACCTTACAGGGTATACATACAAGCAGCCACACAAGCATGAGTCCATCATACTTGTAGTTATACACTCAACTCATGGATGGATACTGTTGTGTGGTTACACAACACGCCCCATTTTGCATTATCAAAACAGGGACCCAACTTTTTGGCTTGGCTTGTGTTGTCTGCTTTCTAGCGGTTTGGTAAAAATGAGTCAGGTGCATCATCATCATGATATTCGATGAGGTTGGTCATCATCATGAGGTCAGTTTGTCAAAGTTCATATTTTGTTTCTATGACCTCATATTTAGAAAGAGCTTGAAATTCTAGGCAGGTTTGCCTTTTACATCACCTAAAAATTCGTCCATATGAGGAAGTTATGCACAGTCAAAGTTTTGGTCAAACATGATAATCGCAAGAGGATCATCATATTTTTATATCCTCAGTCATGTTGTCAAGGTCATCATGATCTTGATCTATCACCCGATAAAAATCATGCAGTCGAAATATCCGGACGTCAATCTTAGGTGATAGTGTGTTTTACCCGTCAAATGACCTTAGGCGCATCGTGGGCATCATGTTTTGAGTGTAACCCGATATTTCATAACAACGAGCATCATGATATTTTTAACATCACCTGATATTATAATATCATGCCGATATTATAATATCACCTTGCTTAGAAAGTCCACTATCTGCATAATTTGCATGCGCATGTCAAAGTCCTATCGGAGGGTCATCATCCTGATCTTTCAAGAGAGGGTCATATGTGCTGATATTCGCTAATATGATGATGACATCATCATATCCTCCTGATCTCCTTTTGCATGATCATGATGATCACCCTATCTTTTAAGGGAGGGTGATATTCCATTCCTTAGCATGATCATATTTTAAATATCACCCTAGCGCTAACCTGATGATGACCTCAACTCATCCTCATGCTTCGAAGACGGAATATGATGGTTACGTCATCATGATATTCGATGAGGAGGATCATCATATTTTTATCCTGTCATGTTGTCAAGATCATCATGATCTTGTTTGTAACCCGATATTTCGTAATGTGCTCCTACCGAGAAATATGACCTTAAGCAAATATCCTGATGACGTCATCCCGATCTGATAAACGAAGAAGCAAATATTAGGAGGACATCATCATCACATTTCCCTTCGGCAGTATATTTTCCAAAACATGATCCGGTTCGCGAATATGACGATGACGTCATGTTCTAAGTTTAAACAAAAGCCCCGGATATCCTGATGATCATCATCATCCTGATCTTTCGAGAGGGTTACCTTGGCCGCAAAGGGGTCATATTACATTCACCACCTGATCATTTTCCTTAGGTGACCCGATATTACATTTATCCCCTGATCTTAACTAAACATGACGGTGATGTCATCTTTTGCATTTTAATGAAGCCCGAATATGACGATGACGTCACCATCATATTCCTTTCCTCAGCAGCAGGATCATATTTCATATCCTCCTATTTTCCTTCGACATGATGATGATGATGATGTCATTCTTTTCCCCAATATACAGAAGCGAAACATGACGGTGACGTCATCAGGACATTCGGAAGGAGGAGCATCATATTTCCAAAATATCATGCAGACGAAAGTTTTAAGTCTTGCTATCGGCCAAGTCTGGATTTTTCTTGCCGATAGAACATGTCTTCCCGATGGAAGGACATCATCATGATTTTTGGCATCGGTATAAGTTTAACCGTCGGCCTAATGTAAAATTTGTCATTCCGACAGTGTGTAGTCACACCGATACATACATGCATCATATACAGAGCCGGATTCGAAGGAAGGTTAAAGGTAGTTTTTTCCTTGTATATGTTGCGATGCATGATCATAATTTGAACCCGATATACGTGAAAATGGGTGGGAAAATGAAGCGATGGAAATTTGAAGACCCGATTGCATTTTCCAGTCAACGATGGTTGACCCGAGTTTTTTGATGCTGTTTATGCATTTAGTGCATATTTTCCACTGATTTGAAGCCCGATTGCCTGTAGCTGCACATTTTGAGGCATGGTTAATAAAATGTTTAAATTCCTGTTGTTTATCCACATGATGATGAACTTAATGTTTGTCTGTTTACTTGCAGGAAGTCATGATGCTGTTAGAACTGTTGCTGAGCATTGTATGGTTGCACATGGAGGCAACATGAACCAGAAATGAGGAGGATATTGTCAAATATGTTGTTTGCCAGCTGGAGACCGAATCAAATCAAAGATGCTGGAATATTCTGTGCCAGCTGTACATTTGCCAACTGGCGAAGCATGTGCTTTTCATCTGGACCGTTGATTATTATGAGAGGATCCTGATCCTTGGATCATTGTAACTGTTTTCTGGCATTTGTTCTATATAAGAGCCAGATCCTGATACATAAGGGTAGATAGGGGGAAACAAGAAAAGAAGAAATATCTGGCATTAAGGCCGATTGCTGTAGAGTCAATTAGGAGATCGGATTACTGAGACTAATGAAGACTGAATTGTTGAAATGTCAAGGTTCTTTCTTCAGATCACTGTAAATGTACCTGTTCTTGAGCATACTGAATGGATATGAAGTTTCAGATTACATCCTGATTGTAAATTTTACGTAATCTTCCTGTTGATTTCTGGATATGTACTGGTGAATGCTGTGTTCAACTGGAAGCGCTTTCATTTCATTACATGTTGTTGTCAGCTTTTCCTTTGAAGATTTGCACTAGATCATGCAGATTTGTGGAATGTCCTGGTGAAGTATGATTCTAGTTTCCTTCTTTTCATTGCATGTATGGGAGCTTGTATGTGGATCAGTGATCTAAGTCAAGTAGTTTTGGGAATCTCATTCTTTACCCCTTTTCTTTTTTTTAATTTCATAAATTCATCATCATAATTGCAAATCATGATAAATAACAAGCAGAACAGAGAAATATGCTGACATCCCGTAGGTAACTGAAAATCATTAGCATATTTGAGTTAAATGCATGTAGTATTGAAAATATCATGCAAAGAATTGCAAATAATGGTAGAAATCATGCAAATATCAGCCTGTAGGCACATTATTTGACTAAATTCACAGTGCAGAGGTAGAATTGTTGGAGATTTATGCAGAGCAGACATATAGAGCAGGATATTTGAAGAAATAATGATGAACTTTGCAGAAATACGTAAGGCCCCTGAATGGAAAACAACAACACACATCAACCACTGAGTAACATCAGTAGATTAAGACCTAATCAACGGAGACTTGGAATCATGAATTCTCTGAATTCATCGTATCTTTCAAGATGAGTAAAGGTTGTTGTGTAACTTTTATTCTATGTTTGTGAATGACTAACAATCATGATCAACAGATACCCAGTATCGTAAGCTCATGAGTACACTAAGCATGTACAGGATAATCACAACACATAGCAAACATGTTCATAACAGGTATTTACATCCACAAGGTAACACAATTCTCCTTTAATGTTCATTACTTAGTGAAGAAGGACAACTTTCATACCCCAAAGTCACATAATAATTACCATAAAGGTTCTCTAAGAAATTTACTCAAATATCAACTCAAATTAATCCATCTAGAGCATATTGGAATCCAACCATGACTTCACATTGAGAGATAAGGCAACACCCTCAAGTAAGTACACCAATTTACTAGCTATGCTTGATAGATCATAATCGAACCCAAACAACATTATTTCAACTCACAAGATGGTGACTCACAACACATCACATATCATAGAGTTAATGATATCCCATATAACACTACATATGCACTATGAAACCACCACACATTTATCTAACACAAGGTTCATAAAGTAGAGGCATATCACAAGAAGAATCTAATAGCAAGATCACATCTCTAATTTTACTATTCTACTATATGGAGCCTAAACATCTTTTCCGCACAAGGTATGCATAACATGATATCAATTTCACACAAAAACAAGGTTATAAAATGCAAAATTTTATTTTGTAGAAGTACTTTACAAAAAAGGTCACCAAGCACATGAATTCCTCTTTGAACAATTTAAGGACATATGTTAATTCTTAACAATTTGCCATGCATAAAACTAATTTTCACCTCTTTCTTTCTTAGTATTTTTACAAGGTAATCTAATGCAATCACACACATCACAACTTGCACTCATAAAATTTAAAGTAAGATACACTTCATGCAATCTTTTCTAGTTATCAATCCAAAGGAAACAATACCAATTTCTAATGATAACAAGGGTTAGCGATTCAAAAGATTATGCCATTCAACCTTATGATAAACACACGTCAAGTTCACAAGACAAGAATAAATCAAATGGGCATTAAGATGTCACCACTCTCCACAAAAATACACAAGGGCGAGGAAGGTTCCAACGCAACCCTCACAATCTAGACCAATCGACTTGAAAGGACAATCGACGAGGAGGAACACAACCATCACAAATCACAAGCGGAAGATTTCAAAAATCATGTGACAAGGTCACCACGATGACAAAACATGAGGACGGATATTCCTCCAAGGTGAATGCTAGTTGACAAACTGCAACCTCACTCTCATGCAACTACATGGAGTAGGACAAGGGTCAAACCATGCGCAACCCACTCCATGTCGGTCCAAACAACACGCAAACCCTACAGCTCCCAATGTTGAAACATGGGCTCTGATACCAAATGTCATGCCCACATTTCTAAAATTTACCCACAATAACAAAATTTACAACACAAGCAAAATAAATAATTTTCATACATCCTTCATGCAACAAATAGAAATACAAAGGAAAAGCCATGAAATCCAACCTTAAAAAGCCTTTTAATGGATGAAGTTGATGTAGAGCTCCACTAGAATCTCCTCTCCAATTTCCTTCCTCCAAAAGAAAAGACTCCCTTCTAAAAAAAAAATCTCTCTATGATCACAAGCAAGGGACAATAAATGGAGGATATAGGATGGCTAGAATAATTTTGGCATTATGAGGCTATGAAGAGGAGAATAGAGAAGGAATTGGGCATTATGAGGATGCGAGAAGAAGATTTCCTAGAGGAAATTAGGCATGATAAGAATGCAAGGATGAAGTCCCCCTGCAAGAATGAAGTCCCCCTGCAAGAAATGAAGTCCCCTCCTGCAAGAATGAAGTTTTATTCCCCCTAATTGCTTATAGAATGGTCTTATTTGTAGATTTTCTGAAAAGGGAATAGAGGGTGAGGATCAAGAGTTGAGATCAAGGGCTCTCATTATTTGTGAATTTCAAATTCATAGTGGATGAATTAAAAATTCATTTTTTGGGAAGAGTGGATTATGACAAATTGAATTTTCAATTCCATTAGTGGAGGACAAAATGAATTAAAGATTCATTTTTAGATAATGGAGGATATTAGCTAATTAAATGTTAAGAATATTTAATTATATGTAATAAAATAACCCCACTCCTTTTTCCACTATCCCAAGTGGGATTAAAAAAATAACCCCACTATCCCAAGTGGAATTACAAAAATATCCCCACTATCCCAAGTGGGATTAAAAAATATCCCCACTATCCCAAGTGGGATTTAAAAATATCCCCACTCATGAAGGACCACACCACTTCATGGGGACTCTCACCAAAAGTGAGGGAACAAGAAGATAAGCCCCTCCATTATTGGTGGACCATGGAGTCATTTCAAGCCTTGGTAATGGAGAAGGGACGGGTTTGAGTGTTGATCCCACTCATCCTATCCTTCCCATATTTCCAACTTCGTCACTTAACTTCACTGTGAAGTTAAGGTGACCATACGGAGGTTAACCAAGGGTTAACCAAGTCAAAAGTGACCCTAGACCCATGGGGTATAACCGAGGGTCAATTTTAACTTAGTTAGGACACCCAGGGTCAAGTTAAAACACAAGAAAAGGGTCTCAAAATTTAAAATTCAAAAATATGATAAAATTTAAAAAAAAAAACAATTCTTACAACACATATCATAATTCAAATTTACAAGAAGGTAGACCTAACCCATTCAACCTCATGCAAGACAACATTACAACATTAAATCAAACACAGAGTTGATCTTGGTTCCTCGTGGAACTAGAACGGCTTCACAAGGGATTACAACATAAGGTGCGGAATGATCTCCAGTATCTGTGGTTTTGTTAGAAATACCTGCACACTCAACCTCAAAGTTAATTCCACATATACATATCATAGCCGAAGCAAATTTAATACATGCATTTCTAAAGCATACCATAGTTCTTATAAACATAATGAAATCACATGACAATTTTCTTTCTAACATAACCCAATTAGTTTCCCTGTAATGTAAACATTAATCAGACATCACCCAATTAGTTTTTCCTATAAAATAAACATCTATCTAACATCACCCGATTTGTTTTCTTTTAAAGAAAACATCTAACTAACATCACCCAATTAGTTTTCCTTTAACATAATAAGGTTTAACAGTTTGAAAATATGGGATCAACAGTCCCACAAATATAAAAGTATCAACAACAGTAAGGTAATTAGTCACATGTACAGAAATGAAAAAGTGTAGGCCTCACATGCTTATATAATTTGATGCTACATTGATTTTAAGTTAACAAAAGAAAGGAAAGTTAAAGAAATTTTGAGATAATTGATTCACCCCCCTCTTAGTTATCTTCCTTGTATCCAACAATTGGTATCGGAGCTAATTTCCTCTAAACAAAGCCTAACAACTTGAGGAAGATATGGGAATCTTAATGGATATATATGGTATGAAGGAACAACTTTAGTCTGCCCTAGATGATCTTGAACAATCACATTCTGAAGTCAATAATTTGAGAGAAAGACTCAAAGAAGCTGATGATTTCATAAATGAGCTAAAAGAAAAACTTAGTATCTCTGTGAAAAAGAGAAAGGAACTACTTCAAAAATTAGCCAATCAAAGTGAAGACAATGATACTAATGAAGATCTGAATGAGAAAAACAAGCTCTGTGAGAAGCTATCAAAAGAGGTCATTATGGTAAGGCATGAAATAGAATTAGGGGTTATGAGATTCACCCAAGAAATCAAAGAAAAAAGGAAAAGTGAAGATAATCTAAAACAATCCCTCAAAGAGAAGATAGAGGATTGCCACAAAATGGATAGAATAATCAGGCATCTTGAATCTGATCTTCAAGAAGCTAGAGATAATGAAGAACAACTTGAGAATGAGATAGACACTCTTAAACAAAGTCTTCAAACAACAAATGAATACAAAGAGAAATTCACGATAAGCTCAGCCCAACTTGAAGTTCTTCTTAAGAGCCAAAAGAGGGTAGATGATAAGTGTGGCTTGGGATATGAGAAAGGTGAAATCTCTAGATCCAGTCAGAAGAACTTTGGATCAGGAAACTAAAGAAACAGGCCTAGAAGACCTTCAGTAAGGAAACCAAATGCTCAAAGATATCCATCCTTCAATGGATATTGCTTCAATTGAAACAATTTTGGTCATAAAGCAACTTAGTGCAGAAGAAGAATGAATCAGACTAATCCATCCTTCTCTGGACAATGTTTCAACTGCAAAAGGTATGGTCACAAATCTCATGAATGTAGAAATATGCAAATAAATAATTCATTCAATGGTAGATGCTTTGCATGCAATAGAATGAGACATATGGCTAATCAATGCAGATCAAGAGGATATCAATAAAATATGCAAAGAAATGTTGTCTGCTACAATTGCAATAGATCTGGTCATACTGCCAAATTCTGTAGAAGTAAAAATCAGGATAAAAAGAGTCCAGTGTAACATAATAAAAAACAAGATAAAGGCAAAAGTAAAGTAAATGTGGATGAAGTTCAAAAGGAGATGAGCAAGATTTGGGTGAAGAAGAGTACATAAAATATTAGAGATGGATCCGTACTAGAATCTGGTGCTGATATTCCTTCCAGAAACTAAATAGATGAGCTCTAGCTCAGGGGGAGTCACAGAGAAAAACAAATTCCCCCCAACTAGTCAATTAGTGCCTAAATTCGGCACATGGAATGCTATGGATTAAAGAGTTCTCAGAAAAATATCCATATAACCCTTAGTAAAAACATGAAAGATCCCCATGGAGTTTTGCAAGAGTTTAACCGCTCAAGTTGATCTAGTTTGACAGCCATCCGATAAAGCAGGATTTTCACAGACAGATATGGTATGATTCAAAATTGAAATACTTTGATTTGTGGATCCATGGCATGATTGAAGAAAAGAACTTATATTGTCAATCCTCATTGAAAAAGATTCTAAGTAC
This sequence comes from Cunninghamia lanceolata, assembly GCA_027924645.1. Lineage (NCBI taxonomy): Eukaryota > Viridiplantae > Streptophyta > Pinopsida > Cupressales > Cupressaceae > Cunninghamia > Cunninghamia lanceolata. The sequence goes on from BSBN01000627.1 coordinate 4,653,420, forward strand.
AACACAGTGATTCAAGAAGATCTCTCTCAGAATAGGGCAACTAGATAACTTAAGTTGTGCATTTATTGCAAGAGGAAATTAGGGTTTGTGCAAGGTTAAAAGGGTTCATTCACTCATTATTTGCACATTTACATTTGAGAAGAAGAAAAGAAGAGCTCTGCATCAAAGTTTCTACAACTCACTCAAAGATCAAACTGCAAAATTGAACTCAACCAATGATTTGTCCCAGCTCCTATTTCAAACCCTAAAGTGTAAAAAGGTACTTCTATTCTGAAAATCTCTCTTTGAATCTTTTACAAGATGGCTACTCCAATGGTTGTTAATATTACTGATAGGCCACACCCTAAATTCAAGAAACATCCCTATAAATCTCTAGAAGTTGATCCTTTAGGGGCATTTTCTAGCATTCCACATGGGGTATTGCATGTAGAAGATGTTAGGGTCTATATTCATGCCAACATTGAGGAATTTGGAGACTCTAAATTGATGGACATCTATCATAAACAACTAATAGATGATAGTTTTGAACTCAAACCTCCACTTTCCCTATTTTGCGGAAGATGATTTAGTCTGGTATGTCCTAAGCAGGATGCATGATAACTTCATGTGGTTAACGAGGCCCTTAAAGCTAACAAAAGATGCCATCAGGGTAGTTACTGGATTGCACTCATCTGGTGGGTTACCTGCACTCAAATCTATCAAGAACTAGATAGTAACTGAAGCTACCAGATCTAAGTTTGACAAGAGAGCAATGACCATAGATGACATCACAGATCCAGATATCAAATTTGCCTCAATGATAATTGGGTATAAGATCTATCATTCTAGCAGGGAGAATTATGTGTCTGGGACTGCAAGATATGCAGCATATCAGATGTTAAGGGAAAATGTTGACTATGACCTATGTGATCTTCTCTTAAATCAACTATTAGAAAACTTGCAGAAGATCAAGAAGGATAAGAAGAACTCCTTTAAGTATGGTTGTTTAATACTGTGTCTATTCTTCTATTACATGAATGAGCTGCTCGGATCAAGTGATTGGGTATGGAAAAATGACAAACCAGTTGCCATACAAATTAGAGACTATATGTATGGACTCGGTGATGCTCAAGCCCAAAACATAGCTCTTTGGGGTTACTTCAAGAATGTCGTGCCCACATTTTCCTTGTGGCCACAACACACATCGCACGTGTCATAGCCACATCTGTCCTGTGGTTATGACACGAGATATGAAAAACTTTTCTCACACTGTCCTAAAAACCCCCTTCGCATGCGTACGCATGCTCAACGGTGTTCTCTCATGGTGAAACACTACACTCTTTGGCGGAATACAAGTACAATTGCGTGCAACCAGAAGCATATAGATCAACAAGAGGGTCTATACAACGCTGCTAACGTCATTGCAAGAGTGAGATTACCAAAGTTCTTAAATCGAACCCTCGGCAATTTTTGGTAGCATAATGCCTTACGGCATTAGTGGGAATTACGCTACACTCATTTACGCACGTGGTTCGCTGATAGAGGAACAACTTCCCACGACGCCTTGTTCCGACTAAACCGGCTAGTGATCTCCCTATTTAGTCATTTTTCAGCTAGGCACGGTTGTCTGTCTCCTCTCTTGTTTCCTGAAACATACTCCTCCTATGACTTAGCATTTTCAACAAGGCGGTTTGGTTGCTCTCTCTTCCCTTTTCACAAGTTCTTAATTTTGATTATATCTTTATCGCCCTTACCTTAACTATTTCTCAGTTAATTTAGTGTGTTTATATTTCGGTCTCTCTCTCTCTTTCGTTTTCTATGCTTTCTTTATGTGCATCCTGTCCTTTCTTCATGATTTACATCAATCAGGGTTATCACTGCAGTTATTGTTGATATTAAACCTAATTTCAGGATGATCTAGGTCACAAAGGCTGGTTTACTATTTCGCTGGACTCGGTCTCCTAATCTTCCCCGATCTAGGTTCCTCCTCTTCGTATATACTTAGTCAACTTGTTCCTAAGCAGATTTGGCAGAAGGGTCCGTCAACTTAGTTCTCTTATCCCATGTGAGAAATGTCGCACATTTTCTCCTCTGTGTTTTCCAATTTAGTTTTTCTTCTTCGGACCCTCTTACAGGTTTACTTATGAGGTCGTTTGCTACATTTGAGATTAAAATGGCCACATGGATTGTCAGTGGTGGCTTCTTAAGTTTATTTCCAGTGTTCTTTTGAGCATGGTGATGTGTAATTTTCCTCTTCATTTTTCGGGTGATTGTTAGTACGTTGATAGTTGAAACTTCCGAGAAACTCTTTCCAGAGTATCACTGAATATTCCTAAACTCTCTTTTACATTATAATTTTATTTTCTCTTGTTTAGAATTACTATTGTTACTATTACTATTAATGACGATTCATACACTGATTGTGACTCGTATAACGTTGTCAATAGATGTAGGTGGTTCACCACTTTATAAAACTCTGTTCATGGTAATATATCTTCTTTGGTTGTTGTGTTCAACACTTAATAACATCTACTGTGAGAGTATAATTTGTTATATTTTTTTTTTTTCTCTATATCCATGAGACATAGTTTATAACGATTTAAAACGAGGGCCCAATAAAATGGTTCATAGATTTACTCCTATGTATATTATATATATATATATATACATATATATATATAATATATTTATTTTAATGTTTAAGTATAGGACGAAATTATTTTACCACTATATCTATCTATATCTCTATGTATATATATATATATAAATATATAGATATATATATAGATAGATATATAATCATTATTTTATTATATATATAGCTATATACATAGACATATATAGTATATATATATGCCTATATATAGAGCTATATAAAAACTGTATTTATTTTCCAAATAAACCAATCATATGTTAGGGCCCAAGCCCTAACATTTTATTTGCTTTAGATTCCACAGCCGACGGCGGCCATGGGCGGCGGTGGCCGCAGTGACAGAGCGGCGGACAGGGTCGGCGGTGGCCGCAGTGACAGAGCGGCGGACAGGGTCGACGGTGGCCGCAGAGCGGCGGGCCTGTGCAGGCCGCGGGAGGCATAAGGGAATGGGGGGATGTGGAGTGGGGCGGAGCCCCACCCACATTCCCACGACGTGGGGTGTGGGTGGGGCTCCGCCCCACTCCACACCTCCATATATATAAAAGAGGGCCTGCGGTGGGGATTTCTCCCCACCGCCCATTTTAAACCGCGGCTGTGTTTTCGTCCGCGGCTTAAACTTTGACAGTCATTCTTATGTGCGATTCGTTGATTTCTATCAACAATAAAATATATTTATATATATATATATATTCATGTATATATATATATATATATCAATGATATTATATTTATATATATATATATTTCATATATATATATATATACATATATATCTATTTTTATATTGATATATAACATTCAATCTCATAAAAATGATAATTACTTTCAATTTCTCTATTATTCTATAAAATGATAATTATTCAAAAATGTGAAATATATATATATCTCTATATATATGTATACATTTATTTATAGAAAAATATTCTTATATGTATTTATATAATTTCAAATCCTAAATTTCTCAATTTCACTGCTTTATGCATTTTTTTTTTTATCAACCTGTTATAAAGATAATGTCATAACAATTAGATATATATATATCTATAAATATATATATATATATATATATATATATATATATATATATATATATATATCCCAATTTCACTTAATCGGTAGAAATGGTAAATAGCTATCCCCTTATTATAAGTATATATTTCCATTTTCATAAACATTTAAGACTTCGTAAATTTACAAACAGAATATATATACATGCTAGATTTCTTCTAATTCTTCTAAATTAACAGAATCCACTAAATATGGAGAATAACTCAAACATTTAAAACTGTCTTTTCCATTTTAACATTGAACTATAAAAACTAGCATTTCCACTAGTTAAGCAATTCCAAACTTTCAAATGTAAACAACTCAGATTAGATTGCAAAAATGAACTTTTCCTTTCAGTAATACTTGAAACACAAAAATTGCTATTGAACAAAGTTTGCAAACATCAACTTAAAATTTAAGCACATTCATATTTCAGCTTCTCAATCATGAATACCACCACTTAACTTCCCAGATATGAACTTTCTCCTCCCAAACAGTATACAACTGATAACGTATGACAACCAAATAAAAGTCCAATAATAACAAGATCAGGGAGGTGATTTTCTTCACTCCCAGAATATCATTAATTTACAACAATAACAAGAGAGGTGTTCTCTCTTCATCTCTATGAAATGAACCAGGCCTAATTCTCATGACAAGAAGATGAACTGTTTCTTCATAAATAGCCAACCAGAAGCTCCAAGAGAAAAACCTGCGTATCAAAGACAAACAAAGAAGACAAAACCACTCATCTAGCTCTCCTCCCTACCGTAGACCCGCAAGTGGGTCACCCCCGAGCTAGGGAGACCATACTCACACCTGGGTACTCAAACACTCCACTTCACAACAGAAACAACAACAATCCCAAAGCACACATACACCCGTGGGTATTTTACACAATACGGAAACTCAACTACAGTGAGTTTCATAAGGGGCAGGAGAGTGGACACACTCGACTCCAGAGTGTCACCCTGACAGATAAATGAACTAATATAAATTTCTCTTGGTCTCAACCAAGTGTGATCACAATTTTTAAGAAAACTGTATATGACTCTCAAGTCAAAATTACAGTCACAGATACATGCCCTCAAGGCTTTCAACATCCCAAAAGATGGAAATAGGTATGCACCCGAGGAGGATCTCTCCTCCCCTACCCCAAACTTGATGAGCATTTCTCCCAAGTGGGAGACGCTCTGTCAAACAACCCGACAAGAACCCCACAGAAAACAAATCTAAACACATATTTCACACACATTTCATACACATTTCAGTTCTACAAAAAACAAAGGTAAAATTCAGACCAACCTTGCAAAGCCCTCCTGGAATGAAGCTGTTGCAGAGTCCACGGAGTTCACTTCCAACCTTAGCCACCAACTCCCTCTCCCTTCTCTATCTTGCAAACTAACTTCTCTATTTTGGTAAGGCAAAAATGAAAGTTTTCCCAAAATTCAACTAACTCCCTCTCATCCCAAAATTTGAAAAATAAATAACCCAAATTCTCTTTCTTTTTAATTTTGAGAAATGGGGAAGTGACACTTGTCACCTCCTCACCCTTCCCCAAAACCACTATTCTGTCCAGGTGGCTTATGTCACTCTCCATTCCCAAGGGTACTCCTTATTCCTCTCATGTGACTCCACTTTCTCATGGGAGAAATAAAAAAAAGAGTTAAATGGGAACAAGACAGGTGACCCATGCCTCTTTCTCCTTTCTTCACATGGGTGTCCCCATAGTACATGGGGGAATCTCACTAAAGAAGAGGTGACTTTCACTAATGGATGGCATCTCTTATCTAGGGGAAAGTAGAGGGGATGGGTTGAGTGTTGGTACAACCCATCATGTCCCCTCCTACCTCCAATTTTCGCCACTTAACTTCAGGGGGAGGTTAAGTTGACTAGATGGAGGTTACTCAAGGGTTACCCATGCCAAATGGGCCCCTGGACCCATGGGGTATAACCCAGGGTCAACTTTAACCCAAACAAGACACCCCTGGTCAAGGTAAAGCACAAGAAAAGGGCCTCATAATTTAAATAAATAAGGAATTTCAAATTCAATCTCTTTACAACACAAATTATAAAAAAATAATGTTACTTGAGGGTAACCTAACCCAATCGACCATACGAAAGACCACATTACATCATTACATCAAACACAAAGAGATCTTGGTTCCTCGTGGAACCAAATCGGCTTACAGGGAATAACAAAGAACAAGGTGTGGAATGATCTCCGAAATCTGTGGTTCGATTAGTAATCCCTGCACACTCAATTACAAGATCAGTAACCTCATAAAATCATCATAGCCGAAGCAACTTAAATAAAACATGCATTCTCATGACATAGTACAATTTAACATAATTAAAATCATATTACCATTTTCCATCATCACCTAATTCATTTTTCTGAAAAGTAAACTTATCCAAACATCACCCAATTAGTTTTTCTGAAAACATAATAAAGTTTAATAGTCTGACAAATTCTGGAAACTGCTATCCCACAAATATGAAAGTAACAATAACAGTTTTGTAAATAGTCATAACAACAGTAATAAAAAGGGCGGTCCTCACATCCTCTCCCCCTAAGACGGTACTTCCTCCTGGAAGTCGTCAAAAAGGTGAGGATACAGGGTCTTCAATCTCTCTGCATCTTCCCATGTTGCAGTGACTTCGTCGTATAAGTTCCATTGGACTCTAGCCTGGTCCAGCTCTCGACCTCGAAGGGCCAGCGTCCGACGAGCCAATATGCGAATTGGCTCCAACGCCAGTTGTCCGTCTGCCTCTACCTGAAGAGCACTCCAATCCAACACATGAGATAAGTCAGAAATATATTGACGTAAAACTGATACATGAAATACATCGTGGATACGTGACAGGCTAGGTGGCAAGGCTAGACGATAGGCTACTGGTCCTATCCACTCCAAGATTTCGAAAGGTCCTACAAATCGAGGTGCGAGTTTAGAGCCTTTTCCATAACGGATTGGACTTTTGTGCAGCCGCACTCTCAAAAATACTCTTTCCCCCACAGAGAAGCTTCGGTCTGTCCTCTTAGCATCGGCATACTTTTTCTGCCTGTCCTGTGCTTCCAGAAGCCTCTGTCGTATCTGTTTAACTTGCAGTTCCATATTCTGAACTATCTCTGGGCCGATGACTGTTCTGTCCTCTATCCGATCCCAACTCAAAGGTGTTCTGCATGGTCTGCCATATAATGGCTGGAAAGGAGGCATACCCAACGAGCTATGATGCCCATTATTATAGGCAAACTCAACTAGATACAGGTACTCCTCCCATCTAGACTGGTGGTCCATCACATACATGCGAAGCATGTCTTCTAACACCTGGTTAACTCTCTCAGTTTGTCCGTCGGTTTCCGAATGATATGCTGAACTGAAGTTGAGCTGTGTGCCCAACGCCTGATGTAAGGCTTTCCAGAACGATGAAGTGAATACGGAGTCTCTGTCAGATATAATGCGGCGAGGTACCCCATGAAGTCTAACAATCTGATCAAGAAACACCTTTGCCACTGATGGTGCATTGTATGTTGTACATATTGGTGAAAAATGCGCCACTTTGGTCAGCTTGTCAACTGTCACCATAATAGCATCATGGCGACGTGATGACATAGGTAGACCAACGATAAAATCCATAGAAATCGTATCCCATTTCCATTCAGGTATCTCGTGAGGGTACAACAGTCCCGCTGGATGCTGATGTTTGGCCTTGACCCTCTGACATTCCAGGCAACGAGCAACGAATTCGGCAATGTCACGCCTCATCCCAGCCCAATGATAAAGCTGTCGTAAGTCAGCATGCATCTTCTTCACTCCTGGGTGTGCTGCGTAGGGTGCTCTATGAGCTTCTGATAGGATTACTGTATGAAGATTACCCGCATGGGGTACATAGATGCGTTGCCGATGTCGAAGCATACCATCAGACTCAAGGGTATATCCTGTAAATTTGCCCTCAAGGGCCTTCTGATTTAGTACTGCCTGCTGCACTTCAAGAAACCATTCGTCCTCCGGCAGATGCTGTAAGATGCGATCCTTCAAGTCCATCTTCAAGGTCAGGGTCTGGATCTCGTGGCATCTTCGACTCAAAGCATCAGCGACCACGTTCTCCTTCCCTTTGATATAGTGGACATCGAAGTCATATTCGCATAGGAATTCCATCCAACGCCGTTGGCGGGCGTTCAAATTAGGCTGTGTAAAAATATACTGCAAACTATGATGGTCCGAATGGAGTTCAAAGCGTCATCCTAAGAGAAAGTGTCTCCAGCGAACTAAGGCATGAACAACAGCTGCAAGCTCTAAGTCGTGCGTAGGATAGTTTAACTCATGTGTCTTTAGTTTCCGCGATTCGTATGCGATCGCTCGACCATCCTGCATAAGCACGGCTCCCAAACCTTCTAATGATGCATCCGTGCAAACTACAAACTCCTCTGAAGGATCTGGAATTGCTAAAATAGGAGCACTCGTAAGACGCTCTTTGAGGACTCCAAAAGCCTTTTCACACTGCTCGGTCCAAGTGAAACCCTTCCCTTTGCGCTGAAGGGAAGTGATGGGATGTGCTATCCTGGAGAAACCTTCGACAAACCGACGATAATACCCGGCTAACCCCATAAAGTTTCTGACCTCTGTCACGTTCGTGGGTGCCGGCCACTCCTGGATTGCTCTAATTTTAGATGGATCTACGGAGATGCCATCGCCTGATAAAATGTGTCCCAAATACTGCACCTCTGTCCTGAAGAAGGCACACTTCGCCAAGTTGCCATAAAGTTGCTGCCCTCGTAATTGCTGCAAAACTTGACGCAAGTGCTCTACATGCTCCTCCTCAGTCCGTGAATAAATCAGAATGTCATCTAGAAATATGATCACGAACCGGTCTAGGTATGTACGGAACACCCCATTCATGAGACTCATGAATACTGCAGGAGCGTTCGTCAACCCGAAAGGTACCACTGTGAATTCATAATGGCCATATCTGGTTCGAAAAGCAGTTTTATGAATATCTGACTCCGTGATGCGCAATTGGTGATACCCAGATTTTAGATCGATCTTTGAGAACACTCTGGCTCCCTGCATCTGATCAAAAAGGTCGTCAATCCTAGGTAGAGGATAACGATTCTTCACCGTCGCCTTGTTCAACTGCCTGTAGTCCATGCATAGACGAAGAGACCCATCCTTCTTCTTCACGAAGATCACTGGTGCGCCCCATGGTGAAACGCTAGGTCAGATGTGTCCCTTCTCAAGTAATTCTTCTAACTGCAGCTTAAGTTCAGTGAGTTCATGGGTCGTCATTCTATAGGGTGCGCGGGATATCGGCTCTGCACCTGGCACTAAGTCGATGTGGAAGTCCACTTCTCTACGTGGAGGCATACTAGGTAATTCTGGCGGAAATACATCGACAAACTCTCTAAGGATAGGGTGATCATCTAAAGTAGCCTCAGGTTCATCCTCTGCTCTATCACTGACTGTGATGGCAAACATCTGACATCCCTTCCGCATACAGCACTTAAGCTGTTGAGTAGATATCATACGAACAGCCGTGGGCTTTTGAATGCCCACTATCTCAACCGACGAACCATGATCGTCTAAACAGCTAATTGTTCTCTGGCGACAATCAAGCTTGGCTCTATGTGCCGCAAGCCAATCCATACCTAGAACTACTCCGTAAGACCCTAATGGCATAATCCTAAGGTCGCATGTTGTGGTGAAGGGTCCCAATGTGATCTCACAGTCTTTAACCAAGGTATCTACTGACATCCTGGCCCCTGAGGCCAACTCAACTTCCCACCTAATGTCTTGCCTAGAAGCCACCAGCCTGCAACGCTCCACTAACGATGTAGACAAAAAGGAGTCAGTAGCTCCTGAGTCAAAAAGGATCGAGATGGGAAAGTCTCTAATCGTACCTACTGCCTCGATGACAGAAGCCTGGAAATCGGCCTGACGGTTATCAACCGCTGCAAACATGTGGTGAGATCTGCCCACGTCACCTACGGTCTGCTCAGACCCTCCTGATCGGGGCTGACCCCCTGCAGTAAATCCCTGCAGGCACTCTCTAGCCAGATGCCCTGCCCCACCACATACATAACATGGTCCTCTAACCTGTAACTGCCCTGACTGTGTTCTGCCCGATTGTTGTTGCCCAGTCCGTCCGGTGGATCCCTGTGAGCCTCTGTAAGACTGTTGGGACCTTGCGGGTCCTGCCAATGAACCCTGCTGTCTCTGATCCCTGCGTGGTCCCTGCTGCTGCCATCCACGGTTCTGTCCTCCCTGTCCCCTCTATTGAAATTTGGATTTTTGCTGATGTTGCTGCTGCTGTGGAGGCCTAGGAGGTAATGATGAAGGATTATATCCTCCTCTCTGTGTTGTGTTTTGAGGCCTTCGGAAATTTTGCTGTTGTTGGGGATTCCATTCCTGGTACTGTGGGCGTGAATTCTGTCCTCGTCCCTGAATTTCCTCTGATATAAGGGCCTTTTCAACAGCCTCGCTCATGGTTTGGGGATTTGCCATACGAACTGGTCCTACTATCCCGTGATTTAGCCCCCTGATGAATTTGTGTATTAAGATTTTCTCGTCATGGAGGTATTCCGCGTAACGAGAAAGCTCTATAAATCGGCTCTCATACTGAGTAACGGTGAGTCCCCTCTGCTGTAGATCATGGAACTCATCGATTCTGCGCTGTCTATAATGTTCAGACAAATATCGCGCATTGAAGCGCTCAATGAAGATGTCCCATGTGAGTGTATCCACGGAGAGTCGGCGCTTGCACTCCTCTGTACGCCACCAGGTGGCTGTTGCATCCCTAAGAAGATGAACTGCCACTCGTGCTTTCATGTTGCTCCCATACGGTCGCAATGCGAAACACCTGTCTAAGCTAATTAGCCAAGCCTCGGCCATAGCTCCCTCTGTAGCTCCTGCGAAAGTGGGTGGGTTGAGCCTCAGTAGATCTCTGATAGGGTCCCCTCTGTCTCTAAGTCTCCCAAGTGGCTCTTCCACACCATCCTCATATACTCCATGCTGAACCTGTTCTTGTCTCAAAAGTCTCGGAGGACTCCTGCTCCGTGCTCGGGAGGCTGACCCTACCTCCTCTGCTGTTGTGTCAGGAATCTCAACGAAGGGCTCCACACGTGGCACCTCTAGTGGATCAACGCGGGGCTCCATACGTGGCTCAATACGTGACTTGGCACATGGCTCCTCTCGCGGATCAACACGAGGCTCTATACGTGGCTCAGGAATCACTGGTGGTAACCTGTCTAGCATAGTCTGTAATGCCTGTAAGATCTGTGGACCTATATCCGATACTGGTGTCGCCTGTGGTACTAGTGGTGCTTGTGGTACCGATGGTGCAGGTGGTGCTGCTGTAACTACTGGTGTCGCCTGTGGTACTAGTAATGCTTGTGGTACCGATGGTGCAGGTGGTGCTGCTGTAACTACTGGTGTCAGTCCCTCGGTTGAGGAATCACTGTGCACCTCGACTGACGCTGTGTGGCGTGATCGCGCTCGTCGAACACGTCGGGGAGGCATCCTACAAAACAAGGTAGAAACTAATTAGCCAAAGTTGTGGAATAATAACGTGCCCAAATACGCCCAGTGTTTACAAACTGGGCTCTGATACCAAATGTCATGCCCACATTTTCCTTGTGGCCACAACACACATCGCACGTGTCATAGCCACATCTATCCTGTGGTTATGACACGAGATATGAAAAACTTTTCTCACACTGTCCTAAAAACCCCCTTCGCATGCGTACACATGCTCAACGGTGTTCTCTCATGGCGAAACACTACACTCTTCAGCGGAATACAAGTACAATTGCGTGCAACCAGAAGCATATAGATCAACAAGAGGGTCTATACAACGCTGCTAACATCATTGCAAGAGTGAGATTACCAAAGTTCTTAAATCGAACCCTCGGCAATTTTTGGTAGCATAATGCCTTACGGCGTTAGTGGGAATTACGCTGCACTCATTTACGCACGTGGTTCGCTGATAGAGGAACAACTTCCCACGACGCCTTGTTCCGACTAAACCGGCTAGTGATCTCCCTATTTAGTCATTTTTCAGCCAGGCACGGTTGTCTGTCTCCTCTCTTGTTTCCTAAAACATACTCCTCCTATGACTTAGCATTTTCAACAAGGCGGTTTGGTTGCTCTCTCTTCCCTTTTCACAAGTTCTTAATTTTGATTATATCTTTATCGCCCTTACCTTAACTATTTCTCAGTTAATTTAGTGTGTTTATATTTCGGTCTCTCTCTCTCTTTCGTTTTCTATGCTTTCTTTATGTGCATCCTGTCCTTTCTTCATGATTTACGTCAATCAGGGTTATCACTGCAGTTATTGTTGATATTAAACCTAATTTCAGGATGATCTAGGTCACAAAGGCTGGTTTACTATTTCGCTGGACTCGGTCTCCTAATCTTCCCCGATCTAGGTTCCTCCTCTTCGTATATACTTAGTCAACTTGTTCCTAAGCAGATTTGGCAGAAGGGTCTGTCAACTTAGTTCTCTTATCCCATGTGAGAAATGTCGCGCATTTTCTCCTCTGTGTTTTCCAATGTTAGTTTTTCTTCTTCGAACCCTCTTACAGGTTTACTTATGAGGTCGTTTGCTACAGTTGAGATTAAAATGGCCACATGGATTGTCAGTGGTGGCTTCTTAAGTTTATTTCCAGTGTTCTTTTGAGCATGGTGATGTGTAATTTTCCTCTTCATTTTCCGGGTGATTGTTAGTACGTTGATAGTTGAAACTTCCGAGAAACTCTTTCCAGAGTATCACTGAATATTCCTAAACTCTCTTTTACATTATAATTTTATTTTCTCTTGTTTAGAATTACTGTTGTTACTATTACTATTAATGACGATTCATACACTGATTGTGACTCGTATAACGTTGTCAATAGATGTAGGTGGTTCACCACTTTATAAAACTCTGTTCATGGTAATATATCTTCTTTGGTTGTTGTGTTCAACACTTAATAACATCTACTGTGAGAGTATAATTTGTTATAATTTTTTTTTTCTCTATATCCATGAGACATAGTTTATAATGATTTAAAACGAGGGCCCAATAAAATGGTTCATAGATTTACTCCTATGTATATTATATATATATATATATACATATATATATATAATATATTTATTTTAATGTTTAAGTATAGGACGAAATTGTTTTACCACTATATCTATCTATATCTCTATGTATATATATATATATATATAAATATATAGATATATATATAGATAGATATATAATCATTATTTTATTATATATATAGCTATATACATAGACATATATAGTATATATATATGCCTATATATAGAGCTATATAAAAACTGTATTTATTTTCCAAATAAACCAATCATATGTTAGGGCCCAAGCCCTAACATTTTATTTGCTTTAGATTCCACAGCCGACGGCGGCCATGGGCGGCGGTGGCCGCAGTGACAGAGCGGCGGACAGGGTCGGCGGTGGCCGCAGTGACAGAGCGGCGGACAGGGTCGACGGTGGCCGCAGAGCGGCGGGCCTGTGCAGGCCGCGGGAGGCATAAGGGAATGGGGGGATGTGGAGTGGGGCGGAGCCCCACCCACATTCCCACGACGTGGGGTGTGGGTGGGGCTCCGCCCCACTCCACACCTCCATATATATAAAAGAGGGCCTGCGGTGGGGATTTCTCCCCACCGCCCATTTTAAACCGCGGCTGTGTTTTCGTCCGCGGCTTAAACTTTGACAGTCATTCTTATGTGCGATTCGTTGATTTCTATCAACAATAAAATATATTTATATATATATATATATTCATGTATATATATATATATATATCAATGATATTATATTTATATATATATATATATATTTCATATATATATATATACATATATATCTATTTTTATATTGATATATAACATTCAATCTCATAAAAATGATAATTACTTTCAATTTCTCTATTATTCTATAAAATGATAATTATTCAAAAATGTGAAATATATATATATCTCTATATATATGTATACATTTATTTATAGAAAAATATTCTTATATGTATTTATATAATTTCAAATCCTAAATTTCTCAATTTCACTGCTTTATGCATTTTTTTTTTTATCAACCTGTTATAAAGATAATGTCATAACAATTAGATATATATATATCTATAAATATATATATATATATATATATATATATATATATATATATATATATATATATATATATATATATATATATATACTTTCAAATGTAAACAACTCAGATTAGATTGCAAAAATGAACTTTTCCTTTCAGTAATACTTGAAACACAAAAATTGCTATTGAACAAAGTTTGCAAACATCAACTTAAAATTTAAGCACATTCATATTTCAGCTTCTCAATCATGAATACCACCACTTAACTTCCCAGATATGAACTTTCTCCTCCCAAACAGTATACAACTGATAACGTATGACAACCAAATAAAAGTCCAATAATAACAAGATCAGGGAGGTGATTTTCTTCACTCCCAGAATATCATTAATTTACAACAATAACAAGAGAGGTGTTCTCTCTTCATCTCTATGAAATGAACCAGGCCTAATTCTCATGACAAGAAGATGAACTGTTTCTTCATAAATAGCCAACCAGAAGCTCCAAGAGAAAAACCTGCGTATCAAAGACAAACAAAGAAGACAAAACCACTCATCTAGCTCTCCTCCCTACCGTAGACCCGCAAGTGGGTCACCCCCGAGCTAGGGAGACCATACTCACACCTGGGTACTCAAACACTCCACTTCACAATAGAAACAACAACAATCCCAAAGCACACATACACCCGTGGGTATTTTACACAATACGGAAACTCAACTACAGTGAGTTTCATAAGGGGCAGGAGAGTGGACACACTCGACTCCAGAGTGTCACCCTGACAGATAAATGAACTAATATAAATTTCTCTTGGTCTCAACCAAGTGTGATCACAATTTTTAAGAAAACTGTATATGACTCTCAAGTCAAAATTACAGTCACAGATACATGCCCTCAAGGCTTTCAACATCCCAAAAGATGGAAACAGGTATGCACCCGAGGAGGATCTCTCCTCCCCTACCCCAAACTTGATGAGCATTTCTCCCAAGTGGGAGACGCTCTGTCAAACAACCCGACAAGAACCCCACAGAAAACAAATCTAAACACATATTTCACACACATTTCATACACATTTCAGTTCTACAAAAAACAAAGGTAAAATTCAGACCAACCTTGCAAAGCCCTCCTGGAATGAAGCTGTTGCAGAGTCCACGGAGTTCACTTCCAACCTTAGCCACCAACTCCCTCTCCCTTCTCTATCTTGCAAACTAACTTCTCTATTTTGGTAAGGCAAAAATGAAAGTTTTCCCAAAATTCAACTAACTCCCTCTCATCCCAAAATTTGAAAAATAAATAACCCAAATTCTCTTTCTTTTTAATTTTGAGAAATGGGGAAGTGACACTTGTCACCTCCTCACCCTTCCCCAAAACCACTATTCTGTCCAGGTGGCTTATGTCACTCTCCATTCCCAAGGGTACTCCTTATTCCTCTCATGTGACTCCACTTTCTCATGGGAGAAATAAAAAAAAGAGTTAAATGGGAACAAGACAGGTGACCCATGCCTCTTTCTCCTTTCTTCACATGGGTGTCCCCATAGTACATGGGGGAATCTCACTAAAGAAGAGGTGACTTTCACTAATGGATGGCATCTCTTATCTAGGGGAAAGTAGAGGGGATGGGTTGAGTGTTGGTACAACCCATCATGTCCCCTCCTACCTCCAATTTTCGCCACTTAACTTCAGGGGGAGGTTAAGTTGACTAGATGGAGGTTACTCAAGGGTTACCCATGCCAAATGGGCCCCTGGACCCATGGGGTATAACCCAGGGTCAACTTTAACCCAAACAAGACACCCCTGGTCAAGGTAAAGCACAAGAAAAGGGCCTCATAATTTAAATAAATAAGGAATTTCAAATTCAATCTCTTTACAACACAAATTATAAAAAAATAATGTTACTTGAGGGTAACCTAACCCACTCGACCATACGAAAGACCACATTACATCATTACATCAAACACAAAGAGATCTTGGTTCCTCGTGGAACCAGATCGGCTTACAGGGAATAACAAAGAACAAGGTGTGGAATGATCTCCGAAATCTGTGGTTCGATTAGTAATTCCTGCACACTCAATTACAAGATCAGTAACCTCATAAAATCATCATAGCCGAAGCAACTTAAATAAAACATGCATTCTCATGACATAGTACAATTTAACATAATTAAAATCATATTACCATTTTCCATCATCACCTAATTCATTTTTCTGAAAAGTAAACTTATCCAAACATCACCCAATTAGTTTTTCCGAAAACATAATAAAGTTTAATAGTCTGACAAATTCCGGAAACTGCTATCCCACAAATATGAAAGTAACAATAACAGTTCTGTAAATAGTCATAACAACAATAATAAAAAGGGCGGTCCTCACAAAGAATTTTTAGAGCATGATACAAGCCAGAGAAATAATTCCTCAATCTATAGTTGAGAAAAACAAGGATACAATGTGCTTCATGGTTGACAGTAATCAATGCCTAATACAGGCAGTTGAGCCCAGAATAGTGTGGATAATGCAAATGGGATATGAGGTTGATGAGAAAATCTTGGAACTACACATTCAACACCTATTGAGCCAGCCTAAGGACCCTGAGGCAGAAAGGTTTGGAACATTTCAAGAACAAAGTGTAAAAATACATGTTGAGCTAAGACAACCAGAGATAAAGAGAAAAGTTAGAAGGGAAGTTGAGGAAATTGCCAAAAGATTTGGCATATCAAAAGAGGCAGTAGATGCCAACAAAGAGAAAATGGAAAGAGCTGAAAAAGAGAAACAAGAAGCAGAGAAAGGAAGTGTTCTGGTACAAGCCTCCTCCTGGACTAGATCCTCCAAGAGCTCTACACCTACCACTCCTAAGAGCTCAAGAGCCACCAAAATGGAAGTCAAGACATCTAGAAAGGGAGAAAAGAGAATGAAAACAAAAGCCACAAGGTCATACACAAGTCTCAAGGATGATGAAGAAATAGAGTCTGACGAGGAAATTAAGAAAATGAAGAAGAAGAAGAAAACATTTGGGGAATTCTCTGCCAGTAAAAACAAAGAAGAAAAGGTAGAAGAATTTGTTGAAAAGCCCACTTTCTCCATTGATGATATAATCAAGGCAGTCACTGTGGATGGGAATCTATAACCAGTAATAGAATTCTATGATGAATATAGTGATACTACCAAGAGAATCTTGGAAGAAGCTACAGTCAGGTACCTGAATATTTACAACAAAGCATTCATTGAAATTATAACCTTAATTCCTAAAAGTCTAGAAGTACTTGAACTGAGAAAAGAAAATGCCAAAGCAAAAGACTTAGAGATCTGGGAACAGATAGCAATTTAGTTTTATCCTTCTATCACCCCAAAACAAATGAGTATGATCTTTAAGGACTGTAAGGATGAATTCTGAAGCAAAGCAAGAATGAATAAACTTATGCTTAGAGAAACTGACCAAGTAGCTAAAGAAACAAAAGTCATCCTCTAGAATGCTTTCAAAAGATTCAATCTTCCTATTATAGAGGAAACAAATGAAGAACCTTCTACCATGGATGTTGAAGTATTAAATGTAACCAACAAAGAATCTTCTGACAAAAATGTAGAAGGATCAAAAGAGATAGATGAAGAGAAGTCTAAGGACTTGGATTCATCTGTTCCGAAAGAGGAAGTTCATGAAACAGTAAACACAGGTAACATCTCTCCTCCAGATGCCACTATAGACATTTTGGATTCTAGAGCTAAAGGAGAAGGAAGCAAAAAGAAGAAAAATGATAGAAATAGATGAACCTGAGCTATTTCAAGGGCATATAAATTTTGATTCTCTCTCTCTGGTCTAGACAATGAAAATAGCATCTTTTGTTCAAGCCAAAGCAAAAGAAAAACTTCTGAAATCTCACATGGAAGACTATGAACTGTTGGAGATTGCATCGGGGATACTGGAGAAGATCATGCCATCCTTCCAAAAGGATCTTTCGACCTCTCCATTTGGTAACTTAAAATCTTTGGTCAATTCTATTGGCACTCATTTTGAATCTTTAGAGAAATCAGCAGAAGCAAAGGTCTAGAAGGAGTTTTTGGGAAAGAAATTCTCTGAGGTACAAGGACTGATTACTAACAACAGGAGGACCTTAGACATTGGAATTAAGAGCCTTGAAAATGCTCTTAAAGATGGTGGGGACTTGTACAAAATTTTCCTATCTTGGCCCAAAGTGATAGAAGATATTGAAAAGAAGGTGAAAGAACAAGAAGGTAAACTGTCAAGTTTATCTCAGAATTTTGCTCCCCTCACTATATCCTTAATGAATCAAGAATGCTAGGCCATTGTCATCATAAAAGAAATAAAGAGGCTGAACAAAGAAAATAAGTATATAATAAATAGGATGAGTGAACTCAAGGGGATAATTATCCCTAAGTTAGAGGCAATGCATGGGGCTTTGACAGATGCCCAGACCACAGCCCGGACCAGTGATCTAGAAGATTTAAAAAGGGCAAAAGCATATGCATTTTTGTTGACTGGTCACATCTCCAGTTTGGATAGGATGAAGCAGAGTTGGGCGACATAATTTGTACAGTTGAAGGCCACCTTTGCGGATATGCTCAAGTATATGTAAGTATAACATATAATTCATATATACTTATGCGGCCATGTATAGAATAATTTTTGCAAATTTTTGGTATGCGGATCCCACCCTTTGCCATTGATGTCAAAGGGGGAGTGAAGAATGGTGAAAAATATGGAATCCAGCTAAGGATTTCTAGTATAATAGTGCAAAAGACAAAGCATCAGCCAAGGAAAAGTTATTGTGACACTTAGCCATTTTTCACTAAGTGTTACCATCAATGCCAAAGGGGAAGATTGTTTGCAAGAGATACTATGTGGCTTCATGAGTGTTGTCATTTATGGAAACAAAGTCTATCCCACACATCCATAGTACATAGTATGCCTATACCGGAAGTCAGATTGAAGTTTGCTTTGGTCCGGTGAACAAGAACATAGTATGCAACAAGGTCCGACAATCAGGTCCGGATCTCTCAGATGGTATAACTCAGTAAGTTGTGGACTTGGGAAAGTCAATAAGGGTATCATGACTACTATATTCTAGAGGTTTAGCCTCTAGTGATAAATCATGAAAAAGTTATGAGCATCTGTGTGTTGGGTTCCAGATAGGTAGAGCAGACAGAGGAAGAACTGATTGATAGAGTGTCAGACTTCAATCCAGATGAGTAAATGATGTTGATCAAATTATTTGTGGGATCATACATTGTTGGCCAACATGATTAATGACTTCTATATCTATGTTTTTGATATGTATCACAAATCAAGCTTGGATTTAGCTGATAGAGTAATTACTTACAATGTTCTTGATGCCCACTAGCAAGTTGATAGAAATTCTTTATGCGGATATATATACCAGAGGGATTCCAGTATGTAAGTGTGCGTGGTGTGAAGAAACATGAAATAAAGTCCAAAAAAAAGTAGGATAAGTGTGGAAGCAGCAATTCAAGTCCGGTATGTGACAGAGCAACAACACTAAAACATAGGAAGAATGAAGTGCATCAGATGAGTGTATTGTGCCTAACTGGAATTGAACTCTAGCATTTGTAGATGCCTCTCATCAGTTCAAACATTTTATTACCTTCTATAAGTTTTGTAGATAGCGAGTCTCTTGTAGGCAGTGTGCCTCTTGTGAGCAGTGTGCTCAGGCAGTGAGTCCTAATTGGCAAGTGCCATTTTGTACTCCTTTATTCTTTTTACAGAGAATACAATCTTGGGTTAGTCACCCCATGGTTTTTCCCTTAACAGGCTTTTCCAGGTAAAAATCCTTGTGTTATGTGTGTTGATTTTATTTCTATTCTTATGATCACATATGCCTATATAATTTGATGCTGCATTGAGTTTAAGTTAACAAAAGAAAGGAAAGTTAAAGAAATTTTGAGATAACTGATTCATCTTCCCTCTTAGTTATTTGCCTTGTATCCAATAGCCACTCCATCCTCAAGTGGCTTTAGAGCCATTTGAAAAGTAGGGAATAGATTTTGTCAGACCAATTGATCCACCATCTAGAGGAAATCACTACATTCTAGTCTGTACAAACTATGCCACCAAATGGGTTAAAGCAAAAGCATTACTAATAGTGAAGGAGGAGAAAGTTGTAGATTTTCTATACAAACACATCTTGTAGCGGTATGGAGCACCCAAAATGCTTGTCTCTAATCAAGGACCACAATTTATGTCTGCCATGATCAAAACATTCCTGGAAAGATATCAAATTAGTCATAGGAAATCTTCACCATATCATCCGTAGAGCAATGGTCAGGTTGAAGTAACAAACAAAGAATTGGAGAATATTCTCATCAAAACAATCTCAAGAAAAAGGATAGATTGGGCCGATAGAATGACATAAGCTATTTGGGCTTATAATACTACCTAGAGGTCAACAACTAACTTCATGCTATATGAGTTAGTTTATGGAAAGCACCCAGTGCTGCCCATTGAATATGAGGTAGAGACATTAAAAACAACACTTGAAGCAGGTATTGATTTGATCGAAGCATAGCTATAAAGGATACTGTAGTTAAACAAACTGGATGAGATGTGTATGGAGAGACTACAACATACGAAGTTAATTCAACAACAGAGGAAAGAATGGCATGACAAGCACATCGTCAGCAAGCACTTCAAGCAAGG
The DNA here is from genome assembly GCA_027924645.1 of Cunninghamia lanceolata. NCBI lineage: Eukaryota > Viridiplantae > Streptophyta > Pinopsida > Cupressales > Cupressaceae > Cunninghamia > Cunninghamia lanceolata. The sequence continues at coordinate 4,673,876 of BSBN01000627.1, forward strand.
AGATTGGGCCCTATTGTATGATTCTAAATACCAAGATCTAAAAGGGAAACTACACATGAGATGGTTGGGACCCTATGAAATTCAAGAAGCCTTCAACAATGGAGCTGTTCAGTTAGCCTCAATTGATGGAGATCGCAGAGTTTTTCTAGTTAATGGACATATACTGAAGCTATATCATAAACCAACGTCTAAGAAGAATTCTCTGCTGAAATTGAGTCTCAGATAGAATATTTTTCTGTGGAAGATCTTTCTTCCATGGGAATTGTGCTCTAAATGATGATTCTTGAATGAATAAAGCAGTTGAGGTTGAAAACCAGAAATGGCGGCCTCTCCTGTCAAAAAAAAAGGCAAAATGTTGAAAACCAGCAATGACAGCTTTGCCTAGAGGAAAGACTAAAAACCAACAATGACGATCATTTCTTTGAAATTCCCTTCCCTTTCAATAAAATTCTTTTGCCGATTCTACAGATCTTCTGGTGATATAGTGAGCTCTAGATGGCTCCAAATAGCTCCAGATGGATCCAAATGAATACCAAGTGGGTGCCGCCTTCTCAAAATACCATCGGGTGCAAAGACCAATGTGCAGCGAAGATTAATTTGGTAAAAAGTTGAAGTGACATAGTCAAAGTCATGGGTACTTTACATAGGTATACTCTCTTCCCAAAACTTATATAATTATTCTAATGTGTATAAATATGCCACATGTTTCAAAAAGTAACATCATGCAGACTTCAACTTTTGGCACGCAAAAATAGCAGCCACAACAATGATTATGGGCTGACAAGTGGCAATAGAGTACTTGACAATGGATCTTACATATTCCCTAAGGAGATCGCAGTACTTGGTCATTATAATGGGTGAGATTTAAATTATTGCCAAAAATAGAATAAATCCCTAATTTGCAAAATCATAATAACAGTAATGATGACCAATTAAGGGGGGTACAACTAAATTGATATGAAGCCATAGAGGGATGGCGTTAGCTCCAGAAACACATAGAAGGAAATTAAAATGGTGGCTTTGAAGCAAAATTTCACATGCACCACCTTGCAGCAACACTCTAGAGTACACGCCATGAGTACCAAAAGGACAGCCAGAACAAATGCCAACCTACATGTAATTATTTCTTCCAACGAACCTGCAGACGACAACTCATACTTTGATAACTTCCTTCTTCGCTGAACCAAAACAAAGAAAGTTTCAAACGAACTGAAGTTGCAGTTCAAATCCTTGCTCCAGATTGAATTTCTCCAAACTAGAGTAGTAGATAGAAATATAGTCGCTAGACATGGGGAAAAAAAGAAAAGCAGATCTAGAAAATGCAATCATCAATGACGCCAATGCTTAGATTTTCCAGCAAGCTGGGTGGCTCGAGTTCTTATAGAAATTTGAAGGGTTCGAGGAGGAATTGGTTCAAGAATTTGTCAAAAATTTTAACAAAACCTTCACAACTGTAAAAGGGGTAAGGATTCCAATCAATTCCACTGTCATTAGTCAAATTTCTAGAATAGCTGTAGTAGGAGTTGAATTGTTTGCCACTAAGCCCTCATATGAGGAGTTAATTTAGAACTTCCATGTTAATCTAGAGCCCTTGCCTCGGTACATTGTTAGCAAAGGTGCCACAAAAGACATCGATAGGACTAGCCTTCCAGACCTTTGGAAGACTATAGTCCTATGGGTTATGAAGTTCTTTACCTGTGATGGCTAGTATGTGATAGTACTTGGCCCTGGAATGAGGTTGATTACCCACTTGTGGCATGGTACTAACAACCCGCAATTTCTGATAAACATCCCTACCTTTTTGCACACTACATTGATAAACATGCTGATAAAGTAGAAAAAACAAAGAGGGTCAGGTTAGCCATGCAGGGTTAATCCATTTGATTATTAAACACCATTTTGTGCAGTAAGAGGATGGGTAGAGAAAATGGGAGAATTTTTTGGCTTTGACACCTAGAAAGAAAAGAACAAAACACTCTTCTACTACTATATCTATATTTGGAAAGGCGGTCACCATACCCTCAAAACCCTCTGAAGTTCACTTCAAAAGGCTTTGAAAAAGTGCAGAGCATCAGAGCCAACTGGGCAAAGAAGCGTCTTTCAGACCTACACAAATAAGGCACTCTCACACATTTATTATTTCTTCAGATGAGGAAGATTTTGAACTAGGCCCCACTACTCCAGCAAGTTAGCAAGAAGTAGCCGAGGAGGGTGGCGACAGTGATATTCTGCCAAAGGAGCAAGAAGCAATTGAGGAAGGTGGTGGTAGTGATATTCTAGTAGCAGTTGGTGAGCATGATACTCTAGAGGCACCAGAGAATGAGCCATTGCAACATGGCCACAGGTAGGGAAAACATACCACGATAGAGAGCTCCAGCTCTGAAGACACCATGGCATAGGACACCTGACATGCCCTTGCCATTTCAAAGATTGAATTTGAGCCAAAACAGTGTAAGGCACAGTTGGCAACCTTGTCCTAGCAAGTAAAGGCAAAAGATGAGGAGTTGGTGATGGAAAAGGCAAAGGCCACTGGGGAAAAGGAAGAAAAGGAGAAAGAAATTATTTCTTTGAAAAATGAAGTGGATAATCAAGTGGGCATGATTGCCCAAAAGGACAGGCAAATTGCTAGACTGAGGCAGACTACAGCCCAACAAACCCTTGCCACCACGTCCTTAAATGTTTATGCACAAAATTTGCAGTTAACTGGAGATAACGTGCAAATCAAGGATGAAATTGCAAAGATCTAGAGAGAGATGGAGACCTTGAGGTAGGAGAAAGCAAAGGTAGAGCAAAATCTAGCTCTTGCCTATGAAACAGGGGAAACTCTGTTGGCACAAAGGGCACCCTTAGTATGCCCTTTTTCTACAGGAATAATTTTTGAGATGGAAATTGTTACACATTAGCTACAATTTGCCTTTTAATTTTGATAATGATAAAAAGTTTGTTGAGTGTTACTTCCAAAACCCACCAGACTAGCAAAACCTTCTCTGTGAGTTTTTCCAACATGGCCACATTATGGGCCATGTCGATACTTCCATGCTAAATCTTTATATAGGGGAACTCCAAATCTGGAGCTATCTATCCCTATTGAGGAATAACAGATTATGGGAAGACAGAATGAAGGAATATGAGACTGCTGTAGGGTCAATTGGCTTGCTAATGAGGCATGAATGCCCAAAGACTACATGGTTCAAAATACTTTCAGAGCAAATGTTTACAGGCAGGGTATCACAGGCTAATATATACAAAATTTAAATTCTTGTATTGCAGGTTTCTTTGCTGTTGCAAATTTCCTTCCCAATGCAGCTATGTCTGTAGAGCATGATTTGAAACACTCCCTAATGTACTAAAAAGAAGGGAACTAGTTTCCCTTGCAAACATAAGATGAATGACTGAAAAAGTCAGGAGGCTTATTCCAATTATTCAACAAAAGCAACAAAATTGGATAGGAATGAGGTTTAGGCCTCCATTGCTACTCATGCCAACACCTAGACTCAGCCATCCTCAAGGTGAACTAATGCCATAAGAAAAATTCAGTAAATGGTATAGTAGGATTCAAGAAAATGATGGGTTCCTATTGCAAATATGTACCTAAGCAGTGTTGTCATTAATGTCAACATATCCTTGTTTCCATTGGTGTCAACTGTATCCTATTTTGCTACCTGTATAGAAGACTCGATTGTTGAGAATATTGAGAAAATTAATGATGATTAATGTATGCAGACCATATGGCTAAGTAGAGGATTGTCTAAAGAAGCTCCAGTTAAGTTTTGAAGGGTTTGCATGAAGATTTGAAGAAGCTATGGCCATCTGAGTAGAACTAGTTTTGCAGCATTCAGAAGAGACAGAGTGATAGGAAAGACGTCTGGATTGTTTTGGATATGTCAAATGATGATATGCAAATCTAGACTCATGTGTGGGAAGTCAGTGTGTATCATCCATTCAAGTGGTTCATGGTTTGGAGGTCTACAAGCAATCTTTCTAATGTGACAATCATGGCAAATAGTGTTCTTGAGGTTCCAGAAGAAGATGTAAGTGATTTTGATGATTTGGAGGAGTACAAATGTTTTTGTTGAATTCAATGTGCTTGTGGAAGTCTCTAGATCATGTGACTGCTATGTTGGAGGTCCGCATTGAAGTTTGAGCTTGTCAATGAAGATTTCCTTCTTGGTGTTGTTGTTCTTCCCAGTCTTGGCCGACCTAATGTTTCAAGCGTGTTGCAAATGATCTAAGAGCATTTCTATGGAGAATGGCATGTTGATTGAGGAAGATTTGAGTCCCAGTTATGTTTGGCCGATAGCTTAGTGATTCACATTAAGTCAGATGTTTGTAGTGCTGATCTTGATGTTCATTCCTGTTTAGGTGGAAAATTGGATTTGTTAATGTTCTAGATTTTAGATGTTTAAATCTGCCTCTCCACTATACTTTCAAGGATCTAGGGTTGAGTGATGAGCACTATCATACCCTAGGTCACTTGTAGATGTAGGGAAACTTGGATTAGGGAGTTTAATTATTAAATTTTCTTCTCTTATGCCTAATTGACCATTAAAACCCTAATTATACAAATATGACAACAAATTGACAAATAATAGAAAAAGCTCTTGCAGACAGGAGTAAAATACCAAATCATAGAGTACCTATTTTTGGGGTTCTGAAGTGGAGCAGTTGGGGACACTGGAGCAGGCGCCCAAGTCTAAGGTGCCAGTTTCTTCACGGGACCCAGACCTCCTTCTGACACTGATCAGCCCTGTAACTTCTATTTCCTAAAACTCAGATGTGGAGGACACTAGAGCGAGTGCCGAAGTCCTGGATGGAAGTTCTCCTATGTCTTTCTTTTCTTTAGATCCTGAATCCTTGATGCCTGCCAATCATTCCTACAACTCCACTTTTCCCAAATATGACATCTGTAACCCGCAATCACAAGTCTTGGTTTGGGGGTTGTGGTGTTTAGAGGCTTGCCTCAGTCAAACCCTAGAGGACACTTAAGTCTCTGAACACCATTGTCATATAAAGAGTGCGTGCCCTTGTGAGGTAGAGGCAAAAACCAAAGGAATCAATGATGAAAACACAATATTATGTCACCTTGTAGTGAATCTCTCATGGGAGGTAGATGCTCTTCATGCCATGAGGAAATTGATGCTCAAATATGCAAATATCAACACACAAAACACACAAGTCTGTTCTTGCAACACAATAGAAGCCTTGAATCACCTTGAGAACACTTGAACATCACAATTGCCATCTAGTTTCTAAATGAATGCCTAAGCATGCTTATATATGCAACTACAAGCACTCCCACCAAGATTTTAAAAATCAAAACTTACCGTGTCAGCAAAAGGACCAAATAATGGTCATAAACTGACACCCATAAATTAGGGCTACCCTAAAATAGGGCAAGACTAGGGCGCAAGCATCCAAGTCCTCCCCCCTATTTTGGGTAGGGTACAGGTCAAGGTGTCCACCTAGGTCCAATTTGCCATGGAACCTAGGTCTCATTCCTTCGGGATGCCAAAATATGAACTAAAATGTCCTTAATGCATACTAAAGACCCAGGAGCTAAACCTTATGAGGGAAAAGCCCCCAAGGGGACATTTTATGATGTTACATTTAGCCCCCACTTTAATGTATGTATAAATGCGAGGCCAATACATGCATTAAAGTAAGGTCACAAACACAACAAACACATCAAGCATGGAGAAGACATGCCAATCACATAGAAGATAGTAACAGGCACACAAAACATGGAGAAAATAGTTACAGTCACATAGAACACGGAGAAGATAGTCAATGCATAGAAGACACATTAATGCATGGAAGACAGAAATGATATCTTTTCTTTTCTTTTTTCTCATATATATAAAATGCAAATGCAAGTACTGGAAAGTAAACAAACCTCCCATAATATAGGATTCACTCATCGAGCAAGTATTTAGACTGTATATATGGGGCAAAACACATGCAAGACATGCAAAACCTCCCAAAATGTAGGATGCACTCATCGAGAAAGTCTTTAGACTGCATATGGGGCAATAAACACGCCACACAAGACAAGCATGCCAAAACACACATACTTGAAGACACGAAGAAAACACGGCAGAGAAGTGATGGAGTGTACCTATTTCTAGGTCCAACACCATCTTAGGCACATTACAGGCACACACTGACAATTGGGCTTCACCACAACAATCACCGAAGACATGCTTAAGGGTTGAGTTAGTCACAGAACCGCTCCCCGCCTTTGCAGAGGACTTTTGAAAATGATAGGATGATGCAATCTGCTTCTAGAAATACACCATCCCCATCTCTATAGAGGGTTTAGGATAAAAATAATATATGCAATATCCCACCTCCACAGAGAGCTTACATGATTGATTGATTGATTGCAAACAAACTTAGGATGCAGGATGCACTCATTGAGCAAGTCTTTAGATTGTACCTGAGGACAAGCACATAGCTAACATCTACAACATATAGCTTACCTTATATATGCCCCCACCTTAAGGTGGTTTATATCAGTTATTGATAGGGAACACTGACTTTTGCAAAGCCCATGCCCCCCGGAGGTGACATGTACTTTACGATCGCCAAATGTTCCCACAAACACATCCCTATGAGAAACATGTTAGTGTCTACAAAATCATGATAAACAACAACATCAATGCATATGGTTAACCACACAAAGAGCCAAGGTTATACAATGAGTTTGGAGTTCAAGGATAACCGTAGGGCTGTATCACGAAGCTCTCTGAATCAAGTACTGCCAAGGCTAGATTCAAAGGCAAACAAAGGTGCATGGAGTAGCAATATTGTTAAGGTTTGTAAATGTGATAGAAACATCATAAAATTCACTACGCGAAAAGCACGAGTGCTTCCACTAGCCAAGCATTGGATAAGATATACAACCCCATCATCATATTAGGAACTAAGTCCATTTTTTGATTGCTCTCGAAAGGGACACTAGGTCCGCATCAGTGTAAATGTTTGTCATCATCTACCTGCTAGATGGAAACACTAGAGGAAGGGAAACAAAAAATAAGAGAGGAGAAACAAGTGTCTTAGGGATAGTCACTTAGGAGTGTGCCCCTAGGTCACGAACCATGACGCTATGTCTGTAAGACACAACACTCAACAATGAAATCAGAGAGAGGCAATTTAGAAGAATGATGATACAAATAGAAGAAGGTCACAACAGAGACAGTCTCCTAGTATCTTGAACCTTACAAGAGAATCTGAGGTCATCCTAGGAGGCCTAAACAACATATAACACATCACGGGGGAAGCACATCACGAGAGAGATAAAGGGTTAGAGATACTTACCTGTAGGATTTTCCAATCTAACCTTTGTCAACAATTAAATCAATGCCATTTTTCCATGGGTTAGGTGAATTCTTAACTTCTTCTACTAGACCAATTATTGCATCATAGTTCATATAGTCATCTTCAGCCTCATAAGGTTTATTAAGAGAGTTTTCATCCTCATCATTCTCAATGTATTGTGTTAAGTCTTCTGCTACCTGAGGGTATGTATCCATGAGAGATGTGTCATATGGAGGCATGAAATTAATTATCATGATATGCGTTATTCCTTGAACAACATCAATACCCTCTTGTCCTTCTTTTATCAATTTTCTTATGTTGTGAATCACAGGTATAGCTTCTTCATCTATCCTCTCAGTTTGCACATATTCTTGGAATTCAGCTAGGTCTTTATCAAGTTTGTCTATTTGCTCATATGTTATCACATCAATAGGGACCTCAAAATCATGAATTATTTGTTCTATTGTAGGAGGCATGATGTCTTTCAAAAAGTGTGTTCCTTCTATTGTGTCATTGATTTCATCATTTTGGACCAACATACCCTCATGGGAAGAAGAATTCTTGAAAGAATGATTAGAGGACAAGTTTATATCATCATCACATGGAGCAAGTATTTAATGCATGGGAGAAGTGCTATCACCATCATCTTTTTCAATTCTACCCATGGAGAAGAATTTAGTTAAGCTTTCTAATGTCATGGGATGTTCACTCATGAGGGTTAAAAATTGGTTAAAATGAAGATCTTTGATAAATGCATACAAAGATACCATTGAAAAATGACATGAAGGTGCCATTTCAATGTTTTCAATGTAAAATCAAATTTTGAAAGTATGTCAAAGATAAGTGCGAAGTGATATACCCAAAATAGCCTCAAATGCTTGATTTTTATACTCTTTTCAATGCAAATGAATGAAACAAAGAATGTTGTAAGGATTTTGATCAAGGGAGGAAAGTTATATGTCTGATATCAGACCAAAACAACAAAATTATCCTTCACAATGCACTCTTGATGTGATTTTAGGTTAATGCCAAGTCAAATTATAGTGAAAATATGTCAAAATAGGCACTTTTTTCACCAAATTTCAATGCAAGAGAGCATAACAAAGGGTGTTGTGAGGAAAATGATGATGGAAAACAAATAATATCATTAATAACTACCACTTGATACAAAAATATCTAACACAACATGCTTTTAGTGCCACTTAAGGTAAAACCCTAATGAAAATATAGCAAAAATAAGCTATTTTTCACAGTTTTTCAATTCCAAGACCTAGCAAAGGAGGTGTTGTGATGAATTTAAGGAGGTAAATAAAATAATATAAATAATATAATTCACCTCAATCCATAAAATTGATCACAATATGCTTGGAGTGCAAACTAGGTCAAACCCTAGGGCAAAAATAACCAATATGTGTAGTTTTTCACTGAATTTTCACTACAAGAGCCCGTTAAAAGGGTGTTGTGAAGATTTTTAGGAGGGGAAACAAATGATTACTCTGATAATAGAAAATTAATGAAAAAATACCTTTCACAACACATATGGTGCAAGTTTGGAGAGTCGATAAGGCCAAATTTCGTGAAAATCATTGTTTTTAAAGCCCTAGGTTTGAGATCTTGGGACAAAATGCTATGAAAATGTTTTGAAGTCTGATTTATGATGAAATTTAATTAATCTCAGATCTAAAAATGATTTTCAATTTTGAACATGCAAAATGCCCATGCAAATTTAATGAAAATGCATCAAAATTGCTAGTTTTTGTTGAAATTTTCTATGCAAAAATGTAAATATTTCAAATCTAAATGTAAATTTACACTAAAATGAAAGACTATATCCAAATGTTAATTTTAATGAGCCTCTAAAATCAGTAGAAAAATCTGAGAAAAGATCTTGCCTACTAATCCTAGATTTTGGAATTACTAGGTTATATCAAAATTGTCAAAATTTCCACAAAACCCTAGAAATTAAATAATGAAAATGCAATGCAATTTTATGAATTTTTGGATTTTTTTGTAGTTTATATCAGATCTGATGTAAAAATCATGAATTATGAAAATTTAGAAAGAGTTGATGCAATTTAGTAAGCCAAACAATGCAATTTTTTTGTATTTTCCAAAATTTTTATTTTTAAAATTTTTTTCTCAATGCAATAAAATGAATGACTATATGAATGGATGAAATCAATCCAAATCTAAAGACACACACTTAGAAAGTTGCAATTTAAGTCCAAAAACATGGGTTCACCAAAATATTTAGGTGGAAAATTGGATTTGTTAATGTTCTAGATTTTAGATGTTTAAATCTGCCTCTCCACTATACATTCAAGGATCTAGGGTTGAGTGATGAGCAATATCATACCCTAGGTCACTTGTAGATATAGGGAAACTCTGATTAGGGAATTTAATTATTAATTTTTCTTCTCTTATGTCCAACTGACCATTAAAACCCTAATTATACAAATACGACAACAAATTGATGAATAACATAAAAAGCTCTTGTAGATAGGAGTAAAATACCAAATCACAAAGTACCTATTCTTATGGTTCTGAAGCATAATAGTAGGGGATACTGGAGTGGGTACCCAAGTCCAAGGTGCCAGTTTCTTCACGGGATCCGAACCTCCTTTCGACACTGATCATCCTTGTAACTTTTGTTTCCTGAAACTCAAATGCGGAGGACACTAGAGCGAGCGCCCAAGTCCTGGAAGTGCTCCTGTCTTTTTTTTGAGATCCCAAATCCTTGATACCTACCAATCCTTCCTACAACTCCAATTTTCCCAAATGCGACACTTGTAACCTGTAATCACAAGACTTGGTTTGGGGGTTGTGGTGTTTAGAGGCTTGCCTCAATCAAATCCCAAAGGACACTTAAGTCTCTGAACACCATTGTCAGATAAAGAGTGCGTGCCCTTGTGAGGCAAAGGAAAAAACCAAAGGAATCAATGATGAAAACACAATATTATTTCACCTTGAAGAGAAATTGATGCTCAAATCTACAAATATCAACACACAAAACACACAAGTCTTCTCTTGCAACACAATAGAAGCCTTGAATCACCTTGAGAACACTTGAACATCACAATTTCCATCTAGTTTCTAAATGAATGCCTAAGCATGCTTATATATGCAACTACAAGCACTCCCGCTAAGATTTTAAAAATCAAAACTTACTGTGTCAGCAAAAGGACCAAATAATGGTATTAAACTGACACCTGGAAATTAGGACTGCCCCAAAATAGGGTAGGACTAGGGCGCAGGTGCCCAAGTCCTCCCCCTCTATTTTGGGTAGGGTACAACTCAAGGGATCCACCTAGGTCCAATTTGCCATGGAACCTAGGTCTCATTCCATCGGGATGCCAAAATATGAACTAAAATGTCCTAAATGCATACTAAAGACCCGGGAGCTAAACCTTATGAGGGAAAAGCCCCCAAGGGAACATTTTCTGACATTACAATTCCAAGGTTGATGAAGTGTATAAATACTTGTTGATGAGTTGTGGAAAATCATCCTTGTGCGAAAATAATAAAATCCAAAGAAAGGATCAGAGGCAGAGTAGAGCAGAGGAAAAGAAGAAGAATAAGAGCTGTTTAGATGAAGAGCTAGAGAAGAAGTATTTGGGGTAGAGAAGAAGTTTTGTGAAGCTTTCAAAGGAACTAAATCAGACATAAAGAAGATACTATTTCACAGTTCATTCATTTTGTATTAAACATAAATTCTGTAGGCAGTGAGCCTCTCTTGAGTAGTGAGCTCTGGGCAATGAGCTCGAAGGCATGTGCCTTCCCTTTTCTTCTAAGTACTTTTAATAGGGTATGAATCTTGTGGGTTAACCCCCACCGTAGTTTTCCCTTAACCAGGTTTCCACGTAAAAATTCTGGTGTTATGTGTGCTCAATTTATTTATGCTCTTGTGTTATTGATTATGCTTTAATGTTTATCTAATTGAAAGTTGTTAAAGAAGATTCAAAGAAGAAAATATTAATTACTTTGGGACAACTGATTCAGACCCCCCTCTCAGTTGTCTAAACTAATTCCAACAATTGGTATCAGAGTGAGGTTCCTCTAAAAGAAGCTTAACTGCCCAAGGAGATCTAGGATGTCGACTTACAAGAAGGATAGTCCAAGATTCAATGGAACAAATTACTCTATTTGGAAGAGTCACATGGAGTGCCATTTGCAATGCATGGGTGATTCTTATTGGGAAATAACCAATGATGAGTATAAACCTCCGGAGAAAGGTCCTTCAACTCCAGATCAAATCAAAGATGCTGAAAATAACCTTCGAGTTAAAGAAGCCTTGTTGAGTGCCCTGACTGATTTAGAAATGACAAATGTCTTTGGACTAAAAACTACTTATGAAATCTAGAAGAAGTTGGAGAATCTTTATGAAGGTGATGAATATGTCAAATGTGCCAAGCTACAAAGTTTGAGAAGAAAATTTGAAAATCTGAGGATGAGTGAAGATGAAAATATCACAATCTACATGCAAAAGATAAATGAACTTGTGTGTAGTATCAGGTGTACTGGTGGAACTTTGGAAGAATTAGAGATTGTGGCAAAAATGCTCAGATCTTTACTTGATTCATACAAACATAAGGTTGCTGCTATAAAAGAGATCAGGACTATCTCAAAAGTCACAAGAGATCAGTTGGTTGGCAAAATTTCAGCTTTTTAATCGAGTTTGGTGATTCTCTTCCTAAGTATGAATCTGCTTTTAAGGCCAATGTATATGGAAAACAAAGATATGATCAGGGTGAAAGCTCTTCTGCAAGATCAAATAGATTTCCTAAGGCAAGGAAGGATCTTGAAGATGATGAAATTGAGTCTACAGAACTTGAAGCTCTTATTGCCAAAAGAATTGCAAGAGGATCCAGTAAGTATGAAGGAAAGTTGCCTTTCAAATGTTTTTCTTGTAATAAGATTGGTCATTTTACCTCAAGATGTCTAGAGAATTTTTCAAAGACAAACCCTAATAGATATAAAGGTTAGAAGAAATGTTACTATGTCCAAGAAGTTGGAGAAGGAGTCACAGATGATGAATATGATCATGGAGGTGCCGCTGAAGATGATTGGGTGTTCATTTATATCAAAGAATAAGATCCAGTGTCTACTAAATCTACTAGCTGTGTAAATGTGGCAAGTGCCTTGGCTGCTCAGGTTGTTGAAAAGGATGAATGGGTGATTGGTAGTGGATGTTCTCATCATATGACTGGTGATAAAAGTAAGTTTATAAACTTTGAAAAATATGAAGGTGGAATTGTGAAATTTGGAGACAACTCAGCTAGTAGAATCCATGGTAGAGGATCCATCTCTTTTGATGGTAAGAATAACACAAATGATGTTCTATATGTGGAAGGGCTGAAGCATAATCTTCTTAGTGTTGGACAGTTGATTGACAAAGGTTATGATCTCTAATTCAAGGATGGAAAATGTAGAATCTTGGAAAGCTCCAGAACTGAAATTGCATCTGGTACACAAACTAGAGGTAACATCTTTGAATTAAGTAGTTCTAGTAAAAGTTGTTTGATTGCCCAAATAGATCAAAGTTGGTTGTGGAATAGGAGAATGTGTCATGTGAATTTTGATAACATTGTCAAGATAAGTTCTTCTTAGGCTATGAGAGATCTTCCAAGACTTGTGAAAGCTGATAGCATGTGTAGAGAATGTCAATTGGGTAAATAGAACAAAACATCATTCAAAAGTAGAGAACAATTTTCAAGTGGGTGATTGGAACTTTTGCATACTAATCTATGTGGTCCTGCTAGAATTAGGAGTGTGTAAGGAGACATATATTTTATGTTGCTAATTGATGATTACTCTCAGATGATGTGGGTAACTTTCTTAAAAGAAAAATTAGAAGCTCTTAACAAATTCACAGTGTTCAAAGTTATGGTGGAAAATGAGATTGGTGTGAAGATAAAGTGTCTGAGATCCGAAAGAGGTGGAGAGTTTACCTCCGGTGAGTTTGATACATTCTATGAAAAGCATGGAATAAAAAGATAGTTATCTGGTCCTAGGACTCCTCAGCAAAATGGAGTTTTGGAAAGAAAGAACTAGACCATTCAAGAAGCTGCCAGGACCATGATGATGGAAACAAATGTTCCACAAGTTTATTGGAGAGAAGTTGTGAGTACTGTTGTCTACACTCTTAACCAGGTGTAGATCAAAGGCAATTCTGGTAAGACTCCTTGTGAACTTTGGTTTGGTCATCCTCCTACTATAAGATATTTCAAAGTTTTTGGTAGTAAATGCTATATCAAAAGAGAAGGATTTAGGCAAGTTTGAAGCAAGAAGTGATGAAGGAATTTTTCTAGGTTCCTCTACTCAAAGCAAAGCATACTAGTGCTTTAACAAGAGGTTGAAAAAGATTGTTGAAAGTGCTAATGTTAGAGTTGATGAGAGAAAAGAAGGACATTCTAGGTCTTGTAGATATGATTTAGATGATCAAGATGAAAATCCAAGTCAAGAAAGGCAAGTGCAAACTTAGATTTAGATCTAGATTGATCCAGAAAATCCAGTGACTCAAGAGGATAATGCAGAAGTTGAGGAACAAGTTCAAAAGATAGAAGTTCAAGCAAATCCCAAAACTCCCAGGTATGTAAGGATGAATCATCCTAAAAATTAGATCATAGGAGATAGAAATAAACATGTTCAAACTAGGAGAAGAATTGTTGAAGATCAAGAAGAGAATTGTTTGATTTCAAAGATTGAACCAAAATTAGTAAGTGAAGCCTGTAATGATGAAAAATGGGTAAAAGCAATGGAGGAATAACTAATGCAAATTAAAAAGAATCACACTTGGGATCTTGTTTCCAGACCTAATGACAAAAATCTAATTGGTACTAAATGGGTCTTCTGGAACAAACTAAATGAAGATGGTGAAGTTGTAAGAAACAAAGCAAGGTTGGTATGCAAAGGATATTCTCAAGTGGAAGGAATTGATTTTGAAGAAAATTTTGCTCCGGTGGCAAGAATAGAGGTAGTCAGATTATTTCTTGCATTTACTTCTTATAAATGTTTCAAGGTCTATCAGATGGATGTCAAATCAGCATTCCTAAATGGAGATTTAGAAGAAGAAGTTTGCATTGAGCAACCGAAAGGATTTCAATTGTCTGATCAGAAAGACATGGTCTGCAGATTGAGGAAAGCATTATATGGACTCAAACAAGCCCCAAGAGCCTGGTATGCAAGATTGGATAAGTATCTGCTAAAGCTAGGATATAACAAAGGCACTGCTGACAGTAATCTTTACTTCAAGATTGATGATGAGAATATTTTGATTGTTGAGGTATTTGTTGATGATATCATTTTTGGTGGAAATGAGAGCATGTGCAAAACATTTGCTGATCAAATGCAAAGTGAATTTGAGATGTCCATGTTTGGTGAGATGAATTTCTTCTTAGGTCTGCAAATCACTTAGTCAAGTAAAGGTGTCTTCATATCTTAGTTTAAGTATGTGAAAGAATTGTTGAAGAAGTTTGGAATGGAAGATTCAAAGCCAATAGGTATGCCTATGGTAACCAGATGTAAGTTGAGTAAAGATGATGAATCCCCTAAGACAAATTAGAAAAGGTATAGATCAATGATTTGAGGACTGCTCTATCTGACTCAGAACAGACCTAATATCATGAATGCAATTGGGCTTGTCACTAGATTCCAAGATGATCCTAAAGAATCCCATGTTGTAGCAGTCAAGAGAATTTTTAGATATCTCAAAGGGACAATTGATTATGACTTATGGTACTGAAAGGATAATAACTTCACTCTTCATGCATATATAGATGCTAATTGGGTAGGAGATGTGGATGACAGAAAAAGCACTAGTGGTGGTGCATTCTTCTTGGGAAGTAGATTGGTTTCTTGGCTGAGCAAAAAGTAGGAGGTAATTTCCCTATCTACAGCAAAGGCAAAGTATATAGCAGCAACAAACAATTGTACTCAAGTTTTGTGGATGAAGCAAATGTTGAAGGACATCAGAATTGTGATTGAGGAGCCTATCACAATCTTCTGCGATAATTCAAGTGCAATAAGCATCTCAAAGAATCTAGTGTTGCATTGAAAGACAAAGTACATAGCCATCAAGTTTCATTTCTTGAGAGAGAAGGTAAATGAGAATGAAGTCAAGTTGGAGTTTGTGTCTTCAAAGGATCAGATTGCAGATATTTTCACTAAGCCTCTTCCCAAGGATACTTTTGAGTATCTCAAAGAGAAGTTGGGGGTTATTACCCCTCCTGATCAGAATTAAGATGCACTAGAGTGCATCAGTCTGGTAGAATTCACAGTCACATCTTGTGATCTGGATTGATGTCAAGGAGGCACTACTCAGGGGGAGTAGACTACATGTAATTTTTGAGTTTGGTTTGAAATAGAAATAAGGAGAAAAGACTGCAAATATGTGCCCTTTGCCATTGATGTCAAAGGGGGAGAGAAGTTCATGTGAAAAACTAATTGCAGATGAAAGGGGGAATAGTGAAGAAAGTGATTGCAGAAGTGATAAGAGAAAGGGGGAGAATGGCTTGTCTTGATGGTCAAATTAGTTTTTCACATCATATGTTGCCATCAATGACAAAGGGGGAGATTGTTGCAAATATGTTCCTAAGTGGTGTTGTCATTGATGTCAACATATCCTTGTTGCCATTGGTGTCAAATGTATCCTATTTTGCTGCCTGTATAGAAGACTGGATTGTCGAGAATATTGAGAAAATTAATGAGGATTAATGTATACAGACCATATGGCTGAGTAGAGGATTGTCTGAAGAAACTCTAGTTAAGTTTTGAAGGGTTCGCATGAAGATTTGATGAAGTTATGGCCATCTAAGTAGAACTAGTTTTGCAGTATTTAGAAGAGATAGAGTGATAGAAAAGAGGTCTGGATTGTTCTGAATATGTCAAATGATGATCTGTGGATCTAAATTCATGTTTGGGAAGTCAATGTGTATCATCCATTCAAGTGGTTCATGGTTTGGAGGTTTGCAAGTAATCTTTCTAATGTGACAGTCATGGCAGTCAGTGTTCTTGAGGTTCTGGAGGAAGATGGAAGTGATTTTGATGATTTGTAGGAGTGCGGATGTTTTTGTTGAATTCAATGTGCTTGTGGAAGTCTCTAGATCATGTGACTACTATGTTGGAGGTCCGCATTGAAGTTTGAGCTTGTCAATGAAGATTTCCTTCTTGGTGTTGTTGTTCTTCCCAGTCTTGGCCGACCAGATGATTCAAGCGTGTTGCAGATGATTTAAGAGAATTTCTATGGAACATGGCATGTTGATTGAGGAATATTTGAGTCCCAGTTATGTTTGGCCAACAACTTAGTGATTCACATTAAGTTAGATGTTTGTAGTGCCGACCTTGATGTTCATTCCAAGGTTGATGAAGTGTATAAATACTTGTTGACGAGTTGTGGAAAATCATCCTTGTGCAAAAATAATAAGATCCAAACAAAGGATCAGAGGCAGAGCAGAGCAGAGGAAAAGTAGAAGAACAAGAGTTGTTTAGATGAAGAGCTAGAGAAGAAGTATTTGGTGTAGAGTAGAAGTTTTGTGAAGCTTTCAAAGGAACTGAACCAGGCATAAAGAAGATGCTATTTCACAATTCATTCTTTTTGTATTAAACATAAATTCTATAGGCAGTGAGCCTCTCTTGAGCAGTGAGCTTGAAGGCATGTGCCTTCCCTTATCTTCTAATTACTTTTAACAGGGTATGAATCTTGTGGGTTAACCCCCAGTATGGTTTTCCCTTAACTGGGTTTCCACATAAAATTTTTGGCATTGTGTGCTCAATTTATTTATGCTCTTGTGTTATTGATTCATGCTTTAATGTTTATCTGATTGAAAGTTAAAGAAGATTAAAAGAAGAAAAGATTAATTATTGAGGGACAACTGATTCACCCCCCCTCTCAGTTGTCTAAACTAATTCCAATAGTTCCATCCCAAGGGAAGACAACTGTTCCAATATAGTGATGATGACTACAACTGCAGCACAATAATGGAAGGGAAGAACATACTTGATGAAGTAGATTAGTAGATGCCATGAGGACATGGCATAAGCTAAGTGGGGAGGAGATGATGAGCCAAATAATTGACTCATTTAATTATCAATGTTTTCATGTTCTGATAAACTTTTAACAAACATATGGGCATATAAATACATATTATTATAGTTATATTTGTCTTGAGAATTGTTTATGCTTATATTTTGTTTCCATTATGCTTTGATGAAATCTCTTTAGCTTCGATACATGAATGACATATTCTATGTGCATATCTCTTAATTTGTGGTATAAGTTGTGGATGTTAAATAGTTGAACTCTAGATAGCTCTGGAGGCTGATACTTTCTAAGAATCATCCTCCCCTTGAGTCGATGAACTCCAACAAGCATTCCTAGGGATACTCTAAGTCTAACAACACGTCCAAACTAGTGCCTCAATCCTAGCTGAGGCTCTTGAATCACACCACCATGTCACTAAACTTTTGTGACTCAGATAATTGACAACAGACATCAGTTCCAGCTATCACTTCCACTAGGCACCCCACTATTTTAGGGAACTCATGAAGTTTTCCTAGCTAATCACCTTATTCAAATTGTGGATGTAGAGTTCTCTGCAATTTATTATGTAGTTAAGTAAATAATACAACTAGCCATTCTAGTTTGTAGGAATTAGTTAGCAGCTAAATTTTCCTTTCAATAAGCATGCAACTGGCTATTCCAGTTTGCTGCAGTTAGGCTTGCAATTAGTATCTCTTTCCAATAAGGCTTGATTTTATAAGTAGGAGAGCCATCGTATCTTTTTAGTTAGTTCCTATTTTTCATCAGATAGTTGTTCATTGCAGTTTGTTTCCAGTAGAAGTAAAACTTCTGAGTTTAGGCATGTATGTTCTTTGACTGAGAATAAAATGCAAATGAAGGGAGATTTCTTTTGAAAGAGTTGTTAAGAAAGAGGATCATCTCCAGCTGGGAATGTAGGGCCCACTTCCCCATCTTGGAGGAGATCTCTCAGTATTCTATTTGTGTTATTTTTGTTCCTATCTATTTCCTTGCTACAATTTTTTATGTGTGTTTCTACTATTATCTGTTCTTACTTGTAGGTTTATTCTTCAAAAATAGAAAATC
Organism: Cunninghamia lanceolata; assembly: GCA_027924645.1. Classification (NCBI taxonomy): domain Eukaryota; kingdom Viridiplantae; phylum Streptophyta; class Pinopsida; order Cupressales; family Cupressaceae; genus Cunninghamia; species Cunninghamia lanceolata. Next base: position 4,692,294 of record BSBN01000627.1, read on the forward strand.
ATAAAAATTAGATTTGTTATCTCTTAAAGCACTATGATGTTTAGAGTATTGCATGGCTAAGAAATAAGAATAGATTCCATTCCTTTTCATTTACTATTTCTGCAAGTGTGTTCATTTCTAGCAACTAGATTAAACATTTATTTTAGTAAGTGTGTTTATTTCAGCAATGTTAGAATAGTTTCATTCCAAGAAAGTGTGTTTCTTTACAAGACAATTAAGGTAGTTTATTTCATGAGCAAGAAAACTAAAACTCCAACTCTGCAAGGGTCCCTAAACTGATCCTTGGTCATAAACCATTCCATTCAAAGCCCCCCACAAATAATCTTATCGTAGATCACTCTAGACACCTCCAGATTGATAAAGATAAATGATGATGTATTAACAAACACTACAATGACCTTATCAATGACATTGTTTGGGTTAATGATATGGAGGGTCGATGTAGTTGGGGGTGGTTTTTGTTGAGACCCTTGTTGTATGGCTACATAATTGTTTCCTAGATTGTAATTTCTTGGGAAACCATCAAGTGATGGGGTAGCCAATAATCCACTTGCGATTGCTGTGGACATTTTAGGAGGTTGTTGTGTGTTTGATTTTGCTAGAGCAGCATGTCTTACTAGTTCTTGACGATGTAGAGTCTCTTATTGGTGTAACTTGTAAATTTCTAGAGGAGTCATAAGAGGTGATATGGGTCTATCTACTATTGGATTTTGATAAAGAGGATTCTCATATAGTGCATCAAAAGGTTTAGTCATTCTACCTTGTGAGCTTTGTTTTGGTATGGGAGTGGTAATAGTTGACATAGTTTGGACCGTAGTTATAACGTCATGGGTTTTGTTTGGATCTTTAAGATTGGATAGGTCAAAATCTTGGGGTAATTTGGCTCCTTGCTCTACTAGTAAGTGAAAGAAATGATCTTGGTTCTCACTAAGGATTTTGTCAAATGTGGCTATGGCTCTAGGATCTTGAATAATTTTATCAAGGTCATGTCTATCCTCTTAAGATGATTGATCTTCTTCAAAGTGTCGCTCTTCTTGAGATGGGACTTGAACTGTGGTATAACCGGGTGTCACAAAATCATGAGGCATGCTGATAGTGAATTGAGTTACATCTACCAAAGGAACATTACCTTCTTGAGGATTGCTTGGTTGGTCATGTTGTGGCCTATTTTGAGAGTTGGTTGGTCTTTCCATTGGTGTTTTTGGTGTACCGTTTGAAGTCATGTTGGATTGGCTTGGTTGAGGTGTATGAGGAGGTGATTTGTGCTTCCTTGGGGCAACTTGTTTAGACTTCATAGTTTGCTGGAGTCTAGTGGTTACCATGGGATGCACTAGGACAAAATGTGTTGAGCTTTTGCTGAGGTAGTTTTGATGAACAATTTTCTAGACCAAAGGTGTTGTATTGTTTGACCAAAGGTGCAGGACTGTGTTACCAAAAGTGAGCTACTGTGCTACCAAAAGCGCTGGACTACGCTGCCAAAGGTAATGTACTATTATAACAAAGGTGCTGAAGTAGGCTGCCAGAGGCGAGGTACTGTTATACCAAAGGTGAGCTATTGTTATACCAAAGGTGAACTAATGTTATACCAAAGGCACTGAAGTAGTGTCAGTGATGTTATTAAGGTAAATTTTGATAGTTTTGGATTTGATTTTGATTGGATTTGCTTTGGCAAGAGAAAACACATCAAAGAAAGTGGCAAAAAAGGACTGACACAATAGATAATGTATGTTTGAGGCTCACAAAAAAGCCCAATGTTTCCACAGGTATTTAGAAAATTGCCAACAATTTCAAGCACTTTTTATCCCTAGAGACATGGTTTCATTGTGGTAGATCAACTCACAACTTAATTCTCCATCAACCAAATATCATTCCATAAAGGTGCTAGACATTTGTATCTTTGTGAGAGATGATAGGTAGGAATATCTCACCCTCCCCTCAGAAATCTCAAGTAGGTTACAAGAGCTTTATGGACGAGAGAATACTATCTCTTCTCAAGGGAGGCAATGGTGAGTATCTTGGGGGCTTGAATCAATTCCCCTTACACTAATGATTACCGCAACATTTGGAGGTGGATCAGGTAGTCACTATCTAGATTGGTTCTTAGTAGCTTTGAGGGACCAACACCTTACGAGCAATGTGACAAGCTACTAAAAGATTTGAGCAATCCTACTAAGAGTATCAAACACTTCGCACAATGTGAAAATCATTTCCACAAAGTGCTAGTACACCTCTTTTCAATTTGGCACCACAAGGTAAGGCTGACGCTGGTTAGGACTTAGCTTTTGCCTTATCCCTTTTATATAGCGGTTCAAAGGAAAACTCTGGTTAGGGTTGTCCCTTTTGGATGAAGCGCAATCCAAAAGTAGGCCCTTCTAAAGGAATAGCTGAAATGTAAGACCAAGCATGTCAAAAAAAGGTTCAATTATCCCGTTATAAGAAAAATAAGCTGCAACTAAATTAGACACACACACGATTGTAGTTGTCAATTGTCCCTTATGAAATTGAAGTGTTTTGCATTCATATCAATTGTCCCTTAGAAAATTGAATTGTTTTTGAATTCATGTCCATTGTCCCTTAAGAAAGCAATATGTTCCTAAGACTTAGATTGCAAAAAAATGATTGTTCAATTGTCCCTTAAGAAAGCAATTTGTTCCTAAGACTTAGATTGCAAAAGATGATTGTTCAATTGCCTCTTAAGAAAGCAATATGTTTCTAAGACTTAGTGTGATAGGTTTTTAATTCTTCAACACTTCTCTTGCATTAACATGTTAGGAAAACCCATTTTCTCTATTTGAGTAATAAGAGGATGTAAAAATTAGATTAGTTCCACCAAAGACTCAATAGTTAGTAAAAAAACAAATCAATTGACCAAAAGCACTTAACTTGTTAGGTGAAAAATGAGCAATCTCGAAAAAATTTGATAATAATAATTAGTTACAGAAGAAGATATTATTATCAAATTCTACGTGAAATTCTATACAATTTCAAAAGAAAATTTGTGAAAATTGAATAAATTTTGCACAAGTTATGATAGTTTGAAGTTTGCAAAGAAGGGTTGACTTTGACTGAGTGAATCTAATATATCTGATAAAATTACATAAAAAATTCTTTCACCATAGAAAAGTTGGGAGAAGCAAATTTCCAACGTCGCTAGTTTCACAAACATTTGACTCTGTATCCAAAAGATATGCCTAATTTCGCGAAACTGCTTTGAAAAAGTAAAAAAAAAAAAACATAGGTTAAAAATAGGGACATGGATTTGTAATTTATTTTTCTTGAAAGCCGTGCATTTTCTATAAAAAGTAAGAGATACCCAGATAGAATTTTGATGCTTTCGACAAAACCTTGAAATCTTCTAAGCTAAAATTACACAATTATCCCTAATTTCATGAAATTACCCTGAAAAAGCAAAAAAAAAATATGGGCTAAAAATAGGGATGCAGATTTGTAATCTATTTTTCTTGAAATCCTTACACTTCTACAAAAAGTAAGAGATACCCATATAGGATTTTGAAGCTTTAAATAAAACCCAAAAATATTTTGGGCTAAGGTTACACCATTTGAATGCTCATCGCCTATTCTTTCAAACTAGTGAACAAGGATCTTCAGATTTTCTACATTGCGATTGCGCTTTTCTGTACCTAGCTTCAAAAAATTAACTTTTTTCTAGAAAAAAAAAAGGTTAGTGGGTCCCACCGAGCATGCTAGAATGTGTATAAGAAAAATCAAGTGGTTGAATGATAAGATCACAAAGTAATGATAATAACAACTCAATTACCTATAACATCAAAAGATCTATCTAAGCAATAACCAAATCAATGAATACATCAAATTATGAACAAAGAAGCTATCACCTAGATTGTTTGGATCTTTTGGTCGAATGTAGATTGCTCTTCAAATTGTGAAACCATGTTTGAAACAAGCAGATGTAGATTGTGTTTGTGCTCAAAGTGCTCAAGGGTGCTCAACGATGCGATGTGTACTTAATGCGTTGTATTCCTGAGAATAAATGATCAAAGAGGTCATAAGGCTGAATGATCAAAGAGTGCTCAATAGCTAAATGATTGAAGAGGGTTTGTGAAGGAGATGAGGGGGTTTTATATAAGTTTCAATGAAGATCGATCAACGGTCCAGAAAATTCAATGGAATCAATAGATGAGATAAATCTAGAATTCATGATGAATGTGCACTTGACATGTGTCACACAAAAAGATATTTTTATTAGAGTTAATTACTTTTTGATAAAGATAGGATTTGATTTCATAAATTAGAATGTTTTTTTTCTAATTTAAGAGTTGTTGATAAAAACAAGATTGATTAAGTCAATTAACTCAACTTGTAATTTGCTTTTTGTATGATTTGAGATAAATTAAATAATAAATTATTTAATTTTGCGTGCATGATGAACAAGATTTATTTTTAGAGGATTTGGAAGATTAAAAAAAATTAAATAAATAAATTTATTTAATTGTTTGTGCATGATAGAGGAATAAATAAAATATTTGATTATATTTTATTTTTAGAGATTGAGATAATTTAAATAAATTTGAATGATTTATTTAAATTTGCAAGAAGAATTGATTTAATTAAATAATTGAAATTATTTAATTGTAGATAAGAGTATTTTGATGATAAATTAATTAAATAATTAATTTATTCAATTGATATGGATTGAAATTTTGAAAGAAGATAATGATTTAATTAAATAATAAAAAAATATTTAATTTTGGAAGAATAAAGTTGATGTTGGATGAAATTAATTAAATAAAGGGAATTTATTCAATTAATGTTAAATTTACGAGATTTGGAAGAATTTGATGAAATTAATTAAATAAATAGAATATTTAATTAATGTTGAAATGGAGGTGATTAGACAGATTTGATAAAATGCAAGTGATTCGAAGACATGGTCATTTTTGGGTATCTACAGAGAGTAGTATTTGATAGATTACAAACTAGTGACATCATTTGGAGACCATATTGTGGCTACATTAGATGGCTTGGCTAGCAGAGGCAGTTAGCATGGATGTACAGGGATCGACTGATGGCATGTCGCCTTGATCATGTCGTAGCTTGGTTTTACTTTGATAGGGTGGCGCGATAGTTTAGATAGATACATGATGTTCCCGTGGTTCATCTAAACTATGTGCAGGCTGCTCGCAGCGCAGTTAGGGCAAATACCATTCAATGACTAATAGTAGCAGATGTGCCACTTAGTGATGACGAGGGTCTTAAGGATGCAGAGCCAATGTCAGACACATATGATGTCAGATGTACTTGAGCATATCAGACTTGGTGGCACATAGCATAGCCTACACCTATCTTTCCACCCAGGCACCCTACAGGGGATGCCCGTCCTTGGGCCGGTCATGCTAGTGACACAGGGGTGGAGGACGATGTCAATGATTTCACAAGATACTACGATCTTGAGGAGGATGAGGAGGATGACAAGGATGAGTCTGAGGAGGTCCCATCACAGTACATCTTCAAAGCAAGACCGTGACAGAGCCAATAGGACACAGACGCTGATGAGGAGACCGAGTCGAGACCACGATCTAAGGCCCATGGTCCTACTCCTGTAGACGATGTGAGGCCTAGTCAGAGAGAGTGAGGGGATTGTAGTAGGTCTGTACCCCTAGTTGCAGATTAGACTGTAGAGCTCATCACATCTTTGATGATCTAAGATCCATCCTAGTGAGATGGAGATCCAGGTTAGATTTGGTTTATTATTTTGATGTTTTGTATAGCTTCTTATTTGTGATACTTATATGGGAGTCTAACATCTATCTCATCCTCTATTTTGTAGTTGGGACAGACACATGGTGAGACTTTGTGAGTCATGTCATAGCAGACATAGTACCTATAGATGCCTTAGAGCAGTGAGTGTGAGAAGGTTATTCGCCATGATCATCTGTTGGGCGGCATGCTGAGATATTTATGCCATTTGTCAAATATAGGACTGCTACAGAGGCTATGCTAGAGTAGTTTGCACAAGAGAGAGGAGTTTTGACAGAGAGCTGAGCATGCCAAGGCTGAGCTTAGGGCACATCGAGAGTAGATGGTAGCGGTACTTGCATTGGAGGGAGAGCTAGTTGTTAATGAGTTCCTACTACGGGAGGTCCAGTAGGCAAGAGCTAGTAGAGACAGGGCTTAGGCTGAGAGAGATAGGCTTTAGTCTGAGAGAGACCGGTACTAGAGGATGTACCAGGAGGTACATGAGCAGATGATAGAGATGAGAGGCAATATTAGGGGGTTACGATCACAAAGCATCTCTAGGAGTCATTTGTGATCTGTAGCCACACATGGTCAGGCTTCTGTCACTCGCACACCATGAGGGCCCAAGGGTACTGGTGATTGAGGCTCAGCTATATGATGTATATACTTTATGCACTACAACATCCCATTTTGTTTTGAGGGATAGTCGACTCGGATGTACACATGATACTTATATATATATATGATGTTTATTTCTTTTTATCTATGTGTAATGGCTTTTGATCTATCACATGTGATTTTTGTAAAAATGCAATTAGTGATGATGTCCACATGCTATAATTAATACTATTGTGATATACTAACAATTCTAAAAAGAACATGTCGTAATAAGCACAATGATTAATTATTTTACACATAACTTTAATTTCCATGCTATATTAAGTTAGTACAAAAGTGATCTAGGCAATTACTACTTAAACATGATACAACAATGATCAATTGAACAAAGATATAACACCAAATGAATTAAGACAAAATAGTACTATCTTGTTGAAATAAATCTAATCTATGTACTAAATTAGCTTAGGAACATTTGACATTAAATCTTTAAGCATAAAATCTTTTGAGGTGCGCTGCATTAATAGGTTCCTTAAGTGGTGTACCTTGCTCATCGGCTAATTTATATGCTCCGGATCTAAAGGCTTCAGTGATTATATATGGTCCAAGCCAATTAGGGCTCAACTTACCTTTTTTGCTAGGTGGTGCATTTACATTATGTTGATTTTCATAAAGAACCAAGTCCCCAACGTTGAATGACCGTTGTATGACTTACACATTATTGGCTTGTTGGATTCCTTTTTGATAAGCCTTGAGATGTTCAAGAGTGTTAATTCATCTTTCATCAAGCATCTCAAGTTCCTATAATCTTTTCTCTCATTCTATGTCATCATCCATGATATCTCTTAGGGAAATTCGCAAGGAAGGAATTTCTAACTCTAAGGGCATTATCGCGTTTGCGCCATAGACGAGATTATACGGTGTGTTACCCGTAGCCTTTCAAATACTTGTTCTGTAATCCCATAATGCATAGGATAGTTGTGTATGCCAATCTTTTTGATGTTTATTAACAATCTTCCATAAAATCTATCTAATAACCATGTTTGAAGCTTCTGCTTGTCCATTTGATTGAGGGTAATAAGGCATAGAGAAGCGATGTTGTATATGATATTTTTCGAGGAATTTTTTCACATCCTTGTTCTTAAATGGTGTACTATTATCTGAAACCAAGGAGGAAGGTATTCCAAATCGAGAAATTATGTTATCTTGTATGAATTGATAGATTACATTAGCAGTCGTGGATCACAAAGGGACTGCTTTGACCCATTTTGTACAATAAAAAGTGGCAATAATGATAAATGTATGTCCTTGAGAGGAGGGTGGGGAAATTTTACCAATTAGATCCAAACCCCAGATGGAAAATGGCCATGGTAACACTTGGGCACAAAGCTCTTGAGTAGGAGCATGGATTAAGTGTTTATGTTGTTGACATTGTGGGCATCTCTTGAAGTAAGCAAAGGAATCTTGTTCCATATGCTGCCAATAGTACCCCATACGTAATAATTTTTGTACTAATGATTTTCCACCAAAATGCCCTCCACAGGCACCAGAGTGAGCTTCTTCTAAAGCTATTAGAATCTCTGAATTACTTAAACATTAGAGTAAAACACCATTATAACTTCGTCGATACAAGACATTCAATAATATAATGTATCGTGCTGCTAGTTTACGTAAATGGAGTCAGGCATTCTTAGATGTTGAATTAGGAATAGTTCCATCACACAAATAATTATATATATGGGAGAACCATTCATCTGTGTATGTACTACCACAGAGTTTTGTATTCACAACTACAAGACAATCAATTGTCGGTGTTTTAATATTATGAACAACAAAAGTAAATTCCCCAGGAGAATCATTAGTGATATAAGGGAAGCTGCGCTTGCCATTGCATCCACATGTCGATTATCTTTCCTAGGAATAGTGCTAATTGAATATGATGTGAATTGTTTTAAGAGAGATAAGGCCAACTCACAGTACTAAGATAGCTTATCATGCTTAGTTTGATATGATCCTGTTATCTGTTTTACAATTAACTGAGAATCACCATATATTGCAATGTTTTTCATATTAAGAGCTAGGGATGCACAAAGTCCTGCTATAAAGGCCTCATATTCAGTTATATTGTTTGTGCATAAGAAATCTAAGCTGTAAGATAGGGGAATCAGCTTACCAATGGGGGGTATCAATATAACATAAACCTGAGAGCCAGTTCGACATTTTGATCCATCAAAGTATAATTCCCATTTTTCATCCGCAGATATTGTTAAAATCTGTTCGTCAGGGAATGCATCAACATTTTGTATAGAAAAGGGCGAGGGAGCCTCAGCTAACTAATCGGCTATTGCTTGTCCTTTAATCAATTTTTGTGAAATAAATTTAAGATCGAATTCTGTTAATAACATAACCCATTTAGCAAGATGACCTGATAAATCTATTCTTGCGAAGAGATGTTTCAAAGGGTCAAATTTTACCATTACATGCACTTTAACATTTAAGAGATAATGTCTAAGCTTTTGAGTGGCAAACACCAAATCTAAACAATGCTTCTCTATAACTATGTATTGCACCTCATAATCGAGCAAAGTACGACTGATGTAATATACAACACATTCTTTGCCTTCAACATTATGCTGTGCTAACAAAGCTGCTAGGGAATTGTTAGATGCTGAGATGTATAACAGAAATGGTTTATTAGAAACAATGGGTTGCAAAATAGGTAGATTAGCTAAGTAATCCTTTAAGTCATTGAAAGATTCTTGACATTCAAAATTCCATTGAAAGTGAGAATCTCTCTTCAGTAGTTGTGTAAAGGGGCGAGTCCTATCCACGAGTTGTGAAACAAATTTGCGGATGGCCTGTATCTTTCCCTACAAGCTATGAAGTTGAGATATGTTTCTAAGTATTGGCATATTAACAATCACATCTATCTTTTTCGTATTGACTTCTATACCTTGATTTGAAACAATAAACCCAAGTAACTTTCCACTGTCCACACCAAAAACACACTTACAGGGAGTCAATCACATGTTATACTTTTGTATGTGCTCAAATATTTGTCAAAGATTTGTAACATGATCCTTACAATGGATAGACTTCGCTAGGATGTTGTCAACATAATCTTCTAAAATATTGTACATATAGTCATGAAATATAAGAGTCATTACATGCTGGTAAGTAGCTCCTACATTCTTAAGTCTGAACTGCATGACTACCCAACAAAATATACCCCAAAGTGTTATAAAGGCTATTTTATATTGATCGAGAGGATTTATAAGGATTTGATTAAATCCCAAAAATCCATCCATGAAAGATAGTAACTCATGTCCAGCTATGGAATCGACAATCATATAGATATTAGGGAGTAGAAAATCATCTTTCAAAGATGCCAAATTTAAGTCTCAGAAATCTGTGCACATTCTTATACGACCATCGGGTTTAGCGATGGAAACAATATTCGAGATCCATAGAGAGTAATCAATAGGTCAGATAAAACCAGCTTGTAAAAGTTTTTCTATTTCAATTTTAACAAGAAAAGCAATCTTAGGATTCATCTTATGAATCTTTTGTTTGAATGACTTAACATCTGGTTTCAACACAATATTATGCGTTACAATCTGAGGATCTATACCAGGCATGTCTGAATAATTCCAAGCAAATAATTCTGAGAATTCATGCAATAACTTAGTCATCTCTTCCTTTTCTTTTGCATTTAAACAATCACCAATAGGGATAACTTTTTAGGGTTATCCTTATCCATAATGACATCGACAATCTTACATTTAAGGACAGTACCGTGGTTTGGTGGATTGTAGGATTGCAATTGTTCTTCAAGTTCTTCATTATGCTCTACTGTAGCAGTTATTGTGCTAGTAGTCTTTCCAAAATATGCATCATTGTTTAAATGATAAGGTAGGCCACGTTTATGGTGATAACAAGGAATACCATCATAAGCACCCAAGATCTCCATTATCGCTTCATCCCCCGTAAATATATCTAATGATAGTGATCCCGGGGGACAATTGATGTCAATCATCTCAGGAAATATCTAACTAAGCATTGATATTGTATTCACATTTAGAGTAGGGAGCTTGTGGGCTTTGGATTCCCTAAAAGGATTATATCCAATGCCATTTGAGTAATGTCGTGAAGTGGGTTCTATAGGGACTTGGATTCCTTTTTGGTTTATGCTGCAGCCATTACCTACATAGTCACAATTTTTGTAAAGGATTCAGAATCCTCTGCCAAAGAGAGAGACCATTTCTTTAGAGGAAGGTAGAGCTTCATAAGTTTCATAGTCATTAGTATAGCTAAGAGTATTATCCTTATTTGTCACCAAATAAGTCTTATATTTATCATTCAAAGCATGCGGTGTGATCGATGCAATATTTAATGTTTCAGGCACAGGGTTTTTAAGTTTATACTCTCCTATGGAAGAAGATGTAAAATCTAATGAACCACAGTCATCACCAACAAATGCATTCGATTGCTTGGACTCTTGTGTCACATTTTTAAAGACAAGAGGAGATGATAAATTGATTTTTAGATTGTTTAAACTCTTAGGACAAACAACATGCTTATGCACTTCCATTTGCAAACAATTATCAGGTTCAAGTTCTAAATGGATAGTATGCAATTTACCTTTAAATATAAACTTAATCGAACGGTGTAAGGTAGAAGGGACTACTCCTAATGCATGTATCCAAGGTCTACCAAGAATCATGTTATAAGATAGAGAACAAGGCATTACATGAATCAGGGTAGGCACAATCACAGGTCCCACTTGTATAGGTACAGTTATAGTGCCCACGAATTGTCATCCAACATTATCAAAGCTGCAAATACTTAATGATTCTGGTTTGATGGCATATATATGAATTTTAACCTTATGCAATAAATCAATGCCACAAACACTAAGGGCTAATGCATTATGAATCATAACTCTCTTAACCAATGTTTTTTTATTGTAATAAAGATAACTAAAGGGTCATACTGATTCTGAACCTCAAGAGATGGTAATTCATGTTGCTGAAATAGAATATCTATTTTTGTTGCATGCATACAATCTAGTAAAGCGGCAACATCATTTGGTTTACTAGCAGGAGGAGCAATCAACTTTTGTAAAGCTTCTTATAGCATTCCATGGTAAGTAGGTGAAGTTTGTATAAGCTCCCAAAGAGATATCTTTGTAGGAGTAGTGTGAAGCTGCTCTACAAGATCATAATCTTTACCACCTTTATATGTTAAATGAGGTGCTTGAGGAAGCATAGGTTGAGATGCCGGTAAAGATATCAGAATACTTAATTGTTGTGTACTTTGTTTATTATTTTGAGTGTTATATGCATGAGTAACCACATTATGATTGGTTTGTTGTGAGTCTTGTTTCACTATTTGTTTAGCATAATCATAAATGTGATCAGGAGATCAAGAAGAAGATGAAAGACCTTTAACAATAAGCACAAGTTTAGAGGATGGTTGAACCACATTTGCACATAGAGTGACCACAATTTTTAGTTTTTCAATCTCTTCTTTAGGTTTAGGCACATAAATTGCATTTACAAATCTTTGAAATAATGATGGCTGAGAGGCTGTAGTGGAATGTTCAATCGAGCTAAAGTCCTCAAGGGATTCATATAACATATCAAAGTCATCATGACTAAATGACTCATCATAAGGATGAAAATCTTGCAAGAAATAATCTGACATTTTAACATGCACTATTTAAACCAAGATTTAAATGCACAATGATGGCTAACAATGAATGATAATTTCCAACTCTTTTAGTGAAAAGATAAAGAATGTAATCCACAATTTAACATATGCAATTTCACTAAAGATGTTTTTCAATCCAATTATGCTCTAGAACAACAATTATTTCAGATTTGAAGTTTAAAAGGATGCAAATTATTTAAATCTCGGGTTCACCAAAATGTTTAGTATAAAATTGTAGACTTGTCTAAACTAGGTCAAATGCCACAATTTCACCACTAAGCATTGGGAGGACAAGGACTGAGCTCACGAACAAGCTCCTATGAAACCTAAGACTTTAACTAAGGTTTTATCAAGTATTTTCCTTTTAACCAAGTAAAACTCTAATTATTTCTTAATTTAGAAATATTTAGAAACTGATAAAACAATTGATAAAAACTGATCACAAAAGTGCAGAGAGAGGGTTTTAGAGACTGTGCACCTAGATTTTGAGGACCACTTGGACTAGGGCACTTGCTCCTTTGTCCCAAAAGTTTCCACACTAGAAAATCTTCTACACATGGTGTTTGAGACTTCTAAATGGCTTCTAGATCCCAGAAATAATCCGTGGTTGGACTAGGGTGCCTGCTCCTTAGTCCCGCAAGTGTCAGAATCTAAAAATTGAAAGTCTATTGCGACTGTATCCGCAATATCCTCCTTCTTGTAGCTTCTTTTTGCCGAAACCTACAAAACATGATCTACACCTACAATAGAAAGAGAAAGATGTTGTGGCTATATAGGAGCTTGCCTCGGTCAAGCCTTGTCTTTGGTATTTCTACCTTAACAATAGCTAGAGATAAAGATTTGTAGAAGCGTGTGTAAACCTAACAATGTGTATGCAGAAATATCAAACCTTAGATGTATCAATCAAGGGAAGATCAACAACTTGCTTTGCATCAATAAACACATACAACTTCACCTCAAGGAGGTGGAACAAATGAAGACTTGCATGAACAAGAAGGTGAATCAGAAATGTCTGCGGAGGATCTCCAAGCTCGTTGTTGGAGGCTTCAACCCTTCTCTCGATCATACAAAGGGTGTACAAACCCTAGGAAGAGCAAGATAGACTCACGATATTGATTCCTAATCTCCATCCATTGTCTCCATGATAGCAAATACAAAACATTTTCAAGAGCTTCAACAAGTCACTGATCTTAAATAGAAATTGTACTAGAGTTTTTGGCATCAAGTTTACATAAGAATTGTGTGTGATAAAATGATTTTCAAATGTCTTTTTATATCTAGCTTTAGGGAAATTCAAATTTTGAAATAACGTCTTGATATTGCGCAAAAACTGAGAATTTGAAAATAGAATCCTGAGGCACTCAGCGGGAGCTGACATCCTACCAAAATTTAAAATCCCAGAAAATAGGGGAGGACTAGGGCGTGGGTACCCAAGTCCAAGCCCCTAATTTCCACTCAGATCTTCTTTTTTGGGGGTCCCAGGGACCCAAATTTCAAATCCCCTTTCTGGGTTCCATCAACAAGTTACCTCAAAAAGTGAATAATTTGCTTCTAGACTTAGTCAATCAGGGTTTTGGGAAGGCTAGAAAAGAAAAGGTTGAGAGGTCACCAAAAGTGAGGAGCTAAACTGAGGGAAACTATACCATTCCATATAGGAGGACAATTTCTAACATTACACTCTTGAACTAGGGATGCTTCTGCACCAAACATCCAGGGTTGTTGAAAAAGTGAGTCCCTCACTTTGTTGGGGCTAGAGAAAAACCAAGACAGTTCACCTGAGCATGAGAAATTTAGGATGAGTTTTCTTTTGATCTGCCTTTCTACTTCACAAGATATTCTTTGTGTTACTTTCCTCTAGTGCTGTGTCCAACTCTATTGTCCAAGATGTCTTCAATCTGCTCTAGTGCTTGTTGTGGTAACTGCTTCTTCAAGTCTTCTTCCATGCTGTCACTAAATTCTACTTGATGATACTAATATAGGTCTACAATATTAAAACAAGGTGATATACCCAATGTCTCTAGTAACTCCACTTCAAGTGCATTTTCTGAATCAAAATTTTTGAGTATACTACAAGGTCCAAACTTCTTCATCTTCAACTTGTTATATGTCCCAACTGGAAATCTTTCTTTTCTCAAGTACACCATCACTTCATCTCCCACTACAAATTCTTTGTCTCCTCTTCTCATCTGCTTACTCCTTATACTTATTGTTCATCACCTCCAAATGCTTCATAACTTGATTATGCACTATCTCCATGTGTCCTACAAATTCTTATGCTTTTGCACTTCTCTTATCTTCCATACTGATGTCTCTCAACTCTGCTACTCCTCTAGGGTTAGTTCTTGTCATAAACTCAAATGGTGTTCTTCTAGTACTCCTATTCACTGAATTATTATATGCAAACTCTTCTTGTGAAAGAATCAAATCCCAACTTCTTGTCCTCTCTCCAACCAAACATCTCAATAAGTTTCCCAAACTCCTATTTACTACCTCTGTCTATCCATCAGTCTATGGATGAAATGTTGAACTAAACTTCAAATCTGTCTTCAACTTCTTTCAAAGTGTCTTCCAAAAGTATCCAAGAAATCTTGTATCTTTGTCTAAAATTATGCTCTTTGGTAATCCATGCAATCTCACAATCTCCTTGAAAAATAGGTCAGCCACATGAACTACATCAGTTGTCTTATTACAAGGTATGAAATGTGTCATCTTTGGAAATTTGTCCACCACTACAAATATAGAATCATGTCCTCTCTGTGTCTTCAAAAATTCCATTATGAAGTCCATGCTTATGTCTTCCCAAGGTCTCTCCGGTACTGTCAAAGATTTGTACAAATTAGTATTCTGACTACTCCCTTTTGCAACTTGACAAACTCTACAACTCTACACAAATTTCCTAACATCCTTATGTATCTGAGGCCAAAATTAATTTTCCTTTACCAAAGCCATTGTCTTATCAATGCCAAAATGTCCTGCCAATCCACCATTGTGCTTCTCTTTGATCAAATTGTCTCCCATTAAACTCCTAGGTATGCATAAATGGATTCCTTTGAACAACATATTTTCCTGAATGAAATAATCTAGCCACTTACTTCTATCTATCACAACATGTTCCTTACATGCTTTCCAAGGTTCTGTAAAATCAAGATCTTCCTCATACATGTTCTTTAATTCCTCAAATCCCAAGACTTCAACTCTCATCTCTGTCAGCAAGTTCCTTCTCCTACTCAAGGCATCTGCAACTTTGTTTGATTTTCCACTCCTATGCTTCAACACAAAATTGTAACTCTGCATGAACCCTACCCACCTCATATGTCTTTGATTCAACTTTCCTTGACTGTTCAAATACTGCAAAGCTTGATGATATGTATACAACACAAACTCCTTAGGCAATAAGTAATGTCTCCACTTCTTCAAGGCTTAAATTATGACATAGAACTCTTGATCATAAACTAAATATCTTCTCCTTGCATCATTTAACTTCTCACTAAAATATGCTACAAGTCTACCTTCTTGACTTAACACTGCTCCTATTGCATTTCCACTTGCATCACAATCTACTTGAAATACCTGATTGAAATCCTGTATTTCCAAAATAGGTTGCTTTGTCACTTTCTGCTTCAACAATTCAAAACTTTTATCTGCTCTCGATGTCCACTTAAAGTCTTTTCTACCACCTCTCATTGTCTCTGTCATAGGGTTACATACTGAACTAAAATTTCTGATGAACTTCCAGTAGAAACTAGCTAATCCATGAAATGATCTGACTTCTCCAATGCTCTCCGGTGTAGGCCATTCAACAATTGCTCTTACCTTCTTAGGGCCCATCTTCAATCCTTTCACAGAAATCACAAATCCCAAATATACCAACTCTTTCTTCATGAAACTACACTTCTTGATGTTTATCAACAATTTCTCTTCTCTCAACCTCTGCAATACTTGTCTCAAGTGCCACAAATGTTCTTCTTTTGTCTTACTGAAAATTAGAATATCATCCAAATATACAACAACAAACTTACCCAAGAATTTCTTCAAGACTTCATTCATCAACCTCATGAAAGTAATCGGTGCATTTGTCAATCCAAAAGGCATCACTAACCACTCACACAATCCTTCATTTTGCTTAGAAGCAGTCTTCCATTCATCTCCTTTTCTGGTTCTTATTTGATGGTATCCACTCTTCAAATCTATTTTTGTAAAATATTTTTCTCCACTCAAACAATCCATAATATCTTCAATCCTAGGTAAAGGGAATCTATACTTAACTATGATCTTATTTATTGGTCTAGAGTCTATACACATTATCCATTCTCCATCCTTCTTTGGTGCTAGCACTGTAGGTACTGAACAAGGACTCAAACTTTCTCTGATCAAACCTTTCCTTAATAGCTCATGTATCTATCTATTCAATTCTTCATTCTCTGCTATCATTCTATGTGCTACTTTGTTAGAAAAACTAGCTCTGGGTACAAGATCTGTGTGATGACTGATACTCTTGATTGGTGGCAATCCTTCAGGTACATTATCTGATGTGATGTCTTCATACTCTGTTAGCAACTCAGTTATCTCCTCCAGTTGTGATTCTACAGTCTTTGTCTTTAGGTTTTCAGGCTTCTTAGGAATCAAAGCATAACACATATTCTCATGTCTTAAACCATCCAGAAATATTCTTCCATCTACCAAACAGATTCTAGCATTCCCACATACTTCACTCTTAGGATCATCTTCCTAAGGAATCAATGTAATTCTCTTCCCATTTAATGTTATGGTATGTGTTATCTTCCTCCCATCATGTATAGCTTTCCTATCATACTGCCATGGTCTACACAACAAAATATGACATACATCCATAGGCATAATATCACACAATACTTCATCATGATAAGATCCAATATGAAATTTTACCAAACATTGTTCACTCACCAGTACCTTATGATCATCCTGAATCCATGCTATCTGATATGGCTTAGGGTGTTTCAATCTTTTCAAGTTTAGCTTAGTCACCATCTCCTCTAAAACCAAATTATCTGAACTAACACTATCAATTACAACTTTACAACTACAGACACCTAAAAATATCTTCTACCATCGAATCGACTCCCGACATCCCTAAACATGTCAATTTCCCTCCTAACCAATTAATTAAATTTTTATTTAATTAATTATCCCTTCATTACCCTATTTTCCATCATATTATCCCCAAAATTGAATTAATTTCATTAATTCAATAGTCCAAAACCTTAGCCAATTTCCCTTCATTACCCTATTTTCCATCATATTATCCTCAAAATTGAATTAATTTCATTAATTCAATACTCTAAAACCTTAGCCAATTGACTTAATAAATATGCAATATTTATTATTTCAATTTCCCTCTATCCTAAGTCCTAAATCCACCTCACAAAATCCACCTCATCAATCCACCTCATCTCTTCCACCTCATCTCTTCCACCTCACCATGTTGCACATATAATTAGATATTCTTAATATTTAATTAGCTAATCTCCTCCATTATCCAAAAATGAATCTTTAATTAAATTGTCATCCACTAATTGAATTCTTAATTCAATTGTTCCCCACTATCCTCCACTATTGAATTCTTAATTCAATTATTCCCCACTATCCTTCACTATTGAATTCTTAATTCAATTATTCCCCACTATCCTCCACTATTGAATTCGTAATTCAATTATTCCCCACTATCCTCCACTATTGAATTCTTAATTCAATTGTCCCCCACTATCCTCCACTATTGAATTCTTAATTCAATTGGCATAGCCCACTATCCTCCACTATTGAATTCTTAATTCAATTGTCATAACCCACTCTTCTCAAAAAAGAATTTTTAATTCATCCATTATGAATTAAAGATTCACAAAAAAAATGAGAGCCATTGATCTCATCTTTTGATCCTCACCCTCCATTCCTTTTTCAAAAATCTATAAATGAAACCCTCACCCAAGCCATTCATAACAACTTCTTCTTGCATCAAAACCATGCTCAAATTTCTCTAATCTATCTATCCTCTAATCTTTCATCTACATTTGTGTTGAAAGCAAGAGCAATCCACATTTGAATCAAATAGGGTTATCTAATCTAGGAGCTCTTGGGTGCAAGCTTCCTCCTCCCTAAATGAGATTAGGTCTTCATGTGAGGTATAACTTTGTGTTTTTATGCAATTAGTTTGTGTTTTCACTTCATTTTATTTTCCTAATCTATTTTTCTGTATCAATTCATTTCTTATCAGATTTTATCAAATTATCAATTTTCACATAACAATCTTCTTGGAAGTCTACTTGTTCTGTTTTCAGTTTCGTGACTTGCAAGTGATCATTCGGGGCTGGAACAACAGCAGGAGCAGCATCTACATCAATTTGGATAGCAATTTTATTAGGTGCATCCATTTTCATCCTTTATCTCTCAATCATTGCTTGCAAACACACTTCAGTTTGGGCATAAAACGAACATTGTTTGATCATTACACATTGAAATCGGGCTTAAAAAAAATCAGTGTCTTCACTCACATCTTGAAATTGGTATTTAAAAAGAACCATTGCTTGACTTGTCTTCATCACATTTCATTTTTCTAAGGGATAATTTACAAGTGAGAGTGTGAGTCAAGTGGGTGTGTGTATGCTCTCTCCTCACACCGCAAGGTGACCTTGGAGATCAAAAACACCTCATTTGATTCACTTTTGTCAACCCCTTTCCTAGGAGGCCTGCTAGGGGAGTTCATCACCCCTAGGGATGACCTCATCTGAGGTTGAATCGAAAGACACCCTCCTTTGAAATCAGAATCTTGTCACTCTTGGCTAAGCCCCAAAGAACTTTCTACCTTTGGGAAGTGAAGGTGAAGGGTGGGTTACCCCCTTCTCCCAGCTGTGTGACAGGATTTCACTTTCAAATCATTAGTCAACCTCGTCTAAATATTGACCAAACCTAACTAGCCATACCCCATCAAACTCGGCATTAGGGCATGTTGATTTGTCTTACACATGTGCTTGTTTTCATCATCATATTCTTCCAATTCACATTTCAAAATTGCTTGTGTCTTGTGTGTGATTCTTGTTTGTACATGTGATCATTTGCTAAACATTGCCAAATCAAACTAAAACATGAAACACATAAGACAAGTCATTCATCACATTTAAATACAATCACACTCATCCTAATCACCCATTCTTAACCACCTCAGTCCTAATCACATCCAAGTCATCCATAATCAATCCTACTCACATCCTTGTCACTTTACATCATCAATCATCATCATTCTATCTAAATCATTATCCAAACAACATCATTCTAAGCATTACACATCATCATTATCTCCATTTTTATCAAATCAACTTCAATCCCAATCATCCCTAAGCACATCCTAGTAACATCTCCATCATTCATCCTCATTCTATCAACATCCTCCTAACCATTATCCTAATCATCCCTAATCACTCCATACCAAATCCTAACCATATCCAAGTCATCATCACATCACATCAACATTGATCCCAATCAGTATCCAAATCCCCCAACATCATTATCACACTCCAAATCCAAATCAACCCAATAAAAAATCAAGACCTTAATTGATCACCTAATCAAATCAACCCAATCAACCCTCTTGGTTAAGATCATTAGTCTATCAAAAGCATAGAGAACCATTCATCAAAACAAATCAAATCAAATCAAATCATCCTAAGGTCTTGAATTTTTGATTCCCAATATCACAATCATCCATCATCCCCCATCATCCCATACTATCTCCCACAGAATGGATCTTTATGAATCAATACAACAAATACAAAGAATTAGAAAAGTTTATGCGAACATGGATCCTAATGCTAAGGAACAAATTGAAAATGACATTAAAGATATACCCTTAGCACACCTCATCATTGGAGAATCCCAAACCCCTCCCCCATCTTCATCATATCAACCCTCATCATATCAACCTTCAACATCTTACATATCCACACCATTGACATCATACCAACCTTCATTATATCAACAAACACCCTACACCTCATCCCCATCCACATCATATCAATCGTCATTCTTTCAACCTTTATACCAACCTACATCTTACATATCCACACCATCAACCTCCCATCAACCTTCATTGTATCAACTTCCATCATATCAACCTCCATCATCCTCATATCAAATTTCAACCTCATACCAACTTCCATCATATCAACCTTCATCATATCAATCTTTAGCCTCATATCATTCACCATCCCCTTACACATCCATGCCATCATACTTATCCAATCAACCAATCTCTCCAACTTATCCATCCCCCAACCTTTGTCATGCTAACTTTGATCAAGGGAACACCAATCTATCACACCTTATATCTGAAATCCAAACCTCATATCAACAACCAAATCCCCCATCTCCTAATTCCCATCCTCCAATCGCCCCATCACAATATCCCTCCAACCTTATCAACCTTCATCCATCACCTTATGTAATCCACCAATCCCTATCACCCATCCACCATCTAATCCACCATCAAACCTTCCAAGTCCCAACACTATCACATCCAAAGAATCCTTGTGGGATTTCTTCCAAAGAACATCACCTAAAAATGAAAGCAAAGGAATCCCCCCAATCCCCAGACCCTCCAACACCACCATCTAGTCCAACACCTATCCTTGAACCCATCTACGAACCATCATTACCTAATCCTGTCACCCACCTATCCAATCCCCATCCTAACCCTACACCAACCACCATCATTATCCATCCATTACATTGTTCTTCAACCCATACACTCATGAAGGATACCATCCATTGGCTATTAGCAAGGAATCAAACACCCTCATGCAATCCAACACCCACCAAACCTCTTGAACAACCCCCTATCATAAGTCAAGAACCATCATGTAGCCATGTTCAAGAACCCATAAGTCAAACACCTATCACATCCATCCAAGCACCCACCACATCTATCCAAGTCACTCCCACTTCCATTCAAACACATGACCTATGTCGCAAATCAAATCCAAAGCATGTTGAAACATCAACCCCTTCTCCTAATCAAGATCTAATCATCCCATCTAATCCCATTACCGATCCCCTACCATCTATTGATCACCTTATTCATCCCACATCAACCTCTACCACCCCTTTACCATCCCCCATGAATCCTTTACCTCCATCTACCAATCCCATCCCAAATCCATCCTCCTATTCACTTGGAACAAGCACTTTCATCCGTGGTGACTCCCTTGTAGGAGGTGAACAACTTCCATCCACCATATATTCTTCTCCAACAAATAATGGACTCACGTTTTGTTTCCAAAGCCACAAACATCCCATTGCATGTCGCATGCTCCAACTTATGAACTATCAAGGCAAAGGCTTAGGCCTGCATGAACAAGGCATCTTGGAGCCCATCTACACCACATTTCATCCATCTTCGCATGGCCTTGGCTATACATCCCAAGACAAACAAAACAAACATGTTGGTACCACCCACACACCTTCCAAAATCCATTCATCCAATCCCACACATGGTGCATCTCATCGCACTTCCAAAACATATGTTGCTATCCCTCCTCCATCATCCTATCATTTGCAAAAGCATGTGACCATCCATCTTCCTCCATCAAATTTACCTCCACTACTTCCAACTCCACAGATCCCTATCAAATCCACTCTACCTCCTATCCTACCAACACCAAACATCCCTATCCACAAATCCTCTTATCCTCCCATCCTCCCAACTCATAATATCCCTATCCACAAATCACTTCATCCATCTATCCAAAAATCCACTTTTTACCCCTCCATCCATAAATCCCCTAAAATTCCCAATCAAGACCAACAAAAGCACACATCTTTCAAACATGAAGCTTCCCTCAAATCCATGGGATTCAAAAGTAATAATTTGAATGCCTCAACTCATACAGCACAAAAGCCTAAAGATCACATCCCTTCCAAGCAAAATCAAAAATCCCAAAGGCTATCAAACCTTACACCATCACAAGAAAAAGCAAAAAACAAAAATGGTGTGGGTCCCTAAGAAAAGATCAATCAAAACAAATGAGGCATCTACATCCCAATCCACTCCAAACTCCCAAACATCTTTCTCCACATCTAAAAATCCCATAAATCCTAAGTCTATTTGGGTCCCTAAAACCCCAAATCGATCATACAAAAATCCCCCATCCCAATCCCCATTACTCCCAACTCCACATCCAAAGTACAAGCTTCCAAATACATCACGGTGTGTGCAACTGTTGGTCTTGGTTCCCCTCCATCACTTAACATTCCCACATACCCCCATCTCTCCATCTTTCGTTCACTATCCTACATATCTTCCCCATCACATTCCTATGGTCCATGCTTTTGCATAATCCACATCATAATCCATTATCCACCATCCATTCCTTCTTCTCCTATCTTCCAACAATCCATACAATCGTCATCCATAATGCTATCCAACATGGCACCATCTTCTCCTTGCTATGGAAACAGATGCTAGAGTCCCCATCCCATCAAAAAAGAAAAAAAGCAAAAAAATCAAAAAATCAAAAAAATAGTAAAGAGAAAAATCCATCCAATGGTGAAAACCACTCCTTGTGGCACCTTGGGCAAGTACCTTGATGAAAACCCCTTGTGGGTGTCATACGTAATCCTTTCTCCATCCATTTTGTATACCTACACTTGGGGGCAAAACCATCTAATCATCCAAATCCATAACATCCTTTTGCATATCCTATCCACTATCCCCTATTTATCTTATCATATTCCTATCTACCATCCCCTATTCATCCTATCATTCCCCATCCATTCTATCCACTATATCTCCCACCTTAGATCTTGATAAAGACAAGGGGCAAAATATCAACAACATGCTTTGGAAACCTCTCGGCATACTCCCTTTTAAAGTATATCCTCCATCCATCTACTGCAAAGTCCATCCATTCAAACATGAGCCCATCATGCAAAATTCTTTAAGCATTAGGGGCATATGATTCCTTGCAACCTAGCCCTTGGAGAAAATCCTTATCCCCATCTCCCATCCATCTATCTTGCAATCCATCTATCATGAATCTCCTCTCTATCACCTTCCACTACCAAACCCCCCATCCACCTCTCCTATATTCGTACCCAATTCTTTATCTCCCATCCTATCCCTTATCCGCATGTATCTATATATCTACCACAAATCTTCTATCCAACCTCATCACCTTCAGCTCTAGACTTGGTGTTCCCTTGTCATTGGTATCTAGCACAAAGGCTATCCACACGAAATCCAATGAAACCATCATAATAAACCATTCCCTTTCCAAAATCAAAAATCCAAAAAAATCAAAAAATCCACAAAATTCCAAACATAATTTATCCATCACAAAATCAAACTTGCTCCATCACACTCTCATCATCATCACATTTATCATCATCCCACATCATCATCGCATTTATCATCACATCTATCATCAATAAGCTTACACTAGATCCAAGCATCGCATCACCTATCAAAGCATTGTCCTTAATCAAATTCATCAACTATCAAATCAGCATCAAACACAACTTGTCACCATCACATCTTGAGCCAATTTTACAACATCATCAAATCATCTATCAATCCCTGCCTTAGGATATGTCTTTCTTATGATAGGCAGAATCTATCAAATCATCATCCATTTTGGCAAAAGATACAATGGTTACTTGTTTGGTTCGTTGGTCTTTTGGTTTTTGATTTTTATCTTTTGTCCTATTCGAAGATCACATCAAAGCTACCTTGATCTTATTATATCATGGTATGTGGTGAAAACATCTATAATGGGGCATAGTCTTGCTTTTGTATGTTGTGCTTGTGGGTTGGTCTCATTACTCCAAGCTAGTATTCATATCTTATTGATCATAGGGTCGATTCTGGCATATTGATCTCCTTATGCATCTAAGGTTCATCATACCTTTTGTGTACTAAGGGATTATGCTATGAGTCCCCTTCCCTTGTCTAGACAAGGTTGTACTATCTTGGGCATGCATGGGATCATCCCTTTGTTTGCGTGTCTAGTCCATGCAACTGTTGGATAAACATCATCACCCTAGTCTTCTATACCTTGGTGAAAATATCCACTTTGCTATATCAAACCTAGGATTTCTCTAAATCAATTTCAGCACAATGATCATCCACCAATCATCTTTGAACATCATCATCCTTTCATCCCACCACTTATCCTCTGACCACATCTACCAATCTGTTTCATCCATTTCAAGAGCACACCTGTGTTGTTGCAACCTGCCTATCCTCTCGAGGGGGCATCACCCTTACCAATTATCCCCAAACCTTACCTTATTCTTCTAAGCCAAAATCTTTTTTCTATCCAATCCAACTCCATGTTTTAACTTCTTTGAAATGATGTTCCTTAGCTGCAACACCATCTCAAAGAGGGGCAAATGTAGACACCTAAAAATGTCTTCTACCATCGAACCGACTCCCAACATCCCTAAACATGTCAATTTCCCTCCTAACCAATTAATTAAATTTTTATTTAATTAATTATCCCTTCATTACCCTATTTGCCATCATATTATCCCCAAAATTGAATTAATTTCATTAATTCAATAGTCTAAAACCTTAGCCAATTATCCCTTTATTACCCTATTTTCCATCATATTATCCTCAAAATTGAATTATTTTCATTAATTCAATAGTCTAAAACCTTAGCCAATTGATTTAATAAATATGCAATATTTATTATTTCAATTTCCCTCTATCCTAAGTCCTAAATCCACCTCACAAAATCCACCTCATCAATCCACCTCATCTTTCCACCTCATCTCTTCCACCTCACCATGTTGCACATATAATTAAATATTCTTAATATTTAATTAGCTAATCTCCTCCATTATCCAAAAATGAATCTTTAATTAAATTGTCATCCACTAATTGAATTCTTAATTCAATTGTTCCCCACTATCCTCCACTATTGAATTCTTAATTCAATTATTCCCCACTATCCTTCACTATTGAATTCTTAATTCAATTATTCCCCACTATCATCCACTATTGAATTCTTAATTCAATTATTCCCCACTATCCTCCACTATTGAATTCTTAATTCAATTGTCCCCCACTATCCTCCACTATTGAATTCTTAATTCAATTGTCATAACCCACTATCCTCCACTATTGAATTCTTAATTCAATTGTCATAACCCACTCTTCTCAAAAAAGAATTTTTAATTCATCCATTATGAAATAAAGATTCACAAAAAAATGAGAGCCATTGATCTCATCTTTTGATCCTCACCCTCCATTCCTTTTTCAAAAATCTATAAATGAAACCCTCACCCAAGCCATTCATAACAACTTCTTCTTGCATCAAAACCATGCTCAAATTTCTCTAATCTATCTATCCTCTAATCCTTCATCTACATTTGTGTTGAAAGCAAGAGCAATCCACATTTGAATCAAATAGGGTTATCTAATCTAGGAGCTCTTGGGTGCAAGCTTCCTCCTCCCTAAATGAGATTAGGTCTTCATGTGAGGTATAACTTTGTGTTTTTATGCAATTAGTTTGTATTTTCACTTCATTTTGTTTTCCTAATCTACAACAACATTTACCTTCTGATTTGCATCTAGTTCTGAACAAACTTTTCCTTTGCGGTGGTTCCTCATTTGTCTCTACTTGAAATAGTGCTCTCCTCATGACAAGTGATTCCCTTTTCTCAGGTTTACCAACTAAATTAGGTGATCCAATAGGTTCCTCTTCCGCATAGGTTGCTCTTCCACTGTTCTCTTTCCTCTTGCTTGTACTCCCTTGATTTCATTTAAATGCTCTATGTCCTTCACCTCCACGTTTGAAAAATGTTCCTCTGAATGTCCTCCTATCAGGTCCTTTTCCTTCTCTTCTGTATCCTTTACTCCAATATGGACTAGGGTTTCCTCTACGGTAGAAAGTTCTGTCATCTCTCTGGTATGCATTGTTATCTCTGTCTTACTTCTTGGATGTGCTTTCTTGTCTGTTCTTCTCCACATATGATCTATCTCCTCTGAAAAATGTTCTACCTCTCTAAAATTTACCTCCTCTACCTCTCTATCTCTAATCATTCCTCTTGTTCAATTTTTCCTCAACTTTTAGGGCAAACTGATATGTATCTTTCAATGTTGTCATCCTCACCAAACTCAGTTCATCTTGAATGTTCAATCTTAGTCCATTGATGTATCTAGCTACTTTATCTTTACTTGCTTCACACTGTCATGTCCTTATGATCATCTTATGAAATTCTTCAGTGTACTCCTTTACAAATTTCTCCTTTTGTCTTAGGTTTTGCAATTTCTTCAACAATTCCAACTCATAGTCAACATGTATAAATTGATTCTTCAATTTTGTCACCATTCCGTCCCACTTTGTAATCTTTTCTTTTCCCCTTCTATTTCTATCCAATTGAACTTTTTTCCACCATATATCAACATGTTCTTTCAACTTTGTCTTTATAAATTTCACCTTCTCCAGATCTTCAATTTCTTCATAGTCAAAGTATTCTTCTAGGTCATTTATCTAGTCAATCAACTCCTCAGGGTTCGAATTACCAGTATAGTTCGGTACATCAACTCTAAGTCTTTTCCCAATCTTTGAAATAGATTACAACATATTGAATTGATCTGATTCTTCGTCTTCATCTCCTAGGGTTACTTCATTTTGATCAGCAGATTGAAATTCTTCATCATCATCACTTTCAATATTAGGTCAAGGTGTAAGTCCTCTTCTTCAATCTTCTTCAACATCATCCAAGAGAACTCGCATTGTCTTCATCATTTCCATCATCTCATCCATTCTTCCAACCATAGTACCAACAACAAGTATTCTCCTCAGTGGCATTTCTTCCTAGGATCAAGTATAACTGCCTCAAGTTCAACAATCAGGCTACAAGGTGACAACTGCCTCACAATCGGTGATCAGTTGACAACACAAGTAGTCTACCTTAGATTCGATGATTTGTCCACAACAAGATATTATGGAATTCCTTCACCAACTTCACTCAATTCACTCCCAAAGATTCAAACTTCACTCTGATACCACTTGGTGCATTCACGGTTAGGAGGGTCTAAAAAGTGAACAATCCAGGCCGTGCAACAAGAGTAAACACAATGGAAACAACTCAAAGATATAAAACAAATGTGGCATTAGTCATTTAGAATATCATAGATTCAAAATACAAATTGGCCAGCAACATGTGGGCTTACAATTAGGGCTCACAGGCCTAATTTTTTAATTACAGAATATGCACAAGATATAGCTTTGAAGCTCCCTCACAAAGAATTCAAACTATTGAACTTAGAAATAATAATCAACTACTTTCCTAGGCATCTATTACATGATTATATATCATCCCCAAAACATAAGATTCCTTTGCGTCGGCCAAGCAAGATCATAAACTCTAATGATGAGCTGTAATGTGTGTTGAAGGATAGGTCAGACCTAATCATATAGAACTCCTCTGCAAATGAATGGAATAGCGTGTGGATCTCAGGGAAGGTCATCCATGATCCAAACAATATTGAATGATGTGTCATTTAGCTCCATAAGTTGTGAAATGCTCCGTAAGTTGAGACTGTTAAGATGCTCTGTTATGAGAAAATAGTCAATTTTCTGATAGAGATATCTTTTCGGTATTTGATCCAAATGCTCTAAGTTTTGGATATGATGTGCATGAATGTGTCTAGATGCTAAGTCCATCTCTGCAAGGTCTGAAATGAAACTACAGTAGAATGCATAGCAAAATAGTGAAACTTCTATTGACTGAACTGATTGAACTGAATTGAAAATGAAAAGAAACAAACTAAAATGCAAATGTTTTTGGTTGATGCAAGATTGCTCTTGAACTAGGGATGCTCCTGCATCATCATGTTTTAGAGCATGCAATGTGATATGGGATGTTTATTGTTTTAGAAACAAGATGTGAGTCCATTAGTAGATGGGGGAGGATGGGTGGTGGATAGAAGTTTCTTCTCTCCTATGAGAGAACCACCACAGATGAAGGTAGCAGGACTAAGAGGATAGGATGATGAATTTGGGATGGGGTCAATACGGGATGGTGAAGGATCAATGGGAGATGGCGAGAGATTTGGAAATGGATGACTTGGGATGCTTGGATCTTGATTAAAAATTATTCTCATTAAGATGTGGTGTGATATGATCCAAGTTATTTGTTTGATTATCTATGATTTGTTGGGGACCAAGTGTCTCATCACAAGATGTTGGTGGATGATGGATAGGATTGATAAGTTTATTGATCATGGATAGGATCTTGATCATAGATAATATCTTAATTCATATAGGGGATTAATGTGGATAATGTGATATTGGTCATGGATTGGATGAATTGGGAGGGATGGGAGTTCACTAGAAGATGGTGTGGGGTTAGGGATGGGATTGGTTTGGATAGGTTGAATCATGAGATGGGAGGGGATTGGGAATGGGATTGGTGTGGATAGGTAGATCACAAGATGAAAGGGGAGCGAAGATGGGAGTAGATGGAATGCTTATATATTGAATAGGATGGTGGTTGATGTTTCCACATGCTTTGGACCAGGCCCTTGACATAGCTCTTGTGTTTCCAGATAGGAGTGAAGGCTTCTTGGATGGACTTAATAAGCTTTGGATGTTTGACAACATGAGTGCATGATGGAGGTTGACTTGGACTTATGGACTCTTCAATGGGATGGATAGGCATAGGATTGGATGATGGTGGCATAGTACTAGGAGGCTCTTTGAGAGGCTCAAGAATAGGTGTTGGATTGAAAGATGGATTTGGAGAGATATGCATGGTACTTGGAGGATTTTGTTCACAATTGATGGGCTTGGACATGCTTGTGCTAGAGGGGGATGATAGAGGATGTGTGGATTTGGATGGATCCATAGCTTTTATTTTGCTTTTGGATTTTTCAAATAGTCTTTGGAGAAGATCCTTCATGGATTCATGGGTTGATGGATTAGGTATTGTAAGGTTTGATGGTGGATTAGATGGTGGATGGTCTATAGGGTTTGGTGGATTGGGGTTGTGGACCAATGGATTAGGATTAGGAGGAGTGGAGGGAGATTGTGATGGAGGGACTAAAGGGATTATTGAATCAAGAGGTATGTGGATTATTGGATTATGATTAAGAAGGTTGGAGGGAAATTGTGATGGAGGGATCATAAGGATTGATGGATTGGAAGGTGGATGATTTATAGAGAAATATTGTGCACGTAAGATTTCAAGTTTGCATAAGTTATTTGGTATCTTATCTTAGGTTGGTGTTCCCTTGATCAAAGGTACCATGATGATGGTTAAGGGATGTGCATGGATTATGTTGGTATGATAGTGATATGGGTTGGATTGGAGATATGGTTTGAGATCCATACATACATTTGAGTTCTTGTATTTCTACATATGAACCATGTTGGGAGGTAAGAGATGATATAGGATAATGAATGAATGTGATGTAGGTTGGGGATCAAATGTCAAAACCTTAAAATGATTTTAAATTTGATTAGATAGGGATGATTCTCTATACTTAAGATAGACTAACATTCTTAAGAAAGTGTGGATTAAGGATTATGGAATCAACATAAGGTCTTGATTTTTTATTTGAAGTTTGGATTTGAAATGGATAATAGTGGGTTAGGGTTAGGATCTTTATGTGAGGGATTTTGATGATGATTTGGATAGATTATGATTGGGATTTGGATGAAAGTTTGATGAGGTATAAAGGAGGCTAAGTCCTTAACTAAATTTTCATATTCAAAGGATGATTATTGACTAAGGATTGGGAATTGGATGTTAATTTAAATGTATAGATGGATAATGGATGATTGACTTGTGGAGGAGGGATAAATGGATTAGATTAGGATTTGGTTGAAATGGGATTAAGTGGATAAAGGGATTGGATTAAGATGTCAATGATAAATGTGGATTAACGATGATAATGGATAGAGTATGATAGACTATGGATTGGATTGAGCTTAATGACAAGATTATGATTAGGATGATGATCATGATTAGGAAGTGGATTAGGTGGATATAATGGATTAGGATTAAGACCTTGATGCAATTTGGGTAACTTGATTAGGATTAGGGTCCTTGATGATGGATTAAAATTGGATTGGGGATAGATTGGAATGATATGGATAGGGAAATTAGGATGATTGAGGATGAGGTGGATTAGATTGGATTAGGATGATTAGGATAGATAAGGATGAGGTGGATAAGGTGGATGATTAGGATGGGATTGGGTGATTAGGATGAAAGGGATGAGATGATTTGGGATAAAATGGTTGATTATAATGATTAGGATAGTTGGGATGAGGTGATTAGGATGATTAGGATGAGGTTGATTGGATGAAAATGGATTATTAGAAGGTGATTGGGAATGGTTTAAAGCTTGACCTTGGACAAATTTTCAAATAATAGATTTCACAATACATGCACAAGTTTTGAAAAGGATTTGGATTTGGATTGGGCAAATGCAACTAAACACACACACAATACCTTTCAAGAGAGAATAGCTAGGGAGAAAATGGTGAGCACTCACCCTATCCCTTTCCTTAGAGGCCTTGACACCTTGCCTAAATAAACTTTCTATCTCAACTCAAGGAGGTACATGGTGAGTACCTTCAAGGTTGATTGTTGACCCTTGCACCACACTAAAAGATAGACTACGAGGTCTTAATCTAGGATGACAATTATCTCTAGGGGTGCCCCCTTAACTACACAAGGTACGTGGGGTCCAAATACATGAACACTAGTCCATTGAAGGTATGGAACTAGAGCAAGATCTTGGATAATCTCTTCACCTTGTGTCTAAAATTACCGGGGCCCTAAGGTTGTGCTAATGACAATGTGACTAGATTGGGGTACAACTTTCATTCTCCCCCCTTTGATATACCCCACTAGAAAGTGTGGTTGAGGTTATCCCTTGGGGCGATGAAATCCCCAAGTAGGCCTCCTAATGGGAAAGGTAGATGTTAGGTCTTTTTGATCTCCAAGCTCACATGAAGTGTGTAAGGAGAGAACATACACACACTAATACACCTTGGGTGATAAAAGTGTATCATGAAGTGTTTTTGATCTCCAAGATCTCACTAGGCGCAAGGAGAGAGCATACACACACACTTGATCCACAAACAAAGATTAATTGACCTTAAGGAAATGATGTGTGTTGTGAAAATGAATGTGACTAGAGGATGCTTTTGATTCCCAAGATCACACTAAGTACAAGGGAAGAGCATACATACCCCAAGTCACAATCAAGCCCACTAAACAAAGAAAACACAAAGAGAGGTTTAATGATTAGTCTTTGACATGCAAACTTGCAACAAACTTGTTAGTAGTTTTGATAAATTTGGCCTTTGACAAGCAAAATGCTACAAAACAAGTGTTAGGTCAAAATGATGAAATATGGAAAAATCATGGATTAAATGATGATACAAAATAGATTATATGATTTTATCAAATTTCTTGTGAAATTCTATTCAATTTAAAAAAAATTCATCAAATTTTGGTATGATTTGCAAAATATACAAGTGATTAAAGTTTGTAAGAAAACAACTTTAAATGATTATATCTTGAAATCTAGGCTAAATCTAGTCATGAGGCCTACACAACTATGAAGATGGCTTAATCAACTTTCCAATGCCTATAATTTTCAAAAATCTGACTTGTTGGGCAAAAGTTAATTGAAAAAATGCCCTAGTTTTGGCACTCTAGGAGGAAAGAGGTCACCTTTGGAGTCAGTAAACCACTAGTGATCAGGCAATAAGGTGGTCATGTGTGTAGGTTAATGTTGGTGGCTAGAATTTATAACAACTATAAGTATAAAATACTATGGTTAATTTAGATGTTACCGCTAGCTGCTAGTGGCTATAGAAAATGCATGCAGATGATAGATGGCCTTTTAGGGTAGGTGGGTGGTCAGGTGACTATAGCTCGGTCTGGGTGGCAGTTACTGGCAGCGATTGGGAAGAGGGATAAATAAGAATGGGTAATGGCACTATAGGGGTGACAAGATATTCTTGACGAAGTCTCACCCCCTTTTCTTGGATGGAACTGGGGGTTGGAAGCCCCAGGGGACTGTAGGCCAATGAATAGTGGGCCAAAGGCACCATGTCCTAGTCACTAATGTGTTTGGGGGGCTAGATATAAGTGACACATGGGAGATTTCAAAGGTGCTGGTAGGAATCACACGAAAGCCCACAGAACTTTGAACAAAACCACCTACCCTATGTGCAAACCGTTAAACCAATAGATAAAAGAAAAGTCCAAATCCCACTGATAGAAGATATTAAACCGACCCAAATAATGATTAAAACTATTGGATATAAATTGATGGTTAAAAAGGAAACCCTATAGATATTTTCATTTTTAATCATGTGGACATCGATAGTTGAGTAGACAACACAGGAGCCACCCATGGTACGGATCTGTATTGTATGAATTTGCAAATCAAGGGGGGCTAATTTTTTTTTCAAAAAAATTTAGACATCAAAATATGACAAATTTTATATGTACCCTATGATTTTTGGGCCTCCTAGATGTAATAGTGAGGTCTATTTTGGTATAGGATGCCTCTTGCGATAGTTCATCCCCGTATCTTCATGAAAATGAGCTTAAAACTGTAACAAAAATCTTACAAAATTTGCAAAAATAAACTAGACCAAGGGACGTGGGTCCCATTGGGTGTGCCAAAATGAAGAACAAAAACAATGAGAGGAAATAACATAAAATATAATGCAATATACACATTACCTCAAAATCACTCTTTCTCCTCCGATAGAGCAGAATGGAGTGCTCCCTAGCTCCATTAGCTATGCTCTTGATAGAATGATATGCTGGTTTCTCTAGAAACCAATAGCATAACTTTGCATAATAATGAGAGATCTATGATGATTTTGACAACATAATCTTACTTTCAAATGTGGATGATATGATAATGGCTTGGTTGAGGGTTGATTTATAGATTCTTGAGTGATAGGATGGATGGATATGATTAAGAGATGCAATGTATGGTTGAGATTAAGAGGTGTAAGATTAGGTCAATCCTTATGTGAACGGTTGAGATTTAGAGATGTTGTTTGAATTAGATGGTTGGGATTAAAAGTTAGTTTTATTTTTTTGTAAGTCATTTATTATTTGTGGCAAGTGGATGGGGATGAGGTCAAATGGGAGATAATTAATTAAATAATAAAATTATTTAATTAATTATGAGAGACATGTGATGTGTGAGGATAAAATTAATTAATTAAATAAAATTTATTTAATTAATTTGGTTAAAGGGATCATGGATAAATTTAATTAAATAAATATGATTTATTTAATTAAATTAGGTGAAGGTGGAAATTAATTAAATAAATAAAATTTATTTAATTAATTTAGAAGGGGATATGGTAAAGGGGACTCCTAGAACAAAAGTGTCACAAGGTGATTTCGACAAAGGGAATGCCTAGGTGATGTTGGAGGTGTGGACAATTTTAGGTGTCTACAGTTTCTTTCCTAATTTCAACATGCACAAACATTCTTATTCAGATTATCACTTTCAAATGAAATCATATTAATTTGATATTCACTGAAACATAATTAAAATCCATACTCATAATTAAATCATGATAATAAAGAGGGAATGTACATCCCCAAATCCGTCATATGAATACTAGGAGTAACCCATAGTCATCAACTAATTAGATCCTCATAATAAGCTCATGAAAATTAACTATTCTAAGCATAGTATCAATATCCATACTAATTCATCATCATAATCACAATCTAAAACATAAATGTGTAAATACATGAATATCGATATCCAAAATAAATCTGTCAGGCGTGAATAAAATCACAAGACAAGGGTTGGACACACAAATTTATAGATAGAAAATGGTTAACACACTATATGAAATAAGTTCTTATACTTGACAATGATTACTAATTTAATTTAAACATGCTCTAGTGTACTTGTAGTAACAACATTGTAATTGCTCTTCATCAATTTTTTATCTAGAGAAAAATGGATTAACTAGAACATATTTGACTCACTAGACTACTAAAATGCAAGATTTTGAGGAAGATAAGTGGGAATAGGAAATGTAAAAGGGATGATCTAAAATAAACTCACTTTGGTAGGGAATTGATCCAAATTTAGTTTCAACTACTTGACTAAATTTAGGCAACATTAAGTGATTATCTTTATAAGCACCTTCTATAATTACACTAGAGGTGGCCAACAAATCAAACCTGGGGTAAGGATTAGGTCCTTAGAAAATGTAAGGAATGCCTTCTCATTAATTTAAAAACAATAATAACTTAACCAAATTCACATTTTTTTAAAAATAATCATTTCCTAATAATGAAGGTTTACAAGAATTGTCTCCAAATTCTTAACCATATATCTTAAAGTATGAACTTACATCCATATAGTACTTATTATAAGTTTTGCATCATCATTCCAATGCTTTTACATTTTGTAAAATAATAATGATACATAATCATATGATGTACAATGATGTTTGTAAACAACTAAGTCTTTGACATCTTCAACTGCAAGAGGGAGAACATCACCTGAGTGCTTTTCCTCCAACCAAAGACCAACGGTCTGCTGCACACCTTTTGAAAGGAAGTGGCCCTACCCTTCACGAGAGTAGTGGATTGTGGGAATCAACAAGATCTAGTACATGCCATATGAGAACCATTGTTGTATCTAAATTACAAACAATCATCCATACAACTCTAGAATCCTTCTACCTAAGTATGACACATCTGACTATATTGCAAATCAAAGACACTATGAACCAACAAATGCAAGTAGTGATTTTCTATTACTTTGGCCAAATATTTATAATTCAACGAACACATTTCATAATAGTAATGCATGTCATAATTTCACACACATCTATATCAAATTAGTTTTCAACATTCATTTCATCTCATAATATATATTCCAAATATAATAATGAAATACAAACAATTAACTTCATTCATTAGTTCATCTATCCCAAACTTGGCTAATTGACTTAGACCCTTCTATAATCTCAATAGTAAAGTTCAAGGTAGCCTAACTAATTCGATTCAATAAAATAATAATAATCTACTGTGCACTTATGCAGTTCTCTGCTTGCTGTCATTCTAACAATTCTATACTTTTATAGTTTTCAAATTTGATTTTAGGAAACTTATTTTCCATAAACAAAAATATCAATTGAAACTATTCGTTCCTCATATCTCTTTTCAATTTATGAAGTACACTTGTTTTAACAAAGTTTAGAGTTAACAAATATATTCTGCCTAGAATCTTTACCACTATTCACTTGCAAAAATAATTTACTCTTCTCTTAAAAAGAATCCTTTCTATCCTCAATGGATATACTATATACATTTATATGTATGTATGTAAAAAATTACATGTACATATAAAAGTATACTTTCACACACAACATCTTTTCAATATAGTCATTATTCAATCACATTATGTTCTGACAATCATAGTTCTATTTAGAACTCATAAGTCACATAAGATGGTTCTTCAAAACTAAAAAACATTTAGAAAATAAATTTTCTAGAATCCAAAATATCCAAGTATTAATGTCATAATTTAATCTCTGATCAAACCAAGTTCCATAAGTTTGCTAAGAATTGTAAATTGAACCTCTTGAGCCTTGCTCAATGGTGTTTTCCCTATAATTTGATCTCTATTCCATTATATTTATTTCGATCATTTTGAGCTCTTATTCTCATTGATTATGTATTGGATAGTTGGTACTTAGTTTACATTTCAAGATACCAAGTACTATGCTCTATTCATAATATAGATAGTTTAGAGCTTTAAGTTCTGCCCTTAATTCAAATGACATTGAGCTGTAAGATCTGTCTTCAATATAAATGAAATTGAGCATTAAGCTCTGTCTACAATACAATGACATTGAGATATAAGCTCTATCCATAGAATATAGGATATCGAGTGTTAAGCTCTGTATACAATACAAATGACATTGAGCTATAAGCTCTGTCTACAATACAATGACATATCATAGCTGATAAACTAAACATTTATGTTTACAAACTTCTGAGAGACAACATAATCTTTTATGGGCTCCATAGATACAAAACTCACAATGGTTTCTAATAAGTTCAACACCAAGTTATAAACCACAAAATTCATCATCCAAATAGGGATACAAAATTATATTGGGTTTGCAAATGATCATATACTCAAATTTATATAGAGTAAAAACTATTTTAGCATGTCTATTATTCCAAAAGGATTATGAAATAAAAAACAACTCCAAATGTACAACATCCCAATAGGGATATGTAAAACAAAATGTATGTATGTATATAAATTAGGAATCTGAGCATACAAGTCTACTGATTAACCTAATTTAAAATGGAAAGGATGATATTTCCTATGCACAATTCCAAAAGTAAAGTATACAAACATAATTTTTATTTGTTCTAGCCTCTACCATTGAGAATCGCAAACCTGATAGAGTTACATGGATGACAACCTTTTGTTTAAGTGAAAATTGGATTTGTTTAGTTTATGTTTAAATCCTCCTTTCACCCATTACATTCAAGGACCCTCAGATCAAGTGGTACAACACTATCAGGTCCTTGGTCACTTACAAATGTAGGGAAACTTGGATTTGGTATTTGATTATCAATTTTTCTTCTCTTATGCTCAATTATCCATCAAAACCCTAATTATGCAAATATGGTAGTAAACAGATGAATAATGGAAAATGTCTCTATAGAAAGATGTAAAATTACAAATGACTGTGCACCTATTTTCAGGGTTCCGAGGCAAAAAAGTTGGGGACAAAAGAGTGCGCCAAATTCTAGTACCCTACTTTTTGTCAGGATCTGCGGACAAGATCTGCAACCTGTTCCTGCTGCACCGAAGGTTTTTCTGTCATGAAACTTTGAGGACTAATGAGCGGACGCCCAAGTCCATGATGCCCTTTTTCCTATTGTTCTGCAATTTTGACACTCCACCATGCGCTCTTGCAACTTCACTTTGTCTGCATCATCAACCTATAACCTGCAATCATAAAACTTTGCGAGGGGGTTGTGGTGTTTAGGAGATTGCCTCAGTCAAGCCTTGGAAGGATACTTAAGTCTTCCAAACACCTTTATTAGATATAGAGTGCGTACCTTTGTGAGACAGAGGCAAAAACCAAATGAATAATGATGAAAACACAATATAATGTCACCTTGTAGTGAAGATCTCATGGGAGAAGGATGCTCTTCATTCTATGAGGAAATGGATGCTCCAATATGCAAACAAAAACATATAAACCACACAAATCTGCTCTTGCAACACAATGAAAGCCTTGAATCACCTTGAGAACACAATAGCTTGCTAGTCACCATCTAGTAATGCTCTAGTTTATAAATGAATGCCTAAACATGCTTTTATATGCAACTACAAACACTCCCGCCAAGATTTTCATAATTTAAACTTATCGTGTCGGCATAGGACCCAAATAACGGTCACAAGCCAACACCTAAAAATTGGGACTAACCCAAAATAAGGTAGGACTAGGGTGTGGGTACCCAAGTCCTCCCCCCCTATTTTGGGTAGGGGTTATCTTGAGTAGTCCCCCTAGGTCCTATTTGTCAAGACACTTAGGGGTTTTCTCATCGGGATGTTGAAATATGATGTAAAATGTCCTAAATGCACAAAAGACCTAGGAGCTATACCTAAAGAGGGAAAAGCCCCAAAGGGGACATTTTCTGATGTTACATTTAGTACCCACTTTAATATATGTATAAACATGAGGCCAATACATGCATAAAAGTATGGTCGCAAACACAACAAACACACCAAGCATGGAGAAGACACGCCAATCACATAGAGGATAGTAACAAGCATGCAAAACACAGAGAAGATAGTTATAGTCACATAGAACATAGAGAAGACAACAAATGCTTAGAAGACACATTAATGCATGGAGGACATAAATGATTTCTTTTCTTTTCTTTTTCTTATATATATGAAATGCAGATGCAAGTACTGGAAAGTAAACAAACTTCCCATAATGTAGGAAGCACTCATCGCGCTAGTCTTTAGACTGCATATATGGGGAAACACACATGAAAGACACACAAAACCTTCCAAAATGCAAGAAGCACTCATTGAGATAGTCTTTAGACTTCATATAGGGCAACAGACACACCAAACAAAACAAGCACGCCAAACACACACATTTGAAGACATGGAGAAAACATGACAGACAAACGATGGAGTGTTCCTATTTCTAGGTTCAACACCATCTTAGGCACATTATAGGCACACACTGATGATTGGGCTTTGCCACAATAATCACTGAAAACACTCTTAAGGGTTGAGTTAGTCACAAAACTGCTCCCTGCCTCTGCAGAGGAATTTGGAAAATGATAGGATGATGTAATCTGCTCTGAGAAATACACCATCCCTGCCTCTGCGGAGGACTTAAGATATCCCGCCTTTGCAGAGGGCTTACATGTTTGATTGATTGATTGCAAACAAACTCAGGATGCAAGAAGCACTCATTGAGCTAGTCTTTAAACTGCATCTAAGGACAAGCACATAGCTAACATCTACAACAGACAACTTACCTTATATATGCCCCCACCTTAAGGTGGTTGATATTAGGTATCGATATCAAGCACGTTAGGGTAGGAAGAAAACACATAAGGGAACACAAGCTCTCACAAAGCCCATGCCCCCCAGTGGTGACATGTACTTCACGATCATCAAATGTTCCCACAAACACATCCCTGCAAGAAACATGCTAGTGTCTACAAAATCATGATAAACTTGTACAACATCAATGCATATGATTGACCACAAAAAGAGCCAAGGTTATACAAGGAATATAGAGTTCAAGGATAACCATGGGGCTATATCACAAAGCTCTTCTGAATTGAGTACCGCCAAGGCTAGATTCAAAGACAAACAAAGGTGCACAGAGCATCAGTATTGTTAATGTTTGTAAATGAGATAGAAACATCAAAATCACTATGCAGAAAGCATAGAGTGTTTCTACTAGCCAAGCGTCAGATAAAATATACAACCCCATCATCATATTAGGAACTAAGTTCATTTTTTGATTTCTCTTGAAAGGGACACTAGGTCCACATCAGTATAAATATTTTTCGTCATCCGCCCACTAGATAGAAACACTAGAGGAAGGGAAATAATAAATCAGAGAGGAGAAACAAGTGTCTTAGGGATAGTCACATAGGAGGGTGCCCCTAAGTCACCAACTGCAGTGCTATGTCCGTAAGACACAACACACAATGATGAAATCAGAGAGAGAAGCCATATAGAAGAATGATGATACAAATAGAAGGTCACAACAGAGGCGATCTCCTAGTATTGCAGACCTTACAAGAGAATCAAGGGTCATCCTAGGAGGCATAAACAACATTTACACATCACGAAGGAAGCACATCA
Organism: Cunninghamia lanceolata; assembly: GCA_027924645.1. Lineage (NCBI taxonomy): Eukaryota > Viridiplantae > Streptophyta > Pinopsida > Cupressales > Cupressaceae > Cunninghamia > Cunninghamia lanceolata. The sequence goes on from BSBN01000627.1 coordinate 4,731,769, forward strand.
CAAGAGAGATAAAGGGTTAGAGATACTTACTTGTAGGGTCTTGTTGGGCTAATAGGTATCATCGACCAAATAATCGTCATCCTCCTACTCCCTAATGCTAGAGGAAAGTGGGACATAAGGTACCATAGCCCAATTCATGTCTTGCTCATCATGTTGTTCATTGTTAGGATCATGTTTGTTTGGTTCAACGTTAGGATCAATGTTTTCTTGTTGAGAGGTAAGGTTTATGGCATAAGCTTGTCTTCTTCTTCTTCTTCTTTCTCTTGCTTTTCTATTTCATTTTCTTTTACCACTTATCTCTTGTAAGATAGGGCTTTTCTCTTTCATAGTTTTGTGCAATTTAGAATATGAAGCATTGGGATCAAACCTCATTTGTCATGGTGGAATATTTTGTTGTTGACAATGACCTCCCAATCCGTGTAAGGATTTTAGGGGAGGAACCTTGGCATAGGGACCTTGTCCTTTCGGTCTAGGGTTCTCTTCACATGTGGGTTGTTTATCTTTTGTCGTTTCTTGCATAGAAGGATTGGCCATTGGGTGTAAAAGTTTTGCTTTGTAGTTTCTGTAGACACCTAAAATTGGATTTGCTCTGCAAACCAATTTTTTGTACTTCTGTACTAATCCACTCCCCCCATCTGCATATCCCTGGTGATCAATTAATTCACCTAATTAATCCATTTAATCTTACAACCCTATCCTATCAATTGAATGAATATTCCTAATATTTATTTAGTTGATTTATCCATTTCCCTAATCATTGTTAATTAGATAAATCCTACTTATCTGATTAACCTAGACTTAAGTTAATTAAGATAACACTTAATTAACCCTGCTTACCTCATCATCCACTCACTAAATTTAAAATTCAGTTGTCTCCCACTATCCTCCACTAAACTAAATTTAAAATTCAGTTGTCCCCCACAATCCTCCAATCATTGAATTTAAAATTCAGTTGTCCCCCACTATCCTCCACTCACTGAATTTAAAATTTAGTTGTCCCCCATTATCCTCCACTCTTCCCAAAAATGAATTATTAATTCATCCACTATCCTCCACTCTTACCAAAATGAGAATTATTAATTCATCCACTAGGAATAAAAGATTCACTTTTATTCCTAGCCCTTGATCTCATCAACTGAATCCTCACCCTCCATCCTCATCTCCAAAATTCTATAAATTGGACCCCTCTCTAGGCCATTAGGAGAGACCTCTTCATGCATCAAAACTCTACCAAAATCACTCCACAAATCTCCTAATCCTACCATTCTAATGTCAAAATCTTGTCTCAATCCCATCTAATCTATCAATCCCCATCTCCTTTACATTGTGTTGAGCAATTTGAGCAATCCACATCTTGCATCATTTGGGTAACATCTGAAGAGCTATGTAGGCACAAACTCCTTCCCTTCTGGATCTGTGAGTTCATTTATGAAGGTATAATCATGTATTATTTGCATTTGATTTACATTATAACCTTCATTTTGATTTCATTGATTACATTGGCATGCCCGGTCGTGGATCTCATCATCGTTTTGTGAAGGTTTCTTGTCAAAATCTTCATTTTTCTAATAGTTTTTGTCAAGTTTTGGAGGTAAAGTGTTGTAGGTTGCATCTTGGGAAAAAATGGACTATATTATTGTGCTTAGGACATTGTTTCTGTGAATTTTGATAGTAAACTTGCCTAGGTTATGTGAAAATTTTTTTGAAAAAATTTGAAATTTTTTAGGGTACAGTCTGTACCGTACGGATCCATACTGTATAAAACTGTACCCCTATTGTACTAATCTACACATTCTTTGTTTGCTATAATCGGTGGTTTTCAGTGTTGCAGGGCACTGGTTTTGCAAGTCTGCGGTTTTGTTTTTGCAGGTCATTCATCTCCACCTGCCACCGCTTCACCTCTCGTCACCACCGCTTCACCTCTGCATACCCTGTCTCCCGCCGCCTCCCAACCCCCCATCCTCTCTACTTCCTGTAGCACCATCCATCCACCACCACTCCATCTAAAACCTCCCAACCTACACCCCACGACCGCCCCCACCTCTGCATACCCCGCCTCCCACGCTGCCCTCACTCCCTCTCCCCTCTCCCCCGATTCCTGCGCAAGCCGCCCCCTCTGTCACGCCACCCCTCCTTGCTGCCACCATTCAACCACCCCTCTACGCTCCTTGACCTCCTCCCGCCCCGTCCCCCGCCCACACCTCCTCTCCGCTCCCCGCAACACCTGACACCTCCCATGGCCGCTAGTTTCAACCTGCCACTTACATAAAACCACATCCGCTAGCCTTACACCCTAGTCTTTGCCTTACCCGCTAGCATTCCTATCACTTGGCATCAAACCATCTATGTTTATAGTCCTACCTTCACGGTTTGCTAATGCCTTAGACTAAGTCACGGTTTACAGTAGCTCGCGGTCACTTTAACTCGTTAACACCGCTTGCTAATCTTTGAACATAAGACACTTAGTGTAGTAACCAATACACACATAAATCATATTTTGGGGTCAAAGCTTTTTTTCAAAAGCCTGCCGACATATCCTTGATCGAGCTCGTAGGGCTCTTGTAGCTGTTGGACTTTTGTCTTCTCTTAGGCCCTGGTCATATTAATGACCAGGGGCCCAATCTAACATAAACCGCCAACATCCAACCCTTAACCACCAGAATCAAACATTGACATGTGATCACACTAGTCTAACCCACCAACAAACAAGGTTTAAAAAGTCAGTTAGCCCTTTGTGCCTCTTACATGCCGACATAGGCTATTTTTTTTCAGACGGGCACAACTTTCGCATACGGTGGCAAAATCAAACAAATGAATAGTCATCGAAAAGAGGACTCCGAATACTTTGCAGTTGTGAGGATTTTATTAGGTGACTATACATTTTTCCCTCATTTTTCATTAGTCAAAGTCAAAAATTGCATTTAAAATTCAAATCATCATAACTTGTGCAAATTTGATCATTTTTCAGCGAAATGTTTTTTCAAATTGCATAGAATTTTCTGAATTTTCTGTTCATGTAATCTATTTTCCTATATCAGTTCTTTTTTCATCAAATTTTATCAGATTATCAATTTTCACATACCAATCTCTTTGGCTAGTCTACTTGCTCTGTTTTCATTCTTGTGACTTGCAGGTGATCATTCGGGGCTGGAACAACAGCAGGAGCAACATCTATATCAATTTGGACAACAAGTTAATCAGATGCATTCATTTCATCCTTTATCTCTCAATCTTTCTTACAAACACACTTCGGTTTGGTTTTCTAAAACGAACATTGGTTGATCATCACACATTGAAATCGGGCTTAAAAATCAACCAGTGTCTTCACTCACATCTTCAAATTGGGCTAAAAAGAATCATTGTTTGACATTTTTTTCATCACATTTCCATTCCTAAGGGTCAATTAATCAAATGCGAGTGTGAATCAAGAGGATGTGTGTATGCTCTCTCCTTGCACCGCAAGGTGATCTTGGAGATCAAAAACACCTCACTTGCTTCACTTTTGTCAACCCCTTTCCTAGGAGGCCTGCTAGGGGATTTCATCACCCCTAGGGATGACCTCATCTGAGGCTGAATCGAAAGACACCCTCTTTGAAATCAGAATCCTGTCACTCTTGGCTAAGCCCCAAAGAACTTTTTACCTTTGGGAAGTGAAGGTGAAGGGTGGGTTACCCCCTTCTCCCGGCTGTGTGATAATATTTCACTTTCAAATCATTAGTCAACCTCATCTAAACATTGCCCAAACCTAATTGGCCATACCCCATCAAACTAGACATTAGGGCATGTTGATGTGTCTTGCATGTGTGTTTGTCTAATCATTATCATATTCTTCAAAATTCAAAATTCAAATTTGCTTGTGTCTTGTGTAAGTGATTCTTGTTTGTACATGTGATCATTTGCTAAACATTGCCAAATCAAACTAAACATCAAACACATAAGACAAGTCATTCATCACATTCAAATCCAATCACACTCATCCTAATCACCCATTCTTAACCACCTCAGTCCTAATCACATCCAAGTCATCCATAATCAATCCTACTCACATCCTTGTCACTCTACATCATCAATCATCACCACTCTATCTAAATCATTATCCAAACAACATCATTCTAATCATTACACATCATCATTATCTCCATTTTTATCAAGTCAACTTCAATCCCATTCATCCCTAAGCACATCCTAGTCACCTCTCCATCATTCCTGCTCATTCTATCAAACATCATCCTAACCATTATCCTAATCATCCCTAATCACTCCATACTAAATCCTAACCATATCCAAGTCATCATCACATCACATCAACATTGATCCCAATCATTATCCAAGTCTCCCATCATCATTATCAAAATCCACATCCTAAAACCCCAATCAAAAAAATCAAGACCTTAGTTGATCACATCAACCCTCTTGCTTAAGATCATTAGTCTATCAAAAGCATAGAGAACCATTTATCAAAACAAACCAAATCATCTTAAGGTCTTGAATTTTTGATTCCCAACATCACAATCACCCCTCATCCCCCATCATCCCATACTATCTCCCACAGAATGGATCTTTATGAATCAATACAACAAATATAGAGAATTAGAAAAGTCTATGCGAACATGGATCCTAATGCTAAGGAACAATTCAAAAATGACATTAAAGATAACCCCTTAGCACACCTCATCATTGGAGAATCCCAAACCCCCCCCCCATCTTCATCCTATCAACCTTCAACATCTTACATATCCACACCATTGACATCATACCAACCTTCATTATATCAACAAGCACCCTACACCTCATCCCCATCCACATCATATCAATCGTCATTCTTTCAACCTTCATACCAACCTACATCTTACATATCCACACCATCAACCTCCCATCAACCTTCATCATACCAACTTCCATCATATCAACCTCCATCATCCTCATATCAACCTCCATCATCCTCATATCAACCTTCAACCTCATACCAACTTCCATCATGTCAACCTTCATCATATCAATCTTTACCCTCATATCATTCACCATCCCCTTACACATCCATGCCATCATACTTATCCATCCCCCAACCTTTGTCATGCTAACTTTGATCAAGGGAACACCAATCTATCACACCTTATATCCAAAATCCAAACCTCATATCAACAACCAAATCCCCCATCTCCTAATCCCCATCCTCCAATCCCCCCATCACAATATCCCTCCAACCTTATCAACCTTAATCCATCACCTTATGTATCTCCCAATCCACCAATCCCTATCACCCATCCACTATCTAATCCACCATCAAATCTTCCAAGTCCCAACACTATCACATCCAAAGAATCCTTGTGGGATTTCTTCCAAAGAACATCACTAAGAAAAGCAGCGGAATCCCCCACCCCTCCAACACCACCATCTAATCCCACACCTATCCTTGAACCCACCCAAGAACCATCACTACCTAATCCTATCACCCACCTATCCAATCCCAATCCTATTTCTACACCATCCACCATCATTATCCATCCATTATATTGTTCTTCCACCCATACACTCATGAAGGATGTCATCCATTGGCTATTAGCAAGGAATCAAACACCCTCATGGAATCCAACATCCACCAAACCTCTTGAACAACCCCCTATCATAAGTCAAGAACCACCATGTAGCCATGTTCAAGAACACATAAGTCAAACACCTATCACATCCATCCAAACACCTATCACATCCATCCAAGCACCCACCACATCTATCCAAGTCAATCCCATTTTTACCCAACCACATGAGCTATGCAAAGAATCAAATCCAAAGCATGTTGAAACATCAACCCCTTCTCCTAATCAAGATCTAATCATCTCATCTAATCCCATCCCCGATCCCCTACCATCTATTGATCACCTTATTCATCCCACATCAACCTCTACCACCCCTTTACCATCCCCCATGAATCCTTTACCTCCATCTACCAATCCCATCCCAAATCCATCCCCTTATCCACTTGGCACAAGCACTTTCATCCGTGGTGACTCCCTTGTAAGCGGTGAACAACTTCCATCCACCACCTATCTTTCTCCAACAAATAATGGACCGGCATCTTGTTTCCCAAGCACCAAACATCCCATTGCATGTCACATGCTCCAACTTATGAACTATCAAGGTAAAGGCTTAGGCCTTCACAAACAAGGCATCTTGGAACCCATCCACACGACATTTCATCCATCTTCGCATGGCCTTGGCTATACATCCCAAGACAAACAAAACAAACATGTTGGTACCACCCACACACCTTCCAAAATCCATTCATCCAATCCCACACATGGTGCATCTCATCGCACTTCCAAAACATATGTTACCATCTGTTAGTCATTATGTTAGTCACAAACAAACATAGAATAAAAGTACACATTAACCTTTATTCGTCTTGAAAGATACAGTGAATTCAGAAAATTCATGATCCCAAGTCTCCGGTGATTAGGTCTTAATCGACTGACGTTACTCAGTAGTTAATGTGAATCGTTGTTTCCATTTTGGGGCCTTACGTGAAATTGCGCCATCATCATGACATTCCTGTGGAAATTCTTTACAGAGAAGTCAAATTATGCAGTTATTTGATGGAAAGATGTAGTAATACCTCAATCTTTGCATGAGATTTTCAATTGTGCATGCTTTTTTATTCAAATATGCTAAAATATTTGCAATTAGCTACGAGATGTCTGCATATTTGCGTTATTTGCTTAAGATTATCAATTATTTGCAATTGTGATGGTGAGATGCTCTAAAATTGAAAGAAATTAAAGGGAATACTTCTAATTATGTTGAACCTTTAGCTTTTGATCCACATACATGCTTGATACTGTTATGAGGAGAAGAAATCAAACCATATGTTCACCAGGACATTCCAGAGCTAGACACAGTTGATGCAAACTTCAGAGGATAATGAATGAAAATAATACATGCAACATGATGAGCACTCCAAGGGACGCAGCTAATCAAAGCACATATCCAAAATTCAAACACAGATTACTTAGGATTTACGAAGATTTGTAATCAAATACTCTTCTCTTTCATTAAGTATGCAAAAGACATGTACATATACAGCAGCTTTGAAATGAGCCCTGAATATTTCAGCAAACAGATTTCAATTAAGTTTCGAATGAATATAACAAGGCATTCCACCACTTTTTATAGAATAAGGTGAGGAATCCGTTACAAGAGATCTACGGATCTGATATGTCAATACAAATCAACGGTCATCATTCCATGACTTGTCAACTTTACAAAATAGCACAAGTTGCCAGCTGGCAACTATATATATTACCTATGCAAAATATTCCCCTTCATGATGTATCTTCATCATGTTCTTTAGCTGACTCATGTGGATCATCATCATGTGCATCGCTTTCTGAATCTTCGCTATCCTGATGATGATGCTGCTGCATATGGGGTTGCATGCTGCTCTGGATCTGTTCGTATGACCACACAACCTGATCTATTCCTCCGCCATCTTGAGTCTTTGCCTTGATAATGGCGTGTTTGTGTGCCTCATACTTATCCTTGCTGTTATCCAGCTTATTTTCTCTATCCTGCAATGTCTCATTGTAGGCCTCCATCTTGACCTTGATCCTCATCACCTTATTTATAATCTCCTCTGTCAAGTGGATGAGTGGACCATCATCTTCCATCTGGAAGTTACTGCGCAGAACCTTAAGGGCAGAATCTTCATCTTGATTCTCTATCTTCCCTTCCACTTTGCCCTCTAATGTTTCTAACATGTCTGCTTCAATGCCCATCAAATCACGTAGCCTCATGCTGATCTCCCTCAGCTTATTATTGCATCTCTTAAGGACTCCGCATTCAAACTGTACATCTTTGTACCAGATATCTACTAATAATGTAGTATTATTATTCAATACCTGCTTACTGATAAGCAGTTGTGGATTTATCTTCCTTATTTCTTCCAACAGGCTGAGGACTTTCTCCAGTTTATAAGACCTTTTCCTGGTCTGCATCTGCAATTTGTCTACCTTGGTTTTGGAGTCACTTAATATGCTCCATCTTTTCAAAGAACCCTTCATTATTTCAATAGCATCATCCAATGTGGATGACATCCATTTCCTTATTACGGAAGCCTCATGTTTCATGAGGTCCAGTTTATTTATCTCCTCTTGAGAAATGGTAGTCAATGGGACTGCAGCTTCACTTGTAGTATCCTCAGGATTGGTCAAGCCTTTAATGTATGCATGCAACTGAGCAATGTGCTCTTTATGTTGCTTATTCTTCTCTTTCTCTCTTTTCACTTTCTGAATTAGAGAATCTATGATGTCCTTACCTTCTTGACCTTCCTGTTCTTCATTGGCAAAACCCAAATCAACTGTGCTTATCTGGAATTCATCCACAGTGATTTTGCCTTTCTCCTTCTCTACCGCAGGTACAACAATTTGTGTTGTCCTTCTCCCTGTCGCCGGATCTCTTTTGATGGCCGATGTCATTCTAGCCTTTCTCTTGGGCTTCATTATATCCGTGGAGAACAGGGTGGAGACGTTGAACTCTTGGATTTCAAGTTCCTCCTCAACATTTACCTCCTTTTCTAACCATGGAGGCACCTGATCATGCTTTTCGGCATCATGGTGCTGTTCACCCCTATCTCCCGTTTCCACCAACAAGCGTTGTGGAGATGGTGATTTTTCTTTTTCTCCCTCTTGATGCTCGCCTTGCTGCGGATCCTGTGGTGCCTCCTCCTGTTGAGGAACTTCCTTTTCTGGGGGAGCATCTTCTCTGTGTGGGGAACCTTGTGGTGTACCTGTATGTAGATCATGATGATCATGATCTTTCTCCATCCTTTCTTCACCTGTCCCCGGTTCTTCCCCTTGTGGAGGTTGATCATCCTCCTTTTGTTTCTCTATTTCTGGTGGCATGTCCACCGTATCTGATATCATTGGATCTGCCCGAGGTGATGGCATCTGTTCTACAGCTGTTACTTGTTCTGTGCCTGCACCATCCACCTCTTGTACCTTATCAGCTGGATCTTCTATTTCTTCCTTCTTTTCATCAGCCTTTATTTCTTGGACCTCCACTATAGTAGGTCCTACTGATGTATCTTGTGGGTTCTGCTGGCCTGATTCAAGAGCATGGCCTTCTACTTCTGCCATCTCCATCTCCTCTGTTAGGTGGCCCTTATCAGGTGATCCTGCTGGCTTCTCAGGACTTGCATCCTGTTTCTCTACCAAGTCTGCCACTACAGGATTTGTCACCTCAGCGATCAGTGTATCCAGCCCTATGTCCTGAGCTACCTGCTCTGGGCTCTTTTCTGGTTCTGGGCTCTTTTCTCGCTCCGCTTCTGTTTGTTTCATCTCCTCAAGCACTGATTGGACAGATGGAGGCTTGTGAGGAGTCGCACTGATGCCAGCAGCCAGTGTTTCCATTTCTTGTGCAGCTACATCCTGCACCACCTCATCATCAGACAAATTTATTGTCTCGTCTAGCGAGACATGCCCTTCAGCTTGTGTCTGAGATGCTTCCTTTTGTTGTTCTTCTGCCAGTTCAGTTTTGAACTTGACAATGGTAGGAAGTGGAATGTTATGCTGAAGTTCCTTCTACACTTCACTACCTGCCCCCTGTAATTGTGCAGGAGGTTGACTTATCTCACCTCTCATGGAGGTTCTTGGTTTCTTGGGTGTGGTGGGAACCAACACCTGCAGAGCTCTCCTCTTTCTTCTTATTATTAGTGGAGCTTCCTCCTCTTCTTCAGGCTCCTCCTCCATGAGGATAGCTTTTCCTGGTTGTTTGGATGACTGACCCACTTCTTGGGTCTCTGTGATTCCAGCCTCTGCTGTTTTGGTTTTCTTGGGCTTTGGAGGAGAATCTGATTTTGATCCTGATTTGGCTGCCTCCTCCGCTGTGAATACTGCCCTGTCAATTATGATCCCTTTGGGTCCCTTTTCCACCTTCTTGCCCTTTGGGGCCCTTTTGCTAGGTTGCTGTGGTGGAGGGGTCCTCTCTCCCTTAGTCTTCCTCTTCTCCAGCAGGAAGTCATCATATTCATCTGTAGGGATGTCCTGCCCCTTCTTCTTGCTATCCACTGTGATGGCAACACCCTTCTTCTTCAATGCCTCTACCTGTGCATCTACCCAAGCTTGGGTCAAGTGTAGGGTTCTGGCAAAGAATGGGTCCAAGGACATATCCTCCTCCATGGTGAGGTCAGGTGCAGATATGGTATCATTGTAAATCTTCTTCTGCTCATACTCATCTGCCATTATCCTGCCGTCATCATTCTTCAGCTGCTAAGGGAGGGATATGCAGTCAAATGTTCTGATCTGGTTCAGAGTCAACCTCTGATACCTCCTCCTCCTAGCTTCTGCCTCATCTTCGCAGTCAGCCCAAAAATCTTCTAGGTGCCTCTGGTGAATAGGCTTTCCTAGGATCTTCTGCATTCGGCCGTAAGGATCATATGGTCTCGTTACTGGGAAGGGCAGCAAATTCATCTTATTTAGGGTGACCATCACCTTCTTTATATTGTCGGAGTCAGGGCACATGTAGTTGCCGATGCTGACTGGGAACAAAATTGGTGGCAGCTGTAGACACCCAAAATTGTCCCAACTTTGTTCATGTCTTGCAACACCTTGATAAAAACATCACTTAGACATCATGTAGCATTTTGTCCTAAATCCCACTCTTAACCCCACTTATTCCATTAGCCAATTAATTAAATAAATTTTATTTATTTAATTAAAATCCCATTCAATCCCATCCTTATCCTACTTAGCCAATTAATTAAATAAATTTATTTATTTAATTAATTTCACATTCATAATCCCACTTTCCAATTAATTAAATAAATTTTATTTATTTAATTAATTTCCACATCATATCTTAATCTCACTATCCAATTAATTAAATAAATTTTATTTATTTAATTAATATCCAACTCATATCCCAACTAATTCAAATATTTTATTTGAATTAAGTTCTCATCATAAGCCGACTTTCCAATTAATTAAATAAATTTTATTTATTTAATTAATTTATCTTATCATTAAGCCGACATGTGTACCTCTTTCATTTAAAAAAGATAAGTGGTACTATAGCCTTTTATTTAATATCTTTCATATATAGTACTTTTTATGTACACAAGCACACATGAGCCCTATCTCCTTGACACTTGTCAAATGACTACAACTCCCTTGAAGAGTGGGAATAACTAATCAATCCTAGCCGTCCACATCAATCAATTAGCTTTTTAATCTCAGCCGTCCATTAGAACCAAGCCTTTCCTATAAATCAACCCCCTCACAAGCCTTTAGAATGCATTGAGCTTCAAGTACCATTATTCTGTCAAAAGGCATTGAGCTTCAAGTACCATTATTCTGTCAAAATATCATTAGAGCATTTGCATCCTTCAACTATCATCTTCATATCATCTTCATCTTAATGTTATGCTGCAGAAATGAGCACCCAACATTCTTCCAACAATAATCCTTCAAAATCTTGCATGCTCATGCGAGGTGGAGAAGAGCAATGGAGATAAATCAAGCATAGCATGGAGATCGGTTTGCATTTGCATTTCTTATTTTGATTTTCATGTTGTCTTGTGCTTCATTGTGCATTGCTAGGGTTTTATCATTGTTGATTCTTCATTTATCCTATTTGCAATTTTACCCTAACTACATTTGGCACGCCCGGTGGGACTCACTTCGCTTGATCTTTTTTACAGGTTTTTGTAGTAAAAATTTGCATTCATCTAACCCCCATTGTTGAGTTTTGCAGGTTTAATTAACTTTTTGTTGCAGATCTGCTACTTTTTGGACAAAACCCTAGGTTTTAAAGATTTCATCATATCTTCCAAACGGCTATGAATTTTTCTACAAGATTTTAGCAGAAGTTTGTCCATGATATAAGGAAGCTACAGCAGAAAAATTTCGCGTTTATCGCAATTTTTGCGGGATTTATCATGTTTTTATGTTTTTTCATAAAATTGCAATTCTGGGCGCAAATCGGTGAATTTTTCAGAAATTTTTATATTTTTGGAAAGCTCTTGAAATTCTAATGGGGGTCTAGGTTTTTCAGATTTAATTTAGAGGTCGTTTACAGTGCGAAAATATCAGATCTTTGCCGACTGTACTGTTTCCATAAATCCGCATTTCTGGGCGCAAATCAAGGAATTTTTCTAATTTCTTTACATTTTCGGAAAGCTCTCTGAAAATTAATGGGGGTCTCTTCTTTGATTTTTTAATTTTCGAACCAAAAATCTATCGAAATAATCAAATCTAATTCGGCTATGCATCTAAAATTACAATTTTCCTTGCCTGATGAGCCTATTTTTATGCCTGCATTATAATATTATTTTTTTTATGTTGTAGGTGATCATAAGGAGCTGAAGCAACATTGACATCAACATCTACAACAATTTGGATACTGAAATAATCAGGTGCACTCATTCTAATCTTTCATCTCTTTCATCTTCTAATCATTGTTTGCAAACACATTTAGATTTTGGGCTTAAAATGAACAATTGTTTGCAAATTCACATCAAAATATTGGGCTAAAATAAACCACTGTCTTTCATCACATTTGGATTTGGGTTTTAAAACAAACAAGTGCTTGCATTGTCTTCCACACATTGAATGTCTAAGGTTAATGAACCCCATGCGAGTGTGACCAAGTAAATGTGTATGCTCTCTCCTCGCATTCTAACATGAACTTGGAGATCAAAAACATTTACTTGTGTTGCTTTTGTTTAGCCTTAGAGAGGCCTGCCTTGGTATCCACCCCAAGGGAACGACCTCAAGCGGTACTTTCATCCGGTCCGCTATAAAAATCAGAGGATAAGGCGAAAGCCAAGTCTAACCGGTATTAGCGCTCACCATACAGTGCTAACTCGAAAGGAGGTGTACCTTTGTGTATATTAAAACTCCTAGTAGGGTTAGTTAAAGTCTTAAGTGGCTTGCTGGATGCTCGTGGGGTGCCGGTCCCCCGGATTTTCATTAGAACCTCCTTGTGATAGTGGCCTTGCCTTGACTAGGACTTGTTGAAGTGTCTTCACGTGCTTGCTTAACCAACATCACATTCTTCCAAACTAATAACTTGCTTATGTGTCTTGCGTGAGTGATTCATGTGTGTATATGCATAATCATTTGTTTGAATATTGCCACATCAAGCTCTAAACACCCAAACACATAAAGACAAGTCATCCTACACATTCTTCCAATAACATTCAAACCCAATCATTTCCAACCCAAACATAGCCAAGTCATCTAAATATTTCACATCATCATCCAAATCCCTAAGCAAGCACTTGCTAAAAGGACTTAAGACAAACACTTGGGTGACAACATGTCTACACTAGAGGACCCAACAATCAAATTCCAAAGATTCCTCCAAAATCTTTATCAAGGATCACAACCCCTAAACCAAGATGCCATTAAAACATTACAATTCTTCATCCAAAGAGCTCAACCCCATGCAAGCCAATCACCTCAACTACAACACTTCGTAGCCCAAGTTCAACACCTTTTAGCCACTAGTCAAGCTCAACAAGTACAACAATCCTTAGCCATTCCATACCAACCTAATCCACCTCATAGCCACATGTCATATCCATCCACCTCCTATCAACTTAATCCACCTATCCACCAAGTCAATATCACATCAACCTATGAATATCCACCTCAAGCTTATTCAATCCCTCATGCTGACATTCCAATGCACTACCAAGCCCATCCACAAAGCAATCAAGTGATATCACAAGAACAACATGCAAGTCCCAATGGTCCTTTGTACATAAATCAAGCAAGTCCAAGTACACATTTTCAACAAGACCATCAAGCACCATTGATAGACCTAAGTCCACCTTTCCAACAAGAACAATATCCAAATCCCAATGGTCCCTTGTACATAAATCAAATGAGTCCAAGTTATCCTATGCAAGATCTAATAACCTTTGACAAGGGAGACACCAATCTAGAGTGGCCACCATCATGCAATCCCATGCCAACACATGAGCCAACAAGTCCTATCCCAACACCATCATGTGATCCCATTCCTAGTCTATTAATCCATCAACCTTCCAAACCACCAAGCCCTTCATTACCTTCATCACCATGTCATTCTAATCCTTCACCTAAGGATGTGGCTGAGAGAGTTTTACAAAGGATGCTTGAAGCAAAACTCATTGAACTTCCCCCCATCAACCCATGTGAAGAAAGTCCATATGATGAACATGATTATTGTGCATACCATAGGACCAAAGGCCATGATACAAATACATGCCCCATGTTTTTCCCAATTGTTTACAAGGTATATCAACATACAATAATAAATCATGCCGCATCATCCCAATCCCATGTGTCACACCCATCTAGTCCGCATCCTAATCCATCAAACTCCATTATCCTTCCATCTAATCAAAATCCTAGTCCTACGCTTACAACATCATCCTCTATTATTGCTCATCCATTATATTTCCCATCTACTCATACCCTTGCAAAGGATGTGATCCATTGGCTACTAGCTAGGAATGAACTACCTCCATGTCAAACACCCATTCATGAGCCTACCCAAGAACTTCCAAAGGTCATGTTCAATCATATAATCCCATCATGTGGTCCACCTATCCTTGAGCCTATCCAAGAGCCTTCCATTAACATACCTAGCCCTTCAAGCCCATCATGTGACCTACAAGCCATCAAGCCTATTCAAGAGTCATCATGTTCTCATGTTGTTGACCAAGAGCCTATCCAAGAGCCTTCTACTTCCATTCAAGCAACCCAAGAGGTATGTCAAAGGTTTAATCCTAAACATGTGGAAACATTAAGCCCTAGTCCAACTCAAGATCAAAACACTTTCATTCAACCTATCCATAACATGTACCTTCTCTATGATCAAGATGATACCTATGAAGAAGCTATCAATGAGCACCTTGATCCTATCCATAATCCTATATCTATCCATGAGCGAGATATCCAAATTGCTCCTAGTCATCTACCATCTAGCCCTATCCATAATGAGAAAAAATCCACTTGTCATGATGAGACACTTGTCCCCCAAGTAATCATAAAAGATCAAACAAATAGCTTGGATCTTAGTGAACACAATGTTAATCAAGATTCTAATGATCCTTCATCCCCATCTACCATCGATCCCATTTCACGTCCACCATCATGTCCTATTGGTCATACCACCCTTATACATGAGTGTTCTTTAGGACAACAACAACCTTTATCCACTTCACCTTCTTCATCCAATAATGAGCTCAAGTCTAATGTTCACAGCACACCTAGTCCCATTGTCCATCACATACTCCAAAACATGAACTACCAAGGAAAAAGTCTAGGCCTTTATGAACAAGTTATTTTGGAGCCAAACCATGTCAAAGTTCCTCCATGCTCATATGACTTTGGATACACACCCCAAGGTAAACAAGGCCAAGATGTTGGTAATCCCTTCATGCATCCTAAACCTACCACTTTCCATCGCAAACCTTATCATATACCCAAGACATATGTAGCCTTTCCACCTCCATCATCCTATAAATATCAAAAGCATGTGACCATACATCTTCCGCCATCCACTTTGCCTCCACTTTTACCAACTCCAAATATCCCTCCATCCACCTTACCACCATTGCTTCCAACACCTAACATACCTATCATTCATAAGTTTTCTTACATCCCTAATCATGACCAACAAAAGCACACAGCGTTTAAGCATAAAGCTTCCAATTATTCCATCCACTCCACCCACCCCATGGGATTCAAAAGAAATTTTTTTGATGCCTCTACTTATAAAGCCAAAAATCCAACTAAAATTCCTAAGGACCCTCATGCTTTAGGGTATCAATGTGAAAAGCCTCTAAATCATCCATATTCTAAGCAAAGTACATTCACAAAGCTATCCAAGCCCATACATCCAAAAGCAAAGCCCAAAAACAAAATGGTTTGGGTTCCTAAACAAATAGCTAGAAAGTCAAATGAGGCATCCTCATCCACATCTCAAGAATCCCAACCACCTATATCCATCCAAAAGCCTATATCCATCCAAAACTTCCATTCCCTTCAAAAATCCCACAAGCAAAACAAAAGCACTAAAAATACTAAATCTATGTGGGTTCCTAAATCATTTCATCAACCATCCCCTAAGCAAACAACCCCATTGCTTCCTACACCACCATCTCACCAAAAGCTTCAATGTTTATCACACTGTGTGCTACCATTGGTCATGGTTCCCTTCCACTCCGCAACACCTCCACATAACTATATCTCCCCATCCTTCATCCATTATCCTACATATCTCCTCAATCACCTTCCTATGGTCCATGCTTTTGCATAAGCCTACATAATCCACATCATAGTCCACTATCCCAATCCATCTATCCTTGCATGAACCTTTCATAATCCATTTCATCATCCACTATCTACCTACTCCATCTCCCATCCATGCAACCCCCTATCAACATCTATGAGCATCAGGGGCAATACCTTGTTTGCTTTTGTATCATTTGCGCATGCTTGCTTTCTTGCTTGTGTGTGTTATCTTTTTATCTTGCATTTGTATCACATCTGTAACTTTCCAGCTAATATTCATATCTTGTATCCAGACAAGGTTGTATTACGCTGGGGCATAAGACACATCGTCACCTTGGTCCTTATACCTTGGTGCATAACGTCTAGTGCTATATCAAACATCATGGTTGCTCACTTCCATTGCAGCATAACGCATCATCATTTCTTCTATCCATTCCCTTAGCTTTCTTTTGTAGCCAAGCCACTTCTTTTCGAGAGCATACCCGTGTTTGTCCAACCCACCTATCCTCTCGAGGGGGCATCACCAACCTATCCTTTCTATCATCATCATCAGCAGCAGCAGCATCCCTATCAATTATCCATACCTTAACTTCTTTGAAATGATGTTACTCGATACAAAGCTCATCATCTCGAACATCATCTCAAAGAGGGGCAAAATGTAGACACCCAAAATTGTCCCAACTTTGTTCATGTCTTGCAACACCTTGATAAAAACATCACTTAGACATCATGTAGCATTTTGTCCTAAATCCCACTCTTAACCCCACTTATTCCATTAGCCAATTAATTAAATAAATTTTATTTATTTAATTAAAATCCCATTCAATCCCATCCTTATCCTACTTAGCCAATTAATTAAATAAATTTATTTATTTAATTAATTTCACATTCATAATCCCACTTTCCAATTAATTAAATAAATTTTATTTATTTAATTAATTTCCACATCATATCTTAATCTCACTATCCAATTAATTAAATAAATTTTATTTATTTAATTAATATCCAACTCATATCCCAACTAATTCAAATATTTTATTTGAATTAAGTTCTCATCATAAGCCGACTTTCCAATTAATTAAATAAATTTTATTTATTTAATTAATTTATCTTATCATTAAGCCGACATGTGTACCTCTTTCATTTAAAAAAGATAAGTGGTACTATAGCCTTTTATTTAATATCTTTCATATATAGTACTTTTTATGTACACAAGCACACATGAGCCCTATCTCCTTGACACTTGTCAAATGACTACAACTCCCTTGAAGAGTGGGAATAACTAATCAATCCTAGCCGTCCACATCAATCAATTAGCTTTTTAATCTCAGCCGTCCATTAGAACCAAGCCTTTCCTATAAATCAGCCCCCTCACAAGCCTTTAGAATGCATTGAGCTTCAAGTACCATTATTCTGTCAAAAGGCATTGAGCTTCAAGTACCATTATTCTGTCAAAATATCATTAGAGCATTTGCATCCTTCAACTATCATCTTCATATCATCTTCATCTTAATGTTATGCTGCAGAAATGAGCACCCAACATTCTTCCAACAATAATCCTTCAAAATCTTGCATGCTCATGCGAGGTGGAGAAGAGCAATGGAGATAAATCAAGCATAGCATGGAGATCGGTTTGCATTTGCATTTCTTATTTTGATTTTCATGTTGTCTTGTGCTTCATTGTGCATTGCTAGGGTTTTATCATTGTTGATTCTTCATTTATCCTATTTGCAATTTTACCCTAACATACAGCAGCTTCTTGGCATCCTTATACATCTGTATCATGGTGGAGCCCTGCCGGATAAATTCCATTAGAACTACTGCATCCGTAGGATATCTTGGCAGCATCAGGGGATGTCCTTCAAAACCTTCTATCCTGATGTAGGAAAAGGTGGCAAATTGTATGTACCATGCCCCATGCCTGTATACTGCCTCCTGAGCCTCCATGCTCAGTCTTTTATTTCTGTCATCTTCCATGGTCCTTACTAGATGCATAGAGAATACATCATTGACCAGTTTGTAGTCCTTGATATAGTTGGTTCTTTGCAGCTGGGGATGATGATCCCAGATATATGCTGCATTTGTGCCCGTCAATTTTCCATCTGTGACCAGGGCATCAAAAGTGCCTCTATACGCACATGAATAGACGATATAGGAGGTCATGTAGAATGCACAGTCTGAACCTCCTAGGTTCATCAGCTGCTCATGCAGAGCATCACCTATTATTTGGCCCCACAGTGGCTTGATGTCTGCATACAGGCACATCATTATTATGCCGTACATCCAATCTCTAAAATCACCAGTATCAGGCTGGCCAGTCACCCTGTTCAGTAGGGTAATCACGTACTAATACTCCTCATTGAAGTCAAACTTGAACATATGCACGGGGAGCTTGGCCGCTGCATTATATGTGCTGTTCTCAGCCCGCCAAGCATACATATTCTTTCTGGCCGCCTTCTTGTTGGCCTCATATTCTCTTTCAGACTTCTTCAAGTCTACACTCTTTACCTTACTGCCCATTGGCAGTCCAAATGTCTGGGAGAGACCTTTGATGGATAGGTCTGCATACACTCTCCCATGCTTCACCACCTGCCTCGTCTGAGGGTTATAATTCTGGGTGCATTCAATGACTAGCTCCAGAGACTCCATGGAGTATGGGAAGCCAGCAGCGTTCCACATACCTGATACAAATACTGCATCTAATACCGGACTCTTATCTTGTCCATCATTCAGCTTGGCTGACCAAGCCTCCAGGTTGGTAATCCCCTGATGGGTATCTGTAATTGCACCATATTTGAACAGGACCCCTCTCTGGGAAGAGAACATAGGCCTGCTGAATTCCTCCTGATTCTTGACTGAGCATTTTTTAGCCATGTGTACCTGCAATTAACAACATTTCTTCTCACAACAGGGATATGCATGCATACATATTGCAAATATCATGCCTATTGCATCAATTTCACATTACTTACTTACATGGATACATAACCAGAACTTATAACATCATTTAGAAACAACATGATGAGGGTTTTAGTTCACTTACCTGGTTATGCAGATTTTCTTTTATACCAGTATATCGTCAAGATGCCCTTAATTCAACTGCTGATCACTTCTCTCCTTCTATCTATGAGCTCGAATTGCGCAACGGTAGCTGTTATGCGGATATGGAGGCTGGTGCTCTGTAAAACAATTTTAACGCAGGTAAACGTAACAATGGCAGTTGAATTACCTTTTAACCTCGCAGTTAAGGTAAATTTAGGGCAACTCTGACAAGTTAGATTGCAATCTTTGATCATTCGTGCGAAAACTCAGGATCTCGTCAGGTATTTCATCGGGTTCCGGGGTCGGCGGGAATCACCTACCATATCTACACGCATTTAATGATAATGGCAGCAAGGGGAGCGGGGGATATCCATATGGCAGGATATCATGAGGGTAGGATGATATTTCACAAATATCAGGTTGAGTTTCAATATCATCCTCCATAACACTGGAATTATTATCGCTACAAGATTCGGGTGATAATGCACACTTTGTTTACATTTTAGCACATCAGGAGGACATTTCAGTTTATTGGGTGATGTTTCAAAACAAAATGATGATGACGAACCAAGCTTGCTCGTCCTCCCCTCTGAATATCAGGATGATGTCATCATGATATTCGTTCTTTGTATCGGAAATGCTTCATGACGTCATCGTCATATTGGGCGAACATGATCATGTTTACAAAATATCCTGTCGAAATGTAAATATGATGATGATGTCATCAGGATGTTTGTTTCTTCATTTATCATATTCAGATGATGTCATCAGGATGTTTGTTAAGGGTGATGTTTCGCGTCAGGATGATATTTACGAATATCGGGTTACTTTTCAAAACATGATGTTCGTGGTATAAAAGACCGCTTGACGGGAAAGACTTACTACCATTTAAAGTTGACGTCAGGATATTTGAGCCACATGATATATCGGGGGATGCTTCAAATATGATGATGATCTTTAACCAACACGACTCAGATTATAAAATATGACCCCCTCCCTCGTGAATATCAGGTTTGACCAAAACTTTGACTGTTCATAACTCTCATATCCTGGTGAATACCAGGGTGACGTAAAAGGCAAACCTGTATGAAATTTAATGTTCTTCCAGAATATGAGGTCACGGATACGAAATATGAATTTTGACAAACTGACCTCATAATGATGACTTACCTCATCCTGACTCAACATGATGATGTATTTGACTGATTTTTACCAAACTGCCAGAAAGCAAGAAACACAAACCAAGCCAAAAGAAGTTGGGTCCCTGTTTTGCCAAGTCAAAATGGGGCGTGTTGTGTAACCACACAAAACCATCCCTCCTCCATCATCCTATCATTTGCAAAAGCATGTGACCATCCATCTTCCTCCATCAAATTTACTTCCACTTCTTCCAACTCCAAATATTCCTATCAAATCCACTCTACCTCCTATCCTACCAACTCCTAATATCCCCATCCTTAAATCTCCTCATCCATTTATCCATAAATCCACTTTTAACCCCTCCACCCATAAACCCCCTAAAATTCCCAATCAAGACCAACAAAAACACACATCTTTCAAATATGAAGCTTCCACCAAATCCATGGGATTCAAAAATTTGAATGCCTCAACTCATAAAGCACAAAAGCCTAAGGATATTATCCCTTCCAATCAAAATGAAAAATCAACCAGGCTATCCAAGCCCACACCATCACAAGAACATGCAAAAACAAAAATGGTGTGGGTCCCTAAACAAAGATCAATCAAAACAAATGAGGCATCCACCTCCCAATCCACTGTAAAATCCCAAACATCCCCCTCCCCATTCAAAAATCCCCCATTACTCCCAACTCCACATCCAAAATACAAGCTTCCAAATACATCACGGTGTGTACAGCCGTTGGTCTTGGTTCCCCTCCACCACTTAACATTCCCACATATCCCCATCTCTCCATCTTTCATTCACTATCCTACATATCTTCCCCATCACATTCCTATGGTCCATGCTTTTTATAATCCACATCATTATCCACATAAACCACATCATAATCCATTATCCACCATCCATTCCATCTTCTCCTATCTTCCAACAATCCATGCAATCATAATCCATAATGCTATCCAACATGGCACCATCTTCTCCTTGCTATGGAAACAGACGCTAGAGTCCCCATCCCATCAAAAAAGCAAAAGAGGAAAAAAATCAAAAAATCAAGAAAATAGTAAAGAGAAAAATCCGTCCAATGGTGAAAACCACTCCTTGTGGCACCTTGGGCAAGTACCATGATGAAAACCCCTTGTGGGCGTCATGCGTAACCCCTTCTCCATCCATTTTGTACCCCTACACTTGGGGGCAAAACTGTATCCTTCATCCACATCCATAATATCCTTGCACATCTTATCCACTGTCTTATCTTTATCCTATCATATTCCTATGTATCCTATCATTTCCCATCCATCATATCCATTATATCTTGTTTCAACTATCTCCCACCTTAGATCTTGATAAAGACAAGGGGCAAAATATCAACAACATGCTTTGGAGACCTCTTGGCATACTTCCTTTCCAAGTATATCCTCCATTCATCTATTGCAAAGACCATCCATTCACACATGAGCCCATCATGCAAAATTATTTAGACATTGGAGCATATGATTCCTTGCAACCTAGCCATTGGAGAAAATCATCCATACCTATCTTACCCTACATCCTTATCTTCCATCTATCTAACACGCATCCCTATCACTTGTCCATTCATCTATCATGAATCAGCTATCCAATCCCCCTATCAAACCCCATCACTTTCACCTCTAGACTTGGTGTTCCTTTGTCATTGGTATCTAGTGCAAAGGTTATCCACATGAAATCCAATGCAACCATCTCATAATAAACCATTCCTTTTCACAAAATCAAAAAATTCAAAAAAAATCACAAAATCAAAAAATACAAAAACATCACAAAATCAAAAAATACAAAAACATCACGAAATCAAAAAATACAAAAACATCACAAAATCAAAAAATACAAAAACATCACAAAATCAAAAAATTCAAAAACATCACAAAATAAAAAAATACGAAAACATCACAAATATCAAAAAATCCCAAAACAATAGAAAACACACAAAATTCCAAAAATAATCTATCCATCACACAAATAAAACTTGCTCCATCACACTCTCATCATCATCGCATTTATCATCATCCCACATCATCATCACATCTATCCTCAATAAGCTTACACTAGATCCAAGCATCGCATCACCTATCAAAGCATCATCCCTTATCAAAAATCATCAACTATCAAATCAGCATCAACCATAACTTGTCACCATCATATCTTGAGCCAATCTTACATCAACAAAACATGATCCAATCATCAATCGATTCTTGCCTTAGGATATGTCATTCCTACGATAGGCAGAATCTATCCAATCATCACAACATCAACTAATCATGATCCAATCATCAATTGATTCCTGCCTTAGGATATATCTTTCCTACAATAGGCAGAATCTATCCAATCATTATCCATTTTGGCAAAAGATACAATGGTCACTTGTTTGGTTCGTTGGTCTTTTTGTTTTTGATTTTTATCTTTTGTCCTATTCGTAGATCACATCAAAGCTACCTTGATCTTATTATATCATGGTATGTGGCGAAAACATCTAGAATGGGGCATAGTCTTGCTTTTCTATGCTGTGCTTGTGGGTTGGTTTCATTACTCCAAGCTAGTATTCATATCTTGTTGATCACAGGGTCGGTTCTAGCATATTGATCCCCTTATGCATCTAAGGTTCATCATACCTTTTGTGTTCTAAGGACTTATGCTATGAGTCCCCTTCCCTCATCTAGACAAGATTGTACTATCTTGGGCATGCATGGGATCATCCCTTTGTTTGCGTGTCTAGTCCATGCAAATGTTGGATAAACATTATCACCTTGGTCTTCTATACCTTGGTGAACATATCCACTTTACTATATCAAACCTAGGATTGCTCTAAATCAGTTTTAGCACAATGATCATCCACCAATCATCTCCAAACATCATCCTTTCATCCCACCACTTATCCTCTGACCACATCTACCAATCTATCCCATCCATTTCGAGAGCACAACTGTGTTCTTGTAACCCACCTATCCTCTCGAGGGGGCATCACCCTTACCAGTTATCCCCAAACCTTACCTTATTCTTCCAAACCAAAATCTTTTTTCTATCCAACCCATCTCTATGTTCTAACTTCTTTGAAATGATGTTACTTAGCTGCAACACCATCTCAAAGAGGGGCAAATGTAGACACCTAAAATTGGATTCACTCTGCAAACCAATTTTCTGTACTTCTGTACTAATCCACTCCCCCCATTTGCATATCCCTGGTGATCAATTAATTCACCTAATTAATCCATTTAATCTTACAACCCTATCATATCAATTGAATGAATATTCCTAATATTTATTTAGTTGATTTATCCATTTCCCTAATCCCTGTTAATTAGATAAATCCTGCTTATCTGATTAACCTAGACTTAAGTTAATTAAGATAACACTTAATTAACCTTGCTTACCTCATCATCCACTCACTGAATTTAAAATTCAGTTGTCTCCCACTATCCTCCACTAAACTGAATTTAAAATTCAGTTGTCCCCCACAATCCTCTAATCACTGAATTTAAAATTTAGTTGTCCCCCACTATCCTCCACTCACTGAATTTAAAATTCAGTTGTCCCCCATTATCCTCCATTCTTCCCAAAAATGAATTATTAATTCATCCACTATCCTCCACTCTTCCCAAAATGAGAATTATTAATTCATCCACTAGGAATAAAAGATTCAATTTTATTCCTAGCCCTTGATCTCATCAACTGAATCCTCACCCTCCATCCTCATCTCCAAAATTCTATAAATTGGACCCCTCTCTAGGCCATTAGGAGAGACCTCTTCATGCATCAGACCTCTGCCAAAATCACTCCACAAATCTCCTAATCCTACCATCCTAATGTCAAAATCTTGTCTCAATCCCATCTAATCTATCAATCCCCATCTCCTTTACATTGTGTTAAGCAATTTGAGCAATCCACATCTTGCATCATTTGGGTAACATCTAAGGAGCTACGTAGGCACAAACTCCTTCCCTTCTGGATCCATGAGTTCATTTATGAAGGTATAATCGTGTATTATTTGCATTTGATTTACATTATAACCTTCGTTTTGATTTCATTGATTACATTTTCTATAGCTCAAAAAGGTAAGGTCAGTTCGTAGCTCTGGTTCCTTTTCAGTTTTATCCCAAAAGTAATCCAATATGTAATGCTTTTTCTCAACCAAAGGTTTATAGTTGTTGTGAGGGATGGTAATCACTCATCCATCAAAAGGGGAATTTGAGACAATAGTGTATTGCTGAGGGGATAGATTTCATTTCTTTTAACCAAAGGTGTCCCAATTTAATATGGAAGAGGTTAGAAACAATGACAACATTAAACCATTGTTCGACATGTTTTCCAGATAGTGTTACCAACAATGATATCTTACCCAGAGGCTTGATAAAGGTTCCCTTATGTGTTTTGATCATCATGTTCAAGGGGTCATAAGAAACTTGCATTAATTGATGTGAAAAGAGGAACTCTTCAGTGGAAACATTAGTCATGCAATTAGGATCAATAAGAGTTCCATCCATAGGATTTCCCATTATTTTCACAGTGATGTAAAGAGGCCCTTAAGAGTCTTCAATTGTTCTATCATGAGGTGTAAACACAATTTCAGGTTTATGGGCCTTTCTTTTCATGTAAGACCTAGGAGGGAACCTACTATTGTTGTTGCAATTAGAGGCCATATTTATATTCTCTAATCAATGCAAAATCAGATTTTGAAAACTTTTCAAAATTGGTGCAAAAGACAATTGCAAAAATAGCCTAAAATGCTTTATTTTTTGGATTTTTTCAATGCAAATGAATGGAAGAAAGGTGTTGTAAAGATTTTTGATCAAGGGAAGCAAATTATATGTCTGATATCAGTCCAAAAAAGCAATAATATCCTTCACAACACACACTTGATGCAAATCTAAGATGACGACAAGTGAAAATATATCAAAATATGCAAATTTTTCACCGAATCTCGATACAACGTAGCATGACAAAGGGTGTTGTGAGGAACATGATGATGGATAGAAAAATATATCAGTAATAACAGCCACTTCGTGTTAAAATATCTGTCACAACACACTTTTAGTGCCACTTAAGGTCAAACCCTAGTGAAAATATAGCAAAATTAAGCTATTTTTCACGGTTTTTCAACTCCAAGACCTAGCAAAAGGGGTGTTGTAATGAATTTTAGGAGGTGAAGCAAATAAAAGAAATTATATAAGTCACCTCAATCCATAAAAGTTTTCACAACACACTTGGAGTGCAAACTAGGCCAAACCCTAGGGCAAAAATAGCAAAAAATGTGTAGTTTTTCACCAAAATTTCAATACAAGAGCCCAATAAACAGGTGTTGTGAAGATTTTTAGGAGGGGAAAAAAATAATTATCCTGATAAAAACCAATTAATAAAAAATTCCCTTCACAAGATGCCTATGGTACAAATTTAGAGAGTCGATAAGGCCAAATCTAGTGAAAATTGATGTTTTTCCAGCCCTAGGTTTGAGATCTTGACACAAAATTCTATATGAATGTTTTTGAAGTCTGATTTATTATGAAAATGAAGTGTACTCAGATCTGAAAATAAATTCCAATATCTAAGATGCAAAATGCAAGTGCAAATTTAATGAAAATGCATGAAAATTGCTAATTTTTTGTTAAAATTTTCTATGCAAAAATGCAAATTTTTAAAATCTAAATGTAAATTTACACTAAAATGTAAGACTAAAACCAAACAAAAGTTGGAATGAGTCTTTAAAATCAGTAGAAAAATCTGAAAGAAGATTTTTGTCTACTAACCCTAGATTTTTGAATTACTAGGTTATATGAAAATTTTCAAAATTTCTACAAAACCCTAGCAATTATGTGATGAAAATGCAATGCAAATTATTGAATTTTTGTAATTTTCTCTATTTTATATCAGATCTGATTCAAAAATCATAAATTAGGAAAAATTAGAATGAATTGATGCAAATTAGTAACCCTAAAATGCAATTTTTTTCAAATTTTTCAATTTTTTTTGAATTTTTCTCAATGCAATAAGATAAATGACTAAAATCAACCCAAATATGAAGACACACACTCAAAAAGTTGTAATTAAGTCCAAAAAAATGGGTTCACCAAAATGTTTAGGTGAAAATTAGATTTGTTTAGTTTAGTGTTTAAAATCCTCCTTTCACCTTTTACATTCAAGGACCCTCAAATTGAGTGGCAGAGCACTATCAGGTCCTTGATCACTTACAAATGTAGGGAAACTTGGGTTAGGGTATTTGATTATCAATTTTCCTTCTCTTATGCTCAATTATCCATCAAAACCCTAATTATGTAAATACGGTAGTAAATAGATGAATAACAGAAAATGCCTCTACAAAAAGTTGTAAAATTACAAATGACTGTGCACCTATTTTCAAGGTTCCAAGGTAAAAAGGCAGGGGCAAAAGTGTGGGCTCCCAAGTCTAGTGCCCTGCTTTTTGTCAGGATCTGCAGACAAGATTTGCAACCTATTCCTGCTGCACCAAAGGTTTTCGAAACTTCGAGGACTAATGAGCAGGCACCCAAGTCTAGGATGCCTATTTTCCTATTATTTTGCAATTTTGACAATCCAACATGCCCCCCCTGCAACTTCACTTTATCTGCATCATCAACCTGTAACCTGCAATCGTAAAACTTTGGGAGGGGGTTGTGGTGTTTAAGAGCTTGCCTCAGTTAAGCCCCAAAAGGACACTTAAGTCTTCCAAACACTTTTGTCAGATAGAGAGTGTTGGCAAGAGACACTACTTCACATAATAGGTATTGTCATTGATGGCAACTAAGACCATTACACTCATCCGCATAATACAATTTGTTCATTCTGAAAGTTAGAATTAGAATTTATCCAAGTCTGGGTAGTTAGGAACAGAGCAGGTGACAGGGTCGAGTATCTTGGTCCAGATCTCTCGGGTGGAAAGTCATGGTTTGCTATAGATTTGAGGTAGTCACAAGCATTGTCAAGGTATTCTAAATCTAGAGTTTTGGCCTCCAGTGATGAAGGATTCAAAAGATATTAGCTTCTGAGTATTGGGTTCTAGTCTAATAGAGTAGACAGAAGAAGAATAGGCTGACCTTTTAAATGATCTTGGCTCTGGATGTATGGAAGTTGTTTATTGGGAAATTAGTGATGATCAGTAATAGTGGCTGACATAATTGATGATTTGCAAATGCAATTTCTGGTCTGCATCTCATGTTATGCATGTATCTAGCCGACAGAGCAAACTACTCAACAAGTTCTAAGTGTTTTTGAAGCCGACTGAAAAATGATTGTAAATCATGTTGCGGATATATATAGCTGATGGATGAGGACAATGTGTGCATTACGAATATGGAGTAAAGGAAAAAAGAGCAGAGATCTAAGATTCAGATGAAGGCAGAGTAGTAAACAAGGCAGAGTCAAGATGAAATGTGTAAGATCAATATTTTGTGCTTAATCGAAACTGAATTTATGCATTAGTAGATGCTTCTCATTACTTCAAAATCTTTGTTATTCTCTTGTAAACATTTGTAGACAGTGAGCCTCTATTTGAGTAGTGAGCTCTGGGCAGTGAGCCCGAATGCATGTGCATTCTCATTTGTAAAAATACTTTTAATAGGGTATTAATTTTTGTGGGTTAGCCCCCACTGTGGTTTTTCCCTTAATTAGGTTTCCACGCTAAAAACCTTGGTGTCAATTGTGTTACTTATGCTTCTACTCATGTGTAATTGATTCATGCTTTATTATTTATTTGACTGTAAGTTGTAAAAGAAGATTGAAGGCAGAAAAGTTTAAATTGTGTAACAACTAATTCACCCCCCCTCTCAGTTGTCTGGACTAATTCCAACAATTGGTATCAGAGCCAGGTTTCTTTGAAAAACCTAATAGCTTAAGGAAAGATCTTGGAAGGAATTTTAATAGGTTCACTTAAAGATCAACTTCTGTTGGCCCTAGAAGATCTTGTTCAGTCTAAAGTAGAAATTAGTAATCTGAGAGGTGAACTTAAAGATGCTGATGATACCATTGAAATGTTAAACGATAAATTAAAGAAATCTATGGAAAGGAAAAAGGAGATACTTCTACAGTTATCCAGTTTAACTAAAGAAAATGGCCTGAATGAAGCTTTGAAAGAAAAGACAAGGGAATGTGAGAAGCTGTCAAAAGAAGTGTTGTTCTAAAAATTGAGATGAAATCTACAGTAATAAGGCTAACCAAAGAAATTAAGTAAAGGAAGAAAACTGAAGAAGACTTGAATCAAACTCTAAAAGAAATAATTGATGAATGCTATAGATTAGACAGTATATCTGGCCATCTAAAATTTGATCTACAAGAAAGCAGAGACAATGAAAGAGATCTTGAAAGATAAATTGTCATTCTCAGACATGACCTAGAATTTGCAAATGAATACAAGGAGAAGTTCAAGATAAGTTCAACCAAACTTGAAGAAATACTTGAGGGTCAGAAAAAGGCTGATGACAAGCATGGTCTTGGATATGAGAAAGGTGAAAGCTCTGGATCTGGACAAAGAGACTCTTAACCAAGGAATGAGAGAACCAAATCTAGAAGACCTCCGGTAAGACAACCTATTCTCAAAGGTATCCATCTTTCAATGGAAATTGTTTTAAGTGAAACAAATTTGGTCATAGAGCCACTCAATGCAGAAGTAGAGTAAATCAAAATAATACATCCTTCTTCAGACAATGCTTCAATTGTAAGAGGTATGGTCATAAATCCAATGAATGTAAAAGTAAGATAATGAACAACTCATCAAATAGAGGAAATGGGAATTCTTTCAATGGAAAATGCTTTGCATGCAATAGATTTGGATATATGGACATTTAGTGTAGATCAAGAGAAAATCAATCAAATGGGTAAAGAAATGTTGTGTGCTTCAATTGTAACCAATTCGGTCATTTTGCAAGATTCTGTAGAAGTAGGAGTAATGAAAGAAGAAGTCCACTAAATAGAAAAATGGATGAGCAGAGACAAGACAAAGGCAAAAGAAAAATTGAAGAGAATGAGATCAAGAATGAAATAAGTGAGACATGGGTCAAGAAAACAATTGTGAACCATAGTATTGGCTCTGTACCAGAATCTAGTGTAGATAATTCCTCAGGGAATTAAATTAGGAGCTCTGGCTCAGGGGGAGCCGCATTAAAAATCAAAATCCCCCAGCCAACAAGTAAGTACCTAAATTTGGCACAGTGAGAAAAGAGATCTTGGATTGTTTCAGATCATTTGGAAGGATTTTTGGAAGAAAAGAGATGGATATGGCAAATTGCAGAGTAATTCATGAGAAACTATTCAACAAACAAAGTAACCAGATGTATTAGGGTAGAGCATTTATTAGAAAGAAAAATTAGGTGCTGCAGAACATAAAAGGGTCATTCATTCCCTAGATAGATCACTTTGCATCAGAAGAAAGAAAGAAAAGGAGGGAATGAGCTCAGAGCTGAGAATTCTCAAGAATTGAAACACGAAGAGGGTCTTCAAGTAAAACCCTAATTTGTGGAACACGGTATTTCTATTTTTTATGAATCCTCTTGAATTCTTAATCTCTGCAAATGGCCACACCTTTAGTTGTTGACGTCACTAAAAGGCCCCATCCTAAATTTAAGAAGCATCGTTACAAATCTATTGAAGTCGAGCCGCTAGGTGCTTTTTCAGGTGTTCCATATGGGGTTTTACATGTTGAATACATTAGGGCATACATTCATTGCAATGTAGAAGAGTTTGGGAATCTGAAACTGCTAGAGTTGTTTAAGAGCCATATAAAGGATGATAATTATCAACTAAAACCTGAATTTGAAGCCTAGAAAGCAAACATTTTCTACAAATTATTGAATTTCCATCATTTGATGAGAATGAATGGGTTCATTATGTGTTGAGCCAAATGCACGATGAATTTATATGGCTGCTGAAACCATTTAAGATCACCAAAGATGTTATCAGAATTCTAACCAAGTTAAACTCAACCGGTGGACTACCCATGCTAAAATCTGTCAAAAATCAAACTGTCACTGATGCAAGTGATGCAAAATTTGATAAAAGAGCTATGAAAATCAATGACATTATAGAACTGGATGTCAAGTTTGCTTCCATGGTAATTGGGTGTAAGATTTATCACTCAAGTAGAGAAAACTCTATCTCTGGAATAGCTATATATGTAGCATATAAAATGCTGAAAGAGAATGTAGACTATGACCTCTATGAGCTACTACGGGTTCAACTGTTTGAAAATTTGAACAAAATCAAGAAAGATAAGAAAGATTCCTTCAAGTATGGTTCCTTGATTATATGCTTATTTTTCTATTTTATGAATGAAGTGCCTGGAGTGTAAAGTGTGCACTAGACAAATGACAGGCCAATGGCAATCTAGATAAGAGATAATTTAAATAGCCTTGGAGATTTAGGTGCACAAAAGACTGCAATTTGGGGGTAATTCAAAAAAATTTAGAGTCTGGTGCATGCAAGGGAAAGAATCCCTAAATTACTTATAGAAAAGTATGAGAATGAGATATGTTTTATGATTGACACTGATCAATGTCTGATGGAAGCTATAGAACCAAGAACAATATGGATAATGCCAATGGGTTATGAGGTGGATAAGAGAGTTCTGGACATGTATTCTTAGAATCTTCTGAGCAAACCTAAAGATACATCTGTTGAAAGATTTGGAACATACAAAGAGATAAGTCTAAAACTACATGTGGAGCTCAAGAAGCCAGAGATTAAAAGAAAAATGATGAGGTAGGTTGAAACATATGCTGAGAGTATTGGCATCACCAAAGAAATAGTAAGAAAGAATAAAGAAAGGATTGAGGAGATGAAGAGAAGAGCTAAGCAAGCTTCAAAAGAAAGGACAGAAAGTGAGCCAACAGCTGCTCCGAAAGTCCCACCTAGTTCTTCAAGGAAAACAAGAAGCTCTGCAACTGTCTCAGAGAAATCCAAGTCTATTCCCATTAAGACACATGAAGCCACTGTTGATAACTGAGAGGGGGAGTGAATCAGTTATCTTAATTATTTTGATTTTCAGTTCTTCTTTAACAATTAGTGCAGAATCAAATCATACAAGCAAGCATTACCATGGAAGTAGAAATAACATTAGTACACATGACACAATGATTTTGACGTGGAAAACCTGGTTAAGGGAAAAACCACGGGGTGATTAACCCAAGAACGTATTCTCTCTTAGAAGAATAGAATTGTACAAAATGGCACTTGCCAATTAGGGCTCACTGCCAGAGCACACTGTTCACAAGAGGCTTACTGCCTACAAGAGACTCACTATTTAAAAGAAAAGAAGGTAACAAAATACTTGAACTGATGAGAAGCATCCACACATGCTAAAGTTCAGTTCCGATTAAGCCCAATATACTGATCTGCTGCACTTCATTCTTACTCTCCTTAGGTGCTACTGTCCTGTTACATTATGGACCTGTCTTACTGCCTTCACACTACTCTTCTACTATTCTTCACCATATAACACACAACACAACACATTCATATCTAAATCCATCTGGTATATATATCCGCACCAAAGATTTCATCTAGTTTCTAGTCGGCATCTAGAATACTTATTATTTTCCCAAACTCTTAGTCTGTCGACTAAATCCTTGCTTATCAAGTGATGTGTATCAAAGAGATGCTCATAGAAGTCATCAATCATGTCAGCCAATCATGAATGATACCTTAGTAAGCTTGATCACCATCAATATCTCATCCGGATCAAGGTCTAATGCTCTGCCGGCCAGTTCTTCCTCTGTTTACTCTGCCAAACAGGAACCCAATACTTAGGTGCTTATATCTCTTCATTCTTTCATCACCGGAGGCTCAATCCCTGGAATCTATTAGTCAAGGTACTCCTCTTGACTTCCCCAAGTCCATACTTTACATAGATACTTCCTCTGAGAGATCCAGGCTTGATTGTAGGACCTTGCTGCATACTCTATTCTTGGTCACCAGACGAAGTTACTCTACAATCTGACTTCTGGTATTGACACACCATGTCCTGTGGATGGGTGGGATGAACTTTGTTGCCATCAATGACAACACTCATGAAGCTACAATGTGTCTCTTGCCAACAATCTCCCCCTTTGGCATTGATGGAAACACTTAGTGAAAAATGACTGTCATACTATACTCCCCCTTGGCTAATGCTTTGTTCTTATGTACATTTTTCGGAGCTCCCCCTTAGTTGGATTCCTCATTTTTCACTACTCCTCACTCCTCGTTTGACATCAATGGCAAAGGGTGGGGTCCGCACACCAAAATTTTCAAAACTCAATTTATCGCATAGTATATTATCCGGTTATACTTTACATATACTTTAGTATATCTGTAAAAGTATTCTTCAATTGTACAACTTCTATTACCCAGCTCAGCTTCATCCTGTCCAAAATTGAGATGTGACCACTCAACAGGAATGTAAAAGCTTTTGCCCTCTTTAGATCTGTCGGATCACTTGTTCGGGCTGTGGTTTGAGCATCTTTTAAGGCTTCATGCATGGCCTCTAACTTAGGGATAATTATCCCTCTAAGCTCACTCAACCTACTTATTCTATTTGTCTTCTCCTTCTCAAGCTTCTTAATTTCATTCAAGACTGCAATAGTCTAACATTCTTGATTTATTATGGGAGTGGTAAGAGGATCAAAATTCTGAAATAGTTTTGTTAGTTTATCCTCTTGTTCTTTCAGTTTCTTCTCAATCTCCACTGTTACTTTGGACCATGATAGACAAAATTTATACATTTCCCCGCCATCTTTAAGAGCATTTTCTAAGTTCTTTATCCCTATATCCATATTTCTCCTATCATTGGTTATTAGTCCTTGTACTTCAGAGAATCTCTTTTCCACAAACTCCTTCTGGACTTTATTTTCTGCTGACTTCTCTAAGGAATCAAAATGTGTGCTAACACTACTTACTAGAGATTTGAGATTACCGAATGAAGAGACTAAGGGATCCTTCTGTAAAGATGGCATGATCTTCTCTAATACACCAGATGTAGTTTCTATGAGCTTGCAGTCTTCCATGTGAGACTTCAGAAGTTTTTCTTTTGCCTTTGCTAAAGTAAAGGATGCTAGCTTCATGGTTTGAACTAGGGAGAGGGAGTCAAAATTGAACAGTCCTTGAAGAAGTTTCGGTTCATCAAATTCTATCATCTCCTTGGTTAAGAATTCCTCGACTGCTTCTGCTGTGTCTCTTGCTGGTAACAAGGTTTTGTCCCCTTTTGTAGCCTTACCACTATCATCTGTGGTCTTTTCTGTTGGAGTTTTCTCTCCTTCTGCACCCTTATTACTGTCATCTTCTTTTTCCTTTTCCTCTGCTTCTTGACTAATCTTTTCTTCTACTCTTTCTTCTTCTTTAGATCCAGAGTCAGTAGTGGAAACCAGAGGAGAGATGTTTGCTTGATCATGGACCTGCTCTTTCAGAGCAGAGGAATCTAATTCCTTACCTTTTTTGTCACCTGTCTCCTTTACCTCTTCTGCCACTGTCTCAGTAGATTCTTCTTCAACATCTGTAGCTGAGGGATCATCACCTAAGTCCTCTATAATAGGAATGTTGAATCTTTTGTATGCATTCTGGAGGATCTCTTCTGTCTCTTTTGCTACTTTGTCAGTTTCTCTGAGCATAAGCTGATTCATTCTAGCTTTGCTCCAGAACTCATCCTTACAATCTTTGAAGATCATGTTCTTCTACTTAGGAGTGATTGAAGGATATAGCTATCTGTTCTCAGATCTCAAGATCCTTTGCCATAGCATTATTCTTTCTTATTTCTAATTCCTTTTCTAGGATTTTGGGAATAAGAGATATAATTTCAATAAAAGCCTTGTTGTAGATATTCAGGTACCTGACTATGGCTTCTTGCAAGATCTTTTGGTCAGCTTTATTGTAATCATCATAGAATTCAGCCATTGGTTGAAGGTTCCCATCCACAATAACTGATTTTATGATGTCATCAATGCACAAAGTAGGCTTTTCAACAAATTCTTCTGTTACTTCTTCAGTAGAGGGTTCACTGGATGTTTTCCTTTCCTTCTTCATTTTCTTTACTTCCTTATCTGATTCTGTCTCTTCTTCATCCTTTTGGCTTGTGTAAGACCTTGTTGTCTTTTTCTTGGTTCTCTTCTCTCCTTTTTCTGAGCTTCTGGTTTTGAAGCCTTTTGACCCTTGGAAGTGGGAGGTGTAGAGCTTTTGGTTGATCTGGTCTAGGAGGGGGCTTGCACCAGAGCACTTTCTTTTCTAGTTTCTTTCTTTTCATTCTCCGCCCTTTCCATTTTCTCTTTGTTGGCATCAAGTGCTGGTGCAGGAGCACCTTGGCAAATTAATGTTTTCATGGACCAATTTTGTGGAATTTGATTCCATTTTAGAGATTCAATGTTGTAATAGGATCAATTTGATCATTTGAAGTTATGTTGGAGTCATTTGGACATAATATGTAAAAGTTGTTATTCAAAATGTAAAATTCCTAAAAGATGCAAAATGTGGGAAGGTGAAGGGTCACCTTGTTCTAGTTCGTTCCTAGGAGGTTGGAAACTGAAAAGACATGTTGAAATGCCTTTAAAAGGCTTTGTAATATTCACAAAAATTCGGAGGTGGTTGAATGTATGAAGTGGAATGATAAGATAGCACTGTTTTTATGCATTTTCTTCAGAAAAATGCTATTTTCTGGCCTTGTATGGATCTGTATGGACTGGAGTTCATTTCTAACTGATTTTTCATGAAAGCTTTATCAATCACCTTCCATTTTCTTTTGGTTGCATACATTTTGGTTTCGTTTTGCTCAAGATATTGTATTTTTCGTGTAGATTGTCAAACCCTGATTTAGAGTAACCTGTTTTGGGAAAAATGCCATAACTTTTGTTTCCACCGTTGGATCTTTATGTAACTTGGGGAAAATGTCTGTAACTATGTTATATACAATTTGACCAAAGAGATTGACCTCATTTTGTGTTGTGTGGAAGTTATTTATGACTGTTCGTGGCATTTCACAGTGACATTTCTGAGTTTGAACCCTTGTAGCAGAATTACCAATCCATTTTTAGAGCACATTTTCCAAAACAACCCAAACCCATTCTGGAGTATGTTGTGGGGAGGCATAATGGGTATCTAATACATGTCTAAGATTTGCATTTGGATGTTTATACAGAAAGTTATTGGGACTGTTCTCCGTTTGTAGGTTACTAGTCCTTCTTGGGGTTTGTGAAGGAACTAGTAGTTTGAAGTTTGATCCACCTTTGCCAATGGATGGGATGGGATCTAATACATGCTCAAACACCATTTTCAAGAAGAATTTAGGAACTTTAACTGCTGTTCCCACTTTTCCATGAAGATCCTTATTTTTGGGCTCATTGGTGTAGTTGAACTTTGCCTAGTATGAAGTTGAGTTGATCCTTTCCTCTGCATCAAGTGCCTCTTTTGAGATTCCATGCCTCTTGGCAAATTCTTCTACCTCTTTTCTCACTTTTCTCTTCATCTCTGGTTGTCTGAGCTCCACATGGCTTTTTACACTTAATTCTTCAAAGGTTCCAAACCTTTCTGCCTTAGGATCCTTGGGCTGACTTAGCGTGTGTTGAACATGCAGCTCTACAATTTTCTCATCAACTTCATACCCCATTGGCATGATCCACAATGTTCTTGGTTCCACTACCTCCATTAGGCACTGATCAGTTTCTACCATAAAGCATATTGTATCTTTATATTTTTCAACTAGGGATTGGGGAATTCTTTCTCTAGCCTGCATCATGCTTTGGAAGTTTTTGAAGTAACCCCATAGTGCTGTGTTTTGTGCCTTGGCATCACCAAGCCCATGTAATTAATCTCTGATCTGAATTGCAACCGGTCTGTTATTTTTCCATACCCATCCATTGGATCCAGGTAGCTCATTCATGTAGTAAAAGAATAGGCAAAGTATCAAACCACCGTATTTGAAGGAATTCTTCTTATCCTTCTTTATCTTCTGCAGATTCTCCAAGATTTGGTTCAGAAGGAGCTCACAAAGATCATAGTCTGCATTCTTCCTCAACATTTCATAAGCAGTATATACAGCAGTTCCAGATACTAAATTCTCCCTGCTGGAGTGATATATCTTATATCCAATTATCATTGATGTAAACTTGATATCTAGATTTGTGATATCCTCAATTGTCATTGCTCTTTTATCAAACTTTGATCTAGTAGCCTCACTTACAATTTGGTTTTTGACAGATTTGAGAGTAGCCATTCCACCAGTTGAGTGTAATCTGGTTATTGCCCTAATGGCATCCTTAGTGATCTTAAACGGCCTGTTCAACCACATGAAGTTGTCATGCATTCTGTTCAAAATATATCGGACCCATTCATCTTCCAGAAAATAGGGGAAATGAATGCATTGTGCAAAATGTTTGTCCTAGATAGCTTTATATTGAGTTTTGAGTTGAAATGAGTCATCTATCAAATGCTTGTGATAGATATCAACCAGCTTAGATTCCCCAAATTCTTCAATATTTGCATGAATATATGCCCTAACATCTTCTACATGTAGAACTCCATGCAGAATGCTTGAAAAGGTGCCTAGGGGATCAACTTCTAGGGTTTATATGGATGTTTCTTGAATTTAGGATGTGGCCTATTAGTGATCTTTACAACATTCAGTGTAGCCATCTTCAAAAAGATTTACAGAGAAATATTCAATAATGGAAAATACCTTTTGCGCTTCTAGGGTTCATGAAGAGAGCTGGATTAATTTGCTGGATGAATCGACTTCAACGGTTGATCTTTGAGAAATTTAAAACAATTTGTTGTAGAGCTCCTTTTCTTTTCTTCTCAAATGCAAATGTGCAAATGACAAGTGAATGAACCCTTTTATTTCTAAGAAAAACCCTAAATCCATACTACAAGAAATGCGCTACTTAAGTCATTCCGGTTGCCTAGTTCTTATCTTGAAAAAGATCTTTTTCCGGATCACTGAGATATAATTAGAGTTATCCTTGGTGGTTAATAACAAATTATCTTACTTTCCCCAAACATTTGATCTATCCACAGATCAAGATGCCTCAAATTTGAATGATACTAGATCTAACTGTGATAATCCTATTTTACCGGATGACTATTAAACTAGATCAATCTTGGAAGATTAGACTCTTCAAATCTTCCTGCAGATCTTCCGTATCTTTACCAAGCTTTCTTTAGATGTTTCTCTAAGAATCTTTTAATCCGCAACTTCTCATGTGCCAATTTTAGGCACCAATTGACTGGCTAGGGGATTTGTTTTTCTTAGTGATTCCCCCTGAGCCAAAGCTTATCTACTCAATTTCCAGAAGGATTATCAGCACCAGATTCTGGTGCGGATCCATCCCCAACATTCTCTATGCTTCTCTTCACCCAGATCTTATTCATCTCCCTTTGAATTTCATCTGCGTTCACTTTTCCCTTTCCTTTGTCTTGGCTATGATTATATTGTTCCAGACCCCTTTTGTCTTGATTCTTACTTCTACAGAATTTGGCAATATGACTGGATTTATTGCAATTGTAGCAAACAACATTTCTTTGCACATTTGACTGATATCCTCTTGATCTACATTGATTAGCCATATGTCCCATTCTATTGCATGCAAAACATCTACCATTGAATGAATTGTTCATTTGCATATTTCTACACTCATGAGATTTGTGACCATACCTTTTGCAATTGAAACATTGTCCGGAGAACGATGAATTAGTCTGATTCATTCTTCTTTTGCACTGATTTGCTTTATGACCAAAGTTATTGTAGTTGTGGCAATATCCATTGAAGGATGGATATCTTTGAGCATTTAGTTGCCTTACCAGAGGTCTTCTAGGTCTGTTCCTTGGATTTCCTGATCTAGAGTTCTTCTAACGTGATCCAGAGCTTTCACCTTTCTCATATCCCAAGCCATGCTTGTCATCTACCCTCTTTTGACTTTCAAGAAGAACTTCAAGTTGAGCAGAGCTTATCTTGAATTTTTATTTGTATTCATTTGCTATTTGTAGATCCTTTTTAAGAATGTCTATTTGATCCTCAAGTTTTTCTTCATTATCTCTAGCATCTTCAAGATCAGATTCTAGATGTCTGATTATTCTATCCATTTTATGGTAGTCTTCTAATTTTTTTCCTTCAGAGATTGTCTTTGATCATCTTCAGTTTTTCTTTTTTCTTCAATTTCTTGGGTGAACTTCATAACTCTTGATTCCATTTCGTGTCTTACCATAATGACCTCTTTTGATAACTTTTCACATAGCTTGGTTTTCTCTTTTAGGTCTTCATTTGTATCATTGGTTTCACCTTGACTTGCTAATTGTTGAAGTAGATCCTTTCTCTTTTTCATAGAGATACTTAGTTTCCCTTTTAATTCATTTATGAATTCATCAGCCTGTTTAAGTCTTTCCTTCAATTCATTGACTTCAGAATTAGATTGTTCAAGATCATCTAGGGTAGACTAAAGTTGTTCCCTCATACCATACATATCCATTTGAATTTCTAGATCTTCCTTAAGCTGTTAGGCTCTGTTTGGAGGAACTTGGCTCTGATACCAATTGTTGATAACTGAGAGGGGGGGTGAATCAATTATCTTAATTATTTTGATTTTCAGTCCTTCTTTAACAATTAGTGCAGAATCAAATCATACAAGAAAGCATTACCATGGAAGCAGAAATAACATTAGTACACATGACACAATGATTTTAACGTGGAAAACCCAATTAAGGGAAAAACCATAGGGTGATTAACCCAAGAATGTATTCTCTATTAGAAGAATAGAATTGTACAAAATGGCACTTGCCAATTAGGGCTCATTGCTCGAGTACACTGCTCACAAGAGGCTTACTGCCTACAAGAGACTAACTGTCTACAAGAAAAGAAGGTAACGAAATACTTGAACTAATGAGAAGCATCCACACATGCTAAAGTTTAGTTCCAATTAAGCCCAATATACTGATCTGCTGCACTTCATTCTTACTCTCCTTAGGTGTTGTTGTCCTGTTACATTCCGGACCTGTCTTACTGCCTTCACACTACTCTTCTGCTATTCTTCGCACCATACAACACACAACACAACACATTCATATCTAAATCCATTTGGTATATATATCCGCACAAAAGATTTCATCCACTTTCTAGTCGGCATCCAGAATACTTATTATTTTCCCAAACTCTTGGTCTGTTGGCTGAATCCTTGCTTATCAAGTGATGCGTATCAAAGAGATGCTCATAGAAGTCATCAATCATGTCGGCCAATCATGAATGATACCTTAGTAAGGTTGACCACCATCAATATCTCATCCGGATCAAGGTCTGATGCTCTGTCGGCCAGTTCTTCCTTTATTTACTCTGCCAAACAGGAACCCAATACTTAGGTGCTTATATCTCTTCATTCTTTCATCATCAGAGGCTCAATCCTTGGAATCTATTAGTCAAGGTACTCCTCTTGACTTCCCCAAGTCTGTACTTTACATAGATACTTCCTCTAAGAGATCCGGACCTGATTGTCAGACCTTGCTACATACTCTGTTCTTGGTCACCAGACCAAGTTACTCTACAATCTGACTTCTGGTATTAACACACCATGTCCTGCAGATGGGTGGGATGAACTTTTTTGCCATCAATGACAACACTCATGAAGCTACAATGTGTCTCTTGCCAACAACCACACCATCCGGTGAAGGAGGAAAGAGGAAGAAAACCAAGGCCACTTGAGTCTACAAGATCACAAAAGATGATGAGGAAATAGAGACATATGAAGAAGTTGAGGAGATAAGATCCAAGAAAGCCAAGACTTTAAAGGCTTCTGAGGACCAGCCTTCCAGAAGCAAAAAGATGAGTAAAAAGCAAGAAACTGGTAAGGTAGCTATGACAGTTGATGAAATTATAAAAACAATCACTGTTCATGGAAATTTAAAGCCTATCAAAGTTTACTATGACAATTTTGATCAAGCAAATAAGAAAATTTTGGAAGATGCCACCATCCTGTATTTGAATAAATTCAATAAAGCCCTATTGGAAATTTTACAAGAACTTCCTAAAAGTTTAAGGAAAATACTGGAAATGAGGAAAGAAGCAGCCAAGGCTAAAGATCTAGAACTCAGAGAGTATGTCCTCTCCACTTTGTGTCCTATAATGACTAAAAGAGAAGCAGATAAAATCCTTAGAGAATTTAAAGAAAAATTTAGAAGCAAGGTTTGAATGAACAAGCTAATTCTTGGTGAAACTGAGGAAATTGAAAAAGAAACAGAAGAAATTTTGAGAAAGGCCTTAGACAAGGATAAATATTATATTATTTCAGAGAAACAAGTTGAAGAAGAAATTCCTCCAGTTTCAAAACTAGAAGCTCTAGAAGAAGAGATTAACAAGGGAATTGATGACCAAGGTGTTACTTTAGATCCTTTGGAGCAAACCTATGAGGAGATAGATGATGGAATTGATTCATTAATTCTAGATACAGAAGAGTAAACATTAGTGAGCAAGAAACCAAAGTTGATGACTCCTCTAATCCAGAAGAACAAATAAATTAGAAAGACACAGAAATGATAAATAAATTAGATGATGTAGGAGATATTCCTACTCCACCTAATCAATCTAGAAAAGAAGATGAGGTTACTACTACACAAAGCCATCCTGATCATAATGCAAGTGGTGAAGACATGGAGAAGATTCCTTCTAGAGATAATATAGAAAAAGGTAAAGTAGAAAAGGATAATGAAGACAAAGTAGAAGAGGATGGTGCAAATGTTGATGCATCTATAGATGCTGAAAAATCTCAGGAACAAAAGGGTGGTCCATAAATTGTTGCAAGAGACACTGTAGATGCAGTGAAAAGTCTTCTGGATAAAGAAATACTTGAGTTTGTTGAACCTAAATTACTCCAAGGACCATTTAATCTAGATACTCTCTCTCCGGTACAAGTGATGAAGATTACATCCTTCTCTCAAGGTAAGGCTAGAGAGAAGTTGTTAAAATATCACATGGAGGATAGTGAACTATTAGGGCTTGCAACCAGAGTCTTGGAGAAGTTATTGCCAACCTACCAAAAGAGTCCATTAGATTCCCTCTCCAGTCACCTAAAGAATCTTGTAAATGTTGTAAGTACACATTTTGAGTCTTTTGAAAAATCTGCGGAGGCAAAAGTTCAGAAGGAATTT
Organism: Cunninghamia lanceolata; assembly: GCA_027924645.1. Taxonomy (NCBI): domain Eukaryota; kingdom Viridiplantae; phylum Streptophyta; class Pinopsida; order Cupressales; family Cupressaceae; genus Cunninghamia; species Cunninghamia lanceolata. The sequence goes on from BSBN01000627.1 coordinate 4,773,346, forward strand.
TTGGATAAGAAATTTAGTGAAGTACAGAATCTAATAGGAAATGATAGGATGATACTCGACATTAGCATAAGGAGTATTCATAATGCTCTAAATGATGGAAGAGATATGTACAAATTCTATCTATCATGGCCCAAAGTTAGTGAGGATATTGAGGAGAAGATAAAGGAGCAAGAACATAAATTGTCAAATCTTTCTCAAATTTTTGATCCTCTAATAGTTTTACCTATAAGTCAAGAATGTCAAGTAATTAGCTTGATAGATGAGATAAAGAAGCTTGGTAAAGAAAAAGGTAACATTATGAAGAGAATGTGTGAGCTCCGGGAATTGATTGCCCCCATGTTATAAACCATGTTTAATGCCTTATCAGAAGCTCAGACTATACTTTAGACAAGTAATCCTTCGGATCTGACAAAGGCAGAAGCATATGCATTTTTGCTAAGTGGAGACATCTCAATTTTGGATGGAATGAATGGAACTTGGGCCTCTGAACTTGTGCAATTGAAAAATAGTTTTGCAGACATTCTCAAGTTCATGTGAATAGAACTTAATGAATAGAACTTGTACATATGCGGCACTATACACAGTTTTTTTTTTGGAGAATTTTGGCTTGCAAATCCTACCCCTTGCCATTGATGTCAAAGGGGGAGTGAAGAACAGTGAAAAATGAGGAATCCAACAAAGGGGGAGCTTCGGAACTAGTGGAAAAGCACAAGTGTACAAAGTAAGGGGGAGCTACATTAGACACTTAGTAATTTTTCACTAAGTGTTGCCCTCAATGCCAAAGGGGGAGATTGTTGGCAAGAGACACTACTTTGCATAATAGGTGTTGTCATTGATGGCAACAAGGACCATTACACTCATCTACATAACACAATTTGTTCATATCAGAAGTTAGAATTAGAATTTATCCAAGTCTAGGCAGTCAGGAACAGAGCAGGTAACAGGGTCTGGTATCTTGGTCTGGATCTCTTTGGTGGAATGTAATGGTTTGCTGCAGATCTGAGATAGTCACAAGCATTGTCAAGGTATTCTAAATCTAGAGTTTTGGCCTCTAGTGATGAAGGATTCAAAAGATATTAGCTTCTGAGTATCGGGTTAGAGTTTGACAGAGCAGACAAAAGAAGAATAGGCCGACCTTTTAAATGATCTTGGCTTTGAATGTATGGAAGTTGTTTATTGGGAAATTGGTGATGATCAGTGATAGTGGCTGATGTAATTCATGATTTGAAGTGCAATTTCTGGGCTGTATCTCATGTTATGCATGTATCTAGTCAACAGAGAAAAATACTCAACAAGTTCTAAGTGTTTCTGAAGCCGACTGAAAAATGATTGTAAATCATGTTACGGATATATATAGCTGATGGACGAGGATGATGTGTGTATTGTGAATATGGAGTAAAGGCGAAAAGAGCATAGATCTAAGATTTAGATGAAGGCAGAGCAGTAAATAGGGCAGAGTCAAGATGAAATGTGTAAGATCAGTATTTTGTGCTTAACCAAAATTGAATTCATGCATTAGTAGATGCTTCTCATCAATTCAAAATCTCTGTTATTCTCTTGTAAACATTTGTAGGCAGTGAGTCTCTATTTGAGCAGTGAGGTCTCGGCAGTGAGCCCGAATGCATGTACATTCTCATTTGTAAAAATACTTTTAACAGGGTATTAATTTTTGTGGGTTAACCCCCACCATGGATTTTCCCTTAATTGGATTTCCACGCTAAAAATCTTGGTGTCAAGTGTGTTATTTATGCTTCTGCTCATGTGTAATTGATTCATACTTTATGATTTATTTGACTGTAAGTTGTAAAATAAGATTAAAGGTAGAAAAGTTTAAATTGTGTGACAACTGATTCACCCCCCTCTTAGTTGTCCAGACTAATTCCAATAGAGAGTGCATGCCCTTGTGAGGTAGAGGGAAAAAGCAAATGAATAATGATGAAAACACAATATAATGTCACCTTGTAGTTAAGATCTCATGGAAGGAAGATGCTTTTCATTCCATGAGGAAATGGATGCTCCAATCTACAAACACGAACACATAAACCACACAAATCTTCTCTTGCAACACAATGAAAGCCTTGAATCACCTTGAGAATACAATAGCTTGCTAGTCATCATCTAGTAATGCTCTAGTTTACAAATGAATGCCTAAACATGCTTTTATTTGCAACTATGAACACTCCTACCAAGATTTTCATAATTCAAACTTACCGTGTTGGCATAGGACCCAAATAACGGTCACAAGCTGACACCCAAAAATTGGGATTGCCTAAAAATAGAGCATGACTAGGGCGCAAGCACCCAAGTCCTCCCCCCTATTTTGGGTAGGGATTATCTTGAGTAGTCCCCCTAGGTGCTATTTGTCGAGACACTGAGGGGTTTTCTCATCAGGATGTTGAAATATGCTGTAAAATGTCCTAAATGCACAAAAAGACCTGGGGGCTAAACCTAAAGAGGGAAAAGCCCCCAAGGGGACATTTTCTAATGTTACACCTTTATTTCATTAAGGAACATTCTCTATTCTTAGAGATACTATTTATACAAAGAAAATAGGATAATAGAGTAAAATATATTCAATAGTTTAAATCCTTGTTCTAGTTTTAACATTAAACTGTAACTCATTCTTATAACAATTTAATATAAGAGAATAGTCCCTGGGTTCAATACATAAACTTTGGAAAACCTCCCAAAAATAATGAAGACAATGTTGGGAAAATGTGTCTCAACCTTGCAATTATATAAGGCTTATTGTTGATAGGATATATATATATATATATTTTCTAGTTACACTGAAAGGTGTAATATACAATGGGAGCATAGGGTGGAGTGGGATGTGTGTTAATTTTTTTTTGTTAAAAAAAATTATTAAATGGCTGACATACATTAAATTAATGATATATTGTAGATTTCGACCATTCATTATTAGGTTTTAGATTTGATGGTATATATTTTGTTGGCTTGTCTTTCCCTATACGGTAACCCTATTTTATGAGGGTGTTGTATTATAGTTGCGGTGTTGTGATGTATTCTGAGAGTCTGATAGTGGTTGTGTTGTCTCTGCATCTCTGGTGGTGATACTCTTGTGAGAAGCTTTCTCTACAAGTATATTGTAATCTTTGTGGTTTTTGAATAATATATTGGGCGACTTTTGGAGTAGGGTTTTTTCTCCCGAAAGGGTTTTCCCCACGTAAATCACTATGTTGTGGTATGCATGATATTTATGTTTATTTTTGTTTACGTTTCTATAATTGTTCAAGATCTATAAAGGTTTGCATTATCCTCCTCTCAAGATTAGTGTAGGAAGTTTATTTGCTACCTTAACTTCATTACAAGTGGTATCATAGCTTGATCACCTTTGATTTCAGTTGTGGGTTGTTGGGTTTTTTGAACTAATCTAGATTTGCATGGGAGCTTGTGCAGAAGACACTTTGTGATCTTATTGCAGGAATTTTCAGATGGTAAGTTCATCAGGGACAATAGAGGTGGATAAATTTTCTAGAAATAATTTTGAAATGTGGAAGCCAAAGACGAAGGATCTGTTGATAGATCAAGATCTATGGGGTACATTGATGAGAAGGTTTCAAGGCCTGCAAATCCTACTTTGGCTACTCAAATGATGTTATGGATCGTAAAGCCAAGGGTCTAATTAGATTATGTTTGGCAGACTCTATTTTAATCAATGTCCATGAAGAGACCTCTGCATAGAAACTATGGAAGAAGCTTGGTGAGATTTATCAAGCCAAATCTTTAGTGAACAAGATTTTCTTGAGGAAGAAATTGTATTCCTTGAGAATGGAAGAGGTTGGACGAATTATAGACCACCTAGAAGCATTCAATATGTTGGTGGCTAAATTGGCATTAGTTGGTGTCAAAATGGATGAGGAGGAGAAATTTTAGATATTACTTTGTTCTTTGCCTGATTTGTGAGGTTCTCTTGTTATGGCTATTAGGAGTACTTCTGTTATATTGAAGACTGAAGATGTGGTGGGTTCTTTACTTTCTGAAGAGAGGAGGAAGGTATCCATCATTGCCAAGGAGGCCCTAAATGTTTGTGGAAGACCTAAGGAAAAATGCAAGAAGAATGATAAGCGTGATAAATCCAAGTCCAAGGGGAGATCCAAATCTCCTAGAAAGTCCAAAGTTGTTTATTGGAACTATGGTAAGCCTGGACATATTCGTAAGGAATGTAAAGAAGAAAAGAAGAAGAAAAAGAAGAGATTTGATTTTGATTCTAAGTTTGAGAAGGGAGATGGTGATGCATTCATTGCAGTTTTGGCAACTCATGTAGGTAATTATGCATGGTTAATTGACTCAGGTGCATCTTTCCATATGACCTTTAATAAAGATTGGTTTTTTGAATATGAAGAATTTGATGGAGGTAAGGTGTACTTGGGTGATGATTCTTATTTAAATATTGTTGTCCATGGTAAAGTTAGAATCAGATTTCCTGATGGTAGAATAAAAAGGATTAATGGTGTGTTGCATATCCCTAGATTAGCACAAAAATTGTTATCTATGAGAAAACTAATAGATGCAGGTGTGTAGGTAGTATTTTCTGATGCAGGATGCAAGATGGTTAGAGGTGCCATGCTGATTGCTAGAGGTGTCAGAATTGACACATTATATAAGCTTGATGCATGCACTATTGAGTGCAATAGTACTTCTATGAAAAGCAAGCCTATGGAAGAGGTGAGGGTTTCAACTTAAACAAATGGTCATGGCTTTTGGGTATCCAAGGGTGCTCTTTCTTCTGAATCAAGGTTACCTATAAAGAAAACTATGTTATGGCACCAGAGACTTGGCCACATTGGAGAAAAGGGTCTAAGGACCTTGGAAAATAAAAACTTTGTTGAAGGGTTGTCTAATTGTAATCTTGAGTTTGATTTCTGTGAGCATTGCATTTATGGGAAACAAAATTGCGTTCATTTTTACTTGAGTTCTCATAAATCTTGTGGTGTATTGGATATTATTCATTATGATGTGTTTGGTCTTGTAGATGTTCCTTCAATTGGAAAATCCACATATTATGTTTCATTTATTGATGACTATAGTAGAAGGACATGGGTATACTTTCTAAAGAGTAAATCTAAAGTTTTTAGTCAATTTAAAGAATTTAAAGCAATGGTTGAGTTGCAAATTGGAAAGAAAATAACATGTTTGAGGACTGATAATGGTTGTGAATTTTGCTCTAATGATTTTGATAGATTTTGTAAAGATTGTGGTATTCATAGAAAAAGATAACTTTGTATTCTCCACAAAAGAATGGAGTTGCAGAAAGAATGAACATGACACTGATGGAGAAGGCTAGGAGTATGTTGAGTGGTGCTAGTCTAGAACAAAGGTTTTGGGCTGAAGCTATTGCCACCTCCTATTACTTGATTAATAGGTCTCCTACATCAGCTCTTATTGATAAGATGCCTATAGAGGCATGGTCGGGTCACAAGCCTTCATTAAGACATATTAGAGTTTTTGGTTGAGAGGCATATGTACATGTGCCAAAGGAGAAGTGAACAAAGTTGGAGAACAAGGCTATGAAATGTATCTTCACTGGATATAGTTATAGTGTGAAAGGATACAAGCTTTGGGATCTTGTTGTACAGAAGGTAATATATAGTAGAAGTGTTATTTTTAGAGAAACTAAGTCTTCTTATATTACATTGCATCCAGAGCAAAGTAAATAGGAAGATGTGATTCAATTTCCTTCTACACTTGATAAAGTTGAATTGAGGCCCATGGATAGACAAGAAGTTGAGGATAGATCATCTAGCTCTGAATTTTTAGAAGAGGAGGAAGAACCTCCAACTCATCTTGTTCATTGGTCTACAAGGCATAAACAACCACTTGAAAGGTATTCACCTATTGATTGGAGATGTATTTTTACTTTGAATACTAACATGGATGAACCCAGCTCTGTAGAAGATGCATTAGGTATGAATGATGTAGAATCCTGGAAGATTGTTATGGATGAAGAAATGACATCTTGATACATGGGATCTTGTACCATTGCCTGAAGGATGAAAACCTATTGGTTACAAATGGGTGTTCAAGAAAAATATTGGTCCAGATGGAGATATTGAGAAGTACAAAGCAAGGGTGGTTGTGAAAGGTTACTCTAAAGTTGAGGGTGTTGATTATGGTGAGATATTTTCTCCTGTTGCAAAAATGAGATCTGTAGACACTTGAAAATAGTCACAACCAATTTCATTCACCCACGCATTCAACCCTAATTCACCCACATCACTTCATCTGATGCAATTATTAATTAAATAATTTTTAATTATTTAATTAATATATTCTGCACTTTTATCCTATCATAAAAATCAAATTCCTCTACTATAGTTTGAAAATTAAATATTTTTTACTATAGTTCATTCCAAAAATTAAATAAATTACCATATTTATTTAATTCCCTATTTTGTGCACTTTTGATTACTTTTTGTAATCATAATTATTTTCTTCTAAACCATGTGCACATGAATTAATTTTAATTAATTCATCATTACAAACCCCCATGTTTCTAGAAGTCCACTTGTCATCCAATGTACACACATGTACATGACAAATGGTACTTTGGAAGCATGGGCAAATCTTCCAAATTGAGTACATTTGTCCTATTTCTTCCACCCCACTCAATATGTCACTATTCACTCCAATTTAAAATTCCACGTGGCACTATTTGAATACTATTCTTCTAATTTTAAATTCCACTTGTTGTCTCCATGGAATTTAAAATTTCTCACAAAGTCCAAGCCTTACCTTTTCATAAATGAGTCCTTACATGTCATACACCTACCCAATCCTAGCCATCCATCCGTTCAAACTTGCATCCTCATCTATTGATCATCCCTTGAATCTTGAGGCAACATTTTCATTCAATCCAATCATACCATTTGTCTAATTCTCCTTGCTTGAGGATCCTCAAGCAATCTCAACCATTGATCCTTCAAATTGATCCTAGACCTTCAATCCCATCCCCATAAATCTATAAATTGAGGCCTTCACCTCCCATTTCAACAAGTTATTTTATGCAAAGTTATTTTGCCAATTTGACTGCTCACATACATTACAATTAGTGCAATTCTAGTACTAGTATAGCTTAGTATATAATCTATTAGGGCATATCATCACTAGTGTGCTTAGATAGGGTGCATAGTTTAGTATAAAATAATAGTAGTGATTTAGTCCAATATTGAGGTCCCTTGGAGTTGAGATTGGGTGCAATTTAGATTCAATTTGCATCCATTTAGGGTCTCATTTTCATAGGTAAACATTTTGGCACACCCGGTGGGACCCCCACCACCTTAACCCTAACAAATTTGCATGTTTTATGTTGTTTTTCTTGTGAAAGGTCAGATCAACTCCTAAACTTCTACAGAGTAGCACCTATCTAGCACATCAGTACCCAACCTGGTAGATCAATGCCCATCCAAAAAAAGCTCTCTATTTTGTGGGAAAAATCAATTTTACAATGGGGAGGTGTTATCTATCTCGGATCAACGACTATCACAGTAGATTAGCTCCTAGTCTCCTGAATTAGTGCTCATCTAGACTTAGGATAGAACTAACATTTCATGGGATTTCTTGATAAATTTAATGCTTGATTGTGGTTTTTGAGCCTCTAACCATCATTTCCTGTAGGTTTGACTCTCTGTTTTGCAGGAAAAGTGCATTTTCAAAGTAGGAAACTCCACCAAACTCTGATCAGCACCTAAGCCTCTGCATTAGCGCCTAGTCCCACAGATTGGCACCTAGTCCTAAATTGGTTTTTTTGATGAAATTCTTATTTTGCAGTCTCATTCGACAGTCAAAGAACTCATATCAAACTACTAAGACATTCCTTGCAGGGATTCGTTAGGTTAAAAACACATTATTTTGATGCCTTTTGTATGAATTTGCTTGTTCAATCTTAGGCATATCTCATTAGGATTTAAAAGAACAACAAATTGCATCCACACTCATTGGATAAAAAGAACAACAAATTGCATCCACACTCATTGGTTAAAAGAACAAGAACATGCATATCACACTCATTGGGATTAAAAAGAAATTGAATCTTTCACTCATTGGTTAAAAAGAACAACAAATTGCATTAAAATTGACCTTGTTTGCAAACAATCATAGGAACATTTCGTTTTGAGTCTTAAAAGAATGCATCTTTTGAGGGAAGTGTTTGGTGTGCTTGCACATTGTTTTAAGTAGATCCCAAGGGATAGAACCAAAGTATCCTCTCCCCTCACCTTCAAAAGGATCTTGGGTGAAGAGAAATGGTTCTATTCTCTTCTTTTTCATTTTTTTAGAGAAGGGCCTACCTTGGTGGGAAAAGAGGTACTCACCCCAAGGGATGACCCTAAATGGTACTTTCCATTTAGTTTTCTATATAAAAGGCCTAGGCAAAAGATGAATCTTCTTGGCAACGTATTCTCATTTTGACAGTTCCTCAATATCCACACATTTGTGTGTGAGATACATCAACCTCATTCTCTCCTTGCAAAAGGATTGATGTAAGTGGTTGGGATAGGCTCTTAAGTGGGTCACTACTGCATGAATGAGCATCAAGTCCTTAAATGTTCCCCCACTAAACACCTTAAGGTAGATGCCTACCCCTTTTAGCCTTGTGGCGATTTGTTCAAGACAAGGGCATAGCGAGTTTTGCCCCCAATATTCTCACCATATGGCTCCCTTGAGATGAGATGGAAATCCTCAGCTTAGCATAAATTATACATAGCTTTCTAGGGAGAGGGTGATTGCATCATCCTTCTAGTGCAGGAGGCCCCTATCCATCCTCTCTCTAGAAGACAATATAATGGGACATGCCTATTTGTTAACATGTTAGCATTTGAGTAAGAGATTCCAAGTTGTGGGCTTAACAAGTCACCATTCACCTTGACCTTAGGTAGTTTAAGCATTGTTTTCAAGTGTTTTCTATTGTGTTATACCTGTGGAAATTTGGGCCTTGAGGGGCTTCTTAAACATAGACATTACTCTTATACATCACGTCAAACCTTTGGCCATTGTTTGCTCTTGTTTGGAATGTTTGTATTGCTTTCCAAGGAAGACTATCATTGACATAACCCAAACACCATTTGATCCATTTGGAAAAATGAACCATTAAGACATTTGAACAATCCAAATCCATCATTTAACCTTCAAAGTTCAAAAAACACCACATCCAAAGCCCAAAATTTGCCAAAAATCTAACTCATCACCTCAAAAATCACATAAAACCATCACTGTCATACATCAACACCCAATCCTCTATATCAGCGCCCAATCCAAAACTCATCGTCAAGTCAAATTTTTGTCCTTGTGGTTGCCAATAATCCCTATTCCACATCATCCTTCAATATTACATGCCACGTCAATCCATGTCCTTGTCCATTTATCACTCTTAGCTTGTGATCTGTTCCAACCATTGGCCATTATCCTCTTCATTATCCTCATTAGCATCTAAATTGTCTATTTCATATATAATTGGTCCTAATTCAGCATTACCCTTAGCTGAAACCTTGTTTGCTACACAATCAATCCTATCATCCCAAAATCGATCTTACCATCCTTAATCAATCCACATCAACCTATAATAAATCCTTATTCTCAACCAATTGCAACATTATTCAATCATTCACCCATCCAAATCAATCTTAGTCAATCAATCGATCCAAATCACATCCAAATCCTAAGGTAAAAACTCTAGATCAAAATTATCCTTTTGTTTGTATTAAGACTGAGACTTTGTTTATCTTAAGTTTAGTATAAACTAAGTATCATCAACTCCCCTTAGATAAGTTGGCTTAGGAATCTTGATAACTCCTAAGTTAGTGGATTCCAAGAAATCCTGTTTTGCTTGGTGCGTCTTGTCTACCCCAAGTAAAATAATCCTATTGTCCTCTTGCTTAGGCTCTTTGTCTACCCTAAGTATATAGGACAACCATAGGCCTTTAATCATCTTGATCTAGATTTTGGACCTATCTCCATCTCTCATCATTGGTACCTCGTCATCCAAATCTGACCCAAATTCACCTTTTATGCCTCCCATCACATGATCACAAGCTAAGAAAATGGACGCTCGTTACCAAGCCCTTTCTCCTAGTGGATCTACAATGAGCAACATGGAGGAGCATGTCAACCAACTTGAAATGGGTGAAGCATCCACTCATCCTCATCAAACTTATTCCCCCACATTTGTTGAGTTCCTTAATGAAAAGGGGTTTCATGACAAGTTTGACCAATTCATTGACAACCATAAGGATGAATTTCTTCAAAGTCTCATCGAACATGGTGCATGCCTCCCATATTCATATGACCATGACAAGCTCAAAACCATCTTTCATGACTAACTAACAACACCCATCCATGATCAACCATGGGGACGTGTCCCTAATCCTAATGAACCCATTTATGACAACCCATGGGCTAGTTTTGCTTCCAACACCACCACCGTTCATGCCTTGGGACAAAACATGAGGGCTAGAAATGTTTCACAACCACAAGCATCTAATCACCCCATCGGATTACCTTATGACATGCTACCCTCTGATGTGGCCATTTTTGGGGTACCTTCTAATGTTACCATCATTGCTATACCACCCCCACCAAATAATCAACAAGAACCCCCCATGATTGTACCACAATCTCTCCCTCCACTAAAAATTCCATCAAGGTCAATCATCACACAAATGGTGGTACCACCCACAACTTGAACACCCATTGTGAATCCACTCAACCAACCACAAAACCCATTGACAAGCTATGCCAATCCCATGCACACATATCAATCTTCCACACATCACAACCCCACCATGGGTCATTGGTACAACCTCCTTACGGTACCCAACAACAACCACCACCCCAAAATCAACAAGTCATTCCACAACAACAAACCCATGGGTCCCATGTTTACACTCAAACTATAGGCCTTCTGCCACATGCACAACAAACACAACAATACATCCATCCTCAACACCAACAATCGTTGTCACAACAACAATACATCCATCCCCAACAACAACAACAATACATCCATCCCCAATATCAATAATCATCGTCATAGCAATCTTTATTCCAACACACATCACTATTGTGTGGTTACACAACATGCCCCATTTTGACTTGACAAATTAGGGACCCAACTTTTTTTGCTGCTTTGGCTTGTTGTTTTCCTGCTTTTGGTGGTTTGGTAAAAATAAGTCATGCATATAGCCTTGTAAGGGGTGGATAAGTCACTATGATGAGGTTAGTTTGTCAAGGTCAATATTTCATATCATTAACCTCATAGTTCGAAAGAAGATAAAATTCCATGCAGGTTTGCCTTTTGGATCACCCCGAAAGTCCTTAAGGGGAGAAAGTTGTGATAGGTCAAAGTTTCAGTCAAACCTAACATTCTGGGGGGGGTCATATTTCAAACATCAGTCACTTTGTGTAGGATCACCCTGACATCAGTTTATCACCAGATAATCACTTGGTCCACAAACTCTGGATGTCAACTTTACGTGATAACTATATCTGCTAGTTAAGTAGCTTCATATATTTTGCGGGGGTCATATTTTCAGTATCACCCCGTCACAAAATATCACCCCAATGCCGATAGAACGATGGTGTCATCTAAGCCCGATAAATGAAGGAAATCATCCTGATGGTGACGTCATCATTCTTTTTACCTCGCAGAGGTATATATCCAACAATCACCCTATTCAACAAATATGATGGTGACATCATTATGACACAATGCATAAACGAAGTCATTGACACAGTGATGTAACCCTAATCTTTTCCAAGAAGGTCATTTTATTCGCGGGGGTCACATTTTAAATATCACCTGATCTTCTGATCATGACCCAATATACACATGGTCAACTGTTGACTACATCACCCGTCTCATTAGCATCACTTTTGCTGCTTAAAGGTGGAAGGTCATGTTACACAGAGGGGGTCATATTTCAATATCACCTAATCTTCTAAAGATCACCCCCCTCCTCTTGCTTTGTAACTATTGTCTCTCAGATCTGTACCCTTGTTGCATTTATTAAACTTTGGCAATCTGGAGAAACATGGGATCTTTCCAAGGTCTATGAGTCACCTATCTTTGGAAAGAACCTCCAGAGAAGGCCGACTTCCTAGCTGGTTATCACCTAAGATCTACTGAATTTGCAAAGGAAAAGGGAGAAGGAATGCTTTTGAATGAAAGATAAAACTGAAAAAAAAAACTTGAAAGTAAAGGTGATTCACCAAGTTGAATAAAAGAAACCCTCATAGTATTGAGAAGATGCACAATGTGACCAGATACAACAAGTAGACATACATAGATTCAAATGATTCTAGCAGAGGTGAGAAGCAAAATGGTTGAGAGGAACAAAAATGTTCATAAACAATCATATACAGATTCACACTGAACTAAAAATTAGTAAAAGAGGTAAAAATAACTTGCATATATTCAATAAGAAAGCATAGTTACAATAGAGGAAAGTTCTGTTTGGAAACAGAAAGACTGAATACTAAAAATTTCAAACCTTTTTTACATCTCTCTTCTATGCATATATAGCATTTTCATATGACCTAAGTCGGTTACAATAAATTCGCGCCATGGGCTGCATTAGGAAAAACATCTATATCTAAAGGGATGTCCATCTGCAAGAATTCATGGCGTAAAAATATCTAGAACAAGGGCAGATGGAAGATATTTTGGCCATTGAATACGAGTAGCTCCATCGTCTATCTTCAACAATGAATATATGAAATATCTTAAACAAGGTGATTGAGAGATATTTCTGGTCATCAATGAGAGCTACTGAACATCTACTTGCAATAATGAATGCAACAAATATCTACATCTTGCCCAAAAATGGTCGCTGAAACGTCCAGTCACCAAAACATGCAAATCCAGATCCAAAATTGAAAGTGAGAATTTTCCCCTCAAAACCCCGCCAAATGAAAGAGGAGGCAAAAATAAGCATTTTTGCCTTTTGCAGCATGTAGAAATTCGCTAAGATGTGCAAGATATTCGCGGTCAAAGTTGTGGTCAATTGCATGTGTATATCACTTTGCATTTGTGACCTAAATTGGCATTTGAAAGACCCTTTGAATCTGTGTTGTATTCAACATTTAAATCGGCCTTTGAAGTGCCTTTGTATATGCATTTGAATATGCATGCGCCTGTATACAAACGCGGGTCTTTATCTTTTTAATCAGCCTTTGTATATCGCAATTGTACATCGGCACATGCAATCGCATGTACATTCATTCCTGCGGACCTCAAATGATTATCGACTGTACTCAATTCCACAGTCAGGTCTAGTTTGTATGTCGCTATTGTATCTTTGCCTTGTATATCACATATACAATGCACTTCTATATACAAACTGCAGACCTCAAAAGATTATCAGCTGCATTTGATTCTTTAGTTGCGTCCGGATTGTATGTCACCATTGTATCTGTGCCTTGTATATCACATATACAATGCAAATATACAAGAAAAACATACATACAACCGGACCTCTGCCTTTATCAACCAGAATGTATATTCATTTTGGGTCCAGCCTTTGCATCTCAGGATTGCATATTCCTTGTATGTTCGATTGTATGTGCAAACATACAATTGTATATACATACAATTGGTGGACCCCACCCTTTGTATCTTGCCTCTTCATGCACTTTGTATGTGAGATACAATCGCCTTTGTATGAAAGTGGACCCCACCTTTTGTATCCTTTCCTTGCATATCGCAAATGTACATTCAACTTCGTATCCTGCCGATGTATCTTTACATTGCATATGACCCTTGTATCTATGAATGTATATTGCCCTTTGTATGTTGGCACATACATGCATCTTTACTTTGCATCTTAGATTTGCCTTTGTATGTGAACTTGTATGTCCCCCTTGTATGTTGGCTTTGTATGTCGGCCTTGTATATGCATTGGGCATTGTATCTTTTGCCTTGAATCTTTTCTTCTTGTATCCTTGTATGTCGCCTTTGTATGTCACCTTTGTATGTCCCCCTTGTATGTCAGCATTGTATGTCGCCCTTGTATATTTTCTTTGCATCTTCCTCTTGTATCTTTTCCTTTGTATGTGCAATTGTATGTTTGAACATACAATGCAAACATACATTCATCCCTGCATTCCACTCCTTGCATATGCCCTTTGTATATGGTACCTTGTATCTCGCCGATGTACATTTCCTTTGCATATGCGAACATACAATGGCAAATGTACATGGGAACATACATTTGAAAATGAATATACAAATACTAAGTATAAAATTGAGATTTATCTGCAATGGAAAGCACTTGAAGACAAAGGGTTTCTAGGTTTTTTTGGGTTTTCAGCAAAGATTTTCAAGGTGAGATTTTTTTGGGATTTTTGACAAGGCATAGCATAAATATTTGAAGGATTTAAGCCTTGTAGGGTCATTTCTAAATGATTTTCAAGGAAAATATAAGGTGAACTATATAACTCTGCATAGAGGAAAATAGGTCAACAGTAACATTAAATGCACATAAATGCAGTAGGTGGATTCCCGCCGACTGCAAATACGATTTGAACACTTGGCAACATCCATGAATTCGTTGTAGAAGATCAATGGATTTAAATGATTTAACACAATTTTTCCCTAATCCTGCCCTAAGGAAGTGTTTAAAGGTAAATTTCTAAGGTTATTCTCATTTACCTTGCGAAAAAACAAGAATTTACATAGCAGAACATTCAAACCCTCATACGAGCTACCTGTGAACGGAGTACAACTTACAACGTAATGGAACTGTAATCATAAGCACCTGTTGTCCCTTTTCTGTAATCATCAACCTAACCCAGGAGAAAAGCATTATTAGGTAAGTAATTAAAAACCCTCCTATTGTCATTTTCTACATGTCTAGGTAGTATGACTTTTCCAGTGGTTTGAATCTGTAAATGTACATATCATGGTAAAACAAAGATTAATAAATATAGTATGCATGATGTCGTAGATATATAGTATTGTATGAATGCATATGAATTGTGTAGTAAGACTAGTCATGTTTATTGTAGGAATCCATGGCAGACATCAAGAAGAATAGGTCTGGGGTAGAATTTCTTAGGCCCATGTACGTTCAACCCGAAGGAATACAATTAAAATATGGTGTCATTGGTGACACTCACCAAGGGGAAATAGATTTAGTAGCATGGTCATCCAGGATGCATGATGATAGAGACAATACCCTACTGGATGCCATATATGTGTTAGGAATGTGGCATGCAGCCAGATTTCCCTATGCCATGGAAACCCCTAAACTAGTAATAGAATGTGCAAGAAATTATAACCCTCAGACGAGGCAGGTTGAAAAGCATGGAAGGGTGTATGCAGACTTCTCAATAAAGGGCATCACATCTACATTTAACCTACTAGTTGGAAAGAGGGTAGTTAGTGTAGATCTACGTAAACTAGAGACAGAATATGAAAACAATAAGAAGAATGCCAGGAAGAGAATATACCAGTGGAGGTCTAAGAACAACACCTACACTGCCTCTGCCAAGTTGCCAAAGCACCTATACAAATTTGATTTTGATGATGAATATCAATACATGATTACCTTGCTCAGCAGGATGACAGGTCAGCGTCATGCTGGGAATTTCAAGAATTGGATGTTTGGAATCATCCAGATGGCCCTCTATACAGACAACCAGCCATTATGGGCCAAGATCATCAGTGATGCTTTGGATGAATAGATGATAAACTTGGGAGGCCAAGAATGCCTATTCCACATAACCTCATATGTTGTTTATTCATGTGCCTACAAAGGAACATTTGATGTACTAACTACAGTTGGAAAGATTGGCGGTGGTGTAAATGATGCCCATATATGGGATCATTATCCTCAATTACAAAGAAGGAACTACCTCTTTGATTACAAGCTGGTAAATGATGCATTCTCTATGCATCTAGTTAGAACTATGGAAGAAGATAGAACCAAGAGATTGAGCATGGAAGCTCAAGAAGTTGTATACAGGCATGGAGCCTGGCTTATCCAATATGCCACTTTTTCATATATAAGGGAGGAAGGATTTGAAGAGCAACCCTTTATGCTATCCAGGTACCCTACTGATGGCATAGTCCTGATGGAATTTTTGAGACAAATATCTACCATACTAGATGCATACAAAGCATAGAAAAAGATACCTCTAGTACTATTTCTAGTATCTATGGGATGGTATATGTGCCCTGATTCACAGAGCATAAAGGATGTCATAGGCGGTCTGAACCTGATGTACCTACAACCATTTCCATTGGCTAGATCATATAATCCTTATGGTAGAATGCAAAAAGAAATGGGGAAACCCATACATTAGAAGCACCTAGAGGATTTTTGGATTGATTGTGAGGATGAAGCAGAGGTAAGAAGAAGAAAGTATCAAAGGCTCACGTTAAATCAGATAAGGACATTTGACTACATCCCAGTGCTAGCACAGTTGAAGAAGGATGATGGCAGGACCATGTCAAATGAATTTGAAGATGAGAAGGTGTATAATAACACCAGCTCAGCCCCTGATGTAACACAGCTTGAAGTCATTTCATTAGATCAATTTATAGGTGGGGTGCTGCAGTTAACCTAGGCATGGGTGGATGAACAAATAAGTAGATTGAAGAAGAAAGGTGTAGCCATCATAATGGATACCAAGAAGAAAAGGCAAAAGATTCCTAAAGAGGAATATGATGACTTTCTTGGTGAGAAAAGAAAATCTAATGGAGAAAGGCTGCCTGCATAGTAATAAAGGAAAGGCCCCTAGAGGAAAGAAGATAGATGATGAGCCTAAGGGGGTGGTAATTGAAAGAATTGCCATAACAGCTGTAGATACATCAACATCTGGACAGGCATCAGCCTCATCTGTACCACCTCTAATGGATAAACCAAAGACCAAAAGGATCCTGAGTATAGCTAAAGGTACTGCAGAAGTACAAGATGAGGGCCAAGCCTCACAACAGAATATAGAAGAGGATATCCCTCTTGAAAAAGAGCTAGTAGATAAAGAGCCTGCAGGTGATGACCTATGGAAGAAGATAGAACCAAGAGATTGAGCATGGAAGCTCAAGAAGTTGTATACAGGCATGGAGCCTGGCTTATCCAATATGCCACTTTTTTATATATAAGGGAGGAAGGATTTGAAGAGCAACCCTTTATGCTATCTAGGTACCCTACTGATGGCGTAGTCCTGATGGAATTTTTGAGACAAATATCTACCATACTAGATGCATACAAAGCATAGAAAAAGATACCTCCAGTACTATTTCTAGTATCTATGGGATGGTATATGTGCCCTGATTCACAGAGCTTAAAGGATGTCATAGGCGGTCTGAACATAATATACCTACAGCCATTTCCATTGGCTAGATCATATAATCCTTATAGTAGAATGTAGAAAATAATGGGGAAACCCATACATCAGAAGCACCTAAAGGATTTCTGGACTGATTGTGAGGATGAAGTAGAGGTAAGAAGAAGAAAGTATCAAAGGCTCACCTTAAATCAGATAAGGACATTTGACTGCATCCCAGTGCTAGCACAGTTGAAGAAGGATGATGGCAGGACCATGTCAAATGAATATGAAAATGTGAAGGTGTATAATAACACCAGCTTAGCCCCTGATGTAACACAACTTGAAGTCATTTCAATAGATCAGTTTATAGGTGGGGTGCTGCAGTTAACCTAGGCATGGGTGGATGAACAAATAAGTAGATTGAAGAAGAAAGGTGTAGCCATCATAGTGGATACCAAGAAGAAAAGGCAGGAGATTCCTGAAGAGGAATATGATAACTTTCTTGGTGAGAAAATAAAATCTAATGGAGAAAGGTTGCCTGCACAGTAACAAAGGAAAGGCCCCTAGAGGAAAGAAGATAGATGATGAGCCTAAGGGGGTGGTAATTGAAAGAATTGCCATAACAGCTGTAGATGCATCAACATCCGGACAGGCATCAGCCTCATCTGTACCACCTCTAATGGATAAACCAAAGACCAAAAGGATCCTGAGTATAGCTAAAGGTACTGCAGAAGTACAAGATGAGGGCCAAGCCTCACAACAGAATATAGAAGAGGATATCCCTCTTGAAAAAGAGCTAGTAGATAAAGAGCCTGCAGGTGATGACCTATGGAAGAAGATAGAACCAAGAGATTGAGCATGGAAGCTCAAGAAGTTGTATACAGGCATGGAGCCTGGCTTATCCAATATGCCACTTTTTTATATATAAGGGAGGAAGGATTTGAAGAGCAACCCTTTATACTATCTAGGTACCCTACTGATGGCGTAGTCCTGATGGAATTTTTGAGACAAATATCTACCATACTAGATGCATACAAAGCATAGAAAAAGATACCTCCAGTACTATTTCTAGTATCTATGGGATGGTATATGTGCCCTGATTCACAGAGCTTAAAGGATGTCATAGGCGGTCTGAACCTAATATACCTACAGCCATTTCCATTGGCTAGATCATATAATCCTTATAGTAGAATGTAGAAAATAATGGGGAAACCCATACATCAGAAGCACCTAGAGGATTTCTGGACTGATTGTGAGGATGAAGTAGAGGTAAGAAGAAGAAAGTATCAAAGGCTCACCTTAAATCAGATAAGGACATTTGACTGCATCCCAGTGCTAGCACAGTTGAAGAAGGATGATGGCAGGACCATGTCAAATGAATATGAAAATGAGAAGGTGTATAATAACACCAGCTTAGCCCCTGATGTAACACAACTTGAAGTCATTTCAATAGATCAGTTTATAGGTGGGGTGCTGCAGTTAACCTAGGCATGGGTGGATGAACAAATAAGTAGATTGAAGAAGAAAGGTGTAGCCATCATAGTGGATACCAAGAAGAAAAGGCAGGAGATTCCTGAAGAGGAATATGATAACTTTCTTGGTGAGAAAATAAAATCTAATGGAGAAAGGCTGCCTGCACAGTAACAAAGGAAAGGCCCCTAGAGGAAAGAAGATAGATGATGAGCCTAAGGGGGTGGTAATTGAAAGAATTGCCATAATAGCTGTAGATGCATCAACATCCGGACAGGCATCAGCCTCATCTGTACCACCTCTAATGGATAAACCAAAGACGAAATGGATCCTAAGTATAGGTAAAGGTACTGTAGAAGTACAAGATGAGGGCCAAGCCTCACAACAGAATATAGAAGAGGATATCCCTCTTGAAAAAGAGCTAGTAGATAAAGAGCCTGCAGGTGATGACCCGATGATGGTCAATAGGAAGAGGAGAGTGGCACCCCTGATGTCTCCACCCAAGAAACAAAGAACATCTATGAGGGGTGAGATAAGGGCCGACCCTATAGTATTGAGGGGAGCTGGTAGTGAAGTGTTTAGAAAATAAATGCAGCATGAGGTGCCACTTCCCACCATTATTTAGTTTAAGACTGAGAAAGCAGAGGAGCAAGCAAAAGAAGCCTCCAGGGTGGGTCATGGTGGTACTTTCTCATTGAAAGACACCGTCGACTTATCAGATGATGAGGTAGTACAAAGTGTAGCCTCTGAAAAGATGGAGACCCTTGCTTCCAATACCTACATGACCCCACATGGGACCCCATCAGTACAAATGGCGGTATTGGAAGAATTGAAGCAGGCAGCTCAAGAAGAAAAAGAAAGTAGCCCAGAGAGGGCAGCCCAACAAATCGGGCTAGATAAGTTGGTTGATTAGGTAACTAGTCCTGCAGTGATTGATTTGACATATAGGGAGGATATGACCACTGAAAACAAAGCAGGTGCACCTGATAGAATAGAAAACATTCAAAGAGCCAAGAAGGTAGAAATAGAGAGCCATGCTCTAGACATGGGCCAACAATAGTATGATATACTTGCGAGCCTAAGATAATAGAAGTCCAGCAAAAGGGTGAGGGTGATAAGAGTACATCAGGTGATGATGCTGCCCGGACTCAGAAAGCCATAGGAGATAAAGATACATTAGGTCAGGAGGACCTCAAAACACAAGATGTGGGTACCTCAAGTGTGGAACAAAAAATAGCCCAAGATCAAGGTGATGCATTAGGATTAAACACAGGCATCCATAGATGTAAATATGCCTCAAGGTGAGGAGCATAATAAGGTGGATGAGACATAGAAAGAGGGAGCTCAGGATCAACATTGGGATCAAGCTCAAGATTATCAGGTGGATATTCCACAAGAACCTCCCCTATAGAAAGAAGCCCCTCAAGAAGAGGAGATGGAAGAAGATCCCCCTCATGAGGAACATCATGAGGAAGAAATAAGGAAATCACCTTCTCCACACAGAATAGGAACAGATACCAGAGATCAGGGTGAACATGATGATGACAAAAGACCACAAGGATCAGGAGATGAAGTACCTCAGTGGCTTGAGAAAGAAATAGTACAAAACAAGGGTTTGAAATTCAATAATTTGATGTTTCTACCTTGTTTGCAGAGACCATCATGAAATCTAAGAGGAAAGCCAAGATGACCTCAGCTATCAAAAGAGATCCTTCTACAGGTAGAAGAAAAACCCAAGTAGCACTTCACACAGTAGAAAAGGAGAAAGGCAAAATCACCCTGGAAGAATTCTAGATAACCACAGCTGATTTGGGCTTTGCCAATGAAGACCAAGAAGGTCAAGAAGGGAAGGATATCATTGATTCTTTAACCAAAAAGGTAAAGAAAGAGAAGGAGAAAAATAAACAACACAAAGAGCACATTGCTCAGCTGCATGCATACATAAAGGGGTTAATTAACCCTGATAGTACACCAGTAGATCCTACAGTCCCATCGACTGTTATATCATAGGAGGAAGTTAATAAGTTGGACCTCATGAAATATCAAGCCATGATCATGGATAAATGGATGCTGACAACCCTTATAGGAGCAGAAGATGTATTGAGAAACTGTTTGCAGAGGTGGAATTCCTTGAGCACTTTGAAGAGGAAAGTAGATAAAATACAGAATGAAACAGGAAAGAGATCATTCCAATTGGAAAAGGCCTTAAGTGATTTAAGTGAAATAAAGAGGATTGATCCCCAAGTCCTGATAAATAATAAGATATTAAACAATAACACTACCTTGCTAGTAGAAGTATGTATGAGGATATCAGGTTCGAATGTGATATCCTAAAGAAGTGCAGTGGCAAGCTTAGAGATATCAGTATCAAGCTGCATAGTATGATGGTGTATGAAGCAGAGATACTGGAAGCATTAGAAGGAAAAGTAGAAGGGAAAATAGAAAACCAAGATGTAGATTTCATTGTCAAGGCACTGCATGATAATTTCCAGCTGGTGGCTGATGACCCCCTTACCCACTTGACAGAGGAGGTGATGAATAAAATCATGAGGATCAAGGTGAGGGTGGAGAATTACAATGAGAGATTGAATAGCAGAAAAGCTAAGCTAGATGCAGCTAAAGATAAATTTCAGGCCCACAAGCATGCCGTCACTAAAGCCAAAACTCAAGATGGTAGGGAGATAGACAAAATAGTACAAGCTTATGAAAATATAAGGACGACAATGAAGGTCCACATCCAGGATGATGTTCATCAAGGTGACAGTGATACATAAAGCAATGAAAATGATGATCATGATGAGGAAGAAGAAGATAAAGAAGAAGAACCTATGGAATGAAAGAAGATGCAGCGCAAAGAAGACATAAGTATCATGTACTCATAAGATAATGAGTCACCCAGATGGTTGCCAGTTGGCAACCTATGCCATGAAGGATGATTGACTAAGTCAAAGAAGGAATATCTACCATTGATCTTAAGTGACAAATCCTGATCGTAGGTCATTTGTAACCGCTCCCTCACCTTATTCTATAAAAGGTGCAGGGATGCCATACTTTAAACATTCAGAAGCTTTATTGAAATTGGATTGCTGAAATATCAGGACTAATTTCAAAGTTGTAAACATACATGTTTTGCATACCTAATGAAATAGAAGGCAATTTGATTACAAACTATCATAAATATTGAGTAATCTATGTTTGAATTCTTGATACATGCTTTGATTAGCTGTGTCCCTTGGATTGCTTATCAGTTTGCATGTGTTGTGTTCATTCCTTTTCCTTTGAAGTTAGCATCATTTGTATCTAGCTGTGGAACATCTTGGTAAAAATATGGTTTGATTTCTTCTCCTCATGAATGTATCTTGTATGTATGTGGTTCAGTAGCTAAATATTCACCAAAATTTAAAGTATTCTTGTAAATTTTCTTTGAATTTCAGAACAATTCACCATCACAATTGCAAATAACATAAGATCAAAAGCAAATAACATTAAATATGCTGAAATCTCATCGATAATTAGAAATTCATAGCATATTTGGAATTATAGCATGTTAAATTGATAAATATCATGCAAAGATCTAAGTACAGACACATTATTTGAGTAAATACACTATGTAGAATAACTTCTCTATGTAGCATATTTGCAGGAAACAGAATCTACTGATCAACTTAAGGCCCCTTGAAATGGAAAACAACATCACCCATCAACCACTGAGTAACATCAGTAGATTATGAACTAATCAACAGAGACTTGGGATCATGAATTCTTTGAATTCATCATATCTTTCAAGATAAATAAGGGTTGTTGTGTAACTTTTATTTAATGTTTGTTTGTGAGTAACATCATCATCAACATAAATTGGTGCTAGAAGGAGGGCCTTCTTCTCATCAGTAGGTTTTATCTGATTTAATGATGCAGACAGAAAGGTAACACTTAAACACCTTTGTATTTCAAGTCACATGCAGAGATTTGTTGTTTTAAGTTTGTGCACGGTAATCCTTTGTGAAGATTTCAAAATTGACTGTAAATATTGTGAGCTTTGTAGTCGATCATCATGAATTTGCAAAGATAAGCTCTATTTTAGGTAAATTTGTTAAAGCTTGGAGGTAACCTGCTTTAGAAACCTGATATCCAGTTGTATATGTCACCAAGCCTCAATATCACCTCATATTTGCATCATTTATGCAAATATTCTGTAAATATCTAGTCAGTCTCAAGTTCTAACCATAAATATAGCTTTTGCTGGAAAGTTTCAACCGATCTTTGCTATAACCAAGCCAATTTTCCTTAAATTTAAGAAATCCTAGCTCTCAGGCCAAATACCAAGTCTAAATCTAGTGGAATCTTCAATGAACTACCTGTCAGGGGACTTAGACCTAGAATTGTAGACATTCATCACTCTCCTATCCTAGTGCGTTAGGAGCTTCACCTGAAAGTCCTCCTATAACTCCTCTCAGGTTACAAACACCTATAGGACCACCTATCACACCTCAAGTCTAACTTAACCTGTCATACCTCAGGCTCAACCTCCACCAGTTGCTATGTCATTCTTTGCAGCAAAATTGCCTTTGACCTTCAATGCATATCATGCTTTGCCAAAGAATCCTGATAAAATTTGTCCAAAGTATCATCCATATCAGGATGTTGATGATCACATCAGAAGTTTCAAGGAAGTCTGTTGTAGGGCTAGAATTGAGCATCAGGATGTTGTATGCAGGTTATTTCCATTTTCCTTTGGGGAAGAAGCTTATAACTAGTACATTAGTCTTGGTCAGGGTTCAGTCAGTTCATGGGCTGCATTAGAAAAAGCCTTTAAGGATAGGTTCAAAATACCAATAGATCCCTCAATGAATTATCATTTATTTGCCACAATCAAGAGATTCAAAGGAGAACCTATTGCTAACTTCAATGCAAGATTCCATAAAATGCTATCTAAGCTAGTTGCACCTTATGTTGTAGCAGATGAAGTTGCTAGGAGCATATATTACTCAGCTTTAGATCCTTTAACTTCCATGTTCATCAAGAGAGCACATCCCAATGTAACAACTTTGATAGGAGCTTTCCAAGAAGCTATCAAAGTCAGTCAGCAGCTAGTTCTTGCTCCAACAACAAACATTGCATTTCCCACACTTCCTGGTTATCCTACCTATCCTGCCCAACAACAGACAAATGGAGCCATGATACCTCCAACTATGATTGCAAGTCCATTACAGATACCTCCACTCAGTATCATGCCTCCTCCAAATGGAAATGGCCAGAGTTACAATATACGGGACAAACACACATACCTCAGGGTGTAGATCAGTCCAAAAATAACAATGGATCTTCCTTTTCAAGCCCCAAATTGAGAATGTAGTGGCCAAGGTTCAGGAAGAGAAGAAGAAATTAAGGAAATATGAGCACAGTTGAGAAAACTCACTACTGAGATCACTCACTTGAGGAGTCAGAACTTCTATTCTCAGCCTAATCAAAATAGAGGATATGCTAATGATAGACCTAATTATCTTGATAGGGGATACAACAATAACTACAATAACAATGGCAATAATAATCCTCCTAGACAACCTAGAGTGTGGAACACTAGGCCAAATAATGGTTCTCTGCCATCACCCCTAGACAATCAGCCTCCTAGTGAACCAAACCAAACCACTAGAGTCAACCTTGTAGAGGTAGCCCTTACAAATTGGTGCAGGATACATAACACCAATGCTCATGTAGAGCTAGATTGTCCTCAGTTTAGGATTACTGCTAGTATGTTCCAAATTGAAGTATCCGATACTTTAGGAAATCCACCTCATGTAGAAGGAAATTGAATCATCCCTTGTGGATATGATTCTGCCTTAGTGCTAGAGAGTTTCATGCATCATCCTTACTAGCAGACAGTGTCTTCTCACTAGGATTACACCCTGGCATGTGAGGAGTCAGCCATGGCTTTTGAGTCTAACTATGTTTTTCCCTTTGAGGATGAAAATGATTCATCAAATGAACATGAGGAAGTGCATGCTTATCAACAACAATACCAAGGAAGGCATAATTATAACTTGAGGAATAACTCAAATAGACCTTTTGGTCAACCTTTGACCTCATCCTTGCCTCTAAACAATTTTAACACACCTCCTGATCCCAAGACAAGTAATAACCCTAGATTTCCCAATGTTAATGCTCAATACTTAGCATCACTAAAAGCTGGGAATCTGCCTCATTAGTTTGATAAGTTGGTCACATAACTGGTAGATGAAATGAAAAAGATTAAAATCAAATTGTCATTGTCAGAGTTGCTTAAGACTCCCGCTATCAAGAAAGCATTCATGAAGTCATTAGATGATCCTGCTCCAAAAGAGGATAGTCATACCTCAGGTCAGTCTGGAAGTAAAGACCATGCTGCTAGAGATGTTAATGTTAAATAGAAAGTGCCAGCTACTGTTCAAACTATAGAGACTTCCCACATGACCTTATACAGAGATAAGAGTGAGTCACCTCCTTTCCTCCTTACTATAAGGATGTTTAGTAAAAATTTGCACAACTACTTAGTAGATTTAGGAGCATCTACCAATGTAATGCCCCTGTCCATATGCAATGCTTTAGGGTTGCATCCTACTAAGTCATTAAAGAAAGTAACACAATTAGACAAAATAGAGGTGAGTGTGGTAGGAGAACTAACTCACGTTCACATGAAGCTAGCATCAGATCCCAGGATCCAGTATTACATAGATATTCAGGTGGTTGATATACCTGATACATATGGGATGCTACTTAGTAGGGACTGGTCTAAAACCCTTAATGGATACATGGCCACCAATTTTAGTCATATGTGGTTGCCCTGGAAATGGATACCAAATCAAATTAGAATAGATGCTGAACCTCGCATGGAGCACATGATCACAGAATATAACAAAACCAACAAAATCATGTATGTGGATGTAGAACCCAGAGTTTACTCCATCAGGCCCCAGACTGTCAGGATAGAGGAGATCCTGATGTATGACTTCCATCATCATGATGATGACTCTCAAGATGATAAAATGGTTGTAGAATCTGATTGTAACCCTGATAATGAAAGTGAGATAGATCACTTCAAGAATTTTGAGATGCACTTTCCTAAACAAGTGAAATGATGTCAATTGTTAAAAATGTTTGTTCATGATATTCTAATCGATGGATGGTGCAGGTTGCACAATGAGTCACATTCTGAGAAGACCTATGATGCCTCCTTAGACATGATGGAGCTCGAGCAAGTATGTAGTGATGCATCTTCATCGTCATCTATGGTAAGTTCTGTAGATAGTGATAGTGACACTGATTGTTGTTTGTCATCTGTAGGTAAAGGAGAATGCACATATCAGGATGGAGGTCATATGTAGATGACAGAAGAGATATTGGTATGTAACAATAATAATGTTAAAAGAAACAAGAGAATCACCCCAGGGAGTGATTGTTTAGTGGAATCAGATTATGAGTTATCTGACAAAGATAGGGGCAACAATCTGTCCAAGTTCGAGGAGTTTCTGTCAAAAGAGATTCAAAAGATGATACAACAGCAGAGACTTCCACAGGATGTCTTAATTGAGGGATGGTGTAGGTTACATGAAGCACCTCATTCAGAAACTGCTTGTTCATTGTGCCTGCATATCCTGAAAAGGTAGACGTTGCCTAGTCCAGAGGATTTTCCTTCTGATAATAAGAGAAAAGAAGAAATATCAGCTTCACATAAGGTAGATAAGGTGAAGTTTGAGGAAATTGAAACACTAAGGTTAAACTGGATATCAAATGGTGTAGCTGCCAAGGCTAAGAAGAAAAGAGAAGGCTTAGATAAGCCTTTGACTGAAGATAAGCCATGGATCCTTAGGTTTGATGGATCCAAGTCAAAATAAGGGGCTGGAGTAGGGATAGATCTTATTGATCCATTTGGAAAATCCTACTTAGTAGCATACAGATTGCAGTTCCCATGCACAAACAATGTGACAGAGTATGAAGCTCTAATTCATGGGATATTGTTTGCATTAAGAAAGAAAGTGAAAATTCTACATGTCTATGGAGACTCAGAATTGGTTGTGAGATAGGTAAGAGGTATATACTCTTGCAATTATAAGAAGTTGTCCAATTACAGACATAGGGTATGGGACTTGATAGAAGATTTTGATGCATTCAACATCACCCATGTACCTAGAGAACAAAATCACAGGGCAAATACCTTAGCTCAAGCTGCTAGCACTTTAGAACCACTATCCATATCTGGTCTGAAAAGATTTTTAGTTGAATTAGTATCAGTGCCTTCTATGCTAGATAATGTAACTAATCTTCAAGTTTTTGATGATGATCAACATATATTGGATTTCATTTCCAACAAGGATGTTTTTGATGCACAAATCATAGATGAAAGGAATGTGGAGGATCACATCTGGGAGGAAGAAGAAATCCTAGAATTGCCTAGTAACAAGATTCCTAAGGGAATGATAGGGCTAGAAAGAGCATTTGATTTAGACAACATGTTGAAACAAAAGGATCTCTCAAAAGCAGATGGAGGACAATACTCACAAGTTAACATTGGACAAGATGATAAAAAAAGAAATGTCATGATTGGAAAAGTCTGTACAAAAGAGGAGTCAGAAGGAATAACTCAAGCTCTCAAAGATTATATCCACGTCATTGCCTAGACATATGATGAGCTGAAAACTTACGACACATCAATCATCACTCATACAATACCTTTGAATCTAGATGTCAAGCCTTTTAGATAGAAATAGAGACCTGTCAATGCTTTACTGGAGCCTATCATTTTTGAAGAAGTTAAGAAGCTGCTCAATGCCAGGATCATATTTCCTATGATGTATTCCACATGGGTTGCAAATCTAGTCCCAGTAAGGAAGAAGAATGGTGACATCCGATTGTGTGTAGACTTCAGGAACTTAAATAGAGCTTCTAAAAAGGATAATTATCCTTTGCCCTCTTTAGATGAATTCTTGCAAATTGTGAATGGTGCCAAGATGATGTCATTTCTAGACAATTTTTTAGGTTATAACCAGGTGATGGTGGACAAAATAGATAGATTAAAAACTGTATTCACCACAAAGTGGGGAATATTCACCTACAGGTGCATGCCTTTTGGGTTAATAAACGCTGGAGCCACATTTCAGCGAGAGATGGACATAGCCTTTAGAGGCTTGATTGGTAAATGCATAGTCATATAAATGGATGACTTGACAATGTTTTCTAAAGAAAGAGGAAATCATGTAGAAGACTTGAGAAAGGTGCTTAAAAAATGTGAACAATATTGGATATCTCTAAACCCCAAGAAATGCATATTTGGGGTAACCACAGGGAAATTACTAGGTCACCTAATAGCTAAAAATGGGATCATCATTGACCCTGACAGGGTGGAATCCATCATGAAGATACAGCTTCCTAGAAGTAAGAAGGAGCTTAAATCTGACTTTGGTAAGATTAATTTTGTTAGAAAATTTATCACTGGCTTTGCAAAAATTGTCAGACCTGTGAATGCCATGCTCAAGAAGGACACTAAAATTGAGTGGACACCTGAAGCTATTAAAAAAGCCATATCTCATGCTCCAGTTCTGATCAGTCCAGATTATACCAAAGACTTTTACATATAC
The DNA here is from genome assembly GCA_027924645.1 of Cunninghamia lanceolata. NCBI lineage: Eukaryota > Viridiplantae > Streptophyta > Pinopsida > Cupressales > Cupressaceae > Cunninghamia > Cunninghamia lanceolata. The sequence continues at coordinate 4,801,710 of BSBN01000627.1, forward strand.
TCATTTGCTTCAGAGCATACATCTGCAATAGTGTTGACACAGAGAAATGAAGAAAAAGAAGAAAAGCCTATAGCCTTCATGAGTTTCCCTTTCAGAGATGTAGAACTTAGATACATGGATGTTGAAAGGTAGGCACTCGCTCTAGTTTGAGCAGTTAAGAAGTTTAGGCATTACATCCTAAGGAGTAAAGTGATAGTTGTAGTACCTGACGTAGTAGTAAAGATGCTCTTGATGCAAAGTGAACCAGGTGAGAAGAGAGCCAAATGGATCACTATCCTCCAAGAGTATGATATGGACATTACACCCATGAATTTAGTAAGAGGACATGCATTGAGCCAGATGATATTAGAGATTGATCGTAATATCATGAGCCAGTAGTATGTTGTAAATGCAAAGGAAGATGGAGAATGGTATTTAGATATAAGGCACATCCTGATTACTGGGAGATGTCCTTCAAGATTGTAGGCCTCACAAAGGAGAGCCTTAAAGATAAGGTTGCAGAAGTACATGATAAAAGGAGGAGTCCTTTTTAAGAAGAATTATGAGGGAATATACCTTAGATGCCTAGAAAGGCAAGAAGCAGACAAGGTGTTATAAGAATTACATGACAAGTTTGGGACTGCCCATGGGTCATCCTTAGCTACCACTCATGCTATCCTCAGGGTAGGGTACTATTGGCCCATGATTTTTAAAGATACTGTTGAACACATCAAATGTTGTCACATGTGTCAGGTTGCTACAAATAGAGAAAGATATGCTGCTAAATCTTTGTAGCCAGTGATGGAGATATGCCCATTTGCTCAATGGGGAATGGACTTCATAGGACCTATCAATCCTCCATCATCTTCAGGCCAGAGGTATGTTCTGACTATTACTAATTACTATACCAGGTGGACTAAAGCTGTCATCAGGTTTTTGGAAAGCAATATAGTGACCAGGTATGGAGTTCCTTATCCTTTGGTATGTGATAATGGGTCTTCCTTTGCTTCAACAAGATTATCAAGTTGGAATTTTGACTATGGGATCATTTAAAAATTTTCCTCAAACTACTATCCCCAAGGGAACGGATTAGTAGAATCCACAAACAAGAATTTACTGAACATCATAAAGAAGTTGATAGAAAAGAACCCAAGGGAGTGGAACACCCTATTGAAATATGCCTTGTGGGTAGATAGAACCAGGATGAAGGCTGCATTAGGAAATTCACCTTTTCACTTAGTACATGGGGTGGATCCCATCCTCCCTGTTAACTTGAAGATTCCTACATTGCAGTTTGCACAAGAATACCTAGGCATAGATAATAAACAAGAAGTCAAGTTGCTTTAGTTGATGCACCTAGAAGAAAAAAGAAGTAAGGCAATAGATCAATTTGCTAAACATCAAGCTATTGTTAAATGCTGGTTTGACAAAAGAGCCAAGATTAAGGCCTTCAAAATCTCAGATTTAGTCCTGATGTGGGACAAAGCACATGAAAGGAAAGGAAATCATGGTAAGTTTGATAAACTCTGGATAGGTCTCTTCCAAATTTTAGAAATTTTAGGAGACAACACTTACAGGCTTAAAACCTTGACAGGTGAGGATGTTCCATTACTAGTGAATGGATAGTTCCTTAAAAATTGTTTCCAAGCCTAAGTTAGCTTCATGTAAGTCATGTGTATCATAGTGTGCATATTTGTATAGTTGTTTGTACAATTTTGGTTTTTGTTTTGTTTGTTGCTTGTTGAGTTTTGTTTTAGCTAGTCAAGATGAGGCAGCTCATCACCCATAGAAAATAACCAAATTGTTGAGATTCAAGTGATGAGAACAAATTAACATATAGGTTATGACTCATTTTGAGAAGTATTAGTGATTAGGTCTGTGATATCTTTTCATCAAGGTGCCTTTTCTTGACCAAAGTGACTCCTTCACAATGACTCACCTAACAGCCTTGGGTTTGTTGAACACACAAGTATAGGTGTTAAGTGAAAAATCTAGAGGGACTCCCTTGCTACCAATGCAATCTCCAACCTAAATCAGCAAGTGACCATACCTTGCACATTAAGCTTACATGATGACATCATATGAATATAGAAATAAACATTGAAAATCCAAAAGAAAATAAAATTAGGCCATCTAAGTAACTCTACCAGGGCTATGGATGCCTGCTGGCAGTGGGGCTCTACTTAGGGGGATTGTATAGATAACCTTACCGGGGCTATAGATGCCTACTGGTAGCAAGGCTCTATCCAGGTTGGCTATGAGTGATGATCCCAAATTATGTAGCTTAACATCAGTTACTCATGCTTTCAACTTACTTTCAAGATGAGGATAATTAATCATTTGCACACACCTGGTCCTTTGTTAGCATTGTTGCCATGATGAAAACCTTATCATTTAGAAAGATTATGATGCTTATGCTTAGAAAGAGTTAAAATGCTATGTTAGAATGTGATCACATCACTTGAATCATTAGAATTTAGTTATTTTCTTTGGTGGCAAGTTGTTGTGTGGTTACACAACACGCCCCATTTTGACTTGACAAAATAGGGACCCAACTTTTTTTGCTGCTTTGGCTTGTTGTTTTCCTACTTTTGGCAGTCTGGTAAAAATAAGTCATGTAGATAGCCTTGTAAGGGATGGATAAGTCACTATGATGAGGTTAGTTTGTCAAGGTCAATATTTCATATCATTAACCTTATAGTTGGAAAGAAGATAAAATTCTATGTAGGTTTGCCTTTTGGATCACCCCAAAATTCCTTAAGGGGAGAAGTTGTGATAGGTCAAAGTTTCAATCAAACCTGACATTTCGGGGGGGGGGGGGTCATATTTCAAAATTTAGTCACTTTGTGTAGGATCACCCTGACATTAGTTTATCACCTAATAATCACTTGGTCCGCAAACTTCGGACGTCAACTTTACGTGATAACTATATCTGCCAGTCAAGTAGCTTCATATATTTTGCAGGGGTCATATTTTCAATATCACCCGATCTTACAAATATCACCCCGTCACAAAATATCACCCCAATGCCGATAGAATGATGACATCATCTAAGCTAGATTAACAAAGGAAATCATCCTGATGGTGACATCATCATTCTTTTTACCTCGTGGAGGTATATATCTAACAATCACCCTATTCGACAAACATGATGGTGACATCATTACAACACAACGCATAAATGAAGTCATTGACACAGTGATGCCACCCTAATCTTTTCCAAGGTCATTTTATTTGCGGGGATCACATTTTAAATATCACCTGATCTTCTGATCATGACCTGATATACACATGGTCAACTGTTGACCACATCACCTGTCTCATTAGCATTAGTTTTGCCACTCAAAGGCAGAAGGTCATGTTACACAGAGGGGGTCATATTTCAATATCACCTGATCTTCTAAAGATCACCCCCTCCTCTTGCTTTGTAACATTAAATACACATAAATGCAGTAGGTGGATTCCCGCCGACTACGAATACGATCCAAACACTTCGCAACATCCATGAATTCGTTGTAGAAGATCAATGGATTTAAATGATTGAACATGATTTTGTCCTAATCCTGCCCTAAGTAAGCATTTAAAGGTAAATTTCCAAGGTTATTCTCATTTAACTTGCAAAAAAACAAGAATTTAAAGAGTAGAACATTCAAACCCTCATACGAGCTACCTCTGAACGGAGTACAGCTTGTAGCATAACGGAACAGTAATCATCAGCACCTGCTGCCCCTTTTCCATAATCATCAACCTAACCCAAGAGAAAAGCATTATCAGGTAAGTAATTAAAAACCCTCGTGTTGTCGTTTTCTACATGTCTAGGTAGTATGACTTTTCCAGTGGTTTGAATCTATAAATGTACATATCATGGTAAAACAAAGATTAATAAATATAGTATGCATGATGCCGTAGATATATAGTATTGTATGAATGCATATGAATTGTGTGGTAAGACTCGTCATGTTTATTGCAGGAATCCATGGCAGACATTACGAAGAATAGGTCTAGGGCAGAATTTCTTAAGCCTATGTACGTTCAACCCAAAGGAATACAATTCAAATATGGTGTCATTGGTGACACTCACCAAGGGGAAACAAATTTAGTAGCATGGTCATCCAGAATGCATGATGATAGAGACAATACCCTACTGGATGCCATATATGTGTCAGGAAAGTGGCATGCAGCCAGATTTCCCTATGCCATGGAAACCCCTGAACTGGTAATAGAATGTGCCAGAAATTATAACCCTCAGTAGAGGCGGGTTGAAAAGCATGGAAGGGTGTATGCAGACTTCTCAATAAATGGCATCACATTTACATTTAACCTGCCAATTGGAAAGAGGGTGGTTAGTGTAGATCTCCCTAAACTGGAAACAAAATATGAAAACAATAAGAAGAATGCCAGGAAGAGGATATACCAGTGGAGGTCTAAGAATAGCACCTACACTGCCTCTACCAAGTTGCCAGTGCACCTATACAAATTTAATATTGAGGATGAATATCAATACATGATTACCTTGCTTAGCAGGATAACAGGTCAGCCTCATGCTGGGGATTTCAAGAATTGGATGTTTGGAATCATCCAGATGGCCCTCTATACAGACAACAAGCCATTATGGGCCAAGATCATCAGTGATGCTTTGGATGAATAGATGATGAACCTGGGAGGCCAAGAATGCCTATTCCACATGACCTCATATGTTGTTTATTCATGTGCCTACAAAGGAACATTTGATGCATTGACTATAGTTGGAAAGATTGGCGGTGGTGTAGATGATGCCCATATATGGGATCATTATCCTCAATTACAGAGAAGGAACTACCTCTTTGATTACAAGCTGGTGAATGATGCATTCTCTATGCATCTGGTTAGAACTATGGAAGAAGATAGAACTAAGAGATTGAGCATGGAAGCTCAAGAAGTTGTATACAAGCATGGAGCCTGGTTTATCGAATATGCCACTTTTTCATATATAAGGGTGGAAGGATTTGAAGAGGAACCCTTTATGCTACCCAGGTACCCTACTGATGGCGTAGTCTTGATGGAATTTTTGAGACAAATATCTACCATATTGGATGCATACAAAGCACATAAAAAGATACCTCTAGTACTATTTCCAGTATCTATGGGATGGTATATGTGCCCTAATTCACAGGGCATAAAGGATGTCATAGGCGGTCTGAACCTGATGTACCTACAACCATTTCCATTGGCTAGCTCATATGATCCTTATGGTAGAATGTAGAAAATAATGGGGAAACCCATACATCAGAAGCACCTAGAGGATTTTTGGACTGATTGTGAGGATGAAGTAGAGGTAAGAAGAAGAAAGTATCAAAGGCTCACCTTAAATATGAAAAGGACATTTGACTCCATCCCAATGCCAGCACAGTTGAAGAAGGTTGATGGCAGGACCATGTCAAATGAATATGAAGATAAGAAGGTGTATAATGACACCATCTTAGCCCCTGATCTAACATAGCCTGAAGACATTTCATTAGATCAATTTATAGGTGGGGTACTGCAGTTAACCCAAACATGGGTGGATGAACAAATAAGTAGATTGAAGAAGAGAGGTGTAGCCATCATAGTGGATACCAAGAAGAAAAGGCAGGAGATTCCTGAAGAGGAATATGATGACTTTCTTGGTGAGAAAAGAAAATCTAATGGGGAAAGGCTGCTTGCACAGAAACAAAGGAAAGGCCCCCCTAGAGGAAAGAAGACTGATGATGAGCCTAAGGGGGTGGTAATTGAAATAATTGCCATAACAACTGTAGATGCATCAACATCCAGATAGGCATCAGCCTCATCTGCACCGTCTCTAATGGATAAACCAAAGACCAAAAGGATCCTGAGCATTGCTGAAGGTACTGCAGAAGTACAAGATGAGGGCCAAGCCTCACAATAGAATACAGAAGAGAATATCCCTCTTGAAAAAGAGCTAGTAGATAAAGAGCCTGCAGGTGATGACCCGATGATGGTCAGCAGGAAGAGGAGGGTGGGTCTCCACCCAAGAAACAAAGAACATCTATGAGGGGTGAGATAAGGGCCGACCCTATAGTATTGAGGGGAGCTAGAAGTGAAGTGTTTAGAAAAGAAATGCAGCATGAGGTGCCACTTCCCACCATTATTTAGTTTAAGACTGAGAAAGTAGAGAAGCAAGCAAAAGAAGCCTCCAGGGTAGGTCACAGTGGTACTTTCTCATTGGAAGACACTGTTGACTTATCAGATGATGAGGTAGTACAAAGTGTAGCCTTTGAGAAGATGGAGACCCTTGCTTCCAATACCTACATGACCCCACATGGGACCCCATCAGCACAAATGGCAGTATTGGAAGAATTGAAGTAGGTGGCTCAAGAAGAAAAAGAAAGTAGCCCAGAGAGGGCAGCCCAACAAATCAGGCTAGATAAGTTGGTTGATCAGGTAACTAGCCCTACAGTGATTGATTTGACATATAGGGAGGATATGACCCCTAAAGACAAAGCAGGTGCACTTGATAGAACAAAAAACATTGAAGGAGCCTAGCAGGTAGAAATAGAGAGCCATGCTCTAGACATGGGCTAGCAACAGTATGATATACCTGCTGAGCGTAAGATAGTAGAAGTCTAGCAAAAGGGCAAGGGTGCTAAGAGTACATCAGGTGATGATGCTACTTAGACTCAGGAAGCCATATGAGATAAAGATACATCAGGTCAGGAGGACCCCAAAACACAAGATGTGAGTACCTCAGGTGCAAAATAAAATATAGCCCAAGATTAGGGTGATGCATAGATGTAAATATGCCTCAAGGTGAGGAACATAATAAGGTGGATGAGAGACAGAAAGAGGGAGATCAGGATCAACATCGAGATCAAGCTCAAGATTATTAGGTGGATATTCCACAAGAACCTCCCCTACAGAAAGAAGCCCCTCAAGAAGAGGAGATGGAACAAGATCCCCCTCATGAGGAACATCATGAGGAAGAAAACAAGAAATACCTTCTCCACACGTAATAGGAATAGATACCAGAGATCAGGGTGAACATGATGATGACAAATAACCACAAGGATCAGGAGATGAAGTACCTCAGTGGCTTGAGAAAGAAATAGGTACGAAACAAGGGTTTGAAATTCAAGAATTTGATGTTTCTACCTTGTTTGCAGAGACCATCATGAAACCTAAGAGGAAATCTAGGCTAACCTCGGCTATCAGAAGAGATCCTGCTACAGGAAGAAGAGCAACCCAAGTAGCACTTCCCATAGTAGAAAAGGAGAAAGGTAAAATCACCCTAGAAGAACTCTAGATCACCACAATTTTTTTGGCCTTTGCCAATGAAGACCAAGAGAGTCAAGAAGGGAAGGATATCATTGATTCTTTAACCCAAAAGGTAAAGAAAGAGAAGGAGAAAAATAAACAGTACAAAGAGCACATTGCTTAGCTGCATTCATACATAAAGGGGTTAATTAACCTTGATAGTACACCAGCAGATTCTATAGTCCCATGGACTGTTATATCATAGGGGGAAGTTAATAAGCTAGACCTCATGAAACATCAAGCCATGATCATGGATAAATAGATGCTAACAACCCTTATAGGAGTAGAAGATGTATTAAGAACCTATTTGCAGAGGTGGAATTCCTTGAGCACTTTGAAGAGGAATGTAGATAAAATGTAGAATGAAATGGGAAAGAGATCATTCCAATTGGAAAAGGCCTTAAGTGCTTTAAGTGAAATAAAGAGGATTGATCCCCAGGTCCTGATAAATAATCAGATATTAAACAATAACACTACCTTGCTAGTAGAAGTATGGTATAAAAATATCAAGTTCGAATGTGATATCCTAAAGAAGTGCAGTGGCAAGCTTAGAGATATTAGTATCAAGCTGCACAGTATGATGGCATATGAAGCAGAGATACTGGAAGCATTAGAAGGAAAAGTAGAAGGGAAAATAGAAAACCAAGATGTAGATTTCGCTGTCAAGGCACTGTATGATAATTTCTAGGTGGTGGCTGATGACCCCCTTACCCACTTGATAGAGGAGGTGATGAATAAAATCATGAGGATCAAGGTCAGGGTGGAGAATTACAATGAGACATTGAATAGTAGAAAAGCTAAGGTGGATGCAGCCAAAGATAAATTTCAGGCCCACAAGCATGCCATGACTAAAGCCAAAACTCAAGATGGCAGGGAGATAGACAAAATAGTACAAGCTTATGAAAATATAAGGATGACAATGAAGGTCCACATCCAGGATGATGTTAATCAAGATGACAGTGATACAAAAAGCAATGAAAATGATGATCATGATGAGGAAGAAGAAGATAAAGAAGAACCTGAGGAATGAAAGAAGATGCAGCGCAAAGAAGACATATGTATCATGTACTCATAAGATAATGAGTCACCCAGATGGTTGCCAGCTGGCAACCTGTGCCATGAAGGATGATTTACTAATTCAAAGAAGGAATATCTACCATTGATCTTAAGTGACAAATCCTAACCTTAGGTCATTTGTAACCACTCCCTCACCTTATTCTATAAAAGGTGCAGGGATGCCATACTTTAAACATTCAGAAGCTTAATTGAAATTGGATTGCTGAAATATCAGGACGAATTTCAAAGTTGTTGTAAACATACATGTTTTGCATACCTAATGAAAGAGAAGACAATTTGATTACAAACTATCATAAATCTTGAGTAATCTGTGTTTGAATTCTTGATACATGCTTTGATTAGCTGAGTGCCTTGGAGTGCTTATCAGTGTGCATGTGTTGTGTTCATTCCTTTTCCTTTGAAGTTAGCATCATCTGTATCTAGCTATGGAACATCCTGGTGAAAATATGGTTTGATTTCTTCTCCTCATGAATGTATCTTGTATGTATGTGGTTTAGTAGCTAAAGATTCACCAAAATTTGAAGTATTCTTTTAAATTTTCTTTGAATTTTAGAACAATTCACCATCACAATTGCAAATAACAGAAGATCAAAAGCAAATAACATTAAATATGCTAAAATCTTGTTGATAATTGGAAATTCATAGCATATTTGGAATTAAAGCATGTTAAATTAATAAATATCATGCAAAGATCTAAGTACAGACACATTATTTGAGTAAATACACTATGTAGAATAACTTCTCTATGTAGCATATTTGTAGGAAACATAATCTACTGATCAACGCAAGGTCCCTTGAAATAGAAAACAACAACACACATCAACCACTGAGTAACATTAGTAGATTATGAACTAATCAATGGAGACTTGGGATCATGAATTCTTTGAATTCATCGTATCTTTCAAGATAAATAAATGTTGTTGTGTAACTTTTATTTAATGTTTGTTTGTGAGTAACATCATCATCAACAATCACAACCACCTCTTGCTAACCCTTTTGATCAAGAGTGGTAAGAGATGAAAAATGCACTTGAAAACATCCAACTAGGTACCCAAAAGAAACATTATAAGTTCAAAGACTTATGTCCCTACCCATTTGATAGAAACATTACCATGACACCTTTTCCTCAACACTTTGAAATGCCAAAATTTGATAAATACAAAGGAAAAGGAGACCCTCGTGACCACATCAAGGAGTTCTTCATGGCATGCCAAGAAGTCGCCTATGATGGCCAATTCCTCCATATTTTTCCATGAAGCCTAGGAGGACAAGCCCTAGAATGGTTCATGCACTTGCCTTATGGCTCCATATCCACTTTCGTTGATCTTTTAGAGAAATTTGTTGCCCACTTCTCATACAAGGTAGAACATGAGATCAGTATGCTTGACCTTTACAACACCAAACAATGAAGTGGTGAGAGTTTAGCCACCTATCTATGAAGATGGAGAGCCCTCGCTAGTAGGCTACCTTGGACAACCCCATAAAAACAACTCATCCATATTTTAATCCAAAACCTCAACCAATAAATGGCCTTCCATTTGCAAGTACATTGTGCATCAACCTTCAACGAATCATAGAAAAAGGGGTCACTATTGAAAAAACCCTTATTGCGAAGGGTCTAGTCAAAATCTAGAACAAAAATGACAATGACAAAACCTCCAACGACAAACCTAAATTTTGGCTAAAAACAAGAACACCATAGGAGATGGTGCTACTGATTCTATGTACATTCAAATTGCCACTCCTAAACTAAAAGAGACAAACGTAGTCCAAAATGTTTCAAACAATGTCTCCATCCCATCCGCTCCTCCAAAGCAGAATCCCCCTAACAATCCAAAACATAAATATACTCCCTTGGGTGATCCACTCAAGTTTGTATTCCAAAAGTTACTTTGAGCCGGCATGGTTGAGTTTCCCACAATGAAACCATTTGACGAAAACCAACCTAAACCCATGTGGTACAAAGATAATGAATATTGTAACTATCATCACATCAAGGGCCATGCCACAAGCAAATGCATGAAATTGAAAAACTATGTCCAAGACCTTATTGAACACGGTGGAATCCAAATGGAAGACCACAACAATACATTACCTAATGATGGCCTAGGCATCTACCAAGATCATCTTCCCCACCACAACAATAATCAAACCACATGCAAACCATCCTCCTCCAATGCTAATCCTAACAACCAAACCAACAACATCAACTACAACAATGTTTCGCCTCCCTACAATAATATAGTGGGTAGAATTGATTTCAATTCTACTCATGTCGCCACCATCAAAATCAAGAATACCACCCCCGAATGTGTTGTTACCACCTACCATGGGCATATAACTGTGAAGGGACCATCCCCATCCTCCACTACTAGTACCACTTCTGAATACAACCTCCTCAACCATCTTGGAAAGACTCCTGTGCAAATCTCTGTCTTGGAACTCCTTAGGACATCTTCCATCCATTAGGAAATACTTGACAAGGCTCTCCAAGAGTCTCACATTCCTACCAACATACCTCTCACTCAATTCCAAAACCTTGTCGCTCAACTATCTTCATCCTACCATCTCACTTTTAGCCATGTTGACATGCCACCCATTGATCCCACACATAACAAAGAACTCCACATCAAAGTCCAAATCACCAACCATAAGATCAAGAGGGTCCTCTTGTATAATGGATCTAGCTTGAACATATGTACATTAAAATTCATAAAAATCCTAGGGTATTCAGCAGCTGACTTGGAATCTTCGGTTATCTCGATCAAGGCATAAGACAACATGGAGAGAGAATCTGAAGGCACTATATGCCTCCCTATCACTCACCATGCCCACTCTATGTCACATGATTGATCTTGACCTTCCGTATAATCTTCTCCTAGGTCGACCATGGTTACATGCCATGTAAGCCGTTCCATCCACCTACCATCAATGCCTCAAGTTCCCTCATAACGGTGTGGAGGTCACTATTCCCACCAACCAACAACCTTTTGAATACTGCAAGGCTTTAGAGGTTGTTTATGATAGACAATTCCACTTTCTAAGTACCTATGGGGATCATGTCAAAGATCCCTCATCCACTCCATCTGCATCATCATTCACGCCGCAAGTCAACATTGAACAATCACAAGCTTCCACTTCATCTTCCACCCGTACACCTCAGAAGGTCAAGATCATAGACAAAGGGTGTGGCAAGTATGATCTTCACAATGCCTTCCATGTGGAACAGTTACCATTGTCCCCCCGCTCCCATGGCCGTTATCTCCAGAAGAAGGAAAAAGAATAATAGTGCAAAATCAATGATAAAATTCCCTTTGTACCAGTACAGGTCTCTAGACAAGAAGAAGCTAAAGAAAAAGCTCTAAGTGATTGCTATACTGTGATGAAACCACCCTAGCACCTGTCAATCTAGAATACTTCAAAGAAAAATATCTTGTACCATTTCAAATTTATACCAAAATGCCTTATTGTGGAATAGGACTTGGTACTAATGAACAAGGTGTTACAGAACCCCTTTCGGTTGATTCTACAACTCCCAATAAATATGCTTAATACTTTGGTTTAGGATACGCTCCACCAATTGTGATAATCTTTGGACCCACTAACACCTCAATATAGGTAACATAATCCACTTCTAGTGTTGAAAACATCACTCCGAGTGTCATCATAGCTTCATACAAAGACCTTGAACTTTCTCGCATCTTTTGTGACAACGCCATATTTGTTATTGACCTCCCCCTCATTCATCTCAAACTCATTGCTTGGGATTGTAAAGGACCCCTACCTCTCGATGTATTTCCACATGACGAGGCCCTTGCTGCATTCTTAGAACTCTATACACCTCACAATATAACATATGCTTGCACGCTGATGCCTATTTTGGGGAAGAAGAGATCCTTAGTCCAAAAAAACAAAAAATATTGAAAAATAGAAAATTGTCCCCTAGTGAAAACCTCTCTAAGGCACTTTCAGACACAAAAGAGAAAAAAAAAGATGTATCTCCTAGTGAAAACCTCTCCGAGGCACTAGAAGATGAGGATCTCAATCTTCCCCCATACCATCTCACTGGCAAGAGCGTTCCAACATTTTGATTGAAGGCACACAAGAAATCAGCCTCGGCATGCAAGAATCACCTAAGTTCACACATCTAGTAGAGAGTCTTGGTATAGAAGAAAAATCCAACATCTCCATAGTACTTCATGAAACACCTGATGTGTTCACTTGGTCCTACATCGACATACCAGGATTGGATCTATCTTTGGTGGTTCACCATCTTGTGGTACATCTTGACACAAAACCTGTTAAGTAGAAACTCTATAAGATGCACCTACAAGTCACCTTGCTTGTCAAAGAAGAGCTGCAGAAATTGTTAGATGTTGGCTTTATTCACCTGATTGATTATCCTGAATGGGTCTCTAATATTATTCTAGTTGCTAAGAAACCTAGGGGCATTCATTGTTGTATAGACTTCCAAGACCTTAACCAAGCATGTCCGAAAGATGATTTTCCACCCCTTAACATTGACATGATTATAGATCTCACAGCAGAGCATGAGATACTTTCCCTCATGGATGGCTTTTTCAGGGTATAATCAAATCAGAATTTCCCCCAAGGATCAACACAAAACTACTTTTACTTGTCCGTGGGGCACATACTACTAGCAAGTCATGCCCTTTTGTCTCAAAAATGCTAGGGCAACCTATCAACATGCAATGACTACTATCTTCCATGACATGATACACAAGATAATGGAAGACTATGTGGATGATCTCCTGGGAAAATCAAGAACAAGGGAAGAACACCCTGAGATCTTGCGGCAGATCTTTGTATGGCTTAGAGAGTACAAGCTCCACCTCAACCCCAAGAAATGCATCTTCGGCGTAACATCTGGTAAACTCTTGGGGTTCATTGTCTCCCATAGGGGCATCGAGGTAGATCTTACTAAGGTCACGACCATAACAGAAATGCCTCCTCCAAAGACGCTCAAATAGCTCTGAAGTCTCCAAGGAAAACTACAAGCTATACAAAGGTTCATCGTTCAACTTGCAGAAAAATTCCATCCTTTTTCCCATTTACTTTGCAAAGACGTACACTTTAAGTGGGATCAGAGTTATCAGCATGCATTCGATTGCATAAAGGAGTATCTTACATCACCACTAGTCCTAATGGAGCCCATCCCTAGAAAACCTCTGTTACTGTATATTTTAGCAACTTTAGTAGCACTAGGGGCACTCTTAGAACAATAGGATGATTCTGGCTGTAAGAGAGCTATATATTACATCAGCAGGACTCTAGTTAGATATGAGCTTAATTACACCCCCATGGAATGCGCCTATCTAGCTATCATTTTTTACTCTCAAAAGTTACGACACTACAGGATAAGTTATTCTATCAAGCTCATATCTAAGGTTAACCCCCTTAAGTACCTCCTTTCTAGAACTGCAGTCATAGGGAGAATGGCAAAATGGGTCATGTTGTTGAGCGAATTTGATATTGAGTATTGTTGTGTGGTTACACAACACGCCCCATTTTGACTTGGCAAAACAGGGACCCAACTTTTGTTTTGGCTTGTGTTGTCTGTTTCTGGCGGTTTGGTAAAAATAAGTCAGGTGCATCATCATCATGAAGGTCAGGATGAGGTAGGTCATCATCATGAGGTTAGTTTGTCAAAGTTCATATTTTGTTTCTATGACTTCATGGTTAGAAAGAGCTTGAAATTTCATGCAGGTTTGCCTTTTGCATCACTTGAAAATTCGTCCGTATGAAGGAGTTGTAAGCAGTCAAAGTTTTGGTCAAACCTGATAATTGCTGTATGAACATCATCATCATGATATTTGAAAAGCCCCCTGATAGTATCCTGAGGTCGAAACATCCGGACATCAAGTTTAAGTCGTAGTAATCTTTTCCCGTCGAGTGGTCTTTTGTATCGCCAAAGGTCATCATCATGATCTTACTCTATCACCTGATAAAAATCATGCAGTCCCGAAACATCCGGACGTCAATCTTAAGTGCTAGTGTGTTTTACCCATCGAGTAACCTTGGAAACATTGCGAGCATCATGATATTCCAACATCACCCGATATTATAATATCATGCTGATACTATAATATCACCTTACTTAGAGAAATCTGCCATCTGCATAATTTGCGCGCGCACGACAGTCTTGGTGATCAACATCATCATGATATTTCAGGGTCGCATTTCGTAATATCCTCCTGACCTCCTTTTGCGTGATCATGATGATCACCTTATCTTTCGAAGCGGAGGGTGATTTTCATTTCCTGAGTCATGTTGAACAAGATCATCATGATCTTGTTCATCTCTCCCAACAGTTCGTAGTATCATCCTGCCGACAAGTATCACCTTTTGCAAATATGATGATGACGATGACGTCACCATCACCTTTCTCCTTCGGCAGGATATTTTCCAGGGCGTGTTCCTGTTCACCAATATGATGATGACGATGACATCATGTTCGAATATTAACACAAGGCCGGGATATCCTGATGACGTCATCGGGACTTTCAGCAGGATCATATTTTAGGTCGCCCAGTGCGAATATGATGATGCTGATGATCATCATCCTGATCTTTTGAGAGGATCACCTTGGCCGCGAAAAGGGTCATTTTATGTGCACCACCTGATCATCTTCCTTAGAGGTGACCCGATATTCCATTTACCTCCTGATCTTAACGAAACATGACGATGACGTCATCCCTTTGCATTTTAACCAAGCCTGATGATGACGATGACGTCATCATGTTTTTCCTCAGCGGCAGGATCATTTTCCAAGTCCTCCTGTTTGCCTTCATCATGATGATGATGATGATGTCTTTCTTCCCCGAATATGCAAAAACAAAACATCCTGATGTGCTTTTCCTCAGAGCATTCGGGGGGAGGAGCATCATATTTCACAATATCCTGCGGCTAGGTACAAGACATAGAGTTGGGCATCATCATGATTTTCGGCGTAGGTATAACTGTTGCCGTCGGCCAAGTCCAATATTGTCAACCTGATCATGTGTGGTCGCACTGATGCGAACATGATGATGATGACCCGAAACATTCAAACAGAGCATGCAAAGCCAGGTATGAAGTAATTTGTTAGGGGTAGTTATTTCCTTGTATATTTTGACGTACCTGATCATATTTGAACCCGATATACAAGAAAATGGGCAAAAACATGAAGCGATAGAAATTTGAAGGCCCGACTGCCTGATTTTGGTCAACGAGGGTTGACCTGGTTGTTTTTATGCTGTTTATGCATTTAGTGCATATTTTTCACAGGTAAAGCCTGATTGCCTGTAGTTGCACATGGGGAGGTATGTTTAATAAAATGTTTACTTCCTGTTGTTTATCCACATGATGATGAACTTAATGTTTGTCTGTTTATTTGCAGGAAGTCATGATGCTGCTGATGCTGAACATTGAAGTCATGATGCTGCTGATGCTGAGCATTGAAGTCATGATGCTGCTGAAGATGATAGTTGCAAGGTTGCACATAGAGGCAACGTGAACCAGACATGAAGAGGATATTGTCAAATATGCTGTTCGCCAGCTGGAGACCGAATCAAGTTGAAGATGCTGGAATATTATGCGCCAGCTATACATTTGCCAACTAACGAAGCATGTGCTTTTCATCTGGACCGTTGCTTGTTGTGAGGAGATCCTAATCCTTGGATCATTGTAACCATTTTCTGGCAGTTGCTCTATATAAGAGCCAGAGCTTGTCATTAAAAGAGGGGATATACATTAGAATACACGGACGCATCTGGCGCAAAAAGTCAATTACTGTAGAATCAATTAGGAGATCGGATTACTGAGACTAATGAGGATAGAATTGTTGAAATGTCAAGGTTCTTTCTTCAGATCACTGTGAATGTACCTGTTCTTGAGCATACTGAATGAAGATGAAGTTCCAGATTACATCTTAATTGTAAATTTTACGTAATCTTTCTGTTGATTTCTGGATATGTACTGGTGAATGCTGTGTTCAACTGGAAGCGCATTCATTTCATTATATGTTGTTGTCAACTTTCCTTTGAAGCTTTGCACTAGATCATGCGGATTTGTGGAATGTCCTGGTGAAGTATGATTTCTAGTTTTCCTTCTTTTCATTGCAAGTATGGGAGCTTGTATGTGAATCAGTGATCTAAGTCCAGTAATTTTGGGAATCTCACTCTCTAACCCTTTTCCTTTTTTTAATTTCATTAATTCATCGCCATAACTGCAAATCATGATAAATAACAAGCAGAAACAGTGAAATATGCTGAAATCCCGTAGGTAACTGAAGATCATTAGCATATTTGAGTTAAATGCATGTAGTACTGAAAATATCATGCCAAGAATCATAAATAATGGTAGAAATCATGCAAATATCAGCCTGTAGGCACATTATTTGACTAAATTTACAGTGCAGAGGTAGAATTGTTGAAGACTTATGCAGAGCGAACATCCAGAGCAGGATATTTGAAGATGATGATGATGAACAGTGCAGAAACACGTAAGGCCCCTGAATGGAAAACAACAACACACATCAACCACTGAGTAATGTCAGTAGATTAAGACCTAATCAACGGAGACTTGGGATCATGAATTCTTTGAATTCATCGTATCTTTCAAGATGAGTAAAGGTTGTTGTGTAACTTTTATTCTATGTTTGCGAATGACTAACATCATGACCAACATAAATTGGCGCTAGAAGGAGGGCGTATCCAGAAGATCACGTTCATCATCAGTACTTTCAGGTTTGATGACGCTCAGAATAAGGTAACTTCAGATCATTTGTGAATTTCATCATATTGTGTAAATTTTTGCTGCGACAAGTTTGTATTTGCACATTCTGTGTAAAGATTTCCAAATCTCACATAAATATTGCAAGCTTTACAGTAGATTTCTTTAAATTCACTAAATATTGGCCAAAGATGCATAAATTTGTTCAAGCTTTGAGAATTTGAGCCTTAAACACGCGAGATCTAGTGCTACTGGTCGGAATATCCCAATATCCTGTCATATTTGCAGTGTCTTCGCAAATATTGCGTGAATATTCAGTCTGATTTGCAAGTTGACCGCAAATATCACCTCGTCCAGTGGAATCCAGCCAATATTTGCAAAGTTTCAGCTAATTGGCCTCCAAATCGAGAAATCCTGGCTCACAGGATAAATACCAGGTCTAGACATAGTGAAATTTTCGAAGAATTGCCTGTCAGAGGTTTTAGACCTAAGACTGTAGACGTTCACCATACTCCAGAGTCTAGTGCGTCTAGAACTTCACCAGGACCTCCTCCTGTAACTCCTGTTGGTTTGCAAATACCTTCCGGTATACCCGTGACACCTTCTGTTCAACCTCAGGGTATACCTTTAGTCCAACCTCAGCCAACTGCACCACCAGTTCAGCCCCCTCAGACTGCAATGTCGTTCTTTGCAGCGGAATCACCATTGACCTTTAATGCGTATCATGAGTTACCAAAGTATCCAGACAAACTTTGTCCAAAATACCATCCTTATCAGGATGCGGATGATCATATCAGGACGTTTAAAGAAGCTTCTAACATAGCATTCCCTACTTTGCCTGGCATGCAGTCACAATATCCAGCACAGTATCCTGCAGCTTATCCTTCGCAATATCCTGCACAATATCCAAATGGAGCAGTGATGCCCCCAGCAATCATGCCTGCACCTTTGCAAGTACCTCCATTGAGTATTATGCCTCCTCCTAATGGAAATGGCCAATTGCCACAATATCCTGCACATACTCAGACACCTCAGGGTACAGATCTATCTCATAATAACCAGGGATCTTCCTTTTTCCAGCCTCAGACTGAAAATGTAGTGGCCAAAGCTCAAGAGGAGAAAGAGGAAATCAAAGAAATTGCTGCTCAGTTGAGAAAGCTCACCACAGAAGTAACACACTTGAGAAACCAAGGGTTTTATTCACAGTCAGGTCAGAATAGGAGTTATTCCAATGACAGACCAAATTACCCTGACAGAGGATACAACAATAACTTCAACAGTAGTGCTACAAATAACAATAATCCTCCTAGGCAGCCCAGAGTGTGGAACTCCAGGCCAAATAATGGTTCATTACCATCACCCCTAGACAATCAGCCTCCTGGTGAAGCCAAACAAACTACTAGAGTCAATCTTGCTGAGGCAGCCCTTACCAATTGGTGCAGGATTCACAACACCAATGCACATGCAGAATTAGATTGTCCACAATTTAGGATTGCTGCCAGCATCTTTCAGACTGAAGTGTCTAATACTTCTGGAAATCCACCTCAGGCAGAAGGAAATGAAATAGTTCCTTGTGGATATGACTCAGCTTTTGTGCTGGAAACCTACACTAATCAGCCTCATCAGGATTATAATCAGACCTGTGAAGAATCTGCCTTAACCTTTGAAGCAAACTATGTCTTCCCTTTTGAGGATGAAAATGAACCTACAAGAGAGCATGAGGAAGTACATGCATACCAGCAGCAATACCCTGGTAAGCACAATTATAACCTGAGGAGTAATGCCAACAGACCTGCCGGTCCATTGACATCATCTCTACCTCCAAACAACTTCAACACACCTCCTGATCCTAAGGCTAGCAATAACCCTGGGTTCCCTAAGGTGAATGCTCAATACTTGTCTCCTCAAAACACAGTAACAAAAGTCGCAAATGCACCTCATGAGTCTGACAAGTTAGTCAGCTATTTGGCTGATGAAATGAAGAAAATCAAGATCAGCCTGTCCCTATCTGAGTTACTGAAAACTCCTGCCATCAAAAGGGCATTCATGAAGTCGCTGGATGATCCTGCTTCTAAAGAGGATAATCACCTTTCGAGTCAATCCAATAGCAGAGACCATACTGCTAAAGATAACACTGTCAAGCCCAAAGTGTCAGCCACAGTCCAAGCTGCTGAAACCTCTCACATGACCTTGTACAGAGACAAAACTGAATCACCCCCGTTTCTCCTCACCATAAGAATGTTCAGTAAGAATTTGCACAATTGTTTAGTTGATTCAGGAGCCTCAACTAATGTTATGCCTTTGTCGGTATGCAACGCATTAGGACTGCATCCTGCTAAATCCTTAAAGAAGGTCACTCAACTGGACAAGACAGAAGTAAATGTCGTAGGAGAACTCACTCACATTCACATGCAGCTAGCGTCTGATCCTAGGATCCAGTATTACATTGACATTCAGGTAGTTGACATACCTGATACATACGGGATGTTGCTTACCCGGGACTGGTCTAAAACGCTTAACGGATACATGTCCACAGACTTTAGTCACATGTGGTTGCCATGGAAAGGTATACCTAATCAGATCAGGATTGATGCTGAGCCTAGGATGAAACATATGATCACGGAATATAACAGAACGAATGAGATCATGTATGTAAACGTAGAACCTGGAGTTTATCACATCAGGCCGCAAACTGTCCAAATAGAAGAGGTCCTGATGCTTGATGTTCATCATCATCATGATGATGATTATCATGAGGATTTGCCAGTTGCAGAACTTAATAATGATCCTGATAATGACAACGAAATAGATCGCTTCAGGGATTTTCAGATGCATTTATCTACTCAGATAAAATGTTGTCAATTATTAAATATACCTGCTAATGATATTTTGATTGACGGATGGTGCAGACTACATGGCGAAGCACACTCGGAAAAGACTTGTGAACCATGCTTAGACATGATCATACTGGAGCAGACGTATAGTGAAGCATCATCATCATATTCCGAGGTGAGTGCTACATCTGATGATGATGATGATACTAATTTTTATTTGTCTTCTGCAGGAACAGAAGAGTCGACGGATCCTGATGAGGATCATATCCAAAAAACAGAAGAGATCCTGGTGTCCAATCAGACGAATGATGCGAGAAAGGAGAAGATCACTCCTGGTAGTGATTGCTTCATGGAACCAGATTACGAGTTGTCTGATGAGGATAAGGGCAGTGACCTGACGAAGTTCAAAGAATTTCTGGTCAAGGAAATAAAAAAAATGACACAACAGTGTAGATCTCCCCAGGAGGTTTTAATTAAAAGTTGGTGTAGGCTGCATGAGGCGCCTCACTCGGAAACAACTTGCTCACTGTGCTTACACATTTTGAAGAAGCATGCAGTTGTATGTACTGAACATCATCCTCCTGCTAGGATGGAAGAGAAAATAGAAAAGCCATCAGGCTCATCAGATAAAAGAAAGAAGAAGCTTGAAGATGACACACCTAAGTTAAGGTGGATATCAGGCGGAGCAGCAGCCAGAGCTGCAAAGAAAAAGGAAAGCTCAAGCAAATGTCCTGCTGAAGATATGCCTTGGATCCTGAGGTTTGATGGATCCAAATCCAAGCAAGGTTCTGGAGTAGGGATTGACCTTATTGATCCATCAGGAAAATCCCATTTAGCAGCTTACAGACTACAGTTCCCCTGCACCAATAATGTCACAGAGTATGAAGCTCTGATTCATGGACTGTTGTTTGCCCATAAGAAGAAGGTGAAGATCCTGCATGTCTTTGGAGATTCAGAACTAGTTGTGAGACAAGTAAGGGGAATTTACTCTTGTAACTACAGAAAGTTGTCAAATTACAGGCATCGTGTGTGGGACCTGATTGAAGACTTTGATGCCTTCAACATCGTTCACTTGCCAAGAGAACAGAACCAAAGGGCAGATGCACTTGCTCAGGCCGCCAGTACGCTGGAACCGCTGTCTATATCTGGTCTGAAGAGATTTTCAGTAGAATTGGTGTCAGTACCTTCGGTACCTGACAATGTGACTAATCTCCAAGTGTTTGATGATGATCAGCACATCCTGGACTTCATATCAAACAGAGACGTATTTGAAGCTCAGATCATAGATGAAAATGGTATGGAGGATCATGTCTGGGAAGAAGATGAGATATTAGAGTTGCCTAGCAACACAATTCCCAAAGGTATGATTGAATTAGAAAGAGCCTTTGATCTGGATAATATGCTCAAACATAAGGATCTGCCTAAGGCAGATGGAGGTCAATATTCACAGGTGAATATTGGACAGGCTGATGACAAGAGGAATGTCTTGTTGGGTAAGGTTTGTACACCTGAAGAGTTAGAAGGAATAACTCAGGCCCTTAAGGATTATATACATGTAATTGCATGGACTTATGACGAGTTGAAGACGTATGACACTTCTGTCATAACTCATACGATACCTCTCAAGCCAGATGCTAAACCTTTCAGACAGAAGCAGAGGCCAGTCAACGCTCTGCTTGAGCCCATCATCCTTGAAGAGGTCAGGAAATTGTTAAATGCCCGGATAATATTTCCTGTAAGGCACTCCACTTGGGTGGCAAATCTGGTACCAGTCAGGAAGAAGAATGGAGACATCAGATTGTGTGTGGATTTCAGGAACCTGAACAGAGCATCAGAAAAGGATAATTATCCTTTGCCCTCTTTGGATGAGGTTCTGCAGATGGTAAATGGAGCCAAGATGATGTCCTTCTTGGACGGTTTTTCAGGGTACAACCAAGTGATGGTTGACAAAATTGACAGATTAAAAACTGCCTTCACCACAAAATGGGGGATATTTGTATATAGACGTATGCCGTTTGGACTGATAAATGCTGGAGCTACATTCCAGCGAGCAATGGACATAGCCTTCAGAGGCTTAATAGGAAAATGTATAGTCATCTACATGGATGACCTGACAGTGTTCTCCAAAGAAAGGGGAAATCATGTTGCTGATCTCAGAAGTGTGCTGAAGAAGTGTGAAGAATATGGAATATCTTTGAATCCCAAGAAGTGCATATTCGGGGTCACAACAGGAAAGTTACTAGGCCACCTAATCACAGAAGATGGGATTATCATTGATCCTGACAGGGTGGAATCTATTATGAAATTACCACTTCCAGGAAGCAAAAAGGAGCTTAAATCTTATTTTGGTAAGATAAATTTCGTGAGGAAGTTCATCACTGGCTTTGCTGAGATTGTCAGACCACTGAATGCCATGTTGAAAAAAGATGCACAAATTGACTGGACACCAGAAGCCAGAGCTGCTTTTGAAGATATAAAGAAGGCCATTTCAGATGCTCCTGTCCTCATTAGTCCAGATTATACAAAGGATTTCTACATCTACTCATTTGCTTCAGAACATACTTCTGCAGCAGTGTTAACTCAAAGAAATGAAGATAAAGAAGAGAAACCAATTGCCTTCATGAGCTGTCCTTTCAGGGATGCTGAGTTGAGATATGTAGATGTTGAAAGACAGGCACTTGCAGTAGTCAGAGCAGTAAAAAAGTTCAGACATTATATACTGAGAAGCAAAGTGATTGCTGTGGTACCAGATGCAGCAGTAAAGATGCTGCTGATGCAGAGTGAACCTGGTGAAAAAAGGGCCAAATGGATTACGGTACTACAAGAATATGACATGGAGATCACACCCATGAAGCTAGTAAGAGGACAGGCTCTGAGCCAGATGATATCTGAAACTGATCCAAACATCCTCAGTCAGCAGTATGTAATCGATGAGAAAGACAATAAAGAATGGTATTCAGACATCAGGCACATCCTGATCACTGGAAGATGTCCTTCGAGGATGCAAGCCTCACAGAGGAGAGCCTTAAAGATAAGATCCCAGAAATATATGATGAAGGGAGGAGCCCTGTTTAAAAAGAATTATGAAGGGATATACCTGAGATGCTTAGAGAAACCAGAAGCCAATAAAGTCTTGACAGAGTTACATGACAAGTTTGGAACTGCCCACGGATCAGCGTTGGCCACAACACATGCAATCCTCAGAGCAGGATATTACTGGCCTACAATTTTTAAAGACACAGCTGATCATGTTAAATGTTGTCATGTTTGCCAGGTTGCTGCCAACAGAGAAAAATATGCTGCACAACCGTTGCAGCCAGTGATGGAGGAGCGCCCATTTGCACAATGGGGCATGGATTTCATAGGACCAATCAATCCTCCGTCTTCTTCAGGCCAGAGGTATGTCCTAACAATTACTGATTATTGTACCAGATGGACTGAGGCTATCAGCAGCAAAACTTGTACTGCTGATGATGTCATTAAATTTCTGGAAAGCAACATTGTCACCAGGTATGGGATTCCTTATGCATTGGTAAGTGATAATGGTTCTGCCTTCATTTCCACTAAATTGTCAAGTTGGGCTTTTGATCATGGGATTATACTTAAGTTCTCATCCAATTACTATCCCCAGGGAAATGGATTAGCAGAATCCACCAATAAGAATTTACTGAGTATCATTGTATGTTAGGGTAAAATTGCAAATTAGGGCAAATAAATAAATAGCAATGATAAAAACCCTAGCAATGCACAATGAAGCACAAGACAACATGAAAATCAAAATAAGAAATGTAAATGCAAACCGATCTCCACGCTATGCTTGATTTATCTCCATTGCTCTTCTCCACCTCGCATGAGCATGCAAGATTTTGAAGGATTATTGTTGGAGGAATGTTGGGTGCTCATTTCTGCAGCATAACATTAAGATGAAGATGATATGAGGATGATAGTTGAAGGATGCAAAGGCTCTAATGATATTTTGACATAATAATGGTACTTGAAGCTCAATGCCTTGCTAATGGCTTGTGAGGGGTTTGATTTATAGGCTTGGCTTAGTTCAAATGGATGGCTGAGATTAAAAAGCTAATTGATTGATGTGGACGGCTAGGATTGATTTGGTTATCCCACTCTTCAAGGGAGTTGTAGTCATTTGACAAGTGTCAAGGAGAATAGGGCTCATGTGTGCTTGTGTACATAAAAAGTACTACATATAAAAGATATTAAATAAAAGGCTATAGTACCACTTATCTTTTTAAATGAAAGAGGCACACAGGTCGGCTAAATGATAAGATAAATTAATTAAATAAATAAAATTTATTTAATTAATTGGAAAGTCGGCTTATGATGAGAACTTAATTCGAATAAAATATTTGAATTAGTTGGGATATGAGTTGGATATTAATTAAATAAATAATATTTATTTAATTAATTGGATAGTGGGATTAAGATATGATGTGGAAATTAATTAAATAAATAAAATTTATTTAATTAATTGGAAAGTGGGATTATGAATGTGAAATTAATTAAATAAATAAATTTATTTAATTAATTGGCTAAGTAGGATAAGGATGGGATTGAATGGGCTTTTAAGACAAAATGTTACATGATGTCTAGGATAATGTTTTTGACTAGTTGTTGCTAGACATGAACAAAGTTGGGACAAATTTGGGTGTCTACATTTTGCCCCTCTTTGAGATGATGTTCGAGATGATGAGCTTTGTGTCGAGTAACATCATTTCAAAGAAGTTAAGGTATGGATAATTGATAGGGATACTGCTGCTGCTGATGATGATGATGATGTAAGGATATAATAATGATGGAAAGATAGGATGATGATGCCCCCTCGAGAGGATAGGTGGGTTGGACAAACACGGGTATGCTCTCGAAATGAAATAGCTTGCCTGCAAAAGAAAGATAAGGGGATAGATAGAAGAAATGATGATGCGTTATGCTGCAATGAAAGTGAGCAACCATGATATTTGATATAGCACTAGACGTTATGCACCAAGGTATAAGGAACCAGGGTGACGTTGGGTCTCGTGCCCCAGCGTAATACAACCTTGTCTGGATACAAGATATGAATATTAGCTGGATTTGATACTGATATGATGCAAATGCAAGATAAAATGATGACACACACAAGCAAGCAAGCAAGCATGCACAAATGATACAAAAACAAACAAGGTATTGCCCCTGTCAAGCTGTAAACCAATAATTGATTGCTAATTGATGATAGTTGAGAGTGTTGTCATGGTGGGGAAAGCTATATCCCTAGATCAACACAGGATTGTTTGCTGAGTTGGTTGGCTAGTTGATTGATTGATTTGGCTTACAACAAGGCTAGGATCAAGACCATGGATTGCGTTTGAATAACTTGGCTTAATTGATTAACTTGATTGGTATAGCTTTAAGGATTGACTTGCATTTGGATCATTGCTTGGAATGATTGGAAGATGATTGAAGGATGATTAGATGAAGTGATGATTGGATTGATGTGCTATGATAGATTGATTGGAAGAAGTTGTTTATTGATGATGTATAAGATAGATGATAGAAGAAATGATGAGAGAAGAAAGAGGAAAATCACTTGTGCCTGAATCTGGGCACTTCCTTCGTACTCCAGACTGCCTACATACCCTATATCCACGGGATCAAGGCACTTAACGATGGAAATGAGATGTAGTTCTAATTTGTGTTTTTTATTGATGATGATCAAAGATTGGGTTGAATTGATCAAGTTATGGATTAATGAAATGTTGATGATGTGATGATATCTGGTGGATTGAGCTGCTTTTGATTTGCTGAAGTGATTGGATTTGTTTTGATTGTTAGCTTGATGTGCTTTGGTTTTGATGTTTGCTATTGTTGGGTGGATTGTTTTGATGATTGGATTGTTTTGAATGATGATAGTGATGCTGTGATGATTAGAGTGTCCACTCTATCTAAGCATAAGCAAGTGTTCTTAGTGTGCTCAAAGGATGTAAAACAAACAAGGTATTGCCCTTGTCAAGTCATAAACCAATGATTGATTGCTGATTGTTGATAGATAGTGTTGTCATTGGGGGGGAAAGCTATATCCCTAGATCAACACAAGGATGTGGGAACGCTCTATCCCATTGATGATGATTGATGATGTTTGATTTGGCTCATGACAAGATTAGGATCAAAACTTGTTGATTTGATTGGATAATGTTCCTTGATTGATTAGCTTGCTTGATATGGATTAGTGTGACTTGGATTTAAGATCATTGCTTAGATTGATTGGATTGATATGATTGGAAGAAGTGATTGATTGAAATAGATGAATGCATGTTATTCATAAGAAGAATTGATGATGATGATGATGATTTGATTTTGATTGAATGTTGATGGAGTGGATTGTTTTGATTGATGTGATTGGTTTTATTGCTTGGATTTTTCATTGGCTATTTGATTTTTTTGGGATTTTTGAGAATATTTTGATTTTTTTGGATTTTTGGGGATATTTTGATTTTTTTGGATTTTTGGGGATATTTTGTGTTTTTTTTTTTTTTGAATGTTTTGGAACATCAATGGATTTACAATTTGGGTAGCCTTTGTGCTTGATACCAATGACAAGGGAGAAAACCAAGTCTAGGTGCAAGGATGGATGTAGGATGGGTGGAAGGCTCATAATAAATGGGCGGATAAAGGGATATGCGATTCAGAGATGGATGCTTGCCTCATGATAAACGGATAGGTAGGCTATAGTGGAAAGATCATGATAAACAGATGGGGATAAGTTATAAGATGGAAAGCTCATGATAAGGATATGCCATAGTGGATGGATCATAGGGGAGCTAGGATGTGATCTTCAAAGGCTATGTCACATAAGAAGAACTTGCCCCATTCTAGGTGGTAATGCTTAGGATTTTTACATGACAAAGTTCATGACCAAGGGATGACATGATAGATTGGTTTGAATGGGATGGATAAATGGTCAATGTATAGGACTTGGTTTGGAAAGAAGGTATGCCAAGAAAGATCCAAACATGTTTCAACATTTTACCTCTATGTCTTCATCAAGATCAAAAGGAGGAAGGGTGGATGAATGGGTTCAATAAGATAGGTATATGGATGTAATGGATAAGGATGGCAGGATGTTGCATGATAGGATAAGATAGGTTGGTATGATATAATGGGATAGATAGTTTGGAAATGGATAGGTTGGATGAGACAATGTGCCCCCAAGTGTAAGTGACATAGAAGATCAACCTACACATGACGCCTGTTTGCCAGGTTTTCATCATGGTACTTATCCAAGGCGCCTGTTTACCAGGTTTTCACCGTTGGATGAAGGGATTTCTCTTTACTTTTTTGACTTTTTTTTTCTTTTTTTTCTTTCTTTTTTGCTTTTTTTTTCTTTTTTGCTTTTAGATGGGTTGACAATTACACATGGCGCCTGTTTGCCAGGTTTTCACCATGGTAATGGATAGGAGGGACTCAAGTGGCTAGTGCTATGAGAGATGATATTGTCCCTTTAGAGATGGATGATGTCTTCGCATGGACCATGTCATTATGCTCATAGATGTTGATAAGAGATTGCATGGATAGGAGATGGATTAGGTAGATAATGGATTATGATGTAGAATTATGGTAGGGTAGGCTAGTAGCTTATGGTGTGGATTTATATAGGCTTATAGAATGAAGATGGATGAAAAATTTATGCCAAAGCATGGACCATAGGGAGGTGATTGGGAAGATATGTAGGATAATGGATGGAAGATGGGTAGATGTAGTTATGTGGAGGTGTTGCAGAGTGGAAGGGAACCATGACCAACGACTGCACACACCGTGATAAACATTGAAGCTTTTGATTGGATGGTGGTGTAGGAAGCAATGGATATGTTTGCTTAAGAAATGGTTGATGAAGTGATTTAGGAACCCACATAGATTTAGTATGTTTAGTGCTTTTGTTTTGCTTGTGGGATTTTTGAAGGGAATGGAAGTTTTGGATGGAAATAGGGTTTTGGATGGAGGTAGGTGATTGGGATTCTTGAGATGTGGAGGAGGATGCCTCATTTGACTTGCTAGCTATTTGCTTAGGAACCCAAACTATTTTGCTTTTAGGCTTTGCTTTTGGAGGTATGGGCTTGGATAGCTTTGTGAATGTACTTTTCTTAGAAGATGGATGATTTAGAGACTTTTCACATTGATACCCTAAGGCATGAGGGTCCTTAGGAGTTTTAGTTAGATTTTTGGCTTTATAAATAAAGGCATCCAAATGTTTATTTTGGAATCCCATGGGGTGGGTGGAGTGGATGGAATGATTGGAAGCTTTATGCTTAAATGATGTGTGCTTTTGTTGGTCATGATTAGGGATGTAATGATACTTATGAATGATCGGTATGTTAGGTGTTGGAAGCAATGGTGGCAAGGTGGATGGAGGGATATTAGGAGTTGGTAAAAGTGGAGGCAAAGTGGATGGCGGAAGGTATATGGTCACATGCTTTTGACATTTGTAGGTTGATGGAGATGGAATGGAAACACATGTTTTGGGTAGATGATGGGGGGTGCGATGGAAAGTGGTAGGTTTAGGATGCATGAAAGGATTACCAACATCTTGGCCTTGTTTATCTTGGGGTGTGTATCCAAGGCCATATGAGCATGGAGGGATCTTGACATGGTTTGGCTCCAAAATAACTTGTTTGTAAAGGCCTAGACCTTTGCCTTGGTAGTTCATGTTTTGGAGTATGCGATCAACAATGGGACTTGGTGTGCTTTGAACACTAGACTTGAGTTCATTATTGGATGAAGAAGGTGAAATGGAGGACAAAGTTTGTTGTTGTCCTAAGGAAGAACACTCATGTATAAGGGTGGATAGACCAATAGGACATGATGGATTTGAAGTAGAATCGATAGTGGATGATGTGGAAGGAGGATCATGAGGATCTTGATTAGCATTGCATTCACTAAGATCCAAGTTATTTGTTTGATCTTTTATGCTTACTTGGGGGACAAGTGTCTCATCATGACAAGTGGATGTTTGCTCCTTATGGATAGGGCTAGATGGTGGATGACTAGGAGCAATTTGGATATCTTGCTCATGGATGGATATAAGATTATGGATAGGATCAAGGTGCTCATGGATAGCTTCTTCATAGGTATCATCTTGATCATAAAGAAGGTACATGTTATGGATAGGTTGAATGAAAGTGTTTTGATCTTGAGTTGGACTAGGGCTTAATGTTTCCACATGTTTAGGATTAAACCTTTGACATACCTCTTGGGTTGCTTGAATGGAAGTAGATGACTCTTGGTCAACAACATGAGAACATGATGACTCTTGACTTGGATTCACAATAAGAGACACTTGAATAGGCTTGATGTCTTGTAGGTCACATGATGGGCTTGAAGGGCTAGTTATGTTAATGGAAGGCTCTTGGATAGGTGGACCACATGATGGGATTATAGGCTTAGACATGACATTTGAAAGTTCATTGGTAGGCTCATGAATGGGTGTTTGACATGGAGGTAGTTTATTCCTAGCTAGTAGCCAATGGATCACATCCTTCGCAAGGGTATGAGTGGATGGACAATATAATGGATGGATGATAATAGTAGATGGTGTTGTAGGCTTAGGATTAGGATTAGGTTGAGGCAAATTGGAGTTTGATGGATTAGGATTTGGACTAGATGGGGGTGACACATAGGATGGGGATGATGTGGCATGATTTCCCATTATAGGTAGGTACACCTTGTAAACAATTGGGACAAATATTGGGCATTGATTTGTATTATGGCTTTTGGTCCTATGGTATGCACAATAATCATGTTCATCATATGGACTTTCTTCACATGGGTTGATGGAGGGAAGTTCAATGAGTTTTGCTTCAAGCATCCTTTGTAAAACTCTCTCAGCCGCATCCTTTGGTGAACGATTAGAATGACATGGTGATGAAGGTAATGAAGGGCTTGGTGGTTTGGAAGGTAGAGGGATTAATGGACTAGGAGTAGGATCACATGGTGGTGTTGGGATAGAATTAGTTGGCTCATGTGTTGGTGGGTGATTAGATGATGGAGGCCACTCTAGATTGGTATCTCCCTTGTCAAAGGTAATTAAGTCTTGCATAGGATAACTTGGATTCATTTGATTTATGTACAAGGCACCACTTGGATTTGGATATGATTCTTGTTGCAAAGGTGGACTTAGGTCTATCAATGGTGCTTGGTGGTCTTGTTGAAAATGTGTACTTGGACTTGCTTGATTTATGTACAAAGGACCATTGGGACTTGGATGTTGTTCTTGTAATATCACTTGATTGCCTTGTGGATGGGCTTGGTAATGCATTGGAATGGTGGCATGAGGGATTGGATAAGCTTGATGTGGATGTTCATAGGTTGATGTGGCATTGACTTGGTGGATAGGTGGATTAAGTTGATAGGAAGTGGATGGATATGACATGTGGCTATAAGGTAGATTAGGTTGGTATGGAGTGGCTAAGGATTGTTGTACTTGTCGAGCTTGACTAGTAGCTAAAAGGTGTTGGACTTGGGCTACGAAGTGTTGCAATTGAGGTGATTGACTTGCATGGGGTTGAGCTCTTTGGATGAAGAAGTGTAATGTTTCAATGGCATCTTGGTTTAGGGGTTGTGATCCTTGATAAAGATTTTGAAGGAATCTTTGGAATTTGATTTCTAGGTCCTCTAGTGTAGACATGTTGTCACCAAGTGTTTATCTTAAGTCTTTTTAGCAAGTGCTTGTTTAGGGATTTGGATGATGATGTGGCTTGTTTGGATGAAAGTGATTGGGTTTGAATGTTATTGGAAGAATGTGTAGGATGACTTGTCTTTATGTGTTTGGGTGTTTAGAGCTTGATGTGGCAATATTCAAACAAATGATTATGCATATACACACATGAATCACTCACGCAAGACACATAAGCAAGTTATTAGTTTGGAAGAATGTGATGTTGGTTAAGCAAGCACGTGAAGACACTTCAACAAGTCCTAGTTAAGGCAAGGCCACTATCACAAGGAGGTTCTAATGAAAATCCGGGGGACCGGCACCCCACGAGCATCCAGCAAGCCACTTAAGACTTTAACTAACCCTACTAGGAGTTTTAATATACACAAAGGTACACCTCCTTTCGAGTTAGCACTGTATGGTGAGCGCTAATACCGGTTAGACTTGGCTTTCGCCTTATCCTCTAATTTTTATAGCGGACCGGATGAAAGTACCGCTTGAGGTCGTTCCCTTGGGGTGGATACCAAGGCAGGCCTCTCTAAGGTTTAACAAAAGCAACACAAGTAAATGTTTTTGATCTCCAAGTTCGTGTTGGGATGCGAGGAGAGAGCATACACAATTACTTGGTCGCACTTGCATGGGGTTCATTAACCTTAGAAGTTCAATGTGTGGAAGACAATGCAAGCACTTGTTTGTTTTAAAGTCCAAATCCAAATGTGATGAAAGACAATGGTTTGTTTTAGCCCAATTTTTCAATGGTGTGATAGCAAACAATGTTCATTTTATGCTCAAAATCCAAATGTGTTTGCAAACAATTATTAGAATATGAGAAATGAAATGATTGCACCTGGTTAATTCGCTATCCAAATTGCTGTAGATGTTGATGTCAATGTTGCTCTAGCTCCTTATGATCACCTACAACATAAAAAAAAATGATATTATAATGCAGGCATAAAAAATAGGCTCATCAGGCAAGGAAAATTGTAATTTTAGATGCATAGCTGAATTAGATTTGATTATTTTGATAGATTTTTGGTTCAAAAATTAAAAAAGCAAAGAAGAGACCCCCATTAATTTTCAGAGAGCTTTCCGAAAATGTAAAGAAATCAGAAAAATTCCCTGATTTGCGCCCAGGAATGCGGATTTATGAAAACGGTACAGTCGGCAAAGATCTGATGTTTTCGCAATATAAACGACCTCTAAATTAAATCTGCAAAATAGAGACCCCCATTAGAATTTCAAGAGCTTTCCAGAAATGTAAAAATTTATGAAAAATTCGCTGATTTACGCCCAGAATTGCGATTTTATGAAAAAACATAAAAACGTGATAAATCCCGCAAAAATCGTGATAAACCCAAAATTTTTCTGCTGTAGCTTCCTTATATCATGGAAAAACTTGTGCTAAAATCTTGTAGAAAAATTCGCAGCCGTTTGGAAGATATGATGAAATCTTTAAAACCTAGGGTTTTGTCCAAAAAGTAGCAGATCTGCAACAAAAAGTTAATTAAACCTGCAAAACTCAACAATGGGGATTAAATGAATGCAAATTTTTACTACAAAAACCTGCAAAAAAGATCAAACGAAGTGAGTCCCACCGGGCGTGCCAAATGTATGTTAGGGTAAAATTGCAAATTAGGGCAAATAAATAAATAGCAATGATAAAAACCCTAGCAATGCACAATGAAGCACAAGACAACATGAAAATCAAAATAAGAAATGTAAATGCAAACCGATCTCCACGCTATGCTTGATTTATCTCCATTGCTCTTCTCCACCTCGCATGAGCATGCAAGATTTTGAAGGATTATTGTTGGAGGAATGTTGGGTGCTCATTTCTGCAGCATAACATTAAGATGAAGATGATATGAGGATGATAGTTGAAGGATGCAAAGGCTCTAATGATATTTTGACATAATAATGGTACTTGAAGCTCAATGCCTTGCTAATGGCTTGTGAGGGGTTTGATTTATAGGCTTGGCTTAGTTCAAATGGATGGCTGAGATTAAAAAGCTAATTGATTGATGTGGACGGCTAGGATTGATTTGGTTATCCCACTCTTCAAGGGAGTTGTAGTCATTTGACAAGTGTCAAGGAGAATAGGGCTCATGTGTGCTTGTGTACATAAAAAGTACTACATATAAAAGATATTAAATAAAAGGCTATAGTACCACTTATCTTTTTAAATGAAAGAGGCACACATGTCGGCTAAATGATAAGATAAATTAATTAAATAAATAAAATTTATTTAATTAATTGGAAAGTCGGCTTATGATGAGAACTTAATTCGAATAAAATATTTGAATTAGTTGGGATATGAGTTGGATATTAATTAAATAAATAATATTTATTTAATTAATTGGATAGTGGGATTAAGATATGATGTGGAAATTAATTAAATAAATAAAATTTATTTAATTAATTGGAAAGTGGGATTATGAATGTGAAATTAATTAAATAAATAAATTTATTTAATTAATTGGCTAAGTAGGATAAGGATGGGATTGAATGGGCTTTTAAGACAAAATGTTACATGATGTCTAGGATAATGTTTTTGACTAGTTGTTGCTAGACATGAACAAAGTTGGGACAAATTTGGGTGTCTACAATCATAAGAAAATTGATAGAGAAAAATCCCAGGGAATGGAACTCATTTCTGAAATATGCCTTATGGGTAGACAGAACTAGAATGAAAATTGCATTGGGAAACTCACCCTTCCAGCTAGTTTATGGGGTAGATCCTATCCTCCCTGTAAACTTGAAAATTCCTACTCTGCAGTTTGCCCAAGACTATCTAGGCATAGATAATAAACAGGAAGTCAGGTTGCTTCAGTTGATGCATCTGGAAGAAAAACGAAGCCAGGCGATTGACCAATTTGCAAAACATCAGGCTGTTGTCAAACGCTGGTTTGACAAGAGAGCCAGAATTAAAGCGTTCAGGATATCAGATTTAGTCCTGATGTGGGATAAAGCCCATGAAAGGAAAGGTGATCATGGTAAGTTTGATAGACTATGGATAGGTCCCTTTCAGATTTCTAAAATTTTAGGAGACAGCACTTATAGGCTTAAGAACCTGACAGGTGAGGATGTCCCGTTGCCAGTCAATGGACAATTCCTCAAACATTATTTCCAGGCCTGAGTGACTTCATGACAGTCTTGTGTATCATATTGTATATTTGTATAGTTGTTTGTACAGTTTGCTTGTTGTTGTTGTTGTTTTGTTGGTTGGGACCTTGTTCTGGTAAGTCAGGATGATGCACTTCATCACCTAAGAAAATAACTAAATTGTTAGGATTCAAGTGATGAGATCAGATTTAGATATAGGTTATGATTCATTCTAAGAAATGTTCATGATCAGGTTTATGATGTCTTTTCATCAGGGTACTTTTTCTTGTCCAAAGTGAATCAAACACAATGAAACACCTAACAGCCTTGGGTTTGTTGAAGATATGAGTATAGGTGTTAAGTGAAAAATCTAAAGGGACTCCCTTGCTACCAATACAATCTCCAACCTAAAGCTGCAAGTGACTACACCTTGTACAAATGAACTGACATGATGCTATCAAATTTAAATTTTTAAAGGAAAATCGGAAATGAAATAAAATTAGGCCATCTAAGTAACTCTACCGGGGCTATGGACGCCTGCTGGCAGTGGGGCTCTACTTAGGGAGATTGTATAGGTAACCTTGCCGGGGTTATAGACACCTGCTGGCAGCAAGGCTCTATCCAGGTTGGCTATGAGGGATGATCTCCAACTATGTAGTTTAACACCAGTTACTTATGTTTTCAACTTGCTTTCAAGATGAGGATAATTAATCATCTGCACACACCTGATCCTTTGTTAGCCTTATCACCATAATGAAATTTTATCATTCAAGGATCATGATGATTTTACTTAGAAAGAATTAGAATACTATAGATGAATATGATCACATCACTTGAATTATTTGAATTTTGTTGTTTTCTTTGGTGGCAAGTTGTTGTGTGGTTACACAACACGCCCCATTTTGACTTGGCAAAACAGGGACCCAACTTTTGTTTTGGCTTGTGTTGTCTGTTTCTGGCGGTTTGGTAAAAATAAGTCAGGTGCATCATCATCATGAAGGTCAAGATGAGGTAGGTCATCATCATGAGGTTAGTTTGTCAAAGTTCATATTTTGTTTCTATGACTTCATGGTTAGAAAGAGCTTGAAATTTCATGCAGGTTTGCCTTTTGCATCACTTGAAAATTCGTCCGTATGAAGGAGTTGTAAGCAGTCAAAGTTTTGGTCAAACCTGATAATTGCTGTATGAACATCATCATCATGATATTTGAAAAGCCCCCTGATAGTATCCTGAGGTCGAAACATCCGGACGTCAAGTTTAAGTCGTAGTAATCTTTTCCCATCGAGTGGTCTTTTGTATCGCCAAAGGTCATCATCATGATCTTACTCTATCACCTGATAAAAATCATGCAGTCCCGAAACATCCAGACGTCAATCTTAAGTGCTAGTGTGTTTTACCCGTCGAGTAACCTTGGAAACATTGCGAGCATCATGATATTCCAACATCACCCGATATTATAATATCATGCTGATACTATAATATCACCTTACTTAGAGAAATCTGCCATCTGCATAATTTGCGTGCGCACGACAGTCTTGGTGATCAACATCATCATGATATTTCAGGGTCGCATTTCGTAATATCCTCCTGACCTCCTTTTGCGTGATCATGATGATCACCTTATCTTTCGAAGCGGAGGGTGATTTTCATTTCCTGAGTCATGTTGAACAAGATCATCATGATCTTGTTCGTCTCTCCCAACAGTTCGTAGTATCATCCTGCCGACAAGTATCACCTTTTGCAAATATGATGATGACAATGACGTCACCATCACCTTTCTCCTTCGGCAGGATATTTTCCAGGGCGTGTTCCTGTTCGCCAATATGATGATGACGATGACATCATGTTCGAATATTAACACAAGGCCGGGATATCCTGATGATGTCATCGGGACTTTCAGCAGGATCATATTTTAGGTCGCCCAGTGCGAATATGATGATGCTGATGATCATCATCCTGATCTTTTGAGAGGATCACCTTGGCCGCGAAAAGGGTCATTTTGTGTGCACCACCTGATCATCTTCCTTAGAGGTGACCCGATATTCCATTTACCTCCTGATCTTAATGAAACATGACGATGACGTCATCCCTTTGCATTTTAACCAAGCCTGATGATGACGATGACGTCATCATGTTTTTCCTCAGCGGTAGGATCATTTTCCAAGTCCTGTTTGCCTTCATCATGATGATGATGATGATGTCTTTCTTCCCCGAATATGCAAAAACAAAACATCCTGATGTGCTTTTCCTCAGAGCATTCGGGGGGGAGGAGCATCATATTTCACAATATCCTGCGGCTAGGTACAAGACATAGAGTTGGGCATCATCATGATTTTCGGCGTAGGTATAACTGTTGCCGTCGGCCAAGTCCAATATTGTCAACCTGATCATGTGTGGTCGCACTGATGCGAACATGATGATGATGACCCGAAACATTCAAACAGAGCATGCAAAGCCAGGTATGAAGTAATTTGTTAGGGGTAGTTATTTCCTTGTATATTTTGACGTACCTGATCATATTTGAACCCGATATACAAGAAAATGGGCAAAAACATGAAGCGATAGAAATTTGAAGGCCCGACTGCCTGATTTTGGTCAACGAGGGTTGACCTGGTTGTTTTTATGCTGTTTATGCATTTAGTGCATATTTTTCACAGGTAAAGCCTGATTGCCTGTAGTTGCACATGGGGAGGTATGTTTAATAAAATGTTTACTTCCTGTTGTTTATCCACATGATGATGAACTTAATGTTTGTCTGTTTATTTGCAGGAAGTCATGATGCTGCTGATGCTGAACATTGAAGTCATGATGCTGCTGATGCTGAGCATTGAAGTCATGATGCTGCTGAAGATGATAGTTGCAAGGTTGCACATAGAGGCAACGTGAACCAGACATGAAGAGGATATTGTCAAATATGCTGTTCGCCAGCTGGAGACCGAATCAAGTTGAAGATGCTGGAATATTATGCGCCAGCTGTACATTTGCCAACTGACGAAGCATGTGCTTTTCATCTAGACCGTTGCTTGTTGTGAGGAGATCCTGATCCTTGGATCATTGTAACCGTTTTCTGGCAGTTGCTCTATATAAGAGCCAGAGCTTGTCATTAAAAGAGGGGATATACATTAGAATACACGGACACATCTGGCGCAAAAAGTCAATTACTTTAGAATCAATTAGGAGATTGGATTACTGAGACTAATGAGGATAGAATTGTTGAAATGTCAAGGTTCTTTCTTCAGATCACTGTGAATGTACCTGTTCTTGAGCATACTGAATGAAAATGAAGTTCCAGATTACATCTTAATTGTAAATTTTACGTAATCTTTCTGTTGATTTCTGGATATGTACTGGTGAATGCTGTGTTCAACTGGAAGCGCTTTCATTTCATTACATGTTGTTGTCAACTTTCCTTTGAAGCTTTGCACTAGATCATGCGGATTTGTGGAATGTCCTGGTGAAGTATGATTTCTAGTTTTCCTTCTTTTCATTGCAAGTATGGGAGCTTGTATGTGAATCAGTGATCTAAGTCCAGTAATTTTGGGAATCTCACTCTCTAACCCTTTTCCTTTTTTTAATTTCATTAATTCATTGCCATAACTGTAAATCATGATAAATAACAAGCAGAAACAGTGAAATATGCTGAAATCCCATAGGTAACTGAAGATCATTAGCATATTTGAGTTAAATGCATGTAGTACTGAAAATATCATGTAAAGAATCATAAATAATGGTAGAAATCATGCAAATATCAGCCTGTAGGCACATTATTTGACTAAATTTACAGTGCAGAGGTAGAATTGTTGAAGACTTATGCAGAGCGAACATCCAGAGCAAGATATTTGAAGATAATGATGATGAACAGTGCAAAAACACGTAAGGCCCCTGAATGGAAAACAGCAACACACATCAACCACTGAGTAACGTCAGTAGATTAAGACCTAATCAACGGAGACTTGGGATCATGAATTCTTTGAATTCATCGTATCTTTCAAGATGAGTAAAGGTTGTTGTGTAACTTTTATTCTATGTTTGCGAATGACTAACATCATGACCAACAAGTATGTTGATAGGAAAGCAATCAAAGGACATGTTATTGTAGATTAGCTGGCCGAAGCACCTCTCACAGATTATCAGCTGCTATCCATTGACTTTCGAGATGAGTCCATTCTAACTGTGATAGAATCAACACATTGGAAACTATACTTTGATGGATCCTTCACCAATCACGGCTCAAGAGTAGGGATACTATTGGTGACCCCGCAAGGTGATTACATCCCCAAAGATTATAGACTTGCTTTCCCCTGTATGAAAAATGTAGTTGAATATGAAGCTTTGATCATTGGTCTCAAAACAACAGTGCAATGGAATATCTTATAGCTATAGGTCTATGGAGACTCTCAATTGATCATCAAACAAGTGAATGATGAGTTTCTCACAAAGGATGATAAGATAGTACCCTATAAGCAAATGGTTGATGAATACAAATTGTTATTCACCTACATACAATTTGAGCAGGTTCCTCACCTTCACAACAAAGTAGCTGATGCCATGGCTACTATCAGTTCCCTTCTGGATATGCCTCATGACAGCCATCAATGTGAGTTTCTTGTGGAACAGTTCCTAATGCTAGCATATCATGTCATTGTTTGTTTGTGAGATTGTTGGTCTAGAAAATCCCTAGTACTACAACATTTACACCTACCTCCAACATCACACTTTCCCTCCTAAATCCACTTGCAAACAACAAAGATCACTCATTCGCCAAGTTGCTCGCTACACTATTCTCGTCGATACCCTTTATCGTCAAAGCTATGATGGCACTCTTCTTCGATGCTTAAACACGGAAGAAGCTTACTTTGCCTTACACAAAGTCCATGTAGGTATCTGTGGAGTGCACACAAGTGGAATTGTCCTAGCAAAGAAGCTCTTGTGTACCAGATATTATTGGCCTATTATGGAACATGATGCATGTGAGTACGTGAAGAAGTGTAAGCCCTGTCAGCAACATGGAGATCTCATTCACGCTCCCTCTCAAGCATTGCAACCTATTACTACACCATGTCCTCTCTCTCAGTGGGGCCTAGATCTCATTGGAAAAATCCACCCATCCTCCTCTGATAGACACAAATTCACAATCACTGCTACCAAATATTTCACTAAGTGGGTGGAAGCCATCCCTCTCACTTTCACCACTGGAAACCAAATTGCCAAGTTCATTCTCTACCATATCATCTTCCATTATGGTATCCCATCCGCTATTGTCATCGACAATGGTAAACCTTTCAAAAAACATGATGTTCAATACCTTTGTGAATAATTCCACATTCAACATCATTGGTCCACTACATATTACCCACAAGGTAATGGACAGGCTGAGGCAACTAATAAAACCCTACTCAAAATTCTCAAGAAAGTTGTCAATGAAACTGGCTTTGATTGGCACCTCCATATCCATCCCTCCCTCTTGGCCTATCGCACTAATATTTGCACACCTATAGGAGCTACACCATATTCCCTTGTCTTTGGAGTGGAAGCCATCCTGACAATCGAGATCGAACTACCCTGATTGTGTATCTCCTTGCATAATGTCATCACTGATGAAGAATGTCATGTTACACACCTCCAAGAGCTCGAGTTGTTGGATGAATGGCATCTCAATGCCCTTAATCACCTCCAAGCATACTAGAATCAACTTTTCTAATCCTATAAAAAGAAGATCCGTGCTAGGGAGTTTGCAGTAGGAGATCTGGTCCTAAAAGAAAATCAAAGGAATCTATCTGAGTGAGAAAAAAAAAAGAAAATTTGAGCCTAATTGGCTAGGACCCTACATTGTCACTGCAAAGTATGGCCCTAGAGTATACCGCCTCTCCACCCTTGAAGGAGAAGAACTTGATGAGTCCATGAATATCATTCACTTGAAGTGATTTCATAGTTAGTTTGCTTAATACCCTATGACAAAAATACAAAAAAATCAAAAAATATAAAAAAAATACAAAAAATAGTAAAGAGAAATAATCCGTCCTATGGTGAAAACCACTCTTTGTGGCACCTTGGATAAGTACCATGATGAAAACCTGCTTGCAGGCATCACGTGTAGGTTCAAACTAGATCCATTGTTCAAATCACCTTCCCATTTTCACCAGCACTATCCAATCTAATTATCCCCTTGTTTGAGCTTCGAAATAAACCCATCATCTGAGCTTCTATTGTTCATCATTCCCAAAATATCTCTTGTCTCCCCACACCTAATCCCCACCTTTCCATGTCACCACTATGTCACCCACTTGACCCTCTTATCTATCCATAACCTTGGTCCCTTTAATTTTTTCACACAAATGTCACATCCTTTATTACACCAAAACCATCCCCTAAACAATATCTCATCATTCCACATGAACCAACCCCTATCCTTACATCATCAAGTCTTCCAGAACTACATATCATCACCATCTGCATTGTAATGTGTCCTGATCCCGTGGATATAGGGTATGTAGATAGTCTGAAATACAAAGGAAGTATCCAGTACGTAGATACATACGATGCACCCATCCAACCCATTTGGATGGTCCCACTTTTCTGAGCTTGTTGATTGCACCTGACCTACGATCAATATACTTGCTTGGCATCCTATCAAAGCATAACACTCTCATGAAAAATATTTCACCAACATATTGACTTTTCTATAACTCACAGCTTGTATCCCTCTGCCTATCCTTAGTTTAGCCTAATCCACCATCGATTCTTGTCCTAGGATGCATCCTTCCTACAATGGACAAACTCATCAATCCTCCATCCATCCTTTGGCAAGAGATACAATGGCTGTGTTTTGGGTTAGTTAGTCTTTTGGTCTTTGGTTTTTATCTTATGCATCATTCTTGGATTATATTAAAGTTGTCTTGATCTCATTATATCATGACATGTGGAGAATGATCTAGAATGGGGCATAGTCATTGCTTTCATATGTCGTGCTTGTGGGAGGTTCTCATTACTCCATCTTAGTATTCATATCTTGTGGATCGTAGGGTCGGTTCTAGCATAATCACCCCCTTTTACATCTAAGGTTCTTCATACCTCTGGTGTATCAAGGACTTATGCTATGAGTCCCCTTCCCTCATCTAGACAAGGTTGTACTATTACATGCATGTATGGCTTCATCCTATTGCTTGTAGTGTCAAGTCCTATGCATGGATGCCTTCTCACCTTGGTTCCACATACCTTGGTGCATAACATCCCATGCTATATCAACAATAGCATTTAATTTTTTTTATTATTGGTAGAATATCTCAATATGATGAAGTTCCTTGCATTTACATCTACCCTCATCACCCCATCTCCCTATTATTGCTTCAAGATTCACTATGCACTTAAATTTCCATTCCCCCTACTTTCTACTATCTGCTATTTCCCTACCATTTTGTGGCTATTTTTAGGGTCCTATTAAGTGTATCATGATCACTTGTCATCCTACATCACAAATATGTTAGCATATATCCACATATCACCACATAACAACATATATCTGCATCATACATAAATCCATCTATCCTAACATCATAAGTACATGACTGCATCATACATCATGCCTAAATCCATCTATCATAACACATATATGCATAGGCTTCATCTTGCATCCAAGCACATGTCAAGTCATAGCATCTCACATCTCAATCAACACAAACATATACATATCAAATAACATCACAACATCTAATCCATCATATATGCACATCCATAAATGCATTCATCACATTATAAATAAATGCATCACATCATCAAGAAATATATCTATCATATATCCATCACATTATAAATTAATGCATACATCATATATAACACCGCATACATCCATACATCCATCCATAACACATAGTCCATCAATCGAATAGTCCATCTCATATATATATATCAAAATGTGGTCCTCAGACCTATCAAAAAATAGTACACATATACATCATACCCCTAGGTAGATATGTCCCTGCCTAACTCAGCTGGTCCTGAATCCATCTGATGTGGGCCCCCCATATCCTACTGACCTGCTTGTCCTGGTGGTGGTGGAGGTGACATCTGTGCTACTGCTAACACCTGTGATGGTGAGGGCTGCTGAATAGACCTATCTAACCGCCTCGTCCTTCTAGAACTAGAAGCTCCAGACTAACTGTAATAACTAACTCTCTGCTCTACTGGTACTAACCCCTCATAAAGTGTCATGTAGTAGAGGGCCTCCCTAGTACTTTCCTGCATGGCCCTCACCATCTCCCATATCACCGTCGCACTAATCCTTGCAACTCTGTCACTTGTGTTTGCAACCTTGTAACTTGTGTCTGTGTGGTGCCTATCTATACCAACTCCCTTTGTAGCTAAGCTACCTATCCCTCTAACTAAGCCACCAATCCCTCTTGATGGGCTAGCTACACCTATAGCTGGGCTATCTATTCTTCATGCACCTAATCTCTCGCCTATAGCTGGCGTATTTGCTCATGTGCCCTGGCTAACTCAAATCCATATGTATCATCACCACCAGCTGCATCAACTCCACCATCACCTCCGCCATCACCTCCGATATCTATATCCATCCCCGCTGTCTATGCATCCTCCTCATCATCCATCCCCTCTGCATGCGCCTCCTCCTCATCATTGTCATCATCCTCATCCACATCATCATCATCATCCTCCTCCTCTCCTGCCGTCTCCACTAGTGCTACAAACCCCATGGGAATTGTGAGTCTCATTGGCCTCTACCGAGCCCACCACTACTCATATGCTACCATAGTCTCTACATCCACTATATCCTGTCTATCATCCCATTCCTGTGGCTGAAGCTCCTCAAACTCTGCTATGACCATTTATGCATCAGGCAC
Organism: Cunninghamia lanceolata; assembly: GCA_027924645.1. Lineage (NCBI taxonomy): Eukaryota > Viridiplantae > Streptophyta > Pinopsida > Cupressales > Cupressaceae > Cunninghamia > Cunninghamia lanceolata. The sequence continues at coordinate 4,844,285 of BSBN01000627.1, forward strand.
TAATCCCCACCACTACTCATCCTCTCGCATCTGTACAAACCTCACCTCTACCTATGGTACATCCTGTACCAAACCAAATTACTACTGCACCTGCTCTGGCAGATACCTATCTATGATCAGCTCAGTTTGCCCCATCAGGTACCATGATTACAACTAATAACCTAGCTAATCATCATCATCTGACCACCTCTCCACCTCCCTCTAGGGTCACCACACAAACTCCATCTCATCTATCACGTGTCTCCAGTATCCCATGTTCCCCAACTAATGCCGCATCTGATGTCCCCTATATGCATAAAAAATGGCCGATGTCGTGGCCTATCTCTCACTATCAGTGGGTGAGTCACTGGGTTATGCTCCCATGCCCAAATGTGTAATAATGTCACCCCATAATCTAGGCTCCCTGATCACCTGTACACCACTGCATCCATATCATGGTACAAATGTGCTAATATACATGGGCCCCATGTGTACACCACTCCATTGGTCAACATCTAATGTAATACCTGCCCCAGTCCACTAGGAATTGACGTGATCTCATGTCAGGGACCAATGTCCCTGCTATCAACCTTGCCAGGAATAGAGCCAATGAATCTAATTCTCTCTCCATCGCCAGCTGATACACCATCTTAGTCCTATTTATTGTGTACGACACCTGACTCAGGGCAAACACCTGGTCCAGGTACTCTACTCCGTGTCCATGTTTATAAACCACCCTCTCCCCATATAGGGGGACCTGTAGAATCCTTCGCACATCCTCTAATGTGATTATCACCTCCCCTGTAGTAAACAGGAAACCACAGTGCTCCGACTGATATCACCCCACCACCACTGTCATCATAGCTCTATCTGTGTGTATCTGTGGCATATTTGCAATATGATCCAGTCTGGTGCAGGAGCACCTACCTGACAGCTGGCCTCCATGAGGCAGTTAGTTTGTTTTGAGTTTGGTTAATGTTTCCAAGAAGGTCTTATAAGACCAATGCATGTAATAAGGTCATGTTGACCATGCTTTGCGATTTTTAGATAGTTGTTAGGATAGCTGTTATGCTGTAGGTCCGGTTGGATCTCCCAGCCGCTTGGAGAGATTTCCCAGCCGCTGGGAATCGAGTGGTAGTACTCGCAGGAGATCCTATTTATGCATGAGGATCGGTTGGTTTTAGATATATTATAGTATTGCATTGAGCAGAGGAGTTAGATTGCAGAGAGAGACTGAATATTGTATTTGCATCCTTTGAAATCAATAAAGATCCTGTTTGTGTTCATTTTCTGTTTGATCTCCATTGTGTAATCGAGTTGCTGTTTTGGTGGTTTCATGGATTCACTGATCCATTCCACCGGTTGATTCGTCGAATCGGTGGAATGGCCATGTACAGTAGGGTAGGATTTAGTTTGCATTTTGTGTTTGTTCATGTGCATGTTTGTAGGATCACGATCGAGAGGTGTTGAGAACCCTAGCATGGGTATGTGCTAGGTCGTGTTAGTTGTTAGAGTCTGGAAGATCACCCTGAAAGTAGATCGGGTCATCCCAGGAGGTTCGGTGGATCGAAATTCGCTAAGGTTCGAAAATCCTTCGCAACGGCATCATCAGGATATTTCTATGTATATCCTGCAGTTACTTCAGGTGTCATCCGAGTAAGCGGAGATGAGCATGATACAGTCGGTTGCATAAAGTGAATGTGTTTTGGGGGTGATCATCATCAGGTGTTGCCGAGGAGGAGCGTATCGGCATAAGGTAGAAGATTGGGTTGATAAAACCGTCGCGGGCTGATAATGTTAAGTTTGGCCAACAGCAGGATGTTGAAGGAACTGCATGTGACATCATCGTCATCAGGATATTCGTCATCAGGATATCGGGCAGCAGGATATTGAAGGAGCTGCATGTGACGTCATCATCATCAGGATAATCGTCATCAGGATATCAGGGTGACGTAAGCATCGAAATAAAGGTGCATAAGGTTGTCATCATCAGGATATATGGGAGGAACTAGATGTTCTTTATCCTGCAGATGAACATGATGTTGAACATCATGATGATGAAGAAAGAGGTTGGCGGTAAGATGAACAGTGAACGTCAGGAGGATGTTCGCGCTTGCCGAACATGATGATGCTGCCGATAGTCGAATATGATGATGCTGCTGACAGGTGAAGGGTCGAAGGCTTGTCATCAGGAGGATATCGGTCGGCAGAGTAAATAAGATGATGCTGACAGTGTAAAGGGAAATATGATGATGATGATGAAGGGTTGCGGACATCCATGCTGTATGTCAAGGTTTTAGTGTGGATGCCTCTGCATCATAGTCCAATCACCCTTAGGACAAACTTGTCAGCTTGGTCTAGCTCCTCCTAGAGCCTGAATGTGGGTAGTCATCTCTCCCGAGACTGAATAACCCCCTGTCATCGTGCACTCTCCCAAACACATCATCATGTCAGCCTATCTCATCATTGCCCACCTACTCTATCCCTTGGCATGTTTTCCAACCCCCCCTTCTTTGACCTCACGGCCCAAGTCAAGCCACCTCTACCCTCTCCCTTGTCTGAACAACCTTGCCTGTTACATCCCATCCTAGATGAACATCCCCTACCCATCCCCTTCACTCCATCGCCCAATCCATTTAAAATTAAAAATAAATAAAACAAAATAAAAAATCAAATTAAAAAATAAAAATCACCTTTTTTTTTAATCTTTTTAAGCCTACTTTTTATCCTTTTTTCCATCTTTTTTCTCCCCCAACTTTTCCATCTACCCACCTCTTTTTTTTTCCATTTTTTCACCATTTCTTTCATTTCTTCCCCATTCTTTGGTCTTGGGACCACCTTTCCACCCCTTTTCACCATTTTTTCCTCCTTTTTAGAAAAATCGTTAAAATTTTTATTTTTCTGCTGATCTCTCGAGGGGGCATCACCTCATCACCCACTCCCCTTCCACTCATCCACCGGGGCATATTTATTAAAAAAATTATATTCTTTGATATCCCGTTAACCCGCTAACTACGACAGCCATGACGCCATATCAAAGAGGGGCAAAATGTAGACACCTGAAAATGGTCACAACCAATTTCATTCACCCACGCATTCAACCCTAATTCACCCACATCACTTCATCCGATCCAATTATTAATTAAATATTTTTTAATTATTTAATTAATTTATTCTACACCTTTATCCTATCCTAAAAATCAAATCCCTCTACTATAGTTTGAAAATTAAATATTTTTGACTATAGTTCATTCAAAAAATTAAATAAATTACCATATTTATTTAATTTCCTATTTTGTGCACTTTTGATTACTTTTTGTAATCATAATTATTTTCTTCTAATCCATGTGCACATGAATTAATTTTAATTAATTCATCATTACAAACCCCCATGTTTCTAGAAGTCCACTTGTCATCTAATGTACACACATGTACATGACAAGTGGTGCTTTGGAAGCATGGACAAATCTTCTAAATTGAGTACATTTGTCCTTTTTCATTCACCCCACTCCATGTGTCACTATTCACTCCAATTTAAAATTCCATGTGGCACTATTTGAACACTATTCTTCTAATTTTAAATTTCACTTATCCTCTCCATGGAATTTAAAATGCCTCACAAAGTCCAAGCCTTACATGTCATACAGCTACCCAATCCTAGCTATCCATCCATTCAAACTTGCATCCTCATCCATTGATCATCCCTTGAATCTTGAGGCAACATTCTCATTCAATCCAATCATATCATTTGTCCAATTCTCCTTGCTTGAGGATCCTCAAGCAATCTCAACCATTGATATTTCAAATCGATCCTAGCCCTTCAATCCCATCCCCAAAAATCTATAAATTGAGGCCTCCACCTTACATTTCAACAAGTTATTTTATGCAAAGTTATTCTGCCAATTTGAATGCTCACATCCATTAGAATTAGTGCAATTCTAGTACTAGTTTAGCTTAGTATATCATCACTAGTGTGCGTAGATAGGGTGCATAGTTTAGTATAAAAGCATAGTATTGATTTAGTCCAATCTTGAGGTCCCTTGGACTTGAGATTGGGTGCATTTTAGGTTCAATTCGCATCCATTTAGGGTCTCATTTTCATAGGTAGACAACATCCATTAGATTTTTGCTTTCTATTGTTGTTTCTTATGATTTAGAGGTTGAGAAAATGGATGTGAAAATTGCTTTTCTTCATGGTGACTTGGAAGAGGATATTTATATGACATAGCTAGAGCACTGTGGTGAAAGGTAAAGGTAATTTGGTTTGCTAATTGAAGAAATCTTTTTATGGCCTAAAATAGAGTCCTAGAATATGGTACCAAAAATTTGATACATATGTGTTGAATTTGGGATCTGAGTGTTCTAAATCAAGTTATTGTGTTTATTATAAAATTGATGGTGATCATTTCCTGTTTATTGCATTATATGTTGATGATATGTTATTTATTAGTAAAGGGAAAGGTATGATTTCAGAACTAAAATCTCAACTTGTTACTAGATTTGAAATGAAAGACCTTGGTGCAGCTAGACACATTCTTGGGATGGAAATTAGAAGAGATAGAGTGAACAGAAAGCTATGGCTTGGCCAAAATAAGTATGTCAATTCAATTTTACAGAGCTTTAACATGTAGGACTGTAAACCATTGTGTTCCCTTTTTAGTTGGAACAAAGTTATCTATTTCAAATTGTCCAACATCTCCATCAGGGATGGAAGAGATGAGTAGAGTGTCTTACCAGAGTGCAATTGGAAGTTTGATGTATGCTATGGTTTGTACAAGACCAGGTATTGCCCAAGAAGTGGGAGTTCTTTCTAGATATATGTCTAATCCTGGTAGAGTTCATTGGGATGTAGTTAAAAGAGTCTTCAGATATTTGCATGGTATCTCAGAGTGTTCCTTGTGTTATCATAGTAATTTGACTGAAGATGATACTTCCCTTGATATTCATGGTCATGTGGACTCAGACTGGGTATGTGATAATGATAGTAGAAGATGCACCAATGCTTATGTCTTTACTTTATTTGGTGGTGCAATTAGTTGGATGAGTAAGCAACAAGTTGTGGTTGCTTTGTCCACTACTGAAGCTGAGTATATGGTAGCCTCTCATGCTTGCAAAGAAGCCATTTGGCTTAAGAGACTATGTTCAGATATTGGAATAAAACAAGGTGCAGTGACAATTCATTGCAACAGTTAGAGTGCAATCTATCTAGCTAAGAACCTAACATTTCATGCCAGGATGAAGCACATTGATGTACAATATTATTTTGTTAGAGATATGGTTGAAGATGGCAAGGTGAAGCTGGTTAAGGTAGAGACTTTGATGAATGTTGCCAATTCTTTAACTAATCCTGTGAGTACAGAAAAGTTCAAATGATGTTCAGAGACTATGGGCCTTTTGGCCCCTAGCAATTAAGAGATGATGTTTACTCCCTCCCATTTCTCTTGCAAGGTGTTCGACAAGTGGGAGATTTGCTGGGAAAATGTGTCTCAACCTTGCAATTATATAAGGCTTATTTTTGATAGGATATATATATTTATATATATTTCCTAGTTACACCAATAGGTGTAATATACAATGGGAGCATGGGGTGGAGTGGGATGCATGTTAACATTTTTTTGTTAACAAAAACTATTAAATGACCAACATACATTAAATTAATGATATATTGTAAATTTGGACCATTCACTATTAGGTTTTAGATCTGATGGTAGATATTTTGTTGGCTTGTCTTGTCCTAGAAGGTAACCCTATTTTATGAGGGCGTTGTATTATGACTTCAGTGTCATGATGTATTCTGAGAGTCTGATAGTGGTCATGTTGTCTCTGGATCTCTAGTGGTAATACTCCTGTGAGAAGCTTTCTCTGCAAGTATATTGTAATCTTTGTGATTTTTGAATAATATATTGGGTGGCTTTTGGAGTGTGGATTTTTTTTCTCCTGAAAGGGTTTTCCCCATGTAAATCACTGTGTTGTGGTATGCATGATATTTATGTTTATTTTTATTTAAGTTTCAATAACTGTTAAAGATCTAAATTTTTTTTCATTATCCTCCTCTCAAGATTAGTGTAGGAAGTTGTTCCACTACCTTAGCTTCCTTATAGACAAAAGCTGGGATGTTTATTCCCTGAAATCTACTCCATTCATTTCTAAAAGTAAAACATTTTATTTTAACATCTGGGTAATAACAACATACCAAAATTCTGAAGCTAAATCTTCACTTGTTTGTAGAGTCTTCTCCTTTCACTGCTACCCAACTCCTCTTTTTTCTTTTTTTGTCCTCCTTTTACCATGTCATCTCTTCTCATAACTTTCTATCCATGAAATTCTCCACTGAATTTCCCCCATTTTCTCCTAACTCTCTCCTTCTACGCCCATGACTCTTCTAATTGAAGTAGTGGGGTGTTAATTGTAGAGTAGCGTGAAAGGACTCTCACAAAAAATGTAGTTCAATCCGGCACTTTGTGCCATTAATGCATTTAAAGAATCACACTTTCTCATTAACTTCACTTTATGGAGGTAATTTGAGCTCAACACAAGAATTCGATGTCTTTATCTTTAAGATATGAAATACAATATGAATACTCATATATATATATATATATATATATATATATATATATATATATATATATATTTGTATGTCTGTATATATATATCTATATATTCAATTGTATATATATAGAGCATTCATTAGTTTAAAATAAAACTACATTGAGAATAGGTGCAGAAGATATGTTTAGCCAAATCGACAAGATGTAAAAGAAAATATATTCATTTATCAACTTGGTAAAGCCAACCAATCATTTATAAAAAATAGTCACAAATATGTTCATGTAAAACACTATTCATTTTCCATACAAGAAACGTATTAATCGAATAAAATCCCCTTCTCTCTCTCTGATACTCTCCCTCTATACTAAGAAGGTAGGAATTATTTTTCCTGCATCCACCTCATTTCAAAACAAATTAGTTAGTTCATAACAATAGTAATATAATCATGAAACAATTTAGTAAGATAAATGTTTATCTTTATCAAAATCATGTTCTTTTCTACATAAGATAATTAAAATAGATTCATCTATCCATTATAATTTCTAATCACTATTTAACAATCATAGTTTTCCAATGCACATAAAATCATTTAAACTGTGTGCAAGTTTTTTCCTCAACATTTCGGATCACACTCCATGATCCATCATCAGGAGAAGTAGCAAGAGAAGAACAATAGAATGAGTAAATTTGCAGACTAAGACAACTAAATAGATGAGGAAGTAATGCGGGAACCAAGACAACTAGTACCAAAGAAATAATAAAAGCACTATTTTATTCTAACTTGAAAAACAATAAAGTAAAATCTAAGGCCTAAAAAATGAAAAAAGGTAGATAACAAGAACCAAGATAAGAGAAACCGAGACCTCATCAAAAAATAAAAGATTGGAACATGGCAAAGAAATAAAATAATAAAGGAAGAAAAGAAGAGACCTATAAAATGGAAATATATATCTAGACTCTGCCTACAAAGAGCACAATCTCTAAGTGACACTAGAGAAAAACCCAATGAGGGCAAGGCATCAACTAAACCAACCTAAACATCCAAATGAACAGGAACTAAGAAAAACACTAACTATATACCCAAAGCTATATAAACATTCAATTACAAAAGAAAAAAGAAGTGACACAAAGCACATACACCCACACATACTCACATACCCACACATACATGTATATATATGTCAATATGTGTGTATAAAACAAAGAAGGAGAACACGAAAGTAAAGTAAAAAGAGGAGAAAAAACAAATTATTAAAAAAGGACAAGTAAGATGTGAAAAATAAATAAATATGACTAGAAATGAAGAGCATTCATCATCCAAAGGGTTTCATCACATAGGTGATATCATTGTTATTCATCATCACTTGATTTCATCTCATTGATTTATGTTTAGCTTCTTCCTTGCAAGGGCACGCACTCTCTACCAAAAATGGTGTTGGGAAGCTTGAGTGCTATCCCAAGATTTGATTGAGGCAAATCCCTGTTATGTTGTAAAATGTCCCCCTATGACTTTTACCTCCTATTTTAGCTCCTAGGTCCCTTAGATTTAATCATGCATGTTAGAAATGAATTCCAGAGCAAAATCCCCTAAAAATCATGTCAAATGGGACCTAGGGGTGAACCTTAAGCATAATTTGGACCCAAAATAGGCCCCTGGACTTGGGCACCCATGCCCTTGTCCTACCCTATTTTGTTGGGGTCCCAAATTCAAATGTTAGATTGTGACCGTTAAAAGGCTTCCCTTGTCAGCATCTTAAGTTTAAATTATGAAATGTTAGCAGGAATGCATATATATAAACATGTTTAGGACTTCATTTGTAAATTAGAAGATGATTTTGAGATTAAGGCTAACTTATGATCATAGAGCATTCAAGGCATTCATTATGTTGCAGAGCAAAATTATGTTGTTGTTGTGTTTGTTGTTGCAGATTTGGCTTCATCTTCTCATGGTGTGAAAGATATTCATCTCCTTGAGAGCTACACCTCTGAGGTGATATCTATTTAAGATTCAATCTATCTACTTTATCATTATTTTTTCCTTTGTCTACCGAGGACACACACTCTCTATCTAATAATGGTGTTGGAAGGCTTGAATGCCATTCTGGGGCTTGAATGAGGCAAGCTCCTAAACACCAAAACCCCCAACCCCTCTCTTGTGATTGCAGGTGATAGGTTTCGAACCTTGTGGAGAGGAGTTATAGGAGATCAGTGCAGAGCATAAGGATTCTAGATCTAAAGAAATTAGTAGAAAATATCCCTAATTGGACAAGGGCAATCCCTCTTTTGTCCTCCATTTTATCACTATTAGAATCTCTGAGCAGGGTATAGTCTACAACATATTTGGCTCTTGACCTCCAAAAAAAGTGCCACCTTGGACAAGGCTGATCTGGTGTAGTCACGATTAGGAGGGTCCATGGAGTGAACAGTCTAGACTGTGTAGTGAGAGTAAACACAATGGAAGAAACTCAATTATATAATGCAAATGCAGATTTAGATATCTAATATATCCTAGATTCAAAATCATAACATGCCGGAAACATGGATTACAATCAGGGCTCACAAGCCTGATTCTCTAGTTACAATGTATGTGCAAGATATGGCTTTGAAGCACATTAGAAAATAAAATCTAACTTATGAACTATCTATCACTAAATGAGTACTTTCCTAAGCATCTATTACATGATTATATATCATCTCTGAATCACAAGAATCCTCCACGTTGGCCAAGGATGATTACAAACTCTAATGAAAGAGATGTAACATGTGTACATGGATAGGTCGGCCTTAAGAAACTTGTACTCCTCTACAAGTGAATGAAACAAGGTGCAAATCTCAAAGAAGGTCGGACAGGTCCCAAACTATCTTGAATGATGTGTCATTTAGCTCCACAAGTTGTGGAAGTGCTCTGCAAGTCTTCTCCTTCAATTGTCTATCTAAGACTATTTGAATGCTCTATCCAGAGAAAATAGTTGATCTTCTGATAGCAATATCTCTCCAGAAACTAATCTAAATTTTGGATATGATGTGCATGATGATGTCTAGATGCTAACTCCAACTCCACAAGGTCTAAAATGAAACTACAACAGAATGTGGACCAAAACACAAAAACTGCTACTAACTGAACTGACTATACTAAATTGGAAAATCAAATAAAACAAAATGAATGCAAATATTTTTGGTTGATGCAAGATTGCTCTTGAACTAGGGATGCTCCTACATCAGACACCTAGGTTTGTTGAAAAAAGTGAGTCCCTCACTTTGCTGGGGCTAGAGGGAAACCAAAACAGTCCACCTCAGCCTGAGAAATCCAAGATGAGTCTCCTTTCAGACTACCTTTCCACTTTACCAAATATTCCTTGTATTTCTTACCTCTGGTGCTGCAACTAACTCTACTATCCAAAATCTCTTCAATCTACTCCGGTACTTGTTGTGGTAACTACTTCTTCAAGTCTTCCTCAATGTTGTCACTAAATTTTGCTACATTCTACTGATATAGATCTGCAATGTTGAAAATAGGTGATATCCCCAATGTCTCTAGTAGCTCCACTTCATATGCATTTCCTGAATCAAACTTTCTGAGTATCCTACATGGTCCAAACTTCTTCATCTTCAATGTGTTATATGTCCCAACTATAAATCTTTCTTTTCTCAGATATACCATCACTTCATCACCAACTAAAAATTCGTTGTGTCTCCTCTTCTCATCTGCTTGCTCCTTATACTTACTGTTCATTTCCTCCAAATGTTTCTTAACCTAATTATGCATTGTCTCCATGTGTCCAACAAATTCTTCTACTTCTTCATTCCTCTTATTCTCCATACTCATATCTTGCAACTCTGCTACTCCTCTAGGCTTAGTTCCTGTCACAATATCAAATGGTGTTCTTCCCATGCTCCTATTTACTGAATTATTGTATGAAAACTCTACTTGTGATAAAATTAGGTCCCAATTTCCTATCTTCTCTCCAACCAAACACGTCAACAAGTTACCCAAACTCCTATTTACTACCTCTGTCTATCCATCAGTCTACAGATTAAATGCTGAATTAAACTTCAAGTTTGTCTTCATCTTCTTCCAAAGTGTCCTCCAAAAGTATCCAAGAAATTTTGTATCTCTATCAGAAGTTATGCTCTTAGGTAATCCACACAATCTCACAATCTCCTTGAAAAATAGGTTAGCCACATGAATTGCATCAGCTGTCTTCTTACAAGGTATGAAATGTGCCGTCTTTGAAAATCTATCCACCACTACAAATAAAAAATCATGTCCTCTCTGTGTCTTTGGCAATCAGATGAAGGGGGTAAATCATAAAACACATAACAACATAAATTACACATAGAAAATAGAACTTTCTTTTATTTATTTGGATAAGTCATTACATTATAAAAGCTCAATTACAATCAGAGGAATCAATCCTCCACAGGTTGCAACACACTACAACTACACATCACCAGGCTCTGGAATCTTCTTCCTTATATAACCCCAAATCAACTAGGGTTTCTATTTTCCCACCTATTCTTGACTCTACACTTTCCCCCTTATCTCTACTCTCCTACCCAGGGTTCCCAAAATAGTCATAAATAGCACTTTTTGGTGGCCTCTAACTAAATTTTGAAATTTGCAACTCCCTCCAAAAGTAGGTCAACTTTTGGGAAGCATAACTTTTGATTCAAGTGTCTGATTGACGAACTATTTTAAGTGCCGGAAAGATCACAATGTGAAATATCACGCCAAAAATTCATAAATAGATTTCCATCAACATTTTAGGATGTTATGGGATGTTTTAGTGCCTCATATATCATTTCAAAAAATTTCAAGGGCTTTTCAGAAAACAAAAACTTTAATATCTTTAAGCTCACAAATGATCTTTGCCTGATTCCTTCGCTAAAGGTCTTATATTTCAGTTATGAATCTTTCTGTAACTTTTTTCTTCAATCCATGCCCAAATGCAAACTTTCCTAAAATGGCAGGTAAACTTTCCAAAATTGGTAGTTTGCTATTTTTAGCAGTTTGGAAAAAATTGAAAGTTCTACATAATTATTTAGGAGATTATGGAACTAGAAACACTAATTATGGAAAGAAATGAAAATAACTGTAATGATTTTGAATTAACTTATTTTTGGGTGATGCAAGATTACCCTTACACCACTGGATGCTCCTGCATCACAATCCCAATATGAAATCCAGGCTTATGTCTTCTCAAGGTCTCTCTGGTACTATCAATGATTTGTACAACCCAGTATTCTGACTATTTCGTTTTGCAACTTGACATAATCTACAATCTACACAAACTTTCTAACATCCTTATATATATGAGGCCAAAAGTAATTTTCACTTACCAAAGCCACTATCTTGTCAATTACAAAATGTCCTGCCAATCCACCGCTGTGCTTCTCTTTGATCAAATTGTCTCTCATTGAACTTCTAGGTATACAAAACTAATTTTCTTTAAACAACATATATTCTTGGATGAAATAATCCAACCAATTACTCCTATCTATCACAACAGGTTCCTTACATGCTTTCCAAGGTTCTATAAAATCAAGGTCTTCTTCATACATGTTCTTCAATTCTTCAAATCCTAACACTTCAACTCTCATCTCTGTCAGCAAGTTCCTTTGTCTACTCAGTCCATTTGCAACCTTGTTTGATTTTCCACTCCTATGCTTTAGTACAAAAGTATAACTCTACATGAACTCTACCCATCTCATATGTCTCTGATTCAACTTTCCTTGACTATTTAAATACTGCAAAGCTTGATGATCTATATACAACACAAATTCCTTAGGCAACAAATAATGTCTCAACTTATTCAAGGCTTGAAATATGGCATAGAACTCTTGATCATAAACTAAACATCTTCTCCTTGCATCATTCAACTTCTCATTGAAATATGCTACAGGTCTATCTTCCTGACTTAACATTGCTCCTATTGCATTTCCACTTGCATCACAATCTACTTGAAATACTTTATTAAAATCTGGTAATGCTAACATTGGTTGTTCTATCACTTTCTACTTCAACAATTCAAAACTTTTATCTGATCCTAATGTTCACTTAAAGTCCTTTTTGTCACCTCTCATTGTCTCTGTCATAGGGTTACATATTGAACTAAAATTTCTAATGAACTTCTGGTAGAAACTAGCTAATCCATGAAATGATTTGACTTCTCCAATACTCTTCAGTGTAGGCCACTCAACATTTTCTCTCACTTTCTCAGGGTCCATCTTCAATCCTTCTGCAGAAATCATAAATCCCAAGTATACCAATTCTTCCTTCATGAAACTACACTTCTTGATGTTTATCAACAATTTCTCTTCTCTCAACCTCTGCAATACTTTTCACAGGTGCGACAAATGTTCTTCCTTTATCTTACTAAAAATTAGAATATCATCCAAGCATACAATAACAAGCTTACCCAAGAATTTATTCAAAACTTCATTCATCAATCTCATGAAAGTACTCAGTGCATTTGTCAATCCAAAAGGCATCTCTAACCACTCATACAATCCTTCATTTGTCTTTAAAGCAGTCTTTCATTCATCCCCTTCTTTGATTCTGATATGATGGTATCCAATTTCTAAGTCTATCTTTGTAAAATATTTTACTCCACTCAAACAATCCATAATGTCATCCATCCTAGGCAATGGAAATCTATACTTAACTGTGATCTTGTTGATTGCTCTAGAGTTTGTACACATTCTCCATTCTCCATCCTTCTTCGGTGCTAGTGCTGTAGGTACTACACAAGGGCTCAAACTTTCTCTGATCAAACCTTTCCTCAACAAAATCTTGTACCTGTCTATTCAATTCTTCATTCTCTACTGGTGTCATTCTGTGTGCTTCTTTGTTAGGAAAACTAGCTCCAAGTTTAAGATCCATGTGATGAATGATACTTCTGATTGGTGGTAATCCTTCAGGTACATTATCTGATATGATGTCTTCATACACTATCAGCAACTTAGTTATCTCCTCCAATTGTGATTCTTCAGTGTCTGTCTTTAAGGTTTCAGGCTTCTTAGGAATCAAAGCATAACACATATTCTCATGTCTCAAACCATCTAGAAATTTCCTTCCATCAACCAAACAGATTCTAGCATTTCCACATACTTTGCTCTTAGGTTCATCTTTCAAAGGAATCAAAGTAATTCTCTTTCAATTTGATGTTATAGTGTAGGTATTCTTTCTTGCATCATGTATAGCTTTTCTATCATACTGCCATGGTCTACCCAACAATATATGACATACATCCATAGGCATAGCATCACACAATACTTCATCATGATAAGATCCAATATGAAATTTCACCAAACATTGTTCACTCACTAGTACCTTATGATCTTCCTAAATCCATGCTATTTGATATGGCTTAAGGTGTTTCAATCTTTCCAACTTCAGCTTAGTCACCATCTCCTCTAAAACCAAATTATCTGAACTACCACTATCAATTACAACTTTACAACATTTACCTCGTAATTTGTATCTGGTCTAGAACAAAATTTTCCTCTATGGTGGTTCCTCATTTGTCTCTACTTGAAATAGTTCTCTTCTCATGACAAGTGATTCTCCTTTCTCAGGTTTACCAACTGAACTAGATGATTCAATAGGTTCTTATACATAAGCTCTTCTTGCACTATTCTCTATCTTCTTGTTTGTACTTCCTTGATGACATTCAAATACTCTGTGTCCTTCACCTCCACACTTAAAATAGGTTCCTATGAATGTTCTCCTATCAAGTCCTCTTCCATCTCTTCTATATCCTTCACTCTGGTATGAATTAGGGTCTCCTCTGTAGTAGAAAGTTGTGTCATCTCTCCGGTATGCATTGTTGTCTCTGTCCTCCTTCTTGAATGTGCTTTCTTGTCTATTTTTCTTTGCAAATGATCTTTCTCCTCCAAAAAATGTTCTACCTCTTTGAAATTTACCTCCTCTACCTCTCTGTCTCTATTCATGCTTCTTGTTGAACTTGTCTTCAACTTTCAGGGCAAACAGATATGCTTCTTCCAATGTTGTCATCCTTGCCAAACTCAGTTCTTATTGAATGTTCAATCTCATTCCATTGATGTATCTAGCCACTGTCTCCTTACTTTCTTCACTATGTCCTATTCTTATGATCATCTTATGAAATTCTTCAGTATACTCCTTCACAAATTTCTCCTTTTGTCTCAGGTTTTGTAATCTCTTCAACAATTCCAACTCATAGTCAACAGGTATAAACTGATTCTTCAACTTTGTCACCATTCTATCCAATTTTATGATCTTCTCCTTTCCTCTTCTATTTATATCCAATTGTACTTCATTCCACCAAATAGCAACATGTCCTTTCAACTTAGTCTTTGCAAATCTCACCTTCTTCGGATCTTCAATTTCTTTCAAAGCATTCTTCTAGGTCATTTATCCAATCAATCAGCTCTTCTAGATTCAAATTGCCAGTGTATTTCAGTACATCCACTCTAGGTATTTTCTAATCTTTGAAATAGCTCTCAACATCTTCACTCGATCTGATTCTTCTTCTTCTCCTAGGGTTTCTTCATTTTGATCAGTGGATTGAAATTCATCATCATCATTCTCAACATTAGGTCGAGGTGTCAGTCCTCTTCTTCAATCTTCTTCAATAGAATCCAATCGAACTCACATTATTTTCATCATCTCCATCATGTCATCCATTCTTCTAGCCATAGTTCCAATAGAAGGTACTCTACTTAGTGGTATCTCATCCTAGGATCAAATGTAGCTACCTCAAAATCAACAATTGGGCTTCAAGGTAACAATTGCCTCACAATCGATGATTGGTTGACAACACAAGTAGTCTGCCTCAGATTCAGTGATCTATTCATAGAAAGATCTTATAGAATGACTTCAACAAATTCGCTCACTTCTCTCCCAATGGATTTAAACTTTTCTCCCAATGGATTCAAACTTTGCTCCCAAAGGATTCAAACTTTGCTCTGATACCACTTGGTGCAGTCACGATTAGGAGGGTCCATGGAGTGAACAATCCAAACCGTGCAGCCAGAGTAAACACAATGGAATCAACTCAATCATAGAATGCAAATGTAGATTCATATATCTAATAAATCCTAGATTCAAAATGATAACATGTCATCAACATGCGAGCTTACAATTAGGGCTCACAGGCCTAATTCTCTAGTTACAATGTATGCACAAGATATGTCTTTGAAGCACCTTATAGAAGAAAATTTAACTGTAGACACCCAAAATTGTCCCAAATTTGTCCATGTCTTGCAATACCTAGTCAAAAACATCACTTAGACATCATGTAGCATTTTGTCCTAATCCCACTTATCCTATTAAGCCAATTAATTAAATAAATTTTATTTATTTAATTAATTTCCATATCATATCCCAATCCTATCCTAATCACTTTTACAATTAATTAAATAAATCTTATTTATTTAATTAATTTCCCTCACATATTCCAACTAATTATCCTCACCTCTCACCATATTTTGACACTTGTCCATCTCTCAATTGAATCATGTGTGGTACTACAACTTTCATTTAAAATCCTTCACATGTACAACTAATGGGACCTACTTTTAGTATTTGTGTACACCATCACATATAAACTTATTAAATAAAAGTATTTGTGTACACAATCACACATGAGACCTATTCTCCTCCCTCCACTTGTCACATGACTACAACTCCCTTGAAGAGTGGGAATAACCAATCAATCCTAGCCATCCACAACAATCAATTACCCTTTTAATCTTAACCATCCATTTGAACTAAGCCTTTCCTATAAATCAACTCCCTCATAAGCCATTAGCATGCATTGAGCCTCAAGTACCCTTATTTTGCCAAATTTTTTAAGAGGCATTGAGTTAGAGTATCCTTATGCTGTTGAAATCACATTACAGCCTTTGCATCTATCATCATCATCTTCCATCTATCATCTCAATCATATGCAAATGTTATGTTGCTGAATTGTGAGCAACCAACATATCAAATCAATCAAACAATTCATCTTGCATCTTTGAGGTATTGAATAATTTGGGTTTAGGTTATGCATTTCATTTGTTTTATCCTTTTCATTTCATCCAATTTTTTTATTATACACTTTGGCATGCCCGGTGGGACTCACTTTGCTTGATTATTTTTGCAGGCTTTTGTAGTAAAAATTTGCATTCATCTAACCCCCATTGTCGATTTTCATAGGTTTAATTAACTCTTTGTTGCAGATCCACTATTTTTTGGACAAAACCCTAGGTTTTAAGGATTTCATCATATCTTCCAAATGGATATGAATTTTTCTACAAAATTTTTACCAAATTTTGTCCATGATATAATGAAGCTACAGCAGAAAAATTATGGGTGTATCACCATTTTTGTGGGAGTTATCATGTTTTTATGTTTTTTCATAAAATCATAATTCTGGGCACAAATCAGCAAATTTTTTAGAAATTTTTAAATTTCTAGAAATCTCTTGAAATTATAATAGGGGTCTATGTTTTATATATTTAATTTGGAGGTCCTTTACAATGCAGAAAAATTAGATATTTGGCAACTGTAGATTTGCCATAAATCCACATTTTTGGGTGTAAAACAGGGAATTTTTCTGATTTCTTTACATTTTTGGAAAGTTCCTAGAAAATTAATAGGGGTCTCTTCTTTGATTTTTTAATTTTCAAACCAAAAATGTCTCAAAATAATCAAATCTAATTCATCTATGTATCTAAAATTATAATTTTCCTTGCCTGATGAGCTTATTTTTTATGCCTGCATTATAATATTATTTTTTGATGTTGTAGGTGATCATAAGGAGCTTTAGTAGTAGAAATATCAATCATATACAATATCTTGGAAAGTGAAAATAATCCAGGTCTATCTTTCATCTTTTCATTTCAATCAATCTTGTTTGCAAACACATTTGGATTTTAGGCATAAAATGAACAACTTGTTTGCAATCATACCATTGAAATTAGGCTAAAATGAACCATTGTCTTTCATCACATTTAGATTTGGGCTTTAAAAATGAACAAGTGCTTGCATTGTCTTCCACATATTGAATTTCTAAGGTTAATGAACCCCATGCAAGTGTGACCAAATGAATGTGTATACTCTCTCCTCACATCCTAACATGAACTTGGAGATCAAAAACATTTACTTGTGTTTCTTTTGTTAAACCTTAGAGAGGTTTGCCTTGGTGGGAAAAGAGGTACCCACCCCAAGGGAATGACCTCAAGCAGTACTTTCATTTGGTTTGCTATAAAATTAGAGGATAAGGCGAAAGCCAAGTCTAACCGGTATTAGCACTCACCATATAGTGCTAGCTCGAAAGGAGGAATACCTTGTGTATATTAAACTCCTAGTAGGGTTAGTTAAAGCCTTAAGTGGCTTTCTAGACGCTCATGGGGTGCTCATCCCCCTGATTTTCACTAGAACCTCCTGGTGAAAGTGGCCTTGCCTTGATTAGGACTTGTTGCAGTGTCTTCACGTGCTTTCTTAACCATTATCACATTCTTCCAAACTAGCAATTTGCTTATGTGTCTTGTGTGAGTGATTCATGTGTGTATATGCATAATCATTTGTTTTAATATTGCCACATCGAGCTCTAAACACCAAAACACATAAAGACAAGTAATCCTACACATTCTTCCAATAACATTCAAACCCAATCACTTTCATCCCAAACATAGCCTAGTCATCATCCAACCCTTCATATCCAAGTCATTCAAACCATCCTAAACTTATCCTAGTCACATCCCTATCCTAGCCAAATCACTTCTGCCACATCATCAAAATCCCTAGATGAGTACTTGCTAAAAGGACTTAAGACAAACACTTGGGTGACAACATGTTTACACCAGAGGACCCAGAAATCAAATTCCAAAGATTCCTCCAAAATCTTTATTAAGGATCACAACTCCTAAACCAAGACGCCATTGAAACATTACAATTTTTCATCCAAAGAGCTCAACCCCATGCAAGCCAATCACCTCAACTGCAACACTTTGTAGCCCAAGTCCAACACCTTTTAGCCACTAGTCAAGATTGACAAGTACATCAATCCTTAGCCACTCCATACCAACCTAATCCACCTCATAGCCACATGTCATATCCATCCACTTCCTATCAACTTAATCAACTTATCCACCAAGTCAATGCCACATCAATCTATGAACATCCACCTCAATCTTATCTAATCCCTCATGCCACCATTCCAATGCACTACCAAGCCCATCCACAAAGCAATCAAGTGATATTACAAGAACAACTTCCAAGTCCTAATGGCCCTTTGTACATAAATCAAGTGAGCACAAGTCAACCTTGCCAACAAGATCAAATTCCCTCAACTTTGAGTCCACCTCAAGATCTTTTGTCTACATATCCTATCATTACACCTAGCTACCAAGACTATCAATGGCCTCCCCAATGAGCATAAGTGAGCCCAAATCCACCTTTGCAACAAGAAGCACATGCAACTCCAAGTGGCCCTTTGTATATAAACCATGTGAGCCTAATACAAAAAGACTTAATTATCTTTGACAAGGGAGATACCAATCTAGCCAATGCATTCTATGAGTGGCCTTCATCATCCAATCACCTACCAACACATAAGCCTACTGGCCCTATCATAAGACCACCATGTGATCCTACCCCTAGTCGATTGGACCACCAACCTTCATCACCTTCATCCCAATGTTCTACCAATCTTCCACCACAAGATTCCTTGGACATAACCGTACAATAATTGGTTCAAGCAAATTTGATTGAGCTGCCACCGATAGAACCTTTTGAACCAATCTTTAAACCCCCTTGGTATAATGAAAGCCATTATTGTGCATACCATAGGTATAAGATCCATACAACAACCTATTGTGTAAAACTTAAGAGATTGATCACAAACCTCATAAATTGTGGTAAGATTATCCCTTCATCTAATTCAAATCCTAATCCACCCAATCCAATTAGCCCCCAACCTAATCCTAGTCCTAAGCCTACAACATCATTCACTATTATTGATCATCCATTATATTTCCCATCCACTCATACCCTTGCAAAGGATGTGATCCATTGGCTACTAGCTAGGAATAAACTATCTCCATGTCAAACACCCATTCATGAGCCTACCAAAGAACTTCCAAAGGTCATGTCCAATCCTATAATCCCATCATGTGGTCCACCTATCCAAGAGCCTTTCACTTCCATTCAAGCAACCCAAGAGGTATGTCAAAGGTTTAATTCTAAGCATGTGGAAACATTAAGGCCTAGTCCAACTCAAGATCAAAACACTTTCATGCAACTTATCCATAACATTTACCTTCTTTATGATCAAGATGATACCTATGAAGAAGCTATCCATGAGCACCTTGATCCTATCCATAATCTTATATCCATCCATGAGCAATATATCCACATTTCTCCTAGTCATCTGCCATCTAGCCCTATCTATAATGAGCAAACATCCACTTGTCATGATGAGGCACTTGTCCCCCAAGTAAGCATAAAAGATCAAACAAATAACTTGGATCTTAGTGAACACAATGCTAATCAAGATCCTAATGATCCTCCTTCCACATCCACCATTGATTCCACTTCAAATCCACTATCATGTCTTAGTGGTCTTACCACCTTTGTCCATGAATGTTCTTCCTTAGGACAAAAACAACCTCTATCCACTTCACCTTCTCCATCCAATAATGAACTCAAGTCTAATGTTCAAACCACACCTAGTCCCATTGTCCATAGTATCCTCCAAAAAATGAACTACCAAGGTAAAGGCCTAGGCCTTTATGAACAAGGTATTTTGGAGCCAAACCATGTCAAAGTTCCTCCATGCTCATATGGCCTTGGATACACACCCCAAGGTAAACCCTCAAAAGATGTTGGTAATTCCTCCATCCCTCCTAAGTCCACCACTTTCCATCACAAACCACATCATATACCCAAAACATATGTAGCCATTCCCCCTCCATCAACCTACAAATGTCAAAAGCATGTGACCATACACCTCCCACCATCCACTTTACCTCCTTTATTTCCAACTCCTAACATCCCATTATCCACTTTACCTCCACTCCTTCCAACTCCTAATATCCCTCCATCTACTTTGCCTCCATTGTTACCAACACCTAATTATCCACTTATCCATAAGTACCCTTACATTCCTAATCATGACCAAAAAATGCACACATTGCCTAAATATGAAGCTTGCACTCATTCCACCAACCCCGCTTCCACCAAACCCATGGGATTCCAAAATAAACATTTGGATGCCTTTATCTATAAAGCCAAAAATCCAATTAAAACTCCTAAGGACCCTCATGCCTTAGGGCATCAATGTGAAAAGTCTCTAAATCATCCATCTTCTAAGAAAAGTACATTCACAAAGCTATTGAAGCCTGTAATGTCCCTGCAGGTGGGTGATGGGCCCCGCCACCACATGTCTGTAGTGGTAGGAAGATGTGCCCCGTTTGCCCTCAGACGCTCCAGTGGGGAAGTCTAGCCTCCACCCTTAACGCTTGGGTATGCCGCCCTCACTTCTAGGCCGGTCTTTTGGTGTAGTGGTTGGGCCTTTGTGGTATCAGAGCTGAGGTCTCGAGGTCGATCCCTATAGAGCGTGGTGGGCTGTAATGTCCCTACAGGCAGGTGATGGGCCCTGCCACCACATGTCCATAGTGGTAGGGAGATGTGCCCCGTTCACCCTCAGACACTCCGGTGGGGAAGTCTAGCCTCCACCCTTAATGCCTGGGTATGCCGCCCTCACTTCTAGGTGAGTCTTTTGGTGTAGTGGTTGCAAAGGCCCAATCACTACACCAAAAGACCAACCTGGAAGTGAGGGTGGCATACCCAAGCATTAAGGGTGGAAGCTAGACTTCCCCACTAGAGAGTCTGAGGGTGAACATGTCACATCTCCCTACCACTACGGACACGTGGCAGCGGGGCCCATCACCCGCCCGCAGGAACATTACAAAGCCCATACCTCCAACATCAAAGCCCAAAAGCAAAATGGTTTGGGTTCTTAAAAAAATAGCTAGCAAGTCAAATGAGGTATCCTCATCCACATCTCAAGAATCCCAACCACCTATATCCATCCAAAAGCCTACTTCCATCCAAAAATTCCATTCCCTTCAAAAATCCCACAAGAAAAGAAAAAACACTAAAAATACTAAATCTATGTGGGTTCCTAAATCACTTCATCAACCGTCCCCTAAGCAAACATCTCCATTGCTTCCTACACTGCCATCCCATCAAAAGCTTAAATTTTTAACATGGTGTGTACAACTATTGGTCATGATTTCCTTCCATTCCAAAACACTCCCACATACCTCCATCTCCCCAACCTTCATCCATTACCCTACATATCTTCCCCATCACCTTCCTATGGTCCATGCTTTTGCATAAGTCTTACATAAATCCACACCATAAGCTACTAGCCTACCCTACCATAATTCCACATCATAATCCACTATCCCCCATCCTTACACAAACCTTTCATCCTAATCCACTATCTACCTACTCCATCTCCCTTTCATGAAGTCCCTCACTAACATCTATGAGAACACATGACATGGTCTATGCCATGACATTTATCTCTAGTGGAACTATCACCTTTCATAGCACTAGACACTTGAGTCCCTCCTATTCATTACCATGGTGAAAACCTGGCAAATAGGTGCCATGTGTAATTGTCATCCCATCTAAAAAAAAAAGAAAGTAGAGAGAAATCCCTTCGTCCAATGGTGAAAACCTGGTAAACAGGCACCTTGGATAAGTACCATGATGAAAACCTAGTAAATAGGCATCATGTGTAGGTTGATCTTCTATGTAACTCACACTTGGGGGCACATGGTCTCATCCATCTTATCATTTTCAAATTATCATTTTCCATTATATAATGCTACATCCTACCATCCTTAGCCATTACATAAACATGCCTATTCCACTGAACCCATTTACCCATCCTTCTGCCTTTTGATTTTGACAAAAACATAGGGGCAAAAATGTTGAAACATGTTTGGATATTTCTTGACATACTTTCTTTCCAAACCAAGTCCTATCCATTGACCATTCATCCATCCCATTCAAACCAATCCATCATGTCCTCCTATCATCATAAGAGTCATGTAAAATCCAATCTTATCATCCCATTGTCATGAGCCTTGTCATGTAAAAATCCTAAGCATTACCACCTAGAATGGGGCATGTTATTCCTATGTGACATAGTATTTAGAGATCACATCCTAGCTCCATTATGAGGCATACATCCATCCACTATAACATACTTTTTATCCACCCATTTATCATGAGCCTTCCATCCCTTGTTGCCCATCCTTTTATCCATCCAATCCCATTCATCCATCCTTTCATCTAGACTTGGTTTTCCCTTGTCATTGGTATCAAGTACAAAGGCTACTCAAATTGTAAATCCATTGGCATTTTCTAAAACATTTAAAAAAAAAAAAATATTCCCAAAAATTCAAAAAAATTAAAATATCCCCAAAAAACACAAAAAAATCAAAATATGTCAAAAAATCCAAAAAATTAAATATCCAACGAAAAATCCAAGTAATAAAACCAATCACACCATCTAAAACAATCCACTCCATCAACATTCAATCAAAATCAAATCATCATCACCATCAATTCTTCTTATCAATAACATTCATTCATCCATTTCAATCAAATCAATCTAAGAAATGATCTTAAATCCAAGTCACACTAATCCATATCAAGCAAGCCAATCAATCAATAAACATTATCCAATCAAATCAACAGGTTTTGATCCTAATCTTGTCATGAGCCCAATCAATCATCATCAATCATCATCAATGGGATATAGCGTTCCCACATCCTTGTGTTGATCTAGGGATATAGCGTTCCCCGCAATGACAACACTATCATCATCAATCAAACAATCAATCATTAGTTTATGACTTAACAAGGGCAATACCTTGTTTTTTTACATCCTTTGAGCATACTAAGAACACTTGCTTATGCTTAGATTGAGTGGACATTCTAATCATCACACCATCACTATCATCATTTAAAACAATCCAATCATAAAAACAATCGACCCAGCAATAGCAAACATGACAAACAAAGCACATCAAGCCAACCATCAAAACAAATCCTATCAATCATCAACATCAACACCAAAGCAAATCAACTCAATCACATCAACTCCAATTAGAACAAATCCAATCACTTCAACAAATCAAAACTAGTTCAATCCACCACATATCATCCCATCATCAACATTTCATCAATCCATAACTTGATCAATTCAATCCATTTTCATCATCTCATCAATAAAAAAAATAGAACTACATCTCATTTCCATCATTAAGTGCCTTGATCCCATGGATACAGGGTATGTAGGCAGTCTAGAGTACAAAGGAAGTGCCCCCAGATTTAGGCACAAGTGATTTTCCTCTTTCTCCTCTCATCATTTCTTCTATCACCTATCTTCTACATCATCAATAAACAACTTCTTCCAGTCAATCTATCATTCAATCAATCCATTTCCTTCAATCAAATCATCCATTCATATCAATTCAATTTACTCCAATTCATTTTCATCCATCCTTCATCAATCTCCATCCATCATTTCATCATCCTCAAAATCATTCTAAGCAATTATCCAAATGCAAGTCAATCCTTAAAGCTATACCAATCAAGTCAATCAATCTTGTCAAATTATCCAATCACATCAATGGTCTTGGTCCTAGGGATATAGCTTTCCCCACCATGACAACACTCTCAACTATCATCATCAATCAACAATCAATCATTGGTTTACAGCTTGACAGAGGCAATACCTTGTTTGTTTTTTAATCATTTGTGCATGCTTGCTTGCTTGCTTTTGTGTGTTATTATTTTATCTTGCATTTGCATCATATCAGTATCATTCTAGCTAATATTCATAGCTTGTGTATGTTGGAATAGATTTTTGCATTACCCTTTGCATCTAAGGTCATATCATACCTTTTGTGCATTAGGAATTTAATGCTCTAAGTTTTCTTCCTCATACGTTAGACAAGGTTGTATTACTCTGGGGCACAAGACACATCGTCACCCTGGTCCTTATACCTTGGTGCATAACGTCTAGTGCTATATCAAACATCATGGTTGCTCACTTTCATTGCAGCATAATGCATCATCATTTCTTCTATCCATTCCCTTATCTTTCTTTCTTGACCAATCCATTTCATTTTGAGAGCCTACCCATGCTTGTCCAACCCACCTATCCTCTCGAGGGGGCATCATTCCATCATCATCCTATTTTTCCATCCCATCATCCCATTTCCTCATTCTATCCTACATCATCATTACCCTATACTTTTCCTCTATCCATACCTTAGCTTCTTTGAAATGATGTTACTCGACACAAATCTCATCATCTCGAACATCATTTCAAAAAGGGCAAAATGTAGACACCCAAAATTGTCCCAAATGTGTCCATGTCTTGCAACACCTAGTCAAAAACATCACTTAGACATCATGTAACATTTTGTCCTAATCCCACTCTTAATCCCACTTATCCCATTAAGACAATTAATTAAATAAATTTAATTTATTTAATTAAAATCCCATCTTAATCCCATTCTTATCCCACTTTGCCAATTAATTAAATAAATTTTATTTATTTAATTAATTTCACATTCATAATCCCACTTTCCAATTAATTAAATAAATTTTATTTATTTAATTAATTCCATATCATATCCCAATCCTATCCTAATCACCTTTACAATTAATTAAATAAATCTTATTTATTTAATTAATTTCCCTCACATATTCCAACTAATTATCCTCACCTCTCACCATATTTTGACACTTTTCCATCTCTCAATTGAATCATGTGTGGTACTACAACTTTCATTTAAAATCTTTCACATGTACAACTAATGGGACCTAATTTTAGTATTTGTGTACACCATCACATATAAACTTATTGAATAAAAGTATTTGTGTACACAATCACACATGAGACCTATTTTCCTCCCTCCACTTGTCACATTACTACAACTCCCTTGAAGAGTGGGAATAACTAATCAATCCTAGCCATCCACATCAATCAATTAGCCTTTTAATCTTAACCATCCATTTGAACTAATCCTTTCCTATAAATCAACTCCCTCATAAGCCATTAGCATGCATTGAGCCTCAAGTACCCTTATTTTGCCAAATTTTCTAAGAGGTATTGAATTGGAGTATCCTTATGCTATTGAAATCACATTAGAGCCTTTGCATCTATCATCATCATCCTCCATCTATCATCTCAATCCTATGCAAATGTTATGCTCTCGAATTGTGAGCAACCAATATATCAAATCAATCAAACAATTCACATTGCATCTTTGAGGTATTGAATGATTTGGGTTTAGGTTATGCATTTCATTGTTTGATTATTTCTATTTGCAAATCTAAATTTTTTTGATATACACTAACTTATGAACTATCTATCACTGAATGAGTACTTTCCTAAGCATCTATTACATGATTATGTATCATCTCTAGATCACAAGAATCCTCTGCATCGACCAAGGATGATTACAAATTCCAATGAAAGAGATGTAACGTGTGTACACAGATAGGTTAGCCTTAAGCAACTTGTACTCCTCTACAAGTGAATGAAACAAGGTGTGGATCTCAAGGAAGGTCGGATAGGTTCTAAACTATCTTGAATGATGTGTCATTTTTCTTCGTAAGTCGTGGAAGTGCTCCGCAAGTCTTCTCCTTCAGTTGTTTGTTTGAGATTGTTTGAATGCTCTATTCAAAGAAAATAGTTGATCTTCTAATAGCGATATCTTTCTAGAAATTGATTCAAATGATCTGAATTTTGGATATGATGTGCATGATGATGTATAGATGCTAAGTCCAGCTCCACAAGGTCTAAAATGAAACTGCAATAGAATACGAACCAAAATACAAAAACTGCTACTGACTGAACTAATTGTACTGAACTAGAAAATGAAAGAAAACAAAATGAATGCAAATATTTTTGGTTGATGGAAGATTGCTCTTGAACTAGGGATGCTCCTACATCATGATCTCTCTTTTGTCCCCAAAGTTTCTACTTTCCAAAACTTAAATCTTGGTATGTATCTAGTATGCATTTAGTGCTTTCATGTGCGATCTTTTGTCAGGTTTCATTTGTTTGTTTACGATTTTGCATAATTAGGTTTTTAGGCCTAATTAGACTAGGGTTTAACAAATTAATCAATAAATTCTAAATTTCCTTATCATTCCAAGTGACACCAAAACCTGACAGTTGAGTCCTCTTGCAAAAGTTGTGATTCAACTCAGTTTAATGTCCTTGAATGTATGTAGTGAAAGGAGGACCTAATTAAGCTACCAATTATCTAATCAAACCCCCTCTTTTTCTACATTAAATTTTGGTGAACTTGTGTTTTTTTTGAACTTGCATCTTGCTAAGTGTTGTAAATCAGATTTACATTCATACTTTCATTTTCATCATCCTACATTTGAAAATCTTGCATAATAATTGAAAATTTTGAAAAAATCAAGCATCCAAGGCTTGCATTAAGGCATAGTTTGCACTATTTTATTGCATATCATTTAAATCTTTGATATTTACATCAGATATGAGATAAATTGTAGCATTTCATAATTTCAAGACCTTTCACCTTGCATTTGCATATCTCATTTGTTAGGGCCTTGCTTAAAATTATGCATTTTTCATATAACCTAGTCCTTGCAAAAGCTAGGGTTTGTAGTTAAAATTGTGTTTCATATTTTACTACTCCTTTGAACACTCTTTCAAATCTAATCTTGGACTGTAGTGTGGTTGCATTGTAAGTTTTTGCATCTTTAGTACATTTACATTGAAAAAAGTGGAGAAATTGAGCATTCTAGGTGCATATACAAAAATAGTTTTGCATTTGCTTCCTTGCATATGTTCTAAATATCTTTCAAATCAGATCTTGCACTCATTTTCCAACATACACTCAATAGTCCTTTGAAAATTTGACATCATTTAATGCTCTAGATTAAAAATTGACATATTTGCTAAATTACAGATTGTGTATTTCAACACTAAGGGTTGTATACACTTCCTACAAACAAACTTACAAATCTTACCATGTTGTGTAGTAC
Organism: Cunninghamia lanceolata; assembly: GCA_027924645.1. Classification (NCBI taxonomy): domain Eukaryota; kingdom Viridiplantae; phylum Streptophyta; class Pinopsida; order Cupressales; family Cupressaceae; genus Cunninghamia; species Cunninghamia lanceolata. The sequence goes on from BSBN01000627.1 coordinate 4,871,907, forward strand.
TTTTTTCATCTTACCCACTTTGTTTGCTATGGACCCTATGTGTCTTTTAGTACTCACTTCCCTCAAACAAGTGTTTAAGTGTGAAATAGTCTCGCATACATGGCTTCTTATTGAAAAAACAATTCTAGGTTCCCTTCTAGACCTTATATGAAAAGAAAGACCCTTAAACCTGAAATAGTCTTTACACTTCATGATAGAAGAATTGGAAACATTGAAGGACCTCTTTACATCACAGTGAAGGTAATGGAGACTCCTATGGATGGAGCCCTTATTGATCATAATTGTATGACTAATGTGGCTATGGAAGAGTTCCTTTATTCACATGATTTGATAAAAGAATCTTATGAACCCATGGACATGATGACAAAAATACATACTAGAGATTTTATTCCTACTTTTGGGAAGATATATTTGTTGGTTATAGTATTTAACAAAGCCATGGAATAATTATTTGGTGTCATCCCTCCTTCTAACCTCTTCCGTATAAAATTAGGTCATCCACTCAACAATTCACAAATTCTTAAAATTTCCTTTACATGGACAAATACACACTATTCATCATAATACATGGCAACCTATGGTTACTCAGAAGAACTTTACTCTTGATTACTTTTGGCCATGACATACTGAAGAACCTAAACCATGAAGAGACCAACTTTTCTTTGGATATAGATGATACAAAGCAAGATTACTATCTAGAGTTGCCGGACCTTCTATTAAACAAATGACAAGTGAAGAACAACCCGCATTAGAAGAACCTCCTAGACCGAAAGGTAAAGGACTCTATTATGAGGCTCCTCCCCTGCCATCCTTACAAGGATCGAGAGGCACTCGTAGAGAACAAAGCACTTCATCAAGGCCAATCAAATATACACTAGCTTCCTCCTTTGAAATGTCAAAAACTATGGAAAATCACAACAATCCTTTTGACAACATCACTAATAAAATGAAAAGGAATAGGAAAGCAAGAGAAAGAAGGAAGAGAAGACAAGCTTTTGCTTGACAAAATACACCTCAACAAGAAAAAATTCCACCACCTAACATTGAATCAAACAAACAAGAGCTTAAAAAAGAAGAATTTATGGATAATGACAAAAGTTGGGCAATCTTACCTTATGAACCTCTCTCCTCTGACATTCAAGATTGGGAAGAGGATGGTTTTCTCTACGAAAACCACTAGTTCAGTTGTGTAACATGTAAGTATTTCTATCCCTGGTGGCCACCTTTTTCATAGCATAGTTTGCTCGTTTACATGGCCTCTCCTCTTGTGTTGTGTTCCCCTGTGATGTGTTATGTGTTGTTTAGGTATCTTGGGATGACCCTTGATACTCTTGTAAGGTAAAGGATACAAGGAGACTACCTCTGTTGTGACCATTCTTCTATTTGTTCCATCATTCTTCTATCATTGCCTCTCCTCTATTTTATTGTTGCATGTCATGCCTTAAGGGCATAGAGTTGCAGTTGATGTCTTGGTGGCATCCTCCTACATGGTGTTCCTAAGGAACTTGTTCTCCTCTCTCATTTTATTGTTTACCTTCTTCAATTGATTCTATATAGTTAGTAGATGACGAAAAAACAAACAAATAATTGATACGAACCGCATGTCCCTTCAGCGAGAAAGCAAGAATGGACCTAGTCCATACATGACAATGAGGTTGATATATATTTGATGCTTGACTAGTAGAATCACTCAGTGTGATGCATCGTGTTGTCTTATCTTTTCTAACAAACCATTGCAATACATCTGCTCCATGCACTTTGGATTGTCTTGTATCTCACCTTGTTACACTCAGTTTTTGAAGTGCCTGCAGTATAATCCCAATGGCTATACTCAGATTTGAACCCATATGTGTGTTGGGAATTAAGGTGTCTCAACCTTTGCAAGTTGTTGAAAATATTTATTTATAATTACTCATTTTCTCGTAATTATTTGGAAATTGTTATAATGTATTTTATTTAATAATTGTGCTCCACCAAAATGGGGCATGGGATTTCCAAGGTGGCATCTTTTCCATGTGTTAGCATCTTGTGGTGTGTTGTAAGGTGTCATCAGAAGGTTTATTTATAGTAGATTCTTATGACAGAATCTTATGACATGTAAGAGCATGATTATAGGGAGTTACTAATTGTGAACTGGGAATCTTGACCAGCATTATGATAGTTTATGACGTATGTCATAGGCATCTTTCTAAAGGAGGTAAATGCTATATTTTGGGTTCCTAAGTTAGTGGGTTGACTATGAAAACATATGACAACATCTTACATGTGTAAGGAATATTCTAATAATAGTCTAGAAGCCCAAACTTAGCCTTGGCATTGGAATTTTATGTCATGGAAATGTGGGTTGTATGGAATTTTTACCATGGTATTTTTGAACCTTGTTTGGGCCCATGGTAATGACTTATGGTTGTATTGTGGGCCCCCATGAGTCTATATATTGAGGGCTTGAGATGGAGGCATTGAGGAGTGTTTTATGCAGAGTTATTCTGTCAGTTTTTCCTCCTAAGGAGCAAGATGTAAATCTCCATGTTAAGGCTTTGAGCCTGCAAGTGTATTGTAACATGTTTGTTGTTGTAGATTAATACATTGGTTCAATGCTTTGGATTGTGGGTTTTTTTTACCCAAAAGGGTTTTCCCCATGTATATTGGTGTCTCTTCTCTTCTATCTATTTTTCTTCTATTCTTCTTCTTTCATATTCTTAAAGTGTTAATTTACATGCCGTTATGCTGCCAAAATTTACTTAGATCTGTAAGCTACATTATCTTTCCTCTAAGGGTTAATCTGATGGGAAGTCAACTATGTCTATTTCCACTTTGAGGGCATAGTAGTACGTACTAGTATCAACTTAATATAGGATACTAGAAGGTGCATACTGGGTTCTCTTTCCCTTTCAATTGGTATCAGAGCTTAAGGTTGTTCCATGGATTGCATGTGCTTGTACGTGCTTGCATGTGAGTTGCATGTACTTTCATGTTGCTTGCATGTGCTTGTATGTGTTTGCATGTTCTTGCATGTGAGTTGCATGTAATTGCATGGACTTGCTAGTTGCTTGCATGTGATGGATTCATGGTGTTTAAAGTTCTAGGTATTTCTTCTATTGTGATTTCTTAGCTTGGAAAGCTTGAGGGAATCTGTAGGAAGGAATTGGTTGATTATTAATCCTTGTTTGAGTGGAAGTATTGCAGTTGATCTTGTTTTTAGGGTACAACAGACATTTGAAGGATGGAAAAGATGGAGTCTAATGGAGTTGATCATGTGGTTACATTTAATATGATATCAATCTGGAGCTCTTATTTGATAGTATGAAATAACCCTCATGCATGGTGGTTATGTTCTTTCATTCTATGGTCATTTGCAGCAAAGTATTCATGTTGGGTGTTTGTTCTTGGATCCATGATCACATGGAGAAACTTGGGTTGTCATGACTATGGTTTGGTGTGCTTATGTTGGGTGCTTGGTTTTAATCCTTGGCATTGGAAGGCATTGTTTTGTTAACCTTGAATGCATGTAGGCTATGGAGTTGATCATTCGATGATCTAAAAGCTTCTAGAACAACCTAGCTCCTCTGTATGCTTGTACATGGTGGTTGTGGAGTTGGCCTAAAAGTGGGCCTGAAGTTCCTGGACCTCTACTTCATTTTGGTTGGTTGTACTTGCATGTCTCAGTTTCATATTGATTTAATCTGAGGGTTTTATAGATTTTCCATTCAAATTCTATGGTTATGCTTATCTGTGTTATTCCATTATTCTAGTTTAACTATTTTGGTGGTTTTCAGACTTGTGGGTCTTCCAGATGATAAGTGGATATGGATTTACATGTATGTCAGTGACATGGTGGTTTTGCAGGTTTTACACAATTAATCAAAACTTGTGGTTTTGTAGATCTGCAGACAAACTATGTTTTAGATTATGATTCCTTGGGGGTGTTTCTAGATATAAGATAGTTGGAGGTTTACATGTATGCTTCGTGCATGATGTGAGGAGGTTTGTATCTTTCTCAGTGTGGAGATGTTGGTATGTGATTAGTCACTCACCATTTCTATAGTATATGCTGGATGGGTTCCTTGACTTTGGTTACTCATATGTTGACTTGTTTGGCAAATTGAATCTAGTGATGATTTGGTGTTTGAGTCTTGAAGTCTACAAGTTGTCTTCTTTGATATCTCAATTTGCAGGTTACTAATGTAATGATGAGTTTGCATGTTACATTTGTTTTGGATCTTTGACTTATGTAGTTTGTGGATTAGCTACCCATTAGTTACAGTGGGATGACTTGAATGTGGACTGTCTTTATCCATGAGATTGATTTAGTGTTTATGCAGACTTTGTTAGTTGGCCTTATCTGTGGTCATTTGTACATTGGTATGTTGCATTGGAATAAGAGGATGGATGATTAGAGTGCCTGGATAGTCAGTTATTGGTACTTATAGAATGTTTATCATGATGTCATGGATAGCTTGGTTACACAGTTTAGTGTGAGCTTTTGACAGTGATGGTTTTATCTTCTTGACTTGGAGATCTTGGTTCTACTTTATTCTTTTGTGTTCCTGGTATTACACAGGTTAATTATTAGATTGTATTAGAGCCATGGATGATCTTCATTGAGAGGATGGTTATCATAATGCCTTGATAAGCTCAGTATCACAGTTTCAGTGGGAGCTTCAGCAGTGTTGTGGATTTATCACTTGGTGATGGATGATCTTCTACAATGGTTGTAGGTGTCATGGTAAGGCTTTTGGATTATGATCCTTATATGCTATGAAATTATTTTGACATCTTGAGTTCCATTGTTAGAGGATAGTTATCTTCATGTGATTGAAGATGGTATTATGCCATGATGGATTCTTGTTTCTAGATTGAAGTTTTGGCATGATGGTGCCCCTTTGGCAAGATATATTCATTGGAGTAGGTAGTGATCTCCTAGGTGGAGATGCTAGATCATGATTTCATGTGTGTTCTTGGATTTTATAGATGTGTAGTGGGAGATTTGATAGTGGTTTGGTGAAGTTCTCTTTGGTTTTGAGTATTAATCATTTGCTTGAAGCTTCATGATTTTGTAGGATGCATTTGAAGTTGGCATGAATTGGTTAATGGATGCTCATGGATACTAGAGAGATTTGAGGAGAGGCTGGAAATATCTTGTTGTGAGGATCATGTGTTGGAATGGTGAAATTTCAGCAAAAAGACCGAGGAAGCTTTCACATGGGTATGGACATGAGTTCATGTGTGAACTTGAGAGGAGATTGTTCATGGAGAGAGTCTATGAGGCTTGGTGTATGTTGGTGGATCATTCTCATTCCCCACTCTCAGTTCATTTGGTAGAAAATGATCTGATAGGTATTGCCCATGTTCTTTCAGATTCATTTTGTTTTATGCTTTTATTTCTCATGGATATGGATCTTGAGCTATAGTTTTAAGTTCTAGAGGGTTCATTTGAGGATTGCTTGACATGGTTATCTCCTTAGGTATATGGTTTGATTTATGAGAAGTTTTGGAGATGTTAGTGGGTTGTATTCCTATTTTTGGAATGGATTTTTCTTTGAGTTTGATCTTCTTTGGTTAGAAGCTTCATCCATTCTAGTTATATGAGATTGAATAGTTGGGTGTTGTTAAGGCTTTTCAGTTGGGGTTTTGTTAAGGAGATCATACTTGGCACAGCTTAGCACTTGGTGGTGTTGGTATAAAGACATGATATGGTTTACAATTTCTCTTTATGGTCTCATATATCTTCCTAGAGGTTCTTATTCATCTAGTATAATCATTGGGTTTGTGGTCATCTATTGTTGTTGTACTTTATTGTTTTTTAGCAACAGTATGTGTTTTTTTAATCTATATCATTTGAGATGTGGAGGACTTGGGAGAAGTGGAGGAGATCAAAGGTGAAAGAGTGAGAAGAAAACTGTTTGTGGATGTATGCTCTATTTTGCAACAGTTGGTTGCAGTTTGCAGATCATTGTGATTGTGATTGTTCTTTGTATTACATGATTTGATTTAAGCCACACTTTTATGTAAGTGTTGATTGGTAGACATTGTGTTGCTTTGGTTGACATTTCTCATGCAGTTTGATTCCTAGGATCTATGCATGTCTTTGGTAGATTGTTGTTCATTAGACTGTAGTATCAAGGGTCTTCAGATTTTTGCACATCAATGGTTTTGGTGTGTTTGTTATCATGGAAGATGGTAACTTTGAGAAAGATAGTGGATTATACAAGGATGAGAGTTGCAATATGGGCTAGATATGTCATATGCAAAAGTTCTATCAATGGTGAGTTTTTTAGTTAGATGTAAACAACTAGCTGTGGTTGTTATTCTAACTATTCTGGAGCATTCATGCTTGATCTTGTTTTGGAGGAAGTTTGGACTTCAGAGTTGTGTTCTGGTAACAGGTTTGAAGTTGGATACATTGATGTGTCTATGTGACATTTAGTGTTTCATCATGGTTTTGGCTTTTTAATCTTTTGTTATGTTGGTGATCACTTGGAAGATGTTGCAGGTGCTCTTGTAAAGCTTGTGAGCATAGTGGAGTTCAGTTAAGACAGTATGGTAACCTTGGTGGTTCACAAATTAGTTGTGTTTCTATTTTTCTCTTGCAAGGTGTTCATCAAGTGGGAGAATGTTGGGAATTAAGGTGTCTCAACCTTTGCAAGTTCCTAAATTTATTTATTTATAATTACTCATTTTCCCATAATTATTTGGAAATTGTTATAATGTATTTTATTTAATAATTGTGCTCCACCAAAATGGGCCATGGGGTTTCCAAGGTGGCATCTTTTCCATGTGTCAGCATCTTGTGGTGTGTTGTAAGGTGTCATCAGAAGGTTTATTTATAGTAGATTCTTATGATGCGAAGAGCATGATTATAAGGAGTCACTAATTGTGAACTAGGAATCTTGACCAACATTATGACAGTTTATGACATATGTCATAGGCATCTTTCTAAAGGAGGTAAATGTTATATTTTGGGTGCCTAAGTTGGTGGGTTGACTATGACAACATATGAAAGCATCTTACATGTGTAAGGAATATTCTAATAATAGTCTAGAAGCCCAAACTTAGCCTTGGTATTGGCGTTTTATGTCATAGAAATGTGGGTCGTATGGATTTTTGCCATGGTATTTTTGGACCTTGTTTGGGCCCATGGTAATAACTTATGGTTGTATTTTGGGCCCCCATGAGTCTATATATTGAGGGCTTGGGACGAAGGCATTGAGAAGTGATGTAGAGGTAAACGCAACGGGAGCTTACAAATGGGAAGGAGGAGTCACTAACACAACCAACATGTTATAATACCTATCGGCTTATCATCATCATCATATTTCTTACTAACACAGATAGCATCATCATATTTCAGACGAGCATGAAACATCCTCCTGCTAACTACTGTTCACTTCCTTATCGCCTTTCACCTTTCGCCTGTCAGCAGCATCATCATGTTCGGCAAGCGCAAACATCCTCCTGATGTTCACTGTTCATCCTACCGCCAAATTCTACCTTCATCATCATGATGTTCAGCATCACCTTCATTAGCAGGATATAAAATATCTGGTTGCCTCCAAATATCCTGATGACGACAACTTCAAGCACCTTTCCCTCGATGCTTACGTCACCCTGATATCCGACTACACAAACAACAGCATCATGATATGACTTATCTGGTCATATTGAAACATCTTGATGATGTTAACCCAACTTTATGCCGATGCCAAAACACTTAGCGACAGCAGGATAAACTTGCATAGGGTGATATTCACAATATCCTGATGACGATGATGTCACATGCACCTGATGATGATGTCAATGCACCTGATGATGATGTCATCCGGATATAAGATCCTTATATCCTCCGCAGCATGATAATGAATATCCGGGTGATCTCTTAATATCCTGATGATGACCTTTCCGGTCCTTAGCCAAAAAAAATGATTTTTCCTCCCGCATACGATAGCGATATGCGGACGATGGATACACACGAAAGATGATCCTGATGACGATATACACACTGAGTATATATCCAACTTATATCATCCTGATGCACTTGCAACATACAATCTTCATCAGCTTCATAACCCGATCCGGATAGCGATATACTCACAGATGTCGATGCGATTCACTCCGTCTGGAAAAGCACATGCAGACCCCTGTATATCCATCAGCTGCATGCAAACTCACAGAACCGCACAATTTCACAAAGAAAATATGATGATCAGGCTGGATCACCTTCAGATCAAAACTTAAAGTTTTATCTTCCTAACCCTAGCACATGAGGATGCTAGGTTGATTCACAGCATGCTACCAACTGGTCTCTCAAACAATGAAATGCATAAATAGAAAACTAAAATGCAACCTAAACTATCATACATGACCATTCCACCGATTCACAGAATCAACTGGTGGAAGGGTTGAAAGAATCCATCAACTTGTAATCAGAACAGAAATCAAAACATAAACAACTGATAAACCAGATAATGCAATTGATGAGATCTTATTCAAATGAAACACAAATGTCCTGAACAATGTTTCACAATGTCTGGACTGATCTCTGGAACTCACTCAATCACCCGTACAACATAACACAACTACTACTCTGATATGATATGATCTCTAATATGATATGATACGATACCAAACCCTACTGATCTGAGTTATTTATAGCAATATCCTACGAGTACTACCAACTCGATTCCCAGCGGCTGGGAGCTTCCAAGCGGCTGGGAGAGGACAGCTCATACTACCTGATCACGAACTCTAACTACCTGCACACTCTCCTAGGCTGATCTAATACATATGCATTGGTCTAATGGACCTTATTACATTATGAAATCAAACATGCTAAAAATAGACTAATGTCCTGTCATGCGGACAATAAACCTATATCCTGTCTTGTAGGGGTGCTCCTGTACCATACTCCCCAGAAGAAGAAATCTCAAGTCCACTTGAGATGAGAGTATGAAGATCTACACCATGTTTCTAGATCTGCTCTTCAGTCATCCATACTGCTTCAGAATTAGGTTTTCCCTTCCAAGAGACTAGATACTCCAAGTACTGTTTGTTTCGGGTCTGTTTGACCACTCTGGTGTCCAAAACCTTCTGCAACTGTGGAGGATCATGCTTGGGAATGTTATCATTGACTGTATCCTGTAGGAGTTCCTGATCTGCATCTGGATAAGACTTGTATGGAGTTAAATCACATACATTGAATATAGGGGACAAACCAAGATCAGGTGGGAGTTGTATCTCATAAGCATTCTGTCCATGCTTGTGCAAGATCTGACATGGTCCAACTTTTCTCTGCATGAGTTTAGTATATTTTCCCTTAGGAAGTCTGTCCTTCTTCAAATGAACCCATACCAAATCTCCAACATCAAACTGTACATCTTTCTTCTTTTTATCAACATATTCCTTATACTTCAAGGTGGTTTGCTGCAGTTGGGTCTTGACTTGATCATGAACCTCTTTTATGGCTTCTGCAAAAGATTCTCCTTCTGCACTAACAGGGTCTACTGTAGGTAGATCTCTCAATTCCAAAATTCCTCTTGGATGCATACCATAAACTGTCTGAAAAGGTGATTTCCCTGTGCTCCTATTGACAGTATCATTATAGGAAAATTCAGCTTGAGATAGAATATTATCCCACTTTTCTCCATGTTGTTTTGTCAAACATCTAAGCAAATTTCCTAAGGAACGGTTCACTACTTCAGTCTGTCCATCCGTTTGAGGATGATATGCAGAGGAAAAAGACAAATTTGTTCCAAGTTTCTTCCAAAGAGTTCTCCAGAAGTGACCAATAAACTTCACATCCCTATCTGACACTATACTTAATGGCAATCCATGGATTCTGACAATCTCCCTGAAAAATAAATCTGCAATGTATGAAACATCAGCAGTGGTTTTGCATGGCAAGAAATGTGCCATTTTGCTAAATCTATCCACTACAACAAAAACACTGTCAAATCCTTTCCTTGTCCTTGGTAAACCCAAGACAAAATCCATACTTATGCTTTCCCATGGTCTGGAAGGAATGGGTAAGGGCTGATATAAACCTGCATTAGTTGACCTGCCTTTAGCTTTCTGACATATCACACATGTCTCCACAAACTTTCTGACATCTGATTGTAAATTAGGCCAAAAGTAATGTCTCCGGACAAGATCAAGAGTCTTATCTAGACCAAAATGACCTGCCATAGCTCCACAATGTTTCTCCTTAATGATGTTTAACCTCATAGAACACCTTGGAATACATAACTGTCCACCTTTGAACAACAATCCATCCTGAATCAAAAATTCAGAGAATTCAGCATGATATTTCTCTCCAAAAGAAGTACATACATCATATACCTCTCCAAAATCTTCATCAGTCTGATACATGGTCTTTAGTGAATCAATGCCAACACTTTCTAATTGAATCTGGTTGACTGTTAGAACTCTCCTGCTCAAAGCATCTGCAACTTTATTCTTGACTCCTTTCTTATGCTTCAATGTAAAAGTAAAAGCTTGTAAGGTTTCGACCCATTTCATGTGTCTATGGTTCAACTTTTCCTGGCTGTTTATGAAACTCAGAGCCTGGTTATCTGTGAATACTATGAATTCCTTTGGCATCAAGTAATGCCTCCATTTCTTGAGTGACTGGACTAAAGCATACATTTCCAAATCATATGAGGAATACCTCTTTTTAGCATCATTGAGCTTCTCACTGAAAAATGCAATAGGTCTACCTTCTTGGCTGAGTACTGCTCCAATGGCCATGTGACTGGCATCACATTCCACCTAAAAGATTTTGTTAAAGTCTGGAAGTGCAAGGACTGGCTGCTGTGCCACCTTCTTCTTCAATGTTTCAAAAGAATCATCTGCTCCTTGAGTCCAAACAAATCTGCACCTCTGTCCTCCTTTGATGGTATCAAGCATGGGTGCACAAATATGACTAAACCCTCTTATAAACTTCCTGTAGAAGGTTGCTAACCCATGGAAACTTCTGACATCATTCATAGTCTTTGGGGTTGGCCAAGACAATATGGCACTTACCTTCTCCTTATCCATTTGTAACTTTCCTTGTGAAATGACAAAACCCAAATATGTGATCTCCTCTTGCATGAACAAATACTTATCTAAATTTATCATCAGCTGCTCTTCATGTAACCTCTTAAGAACCAAATCTATGTGTCTGAGATGTTCTTCTTTTGTGTTGCTGAAAATCAGAATGTCATCTAGATATACTATGACAAACTTACCAATGAACTCTTTCAAAACCTCATTCATCAACCTCATAAAAGTACTAGGTGCATTAGATAAACCAAAAGGCATAACCTTCGACTCATATAACCCTTCATTAGTTTTGAATGCTGTTTTCCATTCATCTCCTGGTCTAATCCTGATCTGATGATATCCACTTTTCAGATCTATTTTTGTAAAATACTTAGCACCTCCCAAACAGTCAAGTAAATCCTCTATCCTAGGGATTGGAAATCTATACCTGATTGTGATCTTGTTAATAGCTCTGGAATCTGTGCAAAGCCTCCAAGTACCTTCCTTCTTTGGTGCTAGTACAGCTGGTACTGCACATGGACTTAAACTTTTCCCAATCAGACCTGAATCCAATAATTCTTCAATTTGTCTGGCTACTTCTGCATTCTGTTCTGGAGTTAGCTTATAGGCTGCCTTGTTTGGAAGTGTTGACCCTGGAATTAAGTCTATGCAGTGACTGATATCCCTTACAGGTGGTAGGGATCTTGGCATTCCCTCTGAGATGATACCTTTGTACTTATCCAATAGCTCTTGGATAGCTGGGTCTATGAACCTTTGCTTTTTCTCTTCCTTGACTTCTTGCTGCTGTTCTTTATTCACCCTCATACATGGAATTAGGGCATATGCAACTGCACCTTCTGCTGCTACTTCTTTCATGAACTGTTTACCTTCCATCAGCATTACCTTCACCTCTTTTCCTTTAGATTTCTCCTCTTTCTCTGTTAATGGTAGTAACGTTATATCCTTACCATCTTTATTGATTTTATAGATGTTTCTAACACCATCATGTTGTGCCTTCAAATCATACTGCCATGGTCTACCAAATAAAAGATTGCAAGCATCCATCGTGGTAATATCAAACAACAACTTATCCTTATATGCTCCAATTTGAAATTCTACCCAAGCCTGCTCTTCTACAGTTGTCTGCTGACCTTGGGTAAGCCATGAGACTTTATATGGGGATGGGTGAGGCAATCTCCTAAGCTTAAGCTTTGTCACCATTTCTTCAGACACAAAATTTTTAGTAGAACCAGAATCAATCAAAACTTTACATGCCTTACCTCCTGCTTTGCAAATAGTCCTAAAAAGAGACTTTCTTTGAGGGGATTCTTTGTCAGGTACCTTCATGGTAGTCACTGTTCTTCTCATCATTAGAGACTCTCCACTTTCTGGGTATCCATAATTATCAGGAGCATTCACACTCTGAAAATCATTAGAGCCTGCCATACTTTGATTATCAGGTTCTTGGATCAGATTTGTTCTCCTTTCTCCTGTTGAGCTTGTGGCCTTTCCTGGACATCTGCTGGCTATATGGCCTTCTTTGTTACAGTTATAACATCTGATGGATCCTCTGCCCTGGGATCTTCCTCTGAAAGGTCTTCTACCTCTGAAGTTTCCTTGCTGACCATAATTTTCCCTCTGGTTCTGACTATTGTTTCCCTTACTATTTTCATGACTGGATTCTCCTTGATATCCATGTCCATGTCCTCTACCTCTAAAAGGACCTCTTCCACCCCTTTGTTGTCTTCCTATTCCTCTATTGTGTTGTTCTTGTTTTCTCTTTAACTTCTCTTCCACTTTCAATGCCAACTGAAAGCATTTCTGAACTGTATCTGGATTATGCAGACTTAAATCTTCCTGAATGTTGAACCTCAATCCATTAAGGTATCTGGCTACCTTCTCTTCTTCACTTTCCTTTACCTTTGTTTTCATACAAAGTTTCATGAATTCTTGTATATATGAGCTGACATCTAGCTCCTTCTGCTTCAGGTTTTGCTTCCTCTTGTGTAATTGGATACTGTAATCCAATGGGACATAAGCTTCCTTTACTAATGCCATCATATTCTTCCATGTAGTGACTCTACGCTTTCCTTCCTGTACTCTATCATCTTGGACGAAATTCCACCATGTCAAGGCAGCTTCTTTCATTTTTGACTGGGCTATTTTCACCCTCTATTGTTCTGGTATATCCTCTGTTTCAAAGAAATTGTTCAAGCAGTCTATCCACTCCATCACTGAATCAGGTTCCATCTTTCCTGTAAACACTGGCAAATCTAGTTTCACATCCATGGTTCTCCTCTCCATGGTCTTGAGGGCATTCAACAGTGGTCTCTGGTCTGCAGGAACGACCTCCTCGTTCCAACTAGGGATCTCTTCTTCTTCCCTATCTTCTTCTCTACCAGAACCTACTCTGCTCCTCAACTTCGCTAACTCATCCTTCAATTCCTGATTCTGAGCCTTCACGACCTTGCTCTCTGCAATCTGTTTCTTCACCAGAACTGCCAACTCAACGTTGGTCATCCTTGCCGGAACCTTAGATGTTCCTTCATCACCTGACATCCTGCTATATCCTTATCTTTTCCAGAAGATCCTTCCTTTGCTCTGATACCACTATGATGCAGAGGTAAATGCAACGGGAGCTTACAAATGGGAAGGAGGAGTCACTAACACAACCAACATGTTATAATACCTATCGGCTTATCATCATCATCATATTTCTTACTAACACAGACAGCATCATCATATTTCAGACGAGCATGAAACATCCTCCTGCTAACTACTGTTCACTTCCTTATCGCCTTTCACCTTTCGCCTGTCAGCAGCATCATCATGTTCGGCAAGCGCAAACATCCTCCTGATGTTCACTGTTCATCCTACCGCCAAATTCTACCTTCATCATCATGATGTTCAGCATCACCTTCATCAGCAGGATATAAAATATCCGGTTGCCTCCAAATATCCTGATGACGACAACTTCAAGCACCTTTCCCTCGATGCTTATGTCACCCTGATATCCGACTACACAAACAACAGCATCATGATATGACTTATCCGGTCATATTGAAACATCCTGATGATGTTAACCCAACTTTATGCCGATGACTTACACCGATGCCAAAACACTTAGCGACAGCAGGATAAACTTGCATAGGGTGATATTCGCAATATCCTGATGACGATGACGTCACATGCACCTGATGATGATGTCAATGCACCTGATGATGATGTCATCCGGATATAAGATCCTTATATCCTCCGCAGCATGATAATGAATATCCGGGTGATCTCTTAATATCCTGATGATGACCTTTCCGGTCCTTAGCCAAAAAAAATGATTTTTCCTCCCGCATACGATAGCGATATGCGGACGATGGATACACACGAAAGATGATCCTGATGAGGATATACACACTGAGTATATATCCAACTTATATCATCCTGATGCACTTGCAACATACAATCTTCATCAGCTTCATAACCCGATCCGGATAGCGATATACTCACAGATGTCGATGCGATTCACTCCGTCTGGAAAAGCACATGCAGACCCCTGTATATCCATCAGCTGCATGCAAACTCACAGAACCGCACAATTTCACAAAGAAAATATGATGATCGGGCTGGATCACCTTCAGATCAAAACTTAAAGTTTTATCTTCCTAACCCTAGCACATGAGGATGCTAGGTTGATTCACAGCATGCTACCAACTGGTCTCTCAAACAATGAAATGCATAAACAGAAAACTAAAATGCAACCTAAACTATCATACATGACCATTCCACCGATTCACAGAATCAACTGGTGGAAGGGTTGAAAGAATCCATCAACTTGTAATCAGAACAGAAATCAAAACATAAACAACTGATAAACCAGATAATGCAATTGATGAGATCTTATTCAAATGAAACACAAATGTCCTGAACAATGTTTCACAATGTCTGGACTGATCTCTGGAACTCACTCAATCACCCGTACAACATAACACAACTACTACTCTGATATGATATGATCTCTAATATGATATGATACGATACCAAACCCTACTGATCTGAGTTATTTATAGCAATATTCTACGAGTACTACCAACTCGATTCCCAGCGGCTGGGAGCTTCCAAGCGGCTGGGAGAGGACAGCTCATACTACTTGATCACGAACTCTAACTACCTACACACTCTCCTAGGCTGATCTAATACATATGCATTGGTCTAATGGACCTTATTACATTATGAAATCAAACATGGTAAAAATAGACTAATGTCCTGTCATGCGGACAATAAACCTATATCTTGTCTTGTAGGGGTGCTCCTGCACCAAGAAGTGTTTTATGCAAGGTTATGCTATCAGTTTTTCCTCCAAAGGAGCAAGATGTAAATCTCCATGTTAAGGATTTGAGCCTGCAAGTGTATTATAACATGTTTGTTGTTGTAGATTAATACATTAGTTTGATGCTTTGGAGTGTGGGGTTTTTTACTCGAAAGGGTTTTCCCCATGTATATTGGTGTCTCTTCTCTTCTATCTATCTTTCTTCTATTCTTCTTCTTTCATATTCTTAAAGTGTTAATTTACATGCCGTTATGTTGCTGAAATTTACTTAGATCTGTAAGCTACATTATCTTTCCTCTAAGGGTTAATGTGATGGGAAATCAACTATGTCTGTTTCCACTTTAAGGGCATAGTAGTATGTGCTTGTATAGACTTAACATACGATACTGGAAGGTGCATATTGGGTTCACTTTCCCTTTCAATGTGTAGCCTTGGTTTCTTTGATGTGATCTCATATATGATTCATGCATAACTTTCATGTTTTGATTTGGTTTGTGTTGATCATGATGTTAGTCACAACAACAAGAAATAAAAGTTACACAAAAACCTTTATTTATCTTGAAAGATACAATAAATTCAGAAGGAATTTATGATCCCAAGTCTCCATGCATTAGTTCATAATGATCTAAAATTACTCAGAGGTTGATGTGTGTTACTATTTTCCATTAGGGGCCTTACTTATTCAAGCTCAAGTATCTGTATCCTGATATGTAGATCTTACTTTGTTTCCCTATTTATCTATGAATTCTCAACAAGTGATATCAAATCTTACAATATTTAATCAAATCATGCACATATTTATGTAAGTTTGATAAATTCTTCTATTTATCACTCTGGTTAAGATGATTCATGATTATTTTGATTAGTTCTTCTGATACTATCTTCAATTTACTCCAATTGAACTAATCCTTGCTTAATTTCACTTCTAAACTGTAAATTTGTTCAAATGATGTGCCTATAAACATGTATTTGTATGATTATTTTCATTATTTGTGATTACTTGTATGATATTTTCTATTCTGTATGCACTTTGTCTAAATATGCCTATGATCTTCATATATTTATAGTTATCGACATATTTCATGTTCTATTTTTCATTTATCTGTATATTTGCAGTTGTTGTAATGATTCAAATAAAATTTAAAGGAAATTGAACTAAATCTTTCTAAATTTACTAAAATTAATGAATCTTCAGTCATTGATCCACATATATCCTTGATACTGTCATGAAGAGAAGAAAATCAAACCATATTTTCACCAGTTCATTCCACAACTAGATATGATTGATGCGAATCTTCAAGGAAAAGATAATAACAACATTCACAAACTGAAATGCACTCCAAGTGATGCAACAATTCACATGAACATCAAGATATCATCCACAGATTATGCAAGATTTACAATTAGTTGTAATCATAAGTCTTCATCTTCATTAAGTATGTAAAAGGAGTATATATTTACAATTGACTTTGAGAATTGGCATGATATTCAACAATCGAATCTCAATTACGCTTCAAATCCTCTACTAGGTGCAATCTGCCTCCTTTTATAAAACAAAAAGGGGATGTGGTTACAACTGATCCAATGATTAGGATCCTCCAAGAATAATCAATGGTCCACATTGGTAGCACATGACTGCCAGTTGGCAATCACCGGTGGACAACAGTTGGTAGAGAATATTCTAGCATCTTTGACTTAGTCTTCCGTCCAGCTAGAAGACAACATAATTGGTGATGTCTTTTGTTTCTAGTTCATGTCATCTTTGTATGCAACTCTACAATTTCAGCCATTTTAGCTTTCTTTCTGCAACATCCATCCTTCTTCAAGTTTTGCATCTTTTGCATGTGAATTTGCAATTACAAACTTACAAAAATTAATCATAATCATTTGATAATCCTGTAGGAATTTATGCATAACATTAATTGTGAGAGGAAGTCTAGGAAATGGATATTAGGCTCTAGATGTGGACATCTAGATGTATTAGGATATGCGAAATGTCCATATGGATATGCCCATATGGCACCAACATGAAGGTCAGATCAACCACTGTTGATCAAAAATATGTTATCAATTTCTAAATCCATTTAGAATAGGTCAGGATACCCCTGCGGACATGTGGCACAATGTCATTGGTTGGATAGGAGCATGGATATTTGGAAAGTAATGATATTAGCAGCGTGAGTGCGAAATATCCATGTAGACAAATGTTCATGAGGCTGTGACATTATTAGGACATGGAGGTGGCATCCTTTGAGAACCGGCTATGTGTCACCATTTCGTAGTAGTGTGAGGAATCTTTCTTGCTAATAAGATTCTCCTACGACTATGTACTACCATCCAATCTTTAATAATTGTGGGGATATTGGGATATGGATATTAAGATAATATCTAGATAATAGGAAATGAGAAATATTTATACGCTTAAGGGTCTGGATGATGTCAACAAGACATATCCTAGTGTTCAATCAGGGTGATGGTGATGTCATTCGGATGTGGATCTTAAGATAACATCATGATGTTTTGAAACATAATATCCCCTATGGGTTAAAATCCAAGTGACGTAAGATCACTCAGGGTTCTCTATAGGACTAGGATAACGTGGTGTTATTAGGACATGGATACTTTGGTTGTGATGTTTAAGTTAATATCCAGATGCTATCCAATATCCATCTGCTTGACATTTAATTAACTGAGAGATTTAAATTTGACATCCAGATATTAGTGGGGTCAGGATTTTAAAATAAGATCCAGATGTTAAGAAATGTGAACATCCCTTTGACCTTTTGACCAAACTTTGACCAAGCATAACTTCTCTGTTTTAAGGAATTTCTACCTGATCCAAAAGACAAACCTACTTAGAATTTCATCCTCTATTATTTGACAGGCTTTGTGAGGGAGAATTCACACTTTGAAATTTTGATTCATAACTCAAGACCCGGATATGCCTAAGAACAAAACTTATGCATACTGACAGACAATGCTTCTACTACTACCGCCCAAAGCAAAGGGAAGCAAAGCAAGCTAAGAAAAGAAATAAAAAGTTGGGTCCCTATTTTGATAGGGAAAAATGGGGCATGTTGTGTAACCACACAACAATTAGTATCTTAGAAGAAGATGTTTTAACCTTATCTCTTGTTGATTATCTTAGCATATCTTATTAATGTGTTTGTAGGAACATTCAGTGATCATGGCACATGTCACCTTTGGGGGCATGGGCTTTATGAGAGCTCTTATTCCCTTGTGTGTTTTCATTCTATCTTAATGTGCTTGATATCGGTAAGTGACATCAACCACCTTAAGCTAGGGGCATATATAACACTATCCATCTTCTTATTTTGATACTAACAAAGTGTGTTTGTAAGACCTCTCAGTGAGGCGGGATGATGTATCTCCACCACGAGTGCACATCCTTATATCAATTGCAATCAAAAATCCCTCTCCGTGAAGCATGATGATGTATCTCTTGAACTAGTGTGTATCCTTTTATACAAAAGCCCTCATCATGTGGCGGGATGGTGTATCTCTTAAGCTAGTGCACATCCTTTTATTACAAAGTCCTCATCGGGAGGTGGGGTTGGATCTTGAGCTATCCTCCCTTAAACATGTTTTTGGTGGTTGTTGTGGCATAAGCCCAACCATCAAGTGTGCCTGTAGCATGTTTGAGATGGTGGGATTTAACAATAAGCTCCTTCCATCACCCATATTTTCCATGTTTAAGATGTATAGTATGTCTATGGCATGCTGTACGGTGCTCATGTATTCCGTGTGTCTTCCATTTGTTTTCCCCCCGGTGTACTGTGAAGGGTGTGGCGATGAGTCCCCCCTACACTTGGGTATTGTATTGCATGTTTTCCCCCTAGTGTAGTGTAAAGGATGTGGTGATGAGTCTCCCCTACACTTGGGTTTTGTATTGCATGTTTTCCACCTTGTGTAGCGTAAAGGGTGTGGTGATGAGTCCCTCCTACACTTGGGTTTGTATGGCATGTTTTCCCCCTTGTGTAGTTTAAAGGGTGTGGCGATGAGTCCCCCCTACACTTGGGTTTTGTATGGTATGTTTTCTCCCTAGTGTAGTGTAAAGGGTGTGATGATGAGTCCCCCCTACATTTTGGGTTTTATTTTATGTGCTTTCTAGATTTCATTTTATATATATGAAAAAGTTATGAAAATGTTGTATCAATGTATTCATTGTGTTTTATGTGATTGCTCTCATGTCTTCATCATGTTTTGCATGTCTTCAATACTATCTTCTCTATGTTTTGCATGCTTCTTACTATCTTCATTGTGTCTTGCATGTTTGCGATGTGTTTTCTAATGCTTACCTAAGATTGGGGGCTAGAAATAGTCCCTCAATCTTTGTGTATGCCTTAGCTTCATGTGCTTGGAGTGTTTGATGTGTTTTTGGACCGTACTTTAATGCATGTATGGTTCATAGGATCATACATACATTAAAGTGGGGGCTAAATGTTATGTCATAAATGTCCCCCTAGGACTTTTACCTCCTAAGTTTAGCTCTCGGGTCTCTCAGATTTAATCATGCATGTTAGAAATGAATCCTAAAGAAAAATCTCCTGAAACCCATGTCAAATGGGACCTAGGGGTGAACCTTAAACATAATCTAGACCCAAAATAGGCCACTAGACTTGGGCACCCACACCCTTGTCCTACCCTATTCTGTTGGGGTCCCAAATTCATATGCCAGCTTGTGACCATTAAAAGGTTTCCCTTGTCGGCATCTTAAGTTTAAATTATGAAATTTTAGCCGGAATGCATATATAAACATGTTTAGGACTTCATTTGTAAACTAGAAGATGATTTTGAGATTAAGACTAACTTATGATCATAGAGCATTCAAGGCATTCATTATGTTGCAGAATAGAATTGTGTTGTTGTTGTGTTTGTTGTTGCAAATTTAGCTTCATCTTCTCATGGTGTGAAAGATTTTCATCTCCTTGAGAGATACACCTCTGAGATGATATCTATTTGTGAGTCAATCTATCTACTTTATCATTATTTTTTCCTCTGTCCACCAAGGACACACACTCTCTATCTAGTAATGGTGTTGGAAGGCTTGAATGCCATTCTAGGGCTTGACTGAGGCAAGCTCCTAAACACCACAACCCCCAACCCCTCTCCTGTGATTGTAGGTGACAGGTGTCAGATCTTGTGGAGAGGAGTTGCAGGAGATTAGTGCAGAGCATAAGGATTCCAGATCTAAAGAAAGCAACAAAAAGTATCCCTAATTGGACAAGGGTGATCCCTCTTTTGTCCTCCATTTTATCACTATTAGACATATCTGAGCAAGGTATAGTCTACAATATATTTGGCTCCCAACCTCCAGAAAAAGTGCCACCTTGGACAAGGGTGATCTCTCTTTTGTCCCCAAAGTTTTTTGCTTTCCAAAACTTAAATCTTAGTATGTATCTAGTCTACATTTAGTGCCTTCCTATGTGAGCTTTTGTCAGGTTTCATCTATTTGTTTACGATTTTGTATAATTAGGGTTTTAGGGCTAATCAGACTAGGCTTTAACAAAGTAATCAATAGATTCCAAATTTCCTTATCATTCTAAGTGACACCAAAACTTGACAGGTGAGTCCTCTTGCAAAAATTGTGATTCAACTTAGTTTAATGTCCTTGAATGTATGTAGTGAAAGAAGGATCTAATTAAACTACCAATTATCTAACCAAACCCCCTCTTTTTATACATTACAATCCCTAAACACCATAACCCCCAAACCCCTTTTCTTCTTGTGTGCAGGTTATAGGTGCAAGATCTGGAGAAGTGAAGACACAAGAAGACTGAGTAAGGAAAAGGGTTTTGGGATCTAACAAAATTTTAGGAATATTCCCCTGCAGAAGACTTGGGCACCCATGAAATAGTCTTTCTGCCTTAATAGACATCAGATCCGACATCAGGAATGTCTCTATAAAAGTTATCTAGTTTGCAGTTTTTGAAGATTCCATCTTCCTAGACTTGGGCACCTATGAAATTGTCCTCTGACATTCCAGCTTCTGGGACATAGGTTTTGATGTTCCTTTGATCATTCTTGTGAAATTAGTTTCTATTTATCTACTATACAACTTGGGTTGTACTCAAATCTATACAAATATAGGGTTTAGTGCATTGATTGACCTAGGATTTGATAAAAGGCTTGATTAAATTAGATTTTTTCATAGCACTCCTGAGTAAAAGATCTGTAGCTATGTCCATCTCCATTTGGTAGTGATTTGGCTCGGTCTTGTCCTTGAATGTTATTGTGGAAGAGGGTTTGATCTAGTGTGCATGCTAATCTTCATCATTCACCTTTTTTTTACATAACACTAATCCCTTTATGATTAGTTTGACTTGTTCTTCTATTTTGATAAGCATTTCTGGTCTAATGTCGATCCTATCTTCTAGTTTATCCCAACTTATAGGATTCTGCATTTTCTACCATACAAATCTTCAAAAGGAGCCATTTTAGTAGTAGAATGGTAGGAGTTGTTGTAAGAAAAATCTACTAATGGAAGATACTCTTCCCATTTAAACTTCTGATTCATATATACATCCTTATCAAATCATTCATTATGATTCTAGAGCATATTTGTATTATCATTGTGTGTTGTTGTAGGTTTTGAAGTTATCATCTATCTCTCCTTATGAGTTGAAGAACATTCATCCTCCTAAGGGTTTCATCACATTAGGTGATATCATTGTTGTTCATCATCACTTGATTTCATCTCATTGATTTATGTTTAGCCTCTACTTTGCAAGGGCACACACTCTCTATAAAAAAATAGTGTTGGGAAGCTTGAATGCTATCCCAAGATTTAACTGAGGCAAATCCCTGTTATGTCATAAAATGTCCCCCTAGGACTTTAGCTCCTAATTTTAGCTCTCAGGTCCCTTAAATTTAATCATGCATTTTACAAATGAATCCTGAAGAAAAATCCCCCGAAACCCATGTCAAATGGGACCTAGGGGTGAATCTTAAGCATAATTAGGACCCAAAATAGGCCCTTGGTGTTGTGTGGTTACACAACATGCCCCATTTTGCTTCAGCAAAATAGGGACCCACATTTTGCTTGCTTTTCCTTGCTTTGGGCGGTATGGTAAAATTAGTATCAGATGCATACTAGGGTGACATCTTGAGCATGTCAGGACATCTTGATATATGTCCAAATTCTAAAGTTAAAATTTTCTATCATGAACCTTACCAGCTGAAAGAGTGTAAAATTTTAAGCAGGTTCAACTTTTGGATCACCTCAAAATTCCTTAGGAATAAAAAGTTGTGGTCAGTCAAAGATTGATCAATGGGTCAACCAGATGTCTGCATTACATAGTATCAAGATCTTAACTTAGTATTTGGTCATCAAATTTAAGAAGGCTCGGTGATCTCAATGTCACGTCGACATTAGTTAACATCTTGATCTTAAGTTAGTATCTCGATACTCATTAATATCCATATGTCAAACTTAAGAGACTTAATCGTTAAAATGTCAAAGCACGAGGATATTAGTTAATATCCTAATTTTATACAATATCTTGACTTTTGATAGTATCTGAATGTGAAATTTGGTCATCTGGTCCTTTGAACATCAAAGTGAGTGGATCTTATATAATATCTCAATCCTGCATAGCATCCCAATCTCGATGACCCCACATCATCTCGACTCAAGGAAGAATGATGAATCTACTTATGTCATCAGGATATTACCTAATATCTGGATTTTCACTTAGTATCTGAACGTGCTTAAACATCCTCATCTAGATGACACAATATTATCCTGATCAAACAAAAGAAATACATCCTACCTGCTTCATTAGTATATTTGACACACATGGATTTCATATTTTAATATCTTGATCCCTCAAAATATCCATACCTCACGTAACCAATGATATAGTGCCACATATCCACATACGCATCCCGTTGTCTCATGATGTCATTCCAAGCTTCATATCTAGATATCCCCCAGAATATTCTCTAGCTGTATATTCCTCATACATGAAATTTTTGCATTTAATGCAATAAAGCAGCCGTTAGAGTTTAAATTCAAAAGTGTGCCAATGGACACCTATGAAAATCTTGTTCCATCCTATTGAAAGAAGGTGTCAAATCATATTTTTGCCATTAATGTGCCCTAAAATAAAAAATTGCCTAAGTTAAAAGGGAATTTTCATGATCATAATTGATAACATTGCATTAGAAAATCCTAATTCCATTATTTAGAGCTTACGACAAATCAAAGCTGAAACAAAGAGTAGAATCATAGGAGAATGCTTCATTTAGAAAGGGTAAATCAGTTGTTGTTACATCAATCATAAGTTAAGGAAGCATACCAGGTATATATAAATCTTATCCCTTTGATCATTTTAAGAGTCATGCCCTAATCAAGTTGAGAAATAGTAAAAGGGAATAAATCGACAGTAATCATGCAATGTTTAATTCTAGTCTTGACATACAAATAAAGTTGTTATTACACTAACCATCAACAAGGATAAACTATTGTTTAAGCCTGGTGTGTTTGAATCACAAGATAAAATGTCTCATCCACAGATCGAAAAGTGAGATGCCGAGTTCAAAACACCCATGTTCCCTAGAATGCACAGTGTGTACTGTAAGTTAGGCAATTAGGAGGATACCCATTCAGATGGTATGTACATAGAAGAATTTAGAATGAGAATTGAGGCTGGGGAAGATAATCCTATTTTGCATAATATAGTAGCATCAGGCTTGTTCCATGTAGCTAGTTTTCGATACTCCACTGAAGATTTTGAGCTCATAGTAGAATGTGCACAAAACTATGACATTAACACTAGAAGGATGGAGAAAAATGAAAGTCTCTATGCTGATCTTTTAGTGGACGGTATTACAGAAATGCTCCATTTGCTAGTAACAGAGAACATGTATGTGCCTAATTTAGATGTCTTGGCCAAGGAATTTGAGGCCAATGATAAGAATTGCAGAAAGGTCATCTATCAAAGATGGAGAAGCCTAGATAATATAGCTAGGGTAGCAGCTAAAATGGCAGTGCATTTGTACAAGTTTGACTTCAATGAGGAAGTCCAATATATAATGTGTATGCTCAGTTGGATGAATAGCTTGATCAATTGCGGAACATTTGAACCATGTATGTTTGGGCTAATAAGGATGGTGGTGGAGTATAAGCTAGAGAATGCAAAGGTCTAGTGGGCTAAGATTATTAGTGACACCATGCATGATCAAATGATCAAATGGAAGAAAAACAAGATCTTAGTTTTTAGAATGACCTCATATCTTGTGTATGCCTATACAACAAAAGGGACATTTGATGGATTACAAACTATGGGAAAGTTGGGAAAGTTGCCTAATGAGAATACTCCTTGGGAGTATTATCCCCAATGAGAAAGGAGATTATCCATATAGAATTACAAACTTGTAAACGATGCTTTCATAATACATATAGTTAGACTTATGGATGGGGACAAAGCTAAGAGATTCTTCGTTGGTGCCACAGAAGCAATCAATAAATATGGCTCATGGTTCATCCAAGCCAAGACTTATTTATATATCAAGATGGAGGGGTCAGCGGAAAACCTTATATGTTGCCAAGATATCCTTTATATAAAGTGGTGTTATGAGGCAATAGTTTCCTATATTTGAATTGTCCAAAGTCAAAGAAGCAAGCCCTTATAGAAAATTTCCCACTAATATCAACTGGTTCCTTGTTGGATCTATGGAGAATGCAAAGAAGACAAAGACAGATTTGAAAAGCTTGAATTTAAAGTTGTTTCCTCTGGCCAGAGACTATGATCCATATCAAAGGATAGAGGAAAGATTCAACAAGAAATATAAGCACAGTGTCCATCTTGAAGACTACTGGGTAGATTGTGATGATGATCATGAGGTAAGAAGAAGATAATACCAAAGATTAACTCCGGGCCAGATGAGGACCATAGGAAAACTTGAGGTACCACCTCAAATCAAAATAGATGATGATGACCTCATGGATCAAGAATATAAGAGAAAAAGGTACATAATGATATAATATCCTCTCCAGACATCAAACAAAAAGAGGAAACATCCATTGATGTCCTCACAACCATAGTCATGGAAAGAACTAAGAAACTAGGTTGACAAGAAAATCAATGAATTGAAAAGAAAAGGTATTGTAATTACCTCTGATAAGAAGAAGATGAAAGAAAGAGAAGAACTAGGCTTTGATGATTTCCTAATAAGGAAGAGGCAATTTTAGGAAGCAAAAGCAACAAAACCTAGTTCATATAGAGCTACAAAACAACTCACTAGCAAGGGAATTTCATTGGTATATAGGCCACCCTCGCCTCCTAAGGACACCCCACTAAAAGCTATTGCTATATCTGCACCCAAAATAGTTGCAGCACAGGGGGAGACTTCAAAATATGTAGAACAAAGCCCAGTAAGGACTATTGTTGACGAGGAGGACACTGAAGATGAAGGAGAGGGGATACATCTTCAAATATTAAAGATAAAAAGATATGATTTTCTATAGGGTGTAAAGGTCCCAAGGCACTCCAGATATCAGAGTCCACACATGAGGGGTACTCTTTCACCAAAAAAGGTAGTAGTGTCTGGATTAGCTGAGCCGATTGAAAGTGTAGTTAAGGGGTTACAACATGATATACCTATAGAAACTATAGTAAAGGTAAAGATTGAAATGGCAGAGGAATTGAAGAATAAAGCCTAAGGAGAATAGGTAGCTGGGGCTCTTCCACTAAGCCAAATAATTGATTTAACTGAAGAGGATGAGCTAGTCAAAGATATCACCAATCACCCCATTGAAACCCTGCTACAACATAGAAAAACAAAGGATAAAGGTGATACAACTGGGGAATCATGTGATGAAAGAAAAGAAAGGGAAGAAACTCCTAAAGTAGAAGTGCATATGGGAT
This sequence comes from Cunninghamia lanceolata, assembly GCA_027924645.1. Classification (NCBI taxonomy): domain Eukaryota; kingdom Viridiplantae; phylum Streptophyta; class Pinopsida; order Cupressales; family Cupressaceae; genus Cunninghamia; species Cunninghamia lanceolata. The sequence goes on from BSBN01000627.1 coordinate 4,898,142, forward strand.
CCCTTGACACATTGATTAAGAATGTTGTTAGGGTTAGCCGGCAGAAGATATCAATTAAATGCAAATAAAGATTAAACAGAGGAATGAAAAATACACAGAAATAATAACAGCGAGAGACAAGTTTTAACGTGGTTCACCCAAACTCGAGCTACATCCACCAATAGAGAGTCCAATATTATTATCCAATAAATCAAACCTATTACAACCAGCAATCCCTGCAACTCAATACCGTTGTAAATGCTACAATACAATAATATTAAAAACCCTAACCCTTAGCTATTTTTTTATCAAGCCTTATGTCGGTTAAAAAAATAGGGTTTTTTTATGTCGGGCCCGAACCCCAGTGAGGATACATGGCTAGTGTACAGTACTTTCTTGATCAGTCACCACCTACCAACAATCTCCCATTTGGAGACTGATCAGGCTCCACACCAAATAATCTCCCACTTGGAGACTGATCCTGGATGACATCGCTGCGCATGCAACTCCCACTCAAAATAAGCACCCTAGACTCTACTGTTTTGTTTTTGTTATTTTTAGTCTAGAAGACCAACCGAAGCTAAAGAGGAGCTCAACTTCTCCCTTGTCACTGCCTTTGTAAACATATCCGCTGAATTTTCATCTATACATATCTTTTCCAGCATTAACTATCCATCATCCAACACTGATTGAATAATGTGATACCTCAACTATATGTGTTTGGTCTTTGAATGCAAGGCAGAATTCTCTGCAAGATGTATGACACTCTAACTGTTTGTATACAAAGAATGGTTAGCTTGTTGTTTGCCCAATTCTTCCATGAAATATTGCAGCCATATCATCTCCTTGCTCACCTCTATTGCAGCTACATACTCTACCTCTATGGTGGATAAATAAACCACCTTTTGCAACCATGAGATCCAACTCAGTACTGTCCCACCTATAGTAAAGGCATAACCTATAGTACTCCGCCTGGTATCAATATCCCCTACCAAATCTGAGTCAACATAACCTGCTAGATCAGTATTAGAGCCCGCAGAACATAAGTGTTTATTGGATGTACCTCTCAAATATTTGAGAATCTATTTTACCGCATTCCAATGCTCCAATCCGGGATGACTCATATACCTGCTTACGACTCCTACAACATGTGCAATATCTAGTCTTGTGCATACCATGACATACATTAAACTTCCTACAGCTAAAGCATAAGGTACCTTGGACATTTTTTCTTCCTCCTCTTGTGTCTTTGGACACATCTCCTTAGTCAATTTCAAATGACTAGGCAAAGGTGTGCTGACATCTTTTGCATTCTCCATATGGAATCTCTACAACACCTTTTCAACATAAGCAGCCTGAGATAGAGTCAATTTTTTTTTCTTCCTATCTCTGCAAATTTTCATACCAAGGATTTGTTTTGCTGCCCCCAAATCCTTCATATCAAATGACTGTGCTAACTGCTGTTTTAACTCTCTTATGTGATCCATGTTAGACCTAGCTACAAGCATGTCATCAACATATAAACATAAAATAATGTAGTTGTCATTATCTAACCTATTAAAATAAACACAATGGTCAGAATTACACCGACTATAGCCTTGCTTAGCCATAAAACTATCAAATTTCAAATACCATTGCCAAGGTGCTTGTTTCAGGCCATACAAACTCTTCTTCAATTTGCACACCAGTTTCTCCTTACCTTTGACCTCAAATCCTTGGGGTTGTTCCATGTATATCTCCTCCTCCAAATCACCATGGAGAAAGGCAATTTTCACATCTAGCTGTTCCAAATGCAAATCTTCAGCAGCCACAATACTTAAAATAGTACGAATAGAAGTCATCTTGACAACCGGAGAAAATATCTCATCAAAATCAATACCCTTTTTCTATGCAAATCCTTTTACAACTAACCTAGATTTAAATATTTTCTTACCTCCATCTTCCTCTTTTAGCCTATAAACCCATTTGTTTGGTAAAGCTTTTTTACCTACAGGCAACTTACATAATTCCCAAGTCTGATTTTTTAGCAAGGAGTCCATTTCTTCTTTCATTGCAAGCTCCCACTACACCTATGTATCTACCTGCATAGCTTCATCATACGCTTCTGGTTCACTGGCATCTATTAACAAAATAGAATACAAAGAGGGAGAAAACCTTTCAAGAGGTCTACTTAGCCTTGTTGATAGTCTAACATTCACTGGAATTTATGGTATTTCTGGTTGCTGTTGCAGAGCATGAGGAACCACTGGAACATCACTATTTGGAGTATCATCCATCACCACATAATCCTTTTCTTTCTTCTCATGTTGCTACAATTGATCTTTGTACAACACCTTCTCATTGAATATAACATCCCTACTTCTCACAATTTTTTGATTTTTAAAATCTCAAAGCCTATAACCAAATTCATCAATGCCATATCCAACAAAGGTACACTTTTTTGATTTTGCATCTAGCTTGGTTCTATTTTCAGAATCTACATGTGCAAATACTTCACATCTGAAGGTTTTGAGAAAAGAATAACTCACCTTCTTACCTGTCCATGCTTCCTCTAGAATACCACAACCCAAAGGAACTGAAGGACCTCTATTAATTAAATATACAGCAGTGTTGACAGCCTCTACCCACATGTTTAAAGGCAGCCCAACATGCAATCTCATGGTCCTTGCACACTCCATTATTGTTCTATTCATGTGTTTAGCCACTCCATTTTCCTATGGAGTCCTTGGAACCATTTTTTGCCTACTAATTCCATTAAAGGAACAATAATCCTCAAATTATTTGCTGCAATACTCACCGCCATTATCAGATCTGAGACATTTTAATCTTTTACCCATCTCATTCTCAACCAAGCTTCTCTATTTCTTAAATGTTTCAAATACATCAAATTTCTACCTAAGGAAATAAATCCATACCTTCCTAGTTGCATCATCTATGAATGTTACATAATATCAAGAGCCACTGAGAGAAGATACCTGAGCTGGTCCCCATACATCGGTATGCACAAGCTCCAACTTTTCATTTTTCTTTTGCTTCCCATCCTTGAGAAAATTGACTCTCTTTTGTTTTCCATACACATAACTTTCATAGAAATCCATATTAATACATTTCAGACCTGGTAAAACTTTCTTAGAATGAAGTACCTTCATACCTTTTTCACTCATATGCCCAAGTCTGTTATGCCACAGTGTTGTCTCAAAACTTGCAATAACTGTTTTAGTCTCTTCCTGTGAACCTGCAACAACTGTTCCTGAACCTGTTTGTTTCTTCTATGTAACAGCTAAAGTAGAAGGAACAGTATGACCTGTACAAAGATATAAGGTGCCTACTTTCACACCTTTTGCTACTATTAAGGCACCTTTTGAAACCTTCCAATTTTTATTAGTAAATGTAACAATGTAACCTTCTTCAGCTAGTTGCCATGCTGAAATTAAATTTCTAGTGAGCCTTGGAACGTGCCTTACCTCTTGTAGTAGCCAATGATTCCCATTTTACAACTTAATCTTGATTCTTCCCTTTCCAACAATCTGACAAGGTTCATTATCTCCCAAAATCCCCTTGGACATAATCAAGAAAATAACTTCTATGGGGCGTAGCATGAAATGAGGCCCCTGAATCTAAAACCTATGAATCAACAACATTATCTAGGGAAAGAATCAAAGCATCATCTTTAGATTTATTACTTACCACATTTGCCTCCTTATTGCCCTCTTATTTATCTCCTTTATTTTTCTGAGACCAACAATCTTTCTTCAGATGACCTGGTTTCCCACAGTACCAGCAATCCTTCTGTCCTCTGGTTTAGGATCTCTTATCCTTCGATTTTCCTCATGACTTCCCATGACCTCTAGAACCTTTTCCTCTCTCATTTGATCTGCCCCTACTTTCTGCATTCAAAACACTGCCTGATGTGGATCCACCTGAGCTTTTCCTACAAATTTTCTCATTCAGAATAACACCAACAACATCATCAAATTTCAGGGTATTTGAACCAAAAACAGAGTTACTAACTGCCATTACCAAACTATTCTAGCTTTTAGGCAATGAACATAATATCAAGAGAGCTTTGACTTCATCAAATTTTACATTTACAAAAGTCAATTGACTGACAATCGTATTAAATTCATTTAAATGATCTGTCATAGATCCACCTTCAACCATTTTTAGATTAAACAAGTGCTTCATGAGAAATACCTTATTTGAGGCTGAGGGTTTTTCATACAATTTAGCCAAAGCATTCATCAGACCATCTATTGTCTTTGCTTCCATTATATTGAATGCCACCAATGGTGCTAGGCACAACCGAATGGTTCCCAGTACCTTTCTGTCAAGAAGATTCCAACCCTCATCACTCATTGTTGCTAGTTTCTTGGCTACTCCTTCTAACGACATCCATAAATCCTTTTGATAGAGGTAATTCTCCATCTGCATCTTCCATAACTAATAGTTCTACCCATTGAATTTATCGACCTTCAATTTACCCTCGTTCACCATTGCTCCCACTCAACCGTGAGACCTTCTTGCAGATGATAATCAAACACAACCCACTCTGATACCACTTGTTAGCGTTAGCCGGCAGAAGATATCAATTAAATGCAAATAAAGATTAAATAGAGGAATGAAAAATACATAGCAATAATAACAGCGAGAGACAAGTTTTAACATGGATCACCCAAACTTGGGCTACATCCACCAACAGAGAGTCTAATATTATTATCCAATAAACCAAACTGATTACAACTAGCAATCCCTGCAACTCAATACCATTGCAAATGCTACAATACAATAATATCAAAAACCCCTAACCCTTAGCTGCTTTTTATCAAGCCTTATGTCAGTTACAAAAATAGGGTTTTTTATGTCGGGCCTGAACCCTAGCGAGGATACATGGCTAGTGTACAGTACTTTCCTGATCAGTCACCGCCTACCAACAATCTCCCACTTGGAGACTAATCAGGCTCCACACCAAACAAATGTGACTAATCTAGATGTGGTGGACCTGACATATGTACCTAGAAAAGGGTATAAAGAAGAAGAGGTCATCAAAATTGACCAATCTCAAGAAGAAAATGTTCCCATGGAAATAGACAGTAAAGGTGATAATGTATAGGAGCAAATGGCACAACAGGATATCCTAGTAGATCAGCCTAAACAGTAGAAGGTAGTTGAATCACCTACAACTATAGGAGGAAAAGAGGATGAACATAAAGAAGATAGTCATCAAGATGGTCCAGAGGATAAAGGCAAAGAGTCCAAAACTGGTGAGGCTCCAAAGGAACATGATGGTTCAACACTAGATAATCAGACTCCTCTAGAACAAAGGAAAGAGGAACAACTGCATGAGGAGGAAGATCTGGATGCTAGAGGTGAACAACAAAAAAATGTACAAAATCTAGGTGATCAAGAGAAAGAGCAAGATAAAGGAATTCAAGATGCTCAAATTGAGCAACCAGATCAAGATAAAGGATCACAATCCAATGTTTTGGCTTTGATTTTCATAGATGTAAGCCAAGAAGTACAATAGGTACCCTTTGACTTTAAGTCTTTGTTTACTATTGATTCTACTAAAGAAAAATAGAGAGCTAGGATAGTCTCCAGTATCAAAATAGATCTAAAGACTGGGAAGAGGACATCCCAAATCATTGTGCCTCTAGTTGATAAGGCCAAAAGAGAAATTAGGCCAAAGGAATTCCACGTGACCTAGGTTGACTTGGGTCATGTTACTATAGAACATCATATAGAAGAACACCTAGAAAGCACCGAGGCAAAAGTGACCTAATTGAAAAATATCAAGGCCAGAAAGAAAGAATTGAAAGAGAAAAATGTGTAGTTACAACAATTTATATAGGGGTTAGTGAAGCCAGACACCTTGGCATCCACCTTACAGGCTACTAAGAAGCTATCTACATTAACTTTAATAAGTGAAGCAGAGATAACTGGTCTAGATCATGAGAAGCACCAGGCTCACGTAATGGATAAGTGGTTCTCTAAATTCATGACATCTGGAGAACAATTAATAAGGATATCCATATCCAATTGGGAAAAATTGTCTGAGCTAAAAGAAGCCATTGATCCTCTGAAGAGTGAATTCACTCAAAGAATACAAAAGTGCAATTATACAATGGCAAGGCTTAGAAGAGCCAAGGCTATCCTGGATGGTCAATTGCTGAAAAATAAAGTTGTCACTAATGTAACTTTGCCACTCATGGAGACATGGATGATAGAGATGGATTATGAGATAAACGTATTAAAAGATAACATGAATAAAGTGAAGGACATTCAAACTAAGGTTCATGATTTGTTAGCTAAAGAGTTAAGAGTAATGGAAGAATTACTAGATGATGTTATAACAAAGGAAGTAGTTCCATCACTAGATGAAGCCATCTAGATATTCAAAGACAAGTTTAAAGAAGTAGCTGAAGATCCTAAGGAACTCTTGATTATGGATGTTATGGATGAAATGACTGAACTAAGTGTGAAAGTGAAAACATATAGTAAGGAAACAGATAAAAGGACATCCATGCTAGGACCCTTGGATGAGCAGATAGGAGCATTGAAATATGCTAAATTGAGAGCTACCACAATAAGAAAATTCTAGGTAGATACTTTTGTACAAGCATATGATGCTTATAAGAAGGAAGATATAGGGATGCAGGTACATGATGAGGATCCATCTGCATGAAGAAAGAATTGCATTATGTGTTTTCTAGGGCATTTTTATCATATTGGCAGGTGCAGTCAGATTAGATGAAGTTAAAAATCAAAGAATATTTGAGAAGGACAACTGTACCCCACCAAAGGATTGCCAACTGGCAATTTGTGCCACGTGTCTTGTATGTTGACTTTGTCAAAAGAATGTGAGCTGTTGATTGTAATGGATAAATCTTGATCGTATGATCTTTTGTAACCGCCTCCTAACCTTGATCTATAAAAGGAGATGGAGTGCACCTTGTAATATTCATTTAGAAGCTTAATTGAGATTGGATTGCTGAAATGTCAGGACCAATCCTCAAAGTCAATTGTAAATATATACTCTTTTGCATACTTAATGAAGATGAAGTCCCTTTGATTACATACAATCTTAAACTTTGAGTAATCTATGAATGAATTCTGGACATGTTACATTGATTTTCTACATCCCTTGGAGTGCATTTTAGTCTGTACATGTTGTCTTCATTCATTTCCTTTGAAGTTAGCATTAATCATATCTAGCTATGGAATGACCTGGTGAAAATATAGTTTGATTTCCTTCTCTTCATGACAGTATCAAGAATATATATGGATTAATGGCTAAAGATTCATTAATTTCAATAAAATTAGCAAAGTTTAGTTTAAATTTGTTTAATTTCAACAGATCATCATCATAATTACAAATAAATAGAAAATAATAAGCAAATACAAAGAAACATGCTGACATCCCATAGATAACTGAATATCTTTAGCATATTTGAACATAGTGCATACAAAATAGTAAATATCATGCAAGTAAACATAAATAATGGTAAGAACCATGGAAATACATGCTTATAGGTGCATCATTTAAATAGATTTATAGTGCAGAAGTGAAATCAAGTTGATAAGAATGATATGCAGAAGAATTGATCAAACTTATATAAATATTTGCATGATCTCATTAAATATAGTAGGATTTAACCTTATTTGTTAAGAATTCACAGAAAGCAGGATAAACAAAGCATATTTAGATATGACAAATTCAAACCAATATGTAAGGCCCCTTAATGGAAAAAACCAATGCACATCAAACCACTAAGTAACATCAGATGATTATGAACTAATCTATGGAGACTTGGGATTATGAATTCTCTGAATTCATCATATCTTTCAAGATGATAAAGGTTTGATATGCATTTCTTTATCTATGTTTTTTTATGACTAACATCATGATCAACATAAATTGGTGCTTGAAGGGGGGCCACAAAACATTCTAATTCAAGGATTCATTGTTTGGATATTATTTCCCATGTTTCAAGTGAGGTGATATTTTCAAATTTTGTAAGATCCCATCAATTTTTGAGTATTTGTGCAAAGATTCTAGTTATCTTTTATAATTTGAGAAATTTGTTTGCAAATATCTTAGTATTGTGCATAAATACTCCTGATCCTTACAGTTAGTTGTTTGAATTTTAGCAATTTGAGTCAGTATTTGTAGTTTCTACAAATACAGTGCAAATATCCTACCACTTTGAACTTTTGATCATAAATATCCACTTCGAAAGAGTAAATAACCTGATCTTTACAAAGATCTATTTAAAATATCCATATCTGGTTGCAAGTCATAAAGCTCTAGCTCATCGACCTAATACCAGGTCTAGATCCATTGGACCTTTTGATGAATTGCCAATTCATGAACTTAGACCTCATACAACAGATATCCATCATAGTCCAGGTACTAGTTCACTAATATCTCTAGTTATACCTATTGTAACACCTCTCGCATCTCCAACAATACCTCCAGTAGTACCTTAGGTGCTGCCTATAATGTCTTTCTTTACAGTGGAATCACCACGTACCTTTACAACTTATCATCCTTTGCCAAAAAATCTAGACAAAATCTATCCAAAGTATCATCCTTATCAGGATGTAGAGGATCACATTAGAACTTACAAAGATACATGTTTTAGAGCCCGGATAGACCATGAGGTTGTCATGTGTAGGTTATTCCCTTACTAATTAGGGGAAGAAGTGTACAGTTGGTACATTAGTCTTACCCAGTCCTCCATAGCCACTTGGGCTGCCTTGGAGAAAGATTTCTTAGGAAGATTCAAAATACCAGTAGATCTGGCTATTGCATATCATATGTTTTCCACAATCAAAAGAGATGAGGGAGAATTAATCTCTAATTTCAATGCTAGGTTTCAGAAAATGTATTCCAAGCTAGTTGCTCCCTATAATGTAGGTGATGAGGCAACTCAATCAATATATTGTATACGCCTAAAAATGACACGACTCAGTCTAAATAAATATTCTTAATATTTATTCTATTTTAATTCCTCTATCAATAAATAAATAAACAAATTTATTTATTTGATTCATATTCATCTAAATTAATTAAATATCAAAATATTTAATTATCTCTTCTAAAGTCAAAATTAAATAAAATCCTTTATTTAATTTTAATTCTTCCAAACAATTAAATAATTCTTAATTATTTAATTAAGTCATTGCTTCTTCTAAATTTAAATAAATAAATCAAATTTATTTAAATTATCCCAATCTCTAACAATAAAATATAATCAAATATTTTATTTATTCTTCCAAATCATGCACAAACAATTAAATAAATCTATTTATTTAATTTACTTTCTTATTTTCTAATTCTTCTAAAATATCTTCCAAATCTTCTAAAAATAAGTCTTCTTCTTCATGCACACAAAATTAAATAATTTATTATTTAATTTCTCTCAAATCATGCAAAAGAAAATCTCAAGTTGAGTTAACTGACTCAATCAATCTTATTTTTATCAATATCTCTTAAATTAGAAAAAAAATATTATAATTTATGAAGTCAAATCTTATCTTTATAAAAGAAAGCAGTTAACTCAAACAAAACAACTTTTGTGTGACACTTGTCTTCTTTCTATTTGCACACATTCTCTCAAGGTTTCTATATTGTTGATCTTCTCAAGTCTTCTGTACCATTGATCTTCTCTCTCACAAGTCTATAAATTAAACCCAATTTCTCCATTTCTATCATCCAAGCTTTTAGTATTGTTACTATGCAGGAATTACAGCGCACCTTTGGCACCCAAATCCATCCATAGCTTGCGATCACCATTTTCTTGTATTGAAGTTCATATTCATTACAAAAAGTATCATAGCGATCTCTCCATCATCATCTTGAAAAAACAAAGCAAGAAAGTGCATCTTCTGAGGGCTTCAATTCACATACAAAGATCGATTGAGACTAGGCGAACAATAGAAGCAGCAAAGTAGCAAGGTTTGCACAATTTGTTCTTTTGTTATTTGATCTTTGTTACTTGTAAATTCTATTGAGATTATTGCTTTAATCTAAAAACTAAGTTTTTTTTTGTGCTAAGGTTCTGTACATAGGAGGATTCAGGCATATCTGTGTAATTTTAGCTCAAAATATTTTTGGGTTTTGTTAAAAACATTGAAATCCTATTTGGGTATCTCTTACTTTTTGCATAAAGTGCATAGATTTCAAGAAAAATAGATCACAAATCTATGTCCATATTTTTAGCATATGCTTGCTTTTTTTGGCCTATTTTTAGCAATTTCATGAAATCAGACATATCTGTGTAACTTTAGCTCAAAATATTTCTAGGTTTTGTCAAAAACATCAAAATCCTATTTAGGTATCTCTTATTTTTTGTAGGAAATGCACATATTTTGAGAAAAACATATCCCAATTCGTGTCCCTATTTTTAGCCCATGCTTACTTTTTTTTTTTGCTTTTTCAGAGCAGTTTCACGAAATCGGGCATATCTTTTGGATAAGAATTCATATTTTCATGAAACTAGTAGCATTGGAAAGCTGGTTTTCCCAAATTTTCTATGGTGAAATAATTTTGAGGTAATTTTATTAGATTTGTCAGGTACACTCACTCAAAGTCAACCCTTCTTTGAAAAACTTCAAACGGTCATAACTTATGCAAAATTTATTCAATTTTCATGATTTCTTTTTGAAATTGCATAGAATTTCATGTAGAATTTGATAATAATATCTGTGAGGGTAAAAATGGGATAATCAATTTAATAATATAAACCCAAACATTAATGAAATATGAAAGAAAAAGAGATTTAAATAACAAACAGATGATACTTACAACCTTTTACCTTTCGTCTTCCATTGTTCACCTATATGTTCTTGATTTTGATAATAATGAAGCCCTTAGAAGCGTATGCTCTCTTGCTTATTGAAGATGACAAGAATAGAATGGCTATGATACTTTGTGTGATTGAAGATGAGCTTCAACACAATATTGATGGATGATAAGTGATATGGAGATGGTTGTACCAAAGGCACGCTAGTGTTTCTGTAACATAAGTTTACTCAAGTGATGGATATGAAATGAAGAAGAAGAGGGTTGTATTTATAGAGTTGGGTGAGGGAAGATCAATGGTTGAGAAGAAATAAGAAGATCAACGGAGGATAGTTGAGGAACGTGCAATCAATAGAAGAAGAACATGTGTCATTCAAAAAGAAGTTTTGTTGAGTTAAAAGTTTTCTTGATGAGGATGAGTTTTCATTTTCTTAAATTATAATTTATTTTTCTAATTTAAGAGCAAAGATGCTTTAAAGTTGCTTTAACTCAACTTTTACTTTTGTATGACAAGAAGAATTTATTTTTAGAAGATATGAAGATTTTTACAAGATAAGAAAGCATAATTAAATAAATAGATTTATTTAATTATTTGTGGATAATTTGGAGGAATAAAATAAAATATTAAATATATTTTATTTTTGTGGAGATTTAAGATTTAATTTAAATAAAATTGTATTTTATTTAAATTTAGAAGAATAAAAGATTTTAATTAAATAATTACAATTATTTAATTATTTAGAAGAATGAAGTTGATGTAGGCGAATTAAATAAATGTAATTTATTTAATTAAATGAGAGGAAGCGAATCAAATAAATAAATAAATTTATTTATTTATTGATAGAGGAATGTGAAGATGAAATACATATTTATTTAAGTAGAATCATGTCATTTTTAGGTGTATACAATATCCAATTTGGTGTACCTAATCATTATTATCATATTTTTTTCAGATTGCTCATTTTTCACCTAACAAGTTAAAAGCTTTTTGTTCAATTGATTTTATGCTAACTATTAAGTTTTTGGTGGAACTAATCAACTTTTTGTAGCCTCTTATTACTCAAACAGAGCAAATGGGTTTTCCTAACATGTTCATGCAAGACGAGTGTTAAAGAATTAAAAACCTATCACACTAAGTCTTAGAAACATATTGCTTTCTTAAGGGACAATTGAACAATCGTCTTTTGCAAAATCTTAGGAACAAATTACTTTCTTAGGGACAATTAAACAAATCATATTTGCAATCTAAGTCTTTGGAACATATTACTTTCTTAAGGGACAAAACATCTTTTTGCAATCTAAGTCTTAGGAACATATTGCTTTCTTAAGGGACAATGGACATGAATGCCAAACACTTCAATTTCATAAGGGACAATTGAAAACTACATTCACGTGTGTGCTGAAGTAGCTAACTCATTTAGTCTTTTTTATTTTAATTAGGGGAAAAGAACCACTAGCTTTCATGTTTTTAGAATGATACTAGGCCTATGCTCTCCCCTATCTTGGGTGACCAAAATGCCAGACATATCATTTCGCATACATTAAACCTTTAGAGAGGCCTACCCTTAGATATCCTTCCATCCAAATGGGAATGACCTTAAGTGGTAACAAGCTAAAGCTAAGCTCTACCAAGCCATTATAAATAAATTGTGTTTGGAGTGAAAGCTTCAAGCAATGAGTGAAGTTGTGTTATACTGATAGCCAACCTCCCCCCAAACCCTCCAAGGCACAACCCTTGTAGGCTGGGAGACTCCATAACATAGAGTAGTGTTGCTACATGTATAACCACTCGAACGGTTTCACTTACTGGTCATCCTTTGTTTTTAGTAGCCAAAAACCCCTATAAACCAGTGTAGGGAAGGGTGATTATCACCTCCAGAAGATGCCTCATCTAGAAATTGTGAGAATTGAATTTATATTGTCTTAGCCAGCCTAGGATTTGTACTTGCTTTTGAGTCAAAAAGAGTCCAAAAAATTTACAAAAAAAAAGAATTAAAAACCATGAAAATATTCTTTGTGTTTACTGTGTCTTCTTGCCATAATTGAGAAAATCAGATCAAAAAGACCAACTTGCATTCAAGAAACCAAAAACATCAAAAAAAATGTCAAAAACTTTGTGAAAATAGTCAAGAAAACTAGAGCTGCGCATATATCCTCTGAAGCTGCGCATTTGTGTCGACCTGCGGTGCATTTACTGCGACTTCCTATGCATTTATCTTCTATTACTAGACCTTTAACATTTACTAGAGCTGCACATTTGTCTCAACCTACTGCACATATATCCTCTATTTCAGCACATTTAATGTTGTGCATCTGCAACAATGAGCATTTTGGCATCATTTGGGAGAAAATTTTCAACCTTTCTGGATACCCATTTCAATCTTGTGTTAGTTTCTGTGAAGATGACAAACCAATTAGAAGCAATTGAACAAGAACTCCAATCCATACTACAACAATAGCAATCTTATAAGATGAATCTTCCAAAAAATAGTATTCACCACAAAGCATATCTCCTTGTCCATGTATACCAAATCTCTCCCAACATGAGTATGCCAGTACTAGCTATGCCTCAACCCAAAATCATACATTCTTTTCCCATGTTAATGATACTCTTGACAAGGCAAGCACCACCTCAAGTAGGAAATTATGTACCAATCCATCTACCAACCCTACACCAACACTAACATCAAGTTCCCCAAGCTCAAAACCACCCAAAGAATCCCATGATTGACTCAAAAGACTATTCTACAAACCTAAAAGCAAAAGAAGAGCTATGAAAAAATCTGAACTCACTCATCCTTTACCTCATTCATCTACCCATACTCCTATGAAGGATGTGATCCAAGGGCTACTAGCAGAGAGTCAAGCATGTCCCCAAATTTTGATCCTTGACCTTACCAAAGATTCCTCCAATGCCATGTCAAATCCTAAAACCCTTTCATATAATCCGCAACCCTTTGAGCATATTGAAGAACCTCCTACCATGAACCAAAGTCAAGGTCCATCGCACCTTCTTGTTGTTGACCTAGAACTATCCAAGAGTCTTCCAACTCCACTTCAATTCAAGCACATCAAGATTTATGTCAAGAGAACACTTTAGAACATGTGGAAACATCAAACCTTTGTCTAAATCAAGATCAAAGCACCCCCATCCAACCCATCCATAACCTATATCTTTTCTATGATCAAGATTCTACCTTTAATGAAGAAACTATCGATGAACAACTTGATCCTATACATGAGCAAGAGATCCAATTCCAAACCATGCATAACCTATATCTTTTCTATGATCAAGATTCTACCTTTAATGAAGAAGCTATCCATGAGTAACTTGATCCTATACATGAGTAAGAGATCCAATTCCAAACCATGCATAATCTAATCTTTTCTATGATCAAGATTCTACCTTTAATGAAGAAGTTATCCATGAACAACTTGATCCTATACACAAGAAAGAAAATCTCATCCAACCCATCCATAATCTATATCTTTTCTATAATCAAGATATTCCCTATGAAGAAGATATCCATGAACAACTTGATCCCATACCCATCCATGAGCAAGAAACCCCCATTACTCCTATCCATGATCCAACAACTTCCCTTGATGAGACAACTACCTCCCAAGTGCACATAGATGATCAAATCAATAACTTGGATCCTACTGAGCATAATGATAAATCAAGATCCTATTGCTCCCCCACCATCCATTATCGACCAAGTTGCAAATCCATTATCCTATCCCCTTGGTCTCACTACCTTCATCCATGAATGTTCCTCCTTAGAACACCAGCAACCATTATCCTCTATCTCTCCTCCTTTATCCAATAAGGCACTCATGTCTAGTGTTCCACCTACACATAATCCCACTGTCCACCACATAGTCCAACATATGAACTATCAAGGTAAAGGCTTAGGCCTTCATGAACAAGGTATTTTGGAGCCCGTCCATGTCAATGTTCCTCCACTGTCTTGGATACACACCCTAAGGTGAACAATCTCAAGAGGTTGGTACTTCCTCCATGCCTCCTAAATTCACCACTTTCCATCGCAAACCCTATCATATCCCCAAAACATATATCACCATTCCACCTCCCTTATCATATACATCCCAAAAGCATGTGACCATACACCATCCACCATCTAATCTAGCTCTGCTACTTCCAACTCCTAACATCCCTCCATGTATTTTACCATCACTTCTTCCAACACCTTATCGATCCATCCATAAATCCTCTAAAAATCCCAATCATGGCCAACAAATGCACATGTTGTCTAAACAATGAGCTTCCACCAACCCCACTTCCATCATCCTAAGAGAATTCAATAAATATTTGGATGCCTCTACCTATAAAGTCAAAAATCCTAAAGGTCCTCATGTCTTTGGATAGAAAAGCCAAGAATCAAAGAAACACCCATCTCAAAAGATGCATACACCCACACATCTCAATACAAAATTGAAAAAGGTGTGGGTCCCCAAGAAACAAATAATTACCTCCGAAGCTGCACAAAAACTGCATATACCCAAGCCATACCTTCACAGGTAAAATCTAAAAGCAAAATGGTTTGGGTACCTAAGCAAAAAGCCCTCAAGTTACATGAGCCATCCACTTCTCAAGCTTCCCAATCACCCATTTTCTCCTCTTTCATCCAAAAGTATCAAACCCTTCCATCCCACATGAAAAACAAAAATTAGAACAATACAAAGTCTATGTGGATCCCTACATGCCTAAATCACCCATCCACCACACAAAAATCTCCATTGCTTCCTACACCATCTCCCTATCATCAGCTTGAATGTTTATCACAGTATGTGCAACCGTTGGTCATGATTCCCTTCCATCCCATGACACTTCCATATACCTCCATTGAACCTTCCTTACACTATTATCCTACATATCTTCCCCATCCTATTCCTATGGTCCATGCTTTTGCCTAAATCTTCCCTCCATCCTTGCATAAGTCCTGCATTATCTGCATCATCATCCACTATCACGTCTTCCATAATCTGCTATCTACCTTCTCCATCTCATTTTCATGCAATCCCCTACCAATATCTATGAGAACACTAGACATAGTCCATAGCATCTATCTAGCGGGACTATCACCTTTCATGAAGCCAGGCCCTCTCATCCGTATCCACCTTCTCCTATCCAAATGTTTCAAAAAAAAAGTAAAGAGAAATCCTTTCGTCCAATGGTGAAAATATGGCAAATAGGCACCCTGGATAAGTACCATGATGAAAACCTAGCAAACAGGCGTCATGTGTAAGTTGATCTTCTACGTCACCTACACTTGGGGGTACCTTGTCTCATTGGCATATCACTTTCTCCTATCATTTCCTCCCGTACTATTTCCTATCCTATCCTTCTATCCATTTCATACCTATACTATCTAGTCCATCCATCCTAATCTTCCATTCCTCTATTTTCTTTGGTCTTAATAAAGATTGGGGGCACAATGTTGACAAGTGTTTTAGGTGTCTCTTAACATACCTTATCCCTCCAAGCCAAAACCATCCTATCCTCTCATCCTCCTATCGTCATAAGCATTGTCATGAAAAATCCTAAGTATCCTACCTACAATGGGGCATGTTATTCCTATGCGACTTAGTCCTTGGCGATCACTTCCTTCCCCTTTTCCACATGCATTCCTTCTATCTACTATCACTCATTCATCTGCCTATCCATGGTGTTTTCCTTGTCATCAGTATCTAACATTAAGGCTATCCAAAATTCTTCTCTGGTGTCATCTCGAAGTATTTCAAAATTCCAACGGTATCAAAACCGCCTAGCAGTAGCCTATCATTGGCTTGATACTCTATCTCTTTTGTCACCTTATCAACTAAGGTCTTATATAGTATCCTATCCATGGTGTAAGCCTAGCATAGTGTCTATCGTCAGTATCATAGGGTCAACCTTGAACTACATTACCTTGGCGTCATCACGTAGGCAAGGCCATTTTTCAGTGCGCCCCCAAGGCTCCACTTTCCTGTCCATCTCATATCTTGTTGTTTATCCTCTAGTCCATCCTTGGTCCAAGTCCCCGAACTACGTTGCCTCTGCATTGTCAAGTAGGCAAGGCCATTTATCAATGGTCTCCCAAGGCACTAGGTCAGTCCCTTAGGGTCCGTTTCACTAGGCATGCATACAAGCACAAGAAAAAACCCACTTTCAAATAGAAGTTTTGACGCAAGGCATCAACGAATCCAAGGCAATGCAAAAAAGTACCTACGTACTCAAACTGATTCTATCTAAATTATGGCAAGAAAACACATCTAATGCAAGAATGTTTTGTGTTTGTGATCAGGTTAGGTTATAGAGTCTTGATTTTTGTTATTGTGTCTTTCTATGCTACTTGAGGATGTCAAAAACTAGAGATGCTATGATGGGGGCATGATTATTTTCTTTGTTTGTTGTTTGTGATTAAAACTTTAGTAATGTGAAACCTCATCTAAAGATATGATTAGCAAAAGATCATTGAGGACTTCAAGAGGTCTAACATGAAAGGGGGCAATCCTTGTTTGTTGATGCACAACAAATACTTAGGTCATCTTGGTTCAATTATACCTAGATGATTGTATTAACTTACTAAATCAAAATCCATATAAGTGATACTTAGGTCATCTTGGTTTAATTATACCTAGGTGCTTGAATTAACTTACAACATTTGGAAAAAGCACCAAAAAAAATTACCCAATGATGAAAAAAGCACTTCAAAATACTTGCAATTTCAAGATGACAAATATCCATATCTATATCCATAAAGTATCCAATTGCATTCCCTATCCATATCCATAACATATCCAATTGCATTCCCTATCCACATCCATAATGCCTCTAATTGCATTTCGTATACTATCCATGCAATAAAAATTCTATGCAGAGTAGATCAATGTTGACAAACAAAAGCTTGTGAGTCCTTCTATTGAGTCATTCTTCCATCAATCAATCTTCTATCTATCATTGTATCTCTCATCCTTGTCCAGTCAATCTGAGCAAGTGATCTAAATGCAAGTCTATCCTTACTCCATACCAATCAAGTTAATCAATCTTGTCAAATGATCTAATCACACTCAGTGGTCTTGATCCTTGTCTGGTCATAAACCAACTAAATCAGTCATAAATTATCAGTGGGACGTGTCTTACACTATCCTTCGTGTTTCTCTAGGGACCTATCATTCCCTGCCATCACAACAATATCCTTTGTGTTGCTCTAGGGATCTATTGCTCCTCGCCATGACAACACTCTCATATATCGTTATCGATTCATCATTGGTTTATAGCTTGACAGGGGCAATACCCTGTTTGTTCTTGTATCATTTGTGCATACTTGCTTGCTGGCTTGCTTGTGTGTGTTATCATTCTATCTTGCATCACGTATCATTCAGCTCTTTCTTCAACCATTTTCTTCACCCTAACCTTGTTCTTCCACCTTCTTCGTCATGAGATTGTCCATCTTGCGCCCTCGAAACTCTCTCCCCATCCAATCTCCTGAGGGGGCATCCTCATCCTATCTTTCCATTACCGTCTTTTTCTTCTATCCATACCTTAGCTTCTTTGAAATGATGTTACTCGACACAAATCTCATCATCTTGAATATCACATCAAAGAGGGGCAAAATGTATACGCCTAAAAGTGACACGACTCAGTCTAAATAAATATTCTTAATATTTATTCCATTTTAATTCCTCTATCAATAAATAAATAAACAAATTTATTTATTCAATTCATATTCATCTAAATTAATTAAATAACAAAATATTTAATTACCTCTTCTAAAGTCAAAATTAAATAAAATCCTTTATTTAATTTTAATTCTTCCAAACAATTAAATAATTCTTAATTATTCAATTAAGTCATTTCTTCTTCCAAATTTAAATAAATCAATCAAATTTATTTAAATTATAACAATCTCTAAAAGTAAAATATAATCAAATATTTTATTTATTTTTCCAAATCATGCACAAACAATTAAATAAATCTATTTATTTAATTTTCTTTCTTATCTTCTAATTCTTCTAAAATATCTTCCAAAGCTTCTAAAAATAAGTCTTCTTCTTCATGCACACAAAATTAAATAATTTATTATTTCATTTCTCTCAAATCATGCAAAAGAAAATCTCAAGTTTAGTTAACTGACTATTGATGATGAGGTTAGTCATACACAAACATAGAATAAAAGTTACACAACAACCTTTATTCATCTTAAAAGATATGATGAATTCAAAGAATTCATGATCACAAGTCTCCGTTGATTAGTTCATAATCTACTGACATTACTCAGTGGTTGATGTGTGTTGCTGTTAATCATTCAGGGGTCTTATGTATTTCAATTGCTTCTGTAAAGTTCCTCAATATTCCTTCAAATATCCTGCTCTTTATATCTTCTTTGCATAAATCTCCAACAATTCTACCTCTACACTATGAATTCACTCAAACAATGTGCCTACAAGTTGATATTTGCATGATATTTTCAATACTACATGCATTTAGCTCAAATATGCTAATGATATTCAGTTATCTACGAGATGTCAGCATATTTCATGTTATTTGCTTTTGATTATCTGTTATTTGCAATTATGATGGTGAATTATTCTGAAATTCAAAGAAAATTAAAAGAATACTTCAAATTTGGTGAATCTTAGCTATTGAACCACATACATACCAGATACAGTCATGAGGAGAAGAAATCAAACCATATTTTCACCAGGATGTTCACAGCTAGATACAGATGATGATAACTTCAAAGGAAAAGGAATGAAGACAACACATACAGACTGATAAGCACTCCAAGGGACGCAACAAATCAAAGCATGTATCAAGAATTCAAACACTGATTACTCAGGATTTATGATGATTTGTAATCAAATGGTCTTCTCTTTCTTTAAGTATGCAATGATATGTATGCTTACAATAGCTTTGAAATAGGCCCTGATATTTCAGCAGTCAAATTTCAATTAAGCTTCTGAATGCTCAAATTATCACATCCCTGCACCTTTTATAGAATAAGATGAGGGAACGGTTACAAATGACCTACAGTCAGGATTTATCTATTAAGATCAATAGTCCAGATGAATAGCACGTGCCTGCCAGTTGGTAGCTACACAGCTGACATAGAATATTCCAGCATCTTTGACCTAGTCCATCCTCCAGCCAACAAATATCATATTTGACAATATCCTCCTCAGCTCGGGTTCATGTTACCTCTGAATGCAACTCTGTAATTTTCAGCCATCCTGATCTTAGCCTCAAACAGCTCCACCGTCCTGCAATAAACAGACAAGAAATAAGCATCAACTTCATTTAATACCCAGTAGGAAGATAAAAATTACATTAAAACAAGCTGAATGTGCAAACCTATATATATTGGATTATGAATATTGAGCATCTGTGAAAATTTGTGTAATTAAATGTCCATAGGTGGTCAAGAGGGTATGGGTGGCTATCGTTGACTGGAAAACATGCTATCAAGCCCTAAAATAGCTTCAATGTCTGATCAGGTCCATGGTCATTTGAGTGATTTTTGATAAAAATATCAAAAATATGATTTTTGGTATTTTCTACATCTTGGTAAATTGCATTTTCGGAGGCCTTTGGAGCAAAATTAGGGCTCAAGACTTCTTTAGTAACTTGGCGTTAAGCCTAAGTAACTAGGCAACTCAAACTAGATAACTAGTTTATCTTTCCAATGAGTCCAAAAAGTTTAAATTTTGATAAAATAGCTAGGAGTTATGACCTTGCCAAGGAGAAGATAAAAAATTGCCTAATTTTTTTGAGTTTCTTTGAATTCTTACAAATAGTTTCACCTTCCGGTAGCCTTTTTTGTATTCCAAGGGTAATGTGACCCTTCATATGATATGTAAGCCTTACATTTCAGTTATCGCATGCATAAGATCATGCATATGCAATACATGCACTTTTGTTCACTAAATTCCATTGAATAAAACTATCGGGTCCGGGTATGCACATTAGTTAATATGAGGGATATTAACTAATATGACTCTTTTCATAGATTGGGATATGATGATGATGTCATCATCATGGACAGGCTTCGTTAAAATGTGAAAGGCTGATGTCATGGTCATACTAAAGGAAATCAGGTGATGTTAAGAAATATGACCCTGATATTGAGGAATATCACCCTCTGAATAAGATGATGTCACGGTCATGTCAAGATTTTTATATATCGAGTCAGAATGACATCATCATCATGTTATGAAAGATCAGTCATATTAGAAAAGATGACGCATGTTAGAAATCAGATGACCTTCGAAGTTCAAGCCGATTGATGATGTCACCATCATATTGGGTCCTTTATGGAATGGGATAAGCTGACGTCATCATCATGTCATTTAAAATGGCGATTGTTGGAAAAATACCTCTGTGAGGTAAAAAGGATGATGATGTCACCGTCAGGGTGATTTTCTCTATTCATCAGGGTTGGATGACGTAATCATCATATTGGCACTAGGGTGATATTCTGCAGTAGGGTGATATTTGAAAGATCGGGTGATATTCGAAAGATCGGGTGATATTCGAAATATGAGCCCCGCAAAATATATGAAGCTGTCTGACGGGTAAATACCACTATCATGTAAGATTGATGTCCGGGGTTTCGTACCAAATGATTATCGGGTGCTAAACTGGCATCGGGGTGATCTTATAATATCAAGGTGATATTTGTAATATTAGGGTGATATTTAACAAGGTGACTGATGTTTGGAATATGACCCCCTCTCGAATATCAGGTTTGACTAGAACTTTGATTGGCCATAACTTTCTCATTTGGCCGAATTTCAGGGTGATGTAAAAGGCAAACCTGCCTAGAATTTTACACTCTTTCACATGGCAAGCTTCTTGAGGAAAGATTTAGACTTTGGAATTTGGGTTCAGACTTCAAGATCACAAATATACCTAACATTAAGCACGTACATACTGACTGATGTTGTTTTACTATTATCGCCCAGAACACAAAAGCAAAGGAGCAAGCCAGCAAAGTTGGATCCCTGTTTTGACAAGTCAAAATGGTGCGTGTTGTGTAACCACACAACAACTTGCCACCAAAGAAAACAAACCAAATTCTAATGATTCAAGTGATGTGAACACACTCTAACATAGTATTCTAACTCTTTCTAAGCATGAGCACTTATAATCTTTCTGAATGATAAGGTTTTCATCATGGCAACAATGCTAATAAAGGATTAGGTGTGTGCAAATGATTAATTATCCTCATCTTGAAAGCAAGTTGAAAGCATGAGTAGCTGATGTTAAGCTACATAGTTTGGGAGCATCCTTCATAGACAACCTGGATAGAGCCTTGCTGCCAGCAAGCATCTATAGCCCCAACAAGGTTATCTATACAATCCCCCTAAGTAGAGCCCCACTGCCAGCAGGCGTCTATAGCCCCGGTAGAGTTACTTAGATGGCCTAATTTTATTTCTTTTCTGATTTTTCAATATTTTATAGTCTATAAATCCGATGTCATCATGTAAGCTTAGTGTGCAAGGTATGGTCACTTGTTGATTTAGGTTGGAGATTGCATTGGTAGCAAGGGAGTCAATTTAGATTTTTCACTTAACACCTATACTTGTGTGTTCAACAAACCCAAGGCTGTTAGGTGAGTCATTGTGAAAGAGTCACTTTAGTCAAGAAAAGGCACCCTGATGAAAAAATATCACAGACCTGATCACCAATACTTCTCAAAATGAGTCATAAGATATATATAAATTTGTTCTCATCACTTGAATCTTAACAATTTAGTTATTTTCTTAGGGTGATGAGCTACATCATCTTGACTAACCAAAATAGAACTCAACAAACAAACAAAACAAAAATAAAAACAAAACACACTAAGCAAACTGTACAAACAACTAACTACAAAAGGAAACAACAGAAAACAAAACAAGAAAGCAAAGAAAGGAAACAAAACAACTACTCTACCAAACTATATACAAACCCTACAAGGTAAATAAATCCCATGATAAGATACAAAGACAACTGTATTTGCATACTTCCTTATATTGTGGAGGAGCATTAGTGCACTAGTTATGGTTCTAATCCTAGCAAATTTATCCTTGTATTCTGAAAAATATTCTTGTATTCTAAATTCATTGTGTTTAACAGAATAACCTCTAATTATCAATGTAGATTAGATTATCAAATAAGGTAAGAATACAAACTAATATGCAATAAATCACAAGAGTTATACCTCACTTGAAGACCCAATCTCATCAAGGGAGAAGAACCATGCACCCAAAACAAGTTCCTAAGACAAGATTATCTCTAGACAATGGATTCTAATGTGAAATGCTATTCAAATTGTGCAACTCACTATCCTAGCTCAAGAGTGATTTTGGCATTATGACTTTGCATAGACTTGGATGATGATAATGGCTTGGGAGATGTTCCATTTATAGATTTTTGGAAGGGATTTTGATCCAAGGGTGGAGATTGATTTGGAAGATCAATGGTGGAGGATGAAAGTGATGTGGAGGGCCTAGATTCAATCTTGAATGAATGGAGGGCTAGGAATAAAAGTGATTCTTTTATTCATTTTGGGAAAAGAGGTTATTTAATGAGCATGGGGGTGAAGGATTATTTTGGAATAAAAGATTCATATGGGGTAATGTAAATGAATTAAAAATTTATTTAGGGAAGAGAGGAAATAAATGTGATGTGGGATGTTTTTAAATAAAAAATTGACTTATGTGGATTTAATTTATTTTTTTATTTGGAGGATGTGGGGAAGGGTGTTAAACAAGGTTTGACCACCCAAATGAAGGGGTTAGGATTAATTAAATAGGGGTTTTATTTAATTAATCCTAGGGCTATGATGAGGTAGGCTAGGGTAGGCAATTAAATAATAGCTATTTAATTGTCTAGGGTAGGGATAGGTTAATTATAGGCTGAATTAATTAGTCAACAAGGTTTTAACTAATTAATTGGGTTTAGTGAAAAAGGGGAAATTGATTTAATAAATATTGCATATTTATTAAATTAATTGGCTAAGGTTTGGACTATTGAATTAATGAAATTAATTCAATTTTGTGGATAGAATGATGTGAATTTAGAAAATGAAAGGGTTAATTAATTAAATAAAAATTTAATTAATTGGTTAGAAGGGAAATTGGTGTGTTTAGAGTTGTATGGAGTCGGTTAGATGGTAGAAGACATTTTTATGTGTCTACATTTGCCCCTCTTTGATGTGGCATCCGGACCTAGGAGGGAAGTGGCATCAGGTCGAAGAAAAATATGCCTCAGCTACCGGGAAGGAATAAGATGGATAAGGGATGCCCCCTCAAGAGGTCAGCGGGAAAATAAAAAATTTTCGGGCGAGTTCTCGAAAAGGATGCAATGGGAGTGAAAGTTGGATAGGTGATGGGAAAAGATGATGACAGGAAGAAAAATAGAGAAAAAAGGCATAGATCTGCACCTTGGAGGGAAAAGGAGGGGGGGATATGACATGGCCCACTATTTTAGGCAAAGTGGGCCCTTAGAGTGCCACATTTGTACACTTTTGACTTTGGAGAAGAAAGGACGAAGGAGAGATGGCTGACCACAACCCCCAGTTCCCGCGACTTTGACACATCTCCAAGCAGTTCTGAGAGTTTGGATGGGCACCAGGCGTTGGACCCCCAGTAGGGCCTAACCTTGACTTTGTAATTTTCTCATTTTTACGTGCATTTTTTAGGTTTTGGGATTTTGGGGTTAGAGTGCGTAGCGCCAACGGCAAGGCACATCAGTGCCATCATCTGGATTGGCACTATCCGCTCGGGTAGGGTTAGGCAGTTTGTCGCCATTAGGAAGGTGTTTTAGCGCTATCGTCCAAATTAGTGCCATACAAGGAAGAATAGGATTCTGGTGTTTTAACGCCAAATTGGGGCTGAAGTGGCGCTATTCTCTGGAATAGCGTCATCCTGAGAAGTAGCGCTATCATGCGTTTTAACGCTATCTTGTTTATTAGCACTAGTTACAAGATTAGTGCTAATGGTTAAATCGGCGCCATTGGGTGGATTAGCACGAAAATGAATAGGAACGCCATTTCAAGAAATGGTGCGATGGATAGTGCACAGTAGCGCTATTATGTGGATTAGCACAAAGAGCTATGCGTAGTGGCACTATTATTTGTATTAGCGCGATTTAGAGGAAATTTTAGTGCCATTTTAAAAATGGCACAAGGAGTTGTCTATTTTCATGCCACCTAATGCTGGCTTGTTAGACACTTAGAAGAAAAAGGTTGGTTTAGAAATAGATAGGTTGACATCTAACCATAATGTTGCGTATGCAGGATACAAAGCAATTTATACTTGCTTCACGAGAGTGATGGGTGCCATCTGTGATTGCACTTTTTGAGGGTTTTGATGATGCGACGCGGGGCCGACTGGCTAGGTTGGGGCTTCTGATGGTGTCCTTGATGCTAGTTTGACGAGCTCATCGAGCTCTTATGACAGCGATGGTGGAGCGGTATCGCTCTGAGACCTGCAGATTTTTGTTGCCTATTGGAGATATTACCATCACACTTGAGGATGTTTATCGCATCCTCAAGCTGCCTATCCATGGCCGGCATGTTAGATATGACACAAGGAGAGGGCGGAGTGCATTAGTCAGGGTGTTTGGTGCAGATCATCTTGTGCTATCTCCGGATGGGAGGGAGATGGACTATGAGGGGACACTGGCTGCGGGTGTAGATCCATTTGCCTTATTCCTTTGTGCATTGATTGGAGGCATCGTGATGCCTGATAGGTGAGGCAGGGGTTTTCCGGTTGGCTGGGGGGGTGATAGAGGGGATGGTGATGCATGAGATTGTCTATGCATGGGGACTAGCTATGCCAAGGCAGTTATATCATGAGATGCATACAGTCACCTACTTGCATGATAGAGCATTATCGGCTGGAGTTACTCTGTTGCATGTATGGATTTAGGAGCACATCCCAGTTACCAGGCTGCTATGTGGGTACTATCGACTGCAGTTTGAGGCCTTTGTGTTTTTATATCGGGATGCATAGTACACATATACTAGGCAGGTGCGGCATTGGAGGAGGATGCTAGATGATGTGATCAGTGTGACCCAGCGACCATACATTGGTATAGAGCCATGGCTAGATGATGACCTACATCTCCCTTTTGCATTTCAGCAGCAGTTCCTGATGGGTCGAGGAGACCATATGATAGATATGTATCTACCCTCATGAGTCATGCGGCAGTTTGGTTTGGTCCAGGATACTCCGCAGCAGATGGCAATATTTGCGTGGACCCCTCGAGATACGGCCTATTGGCCTGCAGCTATACAACCACAGGTCACCTTAGCAGATTTTGTAGCCCTACGGCCAGTGCCATGGGATTGGAGGAGCACAGTGAGGGATGCAAGGACTACAACTGCCTATGATATATGGTGGCATATGCATCGGCCTACTCGGTTGACGAATCCCGCAGAGGAGGCAGTAGGTTTGGGGGTGATGATTCAGATGGTGGAGATGACTCAGATGGGGAGGATTGCATGGGGGAGGGGGAGTTGATCATTGAGGACTTCCTCGTGGAGGTTGGAGATGATGGAGAGGAGAGAGTGGTTGGTAGGGATGGCCAGCCGATAGATGTACTGGCGGCACTGGCAGTAGGGCAGGGGCAGGTGGGGCAGCAGGTACCTGTGCAGCAGGTTCCTATTGAGTAGGTATAGGTTGTAGTAGGGCGACAGCCTAGAGGACCTTGGTGGTGTGGGGGACATCTGCCGCCACCACAGGTAGCGCAACAGCAGGCCGTTGGGGGAGGGCAGTAGGTAGCAGGGCAGTAGGCAGGTCCCTCAGGGATAGCTGGAGAGGGCGAGGGTGAGAGGCTTACACCTCGTCGGAGGTGACAGGATGAGGAGGAGGAGATGGAGACCTTGAGAGCATAGGTGGTGAGCCTATAGGAGGCACTAGATGGCCGGGATGCAGAGTTGGTGCAGTTACGGGGGGCACTGGCCTTATTAGATGGGACAGATGGATAGGTGGCTACGTTGTAGGCACAGTTGGCCCAGGTGCAGGGTGATATAAAGGTGTTTACCTAAGAGCAGGATACAGCACTTGCTAGGGCTCAGCAGCTAGAGACTATAGTGGGTAGTGTCCAAGCGTCCAGTGGTGGACTTGCCCCAGTTTTGACAGGGATGTAGGCTCAGTTGTCTCAGGTGCAAACACAGACTTATCAGCTGCAGGCACAGTTGAGTCAAGCACAGGGGCAGGTGATGCAGGTACAGGGGGATTTGACAGAGGCCAGAGCATGGGTGTATTGTTGGGGCCTGTACTACGCAGTCGTGCTAGCAACGCAGCGTGCCCTAAGCTATAGTCAGGTCAGCAGATCGTGGGCATCGGGATCACATAGATCAAGATCTATTTAGTCCATTCAGTAGATGATGACTCCTCCCTCGTAGGTTCCTTAGGTGCAGGCACAGCCACAGCTGCAGCCACTGACAGGATCACAGGTTTGACCAGGGTCAGAGTCTCCTACTCCTTCGGAGAGAGGATCTTCCATGTGATAGGCATATCATGTTAGCCCTTGGAGGCATTTGTATCAGGACACTTTTATTTTTTGTTGTATACATGAGCAATGTACACTTTTTGTGGTGATTATATATGATGCAATGCTTTCTGGTGGTTTATGATGTTATGATTATGATGCTTTATTATGCTGATGCCTATGTGATGGATGCAGTATTTCTTTATGGATTTTATATGCTATGAATGTGTTATGTTTCTGCAATGATGTTTTTGATTTTATGGATGCATTGAGGATGGAAATGTATGTTTCTGTATGAAAATATGCATAGACAGCTAGATGTTTATATGATGATGTAATGTGACCAATTGGTTTATGAGATGATATGAAATGTGATGTATAATGTGCAACTAAATGATTCTAGAATGAACCTAATTATTCTGCAAACTTCAATGGATAAGTGAGCCTAATTGATATGCAGGAATGGTTTTCTAAATGACATGTAATTTAAATGGTCTAATGAAATCTATTTGATATGCAATTTAAATGGATAAATGAATCTAAAGGACATGCAATTTTAATGGATTGTAAATACAACCTAAATGATATGTAAAATGGATTAAAATGAACCTAAAATGTTATGCAATTAAATGGATTAAAATGAACCTAAAATGATATGCAATTGAATGGATTAAAATGAACCTAAAATGACATGCAAATTGGATCTATTAAAATGAACCTAAATGATATGCAATTAAATGATCATGACATGTAGCTAAATGATATGCTAGATGCAATTTAGGTGATAGGTGGTAAGCAAACTAGGTGATAAGCGAGATGATCTAGTCCTAATATGCATGATGTTCTTTGTTTAACCCTGAATGATGAGGCTGTGGGAAAGGGAATTAGGTGGGGAGAGGATAGGGGTGGGAGCGTCTAGAGGTTGGCGGTGGGGAGATGAGAGGATTGTTATGTCCTAAGACACCACATCATTAAGGGGAGATTTGCTTCAGTTCAGGATGTGTTGAGTGGAAATATGGTGGGGGAATGGGATTAGTGAGGGGATTAGATTGGTGGGGGGGTGGGGGGAAAATGATTATCAAATCTAGGCCGAGATGTGAGTGTTGACCGAGTGATTAGAATGATGATTTTGAGCTAGTAACAGTAGTTGCAAAAGATTAATTGAGAGCATTTCTTAGTTTAATGTAGCAATGTAGGATACAGTTCACAAAGGTATGAAATGACCTAGGTGATGATGTATATCCTGCGATTGCATGGACTAGACCCACAAACAATAGGTTGATTTCATGCATGCCCAATGTAGTATAATCTTGTCTAGTCGAGGAAGGGGACTCATAGCGATGAGTGCGAATAATGCATATAAGGTTTTGATGCCTGTATATGCAAATAGGACACATCATGCTAGAACCGGCCTGGACTTCAAGATATGAATACTATTCTTGGAGTAATGAAACCAACCCACAAGCACAGCATGCAAAAACAATGACTACATCTACTCCAGGTGCTATTCACTACTTACCATGATATAATGAGATCAAGGTAGCTTTGGAGATGACTTAGAGTGAGACACACAGATAAAAATCAATAATAAAAAAGACCAATGAAAAAGATACAAATAGCCTTTGTGTGCTCTTGCCAAGAGACGTGATGATAGAATGATAGATTTTTGTCCATTGTAGGAAAGATATATCCTAGGATGCAGATCCATTGGTGTTGATTGGAGAATTTTTGGAAGATGGGCAAAAAGAACAGTCTGGCCATGTGTAGGATTATGGTTGGTATGTTGATTGATGATTTTTGTGTTAGGGAGCATGTTTCAAGCATATGCGTAGTGTGTGTATCATTTATTAGACCCAAAAGGCTCAGTGAATGGGGACCATCCAAACGGGTTGAATGGGTACATCTTATGTACCTGAGTACTAGAAACGTCCTTTGTATTCTAGACTGCCTACATACCCTGTGTCCACGAGATCAAGGTACTTTTAAGATGCGGGTGAAATGATTATGTAGTTCTGGCAAGACTTGATGATGTGGGAATGGTTTGGGATGGGTGTGATGAAGATTGATGTATGTTTGGTGATTGCAATGAGATGTGTTGTTTTTTGGGTTTTCTGCATTTTCTATTGTTTTTGTATTTTATGATTTTGCGATGTTTTTGGATTTTTTGATTTTGTATGTACAAAGGGAGATTACAAGGATCCTCATTCCATGAGTTGGCCTTGGGTGGGGTAGGATGGGTTGGGCGATAGGACTTGATGTTTCAGAATTCCAAGCCATGGGATGCATGAGATATGGAGTGATGTGACAGAAAGAGGATTTATTAGATGGTAGAACTGGCCACTACGCATGGCGCCTAAGATAGGTTTTCACCATGGTACTTATCCAAGGCATCATCGAAGTGATTTTCACCATTGGAAGTTTTTTATTGCACTCTGATTTTTTGGTGTTTTCAATTTTTTAATTTTTTTGATTTTTGACTTCGGGTACTAGATGGGTTATGCATGGAATTTCTTGAGATGCAGGATGTTCATCGGCTTATCTAGAGGCTGCCCCTCAGGTGTTGCAAGCTGATAAGCTCCTGACCCATAATCGGCCATGACGACATAAGGTCCTAGCCAATTGGGTTCAAACTTTCCTTGCTTCAGACGCTCTTGCAGATTCTTCTGATTTTCCATTAGGACAAGGTCACCTACCTCAAATTTTCTGTTTCTGATCTTTTTGTTGTAGCTTCATCTAAGGCGGTTTTGGTATGCCTATAGGCGATTCAATGCATTTAGACATTTCTCATCAAGTAGTTCCAGTTGATGCAACCTTGCGACGCGATAGTCCTCATCAGAAATAATGTTTTGTAAGGACACTCAAAGAGATGGGAGCTCTACCTCTATAGGTAAAATGGCTTCAGATTTGAATACTAGTGAGAATGGAGTGGCTCCTGTAGGAGTGCAGATTCTTGTGCGGTAGGCCCATAGGGCGGGGTTGAGTTGGAGGTGCCAGTCACGACCAGCTTCATTGACTGTCTTCTTGAGAATGCAGAGGATTGTTTTGTTAGAAGCCTCTGCTTGACCATTTCCTTGAGGGTAATATGGTGTGGAGAAGTGGTGTTTGATGTTGAATTTTTTGCACAAGGTGCGAACTTCTTGGTTTTTGAAGGGCTTTCCATTGTCGGTGACGATGGAGTGGGGGATACCATATTGGCAGATGATATAGTGGAGGATGAATTTTGAGGTTTGGATACCTGTGGTGAAGGTGAGTGGTATTGCTTCCACCCACTTTGTGAAGCATTCGGTAGTAGTGATAATGAACTTATGGCCATGGGAGGATGGAGGATGTATTTTTCCTACGAGGTCGAGTCCCCACTGTGAGAAAGGCTATGGCGTTGTGATCAATTGCAGTTCCTATACTGGTACGTGGATGAGATCGCCATGCTGTTGACATGGGAGGCATTTCTTGATAAACCTGTGGGAATCTTGTTCCATTGTGGGCCAATAATATCCGGTCCTGAGAATCTTTTTAGAAAGAGTGGGTCCACTTGAATGTGCCCCACAGATGCCTATGTGTACCTCTTCCAAGGCTACTTCATCTTCCCTAGAGTCTAAACATCATAGAAACGTACCATCAAGACTCCTTTTGTATAATGTATTGCCTACACAGATCAAATGGGAGGCTCGATGGATGAATGATTTTCTTTGTGAGGTGGACAGATTAGGGGGAGGATGTTGTCGTGGAGATATAAGTATGTTTCTTGGTACCATGGGGACAAGGGACCAATGACTTCGCACACTAGTTCAGATTGAGGAACATCGTATGCTGGGGTGGGGAGTTCTTCGATCAGGAACTCACATTTCTTGCTATCCTTCTTCATGTCTACCAGAGATTCAATAGTTACCATGGCATTTGCTACTTTGTTATTGAGTCTTGGGATTTGCTCGAAATGGATGTCCTCGAAGTAGGCTTTGAAATCATCGACCATCTTCTTATAGGGAAGGAGATTGTCATCCTTGGTTTTGAATTCATTATTGACCTGCCTGATGACCAGTTGAGAGTCACTGTACACCAGTAGCTTTTCAATTTTCCATTAGATGGCCATGCGGAGACCTGTAATGAGGGCCTCATACTTTGCTACGTTGTTGGTGCATGGAAATGTGATTTTGAAGGATTTAGGGATTATATCACCTTGAGGGGTAAAAAATAGGACACCTGCCCCCGAGCCTCTGTGAGTGTATGATCCATCAAAATACATTTTCTAGGTGTCTGTGGCTGGTGTGATTGTCAAGATAGCTTCGTCAGGAAACTCCGCTATTGTAGGGTGTTCTGTTGGGATAGGTGCTTCAGCTAGCTGATCTACTATTACTTGTCCTTTGATGGCATTTCTCTCAGTGTATTTGATATCAAACTCCATAAGAATCATGACCCATTTAGCCATTCTGCCAATAAGAGTCACTCTATTTAGGAGGTACTTCAGTGGGTCAATCTTAGCAATGAGCTTGGTCTTGTGATTGAGCATGTAGTGTCTCAACTTTTGTGATGTAAAGACAAGGGCTAGACATGCTCATTCAATTTGTGTGTAATTGAGCTCATATGAGATCAAGGTGCGGTTGATATAGTAAATGGCTCTTTCTTTTCCCTGCTCATCGAGTTGTGCTAGCAAGGCTCCGATGGCTGTCTCTGTTGTGGAGATGTAAAGCAGGAGGGGTTTGCCTTGCCTTGGTGGAGTTAGCACAGGAGGATTACCAGGTATTCTTTTAGTCGGTCAAAGGCATCTTGACACTGGGTGTTCTAGATGAAAGCTATGTCTTTTCAGAGCAGATGCTGGAACGGTTGGCACTTATCAGCAAGTTAGGCAATGAATCGATAGATAGACTG
Organism: Cunninghamia lanceolata; assembly: GCA_027924645.1. Lineage (NCBI taxonomy): Eukaryota > Viridiplantae > Streptophyta > Pinopsida > Cupressales > Cupressaceae > Cunninghamia > Cunninghamia lanceolata. Next base: position 4,930,277 of record BSBN01000627.1, read on the forward strand.
GAGTTTTCCCTGCAGGCTTTGTAGCTATTTCAGTGTTTTTGGAGGTGGCATTTCGGTGATAGCCTTGACCTTTGCAGGATCAACTTCGATTCCTCTTCTCGAGACTATGTATCCCAAAAGTTCACCTGAGGTGACACCGAAGACACATTTCTTTGGATTCAAACAGACATTGTATTGCTCTAACCTATCAAAGATTTTGGCCAACACATCAAGATGTTCTTCTCTGGTCTTGGATTTCCCTAGCAAATCATCCACATAGTCTTCCATGATGTGGAGGAAGAGGTCATGGAAGGTGATGGTCATAGCTCTTTGATAGGTGGCTCCTGCATTCTTCAGGCCGAATGGCATTACCACCCAGCAGTATGTTCCCCATGGACATATGAAGGCCATTTTGTGCTGATCCTCTTCAGCAATTTTTATCTGGTTGTATCCTGAGAAACCATCCATGAGGGATAACATTTCATATCCTACCGTGAGATCTACTATCATGTCAATGTTTGGTAGTGGGAAGTCATCTTTCGGGCAGGCCTTGTTGAGATCCCTGAAATCGGTGCAACAGTGGATTCGGCCATCCGGTTTAGTGACTGGTGCAAGGTTTGAAACCCATTCAGGATAATCGATTAGGTGAATGAACCCAACATCCAGTAATTTCTTGAGCTCTGCTTTGGCGAGGAGAGCCACCTGCAGATTCATTTTTCAGAGCTTCTTTTTGACTGGTTTTGCATTAAGGCATACTGCAAGGTGATGAACCACCAAAACGGGATCTAGCCCTAGCATGTCCACATAGGTCCATGCAAAATTGTGATTTCTACTTGTGAAGAAGGACAAGAAGTTCTCCTGTTCTGGGATGCTGAGAGATTCTGCTCGGTATGTGATTTTTGGCTCTTCCTTTGTCCCAAGATTCATTTCCTAAGCTGGTTTGACCAAGATGGGTGATTTGTCTGGATAGACTTTGTCGATCTCAGGGAGGTCCATGCTTCCATCTCCTAGCACCTCATGGAGGTTTTCACCAGGAGATACGTCTTTTATTTTTAGTATTTTGGGATCTGATACTGCCGTAGAACAGTTTTCACCATTAGATCCATTTTTTCTTTTTGTGTTTTTGTGACTAGAAGCAAGGGTTGTCTCCTTGAAATAGGCATCCGGATTGAGTTCCATTATGTATCATGCTTGATGTTCTCCCAAAGGGAAGTGATCTCTTACCCCCATCATTTCAGCGATGGCCTCGTTGTTAGGTGCGATGTCAAAGACAGGAGGTCCCCATTGGTCCCAATCAATGAGGTCGGGGTAAACAAGTGGCAAATCATTGGAGGGTGAAGCGAGAGTGGTGACAGAGTAGATGGTACAAATGGATGAGTCGAAGAAGTTGGAGAAATCACTAAAGGAGTCTTGAAGGCCTATTTCGTTAATAATGTCGACATCTAAGGAGACCGTAGTGACCTCAGCCAAGATACACTCACCAGTAGTGAGGATGCATTGTGGTTGACCATACCCTAACCCTTGAGTATAGGGATTCTTTGTTGCTTGTAGTGGTTCTATGATTCCCTGTTCATGAAGGCCTATACCGCCTTTTCCTTTATAGCCCATGCTTTTGACGATTTCGAAACCTTTGCCATAGATTTCTATTGGGATTGTGGGGGCTTCTTGCTCAGGCTCTTCATCTTTGTAAAGCCAAGATGAGATATCTTCTAGTACATCCTGATCTAGGAGATGCCTCTTCTCGAAGATGGGTGAGGGTTTACACTTGATGATGACTGTATTGGCTGCCTCTGTTTTTGAGATGCCGAATGTCTTAGGATTGGGTAATGTGCCCACACAAAAGGTGCCATGCAGGTCATATTCCCCACATCCCATGTCAGATAGCTTGATCTAGACCTCGGGTACTGGAGTTGCTTGAGATGAAGTGGAGGCAATGTTTGTGGGGTCAACATATGAGTTTGATGTGGTTGGATTGGCTTCAATGGTGGCTTTATTATATGGGCAGAATGTTTGGTTGTGGCCTTCCAGAAAATTGCAGTATTGGAAGGGGCGAGGGTCGGCATAGACTGTGACTTCTATGCCGTTGTGAGGGAATTTGATGCATTGATGGAAGGTGGATGGGATGGCTTGCATGGCATGAATCCATGGTCTGCCGAGAAGGATGTTGTAAGGGAGGTTGAGATCAAGAACCTGACACTTAGTTTCCAATATTTTCCATCCCACTTGTATGGGAAGCTTAATAGTACCTTTAGAGAGCTGTTCAGTGTCATCATAGCCTTTGATCATAATGCACTCGCTGATGTCAACAACCACATTGGAGTACTCCAAGTGTTTTAGCAATTTTATAGTGCATATGTTGAGGCCGGAGCCACCATCTATTAAGACTCTTTTAATGGTGTGCTTGTGGATGTGAACTTCAATGTGTAGGGCGTCGTTATGTATGTGATCAGATGCGGGTAGGTCTTTTTCTGAGAAGGTGAGATAATGGGGTGTAGCGATGTGTCCTACCATGGCTTGGAATTGCATTACATTCAAGTTGGCAGGGACTTGTGTTTGCAAGAGCACTTTATCGAGGATGTCCTTATGAAGGGGAGATGTGCGAAGCAACTCGAGAATGGAGATTTGTGCAGGTGTCTTTCCTAGGTGTTCTAGGAGGTTATACTGGTGAGTAGGTGATGCACGTGTGGTTGGTCAAGGAGGTAGGGGCTCTGATGTGGATGCAGGCATTTGTTTAGTGGGAGGGGCTGTGCGGATGGATACACGGCCATGGCAGGTTGTAATAGCACAATCAGGTGTTTGTGCTCAGATGGTGACTATGTTGACATGATGGGATGATGCTTCAATACGTCCTACGATAGAGTCGTAAGACACAGGTGGTGGGGTGACATTGTATGCTTGGTTGGATGAGGAGGCTTTGTTATGATTTGGTAGGGGATCCTTGTAAGCTCCTAGGTTGGTGTTTGGTGATGGTTGGGTGCTGTGATCGAGACCGACTAGATTTTGTTCGATAAGGTCTTGGATGCAATGTTTTAGTTGCATGTAGCCAGTTTTTTTATGACCCGCAACGCGGTGGTATTCACAGTAGTCATTCTCATTGTACCACACAGCTTTTAGTTCATTCTCTTGATGGGGTCAAATGGGTGGGAGCATGATCAAATTTTGCTTGAGACATCTATCAAGGATGTCTTCGACAGGTTCCCCTAAGGGTGTGAATTGTCTGCGTGGTTTGCATGGTTTAGTTGGGCCCTTCTGGTTATTTACATTTGTTGCATATGTATGCGCAAGTGTTTGGTTTTGTATATGTTGGATGGCTTTCACATCCGTGACGCCATCATTTAGATTGTTCTTGTTCTTCCCCCAATAATGTGACTTGTCATTTAATTGCGTGTTGGCTTTATTGTTTGTATTGGGGGTGTTGTTATTGGATTTGTAGTTGTTGTTGTTGTTGTTGTTGGATTTGTGGTCATACAGTTTGATGGAGCCCTTGGAAATGAGGGCTCATTTGATGGTGGTGCCTTTGTCGATGACCTCTTCAAAGGTAGATGCACAAAGTATTTGTAGATGAAACCCTAATTCTTGATTGAGGTTGGCCACGAACATGGTGATGAGTTGTTTTTTAGGAATGGGCCATGGGAGTTTGCTTGCTAAGCCTCTCCACCTTTGCAAGAAGGAAGTGAAGGCTTCGCCGTTATTTTGTTTGGTGTTGCAAAGGTCTGTCATGGACATTTTGTGTTTGAAATTGTAGGAGAAGTGGTTTACAAATTTCTCTGCAAGCTCAGGGAAAGTCCTAATACCTGGGGGAAGATGTGCGAACCATTCAGTGGCTTGACTGCCGAGGCTTCTTGGGAACAGTCTCATTAGATAGGTGTCGTTATTAGAGACTTCTAAGCAAGCTATGTAGAACTCCCTAAGGTGGTCCCTAGGGTCTCCCTTTCCCTTGTATTTGTCAAATTTAGGTGTCTCGAAGTTCTTGGGGAAAGGGGGCATGTACAATGTGCAATCGAATGGGTAGGGGCAAATATCCTCAAAGGAATAGTGTTTGCGTTTGCCCCCAGTTTGTAGGTCATCTACCTTTTGGATTAAGCCTTGTAGGATGGTTGTGAGATCTTGTGGTTGTTGTATGTATGTCTGTTGGTTGGTGAGATGTTGGAGATGGGGTGGGATTTGACATTGGGGATTTGTTTGATTGATGTGTTGGTATTGCGTGTTGGTGTTTTGGTTGATTGGTGGCTGATGTTGTTGATGCGCGTAGATTTGTTGGAGAACATGTGGTGGTATTTGGGGATTGGGATTATGTTGATTTATGGGATTATGTGGGTAGGTGACATTAGATGGATTGATGTTGGGTATGTGGACATTGGATTGGTTAGATGTGTTGCGAGGTGTTTGTGAGAATAATTGTCGTAGGTATGCAATGGTTTGAGGGTTCGGTGGGGGCACACTCGTGGAGGTACTTGCTTGTGTGATGTTGCCTTGTATGCCCATGGTGATTTGTGAAGTGGAAGGGTTTATAGTAGTTGTGGTAGTAGAAGTGATGACAGGTTGGGAGATGGTAGGGATAGCGGTACATGTGGGAATTGTAGATGTGGTAGCGATTGAGGTTGTGGAGGTGGTAGATACTGTAGGTGTTGACATTAGAGAGATGGTGGGTTGGGTATGTGATGTAGATGCTTGGGTATTTGATGGGGTAGGGACGATTGTAGAGGTGAATGGTTGTGATGATGTCATGATGGGGGGAAGTTGAGCACCAATTTTGAGAAGATGATCAAGATATCTACTTGGGTCTGACCTTAGGATTTTATCAAGGAGGTCCATGTTATCAGCGTCTTGCGTGAAGCTTAAGACATCTAGATCATCCTGGGAAATGATGGGGACATTTTGTGTTGGTGGTGGTGGTGGTGGTGTTGGTTGTCTTTGTTGTAAGTAATGAAAAGGATTTTCGTTGGGACCATATGGGGGGAGGTACGAGTATGAAGATGGGTTGTATGTTTGATAGATGGGTATGTTGTTGCTATTGGTGTTAGGCATGCCAAATGGCCAATGTTCTGCCATCTCTTGCTTCTTTTTGCTTTGTGATCTCATGATGGGCATACACATATGGGGAGTTGATTTCTAGATGTATGATGAGATGGGGATGGAGACCTTAGAGAATCTGATTGATTATGTTGGACTCAAAGATGGATGTGGTAGTGAGATGAAGTAGAAGAGAAGAGGTGGTGGAAGATCAATATGTATTTCTAAAGGTTTCAACCTAAGGGTGATATGGATGGGCGATATTGATTTTGCACAAATTTTGGACCAATGAGATAGGTGATGGATGACGTTTTGTTTTTGAAGAGATTTTGTTGATGTTTGATTTTGATATGGATGATTTTGATAGTCAACAAATTGAGCTTAGGTAGGACCTAGATTTGTGGTTGCACGAATGGATATTTTTCTTTGTTTGGGGTAGACTAATGACCTTACACAAAGAGGAATAATGATTTCACTTGGAAGGTAGACTATTGACTTTCCAAGTAAGATGTGATGTAAAGGATGAAATCTAGATTTAACTTTAGCTCAAGAGGATGATGGATTTTTGATGATGTTTTGATTGTGGGAGATTTTGGGGTTTTTTGGAATGATTTTCTTATGACAAAGATTTTGGTTTGGTCCAAAAGGTATGCGAATAAAGATGAAGTTGATATGAAAAATGAGATAGGGTCCAACAATGGTGGCGATTAACTCTCTAAGGTCAAAGAGAAGGTGTGATTTTGGAAAATTTTGGAGGAAAATGGATGTACTGTTGTCAGATTTTTGGGATGTGACTATGGATTATGGCGGTGCAGATGGTGAAGATCTCAAATGGATAGGTCTCTACTTTAGGCAAGTCAATCTGAGAATAGCATCAATCCACAGGTGGAATGGTGCCACTATTAGATAGATATGGCGCTAAAACAAGACAGTGATTGTCAAGGTCCTAAAAAGATAGATTTTTTATGGCAATTTTGGATTTTCTTTGTTTGGAATGTGATCAAAGGATTTGTTTTGTCTCTTGGAAATGTTGTTGCAAATAATTCAAGCTCAATAATCACACAACAATCAAGATTTTGCTTTGTTTTGAAAAAAAGATGTGTGATTTTATTTAACAAGCACTTTGAACAACCTAAGGTGAGAATGTGATAGTATTTGTTGAATCCCCTAGCTGCACCTATTCAAAGCTAGTAGCTCCAGGATCTTGGTAGCACCAGCTCCTCCTTACAATTGCACACACTTCTCACGCATACCAAGATCCAGGTTTCTTATAAGACTTGTCCCTCACCAAACCTTTAGATTATCCCTGCTACCTCAGCTAAGAACCGCATGAATCGGGGCCGCTTCAAAGGTTTCCCTTCTGTGCCAACAAATAGAAGGATTTTGGCTTGCTAGACAATGGTTCGTAGTAAGGGCATCCATTTAGGTGGTTATACGTGTGGCAGCGCTACTCTCTATTATGGAGTCTCCCAGCATCCAAGGGTTACGCCTTGGAGGGTTTTGGAGGAGGTTGGCTGTCGGTATAACAGAACAACACCTGTCACTTGAGACTTTCATCCCAAATGCCTTATTTTATATAGCGGCTTGGAAGAGCTTGGCTTTAGCTTGATGCCGGTTGGGTCGTTCCCACCTTTCGAAGTGGGGTGGCAGGCCCTCTAAGGTTTACAAAAGAAATATAATCACAAAAAATACTTTTGATCCCCAAGATCATACAAAGATGCGAGGGGAGAGCATATGTATTCTCTATGATTGCATCACACTAAACATGGTTCATTTTAGATCTTTGGATTAGATTGAGTGTGATTAATGCTAGTTTTGTGAGAAGCTTTTGATTCCCAAGGTCACCAAAACGGTGTGAGGAAAGAGAATACGCTTTCACACCACAAGCAAAAAGAGCACAAGACACTTCACACACTCTTTAAAATGATTTTCTTGATTAGATGTGTGAAAGATGCAAGTTGTTGTTCTTTTTAACCAAAATGCTTTCGATTTATACAATTTGTGGTTCTTTTTAAAGCCCAAATTGAAGTGTTTTGGATTGTTGTTGTTGGCACACAATGTAAATTTTAGAACACCAAAGTAAATGTTTTGACACACACTTCACCCAAAGGATTTGTTTGCTTTGTTCAAATTTTAGATGCACCAAGTCAAAATGTTTGTCTAACTAATCATGCAAAGGCTTCATTTTAAGTTGCAAATTGAAGTATTTAAAATAGAAATAAAATCACCCTGCAAAAAGTTAGTTAGTAACTCCAAAAATGACAGCAAAAGACCTACAAACACTTATCAGCACCTGTAAAAAAATAGAAAAGTCAGTTTGACGAATAGCGCTGAAACAAATATATAATAGCGCCACTACGGGCAGAACAACCTGACTTACACAGATGGCACTAATCAACAATATAGCATTGATTCCAGACCATGAAAGCACCAAAATAAAATATGGTGTTACAATATTACAAGGAAAGTGACAATCCAATAAATAGTGCTAACAAAAGACCCGAATAGTGTTAAACTAGGAAATAGCGCTAAAATAACAACGTGATTGCGCCACTGCGTAATGTCTCAAGCAGTTGGTTTACACCTACGGATAGCGCCAATCTGGGAGATAGCGTCGATGCGGGGCTGAATACGTCCGACCTGCAAAAAGAGGTTTCTTCTACACAATACAAAGGGTCAGACAACAAAATCAAGGTCTTGTTAGCTTCGTTAGTATGAGTAAATGGAAAACAAGATAAAACAAAAGCTAATCATGTATGTTTAGACCTCCTATAAAAATTTTGACATAATCTCCCCTTGTAATTTTAATATCTCTATGAAAACTGAGAGCAAATTATCACAAAAAGTGGCAAAAAGATCATGAGCAAAAGAAATGTGAGTGAGTGAAAGAGTAGAAATGTGCTGCACAAAAATAGCGCCAAAATAGGAAATGGCATTGAAACTAGCCAATGATGGCGTCACTGCGAGGGTAGGATGGTGCCACACCTATAAACACACGTATCTCACACCAAAAACTCACAAAATGAGTTAGACTTGGACCTTGTGGGTCCCACCGGATGTGCCAATGTAGATTAGATTATCAAATAAGGTAAGAATACAAACTAATATGCAATAAATCACAAGAGTTATACCTCACTTGAAGACCCAATCTCATCAAGGGAGAAGAACAATGCACCCAAAACAAGTTCCTAAGACAAGATTATCTCTAGACAATGGATTCTAATGTGAAATGCTATTCAAATTGTGCAACTCACTATCCTAGCTCAAGAGTGATTTTGGCATTATAACTTTGCATAGACTTGGATGATAATAATGGCTTGGGAGAGGTTCTATTTATAGATTTTTGGAAGGGATTTTGATCTAAGGGTGGAGATTGATTTGGAAGATCAATGGTGGAGGATGAAAGTGATGTGGAGGGCCTAGATTCAATCTTGAATGAATGGAAGGCTACGAATAAAAGTGATTCTTTTATTCATTTTGGGAAAAGAGGTTATTTAATGAGCATGGGGGTGAAGGATTATCTTGGAATAAAAGATTCATATGGGGGAATGTAAATGAATTAAAAATTTATTTTCGGAAGAGAGAAATAAATGAGTATGGGGTTGTAAGGAGAAATAAATGTGATGTGGGATGTTTTTAAATAAAAAATTGACTTATGTGGATTTAATTCATTTTTTTATTTAGAGGATGTGGGGAAGGGTGTTAAACAAGGTTTGACCACCCAAATGAAGGGGTTAGGATTAATTAAACAAGGGTTTTATTTAATTAATCCAAGGGCTATGATGAGGTAGGCTAGGGTAGGCAATTAAATAATAGCTATTTAATTGTCTAGGGTAGGGATAGGTTAATTATAGGCTGAATTAATTAGTCAACAAGGTTTTAACTAATTAATTGGGTTTAGTGAAAAAGGGGAAATTGATTTAATAAATACTGCATATTTATTAAATTAATTGGCTAAGGTTTGGACTATTGAATTAATGAAATTAATTCAATTTTAGGGATAGAATGATGTGAATTTGGAAAACGAAAGGGTTAATTAATTAAATAAAAATTTAATTAATTGGTTAGAAGGGAAATTGGTGTGTTTAGAGTTGTATGGAGTTGGTTAGATGGTAGAAGACATTTTTAGGTGTCTACAATCAGCAACTGAGGAAGCTCATCATATTCATGATTAATCCATATGCATGTCTTATCTCCTGAATTTCCATAATCAAAATAGTATTCAACACTATTTACTGTGGAAAGGAGAAATACAACCTGATTTATTTCTGATCCTGTTGAATATGCTTCTTCATTGACAACTAGTCCTCCATTTGACTTGGCACTTTCATTTCTTAGCTCAGTATTTAGTCTCACTTCAAATTGAAGGATGTATGACTCTTGAAGTATTAATCCTTCATCTTTATCCAGCTCTGTCTCCTCATTCTGAATGTATGTCTGATTCTTGACTTCAGGCAGTACCTCAATGTTTTCTTTAATTTTCTGCACATTAGCATCTAAATGAGTATATTCATAACCTAATATACAGAAATTTATCATTCCTAAATTATTCAATTGTAAAGGTGAAACAACTCCCAATTGATAGGAATACTCCCCTATTTCATTTTCAAAATGACATTGGATTGGCAACTGATTATGCACAACAATTCCAAAGCTTTCTGCATCTTCAACTTTCATGAGTTGTTCATCAAATAACTCACATTTTCCATCCAGTAAGGTATCTGGTTCCATTGACCTACAACATTCTTGCATTTGATCATTCAATTTAAAAGAGTCAACTATGAAATCAGGATTTAGTATCTTTTCTATGACTCCATTAGTTGCTATCATGGGAACTTCATCAGTAGTAATGCATTTAAATTCTTCCACCTGTCTCCATTCCTTTTTACCATAGAATAACTCAAGGAAAGATGTTTCATTATCCTTATCAAAAGTATTAGGATCAGAATCAAAGACTTTATCTTGACAAGTGGTTTCTTCTCCACAATTTTCAAAAGATTCATACCTGCACTCTGCCTCACCTTTACCATAAAGTAGATAACTCCTATCAATCTCACCATAGAATGACTCAAGGAAAGATGTTTCCTCTTCTTTAACTTCTATAACTGATTCAACTATTATATTTTCTAAACAACTCATCATTAGGGGTGTTGCTTCTCTTTGTTGTTCCAAAATTTGAGTCTTCTCCAACATGACCAAGCAAGCATCAAAATCCCTTTCTGAATGCTCTTCGTCATGTAATTTGCACCAACTTTCAATCAGGACATCATCAGTGGATAAACCTAATATTTGACTACACTGTATATTTGTAGACAAGTATAATTCAAAATCTTTAAAGCGGTCCACTTCAGTGTCTGGACAACTAATAACTTCTGGTGCTGCATTTGCTTGTTGCTCCAGAATTTCTTCATTTTCCTTCTAGGCTTCAACCCTGAACACATCTATAAAGAATATTATTCCTTTCAAATATAGATCCAACCTTATAAGAAAAGTTAGACAATTAATTTCACTGTGTTCTACAGTCTAGTGTATCCTACAACAACTAGATAAACCAAAGTTAGATAAACTTTGAGGATAAAGCTGCCTATTCAAAGTTTCTTGAAATAAAGGAATGTTAATGTGACAATTGTCCTCATATGCATCCATCAAAATGAGACTCTACTTTCAATTTTTTTTAGGATTTTGAAATTTTAATGAGATCTATCATATCTCAAAATAAAACTTTGAAAGCTCACAAAATTCAACGAATCTTTGAAGCTTTGAGCTAGATCTTTGCAAGGATGCAACCAAAACCTCTCAGATAAGAGATATTTGTAGACATTAACCTCAAATGATGAAATATTTATGCAACATTTGCAGAAATTCATAGATTCCTTGTTCAGGCCCTCCTTCTAGTGCCAATTTATGTTGATGATGAGGTTAGTCATACACAAACATAGAATAAAAGTTACACAACCTTTATTCATCTTGAAAGATACGATGAATTCAAAGAATTCATGATCCCAAGTCTTCATTGATTAGTTCATAATCTACTGATGTTACTCAGTCGTTGATGTGTGTTGCTGTTAATCATTCATGGGTCTTACGAATTTCAATTGCTTCTGTAAAGTTCCTCAATATTCCTTCAAATATCCTGTTCTTTATATCTTCTCTACATAAATCTCCAACAATTCTACCTCTACACTATGAATTCACTCAAACAATGTGCCTACAGGTTGATATTTGCATGATTTCTATCATTACGTGCAATTCTTTGCATGATATTTTCAATACTACATGCATTTAGCTCAAATATGCTAATGATATTCAATTATCTACAAGATGTCAGCATATTTCATGTTATTTACTTCTGATTATCTATTATTTGCAATTATGATGGTGGATGATTCTGAAATTCAAAGAAAAGTAAAAGAATCCTTCAAATTTGGTGAATCTTAGCTATTGAACCACATACATACTAGATACAGTCATGAGGAGAAGAAATCAAACCATATTTTCACCAGGATGTTCCACAGCTAGATACAGATGATGCTAACTTCAAAGGAAAAGGAATGAAGACAACACATACATACTGATAAGCACTCCAAGGGACGCAACAAATCAAAGCATGTATCAAGAATTCAAACACTGATTAATCAGGATTTATGATGATTTGTAATCAAATGGTCTTTTCTTTCATTAAGTATGCAATGATATTTATGCTTACAATAGCTTTGAAATAGTCCCTAATATTTCAGCAGTCAAATTTCAATTAAGCTTTTGAATGCTCAAATTATTACATCCCTGCACCTTTTATAGAATAAGGTGAGGGAACGGTTATAAATGACCTACAGTCAGGATTTATCTATTAAGATCAACAGTCCAGATGAATAGCATGTGCCTGCCAGTTGGCAGCTACACAGCTGGCATAGAATATTCCAGCATCTTTGACCTAGTCCATCCTCCAGCTAACAGATAGCATATTTGACAATATCCTCCTCAGCTCGGGTTCATGTTACCTCTGCATGCAACTCTGTAATTTACAGCCATCCTGATCTTAGCCTAAAACAGCTCCACCATCCTGCAATAAACAGACAAGAAACAAGCATCAACTTCATTTACTAGCTAGCAGGAAGATAAAAATTACATTAAAACAGGATGAATGTGCAAACCTATATATATCATGTTATGAATATTGAGCATATGTGAAAATTCACGTAATTAAATGTCCATAGGTGGTCAAGAGGGTCTGGGTGGCTGTCATTAACTGGAAAACATTCTATCAGGCCCTAAAATGGCTTCAATGTCCGATCAGGTCCATGGTCATTTGAGTGAGTTTTGATAAAAATATCGAAAATATGATTTTTGGTATTATCTAGGTCTTGGTAAATTGCATTTTCGGAGGACTTCGGAGCGAAATTAGGGCTCAAGACTTCGTCGATAACTTGGCATTAAGCCTAAGTAATTGGGCAACTCAAACTAGATAACTAGTTTATCTTTCCAATGAGTCCAAAAAGTTTAAATTATGATAAAATAGCTAAGAGTTATGACCTTGCCAAGGAGAAGATCAAAAATTTCCTAATTTTTTTGAGTTGCTTTGAATTCTTCCAAATAGTTTCACCTTCCGGTAGCCTTTTTTGTATTCCAAGGGTAATGTGACCCTTCATATGATATGCAAGCCTTACATTTTCAGTTATCGCATGCATAAGATCATGCATATGCAATACATGCGCTTTTGTTCACTAAATTCCATTGAATAAAACTATCGGGTCCGAGTATGCACATTAGTTAATATGAGGGATATTAACTAATATGACTCTTTTCATAGATCGGGATATGATGATGATATCATCATCATGGACGAGCTTCATTAAAATGTGAAAGGCTGATGTCATGGTCATACTGAAGGAAATCGACTGATGTTAAGAAATATGACCCTGATATTGAGGAATATCAGCCTCTGAATAAGATGATGTCACAGTCATGTCAAGGTTTTTATATATCGAGTTAGAATGATGTCACCGTCATGATATGAAAGATCAGTCATATTAGAAAAGATGACGGATGTTAGAAATCAAATGACCTTCGAAGTTCAAGCCGATTGATGATGTCACCATCATATTGGGTCCTTTGTGGAATGGGATAAGCTGACGTCATCATCATGTTATTTAAAAGGCTGATCGTTGGAAAAATACCTACGCGACGTAAAAAGGATGATGACGTCACCGTTAGGGTGATTTTCTCTATTCATTAGGGTTGAATGATGTCATCATCATATTGGCACTGGGTGATGTTCTGCAGTAGGGTGATATTTGAAAGATCGGGTGATATTCGAAAGATCGGGTGATATTTAAAAAATGACCCCCGCAAAATATATGAAGCTGTCTGACGGGTAAATACCAGTATCACGTAAAATTGACATCTAGGGTTTCGTACCAAATGATTTTTAGGTGATAAACTGGCATTGGGGTGATCTTATAATATCAGGGTGATATTACACAAGGTGACTGATGTTTGGAATATGACCCCCCTCTCGAATATTAGGTTTGACTAGAACGTTGACTGGCCATAACTTTCTCATTTGGCTAAATTTCAGGGTGATGTAAAACGCAAACCTGCCTAGAATTTTACGCTCTTTCACATGGTAGGCTTCTTAAGGAAAGATTCAGACTTTGGAATTTGGGTTTAGACTTCAAGATCACAAATATACCTGACATTATGCACGTACATACTGACTGATGCTGTTTTACCATTACTGCCGAGAACACAAAAGCAAAGGAGCAAGCCAGTAAAGTTTGGTCCCTGTTTTGTCAAGTCAAAATTGGGCGTGTTGTGTAACCACACAACTTGCCACCAAAGAAAACTAACTAAATTCTAATAATTCAAGTGATGAGAACACACTCTAACATAGTATTCTAACTCTTTCTAAGCATGAGCACTTATAATCTTTCTGAACGATAAGGTTTTCATCATGGCAACAATGCTAATAAAGGATTAGGTGTGTGTAAATGATTAATTATCCTCATCTTGAAAGCAAGTTGAAAGCATGAGTAGCTGATGTTAAGCTACATAGTTTGGGAGCATCCCTCATAGCCAACCTGGATAGAGCCTTGCTGCCAGCAGGCGTCCATAGCCCCGGCAAGGTTATCTATACAATCCCCCTAGGTAGAGCCCCACTGCTAGCAGGCATCTATAGCCCTAGTAGAGTTACTTAGATGGCCTAATTTTATTTCTTTTCTAATTTTTCAATATTTTATAGTCTATAAATCCGATGTCATCATGTAAGCTTAGTGTGCAAGGTATGGTCACTTACTGATTTAGGTTGGAGATTGCATTGGTAGCAAGGGAGTCCCTTTAGATTTTTCACTTAACACCTATACTTGTGTGTTCAACAAACCCAAGGCTGTTAGGTGAGTCATTGTGAAAGAGTCACTTTAGTCAAGAAAAGGCACCTTGATGAAAAAATATCACAGACCTGATCACCAATACTTCTCAAAATGATTCATAACCTATATATGAATTTGTTCTTATCACTTGAATCTTAACAATTTAGTTATTTTCTTAGGGTGATGAGCTGCATTATCTTGACTAACCAAAACAGAACTCAACAAGTAAACAAAATAAAAACAAAACACACTAAGCAAACTATACAAACAACTAACTACAAAAGGAAACAACAGAAAACAAAACAAGAAAGGAAAGAAAGGAAACAAAACAACTACTCTACCAAACTATATACAAACCCTACAAGGTAACTAAAACCCATGATAAGATCCAAAGACAACTGTATTTGCATACTTCCTTATATTGTGTAGGAGCATCAGGGCACTAGTTATGGTTCTAATCCTAGCAAATTCATCCTTGTATTCTAAAAAATATTCTTGTATTCTAAATCCATTGTGTTTAAAAGAATAACCTCTGATTATCAGCAACTGAGGAAGCTCATCATGTTCATGATTAATCCATATGCATGTCTTATGTCCTAAATTTCTATAATCAAAATAGTATTCAACACTATTTATTGTGGAAAGGAGAAATACAACCTGATGTATTTCTGATCCTGTTGAATATGCTTCTTCAGTGACAACTGGTCCTCCATTTGACTTGGCACTTTCCTTTCTTAGCTCAGTATTTAGTCTCACTTCAAATTGAAGGATGTATGACTCTTGAAGTATTAATCCTTCATCTTTATCCAGCTCTGTCTCCTCATTCTGAATGTATGTCTGATTCTTGACTTCAGGCAGCACCTCAATGTTTTCTTTAATTTTCTGCACATCAACATCTAAATGAGTATCTTCATAACCTGATATACAGAAATTTATCATTCCTAAATCATTTAACTATAAAGGTGAAACAACTCCCAATTGATAGGAATACTCCCCTATTTAATTTTCAAAATGACATTGGATTGGCAGCTAATTATGCACAACAGTTCCAAAGCTTTCTGCATCTTCAACTTTCATGAGTTGTTCATCAAATAAATCACATTTTCCGTCTAGTAAGGTATCTGGTTCCATTGACCTACAACATTCTTGCATTTGATCATTCAATTTAAAGGAGTTAGCGGTGAAATCAGGATTTAGTTTCTTTTCTATGACTCCATTAGTTGCTATCATGGGAACTTCATCAGTAGTAATGCATTTAAATTCTTCCACCTATCTCCATTCCTTTTTACCATGGAATAAATCAAGGAAAGATGTTTCATTATCCTTATCAAAAGTATTAGGATCAGAATCAAAGACTTTATCCTGACAAGTAGTTTCTTCTCCACAATTTTCAAAAGATTCATGCCTGCACTCTGCCTCACCTTTACCATAAAGTAGAGAACTCCTATCAATCTCACCATAGAATGACTCAAGAAAAGATGTTTCCTCTTCTTTACCTTCTATAACTAATTCAACTATTGTATTTTCTAAACAACTCATCATTAGGGGTGTTGCTTCTCTTTGCTGTTCCAGAATTTGAGTCTTCTCCAACATGACCAAGCAAGCATCACAATCACTTTCTGAATGCTATTCATCATGCAATCTGCACCAACTTTCAATCAGGACATCATCAGTGGATAAACCTAATATTTGACTACACTTTATATTTGTAGACAAGTATAATTCAAAATCTTTAAAGCGGTCCACTTCAGTGTCTGGACAACTAATAACTTCTGGTGCTGCATCTACTTGTTGCTCCAGAATTTCTTCATTTTCCTACCAGGCTTCAACCCTGAACACAACTATAAAGAATATTATTCCTTTCAAATATATTTCCAACCTTATAAGAAAAGTTAGAGCATTAATTTCATTGTGTTCTACAGTCTGGTGTATCTTGCAACAACTGGATAAACCAAAGTTAGATAAACTTTGAGGATAAAGCTGCCTATTCAAAGTTTCCTGAAATAAAGGAATGTTAACCTAACAATTGTCCTCATATGCATCCATCAAAATGAGACTCTACTTTCAATTTTTTTTTAGGATTTTGAAATTTTAATGAGATCTATCATATCTCAGAATAAAACTTTGAAAGCTCACAAAATTCAACGAATCTTTGAAGCTTTGAGCTAGATCCTTGCAAGGATGCAACCAAACCTCTTAGATAAGAGATATTTGCAGACATTAACCTCAAATGATGAAATATTTATGCAACATTTGCAGAAATTCACAGATTCTTTGTTTAGGCCCTCCTTCTAGCGCCAATTTATGTTGATGATGAGGTTAGTCATACACAAGCATAGAATAAAAGTTATAGAACAACCTTTATTCATCTTGAAAGATACGATGAATTCAAAGAATTCATGATCCCAAGTCTCCATTGATTAGTTCATAATCTACTGATGTTACTCAGTGGTTGATGTGTGTTGCTGTTAATCATTCAGGGGTCTTACGTATTTCAATTGCTTCTATAAAATTCCTCAATATTCCTTCAAATATCCTACTCTTTATAACTTCTTTGCATAAATCTCCAACAATTCTACCTCTGCACTATGAATTCACTCAAACAATGTGCCTACAGGTTGATATTTGCATGATTTCTATCATTACTTGCAATTCTTTGCATGATATTTTCAATACTACATGCATTTACCTCAAATATGCTAATGATATTCAGTTATATATGAGATGTCAGCATATTTCATGTTATTTGCTTCTGATTATCTGTTATTTGCAATTATGATGGTGAATTATTTTGAAATTCAAAGAAAATTAAAAGAATACTTCAAATTTGGTGAATCTTAGCTATTGAACCACATACATACCAGATACAGTCATGAGGAGAAGAAATCAAACCATATTTTCACCAGGATGTTCCACAGCTAGATACAGATGATGCTAACTTCAAAGGAAAAGGAATGAAGACAACACATACAGACTGATAAGCACTCCAAGGGACGTAGCAAATCAAAGAATGTATCAAGAACTCAAACGCTGATTACTCATGATTTATGATGATTTGTAATCAAACGATCTTCTCTTTCACTAAGTATGCAATGATATGTATGCTTACAATAGCTTTGAAATAGGCCCTGATATTTTAGCAGTCAAATTTCAATTAAGCTTTTGAATGCTCAAATTATCACATCCCTGCACCTTTTATAGAATAAGGTGAGGGAACGGTTACAAATGACCTACGGTCAGGATTTATCTATTAAGATCAACAGTCTAGATGAATAGCACATGCCTGCCAGTTAGCAGCTACACAGCTAGCATAGAATATTCCAGTATCTTTGACCTAGTCCATCCTCTAGCAAACAAATAACATATTTGACAATATCCTCCTCAACTCAGGTTCATGTTACCTCTGCATGCAACTCTGTAATTTTCAGCCATCCTGATCTTAGCCTCAAATAGCTACACCATCCTACAATAAATAGACAAGAAATAAGCATCAACTTCATTTAATAGCCTGTAGGAAGATAAAAATTACATTAAAACAGGCTGAATGTGCAAACCTATATATATCGGGTTATGAATATTGAGCATCTGTGAAAATTCACGTAATTAAATGTCCATAGGTGGTTAAGAGGGTCTGGGTGGCTATCGTTGACTGGAAAACATGCTATCAGGCCCTAAAATGGCTTCAATGTCTGATCAGGTCCATGGTCATTAGAGTGATTTTTGATAAAAATATCAAAAATATGATTTTTGGTATTTTCTACATCTTGGTAAATTACATTTTTGGAGGCCTTCAGAGAGAAATTAGGGCTCAAGACTTCGTCGGTAACTTGGTGTTAAGCCTATGTAACTGGGCAACTCAAACTAGATAACTAGTTTATCTTTCCAATGAGTCCAAAAAGTTTAAATTCTGATAAAATAGCTAGGAGTTATGACCCTGCCAAGGAGAAGATAAAAAATTTCCTAATTTTTTTGAGTTTCTTTGAATTCTTGCAAATAGTTTCACCTTACGGTAGCCTTTTTTTTATTCCAAGGGTAATGTGACCCTTCATATGATATGCAAGCCTTACATTTTTCAGTTATCACATGCATAAGATCATGCATATGCAATACATCTGCTTTTGTTCACTAAATTCCATTGAATAAAACTATCGGGTCCAGGTATGCACATTAGTTAATATGAGGGATATTAACTAATATGACTCTTTTCATAGATCGGGATATGATGATGATGTCATCATCATGGACGGGCTTCGTTAAAATGTGAAAGGCTAATGTCATGGTCATACTGAAGGAAATCAAGTGATGTTAAGAAATATGACCCTGATATTGAGGATTATCACCTTCCAAATAAGATGACGTCACGGTCATGTTGAGCTTTTTATATATTGAGTCAGAATGACGTCACCACCATGTTATGAAAGATCAGTCATATTAGAAAAGATGACTGATGTTAGAAATTAGATGACCTTCAGAGTTCAAGGTAATTGATGATGTCAACGTCATATTGGGTCCTTTGTGGAATGGGATAAGCTGACGTCATCATCATGTTATTTAAAAGGGCGATCTTTGGAAAAATACCTCCGTGAGGTAAAAAGGATGATGATGTCACCGTCAGGGTAATTTTCTCCGTTCATCAGGGTTGGATGACATCATCATCATATTGGCATTGGGGTGATATTTGAAAGATCGGGTGATATTCGAAATATGACCCCACAAAATATATGAAGTTGTCTGATGGGTAAATATCACTATCACGTAAGATTGATGTCCAAGGTTTCGTACCAAATGATTATCGGGTGATAAACTGGCATCGAGGTGATCTTATAATATCAGGGTGATATTACACAAGGTGACTGATGTTTAGAATATGACCCCCCCTCTTGAATATCAGGTTTGTCTAGAACTTTGACTGGCCATAACTTTCTCATTTGGCCAAATTTCACAGTGATGAGTTGCATCATCTTGACTAACCAAAACAGAACTCAACAAGCAAACAAAACAAAAACAAAACACACTAATTAAACTGTACAAACAACTAACTACAAAAGGAAACAACAGAAAATAAAACAAGAAAGCAAAGAAAGGAAACAAAACAACTACTCTACCAAACTATATACAAACCCTAGAAGGTAACTAAAACCCATGATAAGATCCAAAGACAACTGTATTTGCATACTTCCTTATATTGTGCAGGAGCATCAGGGCACTAGTTATGGTTCTAATCCTAGCAAATTCATCCTCTTATTCTAAAAAATATTCTTGTATTCTAAGTTCATTATGTTTAATAGAATAACCTCTAATTATCAACAACTGAGGAAGCTCATCATGTTCATGATTAATCCATATGCATGTCTTATCTCCTGAATTTCCATAATCAAAATAGTATTCAACACTATTTACTGTGGAAAGGAGAAATACAACCTGATGTATTTCTGATCCTGTTGAATATGCTTCTTCATTGACAACTAGTCCTCCATTTGATTTGGCACTTTCATTTCTTAGCTCAGTATTTAGTCTCACTTCAAATTGAAGGATGTATGACTCTTGAAGTATTAATCCTTCATCTTTATCCAGCTCTATCTCCTCATTCTAGATGTATGTCTGGTTCTTGACTTCAGGCAACACCTCAATGCTTTCTTTAATTTTCTACACCTCAGCATCTAAATGAGTATCTTCATAACCTGATATACAAAAACTTATCATTCCTAAATCATTTAACTGTAAAGGTGAAACAACTCCCAATTGATAGGAATACTCCCCTATTTCATTTTCAAAATGACATTGGATTCGCAGCTGATTATGTACAACAATTCCAAAGCTTTTTTCATCTTCAACTTTCATGAGTTGTTCATCAAATAACTCACATTTTCCATCGAGTAAGGTATCTGGTTCCATTGACCTGCAACATTCTTGCATTTGATCATTCAATTTAAAGGAATCAACTATGAAATTGGGATTTAGTTTCTTTTCTATGACTCCATTAGTTGCTATCATGGGAACTTCATCAATAGTAATGCATTTAAATTCTTCCACCTGTCTCCATTCCTTTTTACCATAGAATAACTCAAGGAAAGATGTTTCATTATCCTTATCAAAAGTATTAGGATCAGAATCAAAGACTTTGTCCTGACAAGTGGTTTCTTCTCCACAATTTTCAAAAGATTCATACCTACACTCTACCTCACCTTTACCATAAAGTAGAGAACTCCTATCAATCTCACCATAGAATGACTCAAGGAAAGATGTTTCCTCTTCATTACCTTCTATAACTAATTCAACTATTGTATTTTCTAAACAACTCATCATTAGGGGTGTTGCTTCTCTTTACTGTTCCAGAATTTGAGTCTTCTCCAACATGACCAAGCAAGCATCACAATCCCTTTCTGAATGCTCTTCGTCATGTAATCTACACCAACTTTGAATCAGAACATCATCAGTGGATAAACCTAATATTTGATGACACTGTATATTTCTAGACAAGTATAATTCAAAATCTTTAAAGTGATCCACTTCAGTGTCTAGACAACTAATAACTTCTGGTGCTACATCTGCTTGTTGCTCCAGAATTTCTTATTTTCCTGCCAGGCTTCAACCCTGAACACATCTATAAAGAATATTATTCCTTTCAAATACAGATCCAACCTGATAAGAAAAGTTAGAGAATTAATTTCACTGTGTTCTACAGTCTGGTGTATCATGCAATAATTGGATAAACCAAAGTTAGATAAACTTTGAGGATAAAGCTGCCTATTCAAAGTTTCCTAAAATAAAAGAATGTTAACTTGATAATTGTCCTCATATGCATCCATCAAAATGAGACTCTGCTTTCAATTTTTTTTTAGGATTTTGAAATTTTAATGAGATCTATCATATCTCAGAATAAAACTTGGAAAGCTCACAAAATTCAATGAATCTTCTAAGCTTTGAGCTAGATCCTTGCAAGGATGCAACCAAAACCTCTCAGATAAGAAATATTTGTAGACATTAACCTCAAATGATGAAATATTTATGCAACATTTGTAGAAATTAACATATTCTTTATTCAAGCCCTCGTTCTAGTGCCAATTTATGTTGATGATGAGGTTAGTCATACACAAACATAGAATAAAAGTTACACAACAACCTTTATTCATTTTGAAAGATTCGATGAATTCAAAGAATTCATGATCCCAAGTCTCTATTGATTAGTTCATAATCTACTGACGTTACTTAGTGGTTGATGTGTGTTGCTGTTAATCGTTCAGGGATCTTATGTATTTCAATTGCTTCTATAAAGTTCCTTAATATTCCTTCAAATATCCTACTCTTTATATCTTCTCTGCATAAATCTCCAAGAATTCTACCTCTGCACTATGAATTCACTCAAACAATGTGCCTACAGGTTGATATTTGCATGATTTCTATCATTACTTGCAATTCTTTGCATGATATTTTCAATACTACATGTATTTAGCTCAAATATGCTAATGATATTTAGTTATCTATGAGATGTCAGCATATTTCATGTTATTTGCTTCTTATTATCTATTATTTGCAATTATGATGGTGAATTATTCTAAAATTCAAAGAAAATTAAAAGAATACTTCAAATTTGGTGAATCTTAGCTATTGAACCACATACATACCAGATACAGTCATGAGGAGAAGAAATCAAACCATATTTTCACCAGGATGTTCCACAGCTAGATACAGATGATGCTAACTTCAAAGGAAAAAGAATGAAGACAACACATACAAACTGATAAGCACTCTAAGGGATTCAGCAAATCAAAGCATGTATCAAGAATTCAAACACTGATTACTCAGGATTTATGATGATTTGTAATCAAATGGTCTTCTCTTTCATTAAGTATGTAATGATATGTATCCTTACAATAGCTTTGAAATAGGCCTTGATATTTCAACAGTCAAATTTCAATTAAGCTTTCGAATGCTCATATTATCACATCCCTGCACCTTTTATAGAATAAGGTGAGGGAACGGTTACAAATGACCTATGGTCAGGATTTATCTATTAACATCAACAGTCCAAATGAATAGCATGTGCCTGCCAGTTGGTAGCTACATAGATGGCATAGAATATTCTAGCATCTTTGACCTAGTCCATCCTCCAGCTAACAAATAGCATATTTGACAATATCCTCCTCAGCTCGGGTTCATGTCACCTCTGCATGCAACTCTATAATTTTCAGCCATCCTGATCTTAGCCTCAAATAGCTCCACTGTCCTGCAATAAATAGACAAGAAATAAGCATCAGCTTCATTTAATAGCTAGCAGGAAGATAAAAATTACATTAAAACAGGCTGAATGTGCAAACCTATATATATCAGGTTATCAATATTGAGCATCTGTGAAAATTCGCATAATTAAATGTCCATAGGTGGTCAAGAGGGTCTGGGTGGCTATCGTTGACTGGAAAACATGCTATTAGGCCCTAAAATGGCTTCAATGTCTAATTAGGTCTATGGTCATTTGAGTGATTTTTGATAAAAATAGCGAAAATATGACTTTTGGTATTTTCTACATCTTGGTAAATTGCATTTTCAGAGGCCTTCGGAGCGAAATTAGGGCTCAAGACTTCATCAGTAACTTGGAGTTAAGCCTAAGTAACCAGGCAACTCAAACTAGATAACTAGTTTATCTTTCCAATGAGTCCAAAAAGTTTAAATTCTGATAAAATAGCTAGGAGTTATGACCCTGCCAAGGAGAAGATAAAAAATTTCCTATTTTTTTTGAGTTTCTTTGAATTCTTGCAAATAGTTTCACCTTCAGGTAGCCTTTTTTGTATTCCAAGGGTAATTTGACCCTTCATATGATATGCAAGCCTTACATTTTCAGTTATTGCATGCATAAGATCACGCATATGCAATACATATGCTTTTGTTCACGATATTTCATTGAATAAAACTATCGGGTCTGGGTATGCACATTAGTTAATATGAGGGATATTAACTAATATGATTCTTTTCATAGATCGGGATATGATGATGATGTCATCATCATGGACGGGCTTCATTAAAATGTGAAAGGCTGATGTCATGGTCCGACTAAAGGAAATCAGGTGATGTTAAGAAATATGACCCTGATATTTAGGAATATCACCGTCCGAATAAGATGACGTCACGGTCATGTCGAGCTTTTTATATATCAAATTAGAATGACATCACCATCATGTTATGAAAGATCAGTCATATTAGAAAAGATGACGGATGTTCAAAATCTGATGACCTTCAGAGTTCAAGCTGATTGATGATGTCATCGTCATATTGGGTCCTTTGTGGAATGAGACAAGCTAACATCATCATCATGTTATTTAAAAGGGCGATCGTTGGAAAAATACCTCCGCAAGGTAAAAAGGATGATGACGTCACTGTCAGGGTGATTTTCTCTATTCATCGGGGTTAGATGTCGTCATCATCATATTGGTACTGGGGTGATATTCTGCGGCAGGGTGATATTTGAAAGATCGGGTGATATTCGAAATATGATCCCCGCAAAATATATGAAGCTATCTGACGGGTAAATACCACTATCACGTAAAATTGACTTCAGGGGTTTCGTACCAAATGATTATCGGGTGATAAACTGGCATCAGGGTGATCTTATAATATCAAGGTGATATTTGTAATATCAGGGTGATATTACACAAGGTGACTGATGTTTGGAATATGAACCCCCTCTCGAATATCAGGTTTGACTAGAACTTTGACTGGCCATAACTTTCTCATTTGGCTGAATTTCAGGGTGATGTAAAAGGCAAACCTGCCTAGAATTTTACATTCTTTCACATGGCAGGCTTCTTGAGGAAAGATTTAGACTTTGGAATTTGGGTTCAGACTTCAAGATCACAAATATACCTGACGTTAAGCACGTACATACTGACTGATGTTATTTTACCATTACAGCCGAGAACACAAAAGCGAAGGAGCAAGCCAGCAAAGCTGGGTCCCTGTTTTGTCAAGTCAAAATGGGGCGTGTTGTGTAACCACACAACTTGCCACCAAAGAAAACAAACTAAATTCGAATGATTCAAGTGATGTGAACACACTCTAACATAGTATTCTAACTCTTTCTAAGCATGAGCACTTATAATCTTTCTGAATGATAAGGTTTTCATCATGGCAACAATGCTAATAAAGGATCAGGTGTGTGCAAATGATTAATTATCCTCATCTTGAAAGCATGAGTAGCTGATGTTGAGCTACATAGTTTGGGAGCATCCCTCATACCCAACCTGGATAGAGCCTTACTGCCAGCAGGTGTCCATAGCCCTAGCAAGGTTATCTATACAATCCCCCTAAGTAGAGTCCCACTGCCAGAAGGCATCTATAGCCCCAGTAGAGTTACTTAGATGGCCTAATTTTATTTCTTTTCTAATTTTTCAATATTTTATAGTCTATAAATTTGATGTCATCATGTAAGCTTGGTGTGCAAGGTATGGTCACTTGCTGATTTAGGTTGGAGATTGCATTGGTAGCAAGGGAGTCCCTTTAGATTTTTCACTTAACACCTATACTTGTGTGTTCAACAAACCCAAGGCTGTTAGGTGAGTCATTGTGAAAGAGTCACTTTAGTCAAGAAAAGGCACCCTGATGAAAAAATATCACAGACCTGATCACCAATACTTCTCAAAATGAGTCATAACCTATATATGAATTTGTTCTCATCACTTGAATCTTAACAATTTAGTTATTTTCTTAGGGTGATGAGTTGCATCATCTTGACTAACCAAAACAGAACTCAACAAGCAAAAACAAAAAAAGAAAACACACTAAGCAAACTGTACAAACAACTAACTACAAAAGGAAACAACAGAAAACAAAACAAGAAAACAAAGAAAGGAAACAAAACAACTACTCTACCAAACTATATACAAACCCTACAAGGTAACTAAAACCCATGATAAGATCCAAAGACAACTGTATTTGCATACTTCCTTATATTGTGCAGGAGCATCAGGGCACTAGTTATGGTTCTAATCCTAGCAAATTCATCCTCTTATTCTAAAAAATATTCTTGTATTCTAAGTTCATTATGTTTAATAGAATAACCTCTGATTATCAACAACTGAGGAAGCTCATCATGTTCATGATTAATCCATATGCATGTCTTATCTCTTGAATTTCCATAATCAAAATAGTATTCAACACTATTTACTATGGAAAGGAGAAATACAACCTGATGTATTTCTAATCCTATTGAATATGCTTCTTCATTGACAACTGGTCCTCCATTAGACTTGGCACTTTCCTTTCTTAGCTCAGTATTTAGTCTCACTTCAAATTGAAGGATGTATGACTCTTGAAGTATTAATCCTTCATCTTTATCCAGCTCTGTCTCTTGATTCTGGATGTATGTCTGATTCTTGACTTCAGGCAGCACCTTAATGTTTTCTTTAATTTTTTGCACATCAGCATCTAAATGAGTATCTTCATAACCTGATATACAGAAACTTATCATTCCTAAATCATTTAACTATAAAGGTGAAACAACTCCCAATTGATAGGAATACTCCTCTATTTCATTTTCAAAATGACATTGGATTGGTAGCTGATTATGCACAACAATTCCAAAGCTTTCTGCATCTTCAACTTTCATGAGTTGTTCATCAAATAACTCACATTTTCCATCAAGTAAGGTATCTGGTTCCATTGACTTGCAACATGCTTGCATTTGATCATTGAATTTAAAGGAGTCAGCTATGAAATCAGGATTTAGTTTCTTTTCTATGACTCCATTAGTTGCTATCATTAGAACTTCATTAGTAGTAATGCATTTAAATTCTTCCACCTGTCTCCATTCCTTTTTACCATAGAATAACTCAAGGAAAGATGTTTCATTATCCTTATCAAAAGTATTAGGATCAGAATCAAAGACTTTATCCTGACAAGTGGATTCTTCTCCACAATTTTCAAAAGATTCATACCTGCACTCTGCCTCACCTTTACCATAAAGTAGAGAACTCCTATCAATCTCACCATAGAATGACTCAAGGAAATATGTTTCCTCTTCTTTACCTTCTATAACTAATTCAACTACTGTATTTTCTAAACAACTCATCATTATGGGTGTTGCTTCTCTTTGTTGTTCCCGAATTCGAGTCTTCTCCAACATGACCAAGCAAGCATCACAATCCCTTTCTGAATGCTCTTTGTCATGTAATCTGTACCAACTTTCAATCAGGACATCATCAGTGGATAATCCTAATATTTGACTACACTTTATATTTCTAGACAAGTATAATTCAAAATCTTTAAAGCGGTCCACTTCAGTGTCTAGACAACTAATAACTTATGGTGCTGCATCTGCTTGTTGCTCTAGAATTTCTTCATTTTCCTGCCAAGTTTCAACCCTGAACACATCTATAAAGAATATTAATCCTTTCAAATATAGATCCAACCTTATAAGAAAAGTTAGACAATTAATTTCACTGTGTTCTACAGTCTGGTGTATCCTGCAACAACTGGATAAACCAAAGTTAGATAAACTTTGAGGATAAAGATGCCTATTCAAAGTTTCCTGAAATAAAGGAATGTTAACCTGACAATTGTCCTCATATGCATCCATCAAAATGAGACTCTACTTTCAATTTTTTTTAGGATTTTGAAATTTTAATGAGATCTATCATATCTCAGAATAAAACTTTGAAAGCTCACAAAATTCAATGAATCTTTGAAGCTTTGAGCTAGATTCTTGCAAGGATGCAACCAAAACCTCTCAGATAAGAGATATTTGCAGTCATTAACCTCAAAGGATGAAATATTTAAGCAACATTTGCAGAAATTCACAGATTCTTTGTTCAGGCCCTCCTTCTAGCGCCAATTTATGTTGATGATGAGGTTAGTCATACAAAAACATAGAATAAAAATCACACAACAACCTTTATTCATCTTGAAAGATATGATGAATTCAAAGAATTCATGATCCCAAGTCTCCGTTGATTAGTTCATAATCTCTTGACGTTACTCAATGGTTGATGTGTGTTGTTAATCATACAGGGGTCTTACGTATTTCAATTGCTTCTATAAAGTTCCTTAATATTCCTTCAAATATCCTACTTTTTATATCTGCTCTGCATAAATCTCCAACAATTCTACCTCTGCACTATGAATTCACTCAAACAATGTGCCTACAGTTTGATATTTGCATGATTTCTATCATTACTTGCAATTCTTTGCATGATATTTTCAATACTAAATGCATTTAGCTCAAATATGCTAATGATATTCAGTTATCTACGAGATGTCAGCATATTTCATGTTATTTGCTTCTGATTATCTGTTATTTGCAATTATGATGGTGAATTACTCTGAAATTCAATGAAAATTAAAAGAATACTTCAAATTTGGTGAATCTTAGCTATTGAACCACATACATACCAGATACAGTCATGAGGAGAAGAAATCAAACCATATTTTCACTAAGAATGTTCAACAGCTAGATACAGATGATGCTAACTTCAAAGGAAAAGGAATGAAGACAACACATACAAACTAATAAGCACTCCAAGCGACGTAGCAAATCAAAGCATGTATCAAGAATTCAAAAAGTGATTACTTAGGATTTATGATGGTTTGTAATCAAATGGCCTTCTCTTTCATTAAGTATGCAATGATATGTATGCTTACAATAGCTTTGAAATAGGCCCTAATATTTTAGTAGTCAAATTTCAATTAAGCTTCTGAATGCTCAAATTATCACATCCCTGCACCTTTTATAGAATAAGTTGAGGGAATGGTTACAAATGACCTACGGTCAGGATTTATCTATTAAGATCAATAGTCCAGATGAATAGCACGTGCCTGCTAGTTGGCAGCTACACAGCTGGCATAGAATATTCCAACATCTTTGACCTAGTCTATCCTCCAGCTAACAAATAGCATATTTGACAATATCCTCCTCAGCTCGGGTTCATGTTACCTCTGCATGCAACTCTGTAATTTACAGCCATCCTGATCTTAGCCTCAAACAGCTCCACCGTCCTGCAATAAACAGACAAGAAATAAGCATCAACTTCATTTAATAGCCAGCAGGAAGATAAAAATTACATTAAAACAGGCTGAATGTGCAAACCTATATATATCGGGTTATGAATATTGAGCATCTGTAAAAATTTGCGTAATTAAATGTCCATAGGTGGTCAAGAGGGTCTGGGTGGCTATCATTGACTAGAAAACATGCTACCGGGCCCTAAAATAGCTTCAATGTCTAATCAAGTCCATGGTCATTTGAGTGATTTTTGATAAAAATATCAAAAATATAATTTTTGGTATTTTCTACATCTTGGTAAATTGCATTTTCGGAGGCCTTCGGAGTGAAATTAGGGCTCAAGACTTCATTGGTAACTTGGCATTAAGCCTAAGTAACTGTGCAAATCAAACTAGATAATTAGTTTATCTTTCCAATGAGTCCAAAAAGTTTAAATTTTGATAAAATAGCTAGGAGTTATGACCCTGCCAAGGAGAAGATCAAAAATTTCCTAATTTTTTTGAGTTTCTTTGAATTCTTGTAAATAGTTTCACCTTCTGGTAGCCTTTTTTGTATTCCAAGGGTAATGTGACCCTTCATATGATATGCAAGCCTTACATTTTCTTTTATCGCATGCATAAGATCATGCATATGCAATACATGCGCTTTTGTTCACTAAATTCCATTGAATAAAACTATCAGGTCCAGGTATGCACATTAGTTAATATGAGGGATATAGTCAGAGTGATGTCACCGTCATGTTATGAAAGATCAGTCATATTAGAAAAGATGATGGATGTTAGAAATCATATGACCTTTGGATTTCAAGCCGATTGATGATGTCATCGTCATATTGGGTCCTTTGTGGAATGGGATAAGCTGACGTCATCATCATGTTATTTAAAAGGGCGATTGTTGGAAAAATACCTCCGCGAGGTAAAAAAGATGATGACGTCACCGTCAGGGTGATTTTCTCTATTCATCAGGGTTGGATGATGTCATCATCATATTGGCACTAGTGTGATATTTGAAAGATCGGGTGATATTCGAAAGATCAGGTGATATTCAAAATATGACCCCCGCAAAATATATGAAGCTGTCTGATGGGTAAATACCACTATCACGTAAGATTAATGTCCGAGGTTTCATACCAAATGATTATCAGGTGATAAACTGGCATCGGGGTGATCTTATAATAATAGGGTGATATTATACAAGGTGACTGATGTTTGGAATATGACCCCCCCTCTCGAATATCAGGTTTGACTAGAACTTTGATTGGCCATAACTTTCTCATTTGGCTGAATTTCAGTGTGATGTAAAAGGCAAACCTGCCTAGAATTTTACACTCTTTCACATGGCAAGCTTCTTGAGGAAAGATTCAAAATTTGAAATTTGGGTTCAAACTTCAAGATCACAAATATACCTGACATTAAGCACGTACATACTAACTGATGTTGTTTTACCATTACCACCCAGAACTCAAAAGCAAAGGAGCAAGCCAGCAAAGTTGGGTCCATGTTTTGTCAAGTCAAAATGGGGCATGTTGTGTAACCACACAACAACTTGCCACCAAAGAAAACAAACTAAATTCCAATGATTCAAGTGATGTGAACACACTCTAACATAGTATTCTAACTCTTTCTAAGCATGAGCACTTATAATCTTTCTGAATGATAAGGTTTTCATTATGGAAACAATGCTAATAAAGGATCAAGTGTGTGCAAATGATTAATTTTCCTCATCTTGACAGCAAGTTGAAAGCATGAGTAGCTGATGTTAAGCTACATAGTTTGGGAGCATCCCTCATAGCCAACCTAGATAGAGCCTTGCTGCCAACAGGCGTCCATAGCCCCGGCAAGGTTATCTATACAATCCCCCTAAGTAGAGCCCCACTACCAGCAGGCATCTATAGCCCCGGTAGAGTTACTTAGCTGGCCTAATTTTATTTCTTTTCTAATTTTTCAATATTTTATAGTCTATAAATCCAATGTCATCATGTAAGCTTAGTGTGCAAGGTATGGTCACTTGCTGATTTAGGTTGAAGATTGCATTGGTAGCAAGGGAGTCCCTTTAGATTTTTCACTTAACACCTATACTTGTGTGTTCAACAAACCCAAGGCTGTTAGGTGAGTCATTGTGAAAGAGTCACTTTAGTCAAGAGAAGGCACCCTAATGAAAAAATATCACAGACCTGATCACCAATACTTCTCAAAATGAGTCATAACCTATATATGAATTTTTCTCATCACTTGAATCTTAACAATTTAGTTATTTTCTTAGGGTGATGAGCTGCATCATCTTGACTCACCAAAACAGAACTCAATAAGCAAACAAAACAAAAACAAAACACACTAAGCAAACTGTACAAACAACTAACTACAAAAGGAAACAACAGAAAACAAAACAAGAAAGAAAAGAAAGGAAACAAAATAACTACTCTACCAAACTATATACAAACCCTACAAGGTAACTAAAACCCATGATAAGATCCAAAGACACCTATATTTGCATTCTTCCTTATATTGTGCAGGAACATCAAGGCACTAGTTATGGTTCTAATCCTAGCAAATTCATCCTTGTATTCTAAAAAACATTCTTGTATTCTAAATTCATTGTGTTTAACAGAATAACCTCTAATTATTAGCAATTGAGGAAGCTCATCATGTTCATGATTAATCCATATGCATGTCTTATCTCCTGAATTTCCATAATCAAAATAGTATTCAACACTATTTACTATGGAAAGGAGAAATACAACCTGATGTATTTCTGATCCTATTGAATATGCTTCTTCATTGACAACTGGTCCTCCATTAGACTTGGCACTTTCATTTCTTAGCTTAGTATTTAGTCTCACTTCAAATTGAAGGATGTATGACTCTTGAATTATTAATCCTTCATCTTTATCTAGCTCTGTCTCCTCATTCTAGATGTATGTCTGATTCTTGACTTCATGCAGCACCTCAATGTTTTCTTTAATTTTCTACACATCAACATTTAAATGAGTATCTTCATAACCTGGTATACAAAAATTTATCATTCTTAAATCATTTAACTGTAAAGGTGAAACAACTCCCAATTGATAGGAATACTTGCCTATTTCATTTTCAAAATGACATTGGATGGGCAGTTGATTATGCACAACAATTCCAAAGCTTTCTGCATCTTCAACTTTCATGAGTTATTCATCAAATAACTCACATTTTCCATCCAGTAAGGTATCTGGTTCCATTGACTTGCAAAATTCTTGCATTTGATCATTCAATTTAAAGGAGTCAGCTATGAAATCAGGATTTAGTTTCTTTTCTATGACTCCATTAGTTGCTATCATGGGAACTTCATCAGTAGTAATGCATTTAAATTCTTCCACCTGTCTCCATTCCTTTTTACCATAGAATAACTCAAGGAAAGATGTTTCATCATCCTTATCAAAAGTATTAGGATCAAAATCAAAGACTTTATCCTGACAAGTGGTTTCTTCTCCACACTTTTCAAAAGATTCATACCTGCACTCTGTTAGCGCCTGAATTGACTGGCAGTTTTTTTTGGAGCAATTTTCATGCAGGCGCTCTCCATAAGTATCCAAAAAATGTTCTAAGTGTTGGACCTCCTCAGTATTTTTCAGCTGCATCATCATATTTTTCTTGAGGAGGAGGTCATCATCATCATGTTTGTTTCGATGAAGGTCAGCATCATCATGTTCTCCGTCGACCGGTTTCTCATCGTCATCATCATATTTCACTATCGGGTGATGTTTGGTTTTTATCCTGATGATGCTGATGAGCTACAGTGCGTCCTGATCTGCTTGCGAGGGTGATTTCTCAAGTATCCGGTGATCTTCCAATTATCACCTTGCCCAAACATGATGATGATGTTGCCCCGATATTCTGAAGGGGTTATTCTCTAAGTTGATCGACCAGACTTGTTCTTTCTTAAGGGTCGTCGTCATCATCATCATATTTCCTTTTATCACCGTGTTGCTTGTGAGGGTCATCATATTTTCTGCCTTCATGATATTTCGCCGGGGTGATATCTTTATCATCAGGTGATCTTGGTTATGATCATCCTGATGATGTTGTTGAAGAGTTCTAAGTGCGACCCGATATTCACTGGGGTCATCATATTTTGAACGTCAGGATGATCTTAGTCAATATCATCCTGATGATGTTGTATCACTTCTTGTTCGATTGTTTTGTCATCCTGATGATGCTGACGTCATCCTTATATCAGGGTGATATCTTTCTCTCTGCCTATCTTCATCATGATATTTCCGAAGGAGGGGGTGATATTTTCATATCACCCGGGTGTGTGTTTGTTCCAGCATCATGATGATGCTGCTATCAAGGAGATATCCGCTTGCCGGCTTCGTGCATTATCCAGTGGGGGTGATCTTTTCAAGCATCATCATATTCGTCTATCGCTCCGATCTTATGGCGGAGCTACAGTGCAGCATGATGTTAGTGCATCAGGATGATATTTCCAAATATCCGGTTGTCTTCCGAATATCATCCTGATGTTAATATGATGATGACGTCATCAAGGTCCCGGGGGGGTCATATTTCTAACACTAATCATCTTGAGGAGATCTCCCTATATTTGCAAACATGATGATGACGTCATCCAGATATGAGGAGGTGCGCAGTAGGCAGATATGATGATGACGTCAGCAGGATATGATGATGACGTCATCAGGATGTTCATCGGCCAGACTTTTGGTATAGGCTCAGCAGGAGGATGTTTCTCCGATGGATCAGGTTGTGCCGATGAAGGCGATTATCATGCGGTTGTATTGCGATATGATGATGATGTCAGGGTGATATTTTGGGCAACATGATATCATGCTGCTGGAGGGTGATGATGATGAAGTCTTATACTAGTGTCGTCAGGAGCAAAAGCACCGACATGATATATGCTCATGACCTAGTATATAAAGTGTTAAGGAGGTTGCTGCGGGGTGCATGTGGGATATTGATATCCTGCATTTTCAAATATCATGATGATGAATCTCGGCGGGAAGTGGTTGCAATTAACTGTCTGATGTTCTTCCCGAGGCCGCGAGTTGGTGCGCCATTATTGGCGATTATTACAGAGGTATGGGCGATGGCGTGGGCTGATCTAGTACCCGGTTGAAGATCTGGATCCCTAGGCGGTGGCGCAGGGCTCGAAAAATCTTCCTGTCTCCTCCCCTACCTGCTGCATTAATATGTTTGAGCGCCATTTCTATGATACTGTATATCTGGCGGGAGTTTTGGTCAACCTGGTAGTTAATGCTAAATACGCCCTCCTGCTATATAAGGCAGATGGTGTTTTTCATTCAAGGTTGTTGAAAGTTGAAGATTTTTGGCTCTGTAATCCAAAACCAGCTGATCTGGTTGCTCTGTACAGTCTATCTTGTGAGTTTATGTATCTCCTATTGTACGACTTGGCATGAATCCACTGATTTCATGGTAGATCTTATATGAGTAATGCTATCTTAGCATGTGTTGTGTTAATTCTGTCTCTAGTATTGCATGTATTCTTCTTCTGGATCTGGATATTTGCGTAATGTTTAGATTCTAGAGCATAGAATTCCTATGTTGAATGTCTGATCTTTTAACTTCTGCTCAAGGGGCAGATTAAACTGTTTTCAGGTTGAACATTGGGAAGGGTATACTGCAGTAGGGATGCCATAAGTAGAGATAACTTGACACTCTTTATAGGGAGATGTCTGTAAGGCAGATATCATGTGTATCCCCCTGAAATCTAGTTTTAGCTGTTCATGCTGATCATTCACAGGTGTATGTCTACCAACTCCAAGCCCTGGATAGGCACCAATCATGCTGTGTTCTTGTGTTATACACCATGTCCAGCTTTGCATCCAAATTCATATCAAAACATTTCATACCTCCACCTGTTAGTTGTAGGAGTAGGATTAGGAACCCCCTGCATACTCTCATACTCAACCAGACACCATGTCCAAGAATGTTGCCAGCCTTGTGATCTATCATACAGATCTTGGTCCATACATGAGAGTATTCTGCCTGTTGTTGTCAAGTTAGATCTTTCTATCTTTGAGCTAGTCAAGGTTATATCTTGAGTTATAGGGATACCCCCCTTGGTGCGGCAGAACCAGAAGTGAAGGGGAGGAGCTCACGCAACCTCCTGTATTCAGTTGGCTGAATCTGCCTGTGCATTAGAAGTGGCAAATCCTAATGCTGATTCAGAAGAATGTCAACAGAATGGCGACTCCGCTGGGGATTGATGATGCAGAGGCATCCACACTATAACCTTCGCATATAGCATGGATGTCTGCAGACCAACCTCATCATCATCATCTTCGCCATCATCATCATATTTCACTTTACTCTGTCAGCATCATGTTTCCTAAAACCACCAACAACATCATCATATTTCAGATGATCACACTTATCCTCCTGCCGACTACTGTTCACCTCCTCCGTTTTCCTCCTAACATCATCATCATGATGTTCAACTAACGCAAACATCCTCCGGTTGCACTGTTCATCGGGCACCGAACTCCATCGGCATCATGATATGCAACACTTCCTTCGTCAGCAGGATAACCAATATCCGGTTGCCCCAAAGATCCTGATGACGACCACTTCAGCACCTTTTCTTCGATGCTCCGCTAGCCGACGACACAAGCAACAGCATCATGATATGGTTTATCCGGTTCTCTCGAAACCTCCTGATGATGTTAATACAACCTTCTGCCACGGACTTCCGCTGATACCTAAGCACTTAACGACAGCAGGATGAACTCGAGTAGGGGGATATCTCAATATCTTGATGACGATGACGTCATATCCTGATGACGATGACGTCACCCAATATCCTGATGACTTCTTCAACACTTAGTAAAAAAAAAAACAAACTTTCACTCTCGCATCTGTTAGCGATATGCGGATGATGGGCTCTCCCAAGAGATGATCCTGATGCCGATACATACACTTAGTATATGTCCGACCTAAAACATCCTGATGCACTCGCAACATGCAAACTCCAACAGTTTCATGACCCGATCTTCTACCTGATGCCGATGCACTCCTCCTCGGCTCCTCCAAATGATGATCACCCCGACGCACTTGCACTTCATGCAATCGACAACATCATGCTCTCCTCCACTTATCCGGATGACGATGCCTAACCCGACTGTAGGATATTTACAGAAATATCCTGATGATGCCGTCTTGACCAATTTCCAGCCTTAGCGAAATTTCACTTCGCCGATCCTCCAGGGATGACCCGATCCAACCTCAGGGTGATCTTCCAACTCAATCAGCTCGACCTAGCACATGAGGATGCTAGGCTTCTCAACATCTGTCGACCGCGATCCTGCACACCTGCATGCAAACAAACAAACTAACTACTAACCTACTGTACATTGCCATTCCACCGATCAAACGGATCAACCGGTGGAATGGATCAGTAAATCTGTGAAGCCACTCAAACCAGCAAATCGATTACACAAAGGAATCCAACCAGAGCAAGAACACAAACAGGATCTCTTTATTGATTTCACAAGATGTAGTTACAATGATCAGTCTCTCTCTCTCTCTCTGTCTCACTCACGCAAAGTCTGATCGATGATATCTATCTGTATATGCAATATCAACCGATCTCATGCTTAAATAGATTATCCTATGAGTACTACTGACCCGACTCCAAGCGGCTGGGAACTCTCCAGGCGGCTGGGAGATCCAACTGGACCCTACATCATGACAGCTGTTATAACAAACTTAACTAAAAATAGTAAAAGCCTGGTCAGCATGATCTTATCATGATCAGCGTGACCTTATTACATGCATTTGGTCTTAACAGACCTTCTTGGAAATATAAACAAGACCTAAAACTACTAACTGCCTCATGAAGGCCAGCTGTCAGGTAGGTGCTCCTGCACCATACTCCCCAACAGAAAAGAACTCATGTCCCATGAGTTTAGTATGTGGAAGTCCTCCACCTCTACACTTTGCCTTGTCAATAGTCTGACCTGCTCCAGCGTTATCCTCTGCTGTCTCTTGGCTTCTCCAAGACTTCTGAACTGTAACTTGCTTTCGTGCAAGTGAATCCTCATGCCTGTTGATGTAGGCCTTTTTCTCACATACCCTGTGTTTGTCAGGTTGCCTGACCAGTACCTCTTTCTGAACTGCCTCTTGAACTTCTGAAATGTTCAACTCTATCTTCCTGTCAATCTTTATAGGACAAGCAATAGTCCCAACTATGACAACATCCTTGTCATTCATCTGAACTGATGGTTGGTTGCACCCCTGTTTCTGAACCTGCTGCTGACCTCTGTCAGTCACAACTGAAACTTTCTTCATCTTGTTGTCTGTAACAACTCCTTTCTCTGCAGTGCCCTGAACTGCCTTCATGCCTGCTCCTCTAGGCATCTGCACAAACTCCTTCTTTCCCATTAAAATGATTTGAGCTGCCTTCTGTACTGCAGCTTTTGCCTGCAATGGCATCAACTTAATAATCTTCCCATCCTTCTTGATGGTGTAGGTATTAGCATACCCATCATACAGTACCCTTCTGTCAAATTGCCATGGTCTACCTAACAGTAGGTGACAACATTCCATAGGCAAAATATCACACAAAATTCTATCCTGATATGCTCCAATCTGGAAATCCACATATGCCTGTTCAGAGACAAAAAGTGATTGACTATCACTCACCCAAGATGTCTTGTAAGGGTGTGGATGTGGAATCCTTTCCAAATTCAATTTATCCACCATTTCCTGGGATACCATGTTGTCTGTTGAACCAGTATCAATGACAACCTTACATACTTTACCTTTGCTCTTACATGTGGTCTTGAAAAGAGCTCTTCTTTGCATCATATCCTTTGATGCCTGCAAACTAATTCTCCTTAACATCAATGATTCTCCACTCTCTGGATATCCATAATTCTCAGGACCTCTGTTTGAACTCTGTGCACTTTCTTCTACTTTCTCTTCTTGCACAAGTTGTACTCTCTTGTCACTAGTTCTATCATTTCTGGATGATGAACCTTTGTTTTCTGGACATTTGAAAGATGGATGACCAAACTCTCCATAGGTGTAACATTTCCTTGAAAATGTAGTAGAACCTCTACCACCTCCAAATCTTCCTCTATTACCTTTCCATCCACCTCTGAAATCAGACTGTCCCTGTCCTTTACCAGTGTCTTCTTGACCCTCATTGGTTTGCTTTTGTGCAGGGGCTGTTCCTCTTCCCCTATGGTTTCCTCTTCCTCTCATGGACTTATCATGTCCTCTATTCATCTTTTCTTCAATCCTGATTGCCATTTGGTAACAATCTTCCACACTCTTAGGGTTAGCTAACACTAACTCATCCTGTATGTTAAACCTCAAACCAGCCAAGTACCTAGCCACCTTTTCTACCTCATTCTCATGATGACCAGATCTCATACTTAACAGATAAAATTCCTTAGTATATGCTTTCACATCCCTGTCTTTCTGCTTTAAAAATTGCAGCTTCTTAAACATCTGGATTTCATAATCCCTTGGCAAGAATTTCCCTTTTATCCTTGCTACCATCTTATCCCATGAAGTGATCTTAGACTTCCCTTGTTTCCTTCTCTCGGATTGTACATAATCCCACCATACCAAAGCATGACCTCCTAACTTGGTCTTTGCAATCTTTACTTTCTGATCCTCAGCAACATCTTCACATTCAAAGTGATTATCAAGTGCAGCAATCCAATCCAACAACTCATCTTCATTCAAGCTTCCAGTATACTTGGAAACATCAACCTTTACCTTAGGTTTTTCACTCTGCACTGCCTTTAACAGTTTTGCCAATCTCTGGTCTTCAGCATCCAGATCTTCAGCTACCTCTTCATACTCTTCAACAGTATCTTCATCTTCTTCAGACTCACTGTCTTCCACTTCCCTCTTTTTGTTCTTTTCCAGGGCTGTCAGCCTGGCCTAAAGTGCTTCAGCAAGCTCCTTCATCTTCCTCATCTCTCTAGCATGTTTTTCCTTCATCTCCTGCAATTCCCTTGCAGTACCACTACCTTTTGGAGGCATTTTGTCAACCTCTTAATCAACACACAACACACAATTCAACTCTACCTCTGCCCTTTCGGTGACAGAATCAACACACAACAGCCCAGACCTTTTGCTGAGCTCTGATACCACTATGATGCAGAGGCATCCACACTATAACCTTCGCATATAGCATGGATGTCTGCAGACCAACCTCATCATCATCATCTTCGCCATCATCATCATATTTCACTTTACTCTGTCAGCATCATGTTTCCTAAAACCACCAACAGCATCATCATATTTCGGATGATCACACTTATCCTCCTGCCGACTAATGTTCACCTCCTCCGTTTTCCTCCTAACATCATCATCATGATGTTCAACTAACGCAAACATCCTCCGGTTGCACTGTTCATCGGGCACCGAACTCCATCGGCATCATGATATGCAACACTTCCTTCGTCAGCAGGATAACCA
Source organism: Cunninghamia lanceolata (assembly GCA_027924645.1). NCBI lineage: Eukaryota > Viridiplantae > Streptophyta > Pinopsida > Cupressales > Cupressaceae > Cunninghamia > Cunninghamia lanceolata. Next base: position 4,969,075 of record BSBN01000627.1, read on the forward strand.
ATATCCGGTTGCCCCAAAGATCCTGATGACGACCACTTCAGCACCTTTTCTTCGATGCTCCGCTAGCCGACGACACAAGCAACAGCATCATGATATGGTTTATCCGGTTCTCTTGAAACCTCCTGATGATGTTAATACAACCTTCTGCCACGGACTTCCGCCGATACCTAAGCACTTAACGACAGCAGGATGAACTCGCGTAGGGGGATATCTCAATATCCTGATGACGATGACGTCATATCCTGATGACGATGACATCACCCAATATCCTGATGACTTCTTCAACACTTAGTAAAAAAAAAAACAAACTTTCACTCTCGCATCTGTTAGCGATATGCGGATGATGGGCTCTCCCGAGAGATGATCCTGATGCCGATGCATACACTTAGTATATGTCCGACCTAAAACATCCTGATGCACTCGCAACATGCAAACTCCAACAGTTTCATGACCCGATCTTCTACCTGATGCCGATGCACTCCTCGTCGGCTCCTCCAGATGATGATCACCCCGACGCACTTGCACTTCATGCAATCGACAACATCATGCTCTCCTCCACTTATCCGGATGACGATGCCTAACCCGACTGCAGGATATTTACAGAAATATCCTGATGATGCCGTCTTGACCAATTTCCAGCCTTAGCAAAATTTCAATTCGCCGATCCTCCAGGGATGACCCGATCCAACCTCAGGGTGATCTTCCAACTCAATCAGCTCGACCTAGCACATGAGGATGCTAGGCTTCTCAACATCTGTCGACCGCGATCCTGCACACCTGCATGCAAACAAACAAACTAACTACTAACCTACTGTACATTGCCATTCCACCGATCAGACGGATCAACCGGTGGAATGGATCAGTAAATCCGTGAAGCCACTCAAACCAGCAAATCGATTACACAAAGGAATCCAACCAGAGCAAGAACACAAACAGGATCTCTTTATTGATTTCACAAGATGCAGTTACAATGATCAGTCTCTCTCTCTCTCTGTCTCACTCACGCAAAGTCTGATCGATGATATCTGTCTGTATATGCAATATCAACCGATCTCATGCTTAAATAGATTATCCTACGAGTACTACTGACCCGACTCCAAGCGGCTGGGAACTCTCCAGGCGGCTGGGAGATCCAACCGGACCCCACATCATGATAGCTGTTATAACAAACTTAACTAAAAATAGTAAAAGCCTGGTCAGCATGATCTTATCATGATCAGCGTGACCTTATTACATGCATTTGGTCTTAACAGACCTTCTTGGAAATATAAACAAGACCTAAAACTACTAACTGCCTCATGAAGGCCAGCTGTCAGGTAGGTGCTCCTGCACCAATTGAACAGTAAAAGTATTATCTAATCATCTCCAGTAATATATCTTGTGACCCATCTGAGTCACCAACAAATTGGCGACTCCGCTGGGGAAGGACTAAAAAATGATATACTTGTGGCCCATCCGAGTCACTAACAAAATGATGCTCTGCTGGTGGAATGAACCTGGAAAAATAGCTTTCAGCTATTGAAAATTTTGACCTCTCTGGAGAGGTGGCGACTCTGCAAAAAAGATCTAAATGCACATGAAAGATAGATATATGTTATTGGTTGAAAGATGTACATATTTCTGCATCTGTATGAGAAAAGGTACTTTGTTACTTCCCCTTTATTTGTTGTTTTACTGCATAGGTTAGATGCCAGGGGAAGCCTTGGGTCTTAGACAGACAAAGGATGTCTAAGAGTAGGGTTTTTATGAATCCAAGTATGAGTTATCCCACACTCAGTGGTAAAATGTTGGATAAAGGAATAGAAGAGATAAGAAATAGGTTGATATTCTTAGAGGCTGAGCAGGCCTAGTTAAGAAGCAGTAACCCTGTTGTGTCTGCCAGTCAGAAAGCTAAACCTCCTGTCAGCCCTTTTGATCCTTTATATGACCAACTGGATTTGTCATGGGTGGACTATAAAGTAGAAACTATGCCTGCTAGGATATACTGTCAGATGCCTAGATTTGGTGGTCACAGTGTATGTGATGGGAATGCACATATCCAAAATTTTCAAAGTTTTATGGGAAAACATTCATTCAGAGATGAGGATATGTGGATGAGGTTTCTTGTTAGGTCCTTTGATGCAAGAGCAAAAGATTGGTATTTGAGCTTTCCAAAGAAATTTTTTGCCTGTTGGGATGAGCTTGCTGACTTTTTCAAGGAAGAATTTGCAAAAGAACCAGCTGATCTTGTTGCAGAATTGATGAGAATCAGAAAACAAGATGAAGAGCCATGTGTTGATTTCAGTCATAGGTTTGCAGTAGCCCTTTCACATGTCCCTGAAAGTTTCAGACCTGATATTTCAGCCTGTGTTGGCATATTCTTTGAAGCTTTTGAGGAGGGCTCTAGTGCATTACTGAGGGATTTCAAGGTGACAAGTATGCAGATGGCATACAAATTTTTAGAAAATGTAGAGGAAATGAGAAATGTGCACCTGCTGAAACCCCTGTCCCCAGGCCTTGGTGTGAATAATGGTTATGAAGCTGCAAATGACCAAATGATTATGGCATCATGTGCAGATAAAAAGGAAAATAAAAGCATAGAGGTTGAGACTGCTGTATTTGAACACAATGCTAACAATACTGCTCAACTGGATTGTTCACCAGTTGAGGATGCCAGTGAAGGGACTAATGAGGATTCCCATTGCAATGATGAGGCAGCTGACCATGAAAACAATAACGAGGTTGTGGACAGCAATGAGCAATTTTTAGAATGGACCTATGGAGACAATTGTGAGTATTGTACTCAAGAAAGAGAAGATATAAGCAAACAGAGAAACAGTCCTATGTGTGACCCATTGCCTACCTTTCAAACACATGGAAATCATGAAGAGCAGTCAGAAATTGAAATAAGTGCTAGTTCAGAGCATGATTGTTTTTCATTTGATGGCTGTTTTGCTTATGACACACAAGCTGATACTCCTCCACAGACTGAATCCATTGATGATGAAGAGGTGTGCTCTGCTGCCCATGAACAAATGGCATACTATGATGAAACTGATGCACCTGGGTCACCCATTTATGACACATATGGTGATGAGGATCTGTCTGAGTATGGTGAAGATCTAGACACTATTTTTGGCTTGGATTCTGTTTCTCATCCTGATGAAAGAGGAAACAACATACATCAGATAAGTGACTGTGAAAATGTGCCTGACTTGAAAGAGACGCCAGAGCCTGATCTTTTCCAGCCTGGTGTACCAGATGGTTGTGTACATGATGTACACAATTGTGATTTTGAAAGCTTTTCTTTTGATAAGCCAGCATATAATACAATGAGCCTTGATCTTCCTAGTTTTGTGGTGGACTCTGAGTGTTTCCTATTTGCAGTCCAGCTAGGAGATCATGTTGCAATGCATGATGATGATATAGGTGATAAGTGATGTATGCCATATGAATATGCATTGTTTGATACATTCTGCACCCACATGTCACATGATGTTGAGGGTTATCTGCACAAGGGTGATAATGACAAGCCAAATCAGAGGGTTGAATATGCAGATGACAAGATTTGTTTGTGGGTGGATCTTTGTAGTATCTCCAAGCTTGACCCAGTGCATGCAGATGAAAACAAGATATTTGACAAAGGGAGATACATGTTTTTCTTTTCTTGGTGGCCTTAGGCCATCAAGTGTGTTGGGTGATGCGGGTCAGTGCAGTATTTGACTCTATGCCCAATGGATAAGGGACTGGTCTGCATCCCAGAGATCTGGGGTTCTCGCTGCAGGTTTTCACCTGCACGTCCCCAGACAGAGCCACTGTTAGCGCCTGAATTGACTGGCAATTTTTTTTTAAGCAATTTTCATGCAGGTGCTCTCCCTAAGTATCCAAAAAATGTTCTAAGTGTTGGACCTCCTCAGTATTTTTCAGCTGCATCATCATATTTTTCTTGAGGAGGAGGTCATCATCATCATGTTTGTTTTGATGAAGGTCAGCATCATCATGTTCTCCGTCGACCGGTTTCTCATCGTCATCATCATATTTCACTATCGGGTGATGTTTGGTTTTTATCCTGATGATGCTGATGAGCTACAGTGCGCCCTGATCTGCTTGCGAGGGTGATTTCTCAAGTATCCGGTGATCTTCCAATTATCACCTTGCCCAAACATGATGATGATGTTGCCCCGATATTCTGAAGGGGTTATTCTCTAAGTTGATCGACCAGACTTGTTCTTTCTTAAGGGTCGTCGTCATCATCATCATATTTCCTTTTATCACCGTGTTGCTTGTGAGGGTCATCATATTTTCTGCCTTCATGATATTTCGTCGGGGTGATATCTTTATCATCGGGTGATCTTGGTTATGATCATCCTGATGATGTTGTTGAAGAGTTCTAAGTGCGACCTGATATTCACTGGGGTCATCATATTTTGAACGTCAGGATGATCTTAGTCAATATCATCCTGATGATGTTGTATCACTTCTTGTTTGATTGTTTTGTCATCCTGATGATGCTGACGTCATCCTTATATCAAGGTGATATCTTTCTCTCTGCCTATCTGCATCATGATATTTCCGAAGGAGGGGGTGATATTTTCATATCACCCGGGTGTGTGTTTGTTCCAGCATCATGATGATGCTGCTATCAAGGAGATATCCGCTTGCCGGCTTCATGCATTATCCAGTGGGGGTGATCTTTTCAAGCATCATCATATTCGTCTATCGCCCCAATCTTATGGCGGAGCTACAGTGCAGCATGATGTTAGTGCATCAGGATGATATTTCCAAATATCCGGTTGTCTTCCGAAGATCATCCTGATGTTAATATGATGATGACATCATCAAGGTCCCGGGGGGGTCATATTTCTAACACTAATCATCTTGAGGAGATCTCCCTATATTTGCAAACATGATGATGACGTCATCCGGATATGAGGAGGTGCGCAGTAGGCAGATATGATGATGACGTCAGCAGGATATGATGACGTCATCAGGATGTTCATCGGCCAGACTTTTGGTATAGGCTCAGCAGGAGGATGTTTCTCCGATGGATCAGGTTGTGCCGATGAAGACGATTATCATGCGGTTGTATTGCGATATGATGATGACGTCAAGGTGATATTTCAGGCAACAGGATATCATGCTGTTGGAGGGTGATGATGATGAAGTCTTATACTAGTGTCGTCAGGAGCAAAAGCACCGACATGATATATGCTCATGACCTAGTATATAAAGTGTTAAGGAGGTTGCTGCGGGGTGCATGTGGGATATTGATATCCTGCATTTTCAAATATCATGATGATGAATCTCGGCGGGAAGTGGTTGCGATTAACTGTCTGATGTTCTTCCCGAGGCCGCGAGTTGGTGCGCCATTATTGGCGATTATTACAGAGGTATGGGCGATGGCGTGGGCTGATCTAGTACCCGGTTGAAGATCTGGATCCCTAGGCGGTGGCGCAGGGCTCGAAAAATCTTCCTGTCTCCTCCCCTACCTGCTGCATTAATATGTTTGAGCGCCATTTCTATGATACTGTATATCTGGCGGGAGTTTTGGTCAACCTGGTAGTTAATGCTGAATATGCCCTCCTGCTATATAAGGCAGATGGTGTTTTTCATTCAAGGTTGTTGAAAGTTGAAGATTTTTGGCTCTGTAATCCAAAACCAGCTGATCTGGTTGCTCTGTACAGTCTATCTTGTGAGTTTATGTATCTCCTATTGTACGACTTGGCATGAATCCACTGATTTCATGGTAGATCTTATATGAGTAATGCTATCTTAGCATGTGTTGTGTTAATTCTGTCTCTAGTATTGCATGTATTCTTCTTCTGGATCTGGATATTTGCGTAATGTTTAGATTCTAGAGCATAGAATTCCTATGTTGAATGTCTGATCTTTTAACTTCTGCTCAAGGGGCAGATTAAACTATTTTCAAGTTGAACATTGGGAAGGGTATACTGCAGTAGGGATGCCATAAGTAGAGATAACTTGACACTCTTTATAGGGAGATGTCTGTAAGGCAGATATCATGTGTATCCCCCTGAAATCCAGTTTTAGCTGTTCATGCTGATCATTCACAGGTGTATGTCTACCGACTCCAAGCCCTGGATAGGCACCAATCATGCTGTGTTCTTGTGTTATACACCATGTCCAGCTTTGCATCCAAATTCATATCAAAACATTTCATACCTCCACCTGTTAGTTGTAGGAGTAGGATTAGGAACCCCCTGCATACTCTCATACTCAACCAGACACCATGTCCAAGAATGTTGCCAGCCTTGTGATCTATCATACAGATCTTGGTCCATACATGAGAGTATTCTGCCTGTTGTTGTCAAGTTAGATCTTTCTATCTTTGAGCTAGTCAAGGTTATATCTTGAGTTATAGGGATACCCCCCTTGGTGCGGCAGAACCAGAAGTGAAGGGGAGGAGCTCACGCAACCTCCTGTATTCAGTTGGCTGAATCTGCCTGTGCATTAGAAGTGGCAAATCCTAATGCTGATTCAGAAGAATGTCAACACACTCTGCCTCACCTTTACCATAAAGTAGAGAACTCCTATCAATCTCACCATAGAATGACTCAAGGAAAGATGTTTCCTCTTCTTTACCTTCTATAACTAATTCAACTATTGTATTTTCTAAACAACTCATCATTAGGGGTGTTGCTTCTCTTTGTTGTTCCAGAATTTGAGTCTTTTCCAACATGACCAAGCAAGCATCACAATCCCTTTCTGAATGCTCTTCGTCATGTAATCTACACCAACTTTCAATCAGGACATCATTAGTGGATAAACCTAATATTTGACTACACTGTATATTTCTAGGCAAGTATAATTCAAAATCTTTAAAGCGGTCCACTTCAGTGTCTGGACAACTAATAACTTCTGGTGCTGCATCTACTTGTTGCTCTAGAATTTCTTCATTTTCCTGCCAGGCTTCAACCCTGAACACATCTATAAAGAATATTATTCCTTTCAAATATAGATCCAACCTTATAAGAAAATTTAGACAATTAATTTCACTATGTTCTATAGTCTAGTGTATCCTGCAACAACTGGATAAACCAAAGTTAGATAAACTTTGAGGATAAAGCTGCCTATTCAATGTTTCCTGAAATAAAGGAATGTTAACCTAACAATTGTCCTCATATGCATCCATCAAAATGAGACTCTACTTTCAATTTTTTTTTAGGATTTTGAAATTTTAATGAGATCTATCATATCTCAGAATAAAACTTTGAAAACTCACAAAATTCAATGAATCTTTGAAGCTTTGAGCTAGATCCTTGCAAGGATGCAACCAAAACCTCTCAGATAAGAGATATTTGCAGACATTAACCTCAAATGATGAAATATTTATGCAACATTTGTAGAAATTCATAGATTCTTTGTTCAAGCCCTCCTTCTAGCACCAATTTATGTTGATGACGAGGTTAGTCATACACAAACATAGAATAAAAGTTACACAATAACCTTTATTCATCTTGAAAGATACTATGAATTCAAAGAATTCATGATCCCAAGTCTCTATTGATTAGTTCATAATCTACTGACGTTACTCAGTGGTTGATGTGTGTTGCTATTAATCATTCAGGGGTCTTACGTATTTCAATTGCTTCTGTAAAGTTCCTCAATATTCCTTCAAATATCCTGCTCTTTATATCTTCTCTGCATAAATCTACAACAATTCTACCTCTACACTATGAATTCACTTAAACAATGTGCCTACAGTTTGATATTTGCATGATTTCTATCATTACTTGCAATTCTTTGCATGATATTTTCAATACTACATGCATTTAGCTCAAATATGCTAATGATATTCAGTTATCTACGAGATGTCAGCATATTTCATGTTATTTGCTTCTGATTATCTGTTATTGGCAATTATGATGGTGAATTATTTTTAAATTCAATGAAACATAAAAGAATACTTCAAATTTGGTGAATCTTAGCTATTGAACCACATACATACCAAATACAGTCATGAGGAGAAGAAATCAAACCATATTTTCACCAGGATGTTCCACAGCTAGATACAGATGATGCTAACTTCAAAGGAAAAGGAATGAAGACAACACATACAGACTGATAAGCACTCCAAGGGATGCAGCAAATCAAAGCATGTATCAAGAATTCAAACACTGATTACTCAGGATTTATGATGATTTGTAATCAAATAGTCTTCTCTTTCATTAAGTATGCAATGATATGTATGCTTACAATAAGGCCCTGATATTTCAACAGTCAAATTTCAATTAAGCTTCTGAATGCTCAAATTATCACATCCCTGCACCATTTATAGAATAAGGTGAGGGAACAGTTACAAATGACCTATGGTCAAGATTTATCTATTAAGCTCAATAGTCTAGATGAAGAGCACATGCCTACTAGTTGGCAGCTACATAGCTGGCATAGAATATTCCAGCATCTTTGACCTAGTCCATCCTCTAGCTAACAAATAGGATATTTGACAATATCCTCCTCAGTTCGGGTTCATGTTACCTCTGCATGCAACTCTATAATTTTCAGCCATCCTAATCTTAGCCTCAAACAGCTCCGCCGTCCTGCAATAAACAAACAAGAAATAAGCATCAGCTTCATTTAATAGCCAGCAGGAAGACAAAAAATTACATTAAAACAGGCTGAATGTGCAAACCTATATATATCAGGTTATGAATATTGAGCATCTATGAAAATTTGCGTAATTAAATGTCCATAGGTGGTCAAGTGGATCTGGGTGGCTATCATTGACTGGAAAACATGCTATCAGGCCCTTAAATGGCTTCAATGTCTGATCAGGTCCATGGTCATTTGAGTGATTTTTGATAAAAATATTGAAAATATGATTTTTGGTATTTTCTACATCTTGGTAAATTGCATTTTCGGAGGCCTTCGGAGCAAAATTAGGGCTCAATACTTCGTCGGTAACTTGGCGTTAAGCCTAAGTAATCGGGCAATTCAAACTAGATAACTAGTTTATCTTTCTAACGAGTCCAAAAAGTTTAAATTCTGATAAAATAGCTAGGAGTTATGACCATGCCAAGGAGAAGATCAAAAATTTCCTAATTTTTTTGAGTTTCTTTGAATTCTTGCAAATAGTTTTACCTTCCGGTAGCCTTTTTTGTATTCCAAGGGTAATGTGACCCTTCATATGATATGCAAGCCTTACATTTTTAGTTATCGCATGCATAAGATCATGCATATGCAATACATGTGCTTTTGTTCACTAAATTCCATTGAATAAAACTATCGAGTCCGGGTATGCACATTAGTTAATATGAGGGATATTAACTAATATGACTCTTTTCATAGATAGGGATATGATGATGATGTCATCATCATGGATGGGCTTCATTAAAATGTGAAAGGTTGATGTCATGGTCATACTAAAGGAAATCAGGTGATGTGAAGAAATATGACCCTGATATTAAGGAATATCACCCTCCGAATAAGATGACGTCACAGTCATGTCGAGCTTTTTATATATCGAGTCAAAATGACGTCACTGTCATGTTATGAAAGATCAGTCATATTAGAAAAGATGACGGATGTTACAAATCAGGTGACCTTTAGAGTTCAAGTCGATTGATGATGTCACCGTCATATTGGGTCCTTTGTGGAATGGGATAAGCTGACGTCATCATCATGTTATTTAAAAGGGCGATCGTTGGAAAAATACCTCTGCGAGGTAAAAAGGGTGATGACATCACCATCAGGGTGATTTTCTTTGTTCATGGGGGTTGGATGATGTCATCATCATATTGGCACTGGGGTGATATTCTATTGCAGGGTGATATTTGAAAGATCGGGTGATATTCGAAAGATCAGGTGATGTTCGAAATATGACCCCCGCAAAATATATGAAGTTGTCTGACGGGTAAATACCACTATCACGTAAGATTGACATCTGGGTTTCGTACCAAATGATTATCAGGTGATAAACTGGCATCGGGGTGATCTTATAATATCAGGGTGATATTACACAAGGTGACTGATGTTTGGAATATGACCCCCCCTCTCGAATATCAAGTTTGACTAGAACTTTGACTGGCCATAACTTTCTCGTTTGGCTGAATTTCAGTGTGATGTAAAAGGTAAACTTGCCTAGAATTTTACACTCTTTCACATTGCAGGCTTCTTGAAGAAAGATTCAGACTTTGGAATTTGGGTTCAGACTTCAAGATCACAAATATACCTGACATTAAGCACATACATACTGACTGATGTTGTTTTACCATTACCGCCCAGAACACAAAAGCAAAGGAGCAAGCCAGCAAAGTTGGTTCCCTATTTTGTCAAGTCAAAATGGGGCATGTTGTGTAACCACACAACACTGACTCAATCAACCTTGTTTTTATCAATATCTCTTAAATTAGAAAAAAACATTCTAATTTATGAAGTGAAATCTTATCTTTATAAAAGAAAGCAGTTAACTCAAACAAAGAGCTTTTGTGTGACACTTGTCTTCTTTCTATTTGTGCACATTCTCTCAAGGTTTCTATAATGTTGATCTTCTCAAGTCTTCTATACGATTGATCTTCTCTCTCATGAGTCTATAATTTGAACCCAATTCCTCCATTTCTATCATCCAAGCTTTTAGTATTGTTACTCTGTAGGAATTACAGTGCGCCTTTAGCACCCAAATCCATCGATAGCTTGCGATCACCCTTTTATTGTATTGAAGCTTATCTTCATTACAAAAAGTATCATAGTCATCTCTCCATCGTCATCTTGAAAAGTAAAGCAAGGAAGTACATCTTCTGAGGGCTTCAATTCACATACAAAGATCGATTGAGACTAGGCAAACAATGGAAGCAACAAAGTAGCAAGGTTTGCATGGTTTGTTCTTTTGTTATTTGATCTTTGTTACTTGCAAATTCTATTGAGATTATTGGTTTATTGATTAAGTTTAATACTTTGACAATATTTCCCTTAACATATATTATTCCTCCTTAGATCCATTGACATCCATGTTTATTAGGAGGACACATCCTGCAGTCACTACTCCGACAGGTGCTTATGAAGAAGCCATTAAAGTTAATCAACAACTAACACCTAGTTTTATACCTAATTCAAGATATCATACATATCCTGGTCAACTACAAGTTAATGGATCCATGATATCTCTAGCTATAATGCCTAGCCCATTATAGGTACCTCCACTTAGTATCATGCCCCCTCCAAATGGAAATGGATAGATGATATCTCATCCTAGACATGCACCTCAGGATGTAGTGTAAAGTAATAGTAATGGCAGTTCTTTCTTCAAACCTCGGTAAGATAATGTAGTTGCCAAAGCCCAGGAGGAGAAGGATGAAATTAAAGAAATATATGTAGAACTGAGAAAATTAACTACTGAGATCACACACATGAGGAGTCATAATTTTTATTCTCAATCAAATCAGAATAGAGGATATCTTGATAGAGGATATGGAAACAATGATAGGTCTGGATATCCTAACAAAAGGGTACAATAATGATAGAAATTTTAATAACAATAGTAATAACAATGCTGCCCCTAGGCCACCTAGAACTTGGAACACCTGACCAAATAATGGCTCATTGCCTTCACCATTGGATAATCATCCTCCTACTAAACCCAAACAGACTACTAGGGTGAATTTAGTAGAAGCTACACTCACAAATTGGTGCAGAATGTATAACAACAATACACACGCTGAGCTAGATTGCCCTTAGTTTAAAATAGCAGCTAGTATTTTCTAGACTGAAGTATCAAATACTACAGGAGATCCTCCTTGTCCTGAAGGAAATGAAATTGTCCCCTTAGGATATGGGTCTGTCCTTGTGTTAGAAAGTTCTAACAGTCATCAGTATCATCAGATGATACCAACTCATGAAAACTACATGCTGGCATGTGAGGAGTTTGCCTTAGCCTTTGAGTCAAACTATGTGTTCCCTTTTGAGGACAAAAATGAACCTGAGTAGGAACCTGAAGAGGTTCATGCTTACTGACAACAATATTAGGGTAGACATAGTTACAACTTGAGGAATAACCCTAATAGACCAGCTAGTCCTTTGACCACATCAATCCCTCCTAACAACTTCAATACGCCACCAGATCCAAAGGCTAGTAATAACCCTGGTCCTCCTAAAGTAAATAATTAGTATCTCACACCCCAAAATATAGTGTCAAAGGCCATTAGCCAACTTCTGGAGTCAGATAAACTCGTTACATATTTGGAAAAAGAGATGAAAAAGATAAAGATTGGCTTGTCTTTATCAAAACTGTTGAAAAGCCCTATCATCAAGAAGGATTTCTTGAAGTCCTTGGATGAATCTACTCCCAAAGATGACAATCCTGGTCATAATCCTAGTCACATCATGATTGGTGATCCTGCACCCAAAGATAACACTGCCAAATCTAAAGTGTAGGCTACTGTTCATGTTGCTGAAACATCACACATGACTCTATATAGAGATAAGTCTGAATCACCTCCATTCTTTCTTATCTTAAGGATATTTGGTAAGAATTTACACAACTGTTTAGTAGATTCAGGTGCATCAACAAATGTGATGCCCCTGTTTATTTGTAAGGCTTTAGGTCTACATCTAGCCAAATCCCTCAATAAGGTGACACAACTTGACAAAACAAAAGTGAGTGTGGTGGGAGAGTTAACTCATATCCACATGCAGCTTGCATTAGACCCAAGGGTGCAATACTACATTGACATCCAGGTAGTAGATATCCTTGATACTTATGGAATGCTTCTTAGCAGGGACAAGTCTAAAACATTAAATGGATACATGGCCATAGATTTCAGTCATATGTGGTTACCCTGGAAAGGAATCCCTAATTAGATAAGAATAGAAGTTAAACCTAGGATGAAACACATGATAACTAAGTATAACAATACCAATGAGATATTATATGTGGACGTTGAACCAGGACTTTATGCTATAAGATCATAGACTATTAGAATTGAAGAAGTCCTGATGTGTAAGATGCATACACATGAAAATAGTAATGAAGAAGGTAGGGTGATCATTGAGTCTGATTATTGTTCAAATGATGAAGAGAAAGTAGATCATTTCATTGAGTTTAAAAAATACGTATCCAGAGAAATGCAGAGGTGCCAACTTACTGAGACATCCATGAAGGATATCCTGACATCTGGATGGTGCAGATTGCATGATGAAGCACATTTAGAAAGGAGTTGTGAAGCATGTTTGGATATGATTGAATTGATGAGAATGTGTAATGAAATAAGATCATTATAAACTGATGTTAGTGAAATACTTGATGATGATGATGATGCTAATTCCTGTTTGTTTTTCTTTGATGCAGGGGAACATGAAGAAGAAGTGCATCAAGATAATGTCTCGATACTAGTTTTAGAAGAGATTTTGATACGTGAAGAGATGCATCCCCAGGAGCAGAAAAATATTATCACCCCAGGGACTAACTACCTTATCGATTCTGATTATGAGCTATTAGATGAAGATAGAGGGAGTCATCTGACTCAATTTAAGGAGCGCTTATCTAAATAGATTCATAAACATATTCATATCATGCATTGATTGAAGGATGGTGTAGGCTTCATGAAGAACCACACTTAGAGACAACTTGTGCTTTGTGCTTACATATACTAAACAAAGAAGAACATAAATATTCAAATATCAGGACACCATAGGCCAGGAATATTTCTAAACATGAAAGAAGAGAAATTGCAACATATAATGTTGACGAAGATGACAACATCAGAGAGATGAAAATAGGAGATCTTCATCATGAAGATGCTCACAAGAGACACTCAGGTCTATCAAAAGGAGAACCACAAAAATTAAAATGGATATCTTCAGGTGCATTTGCAAGAGCAAAGAGGAAAGGGGAAGGTCCTGACGAGCCTTTAATAGAAGATAAGAAATGGATTCTAAGGTTTGATGGTTCTAAATACAAACAAGGAGTTGGAGTGGGTATTGACCTCATTGAACCATCAGAGAGGTTATTTTTAATAGCATACAGACTCTAATTTCTGTGTATTAATAATGTGGCCGAGTATGAAGCCCTGATCTATGGGTTGTTGTTTGGTCTTAGGAAACAAGTCAAAATTCTACATGTCTATGGAGACTCAGAATTAGTTGTCAAACAAGTCAGGAGTATCTATACATGCAACTATAAAAGTTATCAAATTATAGACATAGAGTTTGGGATTTAATAGAAATTTTTGATACTTTCAACATCATGCACGTCCCTAGAGAACAAAATCACAGAGCTGACACACTGGCATAGGATGCCAGTACATTGGAACCTCTATCCATTTCTAGAATGAAGAGATTCTTAGTAGAATTAGTATCAGTACCTTCCATACCTGATGATGTCACAAATTTCTAGGTGTTTGATGGTGACCAACATATCCTAGATTTCATTGCAAATAGGGATATATTCGAAGCACAAATCTTGGATGAAAAGAATTTAGAAGATCATGTGTGGGAAGAAGAAGAAATCATGGACTTACCAAGCAACAAAATTTCCAAAGGCATGATTGAGCTTGAAAGAGATTTTGATTTACACAACATGATAAAGCAGAAAGATCTCCCCAAGACAGATGGAGGAGAATATTCACCTGTCAACATAGGGAAAGGTGAGGACATAAGGATGTCCTAATTGGTAATGTCTGTAAAAAAAGAAGAGAAAAAAGGAATGACTCAGGCACTGAAAGATTATATCCATGTTATTGCCTAGACCTATGATGAACTAAAAATGTATGACACCTCTATTATCACCCATACAATCCCACTGAAGCCAGATGCTAATCCATTTAGGCAAAAATAGAGGCCAGTCAATGCATTGCTAGAGCCCATAATATTTAAAGAAGTCAAAAGTTACCAAATGCAAGGATCATATTTCCTATTAGGCACTCAACATGGGTAGCCAATCTAGTTCCAGTTAGGAAAAATAATGGAGATATATGTCTATGTGTGGACTTTAGAAATCTAAATAGAGCATTAGAAAAAGAAAATTATCCTTTGCCCTCACTAGATGAAGTTTTACAAATAGTGCATGGAGTTCAAATGATGTCCTTCCTAGATGGTTTCTTAGGATACAACCAAGTGATGGTGGACATGACAGATAGATTAAAGACAACATTCACCACCAAATGGGGGATATTTGCTTATAGGCATATGCCATTTGGCCTGATTAATGCTAGAGCCACATTCCAACATGCAATGGACATAGCATTCAAAGGCCTAGTTGGCCAGTGCATAGTCATATACATGGATGACTTGACGGTCTTCTCGAAGAAGAGAGGTGACCATATAGAAGATCTCAAGAAGGTTCTTAAGAAGTGCGAATAGTATGGTATCTCACTTAACCCAAAAAAGTACATATTTGGGGTGACCATAGGTAAGTTACTTGGTCATGTAATATCAGAAAATGGGATCACCATTGACCCTGCCAAGGTATATTCCATAATGAAGTTGCAACTTCCAGGGAGTAAAAAGGAACTCAAATCTTATTTTGGCAGAATTAATTTTGTGAGGAAGTTCATCATAGGATTTGCATAAATTGTAAGGCCACTCAATGTAATGCTCAAGAAAGATGCCAAAATTGAATGGACACCTAAGGCAAAGGTTGCATTCAAGGATATCAAGAAGGCCATAGAAGATGTACCTATTTTGATCGGCCCAAATTACACAAGAGACTTTTATATCTATTCATTTGTTTCAGAGCATAGATGCATAGCAGTCCCAACACAAAGGAGTGAATAAAAGGAAAAGAAGCCCATCGCTTTTATGAGTTATGCATTTAGAGATGTAGAGCTTAGGTACATGGACATTGAAAGGCAAGCCCTTGCTTTGGTTAGAGCAGTGAAAAAATTTAGACACTATATCTTGAGAAGCAAGATAATTGTTGTTGTACCAGATGCATTGGTCAAGATACTCTTGATACAGAATGATCCTAGAGAAAAAAGGGTGAAGTGGATAACAATGCTTCAATAATATGATATGGACATAACTCCCATGAAGCTAGTTTGAGGACAAGCCCTTAGCCAGATGATTGCTGAAATTGATCCAAACTTGATAAGCCAGTAGTACGCAATAAATATAGAAGAACATGAAGATTGGTACTCTGATATTAGGCACATTCTAATCACCAGGAGATGTCCTCCTAAGATGCGAGCTTATCAAAGGAGAGCCTTAAAAATCAAGTCATAGAAATACATGATAAAAGGGGGAATCCTCTTCAAGAAAAATTATGAAGGAATATACCTTAGGTGCCTAGACAAGCCAGATGCTGATAAAGTTCTCATAGAGTTACATGATAAATTTGGCATAGCTCACAGATCTCACCTCACCACTACTCATGCCATCCTATGAGCAGGATACTATTGGCCAACCATCTTTAAAGACACTACCAATCACATTAAATTTTACCACACCTGCTGAATTGCATCAAATAAAGAAAGATATGCTACCTAACCCTTGTAGCCAGTCATGGAGATGTGCCCATTTGCACAGTGGGGTATGGACTTCATTGGTCCCATCAATCCGCCATCATCATCAAGACACAGGTATGTAATAACAATCACAGATTACTGCACTAGGTGGACTGAAGCCATCAACAACAAAACCTATACTGCGAAGGATGTGATCAAATTCTTAGAAACTAACATCATAACTAGGTATAAAGTTCCTTATGCCCTTGTGTGTGATAATGGACCAACTTTTGCATCTTTAAAATTATCTAGTTGGGCTTTTGACCATGGGGTGATCTTAAAGTTCTCTTCAAACTATTATCCCCAAGGTAGTGGCCTAGTAGAGTCAACCAATAAGAACTTACTGAACATCATAAAGAAATTGATCGAAAAGAATCCCAGAGAGTGGAATAGCTTACTTAAATATGCCCTGTGGGTAGATCAAACTAGAATGAAAACTACCTTGGAAAATTCCTCTTATTAGCTAGTTTATTGGGTGGATCCCATCCTCCCTATCAACCTTAAAATCCCCATCGTATAGTTTGCATAGGAATATCTAGGTATTGATAACAAACAAGAAGTCAGATTACTTCAGCTCATGCACCTAGAAGAGAAGAGAGATAGAGCAATTGACCAAGTTGCTAAACATCAGGCTATTGTCAAACATTGGTTTGATAAGAGAGCTAAAGTAAAAGCCTTCAGAATATCAGATTTAGTCTTATCATGGGATAAAGCACATGAAAAGAGAGGTGACCGTGGAAAATTTGACAAGCTCTAGATAGGTCCTTTCTAGATCTTAGAAATCCTAGGTGACAACACCTATAGACTTAGAACTTTAATAGGTGAGGATGTCCCATTGCCAGTCAATGGACAATTCCTCAAACATTATTTCCAGTCTTAGATAGGTCATGTCAGGATATTGTATCATATGTATATTACTATATAGTTGTTTGTATAGTCTATTTTGTGTGTTTTCTTTGTTTCGCTTATTGGTGAGTCCTTATTTTTCTTAGGCAAGATGATGCACCTTTTCACTTTAGAAAACCACCAAATTTGTTAGAATTCAAGAGATGAATACAATTTCATACATAGGTTGTAACTCATGTTGGATTAAGTATTTTTATCAGGTCTGTGATATCTTGTTCATTAGTGATACATTTTCATGTTCAAGGAGATCTTCACATGACACACCTAACCGTGTTGGGTTTGTTGAACATGCCAGTGTAGTGTTAAGTGAAAAATCAAATGTTACCCTTGCTACCATTTCAATTCTCAACCTAAACAACAAGTGACCACACCTTGAAAAATGTGCTTACATGATGACATCTTATGAATACTGATATCAAAATAAAGAAATATATTGAATATCTAAAACAGATAATTAGGCCATCTAAGTAACTCTACCGGGGCTATAGATGTCTGCTAGCAGTGGGGCTCTACTTAGGGGAATTGCAACGATAACCTTGCCAGGGCTATGGATGCCTATTGGTAGCAAGGCTCTATCCAAGTTGGGTATGAGGGATGAAACCAAATTATGTAGCTTAACACCAGTCACTAGTGTTTTCAACTTACCTTCAAGATGAAGGATATTAACCACATGCACACACCTAATCCCTTTTTAGCATTGTTATATTGATGAACATGGTATCATTCAGAAAGATTAGGATGCTTATATTTGATAAGAGTAGGAACATTATGTTCTAATTTGTCCTCATCTCTTGAATTATTCAAATTTTGTTGTTTTCTTTGGTGGCAAGTTGCTGTGTGGTTACACAACACGCCCCATTTTGCTCCAGCAAAACAGGGACCCACTTTTTGTTTTCTTGTCCTTGCTTTGGGTGGTATGGTAAATTAGTATCAGATGCATACTAGGGTGGCATCTTGAGCATGTCAAGACATCCTAATAAATGTCCAAATTCCAAAGTTAAAATTTGCTATCATGAACCTTGCTAGTTGAAAGAGTGCAAAATTTTAAGCAGGTTTGCCTTTTGGATCACCTCAAATTCCTTAGGAATAAAAAGTTATGGTCAGTCAAAGATCAGTCAATGGGTCAACCAGATGTCTGCATTACACAGTATCCAAATCTTAACTGCATATCTGGACATCAAATTTAAGAAGGCTTGGTGATCTCAACATCACATCAAGACATTAGTTAGCATCCTGATCTTAAGTTTGTATCTTGACACTCACTAATATCTAGACGTCAAACTTAAGAGACTTAATCGTTAAAATGTCAAAGTGCAAGGATATTAGTTAATATCCTAATTTTATACAATATCTTGACTTCCTATAGTATCTGAACATCAAATTTGGGTCATCTAGTCCTTTGAACATCAAAGCGAATAGATCTTGTTGTAGACACCCAAAATTGTCCCCAAAATTGTCCATGCCTTGCAACACCTAGTCAAAAACATTATTAAGACATCATGTAGCATTTTTTCTTAATCCCACTCTTAATCCCACTTATCCCACTTAGCCAATTAATTAAATAAATCTTATTTATTTAATTAATTCCCATCATAATCTTATTTATCCTTCTATAGTCAATTAATTAAATAAATTATATTTATTTAATTAATTTCCACTTTTCTCTCATCCAAATTAATTAAATTAATTAAATATTTATTTAATTAATGTATTCCACATCATTCCTTTCCAAAAATGGAATAATTCCACATTTGTCTCTATTTCCACATTTGTCTCCTTGTAAAGTGGAAGACCATTTGAATTTAAATCCTCTCATTCAACCTACATGAGACACTTGTCAAATGACTACAACTCCTAAGTATCACTTAATCCTAGCCATCCATTCCCATCACCCATCTCCTATAAATCAAGCCTCACTCAAGCCATTTGACACTTTAGAGAGGGGCTCTTGACAATCCACATTTTCATCATCTTGCTATCCAAATAATCCATCTATCATCCTCATATCAGTTTTATGCTACATAAATGAGCAATCAACATTCCAACCAATTAAACATCCATCAAAGAGAACAAATCTTGTAGATTTTGGTGCATCTATCATGTTCTATCACGTGTGGAGGACTTGGTTCAAAGGTGAAGGTAATTGGGTTGTTTGCATTATCTTTCTATTATTTTTGTACCAATTTTTCTATTACACTTATATAATATCCCATTCCTGCATAGCATCCCGATCCTGATGACATCACGTCATCTTGACTCAAGAAAGAATGATGAATGTACTTACATCATTAGGATATTACCTAATATCTAGATTTTACCCTAGTATTCAGACACGCTTAAACATCCTCATCCGGATGACATCATATTATCCTAATCAAACAAAAGAAATACATCTAGCCTGCTTCATTAGGATATTTGACACACATAGATTTCATATTTTAATATTGATCCCTCAAAATATCCATACCTCATGTAACCAATGGCGTAGTGCCACATATGCATCCTGATGCCTCATGACATCATTCAAAGATTCATAATCAGATATCCCCAAAATATTCCCTAACTGGATATTCCTCATACCACACTTTTTGCATTTAATGAAATAAAGCAGCCATTGGAGTTTAAATTCAAAAGCATGCCAACGGACACCTGCAGAAATCTTGTTCCATCCTACTGAAAGAAAGTGTCAAATCATATTTCTACCATTAATGTGCCCTAAAATCACAAATTGCCTAAATTAAAAGGGCATTTTCATGATCATAATCGATAACATTGAATTAGAAAACCCTAATTCCATTGTTTAGAGCTTACAGAGAATCAAAGATGAAACAGAGAGCAGAATCTTAGGGGAACGCTTCATTTAGAAAGGGTAATTTAGCTGTTGTTACATCAATCATAGGTTAAGGAAGCACACAAGGTATGTAAAAATCTTATCCCTTTGATCATTTTAAGAGTCATTCCCTAATCAAGTTGAGAAATAGTAAAAGGTAATATATCGACAGTAATCATGCAATGTTTAATTCTAGTCTTGACATAAAAAATAAAGTTGTTATTACACTAACCATCAACAAGGATACACTATTGTTTAAGTCTGGTGTGTTTGAATCGTAGGACAAAATGTCTCATCCATGGATTGAAAAGCAAGATGCTGAGTTCAAAACCCTCATGTTCCCTAGAATGCGTAGTGTGTACTATAAGTTAGGCAATCAGGAGGATACTTATTTAGGTGGTACAAACATAGAAGAAATTAAAATGAGAATTGAGGTTGGGGAAGATAATCTCATTTTGTAGAATATAGTAGCATTAGGCTTGTTCCATGCAACTGGTTTTCCATACTCCACTGAAGCTTTTGAGCTCATAGTAGAATGTGCACAAAACTATGACATTAACACTAGAAGGGTAGAGAAATAGGAAAGGCTCTATGCTGATCTTTTAGTGGATGGTATTGCAGAAATGCTCCATTTTCCAGTAACATAGAACATGTATGTGTTTGATTTAGATCCTTTGGCCAAGAAATTTGAGGCCAATGATAAGAATTGCAAAAAGGTCATGTATCAAGGATGGAGAAGCCTAAATAATACAGCTAGGGAAATAGGTAAAATGATAGTGCATTTGTACAAGTTTGACTTCAACGAGGAATTCCAATATATAATGTGTATGATCAGCCAGATGAATGGCTTGATCAATTGTAGAACATTTGAACCATGGATGTTTAGGCTGATAAGGATGGTGGTGGAGTATAAGCTAGAGAATGCAAAGGTCCAGTGGGCCAAGATTATCAGTGACACCATGCATGATCAAATGGAAGGAAAACAAGATCTTAGTTTTTAGAATGACCTCATATCTTGTGTATGCCTGTGCAACAAAAGGGACATTTGATGGATTGCAGACTGTGGGAAAGTTGGGAAAGTTACCTAATGAGAAGACTCCTTGGGAGTATTATCCCTAGCTGGAAAGGAGATTATCCATATAGAATTACAAACTTGTAAATGATGCTTTCATAATGCATATAGTTAGACTTATGGATGGGGATAGAGCTAAGAGATTCTCAGTTGGCACCACAGAAGCAATCAATAAATATGGATCATGGTTCATCCAAGCCAAGACTTATTCATATATCAGAATGGAGGGGTTCAGTGGAAAACCTTATATGTTGCCAATATATCCTTCGGATAAAGTGGTGTTATGAGGCAACAATTGCCTATATTTGAATTGTCCAAAGTCAAAGAAGGAAGCCCTTATAGAAAATTTCCCATTGATATCAACTAGTTCCTTGTTGGATCCATGAAGAATGCAAAGAAAGTAGAGATAGATTTGAAAATCTTAAATTTAAAGTTGTTTCCTCTAGCCAGAGACTATGATCCATATCACAAGACACATAAAAGATTCAACAAGAAATATAAGTACATTGTCCATCTTCAAGACTATTGGGTAGATTGTGATGATGATCATGAGGTAAGAAGAAGAGAATACCAAAGATTAACTCTAGGTTAGATGAGGACCATAGGAAAACCTGAGTTACCACCTCAAATCAAAACAGATGATGATGACCTCATGGATCTAGAATATGGAGAGAAAAAGGTATATAATGATAGAATTTCATCTCTAAAGTTGAAACAAAAAGAGGAAACATCCATTGATGTCCTCATGACCATAGTCATGGCAAGGACTAAGAATTGGGTTGACAAGAAAATCAATGAATTGAAAAGAAAAGGTATCGTAATTACCTCTGATAAGAAGAAGATGAAAGAAAGAGAAGAATCAGGCTTTGATGATTTCCTAATAACAAAGAGGCAAGTTCAGGAAGCAAAAGTAGTAGAACCTAGTTCATTTGGAGCTACAGAACAGCTCACTATCGAGGGAATTTCATTGGTGTATAGGCCACCCTTGCCTCCTAAGGACACCCCACTGAAAGATGTTTCAATATCTGCACCCAAAATAGTTACAACATAGGGGGAGACTTCGAAAGATGTAGAACAAAGCCTAGTAAGGACTATTATTGACGAGGAGGACACTAAAGATGAAGGAGAGGGGATACATCTTCAAACATTAAAGAGAAAGAGAAATTATTTGCTACAGAGTGTAAAGATCCCCAGGCACTCTAGATATCAGAGTCCATGCATGAGGGGTTCTCTTTCACCAAAAAAGGTAGGAACATCCGTATCAACTGACCCAATTGAAAGCATAGTTAAGGGGTTACAACATGATGTACCTATAGAAACTATAGTAAAGGGAAAAAATGAAATGGTAGAGGAATTGAAGAGTAAATCCCAATGAGAACAGATAGTTGGGTCTCTTCCACTGAGCCAAACAATTGATTTAACTAAAGGGGATGAACTGGTCAAAGATATCACTAATCACCCCATTGAAACTCTACTACAACATACAAAAACAAAGGATAAAGGTGATACAACTAGGGAATCACATGATAAAAGAAAAGAAATGGAAGAAACTCCTGAAGTAGAAGTGCATATGGGATCCCTTGACACATTGATTGAGAATGTGACTAATCCAGCTGTGGTGGACCTGATATATGTACCTAGAGAAGGGAGTAAAGAAGAAGAGGTCATAAAAACTAACCAGTCTCAAGAAGAAAATGTTCCCATGGAAATAGAAAGTAAAGGTGATAATGTACAAGAGCAAATGGCACAATAGGATATCCTAGTAGATAAGCCTGAATAGGAGAAGGTAGTTGAATCACCTACAACTATAGGAGGAAAAGAGAATGAACATAAAAAAGATAGCAATCAAGATGGTCCAGAGGATAAAGGCCAAGAGTCTAAAACTAACAAGGCTCCAAAGGAACATGATGGTTCAAGACTAGATAATCAGCCTCCTCCAGAACAAAGGCAAGAGGAACAACTGCATGAGGAGGAAGATCTAGATGCTAGAGGTGAATAATAAGAATATGTACAGAATCCAGATGATCAAGTGAAAGAGCAAGATAAAGGAATTCAAGATGCTCAAATTGAGCAACCAAATCAGGATAAAGGATCACAATCTAATGTTTTGGCTTTGTTTTCCTCTAAGGTAAGCCAAGAAGAAGTACAATAGGTACCCTTTGACTTTAAGTCTTTTTTTACTATTGATTCTACTAAAGAAAAATGGAGAGCTAGGACAGTCTCTAGTATCAAAAGAGATCCAAAGACTGGGATGAGGACAACCCAAATTGTTGTGCCTCTAGTTGATAAGGCCAAAAGAGAAATTAGGCCAGAGGAATTTCAAGTGACCCAGGTTGACTTGGATCATGCTACTACAGAACAGGATATACAGGAACACCTGGAGAGCACCGAGGCAATAGTGACCAAATTGAAAAAACTCAAGGCCAGAAAGAAAGAATTGAAAGAGTAAAATGTATTTTTGCAACAATTTATATAGGGGTTAGTGAAGCTAGACACCTTTGTTGGTAGGTGGTGACTGATCAGGAAAGTACATAAAAAATCCTATTTTTGTGACCGACATAAGAAAACCCTATTTTTGTAACCGACAAAAAGACTTGATAAAAAGTGGCTAAGGGTTAGGGTTTTGATATATTGTATTGTAGCATTTGCAACTGTATTAAGCTGTAGGGATTGCTGGTTGTAATCGGTTTGATTTACTAGATAATAATATTGGACTCTCTGTTTGGTGGATGTAGCCCGAGTTTGGGTGAAGCATGTTAAAACTTGTCTCTCACTGTTATTAATTCTATGTATTTCCATTTCTCTGTTTAATCTTTATTTGCATTTAATTGATATCTTCTGCCGGCTAACCCTAACAAGTGGTATCAAAGTGGGTTGTGTTCGATTATCATCTGCAGGAAAGTCTCATGGTTGAGTGGGAGCAATGGCGGATGAGGGTAAATTAAAGTTTGATAAATTCAATGGGCAGAACTATCAGTTATGGAAGATGCAGATGGAGGATTACCTCTATCAAAAGGATTTATGGATGCCATTGGAAGGAGTATCCAAGAAACTGGCAACAATGTCTGATGAGGATTGGAATCTTCTTGATAGAAAGGCACTGGGAACCATTCGGTTGTGCCTGGCACCATCGGTGGCATTCAATATAATAGAAGTGAAGACAACAGATGGTCTAATGAAAGCTTTGGCTAAATTGTATGAAAAACCCTCAGCCTCAAATAAGGTATTTCTCATGAAGCATTTTGTTAAATTGAAAATGGTTGAAGGTGGATCTGTGACAGGTCATTTAAATGAATTTAATACAATTCTCAGTCAATTGACTTCTTTAAATGTAAAATTTGATGAAGAAGTTAGACCTCTCTTGATATTATGTTCATTACCTGAAAGTTGGGATAGTTTAGTAATGGCAGTTAGTAACTCTGTTTCTAGTTCAAATACCCTGAAATTTGATGATGTTGTTGGTGTTATTCTGAGTGAGGAAATTCGTAAGAAAAGCTCAAGTGGATCCACATCAGGCAGTGTTTTGAATGCAGAAAGCAGGAGCAGATCAAAGGAGAGAGGAAAAGGTTTTGGAGGTCATGGGAAGTGATGAGGAAAATCAAAGGACAAAAATTCCCAAACCAGAGGACAAAAGGATTGCTGGTACTATGGGAAACTAGGTCATCTAAAGAAAGATTACTGGTCTCAGAAAAATAAAGGAGACAAACAAGAAGGCAATAAGGAGGCAAATGTGGTAAGCAACAAGTCTAAAGATGATGCTTTGATTCTTTCCCTAGATAATGCTGATGATTCATGGGTTTTAGATTCAGGGGCCTCATTTCATGCTATACCACATAGAAGTTATTTTCTTGATTATGTCCAAGGGGATTTTGGGCTGGTTTATTTGGGAGATAACAAACCCTGTCAGATTGTTGGAAAGGGAAGAATCAAGATTAAGTTGTAGAATGGGAATCATTGGCTACTACAAGAGGTAAGGCACGTTCCAAGGCTTAGTAGGAATTTAATTTCAGCAAGGCAGCTAACTGAACAAGGTTGCACTGTTACATTTACTGATAAAAATTGGAAGGTTTCAAAAGGTGCCTTAGTAGTAGAAAAAGGTGTGAAAGTAGGCACCTTATATCTTTGTACAGGTCATACTATTCCTTCTACTTTAACTGTTACAGAGAAAAAACAAACAGGTTCAAGAACAGTTGCTACAGGTTTGCAGGAAGAGACTGGAAAAGTTGCTGCAGGTTCTAAGACAACACTGTGGCATAATAGACTTGGGCATATGAGTGAAAAAGGTATGAAGGTACTTCATTCTAAGAAAGTTTTACCAGGTCTGAAATGTATTAATATGGATTTCTGTGAAAGTTGTGTGTATGGTAAACAAAAGAGAGTCAGTTTTCTCAAGGATGGGAAGCAAAAGAAAAATGAAAAGTTAGAGCTTATGCATACAGATGTATGGGGACCAGCTCAGGTATCTTCTCTCGGTGGCTCTTGGTATTATGTTACATTCATAGATGATGCAACTAGGAAGGTCTGGATTTATTTCCTTAGACAGAAATCTGATGTATTTGAAACAATTAAGAAATGGAGAAGCTTGGTTGAGAATGAGACGGGTAAAAGATTAAAATGTCTCAGATCTGATAATGGCGGTGAGTATTACAGCAAAGAATTTGAAGATTATTGTTCCTTTAATGGAATTCATAGGTAGAAAATGGTTCCAGGGACTCCACAGGAAAATGGAGTGGCTGAATGCATGAATAGGACAATAATGGAGCGTGCAAGGACCATGAGATTGCATGTTGGGCTGCCTTTAAACATGTGGGTAGAGGCTGTCAACACTACTGTATATTTAATTAACAGAGGTCCTTCAGTTTCTTTGGGCTGTGGTATTCTAGAGGAAGCATGGATAGGTAAGAAGGTGAGTTATTCTTTTCTGAAAACCTTTGGCTGTGAAGCATTTGCACATATAGATTCTGAAAATAGAACCAAGCTAGATGCAAAATTAAAAAAATGTACCTTCGTTGGATATGGCATTGATGAATTTGGTTATAGGCTTTGGGATTTTGAAAATCAGAAAATAGTGAGAAGCAGGGATGTTATATTCAATGAGAAGGTGTTGTACAAAGATCAGTTGCAACAGCATGAGAAGAAAGAAAAGGATTATGTGGTGCTGGATGATACTCCAAATAGTGATGTTCTAGTGGTTCCTCATGCTCCGCAACAGCAACCAGAAATACCACAAACTCCAGTGAATGTTAGACGATCAACAAGGATAAGTAGACCTCCTGAAAGGTTTTCTCCCTCTTTGTATTCTATTTTGTTAACAGATGCTGGTGAACTAGAAGGGTATGATGAAGCTATGCAGGTGGATACACAGGTTTAGTGGGAGCTTGCAATGAAAGAAGAAATGGACTCCTTGCTGAAAAATTAGACTTGGAAATTATGTAAGTTACCTGCAGGTAAAAAGGCTTTACTAAACAAATGGGTTTACCAGCTGAAAGAGGAAGATGGAGATAAGAAAAGATTTAAGGCCAGGTTAGTTGTAAAAGGATTTGCATAGAAAAAAGGCATTGATTTTAATGAGATATTTTCTCCAGTTGTCAAGATGACTTCTATTCATACTATTTTAAGTCTTGTGGCTACTGAAGATTTGCATTTGGAACAGCTAGATGTGAAAATTGCCTTTCTCCATGGTGATTTGGAGGAGGAGATATATATGGAACAGCCCCAAGGATTTGAGGTCAAAGGTAAGGAGAAATAGGTGTGCAAATTGAAGAAGAGTTTTTATGGCCTGAAACAAGCACCTCGGCAATGGTATTTGAAATTTGGTAGTTTTATGGCTGAGCAAGGCTACAATAGGTGTAATTCTGACCATTGTGTTTATTTTAAGAGGTTGGATAATGACAGCTACATTATTTTATGTGTATATGTTGATGACGTGCTTGTAGCCGGGTCTAACATGGATCACATAAGAGAGTTAAAACAACAGTTAGCACAGTCATTTGATATGAAGCATTTGGGGGTAGCAAAACAAATCCTTGGTATGAAAATTTGCAGAGATAGGATGAACAAAAAATTGACTCTATCTCAGGCTGCTTATGTTGAAAACGTGTTGCAAAGATTCCACATGGAGAATGCAAAAGATGTCAGCACACCTTTGCCTAGTCATTTGAAATTGACTAAGGAGATGTGTCCTAAGACACAAGAGGAGGAAGAAAAAATGTCCAAGATACCATATGCTTCAGCTGTAGGAAGTTTAATGTATGCCATGGTATGCATGAGACCAGATATTGCCCATGTTGTAGGAGTCGTTAGCAAGTATATGAATCATCCTGGATTAGAGCATTGGAATGCAGTAAAATGGATTCTCAGATATTTGAGAGGTACATCCAATAAACACTTATATTTTGGGGGCTCTAATATTGATTTAGCAGGGGATATTGATACCAGGTGGAGTACTACAGGTTATGTCTTTACTATAGGTGGGACAGTAGTGAGTTGGATCTCACAATTGCAAAAGGTAGTTGCTTTATCCACCAAAGAGGTAGAGTATGTAGCTACAACTGAGGCAACCAAGGAGATGATATGGATGACCTCTTTCATGGAAGAATTGGGCAAACAACAGGCTAATAGTTCTTTGTATATAGATAGTTAGAGTGCCATACATCTTGCAAAGAATTCTACTTTGCATTCAAAGACCAAACACATACAGTTGAGGTATCACTTTATTCGGTTGGTGTTGGATAATGGACAGTTAAGGCTAGAAAAAATACATACAGATAAAAATCCAGCGGATATGTTTACAAAGGAAGTGACAAGGGAGAATCTGAGCTCCTCTTCAGCTTCAGTTGGTCTTCTAGACTGAAAACAACAAAAATAGAACGACAGAGTCTAGGGTACTTATTTCCGGTGGGAGCTGCATGCGCAGCGGTGTCATCCAGGCTCAGTCTCCAAGTGGGAGATTGTTTAGTGTGGAGCCTGATCAGTCTCCAAGTGGGAGATTGTTGGTAGGTGGCGACTGATTAGGAAAGTACTGTACACTAGCCATGTATCCTGGCCGGGGTTTTTTAGAGCTGACATAAAAAATCCTATTTTTGTGACTAACATAAGAAAACCCTATTTTTTGTAATTGACAAAAAGGCTTGATAAAAAGTAGCTAAGGGTTAGGGTTTTGATATATTGTATTGTAGCATTTGCAATGGTATTGAGTTGTAGGGATTGCTGGTTGTAATCGGTTTGATTTACTGGATAATAATATTGGACTCTCTATTTGGTGGATGTAGCCTGAGTTTGGGTGAACCACGTTAAAACTTGTCTCTCGCTGTTATTAATTCTATGTATTTCCATTTCTCTATTTAATCTTTATTTGCATTTAATTGATATCTTTTGCCGGCTAACCCTAACAACCTTGGCATCCACCTTATAGGCTACTAAGAAACTGGTTGCATTAACTTTAATAAGTGAAGCAAAGATAACTGGTCTGGATATCTAGAAGTACTAGGCTCATGTAATGGATAAGTGGTTCCCTAAATTCATGACCTTTGGAGAATAGTTAATAAGGATATCCATATCCAACCAGGACAAATTTTCTAAGCTAAAAGAAGCCATTGATCCTCTGAAGAGTGAATTCAATCAAAGAATATAAAACTACAATTATGCAATGGCGAGGCTCAAAAGAGCTAAGACTATCCCAAATGGTGGACTATTGAAAAATAAAGTTGTCACTAATGTAACTTTGCCACTCATGGAGACATGGATGACAGAGATGGATTATGAGCTGAACACATTAAAAGCTAACATGAATAAAGTGAAGGACATTCAGACTAAGCTTCATGATTTGTTAGCTGAAGAGTTAAGAGTAATGGAAGAATTACTAGATGATGTTATAACAGAGGAAGCATTGCCATCACTAGATGAAGCCATCTAGGTATTCAAAGACAAGTTTAAAGAAGTAGCTGAAGATCCTAAGGAACTCTTCACTGTGGATGTTATGGATGAAATGACTGAATTGAGTGTGAAAGTGAAAACATATAGTAAGGAAACGGAAAAAAGGACATCCATGCTAGGACCCTTGGATGAGCAGATAGGAGCATTGAAATATGCTAAATTGAGAGCTACCACAATAAGAAAATTCTAGGTAGGCACTTTTGTACAAGCATATGATGCATATAAGAAGGCATATACAAGGATGCAAGTACATGATGAGGATCCATTTGCATGAAGAAAGAATTGTATTATGTGTTTTCTAAGGAATTTTGTCATGTTGGCAGGAACAGTCAGATTAGATGAAGTTGAAGATCATAGAATATTTGAGAAAGACATCTGTACCCCACTAGAGGATTGCCAACTAGCAATCTGTGCCACTTGTCTTGTACGTTGACTTTGTTAAAAGAATGTGAACCATTGATTGTAAAGGATAAATCCTAATCATAGGATCTTTTGTAACTACCTCCTATCCTTGATCTATAAAAGGAGATGGAGTGTGGTGCAGGAGCACCTCTCTGAAATAAAGAATAAGTCTAATTATAGTATGTTTTACATTATGATGTAATAGGGTCCATGTGACCAATTCTTATGTTTTAAGTCAATCTAGGTTTATGTACAAGTCAGTTAGAAGTTTCTTATGCTAGTTGTCCTCTCCCAACTGCTGGGAATCAACTCTGTACTACTTGTGAGGAGTAGTTATATATGACCTAGCTCAGTTTGTTTTAGACAGTTCATAGTTGCATAGGAGAAGTAGAGACATTGTGTTTTTTGTAGATCAGACTGAGCATTGTGATACAGTGGAGCTGTGATATTTGTATGCATTTCTGTTATTGAAATAAAGAAGATCCCGTTGTTTCATTTGTCTGATTTTCAATTTATCTGTGTAGTCAATTTTGATTTTGTAGGCGAAATGGATTCATTCATCCATTCCACCAGTTGATTCTTTGAATCAGTGGAATGGGCATGTACAATAGTTTAGTTTTCTTTTCTGTTTATAAGTTCATGCATTTCATGTTTTTGGAATCGATTTGTAGCATGCTATGATTTATCCTAGCATCCTCATGTGCTAGGGTTTGAAGGTTAAATTCTAAGTTAAAGTTGACCCAGAAAATGGTTCGACCTGATCGCAGTATTTTTTGTGTGAAATTTGTGAAGTTTTGAGGGTTTTGTCAAAATGTACATTTGATGGATATACAGTGTTTGTATGTGACATACAGTCTGTGTGTATACCGCATTTGTATCTGTGCATATATCGCTAACCAGTTTGGGTGCTAGAATATGTTAAGAATGAATTTTTTGAAGGTATAAGGGTAAAGTGGTTTGGATATACATTTTCTGTGTATATCACTTTTGCATCTGAGGATCATTTTGTGTGTATCTGTCATTTACATATCCCTATTGTATGTTAGAACATACAAGTAGCCAGAGGTACATTTGATACATACAAGCGGGTCAACAGAGAGTCAAAGATACATTCGTCAAAGATAGATGGGAGATGCATCTTTTGTTTGCAAGTCGGGTTTGTACATTCTAAATGTACATTGAAAATATACATTCAAGATATATAAAGTTTATGTATATCACTGAGGGGCATCGGGTCATACAAGTTCTGAGTATACATCTTTTGGTATACATTTTGTGAGTATATTGCAGATGCATGTTTCTGCGTATCCATCAAATGCATTTTGGGGTTTGTATATAATGAATGTATATTGTAAATATACATTCAATGATACAAGGGAAAGTCAATAGTCAGCGGATCGCGGAAGGGATATTCTAAGGAATATTTGTTGATTGCATATTTTGTGATTGTATATTTGAATGTATGTCCAAACATACATTCCACAGATACAAAGAAGTCAACACCAGTCAAACATACATTGAGGGCATATCCAGAGGAATATTCAGTGAATGTATATGGGAAATATACATTGCACTTATATAGTGTCGGGTGATACATCAGATGACCGATAGCGAAGGTGACAGGGACCAGCGATCACAGGTTGAAGTTTGTATGTATCTTCGTGACAACAGTCATTGGGATAGCTCGGTTTGGAGAAGTCGACAGACAAAGTCTTGCCGATAGGCACATAAATGAAATACTCATTGAGGTGAGATGGGTATCGAGATGAGATGTATAGGAGGTGCTGATAGTTATTGTCAGGCCAATAGGGTATATTGGTAAGATAGTTAGATAGCTTTTGTTGATGAAATAAGAAATATCAAATTCCACCTTTCCATTGAACATTTCCAACTGTGGCTCTGCCTCAGTGTGTACCTTGTAATATTCATTTAGAAGCTTAATTGAGATTGGATTGCTGAAATGTCAGGACCAATCCTCAAAGTCAGTTGTAAATATATACTCTGTTGCATACTTAATGAACATTAAGTCCCTTGGATTACATACAATCATAAACTTTGAGTAGTTTGTGAATAAATTCTAGACATGTTACTTTGATTTGTTGCATCCCTTGGAGTGCATTTTAGTCTGTACATGTTCTCTTCATTCCTTTCCTTCAAAGTTATCATCAACCATATCTAGCTATGGAATGACCTGGTGAAAATTTGGTTTGATTTCCTTCTCTTCATGAGAGTATTAAGAATATATATGGATCAATGGCTAAAGATTCATTAATTTTAGTAAAATCAGCAAAGTTTATTTTAAATTTGTTTAAATTCATCAGATCATTATCATAATTGCAAATCAATAGAAAATAATAAGCAAATATAAAGAAATATGCTAACATCCCGTAGACAACTTAATATATTTATCATATTTGAACAGAGTGCATACAAAATAGCAAATATCATGCAAGTAAACATAAATAATGGTAAGAACCATGGAAATACATGCTTATAGGCACATCATTTAAATAAATTTATAGTGTAGAAGTGAAATCAAGTTGATAAGAATGATATGCAAAAGAATTGATCAAACTTATATAAATATCTGCATGATCTGGTTAAATATAGTAGGATTTAACCTTGTTTGTTGAGAATTCACAGAAAGTAGGATAAATAAAGCATATCTAGATATGACAACTTCAAACCAACATGTAAGGCCCCTAAATGGAAAACAACAACACACATCAAACCACTGAGTAACATTAGATGATTATGAAGTAATCCACAGAGACATGGGATTATGAATTATTTGAATTTATCATATCTTTCAAGATGACAAAGGTTTGATATGCATTTTTTTATCTATGTCTATTTATGACTAACATCATGATCAACACCTGGACTTGGCACCCACACCCTTGTTCTACCCTATTTTGTTGAGGTCCCAAATTCATATGTTGTCTTGTGACCATTAAAAGGCTTCCCTTGTCATCATCTTAAGTTTATATTATGAAATGTTAGCAGGAATGCATATATAAACATGTTTAGGACTTCATTTGTAAACTAGAAGATGATTTTGAGATTAAGGCTAACTTATGATCATAGAGAATTCAAGGCATTCATTGTGTTGTTGTAGATTTGGCTTCATCTTCTCATGGTGTGAAAGATCTTCATCTCCTTGAGAGCTACACCTCTGTGGTGATATCTATTTGTGATTCAATCTATCTACTTTATCATTGTTTTTGCCTCTATCCACCAAGGACATGCGCTCTCTATCTAATAATAGTGTTGGAAGGCCTTAATGCTATTTCATGGATTGACTAAGGCAATCTCCTAAACACCACAACCCCCCAACCCCTCTCTTGTGATTGCAGGTGACAGGTGTCAGATCTTGTAGAGAGGAGTTGCAAGAGATTAGTGCAGAGCATAAGGATTCCAGATCTGAAGAAAGCAATAGAAAATATTGGACAAGGGTGATCCCTCTTTTGTCCTCCATTTTATCACTATCAGACATCTCTGAGCAAGGTATAGTCTACAACATATTTGGCTCCCAACCTCCAGAAAAGTGCCACCTTGGACAAGGGTGATCCCTCTTTTGTTCTCAAATTTTCTGCTTTCCAAAACTTAAATCCTAGTATGTATCTAGTCTACATTTAGTGCCTTCTTGTGTGAGCTTTTGTTAGGTTTTGTCCGTTTGTTTATGATTTTTCATAATTAGGGTTTTAGGCCTAATCAGACTACGGTTTAACAAATTAATCAATAAATTCCAAATTTGCTTATCATTCCAAGTGACACCAAAACCTGATAGTTGAGTCCTCTTGCAAAAGTTGTGATTCAACTTGGTTTATTGTCCTTGAATGTATGTAGTGAAAGGAGGATCCAATTAAACTACCAATTATCTAACCAAACCCCCTCTTTTTCTACATTACAATCCCTAAACACAATAACCCCCAAACTACTTTTCTTCTTATGTGGAGGTTATAGGTGTGAGATCCAGAGAAGTGAAGACACAGGAAGACTGCGTAAGGAAAAGGGTTTCGAGATCTGACAAAATTTTAGGAATATTCCCCTGCAGAAGACTTGGGCACCCATGAAATAGTCTTTCTGCCTTAATAGACATCAGATCTGACATCAGGAAAGTCTCTGTAAAAGTTCTCAAGTTTGCAATTTTTGAAGATTCCATCTTCCTAGACTTGGGCACCTGCAAAATAGTCCTTCAACATTCTAGCTTCTAGGACATAGGTTATGATATTCCTTTGATCATTCTTGTGAAACTAGTTTCTGGTTATCTACTATACATCTCCTGTTGTACTCAAATCTATACAAATCTAGGGTTTAGTGCATTTATTGACCTAGGGTTTGATAAAAAAGGCTTGATTAAATTAGATCTTTCCATAACACTCTTGAGTACAAGATCTGTAGCTAAGTCCATCTCCATTTGGTAGTGATTTGGCTTGGTCTTGTCCTTGAATGTTACTGTGGAAGAGGGTTTGATCTAGTGTTAATGCTAATATTCATCATTCACCTTTTTATTACATAACTCTATACTCTTTATGATTAGTTTCACATGTTATTCCATTTCGATAAGCATTTTTGGTCCAATGTTGATCCTATCTTCTAGTTTATCCCAACTTATAGGAGTTCTGCATTTTCTACCATACAAAGCTTTGAAAGGAGCCATTTTAGTAGCAGAATGGTAGGATTTATTGTAAGAAAAATCTACTAATGGAGATACTCTTCCCATTTAAACTTTTGATCCATACAGTACATCCTTAACAAATCTTCTAAAACTTGGTTGACTCTTTCTAGTTGACCACCTATTTTTGGATGATAGGCTGAACTTATGTTCAACTTAGTTCCCAATGCCACAAACAAAGTTTGTAAAAATCTTGAAGTTATCCTTGTATCTCTATCTGAGATTATCTTCTCTAGAACTCCATGCAATCTAAAGATTTCTTGGACAAATATTCTTGCTAAGGTTGGTGCACCATTGATAAGATTTCTAGGAATAAAATGAGCTACTTTAGTAAGATTATCCACCACTGTCAGAATTATATCATATCAATTATTTGAAATTGGTAAGCCTTGGACAAAATCCATGCTTATAACCTACCATTTCCATTGTGGTATCTCATGAAGATACAAACATCCTGCTGGATGTTGATGTTCATCTTTAACTCACTGACATTCTAAGCATATTGACACAAAACTTGTGGCTTCTCGCTTCATTCCTTTTCAAAAATAGAGTTGTTTCAAATCTTCCATTAGCTTTGTCACTCTAGAATGTCTTGAGTAAGGTGAACAATGAACTTTCAGCACAAGACCTCTCAATCCACCTTGTTCTAGGATATACATTATGTTTTTATATCTCAGAAACCTATCTGAATCAAAATCATACCCTTCATATCTAGTATCTTGAGGGTTTTTTGACAAAGTACTCTTAACTTGTTCATAAAATTCATCTCCAAGAGAATTTTGTTTTACTTGATCTCAGAAGGTTGAAAGAATTGTGGCCATTACTGCAATATGCCTTCTATGACTAAGAGCATATGCTACTTGATTTTATTTTCCTTTAATGAAGTTTATATCAAAATCATAATTTAAATGCAGCTTCAACCATCATATTTTCCATGCATTAAGATTAGGTTGAGTAAAAATATACTTAAGTCCTTGATTATCTAACTTAAGTTCAAAGTGTTTACCCATCAAATAATGTCTCCATGCTTGCAAAACATGAACAATTATAGCTAGCTCTAAATCATGCGAATCATAATTTAACTCATATGGTCATAATTTCATGGACTCATAAGCTACAACTTGTCCTTGCATTAAAACTCCTCCTAGTCCTCTATTTGATGCATCAATTACCACTACAAAAAGTCCTTCCAGGTCTAGAACTCAAAGAATTGGTGCTGAAATCAGTCTCTCCTTAAGAATATGGAAAGATTCCTCATACTTCTCCATCCACTCAAACCTTTTTCCTTTCCTCTGGAGTAATGTGATAGGATTTGCAATCTTGGAAAAGTTTAACACAAACTTTCTACAATATCCTACCAATCCCATAAAACTATGCACCTTTGACACATTTCTAAGTGCTGGCCCCTCCATAATTTCTTTGATCTTTGAAGTATCTACATCAATTCCTTTCGCAGAAATAATATGCCCCAAATATTGTATCTCTTTCTGAAAGAAAGTACACTTGGATAACTTACCATAAATTTATGTTCTCTTAGTTGTTGCAAAATGATTCTTAAGTGCTATACATGTTCTTCTTTATTCTTGGAGTATATCAAAATATCACTCAAGAAGACTAGCACAAATCTATCTAAATAATCTCTAAAGACACTATTCATCAAACCCATAAATACAACAGGCGCATTGGTCAAACCAAAAGGTAAGACTATAAATTCATAACGCCCATATCTTGTTCTAAATGCTATTTTTTGAATATCTTCATCCTTAATCCTTACTTGATGATACCCTATCCTTAGATCAGTTTTGGAAAACATTGTTGCTCCATGCATTTGATCAAAAATATCATCTATATGGCGTAAAGGATATTTATTCTTTGTCATTTCTTTGTTTAGCATATGATAATCTATACATAAACACAAGGTTCCATCCTTCATTTTGACAAAAAATCATTGGCACTCCCCAGGGTGACACACTGGATCTTATCAATTCTTTATCTAATAGTTCTTATAATTAGGCTTTCAATTCCATCAATTTTTTTGTTGTCATATGGTAAGGGGCTTTGGATATCAGTTTAGAACCTAGTATAATGTCAATGGAGAAATCAAAGGTTCTCTTAGGTGGTAATCCTGTCAACTCATTAGGAAATCCATCCTAAAATTCACAAAGAAAGGATTAGTCCTAAATAGATGGTTCGTTTGATCCTTCAACTTGATCCATCTTGACTGCAAAGAGTTGACATCCTTTCCATCTAGCTCTTTTGAGTTGCATTGCTAATGCTTGTCTAACTCTAATTTCTCGCATGACTCCTTGCAAAGAAATCATATTTCCCAAATCATCTAAGAAATCAATTGTTTTGTTGAAACAATCTACTTGGGCTCTATGGTGTCACAACCAATTCATCCATAAAACAACATCATAGGATCCCAAGGGAGCTACATAAAGTTAACTTTGGTTGAGAATGATGGTAATTTTAAATCAACTTCAAATAGACATTGCTCTACCTGAGCTCTAGATTGATTT
The DNA here is from genome assembly GCA_027924645.1 of Cunninghamia lanceolata. NCBI lineage: Eukaryota > Viridiplantae > Streptophyta > Pinopsida > Cupressales > Cupressaceae > Cunninghamia > Cunninghamia lanceolata. The sequence goes on from BSBN01000627.1 coordinate 5,005,853, forward strand.
GCATACTCAATTGACTGGGGTTTAGCCATATAACCAACTTATGTAGGGATTCTATTTAATATTATAGGTGTTATGAAATTTTTAGTAGCAGCTATATCTATCAAAATAGAAAAAGGTATTACCAAAAAATGTACCTGTGGTCTCAATTGGTGTAATTTGGTATTCTGCTTGTCAATTATCTAGAGTTGCATGAGTTCTTTGTTGGAAGGCAGTTTGTTGAGAAGGTAGAGAATAATTCTTGAATTTGTTTCCTTGCTCCTTATTCAAACATTGATTAGCATAATGTTTTCCTCCATAATTAAAACATCCTCCAAGAGGTCCTTCCTTTTCTAGAGCACGATCATTCTTATTCCCATTCTTCTTCTTATCTTCATTATTTTTCTTTCCATTCTAGAATTCCTTCTTATTACCTTTGGATCCCATTCTATTTGACTTGGAATTAGCATATTGGTTCCAATTATTTTGATTGAATGAAGGTGAAGATTTGGACCAGCCAAACTTCTTTTGAGACTTCTCTTGATAAATTAAATGGATTTCAATTTTTGTTCCTATTTGATTGCCTTTTCAAACACTTGATCCATAGTTGTTGAACATGTACATCCACTTCTCCACCAATTTGTGCATTCAATCCCATGATAAATTTCCTTATGTGGAAACATTCATCTTTTTGATATTAAGGCACATACATCAATAATCTTGTAAAATTTTTCCAATACTTAGTTACTGTCATATCACCCTAATGCAAATTCTAAAATTCTGTTACTTCTAATCAAAATATAACTGGGGTAACCATCTTTTCCTAAAGATTTCTATAAATTGATCCCATGTTACTCTTAGGGAACTCAACCCCATTTCCATTTTCTTATTCATCTAGCATGTGGATGCTTCTCCAGTTAACTGATATGCTCCCCACACTACCTTGGTTACTTCAAAATAATTTCTTATTTTGAAATACTTTTCCATATTGGTGAAGCATGCTTGAGCTCCATAACCCAACACGGTACCATCAAATTTTGGTGGGGTAATCTTCTTCATATTGTTAGCTATCTCATGAGTTAATTGATTTCTGACATTTACTTCATTTGGAGGTTCCTCATGGTTTTCTACAGATACATTCTCCCCTTCATGAATACTATTTTCTTGTTCATGTTCTTCATTTTATTCTGAGTTATCAGCCCCTCTAACCTGTTGTTCTAAGGATCTGAACCTCTCCTTAGTTTTATTCAATAGAGAAAGAATATGGTCCAGTTTAGCTGTAGGGTTCTCCCCAACTGGGCTAGAACCATCTTGATTGCCTCTAGGGTTTGTTCTCATCTAAACCATTTTTGCACTTGGTGAGTCACTAAGGTTCATTAGTTTTAGGTTTGGTTATGTTTGAATGTTCATTTTAAGTTATAAAACATAGCATTAATTCAAAACATGGACCAAAGCTCAAGAGATTTAAAATATTTCATACACAAGATCATCACACTTTAGTTGCAAAGAAAAATGATCTTTTATTATAATAGTGGATTTATACATCCTTATTTAATAAGTCTAATAGGATTTTTGGTTTACGAATCACTATCAAATAGAGGAATTTCTTCAGGTTCCTCCTTCCCATCTGAGTCTACTAACACAAACATGGAGGTAGGATGTACTTGTAGGTACTCCCCTAACACCTCCTTACTCATAGCAGGTGCAATCCAAACACACCCAAATGGCATGTCACGATTTGTCAAGGGTTTACATGGTTTAACCTCAAAGGTTATTATCTTAGTAATAGGGTTTTTAAAATGTTTATCTTTCTCTAGTTTAATTGTTTCAAGAGTAGTAGAAAGGGTTTCAGAGTTGGAGAGCTAGGCTTCTCCTTCATAACTCAAGCTTACTTTAGTATTATTCAAGTTTTGAGGTTGTTTAGCTTTCTTGGTCTTTCTATAGTCCTTTTTATTTGTTTCTGACCTTCCCATTTGTGCATTCAATTAATAGTATCAAAAGGTTAGGTTTGATAAAAACAATGTTATGTATCTATAACAGCTTCTTACGAAGCAGGCTCATAGGCCCAAGTACTCAAACTGTGTTCTGATACCATGTGTAATGAATGTTTGTTCATTAACATAAAAACAATAACTTAACCAAATTCACAATTTTTTAAAATAATCATTTCCTAATAATGAAGGTTTACAATAATTATCTCCAAATTAATAACCATATATCTAAAAATATGAACTTACATCCATATAGTACTTATTAGAAGTTTTGCATAATCATTCTGATGCTTTTACATTTTGTAAAATAATAATGAGACATAATCATATGATGTACAATAATGTTTCTAAACAACCAACTCTTTGGCATCTTCAACTGCAAGAGGGAGAACATCACCCAAGTGCTTTTCCTCCAACCATAGACCAACAGTCCCCCACACACCTTCTGAAAGGAAGTGGCCCTACCCTTCATGAGAGTAGTGGATTATGGGAATCAACAAGATCTAGTATGCCATTTGAGGACTAAAAATTAGCCATACAACTCTAGAATCCTTCTAGCTAAGTATGACACATTTGACTATACTACAAATCAAAGACACTGTGAACTGACAAATGCAAGCAATGATTTTGCATTACTTTGGCCAAAGATTTATAATTCAATAAATGCATTTCATAATAGTAATGTATGTCATAAGTTCACATACCTCTATCTCAAACTAGTTTTCAACATTCATTTCATCTCATAATATATATTCCAAATATAATAATCAAATACAAATTGTTAACTTCATTCATTAGTTCATCTATCTTGAACTTGGATAATTGACTTAGACCCTTCTATAATCTCAATAGTCAAGTTCAAGGTAGCATAACTAATTTGATTCAATAAAATAATAATAATCTATTGTGCACTTACACAGTTCTTAGCTTGTTGTCATTCTAACAATTCTATACTTTTTATAGGTTTCAAATTTGAATTTAGGAAACTTCTTTTCCATAAACAAAAATATCAATTAAAACTATTAGTTCCTCATACCTCTTTTCAATTTATGAAGTAAACTTGTTTTAACATACTTCAAAGTTAACAAATATATTTTGCCTTGAACCTTTACCATTATTCACTTGAAAAAATAATTTACTCTTCTCTTAAAAAGAATCCTTTCTATCGTTAATGGATATATTGTATACATTTATATGTATGTATGTAAATAACTTGCATACATATAAAAGTATATCGTCACACACATAACATATTTTCAATATAGTCATTATTCAATCACATCATGTTCTAACAATCAGTACTATTTAGAACTCATATATTAAAATATCTATTACAACTCTATTGTATTCATAAGTCACATAAGATGGTTCTTCAAAACTAAAGAACATTCAGAAAATGCATTTTCCAGAATCCAAAAGATCCAAGTATTACTATCACAATCTAATCTATGATTAAACCAAGTTCCATAAGTCTGCTAAGAATTGTAAACTAAACCTCTTGACCCCTGCTCAATGGTGTTTTTCATACAATTTGAGCTCTACTCCTTTATATTTATTTTGAGCATTTTGAGATCTTATTCTCATTGAATATGTATCAGATAGTTGGTACCCAGTTTACATTTCAAGATACTGAGCATATGTTCTATTCATAATATAGATAGTTTTGAGCTTTAAGTTCTACCCTTAAGATTCAAATGACATTGATCTAGATGCTTTGTCTTCAATATAAATGACATTGAGCATTAAGATTTATCCACATAATGTATGACATCAAGTATAAAAGCTCTACCTACAATACAATTACATTAAGCTATAAGATGTATCCATAGGATATAAAACATTGAGCATTAATCTCTATCTACAATAAAAATGAAATTGAGCTATAATCTCTGTCTACAGTACAAATGACATTGAGCTATAAGATCTATCTACAATACAATGACATATCATAGCTCATAAATTAAACATTTATGACAATCTTAATTGAAGATCAAGCTTCTCCCATGCTAATAGGTGCATCCAATGTAAGTAGTCTAAAGAAGCAATCAATCACTTGTTCATTGACTACCCTTATGGTTGGAAATTGAAGCAATCCATCATCATGCAAAAGTTTGAGATTCCTTGGGTCTGGATTAGAGACTAATTCTACTTAATGGCTAATTGTTGGAAACCTCCCTTCACCCTCCTACTGTTAAAGGAACTATGGATTTAATTCCTTCCCCATCCATGCTAGGCTATATGGAAGGAAAGGAATAATAGGATATTTTGAGAGAAGAGAAAACCATGGAATGAATTCTAAGGAGAATAATAAGCTATATCCAAGAAAATTTTGAAGCCTCATAAATCAAGAAAACTAGAGTGCTCCCTTTTGAAGTAGAGAAAATAGTTGCAACAAACTAGAAAATTGGTTCTCTCTTGGACAAAATAGACACAATCAAAATCATGAGAAGAAAATCTATAGTCTAGAAACCTCCTAAGCCTATATGGATTAAATTAAAATTTTATGGATGCTCTAAAGGGAATCCTAGTAAAGCTGGAGTAGGTGAAATCATAATTAGAAACAATAAAGGTGAAATTCTTGCAACCTATGCCCACAACCTAGGAATTCAAACCAACAATGTGGTTTAAGTTTTGGATTCCTTGATTGGCCTCTCCCTAGAAAGAAAAAAAGGAAAATAATGACAACTAGAACACAAACTAGATCAAACCCTTTTCCATATAACATTCAAGGACAAGGCTGATCCAAATCACTACCAAAGGAAGGTGGACTCAACTGCTGACCTTGTGCTCAGGTATGTTGTCAGATAGAGGGAAGAAAGACTAGGGCACCACCACCCAAGTCTTGGATAGAGGAATATTCTGTGACTTTTGTGAGATCTCAAAACCTTGATCTTCGCCCAGTCTTCCTATATCTTCACATGCTTCGAACCTCACTCCTGTAACCTACACACAAGATGACAAGAGAGGGTTTGGGGGGTTATGGTGTTTATGAAATTGCTTCAATCAAATCTTGGGATAGTATTCAAGCTTCTCAACACCATTGATTGATAAAGAGTGTATGCCCTTGTGGGGGTAAATGCTAAAAACAATGATAATGAGATGATTCAAATGATAAGAAAAACATGATGATATCACCTATGTGATGATCCCTTAGAATGATGAAGATCCTTCAAATCCTAAGGAGGATAGATGATAGCTCCATGCCTGCAACAAACACATAATAACAATACACAAACCTGCTCTAGAATCACAATGAATGCTCTTGCTTGCTTCACTTCAATATCTCAAGTTAGCTCTTTTCAACCTTGTTACAAATGAACTCATAAACACACTTATATATGCTTTCCCACTCATAATTATGAAATTAAACCAAAAGAGCCGACAAGGAGAAACATTTTGAAAGGTCCCATGTCGACATGCCTTTGAATTAGCCCTAACCTAAAATGGGGGACATGGGCAGTACCGCCTAGGTCTATCAACCCTTTTTGGGTCTAGGGTAAGGTAAGTGAAGGGGCTCATATTCCCAGTTTACATTGGTGTCAGGCAATTTTGTGTCAGGATAAACATTTTGAATGTATAATATAATCACGGGGACCTAGGAGATAAACAAAGAGGTAAAAAGACAAGTGGACACTTTTTACTCCATAAAATTTAACCCCCACTTTAATGTGTGTATGATCTTATGATCGATACATGCATTAAATTATAGTCAAAAACACATCAAGCACATCAGACACTAGAGCGAAGACACGCCCTAAGTTTGGAAGCCATCTCTAGCCTCCAAGCTTAGGTAGACATAAGAAGGCACATGATAAACACATAAAACATGAAGAAAATAGTAAATAAGCATGCAGTACATGGAGAAGATATGAACGCAGTCATGCAATACATAAGGTATACATGGAGAGAAGACATGATTGAACAATTATACTATACTAATGGGTGATGGGGGGAGATCATTGCTATGTGCCACCATCAAAGCACACATAACATGCAACATGGGGGAGATCATCGCTACATGCCTCCACAAAATATGCAAGACACATGACATGGGGGGAGCTCATTGCTACGCGCCTCCACAAAACACATGACGTGGGGGAGCTCATCGCTAAGAACCTCCACAAAACACACAAAACACATGAAAAAAATAGAATACACATGGAATACATAAGCGCCATAGAGTGTGTCGTCGAACCACTATACATCTTATACAAAGAAAACATGAGTGATATGGAGGAGCTCATCATTACGCTCCACCATCTAATACATGCCAAACACACCTGATGATTGAGCTACACTACCACGACTACCGAAGACATGCTTAAGGGTGAGTAATTGAAGACCCAACCTTGCCTCCCATGAAATGACTTTTTTAAAAGGATGTGCAACCTACTCAAAGGAATACATCATCTCGCCTTCTACAGAAGGGCTTTTTCCAAAAAGGGTGTGCAACCATTCAAGGGAAGACACAACCCCGCCTTTCACAGAAGGGATTTCAAAAACATACAACCCCACCTACATTGTAGAGATGCCTTACAGTGAAAAGGAAGCATGTGTGCAACGTATACAACCCCACCTACATCTCGGAAATATCTTACAGTGAAAAGGTAGTAGACCACACATTTTATCACAATGTCTAATATATTCAAGCATTTACCATAATATATGCCCCCACCTTAAAGTGGTTTCTCTACTTGCCGGTAGCAATCATGTTTAAGGTAAGGTTGAAAACACATGAGGAAATAAGAGCTTTCACAAAGCCCATGCCCCAAAGTGACATGTGCTTACAATCTCTGAATTGTTCCCAACAATCACGATAGAAACACACCAATATCTTTTTCTAACAACCATTGATCAATAATATGCATGTATGAATCAAAATAATAATTTTATTAGAAAATCTTAAGATAACAACCGAATCATTTCATAAAACTAATACAGAAAAATTCCATTCAAACAAACCAAGGATACACTTACGGGTTTAGAACTGAGTATAGTTGTGAGGTTATACTTAAGGTATCTCAGAACCAAGTGTAGCCACAAGGTGAGACAAAAGCAATTCAAAGTGCATAGAAGTAAATTTAGAGTATTGTAAAGGCTTATTACAACAATTTCACAATACGATACATAATCACATCACAACACAAAGTGATTCTACTAGTCAAACACCAGTAACAAATTACCCTAATCTTCATATATGGAGTGTGTCCAATTTTGCTTGTTTAGGGACACACGGTCCATATCAAAAGTGTATATTTGTTGTTGTCATTTGTTGACTAGTAGAGCCTCAAGTACAACAAAAGAATGAAATCATGAAAAATGAGAGAGGACACAAAAGTGACTTGGGGTCACAACATGGGAAGATGCCCCCAAGACACCCTCCACAATGTTATGCCCCCTAAGGAACCACACACAATAATTGCAACAAGATAAGTGTAGAAGAATAGAGAAACAAATAGAAGGAATGTCACAACGAAGGCGGTCTCCTTGTATCCTTGACCTTACAAGAGTATCAAGGGTCATCCAAGGAGACCTAAACAGACATTTAACACTACATAGGGGGAGCACAATACAACATATATATATCTAAGAGGAGGTCAAACTTGTGAGCATCTTTTAGAGGTTCTCTACCAAGTGTTGTGGAATAGATGAGAGATTCATACCTGTTTGATTTTTAAAATACTCATGCAGTTCTTGATACATAAATTTTTGTATGTTTGAAGTCTTCTAATGCTTGCTAGGAGATGAATCATTACCTTTTTCATTGGATTTTGATGACTCGTGCCTTTCTCTTTTTCTTTCTTTTTCTTTCTTATTTTGTTTTACTTGATGAATGAGCTTTTCATGATGAAATGGGATACTTTTCATCATTATAGATTTCTCTTGCCTATTGTGAGTGTATGTGTTATGTTCCTTTTACATATCTTGTGCATTTTGGTTTTCTCATAATCCTTGAAGGGATAACAGAGGAGGAACCTCAATGTAGATACCTTTTTCTCATGGACAAGGTGGATCTTTGCATTCAGGCCAATATTCTTTTTCCACCTTATCTGATTCTATTAGTCAAACTATTTCGTCATATTCAAGAAATTTGACTTCAGGCTCCATTTCATTTTGTTATTCCACCATATTGTTGATGTTATGATTAGGAAAAGGATTAGTGAAGATTTTTGGATTTTGATTCATAAGAGAAACTAACTTATTTCCATTGTCATTCACACCAGTCACCTGTATTATGTTAGAATCAATGAGGTCTTGAATTTCATGTTTAAGATGCATACATCTTTTAGTATCATGTCCTGTTGAGTGATGATACTAACAAAAGGAATTAGCATCAAATGAATGTCCTTTCATCTTGCTACTGTCTATTGGATGAGCAAGAGGAAGCTTCAAAAGATCATTGATTACTGCTTGAATCATTATCGAATGAAGAGAATTTGATAATGGAGTAAATTGTCTTTGTTGCTGCTTGAATTTGAAATAGCTGCCACTTGTGATTGGAAGTTGTTTGAATGTTTCCCATTAATCTTGATGAAACTCTTGTTATGCTTCTTGAATTACTATTGAGATGTTCTAGCTTCGGATTGACCAATCAAAGTTGATGAGCTATGATTCTCATACTTACTAGCTAAAAGTTGGTAATCACAGAGAGTTGTGCATAGATGTTGAAAAGAACTATACCTCATTAATAATATCTTGTCATGTATGTTTGGTTGTAGATTTGCAATGAATACATTTTGAACATCCCAATCTGTAATCAAATATTGTATTTGTGCAAAGAGAACTTGATACTGACTAATGAATTCTATTAATTTCTCTTTTGGACCTTGTTTACAATTGACCAAGTCAATCAATGAAACAAGAGGTCCAATGTTTTCTTGGAAATGTTGCAAGAATTGATCAAATAGCTGTGAGAAGGAATGTATTTAATTAGGAGGTAAAGAGCAAAATAATTCCAAAGATGTATCTTTGAGAGATCATTGAAAGAGTTTTGCTAACAATGCCTCGTCAAAGAAGAAATCACTACACATTGTTGTGAATGCTGCCACATGATTGTTAGGATCACCTTTACCACTGTACTTTTCAAAGCTAGGAGTCTCAAATTTGTCAGGCATTTGAGCTCTTAAGATTGTGTAAGGTAAAGAACTACAAGCATGATATGTTGGTATATTGGGTTGAGATGAAGTAGTGGTCATATTTGCTACTTTTTTCTACAAGGATGTCATACTTTGAAAAAGTTGGTTTAGGATTGCATCACTAGGTGATGTGGTTTGCATAGTAGATACCATGATATTTAATGGTGGAGTATTGGAAGTGAGGGGTGGTTGAGAATAGTTATTCATGGGTATGGACACATGGGGTAATAAATTTTGGTAATTGTAGTTTATAGATTTGTAATTGTTCGTATTAGATGTTCCCATGTTAGTGGTAGCATTATCACAAGCTTGTGTAGTAGTAGTGAGAATTGATGATGTATAAGTGGATACTCTCATAGTCAGTATGGGTGTCGATACTTGTGTACCATTTTGATTTGGTGATGACACATTTTTTATGATATTCGTGCAGTTAGCCATGAATATAATGTTGTTATCCACTATATGGGATATTCCATAGATTATGTCAACACCTTCTTGTCCTTCTTGCAATAATCCTCTTATACCTTCAACAATAGGTACTGCTTCTTGAGATAGATGTTCATTTCCCATAAATTATTGAAAATCAGCTAGTTCTTTGTCCAGTTTCTTGATTTGAGCTTCTACTACATGTGAAACTATGTCAATTATGTCCTTAGAGTCATGAAATATTTTTTCTTCCGACATATTGGCATTAGTGACATTTTGAAAGGATGTTGATTCACCTTTTGTAAAGAAATTGAATAGTGGATTTTCTAATGTTTACACATCGTTGCTATTGAAAGCACTAGAACCCTATTACACATATGTTTCCTAAGGTTGTCATTGATGTCAACTCTATCATAAGGTTTTCATTGATGTCAACTCTATCATAAGGTTGTCATTGATGTCAACACTATCGTGTGGTGATGGATGATGTTGATAAGGGAAATGGCTGCACATTTGATGGTGATGTTCATGGATGTTTGATGGTGTTCATGGTTGCATGTCATAAATGATGTTGATGTTCATGGTTGGATGTCATGTTGAATATAATGTGGTTACTGAAGTTCATGGTTGGATGTCATGCCTCGATCAATGTAGAGTTGAGTATGAAGTTATATTAAGATGAGAATTAGAAGCATCAAGAAGATATATTAATATGGGAATTAGAAGAACTTATAAGGATGTATGATCTATCACAAGAAGGTTCTAGTCTCTAGAAGTTGATGAAGTTCTTTGCTATAGGAAGCTATTCTACTTGGGAGAATGCTCCACATTTTCATACTGTTGATGTTGTACCTCTATGAATTGAAAGATAGCTTCATATATTGCCAAATCTTGTATGTTCCAAGTTTCATGCTATTTGGATTATCAAAATACTGTGTTTGCAATTGACAGTTTAAAGACAGTGTAATCTAGATGGTTGCCTAATCTCAGAGTACATGTTTGGAGTTATGTGACACAATATCTTTGTTGCGCAGAGTTAGAGGTGTATCTAAAGATATTGTATGAGTCAAGAAGACTCATCTGGAATGATGTCACAAAGATCTTTCTTATTTCCAGTACTGCACAAGGTTTTTAAGTGGTTGTCACCATTATGCTTCAAGTCTCGTGTTTTCCTACTTAAGGCCATCCTATTTTAAATGATTGTGATGTACAGATGTTAATTTTTTAAGGATGATGTGGTGAAGAATGTTTAGGACTGGGCTAAGCATGTGTTGAGGTCCACAAGGTAAATTTCTTCTCATGGAGTAGTGTGTACATGATAAGGCTTGTCCTATGCATGTTTCATGATATGTAATCTCTCATCGACCTGTAAATTGTAATATTCTTGTTGTATTAGATGACTTGCAATGTAATCAATGTAATATCATGTATATATTGTGAACCTCATTGATCTAGGTGAGGTATGATTGTGGAAATGAAAGTATGAAAGTGTGAAGAGCAGAGTATGAATATCATATGCATTGTGATGTGCGATTGAAGGAGAAAGAGCAGAAGTGTTAGAGACTATCTTGATTCATCTTTAAGATAATTTTATGACAAGAGGGAAGTGAAGAGTGTACCTAATTGATCCAATCATCAAAAGAAGTAGAAGTGCAATCATCAAAGGGGTGAGATTCAATGTCAATTTTCAAGAAGTAGAAGGATTGTCATACTATAATCATCTTTAAGTTTATTCTTAGTTCAATGAGTAGTTGCTTCCTTGGGATTAACCCTAAAATAAAGTCTGTAGGGAGTAGTAGCTTCCTTGGGAGTGACCCTAAAATAGAATCTTTAGGGAGTAGTAGCTTCTATTGGTTCCAGAATCGGTAGAGGGTTTGTTAGTTCCAATGCATAGGCAGATTCGACCAACAGATACAGGAGGTTGCATGAGCTGCCTCCCCTTCACTTCTAGTTCTGCCACACCAAGGGGGGTATCCCTATAGCTAAAGATTTCACCTTGACTCACCCAATGACAGAAAGATTTAGCTTTACAACCACAGGAAGAATACTCTCATGTGTGGACCAAACTATATATGATAGATCACAAGGCTGGAAACATTCTTGGACATACCTTACTGGTTGAGGATAAGAGTATGCAGGGGTCCTAATCCTACTCCTACAAACTAACAAGTTGGAAATATGAAAGGATTTGTATTAAATTTTAGATGCAAGATAGGGGGTTTTGGATCATAACTACTAATCCAAAAGTAGACTGGTGCCTATCTCAAGGCAAGGAGTCAACTAGAGGTATACAAGAGAATGGTTTGCACTGGCATCAAGTTTCAAGGGGTTAGGACTGGTATTTGCCTTACAAACACCACCCAAGGATAAGTATTTAATTGTCTCTACTTACATATATCCCAGCTGACATACAATCTTCTCCATACTCAACCTAAAACAATTTAATCTACTCCTTGAATGGAAGTTAAAGATTAAGCATGTGATACAGAAATCTATACCCTAGAATCTAAGAAACCCTTAGCAACCAGATTCAAAAGAAGATAATGCATACAACACATGGAGACAGACAGATAAACACATGCAATAATGCATTTTTCATATAAAATGACAAGAAACTGAACATATATGCAAGGTGCACTCAAATGCAACTCATAAACTCCAATAGGGATAAAACAGCCAAGAAAATGCTCTATCTTTCATTATTTTTCCCCCAAAAATGCCCAAGTCTTCAACAACCCCTAAATGAGTAACACAACCCTCTTATACAGAAAAGATGTGTACTTAGCATTAATTACATGGCATTTCAAAATTCTGCCAGATACAGCGTACCACAGAATGGCGCTCAAATCATTGAATGTTCCAGGCAGAAAGAAGGAAGGGAGCAGGTGAGATCAGGAACTGTGCAGCCGCTCAAGATTTTCATCCTTGAATGTGGTAGCTGGCTGATCATCTCGACCCATACTTCTCTATAAATCTGCCATCAATGACTACCTACTCACGGCCCTCTGGAGATGCAACAACTAATGCACCAGAAGTTTTCCCACCTGAAATGCGGCCACAGATACAAAGAAATCCTTTGCTGCTGAGAGTTTAAAAGATGGCTGTCGATCCTCCTCCCTTCGCTGAGATCTATGGCATCAAAATGCTTTGAAAAGTCAACAACCAATTAAAACTTGCCACGTAGGTGCCTTTTGCTTCACTGACTTTTCCCATCGCTGACCCTCATTTTTCCTTGTCTGCCACTTTTGCCCCTTTTTGCCTTGTATATGCATATTCAAATGCATATACAACTGCTCGCTTTCCTACCTTTCAAATCCTTTGTATATGCCAATGCATATACATACAATTGTTTAACATACAAGGTGGACCCCAAACCTTTATAGAACAAATCAAAATTCTACTCAGGTCTAGCTTGTATCACCTTTTGCATCTTTCCATTTTGTATATTGCATACATACAATGCAATATACATGCTACGGATTTCAAATTTTATGAAACAGATTGGGATTGTTTTCAAATCTGGGCCTTGTATCTCATCCCTTTGTATATCAACATGTACAAACGCCATATACATACAAGCCGCGGACCTCAAATGTTTATGAAGCAGCTTGAAATCTCCATCGGGTCCAGATTGTATCTAACTCATTGCACTTCAAATTGTATATCGGCATATACAATGCACAATATACATGCATGTCGTAGATGCCAACACTAAATTAGCCAAATCTGACTTTTGAATCAGGTCCGGTTTGCATCTTAACTTTTGCATCTTCGCAATGTATATTGGCACATACAAGCACCCAATATACATGCTACAGACCCCAAACCTTTATCTGCCATAGTACATCTTCCTTTTCGTGTTTGAGTTGCATGTTCTTCCTTTGTATATGACCAATGTATGTCGCATATACTATGCGAACATACAAGTAGATTATACATACAAACAACAGACTTCAACCTTATCAACTGGAATGCATGCTCATTTCAAATCTGGCTTGTATATTTGTGAATGCATATTTGATTGTATGTGCAAACATACAATCGCTAAAATATGCAATCAGTGGGCCCCACCTTTTGTATATCAGCCCCTTGCACTTTTCACTTTGCATATAGTGAATGTATATTGTATATACATTTCACCTTGTATGTGAGGTAGACCCCACCAAATGTATCTCCTGCTATGTATGTTGCCGAATATACAAGACCCCTTGCACTTTGCAAATGTACATGTTTCTTCTTGCATATGCATCAACCAATGTATCTTTCTATTGTATGTGGCAAATGTATATTGCACTTGCATTCCGTACATACAACCCTTTTTCACTGTAGTGAATGCATGTCGGCCCCTTGTATATTTTATTTGTATGTTGGCTTGCATCTTTGCAATGTATATTTCGCTTGCACATTTCCAATGTATCTTTCAATTGTATGTCTGAACATACAACACAAAATATACATGCAACCTAATATACAAGCACAGAATATTCTCAGAATCTATGATAGATTCCTCAAATGTACATGCAAACCCGGTATGCATACAACCATTTTTTACTATTTTCAAAGGCTGATTGAAATTTATGCAAGCCCGCCAAGGTATATTTGCATTTGTACATACAAACCCCTTTGTATATACAAAGATACATGCAGTTAAAACTATTTTTTGCACTTTTCAACTGCAAAGGCCAAAAGACTTGGAAATTTTTAGATTTTATGGAAGGGGCCTACATATTTAAATGCTTGAAACTTGAATATTCATGCAGGCACCAACATTGGCTCTGTCTGGGGACACATGCCTCTTGCAGGCATGGCAAGAACCATAGATCTCTGGGATGTAGACTAGTCCCTTGTCCATTGGGCACAGAGTCAAATACTGCACCAACCTGCATCACAAATCACACATTTTAAAAAATTACTTGGTGGTCCAGGGCCACCAAAAAGGAAAACCTAGAATTTTCCTTTGTTAAACACTTGATTTTCTTCTGATCTCACTGGGTCAAGCCTGAAGATGTTGCCATGATTTACCCAAAAACAACCATTGTCATTTGCATATTCAACCATCTTATTTAGCTTGTCACTGTCAACCTTATGTAAACTGTATATCAAAAAATTTGGATTTATGCAATCATTGGTTTGACAAATTTGGGACAAGGTTATGATTTAAACTGTATCTCCTTGAATGTTGAAGTGGATTGTTTTAGATTGATGATGATTGGTTTGATTGCATGGATTTTTTGTCGGATATTAATTTTTTTGTGTTTTTTAATGTTTTGGAACATCAATGGATTTACAATTGAGTAGCCGTTGTACTAGATACCAATGACAAGGGAAAAAACCAAGTCTAGGTGCAAGGGATGGATAAAAGGATTGGATGGATAAAATGATGGGCTCATAGTAAATGGGATGGAAGGCTCATGATAAATGGATAGGCCATATAAAGGATGGATGCATGCCCCGTGATAAATGAATAGGTAGGCTATAGTGGAAAGCTCATGATAAATAGATGGGGATAAGCTATAAGATGGAAAGCTCATGATAAGGGTACGCCAACACTTGAATATTTTATTTGAATTAAGTCACTCATCTTTTATCACATTCCAACACTTGTCTAGTCAGTCATGTGTTGTAATACAACTTTCATTCAAATTCTTCACATGCACAACTAAGCTTTATCTTCCCTTGCCACATGTCACATGACTACAATTTCTTGATGTGCAAGAAAACCTAACTTAATCCTATCCATCCATTTGAATCAAGCCAAACCTATAAAACAAGCCTCTCCTGAGACATTAGGGGGGAGATTAGAGAGAGGATTCTTCTTCATGCAACCTCACTCTGCTTGATACCAATGACAAGGGAGAAAACCAAGTCTAGGTGCAAGGATCGATGAAAGGATAGGCTTGTAGTAAATGTGGCAGTAAGATCATGAAAGTTGGATGGGATGGAAGGTTCATGAGAGTTGGATGGATATATAAGAGGATGGGCCATATAAAAGATGGATGCATGCCTCATGATAAATGGATAGGTAGGCTATAGTGAAAAGCTCAAGATAAATAGATGGGGATAAGCTATAAGATGGAAAGTTCATGATGGGGAGCTAGGATGTGATCTTCAAAGGCTATGTTGCATAGGAGGAACTTGCCCCCATTCTAGGTGGTAATGCTTAGGATTTTTACATGAAAAAGTTCATGACCAAGGGATGATATGATGGATTGGATTTGGATGGGATGGATAAATTGTTAATGGATAGGACTTGGTTTGGAAAGAAGGTATGTCAAGAAATATCCAAACATGTTTCAACATTTTACCCCTATGTCTTTATCAAAATTAAAAGGCGGAAGGATGGGTAAATGGGTTCAATAGGATAGGCATGTTTATGTAATGGATAAGGATGATAGGATGGTAAATGATATAATAGGATAGATAGTTGGGAAATGGATAGGTTGGATGAGACAATGTGCCCCCAAGTGTAAGTGACATAGAAGATCAACCTACACATGACGCCTATTTGCCAGGTTTTCATCATGGTACTTATCCAAGGTGCCTGTTTACCAGGTTTTCACCAGTGGACAAAGGGATTTCTCTTTACTTTTTTTGATTTTTTTTCTTTTTTTTAACTTTTTTGCTTTTTAATTTTTTTTTACTTTTAGATGGGTTGACAATTACACATGGTGCCTGTTTGCCAGGTTTTCACCATGGTAATGGATAGGAGGGACTCAAGTGTTTAGTGCTATGAAGGTTGATAGTGTCCATATGTCACTTACACTTGGGGGCACATTGTCTCATCCAACCTATCCATTTCCCAACTATCTATCCTATTATATCATTTACCATCCTATCATCCTTATCCATTACATAAACATGCCTATCCTATTGAACCCATTTACCCATCCTTCCACCTTTTGATTTTGATAAAGACATAGGGGTAAAATGTTGAAACATGTTTAGATATTTCTTGACATACCTTCTTTCCAAACCAAGTCCTATCCATTAACAATTTATCCATCCCATCCAAATCCAATCCATCATATCATCCCTTGGTCATGAACTTTTTCATGTAAAAATCCTAAGCATTACCACCTAGAATGGGGGCAAGTTCCTCCTATGCAACATAGCCTTTCAAGATCACATCCTAGCTCCCCATCACGAACTTTCCATCTTATAGCTTATCCCCATCTATTTATCTTGAGCTTTTCATTATAGCCTACCTATCCATTTATCATGAGGCATGCATCCATCTCTTATATGGCCCATCCCCTTATATATCCATCCAACTCTCATGAACCTTCCATCCCATCCAACTCTCATGATCTTACTGCCACATTTACTACAAGCCTATCCTTTCATCGATCCTTGCACCTAGACTTGGTTTTCTCCCTTGTCATTGGTATCAAGGACAAAGGCTACCCACATTGTCAATCCATTGACATTCAAAACAAAAAAAAATCTAAAAAAATCAAAATATGTCAAAAAATCCAAAAAATTAAATATCCAACGAAAAATCTAAGCAATAACACCAATCACCTCAATCCAAAACAATCCACTCCATTAACATTCAATCAAAATCAAATGATCATCATCATCAATTCTTCCTATCAATAACATTCATTCATTCATTTCAATCAATCCCTTCTTCCAATCATATCAATCAAATCAATCTAAGCAATGATCTTAAATTCAAGTCACACTAATCCATATCAAGCAAGCTAATCAATCAAGGAACATTATCCAATCAAATCAATAGGTTTTGATCCTAATCTTGTCATAAACATCATCAATCATCATCAATGGGATAGAGCGTTCCCACATCCTTGTGTTGATCTAGGGATAGAGCTTTCCCCGCAATGACAACACTATTATCATCATCAATCAAACAATCAATTATTGGTTTATGACTTGACAAGGGCAATACCTTGTTTGTTTTACATCCTTTGAGCACACTAAGAACACTTGCTTATGCTTAGATTGAGTGGACACTCTAATCATCATAGCATCACTATCATCATTCAAAACAATCCAATCATCAAAACAATCAACCTAGCAATAGCAATCATCAAAACCAAAGCACATCAAGCTAGCCATCAAAACAAATCCAATCACTTCAGCAAATCAAAAGAATCTCAATCCACCACAAATAATCCATCCTTCATCAAATCAATCTCATCAACATTTCATCATCTTCAAAAGAATCATTCAAAACAATGATCCAAATGCAAGTCAATCCTTAAAGCCATACCGAGCAAGTTAATCAATCAAGCCAAGTTATCCAAACGCAATCCATGGTCTTGATCCTAGCCTTGTTGTAAGCCAAATCAATCAATCAACTAGCCAACCAACTCAGCAAACACCCTTGTGTTGATCTAGGGATATAGCTTTCCCCGCAATGACAACACTCTCAACTATCATCATTATCAGCAAAACAATCAAACAATTAATCATTGGTTTACAGCTTGACAGGGGCAATACCTTGTTTGTTTTTGAATCCTTTGTGCATGCTTGCTTGCTTGCTTGTGTGTGTTATCATTTTATCTTGCATTTGCATCAAATCCATATCATTCCAGCTAATATTCATATCTTGTGTATGTTGGAATAGCTTTTTGCACTATCCTTTGCATCTGAGGTCATATCATACCTTTTGTGCATTAGGACTTCAATGCTCTAAGTTTTCTTCCTCATACGTTAGACAAGGTTGTATTACGCTAGGGCACAAGACACATCGTCACCCTGGTCCTTATACCTTGGTGCATAACGGCTAGTGCTATATCAAACATCATGGTTGCTCACTTTCTATTGCAGCATAACGCATCATCCATTTCTTCTATCCATTCCCTTATCTTTCTTTTGTAGCCAAGCCATTTCTTTTTGAGAGCATACTCGTGTTTGTCCAACCCACCTATCCTCTCGAGGGGGCATCACCAACCTATCATTTCTATCATCCCATCATCTTTCCGTCATCATCACTATCATTTTTCTCTATCCATACCTTAGCTTCTTTGAAATGATGTTACTCGACATAAAGCTTACCATCTCAAACATCATCTCAAAGAGGGGCAAAATGTAGACACCCAAAATTGTCCCAACTTTGTCCATGTCTTGCAACACCTTGTTAAAACATTATCCTAGACATCATGTAGCATTTTGTCTTAATCCCACTCTTAATCCCATGTATCCATTAGCCAATTAATTAAATAAATTTTATTTATTTAATTAAAATCCCATCTTAATCCCATCCTTATCCCACCTAGCCAATTAATTAAATAAATTTAATTTATTTAATTAAAATCCCATCTTAATCCCATCCTTATCCCACCTAGCCAATTACTTAAATAAATTTTATTTATTTAATTAATTCTACATCATATCCCAATCATATCCTATCCTCATCCCAATTAATTAAATAAATTTTATTTATTTAATTAATTTCCACATCATATCTTAACTCATCCTATTCAACTTCTCAATTAATTAAATAAATTTTATTTATTTAATTAATATCCAACTCATATCACAACTAATTCAAATATTTTATTTGAATTAAGTCACTCACCTTTTATCACATTCCAACACTTGTCCAGTCAGTCATGTGTTGTAATACAACTTTCATTCAAATTCTTCACATGCACAACTAAGCTTTATCTTCCCTTGCCACATGTCACATGACTACAATTTCTTGATGTGCAAGAAAACCTAACTTAATCCTATCCATCCATTTGAATCAAGCCAAACCTATAAAACAAGCCTCTCTTGAGACATTAGGGGGGAGATTAGAGAGAGGATTCTTCTTCATGCAACCTCACTCTGCTGAATTTTCATCTCAAGCCATTATCCATCATCTTCAATCCATCTAGCTTGCATCTATCAACCATCAAGCATCCATCATCTATTTCCTTATCAACGTTATGCTGCGGAATCGAGCAATCAACACAACAAAGCGATCAATCAATCGAGCTCATCTTGCATCTTTGAGGTATTGAATTATTTGGGTTTAGGTTATGCATTTCAATTGTTTGATCATTTCCATTTATAAATCCAAATTTTTTGATATACATTTATGAAGCACACAACGTTTAAGCATAAAGCTTCCAATCATTCCATCCACTCCACTAAACCCATGGGATTCCAAAATAAACATTTGGATGCCTTTATCTATAAAGCTAAAAATTTGAAAGGTCTTCATACCTTAGGACATAAAGAATCAAAATCAAAGCAAAGTTCATCTAAGCAGCCATCTAAACCCTTACCTCCAAATGCAAAGCCTAAAACTAAAATGGTTTGGGTTCCTAAGCAAATAGCTAGCAACGCGAATGAGGCATCCTCATCCACATCTAAGAAACCATCCAAACCCTTACCTCCAAAAGAAAAGCCTAAAAGCAAAATGGTTTGGGTTCCTAAGCAAATAGCTAGAAAATCAAATGAGGCATCCTCATCCACATCTCAAGAATCCCAATCACCTATCTCCATCCAAGAGCCTATTTCCATCCAAAACTTCCATTCCCTTCAAAAATCCCACAAGCAAAATAAAAGCACTAAAAATACTAAATCTATGTGGGTTCTTAAATCACTTCATCAACCATCTCCTAAGCAAACATCACCATTGCTTCCTACACCACCATCTCATCAAAAGCTTCAATGTTTATCACGGTGT
Organism: Cunninghamia lanceolata; assembly: GCA_027924645.1. Classification (NCBI taxonomy): domain Eukaryota; kingdom Viridiplantae; phylum Streptophyta; class Pinopsida; order Cupressales; family Cupressaceae; genus Cunninghamia; species Cunninghamia lanceolata. Next base: position 5,026,024 of record BSBN01000627.1, read on the forward strand.
GTGCAGCCGTTGGTCATGGTTCCCTTCCACTCTGCAAGACATCCACATAACTACATCTCCCCATCTTCCATCCATTATCCTACATATCTCCCCCATGCTAACCCTATGGTCCATGCTTTGGCATAAACTTTTCATCCATCTTCATTCCATAAGCCAATATAATCCACTATCCCCATCCATCTATCCTTGCATGAACCTTCCATAATCCACATCATAATCTATTATCCACCTAATCCATCTCCCATCCATGCAATCCCTTATCAACATCTATGAGCACACTTGACATGGTCCATGCGAAGACATCATCAATCTCTAAAGGGACACTATCAACCTTCATAGCACTAAACACTTGAGTCCCTCCTATCCATTACCATGGTGAAAACCTGGCAAACAGGCGCCATGTGTAATTATCAACCCATCTAAAAGTTAAAAAAAATTAAAAAGCAAAAAAGTAAAAAAAAAGAAAAAAAAATCAAAAAAAGTAAAGAGAAATCCCTTCGTCCACTAGTGAAAACCTAGTAAACAGGCGCCTTGGATAAGTACCATGATGAAAACCTGGCAAACAGGCGTCATGTGTAGGTTGATCTTCTATGTCACTTACACTTGGGGGCACATTGTCTCATCCAACCTATCCATTTCCCAACTATATATCCTATTATATCATTTACCATCCTATCATCCTTATCCATTACATAAACATGCCTATCCTATTGAACCCATTTACCCATCCTTCTGCCTTTTGATTTTGATAAAGACATAGGGGTAAAATGTTGAAACATGTTTGGATATTTCTTGACATACCTTCTTTCCAAACCAAGTCCTATCCATTAACAATTTATCCATCCCACCCAAATCCAATCCATCATATCATCCCTTGGTCATGAACTTTTTCATGTAAAAATCCTAAGCATTACCACCTAGAATGGGGGCAAGTTCCTCCTATGCAACATAGCCTTTCAAGATCACATCCTAGCTCCCCATCACGAACTTTCCATCTTATAGCTTATCCCCATCTATTTATCTTGAGATTTTCACTATAGCCTACCTATCCATTTATCATGAGGCATGCATCCATCTCTTATATGGCCCATCCTCTTATATATCCATCCAACACTCATGAACCTTCCATCCCATCCAACTCTCATGATCTTACTGCCACATTTACTACAAGCCTATCCTTTCATCAATCCTTGCACCTAGACTTGGTTTTCTCCCTTGTCATTGGTATCAAGCACAAAGGCTACCCACATTGTCAATCCATTGACATTCAAAACAAAAAAAAATCCAAAAAAATCAAAATATGTCAAAAAATCCAAAAAATCAAATATCCAACGAAAAATCCAAGCAATAACACCAATCACCTCAATCCAAAACAATCCACTCCATTAACATTCAATCAAAATCAAATGATCATCATCATCAATTCTTCCTATCAATAACATTCATTCATCCATTTCAATCAATCCCTTCTTCCAATCATATCAATCAAATCAATCTAAGCAATGATCTTAAATTCAAGTCACACTAATCCATATCAAGCAAGCTAATAAATCAAGGAACATTATCCAATCAAATCAATAGGTTTTGATCCTAATCTTGTCATAAACATCATCAATCATCATCAATGGGATAGAGCGTTCCCACATCCTTGTGTTGATCTAGGGATATAGCTTTCCCCGCAATGACAACACTATTATCATCATCAATCAAACAATCAATTATTGGTTTATGACTTGACAAGGGCAATACCTTGTTTGTTTTACATCCTTTGAGCACACTGAGAACACTTGCTTATGCTTAGATTGAGAGGACACTCTAATCATCATAGCATCACTATCATTATTCAAAACAATCCAATCATCAAAACAATCAACCTAGCAATAGCAATCATCAAAACCAAAGCACATCAATCTAGCCATCAAAACAAATCTAATCACTTCAGCAAATCAAAAGAATCTCAATCCACCACAAATCATCCATCCTTCATCAAATCAATCTCATCAACATTTCATCATCTTCAAAAGAATCATTCGAAACAATGATCCAAATGCAAGTCAATCCTTAAAGCCATACCGAGCAAGTTAATCAATCAAGCCAAGTTATCCAAATGCAATCCATGGTCTTGATCCTAGCCTTGTTGTAAGCGAAATCAATCAATCAACCAGCCAACCAACTCAGCAAACACCCTTGTGTTGATCTAGGGATATAGCTTTCCCTGCAATGACAACACTCTCAACTATCATCATTATCAGCAAAACAATCAAACAATTAATCATTGGTTTACAGCTTGACAGGGGCAATACCTTGTTTGTTTTTGAATCCTTTGTGCATGCTTGCTTGCTTGCTTGTGTGTGTTATCATTTTATCTTGCATTTGCATCAAATCCATATCATTCCAGCTAATATTCATATCTTGTGTATGTTGGAATAGCTTTTTGCACTATCCTTTGCATCTGAGGTCATATCATACCTTTTGTGCATTAGGACTTCAATGCTCTAAATTTTCTTCCTCATACGTTAGACAAGGTTGTATTACGCTAGGGCACAAGACACATCGTCACCCTGGTCCTTATATCTTGGTGCATAACGTCTAGTGCTATATCAAACATCATGGTTGCTCACTTTCTATTGCAGCATAAAGCATCATCTATTTCTTCTATCCATTCCCTTATCTTTCTTTTGTAGCCAAGCCATTTCTTTTCGAGAGCATACTCGTGTTTGTCCAACCCACCTATCCTCTCAAGGGGGCATCACCAACCTATCCTTTCTATCATCATCATCATCGTCGTCGTCAACATCCCTATAAATTATCCATACCTTAACTTCTTTGAAATGATGTTACTCGACACAAAGCTCATCATTTCAAACATCATCTCAAAGAGGGGCAAAATGTAGACACCTAAAATTGTCCCAACTTTGTCCATGTCTTGCAACACCTTGTTAAAACATTATCCTAGACATCATGTAGCATTTTGTCTTAATCCCACTCTTAATCCCATGTATCCATTAGCCAATTAATTAAATAAATTTTATTTATTTAATTAAAATCCCATCTTAATCCCATCCTTATCCTACCTAGCCAATTAATTAAATAAATTTTATTTATTTAATTAAAATCCCATCTTAATCCCATCCTTATCCCACCTAGCCAATTAATTAAATAAATTTTATTTATTTAATTAATTCTACATCATATCCCAATCATATCCTATCCTCATCCCAATTAAATAAAATAATTCAAATATTTTATTTGAATTAAGTCACTCATCTTTTATCACATTCCAACACTTGTCCAGTCAGTCATGTGTTGTAATACAACTTTCATTCAAATTCTTCACATGCACAACTAAGCTTTATCTTCCCTTGCCACATGTCACATGACTACAATTTCTTGATGTGCAAGAAAACTTAACTTAATCCTATCCATCCATTTGAATCAAGCCAAACCTATAAAACAAGCCTCTCTTGAGACATTAGGGGGGAGATTAGAGAGAGGATTCTTCTTCATGCAACCTCACTCTGCTGAATTTATTTAATTAATTGGTCAATGGATACATGGGATTAAGAGTGGGATTAAGACAAAATGCTACATGATGTCTAGGATAATGTTTTAACAAGGTGTTGCAAGACATGGACAAAGTTGGGACAATTTTGGGTGTCTACATTTTGCGCCTCTTTGAGATGATGTTTGAGATGGTAAGCTTTATGTCGAGTAACATCATTTCAAAGAAGCTAAGGTATGGATAGAGGAAAATGATAGTGATGATGACGGAAAGATGATGGGATGACAGAAATGATAGGTTGGTGATGCCCCCTCGAGAGGATAGGTGGGTTGGACAAACACGAGTATGCTCTCGAAAAGAAATGGCTTGGCTACAAAAGAAAGATAAGGGAATGAATAGAAGAAATGGATGATGCGTTATGCTGCAATATAAAGTGAGCAACCATGATGTTTGATATAGCACTAGACGTTATGCACCAAGGTATAAGGACCAAGGTGACGATGTGTCTTGTGCCCTAGCGTAATACAACCTTGTCTAACGTATGAGGAAGAAAACTTAGAGCATTGAAGTCCTAATGCACAAAAGGTATGATATGACCTTAGATGCAAAGGATAGTGCAAAAAGCTATTCCAACATACACAAGATATGAATATGAGCTGGAATGATATGGATTTGATACAAATGCAAGATAAAATGATAACACATACAAGCAAGAAAGCAAGCATGCGCAAATGATACAAAAACAAACAAGGTATTGCCCCTGTCAAGCTGTAAACCAAAGATTAATTGCTGATTGTTTTGTTGATGATAGTTGAGAGTGTTGTCATTGCGGGGAAAGCTATATCCCTAGATCAACACAAGGTTGTTTGCTGAGTTGGTTGGCTAGTTAATTGATTGATTTGGCTTACAACAAGGCTAGGATCAAGACCATGGATTGCGTTTGGATAACTTGGCTTGATTGATTAACTTGCTTGGTATGGCTTTAAGGATTGACTTGCATTTGGATCATTGTTTCGAATGATTCTTTGGAAGATGATGAAATGTTGATGAGATTGATTTGATGAAGGATGGATGATTTGTGGTGGATTGAGATTCTTTTGATTTGCTGAAGTGATTGGATTTGTTTTGATGGCTAGCTTGATGTGCTTTGGTTTTGATGATTGCTATTGCTAGGGTGATTGTTTTGATGATTGGATTGTTTTGAATGATGATAGTGATGCTATGATGATTAGAGTGTCCACTCAATCTAAGCATAAGCAAGTGTTCTTAGTGTGCTCAAAGGATGTAAAACAAACAAGGTATTGCCCTTGTCAAGTCATAAACCAATAATTGATTGTTTGATTGATGATGATAATAGTGTTGTCATTGTGGGGAAAGCTATATCCCTAGAGCAACACAAAGATTGTTGGCAAGAGACACTATATGGATTCATGGTTGTTGTCATTGATGGCAACAAAGGTCATCACACATATCCGCAAGTCATGATGTGTCTCTACCGGAAGTCAGAATAAAGAATGTTGTGGTCCGATGAACAAGAACAGAGCATGTGGCAAGGTCCGACAGATTGGTCCGGATCTCTCAGAGGAAGTGTCTTGGTGTAGTGCAGATTTGGGGAAGTCAAGAGGACTACCTTGAGTGGTATATTCCAAGGATTTAGCCTCTGGTGATGGACAAGGAAAAAGATATGAATAGTTGAGTACCGGATTCCTGAGAGACAGTGAAAACAGAGGAAGAACTGACTGACAGAGTATCAGACTACTTTCCGGATGTGTTACTATTGATGATAGAGGTTGTGAAGGCATGAATCATGTTTGGCCGACATGATTAATGATATCTACAAGTATATGCTTGATCCGCATTGCTTGGTGAGGAAGGATTCAGCCGACAGAACAAGAGTTTGTAAGAAACTAGACTGTTCCGGATGCTGACTAGAAAGGTGATGAAATTACTTGTGCGGATATATATAGAGGATGGATTTAGTTGTGAAGTATGTGATGGTGTGAAGATATATGCGAATAAGTCCAGAACAGAGCAGAAGTAGCAAAAAGGATCCGGTATGTGAAAGATAGCAGAATAAAGAACAGAGGAAAGATGAAGTGCAGCAGATCAGTGTACTGAGCCTAACCGGAACTGAACTCCAGCATATGCAGATGCTTCCAATCAGTTCAAGACTATGATTCTTATCACTTTGTAGACAGTGTGTCTTCTTGTAGGCAGTGGGCCTCTTGTGAGCAGTGTGCTCGGGCAGTGAGCCCTAATTGGCAAGTGCCATTTTGTAATTTCCTATTCTTCTAACAGAGAATAATTTTGGGTTAATCACCCCATGGTTTTCTCCCTTAACAGGGTTTCCACGTCAAAAATACTGTGTCATGTGTTTCTTATTTCATGATTAATGTTTTTGTGTTTGATTCAATGCTGCATCAATTAAAAAAAAAGTTCAATAAGGGAAATAATTAGGATAACTGATTCACCCCCCTCTCAGTTATCAACAATTGGTATCAGAGCTAAGTTCCTCCTAATAGAGCCTAACAGCTTGAGGAAGATCTGGGAACTCAAATGGATGCATATGGTTTAAGGGAGCAACTCAAGACTGCCCTTGAGGATCTTGAACAGTCAAATTTTGAAGTCAATGAATTAAAAGAAAGACTCAAACAGGCTGATGAATTCATGAGAGAATTAAAAGACAAATTAAGTCTCTCTATGAAAAAGAGAAAGGAGCTGCTCCAACAGTTGGCAAGACAAAGTGAAGAAAGCAATACAAATGAAGAATTGACTGAGCAAACCAAGTTATGTGAAAAGTTATCAAAAGAAGTCATTATGTTAAGACATGAAATGGAATCAGGAACTATAAAGTTTACTCAAGAGATTGAAGAAAAAAGAAAGGCTGAAGACAATCTAAGACAATCTCTTAAAGAAAAATCAGAAGAATGCCACCAGATGGACAGGATTATCAGACATCTTGAATCTGATCTTGAAGATGCCAAAGATAATGAAGAAAAACTTGAGGATCAAATTGCCTCTCTCAAAAGAGACCTTCAAACAGCAAATGAATATAAAGAGAAATTCAAGATAAGTTCTGCTCAACTTGAAGTTCTTCTTAGAAGTCAAAAGAGGACAGATGACAAGTATGGTTTGGGATATGAAAAAGGAGAAAGCTCCGGATCTGGTCAGAAGAATCTTGGATCAGAAAATCCAAGGAGTAGGCCTAGAAGACCTCCGGTAAGACAGCCAAATGCTCAAAGATATCCATCCTTCAATGGATACTGCCACAGCTGCAACCACTTTGGTCACAAAGCTAATCAGTACAGAATGAGAATGAATCAGATTAATTCATCCTTCTCCGGACAGTGCTTCAACTGCAAAAGGTATGGACACAAATCCCATGAATGCAGAATTATGCAAGTAAACAAATCATTCAAAGGTAGATGCTTTACATGCAATAGAGTAGGTCATATGGCTAATCAATGCAGATCAAGAGGATATCAGTCAAATATGCAAAGAAATGTTATTTGCCAAATCTGCAATAGGTCCGGTCATAATGCTAAAGTCTGCAGAAACAAGAATCAGGACAAAAGAGGTCCGGTGTATAATCAGAATCAAGACAAGGGTAAATAAAAGATGAATGCGGATGAAGTTAGGGATCAGATGAGCAAGATTTGGGTGAAGAAAAGTTCAGAGAATGTAGAGGTTGGATCCGCACCAGACTCTGGTGCTGATATTTCTTCCGGAAATTAAAAAGTGAGCTCCGGCTCAGGGGGAGACTCAAAGAAAATCCTGTTCCCCCAGCCAAACAAGTGGTGCCAGATGTGGCACAAGATGCGGATTAAAGGGTTTGCAGATATGAGTCTTGAGATGCTTCAGTCAAGTTTTCAGAGGTCCGCATGGAGTTATGAAGAAGCTGTGATCGATCAAATAAGACCTGTTCAGGGAGATGCTCCGGTATGACAAAGGATTACAAAAAGGTCCGGAGAGATCCGGAAGTGCACTATCTTGTTCTGCGGATTGGACAGAGTGTTTGGGATGTTCTTGTAATATGTTACCTCGATTTATTTATGATTGAAAGATTCAGATGATATTCACAGATCAGGACTAATCTGGGATACTCCAAGCTATCCAGACAAGGCAAACCGGATTAATGTAGGTGAAGCATTTATTGCAGACAGATATTAGGGTTCGCGGAGCAATATAAGGATTTCTCAAAAGTCATTTGCTCATTCTGCACTCAAGAAGAAGCGAATAGTGGAGCTCTGCAACAAGATTCATCAAGCACACCAAGGATCTCCTGCCGAAGTCATTGCATAAAGAAATCAATCCAATCACTCCGTGCAAATCGAAGGTGCATAAGGTACTCTCCGTTTTTCATTACCTCACTACAAATCTTTGAAGAATGGCTACTCCAAATATAGTTAAGATCTCTGATAGACCTCGCCCCTCATTCAAGAAACATCCTTACAAATCATTGGAGGTAGATCCACTAGGAGCCTTCTCTAGTGTTCCTCATGGTGTATTGCATACGGAAGATATTAGGGTTTACATCCATGCGAATCTTGAAGACTTTGGAGAATCAAAACTGATGGATATCTATCACAAACAATTGATAGATGACTCCTTTGAGATCAAACCTCAGTATAAAGCCATCCAGGACAAACACTTTGCACAGTGCATTCATTTCCCCTGTTTTGAAGAAGATGAATGGGTCCGGTATGTACTAAGTAGAGTACATGACAACTTCCTATGGTTGAACAAGCCCTTCAAGATCACCAAGGACGCAATTAGGGCTGTAACCGGTCTGCACTCATCCGGTGGATTACCTGTTCTCAAATCTGTCAAAAATTAGACAGTCAATGATGCAACCGGATCCAAGTTTGACAAGAGAGCTATGACAGTTGATGACATCATTGAACCGGATGTCAAATTTGCAGCTATGATAATTGGTTACAAAATCTATCACTCCAGTAGGGAAAATTCAGTACCGGGAACTACAATCTACATAGCCTATCAGATGTTAAAGGAGAATGCAGACTATGACTTGTGCGAACTTCTAGTAAACCAACTCTTTGAAAATCTGCAGAAGATTAAGAAGGACAAGAAAAACTCCTTCAAATATGGCAATCTGATCCTTTGTCTCTTCTTTTACTACATGAATGAGCTTCCCGGATCCAGTGGATGGATATGGCAGAATGACAGACTGGTTGCCATTCAAATCAGAGACTATTTGCATGGACTTGGGGATGCAAAAGCAAGAAATACAGCTCTATGGGGTTATTTCAAAAACTTCCAAAGCATGATGCATGCAAGAGAAAGAATACCCCAATCCCTTGTTGAAAAATACAAAGACACAGTATGCTTCATGGTAGAAACAGATCAGTGTCTGATGGAGGCAGTGGAGCCAAGGGCTGTCTGGATCATGCCTATGGGGTATGAAGTGGATGAACAGATAGTAGAGCTGCATGTTCAACACATGCTAAGCCAGCCCAAAGATCCTAAGGCAGAAAGGTTTGGAACCTTTGAGGAATTGAGTGTAAAGTTACATGTAGAACTCAGGGAACCGGAGATAAAGAGGAGGGTAAGAAAAGAAGTTGAGCATATTGCTCAAGGCCTAGGCATCTCAAAAGAGGCACTTGATGCCAGCCGGGAAAAGAGGAGGAAGGATGAGGAAGAAGAGAAAAGTAAAGAAAGTGTTCCGGTTGAAACTCCCACCCGGACCAGATCATCAAAAAGATCTGCACCTCCCTCAACCAAAAGTTCAAAACTGGAAGTCCAGGCATCCGGTAAAAGATCCAAGACAAAAGCCACAAGGGCTTATAAAAGCCAAAAGGATGAAGAGGAAACAGAGTCAGATGAGGGAGTAAAAGAAATAAAGAAGCAGAAGAAGAAAGGATCCGGTAAACCCTCCTCAGGACAAGACAAGGATGAAATGGCAGAGGTATCTGTTGAAAAGCCCACTCTGTCTCTAGAGAATGTAATCAAGTCGGTCACGGTGGATGGAAACCTTCAACCAATGACTGAATCTTATGATGACTTCAGTGAGGCTGACCAAAAGACTCTGCAGGAAGCCACAGTCAAATATCTGAACATATATAATAAGGCTTTCATTGAGATCATATCTCTTATTCCTAAAAGCCTAGAAAAGGAATTGGAAGTAAGAAAGAACAATGCTCATGCAAAAGATCTTGAGATCCGGGAGCAGATAGCTATTCAGCTATATCCTCAAATTGATCCCAAGACAATGAACATAATCTTCAAGGACTGCAAAGATGAGTTCAGAAGTAAAGCCAGGATGAATCAACTCATGCTTGGTGAGACTGACAAAGTGGCCCAAGAGACAGAAGAGATCCTCCGGAAGGCCTTCAAAAGGTTCAATCTTCCTGTTGTAGAGGACTTAGGTACAGAAACAGCTGAGGACTTGGAACCCTCTGCTCCAGAAGAAGTGGCCTATGAACAAGCTAGCATCTCTCCTCCGGTTTCCCCTACAGTCTCCGGATCCAAAGAAGAAGAGAAATTACAGGAGAAGGAAGTAGTGGTGAAAGACAAAGAGGTTGACAGTTCCAAGACTGCAGAAGAAAAGAAACATCTGTCTCCGGCAAGAGACACTGCACAAACTGTTCAACAATTTTTGAGCAAAGAAACTTTAGAGATTGATGAACCGGAGCTTCTAAAAGGCCCATTCGACTTTGACTCTCTCTCTCTGGTACAAACAATGAAGATAGCTTCATTTGCAAATGCCAAGGCAAATGAAAAACTCCTGAAGTCTCATATGGAAGACTGTGAGTTGATAGAGGCTGCTTCCGGAGTACTTGTAAAGATTATGCCATCAATCCAGATAGATCCGACAGCCTCCTCTTCCGGTAATCTAAAAACCTTAGTCAGCAGTGTTGATACACATTTTGATTCTCTGGAAAAATCAGCTGAAGAAAAGGTCCGGAAGGAATTTTTGGATAAAAGATTTTCAGAAGTATTAGAATTAATCTCTAAAGATAGGAAGATTGTGAGCATTGGAATAAAGAGCTTAGAGAATGCTCTTAAGGATGGCGGTGACATCTACAAATTTTGTATATCCTGGTCAAAGGCAACAACAGCAATTGATAAGAAAATAAAAGAGGAACAGGACAAGCTACAAAGCTTATCTCAAAGTTTTGATCCTCTCTCTTCCTCCATAATAAATCAAGAATGTCAGACTATTGCAGTCTTGAATGAAATAAAGAATCTTGAGAAGGAAAGGAAGAACATCACTAACCGGATGGGAGAACTTAGACGGATTATAATCCCTAAGTTGGAAACTATGCATGAGGCCATCAGTGATGCTCAGACCACCGCCCAAACAAAAGATCCGACAGATCTCAAGCGGGCAGAAGCTTTTGCATTTTTGTTGAGTGGTCACATTTCAATTTTGGATAGAATGAAGCAAATTTGGGCTACAGAAATGATCCAATTGCAGACATCCTTTGCAGACATTCTTCAGTATATGTGAGTATGTAAATATGCGGCTATGTATAGAAAATTTTTGAAAATTTTGATGTGCGGACCCTACCCTTTGCCATTGATGTCAAAGGGGGAGTGAGGAGCAGTGAAAAATGAGGAATCCAACTAAGGGGGAGTTCCAGAAATTGTATATAAAGACAGAGCATCAGCAAAGGGGGAGCATAGTGAAAACACTTAGTCATTTTTCACTAAGTGTTGCCATCAATGCCAAAGGGGGAGATTGTTGGCAAGAGACACTATATGGATTCATGGTTGTTGTCATTGATGGCAACAAAGGTCATCACACATATCCGCAAGTCATGATGTGTCTCTACCGGAAGTCAGAATAAAGAATGTTGTGGTCCGGTGAACAAGAACAGAGCATGTGGCAAGGTCCGACAGATTGGTCCGGATCTCTCAGAGGAAGTGTCTTGGTGTAGTGCAGATTTGGGGAAGTCAAGAGGACTACCTTGAGTGGTATATTCCAAGGATTTAGCCTCCGGTGATGGACAAGGAAAAAGATATGAATAGTTGAGTACTGGATTCCTGAGAGACAGTGAAAACAGAGGAAGAACTGACTGACAGAGTATCAGACTACTTTCCGGATGTGTTACTATTGATGATAGAGGTTGTGAAGGCATGAATCATGTTTGGCCGACATGATTAATGATATCTACAAGTATATGCTTGATCCGCATTGCTTGGTGAGGAAGGATTCAGCCGACAGAACAAGAGTTTGTAAGAAACTAGACTGTTCCGGATGCCGACTAGAAAGGTGATGAAATTACTTGTGCGGATATATATAGAGGATGGATTTAGTTGTGAAGTATGTGATGGTGTGAAGATATATGCGAATAAGTCTAGAACAGAGCAGAAGTAGCAAAAAGGATCCGGTATGTGAAAGATAGCAGAATAAAGAACAGAGGAAAGATGAAGTGCAGCAGATCAGTGTACTGAGCCTAACCGGAACTGAACTCCAGCATATGCAGATGCTTCCAATCAGTTCAAGACTGTGATTCTTATCACTTTGTAGATAGTGTGTCTTCTTGTAGGCAGTGGGCCTCTTGTGAGCAGTGTGCTCAGGCAGTGAGCCCTAATTGGCAAGTGCCATTTTGTAATTTCCTATTCTTCTAACAGAGAATAATTTTGGGTTAATCACCCCATGGTTTTCTCCCTTAACAGGGTTTCCACGTCAAAAATACTATGTCATGTGTTTCTTATTTCATGATTAATGTTTTTGTGTTTGATTCAATGCTGCATCAATTAAAAAGAAAGTTCAATAAGGGAAATAATTAGGATAACTGATTCACCCCCCCCTCTCAGTTATCAACAAAGATGTGGGAACGCTATATCCCATTGATGATGATTGATGATGTTTATGACAAGATTAGGATCAAAACCTATTGATTTGATTGGATAATGTTCCTTGATTGATTAGCTTGCTTGATATGGATTAGTGTGACTTGAATTTAAGATCATTGCTTAGATTGATTTGATTGATATGATTGGAAGAAGGGATTGATTGAAATGGATGAATGAATGTTATTGATAGGAAGAATTGATGATGATGATCATTTGATTTTGATTGAATGTTAATGGAGTGGATTGTTTTGGATTGAGGTGATTGGTGTTATTGCTTGGATTTTTCGTTGGATATTTGATTTTTTGGATTTTTTGACATATTTTGATTTTTTTGGATTTTTTTTTGTTTTGAATGTCAATGGATTGATAATGTGGGTAGCCTTTGTGCTTGATACCAATGACAAGGGAGAAAACCAAGTCTACGTGCAAGGATCGATGAAAGGATAGGCTTGTAGTAAATGTGGCAGTAAGATCATGAGAGTTGGATGGGATGGAAGGTTAATGAGAGTTGGATGGATATATAAGAGGATGGGCCATATAAGAGATGGATGCATGCCTCATGATAAATGCATAGGTAGGCTATAGTGAAAAGCTCAAGATAAATAGATGGGGATAAGCTATAAGATGGAAAGTTCATGATGGGGAGCTAGGATGTGATCTTCAAAGGCTATGTTGCATAGGAGGAACTTGCCCCCATTCTAGGTGGTAATGCTTAGGATTTTTACATGAAAAAGTTCATGACAATGGGATGACATGACAAGGTGTATGATAGGTGGATAATGATAAGATGGATTGATTAAGAAGGTATGAGGTATACCAAGAGATATCCAAAGCATGTTTCAAGATTTTGCCCCTATGTCTTCATCAAAATCAAAAGGCAGAAGAATGGTTGAATGGATAAGGATGGTAAGATGCAGCATGATAGGATGGAAAATGATATAATGGGATAGATAGTGTGGAAATGGATAGGTTGGATGAGACAATGTGCCCCCAAGTGTAAGTGACATAGAAGATCAACCTACACATGACGCCTGTTTGCCAAGTTTTCATCATGGTACTTATCCAAGGCGCCTGTTTACCAGGTTTTCACCGTTGGACGAAGGGCTTTCTCTTTACTATTTTCATATTTCTTTTCTTTTTTGCTTTTTTAGATGGGTTGACAATTACACATGGTGCCTGTTTGCCAGGTTTTCACCATGGTAATGGATAGGAGGGACTCAAGTGTCTAGTTCGATGGATGTTGGTGGTCCCATTAGAGATTGATGATGTCTTCGCATGGACCATGTCAAGTGTGCTCATAGATGTTGATAAGGGATTGCATGGATGGGAGATGGATTAGGTGGATAATAGATTATGATGTGGATTATGGAAGGTTCATGCAAGGATAGATGGATGGGGATAGTGGATTATATTGGCTTATGGAATGAAGATGGATGAAAAGTTTATGCCAAAGCATGGACCATAGGGTTAGCATGGGGGAGATATGTAGGATAATGGATGGAAGATGGGGAGATGTAGTTATGTGGAGGTCTTGCAGAGTGGAAGGGAACCATGACCAATGGTTGCACACACCATGATAAACATTGAAGATTTTGATGGGATGGTGGTGTAGGAAGCAATGGAGATGTTTTCTTAGGAGATGGTTGATGAAGTGATTTAGGAACTCACATAGATTTAGTATTTTTAGTGCTTTTGCTTTGCTTGTGGGATTTTTGAAAGGAATGGAAGTTTTGGATGGAAATAGGCTTTTGGATGGAGGTAGGTGATTGGGATTCTTGAGATGTGGATGAGGATGCCTCATTTGACTTGCTAGCTATTTGCTTAGGAACCCAAACCATTTTGCTTTTGAGCTTTTCTTTTGGAGGTAAGGGTTTGGATGGTTTCTTAGATGTGGATGAGGATGCCTCATTCGCGTTGCTAGCTATTTGCTTAGGAACCCAAACCATTTTACTTTTAGGCTTTGCATTTGGAGGTAAGGGTTTAGATGGCTGCTTAGATGAACTTTGCTTCGAGTTTGATTCTTTATGTCCTAAGGTATGAAGACCTTTAGGATTTTTGGTAGGAGTTTTAGCTTTATAGTTAGAGGCATCAAATTTTTTTCTTTTGAATCCCATGGGGTGGGTTGAGTGGATGGAATGATTGGAAGCTTTATGCTTAAACGATGTGTGCTTTTGTTGGTCATGATTAGGGATGCAAGGATACTTACTAATGATAGGTATGTCAGGTGTTGGAAGCAACGATGGCGAGGTGGATGGAGGGATATTTGGAGTTGGTAAAAGTGGAGGCAAAGTGGATGGTGGAAGGTGTATGGTCACATACTTTTGACATTTGTAGGATGATGGAGATGGAATGGCTACATATGTTTTGGGTATATGATGGGGGGTGTGATGGAAAGTGGTAGGTTTAGGATGCATGAAAGGATTACCAACATCTTGGCCTTGTTTACCTTGGGGTGTGTATTCAAGGCCATATGAGCATGGAGGGATTTTGACATGGTTTGGCTCCAAAATACCTTGTTCATAAAGGCCTAGACCTTTACCTTGGTAGTTCATGTTTTGGAGGATGCAATTGACTATGGGACTAGATGTGTTTTGGGAACTAGACTTGAGTTCTTTATTGGATGGAGAAGATGAAATGGAGGACAATGGTTGTTGTTGTCTTGAGGAAGAACATTCATGGAGGAAGGTGGTAAGACCACTAGGACATGATGGTGGTCTTGAAATGGGATCGATAGTAGATGTGGAAGGAGGATCATTAGCATTGTGTTCACTAAGATCCAAGTTATTTGTTTGATCTTCTATGCTTATGTGTTCTTGAGAGGCACATGTCTCATTATGACAAGTGGATGTTTGCTCATTATGGATAGGGCTAGATGGAGGATGACTAGGAGCAATTTGGATATCTTGCTCATGGATGGTTATGGGATTATGGATAGGATCAAGGTACTTTTTAATAGGTTCTTCATCATAGATATCATCTTGATCATGAGATAGATAAAGTTTTGCCAAATGGATCATCATGGTTTTCATGATCTTAGCTAGAACCTTGATCATAACTATGAGCAAAAATAGGATTAAGTGGGCTATAAAAGGGATAAATTTGCTCATGAATGAGGTCATGGTGATGGCTAATAGCTTGAGGGCAACCCATAAGTAGGTCATGGATAGGTGGAACTTAGAGGTGCTTTGATCTTGATTAAGATTAAGGTTCAATATTTCCACATGTTTAAGATTATGCTCTTGACATACCTCTTGAATTTGGATGGAAGTGGAAGGTTCTTGAGTGGACTTGATAGGCTCTTGATAGTTATCAACATGGAGGCATGATGGTTCTTGACTTAGGCTTGTGGTTGGAGACTCTTGAATAGACTTGTTGGCTTGTAGGTCACATGATGGGCTTAAAGGGCTAGGCATGTTAATGGAAGGCTCTTGAAGAGGCACAAGGATATGTGAACCACATGATGAGATTATAGGGTTAGACATGACCTTTGGAAGTTCATTGGTAGGCTCATGAATGGGTGTTTGACATGGAGGTAGTTTATTCCTCCCTAGTAGCCAATGGATCACATCCTTTGCAAGTGTATGAGTGGATGGGAAATATAATGGATGGATGATAATGGTAGATGGCGTTGGATTAGGATTAGGACGAGGATTAGGTTGAGAGCCAATTGGATTGGGTGGATAAGGATTTGGACTAGATGGGGGTGAAGCATAGGATGGGGATGATGTGGCACGATTTCCCATTATAGGTGGGTACACCTTGTAAATAATTGAGAGAAATATTGGGCATTGATTTGTATTATGGCCTTTGGTCCTATGGTATGCACAATAATCATGTTCATCATATGGACTTTCTTCACATGGTTTGACTTTAGGAAGTTCAATGAGTTTTGCTTCAAGCATCCTTTGTAAAACTCTCTTAGCCGCATCCTTTGGTGAACGATTAGAATGACATGGTGATGAAGGTAATGAAGGGCTTGGTGGTTTGGAAGGTAAAGGGATCAGTGGACTATGATTGGGATCACATGGTGGTGTTGGGATCGGACTTGTTGGTTCATGTGATGGCATGTGATTGGATGGTGGTGGCCACTCTAGATTGGTATCTCCCTTGTCAAAGGTTATTAGATCTTGCATAGGATAACTTGGGCTTGTTTGATTTATGTACAAGGGGCCATTGGGATTTGGATATGATTCTTGTTGGAAAGGTGGATTTAGATCTATCAATGGTGCTTTGTGGTCTTGTTGAAAAGGTGTATTTGGACTTACTTGATTTATGTACAAAGAGCCATTGGGACTTAGATGTTGTTCTTGTAATATCACTTGATTGCTTTGTGGATGGGCTTGGTAGTGCATAGGAATGGTGGCATGAGGGATTGGATAAGCTTGAGGTGGATGTTCATAGGTTGATGTGGCATTGACTTGATGGATAGGTGGATTAGGTTGATAGGAATTAGATGGATATGACATGTGGTTATGAGGTGGATTAGGTGGTATGGAGTGGCTAAGGATTGTTGTACTTGTCAAGCTTGACTAGTGGCTAAAAAGTGTTGGACTTGGGCTATGGAGTGTTGTAGTTGAGGTGATTGGCTTGCGTGGGGTTGAGCTTTTTGGATGAAGAATTTAATATTTCAATGGCATCTTGGTTTAGGGGTTGTAATCCTTGATAAATATTTTGGAGGAATCTTTGGAATTTGATTGTTGGGTCTTCTAGCGTAGACATGTTGTCACCAAGTGTTTGTCTTAAGTCCTTTTAACAAGTGCTTGCTTAGGGATTTGGATGATGATGTGGAATGTTTAGATGATGTGTTTAGATTGATTTGTTTATGTGTTTGGGTGTTTAGAGCTTGATATGGCAATATTCAAACAAATGATTATGCGTATACACACATGAATCACTCACACAAGACACATAAGCAAGTTGTTGACTTTGAAAATGAAATGTGATGATTATGCAAGCACACATGGAAGACACATCAACAAGCCTAATGTGTAGTCAAGTGGGTATAGCCAATTAGGTCTTAGGCTATCTATTGCACAAGGTTGACTATGGAATTGAAAGTGAAATCCTGCCACATAGCCAGGAGAAAGGGGTAACCCACCCTTCACCTTCACTTCCCAAAGGTATAAAGTTCTTTGGGGCTTAGCTAAGAGTAACAAGATTCCAACTCCCAATGAGGGTGTCTTTCGATTCAGCCTCGATTGAGGTTGTCCCTTGGAGTGGTGTGTCTCCAAGCAGGCCTCCTAGATAGGGTTTACAAAAGCAAACCAAGTGAGTTGTCACTTGATTCACACTCACAGTTGTTAATTTCCCCTTTAGAAAATGAGATGTGTGATCAAACAGTTCAAGCACTTGTTCATTTTAGATCCAAAGCCAAATGTGTAGAAAACACTGGTTCATTTTAAGCCCAACTTTTGATATGTGATAGCAAGCTGTTTGTTTTAAGAGCCCAAATCCAAGTGTGACAGAAAACAAGTTGTTTAGAAAAGATGAAAGTTGGGTCGAGTGCACCTGGAAATATGTTGTCTTCAAATTTGATGACGAGGTATGCGTTATAAGCCACGATTAGGTCCACAAGTTAAAGCAAGCAAAGGTTTCAATTGATATATGTCATTAACAAATGAATAATTTGCAACCCACTTGTGAGTAGTTTGATGAAAATTGTCTTTGACAAACGATACAACTCAAAGATGCAAGATGAGCTCGATTGATTGATCGCTTTGTTGTGTTGATTGCTCAATTCCACAGCATAACGTTGATAAGGAGATAGATGATGGATGCTTGATGGTTGATAGATGCAAGCTAGATGGATTGAAGATGATGGATAATGGCTTGAGATGAAAATTCAGCAGAGTGAGGTTGCATGAAGAAGAATCCTCTCTCTAATCTCCCCCCTAATGTCTCAAGAGAGGCTTGTTTTATAGGTTTGGCTTGATTCAAATGGATGGATTCAAAGCGATCAATCAATCGAGCTCATCTTGCACCTTCGAGGTATTGAATTATTTGGGTTTAGGTTATGCATTTCAATTGTTTGATCATTTCTATTTATAAATCCAAATTTTTCGATATACATTTATAAAGCACACATCGTTTAAGCATAAAGCTTCCAATCATTCCATCCACTCCACTAAACCCATGGGATTCTAAAATAAACATTTGGATGCCTTTATCTATAAAGCTAAAAATTTGAAAGGTCTTCATACCTTAGGACATAAAGAATCAAAATCAAAGCAAAGTTCATCTAAGCAGCCATCTAAACCCTTACCTCTAAATGCAAAGCCTAAAAGTAAAATGGTTTGGGTTCCTAAGCAAATAGCTAGCAACGCGAATGAGGCATCCTCATCCACATCTAAGAAACCATCCAAACCCTTACCTCCAAAAGAAAAGCCTAAAAGAAAAATGGTTTGGGTTCCTAAGCAAATAGCTAGAAAATCAAATGAGGCATCCTCATCCACATCTCAAGAATCCCAATCACCTATCTCCATCCAAGAGACTATTTCCATCCAAAACTTCCATTCCCTTCAAAAATCCCACAAGCAAAATAAAAGCACTAAAAATACTAAATCTATGTGGGTTCTTAAATCACTTCATCAACCATCTCCTAAGCAAACATCCCCATTGCTTCCTACACCACCATCTCATCAAAAGCTTCAATGTTTATCATGGTGTGTGCAGCTGTTGGTCATGGTTCCCTTCCACTCTGCAAGACCTCCACATAACTACATCTCCCCATCTTCCATCCATTATCCTACATATCTCCCCCATGCTAACCCTATGGTCCATGCTTTGGCATAAACTTTTCATCCATCTTCATTCCATAAGCCAATATAATCCACTATCCCCATCCATCTATCCTTGCATGAACCTTCCATAATCCACATCATAATCTATTATCCACCTAATCCATCTCCCATCCATGCAATCCCTTATCAACATCTATGAGCACACTTGACATGGTCCATGCGAAGACATCATCAATCTCTAAAGGGACACTATCAACCTTCATAGCACTAAACACTTGAGTCCCTCCTATCCATTACCATGGTGAAAACCTGGAAAACAGGCGCCATGTGTAATTGTCAACCCATCTAAAAGTTAAAAAAAATTAAAAAGCAAAAAAGTAAAAAAAAAAGAAAAAAAATCAAAAAAAGTAAAGAGAAATCCCTTCGTCCACTGGTGAAAACCTGGTAAACAGGCGCCTTAGATAAGTACCATGATGAAAACCTGGCAAACAGGCGTCATGTGTAGGTTGATCTTCTATGTCACTTACACTTGGGGGCACATTGTCTCATCCAACCTATCCATTTCCCAACTATCTATCCTATTATATCATTTACCATCCTATCATCCTTATCCATTACATAAACATGCCTATCCTATTGAACCCATTTACCCATCCTTCCACCTTTTGATTTTGATAAAGACATAGGGGTAAAATGTTGAAACATGTTTGGATATTTCTTGACATACCTTCTTTCCAAACCAAGTCCTATCCATTAACAATTTATCCATCCCATCCAAATCCAATCCATCATATCATCCCTTGGTCATGAACTTTTTCATGTAAAAATCCTAAGCATTACCACCTAGAATGGGGGCAAGTTCCTCCTATGCAACATAGCCTTTCAAGATCACATCCTAGCTCCCCATCACGAACTTTCCATCTTATAGCTTATCCCCATCTATTTATCTTGAGCTTTTCACTATAGCCTACCTATCCATTTATCATGAGGCATGCATCCATCTCTTATATGGCCCATCCTCTTATATATCCATCCAACTCTCATGAACCTTCCATCCCATCCAACTCTCATGATCTTACTGCCACATTTACTACAAGCCTATCCTTTCATCGATCCTTGCACCTAGACTTGGTTTTCTCCCTTGTCATTGGTATCAAGCAGAGTGAGGTTCCATGAAGAAGAATCCTCTCTCTAATCTCCCCCCTAATGTCTCAAGAGAGGCTTGTTTTATAGGTTTGGCTTGATTCAAATGGATGGATAGGATTAAGTTAGGTTTTCTTGCACATCAAGAAATTGTAGTCATGTGACATGTGGCAAGGGAAGATAAAGCTTAGTTGTGCATGTGAAGAATTTGAATGAAAGTTGTATTACAACACATGACTGACTGGACAAGTGTTGGAATGTGATAAAAGATGAGTGACTTAATTCAAATAAAATATTTGAATTAGTTGTGATATGAGTTGGATATTAATTAAATAAATAAAATTTATTTAATTAATTGAGAAGTTGAATAGGATGAGATAAGATATGATGTGGAAATTAATTAAATAAATAAAATTTATTTAATTAATTGGGATGAGGATAGGATATGATTGGGATATGATGTAGAATTAATTAAATAAATAAAATTTATTTAATTAATTGGCTAGGTGGGATAAGGATGGGATTAAGATGGGATTTTAATTAAATAAATAAAATTTAGTTAATTAATTGGCTAATGGATACATGGGATTAAGAGTGGGATTAAGACAAAATGCTACATGATGTCTAGGATAATGTTTTAACAAGGTGTTGCAAGACATGGACAAAGTTGGGACAATTTTGGGTGTCTACATTTTGCCCCTCTTTGAGATGATGTTTGAGATGGTAAGATTTATGTCGAGTAACATCATTTCAAAGAAGCTAAGGTATGGATAGAGGGAAATGATAGTGATGATGACGGAAAGATGATGGGATGATAGAAATGATAGGTTGGTGATGCCCCCTCGAGAGGATAGGTGGGTTGGACAAACATGAGTATGCTCTCGAAAAGAAATGGCTTGGCTACAAAAGAAAGATAAGGGAATGGATAGAAGAAATGGATGATGCATTATGCTGCAATAGAAAGTGAGCAACCATGATGTTTGATATAGCACTAGACCTTATGCACCAAGGTATAAGGACTAGGGTGACGATGTGTCTTGTGCCCTAGCGTAATACAACCTTGTCTAACGTATGAGGAAGAAAACTTAGAGCATTGAAGTCCTAATGCACAAAAGGTATGATATGACCTCAGATGCAAAGGATAGTGCAAAAAGCTATTCTAACATACACAAGATATGAATATTAGCTGGAATGATATGGATTTGATGCAAATGCAAGATAAAATGATAACACACACAAGCAAGCAAGCAAGCATGCATAAAGGATTCAAAAACAAACAAGGTATTGCCCCTGTCAAGCTGTAAACCAATGATTAATTGTTTGATTGTTTTGCTGATAATGATGATAGTTGAGAGTGTTGTCATTGCGGGGAAAGCTATATCCGTAGATCAACACAAGGGTGTTTGCTGAGTTGGTTGGCTGGTTGATTGATTGATTTGGCTTACAACAAGGCTAGGATCAAGACCATGGATTACGTTTGGATAACTTGGCTTGATTGATTAACTTGCTCAGTATGGCTTTAAGGATTGACTTGCATTTGGATCATTGTTTCGAATGATTCTTTTGAAGATGATGAAATGTTGATGAGATTGATTTGATGAAGGATGGATTTGGCTAAGAGATCATCTACATATATTTTTAGCCAAATCTTTGCAAACTAGGGTTAGAAAAATGCAAATTTTTGCTACAAAAGCTAGCAAAAATGAAAGATTGGCACTCCAAGAGGTCTAAAATTCATAAAAATAACTCAAACAAGAGAGGTTAATCAAGGATGTGAGTCCCACTAGGCGTGCCAAAATGTGATAGGTGAAAGTCATGTTTAGAAGATCAAACATAGTCATGAAACCCTAACCCTACCATCATCAAGGAATCTAATCTAAATGAAATCAAAGCATAATGCAATTCAATCATAACATCACCTAGACCGTGCGATTCCTTGTTTGAGAGATGTGGACTGCTTCTTCAACAATGAACAATTGCAATGCTGAAAGCTGCCATGATGGATGATAAAAGCTCAATTGGATGCTCAGATGCTCAAGATGATAATGTAGGTGCTATATGATTGCTGGATCATGTAGGTGCTATATGATTGCTGGATCATGTAGGTGCTATATGATTGCTGGATCATGTAGGTGCTATATGATTGCTGGATCCCCCCCCTCTCATATGGAATGAGAGGGTGTTTATATAGGGCTCAGCCAAGATCAATCGACGGTGGAGATTCAGAGGCTGTGTGAATGGCTAGGATTGAAAGATACTAAATTGAAAGTTCATTTTAATCCAAAAGTCCAAATGTGTGATCAAATAAGATTAAGAGATGAAATATTAGAATGAGTACACCTGATACAATTGCTTTCCAATTTGCTGTAGATGTTGATGCCAATGCTGCTCCAGCTCCTTAGATGCCTCTACAAGTCACCAATTCCAAAAAGAAACAAGTAAACTTGCAAAGAAGATGATTACATGAAAAGGATGAAATCTAAAAATATTGATAAAAATGATCTGATACAGAAAAATAGATTGCATAAACAGAAAGTTCAGGAGATTCTAAGCAATTTGAAAAAAAGTTTTGTTGAAAAACGATCAAAATTGCTCAAGTTATGCTCAAAATGAAGTTTTCAATGAACCTGAACTTTGACTAATAAAAAAGAGGGTAAAATGATACAATCACCTGATAAAACTTGCTCCACTATGTAGTTCATCCTCTTAGCTTTCCAGTGAGTCCTTGTTTGTGCGATTTGGCCTCCGTATGTGAAAGTTATGATAGAAATACCAAGATGCACAATGACAGCAACCAAAAGCAAATTACAGTTGCCAGATACGACAAACTATTTTTCAGAGGCGATCTATATTTTCTGATAGGTGGGATACTGCAAATCAAATGCAACATGAAAAATACTAGATGTGGTTCCTATTAGCTTGTAAGCGATGCGGATATACCCAGAAGCGACCAATTGCAGGCTAAAAGCGACCTGTATATGCAAAGACACAGTCAAAACCCTGCCCTGCACAGGCGATCACTATCAGTTCATAAGCGATGCCTATCAGCTTAAACGTGGCTTCTATAGGATCATAAGCGATGCAAATTAGTTTGAAAGTGACCACTATTCAATCAAAAGCGACGCGCATAAACTCATAAGCGGTCACTGTTAGTTCATAAGCGACGCGCATCAGGTTAAAAGCGACCACTGCTAGTTCATAAGCGAGCAACACATTTCAAAAGCGAAACTAACAGTGTAAAACATCATAAAGCACATAGGTGAATTCTGTTGAAGCAAAAGTGATGCATTTCATACCTTAGGCGATCACTGTCGATGTAAAAGCGATCCAGAAAATGATAGATGCGACCGATCCCAGTGTAAAAGCGATGCAGATATCCAGAAAGTGGCAGATTTTTGCTCATAAGTGATGCAAAAATGGATGGAAGCGACAAGTAATAGCTTATATGCGACTAACAAAAGCCCAAAAGCGAGACATAATAGCCCAAAAGTGATCTGGGGAGTTTTAGGAGACAGAATGCAAATGTTAACCATAAACGACCAATTTTACCATATGCGGTCTCTTTTTGTTCAAAAGCGAGCACTGTTTGTTTAAAAGCAGGCCAAATTTGACCATAAGCAACTGCTATTTGCCCAAAGGCGAGCTGATTTAGCCCAGGCGACTACTGTTTGATCAGAAGCGACCTGAATTACCAGAAGCGCATTGTTGCAGTCCGGTTGTTGTTTTCTTCACCAAACGCTCCATTTTTCATCAAATTTAGGCAAATTTGTACTCAAAGTTTATGGAAATGGCATCTCGGACACAATGGTGAGGTTAGATTTGGGCTAAGAGATCATCTACATATATTTTAAGCCAAATCTTTGCAAACTAGGGTTAGAAAAATGCAAATTTTTGCTACAAAAGCTTGCAAAAATGAAAGATTGGCACTCCAAGAGATCTAAACTTCATAAAAACAACTCAAACAAGAGAGGTTAATCAAGGACGTGAGTCCCACCAAGCGTGCCAAAATGTATATCGAAAAATTTAGATTTATAAATGGAAATGATCAAACAATTGAAATGCATAACCTAAACCCAAATAATTCAATACCTCGAAGATGCAAGATGAGCTCAATTGATTGATCGCTTTGTTGTGTTGATTGCTTGATTCTGCAGCATAACGTTGATAAGGAGATAGATGATGGATGCTTGATGGTTGATAGATGCAAGCTAGATGGATTGAAGATGATGGATAATGGCTTGAGATGAAAATTCAGCAGAGTGAGGTTGCATGAAGAAGAATCCTCTCTCTAATCTCCCCCCTAATGTCTCAAGAGAGGCTTGTTTTATAGGTTTGGCTTGATTCAAATGGATGGATAGGATTAAGTTAGGTTTTCTTGCACATCAAGAAATTGTAGTCATGTGACATGTGGCAAGGGAAGATAAAGCTTAGTTGTGCATGTGAAGAATTTGAATGAAAGTTGTATTACAACACATGACTGACTGGACAAGTGTTGGAATGTGATAAAAGATGAGCGACTTAATTCAAATAAAATATTTGAATTAGTTGTGATATGAGTTGGATATTAATAAAATTTATTTAATTAATAGGATAAATGAATAGGATGGGATAAGATATGATGTGGAAATTAATTAAATAAATAAAATTTATTTAATCAATTGGCTAAGTAGGATGAGGATGGGATTTTAATTAAATAAATAAAATTTATTTAATTAATTGGCTTAATGGATAAATGGGATTAAGAGTGGGATTTAGGACAAAAATGGCTTATGATGTTTAGGATAATGTTTTAACAAGGTGTTCCAAGACATACACAAAGTTGGGACAATTTTGGGTGTCTACACAAACAACCTTCAGCATGAAGCAACATGTGAATGTTATATTTATCAAACAATGCATATTCATATAGCATATAAAGCTTATCATCATCTATATCAGCAATATGCATTACAAAATGATCTCCTAGCTGGACTAAAAATTGAAAGCACTCAAAGTCCACCACAAAGCTAGCAGCATTAGGCCTCATTTTATCATAAGCTAGCATATCAAAGATAAAGCTCTCAAATCCATATTTGTGCACTTCATGCACACAATCTTTAGTTGCACCAGTCAGTAAAGGCTCAGACTTTGGCACCTCTCTGTAATAACCCTCATGATATATGTTAGTCTCCCTTTCATCAAGATGAAAATCAAAATCCATATCAATAACAGTGCCTTGATTTTCACCATACTCAAATAGATCCACACCATTATATGTATCAAAAAGGGTTGATCCAAGTGTTTCAGCTTCATTATGGTATGTCACTAGTTCATAGGTAGTAGAACATACATTTTCATTACCAATGAATTCCTTGTGTGGAGGAGTATCAGCCTATGTGTCATAAACAAAACAATAATCAAATAAAGAACAATCATGCTCAACACTAGCACTTGTTTCAATCCCTGATTGCTCTTCATCATCTCCATGTGTCTAAATAAAAGGCAATGACTCAAACATGGAATTGCTCCTTTGTTTGCTTATTTCTTCTCTATCTTGAGCACAATACTCACAATCTTCTCCACAAACCCACTCAAACAAGTATTCATTTCTGTCCACAACCCCATCATTGTTTTCAAAACCAGATACCTCAACCTTGAAGTGGGAGTCATCATTGATCCTTTTGTTAGCATCCTTCACTGGTGAACAACCTAGTTGAGCATTGTTATCAGCATTGTGTTCAAACATTGTATTCTCAACTGTTATATTTTCATTTTCACATTTATCTTCACATGATGCCTTAATCATTTGGTCATTTACAGCTACATAATTGCTATTCATGCCAAAGCCTATGGACAGGGAATTCTGCATGTGCTCATTTCTCATTTTTTTTGTATTTTCTAAAAAATTGTATGCCATTTGCATACTTGTTATCTTGAATTCCCTCAACAATGCACTATAGCCCCCCTCAAAAGCTTCAAAATATATGCTAATGCAGGCTGGAGTATCAGGTCTAAAGTTTTCAGGGATTTGTGAGAGGGCTACTACAAATTTATGATTGAAATCAATACTGGGCTCTTCATCTTGTCTTCTAATTTCCATCAACCTTGCAACAAGATCAACAGGTTCTCTTGCAAATTCTTTTATGAAATAGTCAACAAGTTCATTCCAATAGGGAAAGGATCTCTTTGGAAAGTTCAAATACCAATCTCTAGCTTTAGCACCAAAGGATCTAACAAAAAACCTCATCCACATATCCTCATCTCTAAATGAGTGTTTCTCCATAAAGCTATGAAAGTTTTGGATATGTGCACCCCCATCACACACATTGTATCCACTAAATCTAGGCATCTGATTATAAATCTGAGAAGACATACTTTTATAGTCAACCCATGACAAAACTAATTGGTCATATAAAGGATCAAAAGGGCTGACAAGAGGTTTAGCATTCTAACTGATAGACACAACAGGGTTACTATTTAACTGAGCCTGCCGAGCCTCAAAGGATATCAACCTATTCTTTATCTCTTCAATTTTTTACACAACATTTCATCCCCCTCTTGGCTGAACATGGGTGAATACATATTTGGATTCATATAAATTTCACTCTTAGACATTTTATGTCTGCCTAAGACCTAAGGCTTCCCCTTGGCATTCAGCTTATGCAACAAAATAACAAATGCAAGCAGCAAGAAACCATGTACCTTTTCTCATCCAGATGCTAAAGTCTTGAACAGAATATTTTTAGATCACAACAACATACATCTGCCTTTCATGTGCACTAAGAACTTTTTACAGAGTCGCCACCTCTCCAAAGAGGATAAAATTTTCAAACAACTGAAAGCTTATCATAGAACAAATATTTTTCTGAGTTCATTCCACCAGCAGAGCACCATTATTCACATGAAAGATCCAGACATCAAGTCCCCAACAGAGTTGCCAAATCTATTGGTTCTAGAATTGGCAGAGGGTTTGCCAGTTCTAATGCATAGGCAAATTCAGCTAACAGATACAGGAGGTTGCGTGAGCTGCCTCCCCTTCACTTCTAGTTCTGCCACACCAAGGGGGTATCCCTATAGCTAAAGATTTCACCTTGACTCACCCAATGACAGAAAGATTTAGCTTTACAACCACAGGCAAAATACTCTCATGTGTGGACCAAGCTATATATGATAGATCACAAGGCTGGGAATATTCTTGGACATACATAACTGGTTGAGGATGAGAGTATGCAGGGATCCTAATCCTACTCCTACAAACTAACAAGTTAGAAATATAAAAGGATTTGTATTAAATTTTGGATGCAAGACAGGGGGTTTTGGATCATAACTACTAAGCTAGAAGTAGACTAGTGCCTATCTCAGGGCAAGGAGTCAACTAGACTTATACAAGTGTGAGGCCTACCTTTTTCACTTCTGTTCATGAGACTATTTACAGTACTATTGCTATTACTTTTATGATTGGGGGACTGTTGATCCTGGATTCTTGTTTATTAAACTTAGTTGATATTTAAGAAAATAATTGTGCAATGATAGTTAGATGTTTCTTTTAAGTGAATGATGAATGGATAATATTAGAAATGGAACTTTAATGTGATTTCAGTATGTTTATATGGTAGAATGTTTAGGTATGCACGTATTTAAATTGCTTCGGCTATGATATCTTTATGTGTTATTGATTTCGAGTTTGAGTTTACAGGTATTGCTAACGAAACCAAAAATATAGGAGATCATTCTACACCCTATGTTGTATCCCTTGTGAGCCAATCTAGTTCCACGAGGAACTAAGATCAACTCCGTGTATGGTGGAAATGTTGTAATGTTGTAATGTTGCATGGGATCAAGGGAATTAGGTCTACCCTCTGAATTTCTTGTATTGTGATATGTGTTGTAAGAAATGTTGTTATGAGTCTTGTTTAAGTTTATTTCTTTTAGACCCTTTTCTTGTGTTTTACTTGACTCTGGGAGTTCTAACTAGGTAAAAATCAACCCTAGGTTATACCCCATGGGTCTAGGGACCCTTTTGACTAAGATAACCTTGGGATAACCTTCATATGATCACTTTAACTTCATGGTGAAGTTAAGTGACGAATTTGGGAGCATGGGGATAATGGGATGAGTGGAATCCACACTTAGACCCACTTCCAAGTCATGGAAGGACTCCATGATCCACCAATAATGGAGTGCTTGTCTCTTTGTGCCTCTCTTTCGGTGGGAGACCCCCATAAAAAGGGTGGTGTGTCATCCACTTCCTTTTTATTTCTATTTTTCTTATTATATTTTTTTCAGCCATGTGTTGTTAAAGGGCTATAGTGGGGAACCTCTTGAGTGGGGTTAATTGTTTTAGTTCCACTAGGGATAATGGATAAGGAGTGGGTTTAGTTTTTTAATGCCACTTGGGAATAAGGGATAAGGGAGAGAATTTGTTTTAAAGAGGAGAAGAGGGAGAGGGTAAGGGGGTTTGGATTATTGTGTAAAGAAGGAGAACTTGGAGGAGGAGACTAAGGGTGGAGCTCTTCTTCAAAATACTTCCATAATTGGGCTTGTAGAGGTTAGTGAGCCAGTTTACTCACCTATGTATGTTTTGTTCTTGTTTGATGAATGTGGATTTGCAATGGTTGTCTATGTGTTATTTTTGCTATTTTGGGTTTGTGTTGGGTGTATGAAAGAGCTTCTTCCTGTTGGGAGACAATGCTTATCAGGTATGGGGAAGGGAAGGTGTGAACCTCCTCGAGTGTATTCTTGTTTTGGTATATGGAAGCCTTGAGGGCATGTTGGTAATTTTGAGCCTAGAGGGCTATAAGGCTTTGAGAGCCTATTTTAGATATCCCTGTGGTTTTATTATTTGGATGGCTTAAGGCCATGAGAAAGAATAATTTTGTTGGCTTGAGGCCATGAAATAATCTATGATAATTGTTTAAGAAGAATGACACCTTGGAGTAGAGAGAGTCTACTTCCCTATCCCCTTTGAACTCACCTCAGCTGAGTCTTTGTATTGTGTGTAAAACCATGGGAGATTGAATGCTGTTTGCTTTGATTATTGTTATTCAATGTTGTGAAGTGTACTAGTCTATTCTACCCTGGGTATGTGGATGATCTCCCTAGCTCGGGGGTGACCCTCTTGCGAGTCTATGGTAGGGAGGAGAGCTTGTTGTGTGGTGTTTTCTCCCTTGTTGTCATGCAGGTTTATTTTTGGAGCATGTTGAGAGGATTGGAAGAGTTTTCCTTGTTTAGAGAAATGTTCTATCTTTTCATTTGTAATGAGAGCTTGGTCTCTTTAAGTTTCTTCCTAGATAAGTGTCTTTTAAAGAGGAGAGATTGCTCCCTCTGAAAGTTGTAAAAAAATTGTATTGGGAGAAGAAAGTAATTCCTTCCTTAGAGTGTTTGTGAGTTGTGAAATCTTACAGTGGTTTATTCTTGTTTATCAAATTTGCTAAGTTGTGTGATTAGTTGTTGAATTAGTCAAATGGTTAAAATTTATCTCTTGTATTGTTTAGTGGAAATTTTATATTTACTAGATTATGAAAGATGTAAATTTACCTTTTGGAAACAAATTAAAACTTGATTTTAAGTATGCAATGGATAATAAACTATATCGATTTACAGGTCTATTTGTTTGGTTATTGGAGTGGAAGTTTTATTAGTTTCCTGTATTTACTCTTAGTCGTTAATTTTTATTTGAGTTAAAATGTAAACTTGATAGATTAAAATTATTAGATAAAAAGAAACAAATTTAAAGGGTTATTTACTTTCTGTACCATTCAAGAATTTGTTATATTGTAAATTAAAATGTTGGAGAAAATGTGAAATGAAATGGTAAATTGTAAACTAAAATGTTGTAGAAAATATAAAAATTCGATATGATTTAAATATATAAATATATATATATATATTTATTATTTTTTTAAATGAAATTGAGAAAATGTGTTATACTTGTGTGTGTGTATATATATATATATACATTTATATATATTTAATTATTATGATAAAAAAAATTACAAAATTAGCAAGTGAATCGAACAAAGAGAGTTCGTTGTTTTTTTTTTTTTTAAATAATATATAGTCATACATTTACAAGAAAAATGGTGGGGGTTTAACCCCCACCGAAACATACGTAAGAAGAGGGTGTGGGGAGGGGCAGAGCCCCACCCACACCCACGAAGTGGGATGTGGGTGGGGCTCTGCCCCTCCCCACACCCCCACCGAGCCAAAACCCCCGCGGGCTACCTCCACTTCGTGCCACTGCAAACACACCACCTCTGCTCCTCCCCTCACCCCCATACACGATGGAACCCCGCGGCCACCATAGTCGCCACCGTAACCTCCCTCACACGCCGCTCCCTGCGGATCCCCACCAATGGTGCCCTCCATCTCTTGTGTCATCTCCACCTTCCACCTCCTCATAACTGTGGCCCCTTCTCCCCTGCGACCTCCTTCACCGCCGCCGCCTCTATGACCTTGCATAACCACATTAAAATTATGGTTATTCCCTCTTCAATGCTATAAGTTGCTTTTATAACAAAGCACTTGATTCTTTGAGTGGAGCATGACAATAAAAGGTTTATAAAATAAATTTAAATAAATATATATTTATATATGTGTGAGTGCATATATATATATGTTATTTGATATTTAAATGAGGGGCTTCCACTAAATAAGAAAGTTTATTTAACTAGTGAAGTTTTATGTATGTTTATATATATACTAATGGTATGAATTATTTATACACTTAAAAGAGAATGTTACATATATATATGTATATATATACATATATATAGATATATATGTATATAAATATAATAAATGTAATGTATTTTAAAATGAAAATATATAATTAATCGAATACATTTATTTAAATATTGTTTTTAATTATTTATATCAAAAGAAATGATGAGACAATTAATTTGACATTTAATATTTAAAATTCGACAGTTCGGTCGGTAAAAGAAATTGCGTTTTCAAGATAAATTATAACCAAATGGTAGACAATGAAAATGAGACAATTTATTGAAGTAAATAGATAATTAAATAATTAAACGATGGAATATAATAAAAGGAGAAATGCAAGCCAATATATTGAAATAAACTGATAAAACCAATTAGAGGCCTACTAATTAACAAGTAAACTTAAACACGGAAAATAAACCGAACGTTAACGTAGTGAACGTCATCAAGTAAATAAGTAAGTCTAGCATAGTGAATGCACACGTGGGTGAAATATTCTGTAAACAAACATCATCATTAACGCCTTAAACGTATGCAACCGAGCACGCTTGTGCGTGCGAGGGGGGGCTTTTAGAGTAGTAAGGGGAAAATTTTTGATAGTTCGTATTATGACCACATGACACATGTGGACATGACACGCGGGATAGCGTGTTGTGACCACATGTGAAATGTGGGCATGACATTTTGTATCAGAGTACAGTTGTTTCAAACACTCGGCTTGTTTAGGAACATTATCACTTCTGCGATCAAACTGATTAGTGATTACCTCATTTTGTAGGATGCCTCCTAGACGAGTTTGGTGAATACCGACCCGCCGTACTCCACCCACCGAGGTGTACACTGATTCTTCAGCTGTGGGACCAGATCAGCCAGTCCCACCAGAACAACCAATTCCACAAGTTCAGCCAGTTCTACAGGCACAACCAGTTCCTCAGGTATCGCAAGCACCACCAGCCTCACCTGATATGGGACCACAGATATTACAGGCCTTACAGGCTATCTTAGATAGGCTTCCATCGGCTACAATTAGCCAGGTGTAGAGCCACGTGTCGAACCCTATGATGTTCCGCGAGAGGAACCACGCATGGAGCCACGAGCTAAGACTCATGTCGAGCCATGTATGGAGCCCCACGTAGAACCGTAGGGGGTACCATGTGTGAAGCCTTATGTCAAATTTCCTGATACAAAGGAGGTTGATTCAGCCGATAGGGCCCATAGCAGGAGCCCCACACATCATGCTAGGCATGATGAGATAGTGCGAGCAGAGTAATTGGGTCCCAGGCCTTATGATTATCATACAGATGAGCCTATCAGGGGGTGCAAAGATAAAGGAGATTCCATCAGGGACATATTGAGATTGAACCCTCCTACTTTCATTGGAACCACAGAGGGAGCTGAGGCAGAGGCCTGGCTTATCAGTTTAGACAGGTGCTTCGCATTGCATCCATGCACAGGCAATACAAAGGCCTGTGTGGCAGTACACTTGTTACAAGATGCAACAACTACATGGTGGTGCACTGAGGAGTGCAAGCGTCGCCTCTCCTTAGACACCCTCTCATGGGAGACCTTTATCGAGTGCTTTAATGCGCGATACCTATCAAACTATTATAGACAGTGTCGGATAGATGAGTTCCATGACCTACAGTAGCGGGGACTCTCAGTAGCACAGTATGAGAGTAGGTTTACAGAGTTATCCAGATATGCGGAGTATCTCCATGACAAGAAACTCCTGGTGCATAAGTTTATCAGAGGACTAAACCACAATCTAGCAGGACCTGTTCGGATGGCAGATCCCCAGACCTTAAGTGATGTTGCTGAGAAGGCTTATATTGCTGAGGAGATTTAGTGACGGGGGCAGAGTTCTCACCCTCAGTTCCAGGATCGGGGATAGCAGTAGTATCAACAGAGTTTCCTAGGCTAACACAGCCATCCCCTAGAGGAGGATTCAGTACAGCATCATTACCTCCTAGGCCCCCACAACAACAGCAGTCACAGTAGCAACAGAAAGCTAGAACACAGCCAAGGTCACATGGGGGAAATAATAGAGGTTGGCAGTAGTAGGGCCCACGAAGGGATCAGAGACAGTAGGGACCACCTGCGGGACCCACGAGGCCGCAACAGTCATATAGGGGCTCACAGGGGTCCACTGGAAGATCAGGACAGCAACAGTCAAGCAGGACTCAGATTGTACAGGTATAGTTTAAGGGGCCTTGTTATGTTTGCGGTGAAGCTGGACACCTAGCTAGAGAGTGCCCACAGGGTTTTACAGCAGGGGGACAACATCATGTAGGAGGATCCGAGAAAACTGTGGGTGATATGGGTAAATCCCACCGTATGTTTGTAGCGGTTGAAAATCGCCAAGCTGAATTCCAAGCTTCAGTCATAGAGACAGCAGGTATGATTGAAGATTTTCCCATCTCTATCCTATTTGATTCTGGAGCTACCGACTCTTTTATGTCTACATCGTTAGTGGAACATTGCAGGCTGGTGGCTTCTAGGTAGGACATTAGGT
Source organism: Cunninghamia lanceolata (assembly GCA_027924645.1). Lineage (NCBI taxonomy): Eukaryota > Viridiplantae > Streptophyta > Pinopsida > Cupressales > Cupressaceae > Cunninghamia > Cunninghamia lanceolata. The sequence continues at coordinate 5,059,445 of BSBN01000627.1, forward strand.
GGGAGGTCGAGTTGGCCTTTGGGGCCAGGATGTCAGTTGATACCATTGTTAGAGATTGTGAGATTTCCTTGGGATCTTTCATTACAACATGTGACCTTAGGGTTATGCCATTAGGATCCTATGGTATAGTTCTTGGTATGGACTAGCTTGCGGCTCATAGAGCCAAGCTAGATTGCTGCTAGAGGATGATTAGTTGCTTAGACGATCATGGTACACCGGTCGAGATAGTGGGCATACAGAAGCCCATGACTGCTCATACGATATCCGCTCAACAACTTAAGCACTGCATGCAGAAGGGTTGTCAGATGTTTGCTATCACAGTCAGTGATAGATCAAAGGATGAACTTATGACTACCTTAGATGATCACCCTATCCTAAGAGAATTTTCTGATGTTTTTCCACCAGAGTTACCGGGTATGCCTCCATGCAGGGAAGTTGACTTCCACATCGATTTGGTGCCAGGGGCAAAACCAGTGTCTCGTGCACTTTATAGAATGACTACACATGAGCTTACAAAGCTTAAACTACAGTTAGAAGAATTGTTAGAGAAGGGACACATCCGACCTAGCATTTCACCATGGGGTGCACCGGTTATCTTCGTAAAGAAGAAGGATGGATCTCTTCGGCTATGCATGGACTACAGATAGTTAAACAAAGTGATGGTGAGGAACCGATATCCTCTGCCTAGGATTGACGATCTCTTTGACCAAATGCAGGGAACCAAAGTGTTTTCAAAAATTGATCTAAAATCTGAGTATCACCAATTACGAATCACTGAGGCAGATATTCACAAAATTGCTTTCCGAACCAGATATGGCCATTATGAATTTACAGTGGTGTGTTCATGAGCCTCATGAACGGGGTGTTCCACACTTACTTAGATCGATTCATGATCATATTCCTAGATGATATTTTGATCTATTCACAGACTGAGGAGGAACATGTGGACCATTTGCGTTAGGTATTGCAGTGTTTACATGAGCATCAGCTTTATGGCAACCTGGCAAAGTGTGCCTTTTTCAGGACAGAAGTGCAGTATTTGGGGCACATTTTATCAGGCGATGACGTCTCCATAGATCCATCAAAGATCAAAGCAATTCAGGATTGGCCAGCACCCACCAATGTAACAGAAGTAAGGAGCTTTATGGGACTAGCTAGTTACTACCGTAGGTTTGTTGAAGGTTTCTCCAGGATAACACATCCTATCACTTCCCTTCAGTGAAAAGGGAAAGTATTCACTTGGACTGAGTAGTGTGAGAAGGCCTTTGGAATCCTTAAGGAACGTCTTATCAGCGCTCCCATATTAGCTGTTCTAGATTCGGCAAAAGATTTTGTTGTTTGCACGGATGCATCATTAGAGGGATTGGGAGCTGTGCTTATGCAGGGTGGTAGAGTGATTGCTTATGAATCGCAAAAACTTAAAACACATGAGCTAAACTACCCTACTTACGATTTAGAGCTCACAGCTGTTATTCATGCTCTTGTTCGTTGGAGACACTTTCTTTTAGGTTGATGTTTTGAGCTCCATTCGGATCATCATAGTTTATAGTATATTTTCACTCAGCCTAATTTGAATGCCCACCAGCGGCATTGGATGGAGTTCTTGTGTGAGTATGACTTTGATGTCCACTACATCAAAGGAAAGGAGAATGTGGTCACTAACGCTTTGAGTCGAAGGTGCCATGAGATCCTGACTCTAACTTTGAAGGTGGATTTGAGAGAGCATATTCTACAGCATCTGCCTAGGGACGAATGGTTTTTTGAGGTGTAATAGGAAATCCAGAATCAGAGGGTCCTGAAGGGCAAATTCATAGGATATTCCCTTGAGTTGCATGGATTGCTTAGACATAGGCAGCACATCTATGTACCCCGTGCGGGTGATCTATGTATAGTGATACTCTCTGAGGCTCAAAGAGCACCCTATGTAGCTCATCCAAGAGTGAAGAAGATGCATCCAGATTTGCAGCAGTTATATCATTGCGTTGGGATGAGACGTGATATTGCAGAGTATGTTTCTCGATGCCTTGAGTGTCAGAGGGTCAAGGCTGAGCATCAGCATCCAACAAGACTTTTGTATCCTCATGAGATACCTGAATGGAAGTGGGACACCATTTCCATGGACTCTATTGTTGGTCTACCTATGTCATCATGACACCATGATGCCATCATGGTGACAGTTAACAAGTTGACCAAGGTGATGCATTTCTCACTGGTACGCACAACGTACAATGCACCATCGGAGGCAAGAGTGTTTCTAGATCAAATTGTCAGACTGCATGGAGTACCTCGCCGCATCATATTTGATAGAGACTCCATATTCACACCATCATTTTGGAGAGCCTTACATCAGGCGTTGGGCACACAGCTCAACTTCAGTTCTGCTTACCATCCTGAGACCGATGGCCAGATAGAAAGAGTTAATCAGGTGTTAGAGGACATGCTTCGCATGTATGTTATGGATCATCAGTCTAGATGGGAGGAGTACCTATATCTGGTTGAGTTCACCTACAATAATGGGCATCATAGCTCGTTGGGTATACCTCCTTACCAGGATTTATATGGTAGACCTTGCAGGACGCCTTTGAGTTGGGATCGGTTAGAGGACCGAGTTGCCTTTGGTCCCGAAATAATTCAGGATATGGAACAGCAGGTCACATTAATCAGACAGAGACTTCAGAAAGCTCAAGATAGACAAAAAAAGTATGCCAATTGCGAAGAGAATGGATTGAATCTTTGTAGTGGGTGACAGGGTATTCTTGAGAGTGCGACCGCATAAGAGTCCTATCCGTTATGGAAAATGCTCTAAATTCGCACCCCGATTTGTAGGACCTTTTGAGATTTTGGAGAGGATAGGACCTGAAGCTTATCATTTAGCCTTGCCACCTAGCCTGTCTCGTATCCACGATGTCTTTCATGTTTCAGTTCTATGTCGTTATATTTCTGACTTATCTCACTTATTGGATTGGAGTGCTCTTTAGGTAGAGGTAGACGGATAGCTAGATTTGGAGCCAATACGCATATTGGCTCATCAGATGCTGGGCCTTCGAGGTCAAGAGCTGGACCAGGTTAGGGTCCAGTGGGATATGTATGATGAGGTCACTGCAACATGGGAAGATACAACAAAACTGAAGACACTTTACCCTCACCTCTTTGATGACTTCCAAGAGGAAGTGCAATCTTAGGGGGGGAGGATGTGAGGCCTACTTTTTTCACTTCTATTCATGAGACTATTTATAGTACTATTTCTATTACTTTTATGATTGGGGGACTGTTGATCCCAGATTCTTGTTTATTAAACCTAATTGATTTTTAAGAAAACAATTGTGCAATGATAGTTAGATGTTGCTTTTAAGTGAATAATGAATGGATAATATTAGAAATGGAACTTTAATGTGATTTCAGTATGTTTATATGGTAGAATGTTTAGGTATGCATGTATTTAAATTACTTCGGCTATGATATCTTTATGTGTTATTGACTTCAAGTTTGAGTGTGCAGGTATTGCTAACGAAACCACAATTACAGGAGATCATTCCACACCCTATGTTGTATCCCTTGTAAGCCGATCTAGTTCCACGAGGAACTAAGATCAACTCCGTGTATGGTGGAAATATTGTAATGTTGTAATGTTGCATGGGATCAAGGGAATTAGGTCTACCCTCTGAATTTCTTGTATTGTGATGTGTTGTAAGAAATGTTGTTATGAGTCTTGTTTAAGTTTATTTCTTTTAGACCCTTTTCTTGTGTTTTACTTGACTCTAGGAGTTCTAACTAGGTAAAAATCAACCCTAGGTTATACCCCATGGGTCTAGGGACCGTTTTGACTAAGATAACCTTGGGATAACCTTCATATGGTCACTTTAACTTTATGGTGAAGTTAAGTGACGAATTTGGGAGCATGGGGATAATGGGATGAGTGGAATCCACACTTAGACCCACTTCCAAGTCATGGAAGGACTCCATGATCCACCAATAATGGAATGCTTGTCTCTTTGTGCCTCTCTTTCGGTGGGAGACCCCCATAAAAAGGGTGGTGTGTCATCCACTTCCTTTTTATTTCTATTTTTCTTATTATATTTTATTCATCCATGTGTTGTTAAAGGGCTATAGTGGGGAACCTCTTGAGTGGGGTTAAGTGTTTTAGTTCCACTAGGGATAATGGATAAAGAGTGGGTTTAGTTTTTTAATGCTACTTGGGAATAAGGGATAAGGGAGAGAATTTGTTTTAAAGAGGAGAAGAGGGAGAGGGTAAGGTAGTTTGGATTATTGTGTAAAGAAGGAGAACTTGGAGGAGGAGACTAAGGGTGGAGCTCTTCTTCAAAATACTTCCATAATTGGGCTTGTAGAGGTTAGTGAGCCAGTTTACTCACCTATGTATGTTTTGTTCTTGTTTGATGAATGTGGATTTGCAATGGTTGTCTATGTGTTATTTTTGCTATTTTGGGTTTGTGTTGGGTGTATGAAAGAGCTTCTTCCAGTTGGAAGACAATGCTCATTAGGTATGGGGAAGGGAAGGTGTGAACCTCCTCGAGTGTATTCTTGTTTTGGTATATGGAAGCCTTGAGGGCATGTTGGTAATTTTGAGCCTAGAGGGCTATAAGGCTTTGAGAGCCTATTTGGGATGTCCCTGTGGTTTTATTATTTGGATGGCTTGAGGCCTTGAGAAAGAATAATTTTGTTGGCTTGAGGCCATGAAATAAGCTATGATAATTGTTTGAGAAGAATAACACATTGGAGTAGAGAGAATCTACTTCCCTACCCCCTTTGAACTCACCTCAGCTGAGTCTTTGTATTGTGTGTAAAACCATGGGAGATTGAATGTTGTTTGCTTTGATTGTTGTTATTCAATGTTGTGAAGTGTACTGGTCTATTCTACCTTGGGTATGTGGATGATCTCCCTAGCTCGGGGGGTGACCATCTTGCGGGTCTATGGTAGGGAGGAGAGCTTGTTATGTGGTGTTTTCTCCCTTGTTGTCATGCAGGTTTATTTTTGGAGCATGTTGAGAGGATTGGAGGAGTTTTCCTTGTTTAGAGAAATGTTCTATCTTTCCATTTGTAATGAGAGCTTGGTCTCTTTAAGCTTCTTCCTGGATAAGTGTCTTTTAAAGAGGAGAGATTGCTCCCTCTGAAAGCTGTAAAAAAATTGTATTGGGAGAAGAAAGTAATTCCTCTGGTAAAGTGTTTGTGAGTTATGAAATCTTACAGTGGTTTATTCTTGTTTATCAAATTTGCTAAGTTGTGGGATTAGTTGTTGAATTAATCAAATGGTTAAAATTTATCTCTTGTATTGTTTAGTGGAAATTTTATATTTACTAGATTATGAAAGATGTAAATTTACCTTTTGGAAACAAATTAAAACTTGATTTTAAGTATGCAATGGATAATAACTATATCGATTTACAGGTCTGTTTGTTTGGTTATTGGAGTGGAAGTTTTATTAGTTTCTTGCATTTACTCTTAGTCGTTAATTTTTATTTGAGTTAAAATGTAAACTTGATAGATTAAAATTATTAGATAAAAAGAAACAGATTTAAAGGGTTATTTACTTTCTGTACCATTCAAGAATTCGTTAGTAAATTAAAATGTTGGAGAAAATGTGAAATGAAATGGTAAATTGTAAACTAAAATGTTGTAGAAAATATAAAAATTTGATATGATTTAAATATATAAATATATATATATATATATATATATATTTATTTTTATTATTTTTTAAATGAAATTGAGAAAATGTGTTATACTTGTGTATATATATATATATACATTTATATATATTTAATTATTATGATAAAAAAAATTACGAAATTAGCAAGTGAATTGAACAAAGAGAGTTCGCTAGTTTTTTTTTTTAAAATAATATACAGCCATACATTTACAAGAAAAATGGTGGGGGTTTAACCCCCACTGAAACATATGTAAGAAGAGGGTGTGGGGAGGGGCGGAGCCCCACCCACACACACGAAGTGGGATGTGGGTGGGGCTTTGCCCCTCCCCACACCCCTGCCGAGCCAAAACCCCCACGGGCTACCTCCACTTCGTGCCGCCACAAACACACCGCCTCTGCTCCTCCCCTCACCCCCATACACGATGGAACCCCGTGGCCACCACAGTTGCTGCCATAACCTCCCTCACACGCCACTCCCTGCGGATCCCCACCAATGGTGCCCTCCATCTCCTGCACCGTCTCCACCTTCTACCTCCCCATAATCGCAACCCCTTCTCCCCTGCGACCTCCTTCGCCGCCGCCATCTCTATGACCCTGCATAACCACATTAAAATTAGGGTTATTCCCTCTTCAATGCTATAAGTTGTTTTTATAACAAAGCACTTGATTCTTTGAGTGGAGCATGACAATAAAAGGTTTATAAAATAAATTTAAATAAATATATATTTATATATGTGTGAGTGCATATATATATATATTTATATATGTTATTTGATATTTAAATGAGGGGCTTCCACTAAATAAGAAAGTTTATTTAACTAGTGATGTTTTATGTATGTTTATATATATACTAATGGTATGAATTATTTATACACTTAAAAGAGAATGTTATATATATATATATATATAATAAATGCAATGTATTTTAAAATGAAAATATATAATTAATCGAATACATTTATTTAAATATTGTTTTTAATTACTTATATCAAAAGAAATGATGAGACAATTAATTTGACATTTAATATTTAAAATTTGACAGTTCGGTCGGTAAAAGAAATTGCGTTTTCAAGATAAATTATAACCAAATGGTAGACAATGAAAATGAGACAATTTATTGAAGTAAATAGATAATTAAATAATTAAACGATGGAATATAATAAAAGGAGAAATGCAAGCCAATATATTGAAATAAACTGATAAAACCAATTAGAGGCCTACTAATTAACAAGTAAACTTAAACACGAAAAATAAACTGAACATTAACGTAGTGAACGTCATCAAGTAAATAAGTAATTCCAACATAGTGAATGCACATGTGGGTGAAATATTTCATAAACAAACATCATCATTGACGCCTTAAACGTACGCAACCGAGCATACTTGCGCGTGCGAGGGGGGCTTTCAGAGTAGTAAGGGGAAATTTTTTGATAGTTCGTATCATGACCACATGACGCATGTCGACATGACACGCGGGATAGCATGTTGTGACCGCATGTGAAATGTGGGTATGACAACAAGAGAATGGTTTGCAACTAGCATCCAAGTTTCAAGGGGTTAGGATTGGTATGTACCTTACAAAAACCACCCAAGGATAAGTATTTAACTATCTCTACTTACATATATCCCAGCTGACATACAATCTTCTCCATACTCAACCTAAAATAATTTAATCCACTCCTTGAATGGAAGTTAAAGATTAAGCATGTGATACAGAAATCTATACCCTAGAATCTAAGAAACCCTTAGCAACCAGATTCAAAAGAAGATAATGCATACAACACAAGGAGACAGATAGATAAACACATGCAATAATGCATTTTTCATAAAAATGACAAGAAACTGAACATATATGCAAGGTGCACTCAAATGCAACTCATAAACTCCAACAGGGATAAAACAGCCAAGAAAATTCTCTGTCTTTCGTTATTTTTCCCCCAAAAATGCCCAAGTCTTCAATACCCCCTAAATGGGTAACACAACCCTCTTATACAAAAAAGATGTGTACTCAGCATTACTTACATGGCATTTGAAAATTCTTCCAGATACAGTGCACCATAGAATGGCACTCAAATCATTGAATGTTCTAGGCAGAAAGAAGGAAGGGAGCAGGTGAGATCGAGAACTGTGCAGCTACTCAAGATTTTCATCCTTGAATGTGGTAGCTGGCTGATCATCTCGACCCATACTTCTTTGCAAATTTGCCATCAATGCCTACCTACTCGCGGCCCTCTGGAGATGCAACAATGAATCCACCAGAAGTTTTCCCACCTGAAATGCGACCACAGATACAAAGAAATCCTTTGCTACTGAGAGTTTAAAGATGGTCGTCGATCCTCCTCCCTTCAGTGAGATCTATAGCATCAAAATGCTTTGAAAATAAAACAACCAATTAAAACTTGCCACGCAGCTGCCTTTTTCTTCACTGACTTTTCCCATCACTGACCCTCATTTTGCCTTGTCCACCACTTTTGCCCCTTTTCACCTTGTATATGCATATTCAAATGCATATACAACTGCCCACTTTCCTACCATTCAAATCCTTTGTATATGCCAATGCATAAACATACAACTGTTTAACATACAAGGCAAACCCCAAACCTTTATAGAACAAATCAAAATTCTACTCGGGTCCGGCTTGTATCACCTTTTGCATCTTTCCATTTTGTATATTGCATACATTCAATGCAATATACATGCCGCGGATTTCAAAATTTATGAAACAGATTGGGATAGTTTTCAAATCCGGGCCTTGTATCTCATCCCTTTATATATCGACATATACAAATGCCATATACATACAAGCTGCAGACCTCAAATGTATATGAAGCAGCTTGAAATCTCCATCAGGTCCGGATTGTATCTAACTCATTGCACTTCAAATTGTATATCAGCATATACAATGCACAATATACATGCAAGTCACAGACGCCAGCGCTGAATTAGCCAAATCTGACTTTTGAATCGAGTCTGACTTGCATCTTAACTTTTGCATCTTCGCAATGTATATCGGCACATACAAGCACCCAATATACATGTTGCGGACCCCAAACCTTTATCTACCATAGTATATGACCATAGTATACTCTGGGTTGCATGTTCTTCCTTTGTATATGACCAATGTATGTCACATATATGATGCAAACATACAAGCAGATTATACATACAAATAGCGGACTTCAACCATATCAACCGGAATGCACACTCATTTCAAATCTGGCTTGTATATTTGCAAATGCATATTTGATTGTATGTGCGAACATACAATCACTAAAATATGCAATCGGTGGGCCCCACATTTTGTATATCTACCCCTTGTGCTTTTCACTTTGCATATAGCGAATGTATATTGCATATACATTCTGCCTTGTATGTGAGGTAGACCCCACCAAATGTATCTCCTGCTATGTATGTTGCCAAATATACAAGACCCCATGCACTTTGCAAGTGTACATGTTTCTTCTTGCATATGCATCAACCAATGTATCTTTCTGTTGTATGTGGCGAATTCATATTGCACTTGCATTTTGCACATACAAACCCTTTTTCACTGTAGCGAATGCATGTCGGCCCCTTGTATATTTTCTTTGTATGTTGGCTTGCATCTTTGCAATGTATATTTCCCTTGCACATTTCCAATGTATCTTTCCATTGCATGTCTGAACATACAACACAAAATATACATGCAACCCGATATACAAGCACAGAATATTCTCAGAATCTGTGATAGATTCCCCAAATGTACATGCAAACCCGGTATACATACAAAGATGCATACAACCATTTTTTACCATTTTCAAAGGCTAATTGAAATTTTTGCAAGCTCGCCAAGGTATATTTGCATTTGTACATACAAACCCCTTTGTATATACAAAGATACATGTATTTAAAACTATTATTTGCACTTTTCAATTGCAAAGGCCAAAAGACTTAGAAATTTTCTAATTTTATGGAAGGGGCCTGCATATTTAAATGCTTGAAACCTAAATATTCATGCAGGCACCAACAACTTCTTTGGGTTGTAGCCCTAAAACAATGTCAACAGGGAGTAGCATCTTCCTTGGGTTGTTGCTCTGAAACAAATTTTTAATTTTGAGCTTCATATATTGTGAGTTTATCCTCACCGTGGTTTTTCCCTTGGGTTTTCCACGTACATCTGGTGTTATGTGTTAATGTGCAATGTGTTGATCTTTCATGTTTATGTTGATGTTGTAATGATTAAGTGTTAATCATCTCTAGAGGATTTGAAGTTTGTTTAGATACTGAGTCACCCCCCTCTTAGTATCCTGATTTGTCCAACAATTGGTGATAGAGCCAAGTTACTCAGAAGAATCTTAACCACTTGAGGAAGGTTAGGGATGGCTACTAATGGATCTCTCAAGGTGCTTATGTTTGATAGAATAAATTATTCCTTTTGGAAGTTAAGGATGGAAAATTATCTATCTTCTCTAGGGTATGGCATTTGGCAATGAGTCAAGAAGGGTTACGTTGTTCCTACTAGTGATCCTACAGATGCAGATGAGATTAAGTTGTATGATAACAATGCCAAGGCAAAGAATGCTATCATGAGTGGACTGTCTATTTTAAAACTTTTGAAGGTAATGGGTTGTACATCTATTCACGAAATCTAGAACAAACTTGAAAGTGTTTATGAAGGAGATAGTAAAGTGAAGCAAGCCAAGATGCAAATTTTCAAGAGCAAGTTTGAGACCATGACGATGATGGAAGATGAAGACATTGATGGTTACATGCTTCGGGTGGATGAAATAGTCAATGACATTAGAGGTCTTGGTGGGGAAATGAAACAAGATGAGATTATGAAGAAAGTTTTGAGATCTCTTCCTAAATCTTACAATCATAAGGTGTCTACCATTAAGTAATCTCACGACTTAAATAAATACACAATAGATCAATTGTTTGGCTTTCTCACTACTTTTAAAATGAGAGAATTTGACAATGGTACTCCAAAGAAGGAAGTTGGATTCAAAGCAAGTACGAAGATAGGAGATAAAGTAATTGATCAAGATAATGAAGTAGAAGCAAACTTTGTAATAACCTTGAAGAAAGGCATTGGCAAATACAGAGGTAAGTTACCTTTCAAATGTTTCAACTATGGAAAGATTAGTCATTTTGCTTGTAAATGTCCTTTTAAAGAATCAAGAGGTGGTAACAAGAAAGACAAGTTCAAAAGAAGCTTGTATTCCATAGAGAGTAGTTGTTCTTTAGAAGATGATGATCATGATGACTCAAATGATGAAACTCTTTTCATGGGCTTGAATGTTGGTGACAAAAAAGATGATGTCAGAAAATGTGAAAAGACTAATGCCTTGCAAGATGATCAAAACAATGATAGATCAATGGTTGTATGGATTTCCTTTCATACAAGAGAAGAAGCCAAGGCTTGGGTGATTGATAGTGGTTTCTCTAATCATATGACTGGTGACAAGGAGAAGTTTATCAGCCTTGAGAAGTAGAATGGTGGAGCTATCAAGTTTGGTGGTGATAAGTCAACACAAATTTGTGGTAAGGGTGCTATACCTATTGATGGGAAGAATAGGATTGAGGATGTCCTCTATGCCAAAGGGCTAAAGAACAATCTTCTCAGTGTCAGTCAGATGCGCAATATTACCTTTCATGCCAAGGTTTGTGAAATCAGGAAGGTAAGGTGTGGAAAACTAGTTGCAGAAGGTATCAAGTCATATGGTCATATCTATCATCTGAAGGAGGTAAATGGAAGAACATGCTTATTGGGTCAATCCAGTGACTATTGGCTATGGCACAAGTGAATGGGACACACCAATTTTGACAGTATGGTAAAGATCAACTCTATTCATGTAGTGAGAGACATGCCCAAGATAACCAAGCCTACAAACACATTACACAAGGAATGTCAAATGGGAAAGTAGACAAAGACAAATTTCAAGAGCAAGGAGTACTCTTCTTCAATGCCATTGGAGCTAATTCACACTAACCTATGTGGCCCTACAAGTGTAAAGAGTCAACAAGGTGAAAGGTATTTCATGCTAATTATTGATGATTATTCTAGAATGACCTAGGTTACTTTCTTAAGAGAAAAATTAGATGCCCTTTATATGTTTAAGGTTTTCAAATCTATGGTTGAGAATGAAATGGATACTAAGATCAAATGTTTAAGGTCTAATAGAGGAGGTGAGTTTAATTCAAATGAATTTGAAAAGTTTTGTGAAGACCATGGTATTAGGAGACATCTGTCAGTTCCTAGAACCCCTCAGTAGAATGGGGTAGTGGAAAGGAAGAATAGGACTATGCAAGAAATGGATAGGGCAATGTTGAAAGATGCAGTTCTGCCTGACACATACTAGAAGGAAGCAATTCACATTGTTGTTTGTCTAATTAACAGAGTGCAACTAAGGGTCAACAAAACTAAGACCCCTTATGGGCTATGGTATGGAAGACCTCCCACTATTAGATACTTCAAGATCTTTGGCAACAAATGCTATATCAGAAGATATGAAAAAGAATTGGGAAAGTTTGATTCAAGAAGTGATGAAGGGATCTTTCTTGGTTACTCAACCAGAAGCAAGGCTTATAGATGCTACAACAAGAGGTTGGGAAAGATGATTAAGAGTACAAATGTCAAGGTAGATGAAGACTTGTATCAGATCTCACAAGAATCAGATGACTCCAGATCTAGTATATTTCCCTATATTGAAGAAGAAGAAGAGGAGAAAGAAGAAAAGGAACAAGAAGTGGACAAAATACCTAAGACCCCAACAAAGTGTTGGAATTAGACTGGACGAATGAGAGGGGGGGTGAATCAGTTGTCCTATAATTATAACTTTTTCTACTTTTAACCTTCTTTATTATTTTACTACCATATTAATGATGTAAACATTAAAGCATAGATCAACAACATAAGAGCAGAAACATAATCAACACCCTTGACACCAAGATTTTGACGTGGAAACCCGGTTAGGGGAAAAACCACATTGGGGGTCAACCCACAAGATTTGTACCTTGTTAAAAGTACTTTAGAAAAATAGAAGGCACATGCCTTTGGGCGTACTGCCCAGAGCTCACTACTCAAAAGAGAGGCTCACTGCCTACAAAATTTATTTAGAACATAAAGATATAATTGAGAAATAGCATCTACTTAATGCCTGATTCAGTTTCAATGAATGCTCAAGAACTTCTACTTTGCCCCAAATTATTCTTCACACTCTATACTGCTCTCGCTCCTTTTCTTCTCTACTCTACTCTTGATCCTTTATTCAAATTTTATCTGATTTACACAAGGATACATTTCAACAACTCTTCAACAAGTATTTATATGCTTCATTAACCTTGGAATGATCAACAAGGTCAGCTAAACTTGACGTGGATCATCACACTGTTAGCCAAACATAACTAAGACTTGAATCTGCTTCTACAACCACTCCATGCTTCATAAAAATGCTCTTAAAGCATCCGTAACATGCTAGGAACATCTAGTTGGCCAAGACTGGGAAGAACATCAACCTCAAAGAAGAAATCTTTAATCAACAAGCTCAAAATTCAATGTGGACCTCCAACATAGTAGCCACATGATCCAGAGACCTTCACAAGCACATTGAAATCACCAATAACATTCACTCTAAACCATATTACCAGAAACATTTGAATCTTCCTCTGAAACATTAAGAACATTATTTACCATGACTGTCAAACTAAAAAGATAGCTTGTGGACCTCCAAACCATGAACCACTAGAGTTGATGATACACACTAACTTTCCAAACATGCCTTTAGATCAGTAGACCAAGATATTTAACTGCAGAGCAATCCGGACCAACTTGTTGTCACACTGTCTCTTCTAAACACTGCAAAATTTGGTTCTACTCAGATGGACATAACTTCTTCAAATCTTCGTGTGGATTTCTCAATTCTTAACTGGAGCAACCTCTGACAATCCTCTACATAGTCATATGGTCCGCATGCATTGATTGTCTTTAATTTTCTCAATATCCTCAACAATCCGGTCTCCTATACAGACAACACAATAGGATATAGTTGACACCAATGGAAACAAGAATATGTTGATATCAGAAAAAACACCACTTAGGCACATATTTGCAACAATATCCCCCTTTTTCATTGATGGCAACATATGATGTGAAAAACTAAATTTAGCCATCAAGACAAGAACTTCTCCCCCTTTCTCTTCTCACTTCTGCAACTACTTCCTTTACTGCTCCCCCTTACATTAGCAACTAGTTTTTCACATGACTTCTCTCCCCCTTTGACATCAATGGCAAAGGGCACATATTTGCTATCTTTTCTCCTTTTTGCTTCAGACTGATCCCAAAATTTTTATATTGACTACTCCTCCTTTGAGTAGTACATTCTTAACATCAATCTGGATCACAAAATATGACTGTAAATGCCACTGGACTGATACACCTTAGTGCATCTTAGTTCTGATCAAGAGGGGTAATTACCCCTAACTTTTCTTTGAGATACTCAAAAGTATCTTTGGGAAGAGGCTTAGTGAAGATGTCTGCAATTTGATCTTCGGAAGACACAAATTCCAACTTGACTTCATTCTCATTAACTTTCTCTCTCAAGAAGTGAAACTTGATAAATATATGCGTTGTCTTTGAATGCAATACCAGATTCTTGGAAATGCTTATAGCACTTGAATTATCACAAAAGATTATAACTGGCTCCTCAAACACAACACTGATGTCCTTCAACATTTACTTCATCCACAAAACTAGAGAACAATTGTTTACTGTCACTATATACTCTACCTCTGCAGTAGACAGAGAAATTGCTTCTTACTTCTTGCGCATCCAAGAGACCAATCTTCTTCCCAAGAAGAATGCACCACCACTGGTACTTTTTATGTCATCTATATCTCCTACCCAATCAGCATCTATATATGCATGAAGAGTAAAATCATTGTCCTTTGGATACCACAGTCCATAATCAATTGTCCCCTTGAGATATCTAAAAATTCTTTTGTCTACCATAAGATGGGATTCTTTTGGATCAGCTTGAAATCTAGCAACAAGTCCAACTGCATTCATGATGTTAGGTCTAGTTTGAGTTAGATAGAACAATTCTCCAATCATTGATCTATACCTTTTCTGATTTGCCTTTAGGGAGTCATCATCTTTGCTTAGCTCACATCCAGTTACCATAGGACTACCTACTGGCTTTGAATCTTCCATTCCAAACTTCTTCAATAATTATTTCACATACTCAGACTGAGATATGAAGATACCTTTATCTGACTGAACAATTTGCAGACCTAGGAAGAAATTCATCTGACCAAACATTGACATCTTTAACTCACTTTTCATCTGGTCAGCAAATGCTTTGCACATGCATTCATTTCCACCAAAAATGATATCATCAACAAAGACCTCAACAATTAGAATGCCCTAATGATTTATCTTGAAGTAAAGATTACTATCAGCAATACCTTTGCTAAATCCTAGCTTAAGTAAATGTTTATCCAATCTGGCATACCAGGCTCTTGGAGCTTACTTGAGTCCATACAAGGCTTTTCTTAGTCTACAAACCATATCTCCCTGATCAGACAACTGAAATCCTTCCAGTTGTTCAATGTATACTTTTCCTCCAAATCTCCATTTAGAAATGTTGATTTGACATCCATCTGATAAACTTTAAAATCTTTGAAAGCAACAAAAGAAAGAAATAATCTGATTGCCTCTATCCTTGCCACTGGAGCAAAAGTTTCTTCAAAATCAATTCCTTCCATTTGAGAATAACCTTTACATACCAACCTTTCCTTCTTTCTTACAACTTCACCATCTTCATTTAGTTTATTCCAGGAAACCCATTTGGTTCCAATCACATTTTTGTCCTCAGGTCTGGGAACAAGATCCCAAGTGTGATTCTTTTCAATTTGTATCAATTCTTCTTCCATTGCCTTAACCCAGTTTTCATCATTGCAAGCTTCACTTATTGATTTAGGTTCAATCTTTGAAATCAAAAAAATCTCTTCTAGATCTTCAACAAATATTCTCCTAGTTCGAACACCTCTATTTTTATCTCCTATGATTTGATCTTCAGGATGATTCATTCTTACATAACTGGGGGTTTTGGGAATTGCTTGGGCTTCTATTTCTTGATCTTGTGCCTCAACATCTGTACTAATTCCTTGAGTCTCTAGAGTTTTTGGATCAATCTACATCCGAGTTAGAGTTTGAACTAACCTTCCTTGACTTTGACTTTCATTTTTATCATCTGAATCATATCTGCAAAACCTGGAATGTCCTTCCTTGTTCTCATCAACTCTAACATTAGCAATTTCAACAATGTTTTTCAACCTCTTGTTAAAGCACCGGTAAGCCTTACTTTGAGTAGAGTATCCCAAAAATATTCCCTCATCATGTCTTGCATCAAATTTACCTAAATCTTCATCTCTTTTGATATAGCATTTGCTACCAAAAACTTTGAAATATCTCACTATAGGAGGATGACCAAACCATAGTTCATAAGGGGTCTTACCAAAATTAGCTTTGATCTGCACCTAGTTAAGAGTGTAGACAATAGTACTTATAGTTTCTCTCCAAAAAACTTGAGGAACATTTGTTTCCATCATCATGGTCCTGGTAGCTTTTTGAATGGTCCAGTCCTTTCTTTCCACAACTCCATTTTGTTGGGGAGTCCTAGGAGTAGACAACTATCTTTTTATGCCATGCTTTTCACAGAAAGCATTAAACTCATGAGAAGTAAATTATGCACCTCTGTTGGATCTCAGACATTTCAATTTTTCACCAATTTCATTTTCCACCATCACTTTGAACACCTTAAATTTATCAAGAGCTTCTAATTTTTCTTTTAGGAAGGTTACCCACATCATCCTGGAGTAGTCATCAATCAGCAACATGAAATATCTATCTCCTTGTACACTTCTAATTCTAGCAGGACTGCAGAGATCAGCATGTACCAATTCCAATCATCCATTTGAAACTTGTTCCTTACTTTTGAATGAAATTTTGCTCTATTTCCCCAATTGACATTCTCTACACATGCTATTAGGTTTCACAAGTTTTGGAAGATCTCTTACAGCCTGAGTGGTACTTATTTTGACAATGTTATCAAAATTCACATGACACATCCTTCTATGCCATAACCAACTTTGATCTATCTGAGCAATCAAACAACTTTTTCCAAAGCTACTTAAATGAAAAATGTTACATCTAGTTTGAGTACCTAATGCAATTTTAGTTTCAGAACTCTCCAAGATTCTGCACTTTCCATCCTTGAATCGAAGATCATAACCTTTATCAACCAACTGTCCAACACTAAGAAGATTATGTTTCAATCCTTTAACATATAGAACATCATTGGTGCTATTCTTACCATCAAAAGAGATGGATCCTCTAACATGGATTCTACCAGCTGAGTTATCTCCAAATTTCACAAGCCCGCCTTCATAATTTTCAAAATTCACAAACTTACTCTTGTCTCCAGTCATGATGAGAACATCCACTATCAATCACCCATTCATCTTTATCAATAACCTAAGCAGCTAAGGTACTTTCCATATTTGCATAGCTAGTAGATTTAGTAGATACTAGATCTTCTTCTTTGATGGCAATGAACACCCAATCATTTTCAGGGCAACCTCCATTATTAGATTCAACATTTGTGACTCCTCTAGTTTCTTAGACATAGTAGTATTTGTTATGATTTTTGTATCTGTTAGGGTTTGGTTTTGAAAACCTCTCTGGACATCTTGAGGCAAAATGACCAATCTTATTACAAGGAAAACATTTGAGTGGCAATTTTCCTTCATACTTATCAGATCCTCTTGGAAATCTTTTGGCAAGAAGAGCTTCAAGATCTGCAGTTTCAATTTCAACATCTTCAAGATCCTTATCTGTATGAATCTGTTTTATCTTGCAGAGGAGCTTTCACCCAGATCATATCTTTGTTTTCCATAATCTGGCCTTAAATACAGATTCAGACTTGGAAAGAGAGTCACCAAACTTACTTAATTCAAAGGCTGAAATTTTGCTAACTAGATGATCTCTTGTAACATCTGAGATAGTCCAGATTTCCTCTATAGCTACAACATTATGTTTGTATGAATCTGGTAAAGATCTAAGCACTTTTGATACAATCTCTAATTCTTCCAAAGTTCCACCACACCTAATACCACACACAAGTTCATTTATCTTTTGCATGTAGATTGTGATGTTTTCATCTTCGCTCATCCGCATAGTTTCAAATTTTCCTCTTAGGATTTACAACTTGGCACATTTGACATATTTATCACCTTCATACAAATACTCCAACTTTTTCCAGATTTCATAAGAATTTTTTAGACCAAAGACATTTGTCATTTCTAAATTAGTCAGGGCACTCAACAAGGCTTCTTTAGCTCGAAGGTTATTTTTAGCATCTTTGACTTGATCTGGAGTTGAAGGACCTTTCTCTAGAGGTTTATACTCAACACTGGTTATTGCCCAATAGGCATCACCCATGCATTGAAAATGGCACTCCATGCGATTCTTCCAAATAGAATAATTTGTTCCATCAAATCTTGGACTATCCTTCTTGTAGGTCGACATCCTAGATCTCCTCAAGCGTTCATGCTTTTACAAGAGGATTTGGCTCTGATACCAATTGTTGAAATTAGATTGGACAACTGAGAAGGGGGTGAATCAATTGTCCCATAATTATAACTTTTTCTACTTTTAACCTTCTTTATTATCTTACTACTAGATTAATGATGTAAACATTAAAGCATAGATCAACAAAATAAGAGCAGAAACATAATCAACACACTTGACACCAAGATTTTGACGTGGAAACCAGGTTAAGGGAAAAACCACGGTGGGGGTTAACCCACAAGATTTGTACCCTGTTAAAAGTACTTTAGAAAAATAGAAGGCACGTGCCTTCAGGCGCACTGTCCAGAGCTCACTTCTCAAAAGAGAGGCTCACTGCCTACAAAATTTATTTAGAACATAAAGATATAATTGAGAAATATCATCTAATTCATGCCTGATTTAGTTTCAATGAATTCTCAAGAACTTTTGCTTTTCCCCAAATTCTTCTTCACACTCTATACTTCTCTTGCTCCTTTTCTTCTCTACTCTGCTCCTAATCCTTTATTCAGATTTTATCTGATTTACACAAGGATACATTTCAACAACTCTTCAACAAGTATTTATATGCTTTATCAACCTTGGAATGATCAACAAGGTCGGCTAAACTTGATGTGGATCATCACACTGTCAGCCAAACATAACTGAGACTTGAATATGCTTCTATAACCACTCCACGCTTCATAAAAAAGATCTTAAAACATCCGCAACATGCTAGGAACATCTGATTGGCCAAGACTAGGAAGAACATCAACCTCAAAGAAGAAATCTTCAATCAACAAGCTCAAACTTCAATGTGGACCTCCAGCATAGTAGCCACATGATCCAGAGACCTTCACAAGCACATTGAAATCACCAATAACATTCACTCTAAAGCAGATTACCAGAAACATTTGAATCTTCCTCTGGAACCTTAAGAACACTATCTGCCATGACTATCAAACTAAAAAGATAGCTTGTGGACCTCCAAACCATGAACCACTAGAGTTGATGATACACACTAACTTCTCAAACATGCCTTTAGATCCGTAGACCAAGATATTTCACTGCGGAGCAATCCGGACCAACTTGCTGTCACATTGTCTATTCTGAATACTGCAAAATCTAGTTCTACTCATATAGCCATAACTTCTTCAAATCTTCGTCTGGACTTCTCAATTCTTAATTGGAGCAACCTCTGACTATCCTCTACACAGTCATATGGTCTGCATGCATTGATTGTCTTTAATTTTCTCAATATCCTCAACAATCTGGTCTTCTATTCAGATAGCAAAATAGGATATAGTTGACACCAATGGCAACAAGAATATGTTGACATCAATGACAACACCACTTAGACACATATTTGTAACACAAAGTAAGTTCAAAGGAACCACTCAGTAGATCAAATCATTGAAGATAAGAATGAAGGTATATAGACTAGGAGAAGGTTTGCAAAAACAAGTGAGCAAGTGAATTTGTGTTTACTATCAAAGATAGAGACCAAAACCTTTGCTGATGCTAACAAAGATGATGATTGGCTAAAGGTAATGGAAAAAGAATTGAATTAGATAGAGAAGAATCAAACATGGGAATTCATTCCTGGAGCATCCAATAAGAATGTTATAGGAACAAAGTGGGTGTTCTAGAACAAATTAAATGAAGATGGTGAAGTTGTGAGAAACAATGCAAGGTTAGTGTGTAAAGGTTATTCACAAGTCAAAGGCATTGATTTTGAAGAGACCTATGCTCTGGTAGCCACGATGGAGGCAATCAAGATGTTTCTGGCTCTTGTTGCTCACAAGAACTTCAAAGTTTATCAGATGGATGTCAAGTCAGCATTTTGGATTGGTGATCTAGAGGAAGAGGTCTACATTGAACAACCAGATAGGTTTCAATTGTCAAAAGATCTGGACATGGTGTACAGACTCAAAAAGCCTTTATATGGTCTCAACCAAGCACATAGGGCTTGGTATGCTAGACAGGATAAATGCTTACTTTAGCAAGGCTTCAAGAAAGATACCACAGATAATAATCTTTACATTAAGGAAAATGAATACATGATTCTAATAGTTGCAGTATATGTTGATGATATCATCTTTGGTAGATAGGATAGTATGTGTAAGTGGTTTTCAAAAGAGATGTAAGAAGAATTTGAAATGTCTATAATTGGTGAAATGTCTTTCTTCCTTGGGCTTCAAATTTCTGATCTGGATGTTGGTATCTTTATTTCTTAGGCTAAATATGTTAAAGAGATGTTGGAAAAGTTTGGTATGGAGGATTCCAAACTAGTAAGTACTCCCATGGTTACTGGTTGTCACTTGAGAAAGAATGATGAGTCTCTGGAGGTTAATCAAACTCTTTATAGATCTATGATTGGAGGATTATTGTACTTGACTACTTCTAGACCTGATATTATACATGTAATATGTGTTGTCACTAGATATCAAGCTAATCCTAAGCAAACACATGAGAAGATAGTGAAAAGAATATTCAGATACTTGAAGGGAACTCTAGATTTTGGTTTATGGTATCCTAGAGGTAATGAATTTGATCTAAGTGCCTACAATTATGCTGATTAGGCTAGTTGTGTTGATGATAGAAGAAGTACAAGTAGTGGTGCTTTGGTCCTAGGAAGCAAATTGGTCTCTTGGTAGAGTAAGAATCAGGACTCATTATTCTTATCCATAGCAAAAGTTGAGTATATTGTTATAGTATCTTGCTAGACTTAAGTGCTTTGGATGAAGTAGACCTTGAAGGATATAAAGGTGATGTGTGATGAGCATATCTAATGTAGGAGCATCCCTAGTTCAAGCGAAATCTTGCATCAACCAAAAATATTTGCATTCATTTTATTTTCTTTCATTTTATATTTCAGTACAGTCAGTTCAGTCAGTAGTAGTTTCTATATATTGGTCCACATTCTACCACAACTTCATTCTAGACCTTGCAGAGAAGGACTTAGCATCTAGACATCATCATACACATCATATCCAAAATTTAGATCATTTGGATTAGTTTCCAGAAAGAAATTGCTATCAGAAGATCGATTGTTTTCTCATAATAGAGCATTCAGACAGTCTCAAACAACCAACTAAAGGGAAGACTTGTGGAGCACTTCTATGACTTGTAAAGCAAATTGAAGCATATCACATGACACATTATGATTATATAAACCTTCCTTGAGGTCCGCACCTTGTTTCATTCATATACGGAGGATTTTCATATGTTTTAGGCTGACCTGGTTGCTGCTACACATTACATCTCTTTCATTGGAGTTTGAAATTTTTCTTGGCCGATGTGGAGAATTCTTGTGATCCAGAGATGATATATATTCATGTAATATATGCATAGGAAAGTAGTTAGTAGTAGTTATTCAGTGATAGATAGTTCATAAGTTAGATTTTCTTCTGTAAGGTGCTTTAAAACCATATCTTGTGCATGTGTTGTAACTAGAGAAGCAGGCCTGTGAGCCCTAATTTGTAATCCCACATGATGCCAACATATATGCATTTTAAATCTTTGATATATTGAGTATCTGAATTTGTATTTGCATTCTACATTTAAGTTTCTTCTATTGTGTTTACTCTTGCTACATGGTCTAGATAGTTCACTCTGTGGACCCTCCTAACCATGACTGCACCAAGTGGTATCAGAGTGAATTTTGAATCCTTTGGGACTAAAGTTTATGAAGGCATTCCTAAGATCTTGTTGTGAACAGATTGTCGAACCTGAGGCAGACTACCTGTGTTGTCAATCAATCACTGATTATGAGGCAGTTGTCACCTTGTAGCCCGATTGCCAAATTTGAGGTAGTTACACTTGATCCTAGGAAGAGATGCCATCGAGGAGAATAAATGTTGTTGGTACTTGTTGATGATTGTTTTTACACATTCATAACAAAAGTTAAAATTCACAAAATGAACCTAACTGTCTTGAAAGATATGAAGAAATCAATTAAGATTACTTAATCCCAAGTTTCTGTATGGTCAGGTCTTGGCCTTGTGGATAATTCAGTAGGTTAATGTGAAGCTATAATATGCAAGGTGCCTTACTTGATTTAAGGTGTTTTATGACTCACTAGACTCAAATTATGCAAAATATCACAAATATCAACATTTTCTTCAATCCTTTGCATAAATTTGTTATTGTATCACAAAGATTTATATGATTTATATTAACACAAGCTTTTCTTTTCAAATATTATGAAAATTACCAAATATCAACTCAGTTGTTCATGTTTCCTTCAAATATTAGACAATCTTCTTTAAATCTCTGCGTTTAAGCTAAGTATTCCAAATGTTTGGGAAACATTAGAGAAATATAAATTAAACTTCAGTCTGCGACAAGATCTAAATGCTCTATTATTCACGTTGTAAGTGGTACAACAAACTTGATTAAATCCACAGATTAAACCTTTAAATGTAAGCCCTGAGTATTTTCACGAACATACATTCAAGATTGCAAGCTTTTGGAGAGATAATATTTCAAATACAAACAAGAGCTAGAAAACACTCTTAAAGTAGATGCAGAATTCTAGAGATATTTGTATTCAAAATAAACAGTCATATATGATTTACAATGTATGAATGACTCCTTGCTTCATTAATCAACTTACAAAAAAATTACAAAACATCTTACAGATACAGTAAGGAAGCTAGATGTTCCACGCATTCCTTATTATAGACACAGGTGACCTCCTTCTATCCTAAACTAAAATGTTCTTCTATTCAAAATGCTAAGACAAATTACACCTTCCAGCTCTGTTCTACAAATCCCTGTGTAAGTCATTACAAAGTAAAGGGGCTCAATATATAGATTTGATTATCCCTAATACAGCTACATAACCCTAATCAATCAACAGTCTATATCCCAAGTGTAGCATCAATGGTGGAAAACAAATCCCACCAAAAATCTCTAAGTAGCATATTCCACACTGAGTGTAAAGATGTCCTTTGGAACCCTAACAACCATCAAAATATCTTTTGTTTCTTTGCCCTTTTAATTATGCTTCTTTATTTCTTCTCATTGAAATCCTTTACTCCTTTCTCTTCTTTTGTGATCCAATCCGCCCTTTGTGATGTCATCGCCATTAAAGCTCCACCTTCCATATACCTACATACCCGCCAACAAACATAAAAATGGATTTTAAAACTCATGTCACCCTCATCAATTTATACCTCTTCTGAATGTTAGATTGGCATTAATTACAGCAATTAATGTGCCAAAAGTTTGGCTGTCTACTTCAGTATTTGCATTTTAATTTTTTTACTGTTAGTTTAATTTTGACATACATCCCGTTTTCTTTGTATGTTCCTTTTGTATGTTCCCTTTGTATGTTTTAACATACAAACATATATGCAAACAACCATGACTAACGTTCTTTCCCTTTTCTCTGTGCTTGTACCTTCCATTTTGTATATCGCTCTTGTATATTTTCTTGTATGAGAGCATATACAAACAACCCTATGCAAACCTCCTTTCATTACCCTTTACCTCTTTTGATGCTTTTAATTGCTTTGTATATCAGGTATGTATATTATAAACATACAAAGACTTTTCAGTATTTAACTTTCTTTTGACATCCGACTTGTATCTGTAACTTGTATCTTTCTCTTTGCATATCGGCTTGTATATCAAAGACATACATTGTTATTATGCAAATCTGTTATGCAAGCGGTGGGACCCACCCTACTTTTCATTTGTATCCCTATGATACAAAAACACTTGTATCAAACCTTTACATATAAAGCCCAAGATACATACGAAATCCTTTGTATGTCCTTTCAGACTTCAAGCTTTTTTATAGACCATAGTTTACTCACTTTTAATAAAGTGCAATGCATATTTTAATATACGTTATGTCATGATGCATATAAAGTGCAATGCATCTTTTAATATATGCTACGTCATGATGCACTGCCTTAACCAAATTTTAATCTTTCCTGAAATCTGCATTGTATGCATATTGAAATGTATGTCTTCAAAACATATATACAAAGCGCGAAACATACAACCATAAAACCTCATTTCATAATCCTTTTGGTTCCACAGCATGCATATAACTTTGTATATCCACTTTGTATATTTCTCTTACCAAACATACAAAGTTAAAATACCCCCTGATGGACTTAACTGATTACTCATTTAAACTTTGAACTCTATTGTGCCCGACTTGTATGTAAGAATAAAATATTATCGAAATGCATACAAGTATAAAAATTTAATAAACCCGACAACTCCCACATGCGACTCATACCATGACTTGATATACAAATGAATTTGTATATGAGTGACCTTGTCTACAAATGATGTTGTATATGCAACATACAAACCCTCTTATTGGACATTTTACCAAAAAACATACATATCTTGCAAAATATTGTGAATTTTAACATGGTTCAAAAAGCAACCCTCACTCATTTTTGACAAGGAATTCACCCATATTCTTTTCTAGTACTTAATGTTATTTTTTATTTATTTTCAACAAGTTTTGTAACTTTCACTTCCTTTTCCCTTTTACCACCAAACAAGCCCACACACAAAAGCAAAAGCCACAGCCACAGCAGGGGTCCTCATTTTGGTAAGGAGTAAAATGGGGTGTGTTGTGAGCATCGCAACAATGCTATGGCTGGAAGAATGGATGAAATGATGGAGATGATGAAAATAATGTGAGTTCATTTGGATGTTGTTGAAGAAGATCAAAGAAGAAGACTTACATCCTGACATAATGTGAAATGTGATGATGAAGAATTTCAATCCACTGATCAAAATGAAGAAATCCTAGAAGAAGAAGAATCATATCAAGTGAAGATGTTGAGAGCTATTTCAAAGATTGGAAAAAGACCTAGAGTGGATGTACTAAATTATACTAGAAATTTGAATCTAGAGGAATTGATTGATTGGATAAATGACCTAGAAAAATAAATTGAATATGAAGAAATCGAAGATCTGGAGAAGGTGAGAGTTGTAAAGACTAAATTGAAAGGACATGCTGCTATTTGGTGGAAAGAAGTTTCATTGGATAAAAACAAAAGAGGAAAAGAGATCATAAAATGGGATAGAATGGTGAGAAAGTTGAAGAATTAGTTTATACCTACTAACTATGAGTTGAAATTGTTGAAGAGATTGTAGAAACTGAGGCAAAAGGAGAAATCTATGAAGGGGTATACTGAAGAATTTCATAAGATGATTATAAGGATAGGACATAGTGAAGCAAGCAAGGAGAAAGTGGCAAGATACATCAATGGACTAAGATTGAACATTCAAGAAGAACTAAGTTTGGTGAGGATGACAACATTGGAAGAAGCATATCAGTTTGCCCTGAAAGTTGAAGAAAAGTTGAACAAGAAGCATGAGTAGAGACAAAGAGGTAGAGGAGGTCAATTTCAAAGAGGTAGAACATTTTCTAGAGGAGAAAGATCATATGCTTAACAAAATAGACAAGATAGCACATTCAAGAAGGAAGACAGAGATAACATTTCATACCGGAGAGATGATAGAAATTTCTATTGTAGTGGAAACCCTAATTCTTACTGGAGTGAAGGATATAGAAGAGATGGAAGAGGACTTGATAGGAGAACATTCAGAGGAACTTTTTTTAAGTGTGGAGGTGAAGGACATAGAGTGTTTGAATCTCATTGAGGAAGTACAAGCAAGAAGATAGAGAACAATGCAAGAAAAACTTATGTGGAAGAACCTATTGGATCACCTAGTTTAGTTGGTAAACCTGAGAAAGGATAATCACAAGTCATGAGGAGAGCATTATTTCTGTTGGCAACATAGTCAAGAGACATAGCTGATTGGGTAATGTTGTTATTGATGGAAACAAGGAAAATAGAGCATGATGGAGCTAGGGATGATTGGGAACTCAACTCGAAACAACCTGCATACAAGGATCTAGTCTGGACACAAAAGACTAAGGCAGAATGGCTAAGTACTGATAACACAAAGTTAGTAGCAGAGACTCAAGTGGTATTCCTCCATAGTTGATGGTCAATGTATGTGGTTCAATTATGTTATTCAAGATTGTTGGGAGATACTATGTTCAGGATCACAAGTCCTGATGAATTTTGGAAGACAAGTTGTGATTGGTTTAAGTCTGGGTGAACACAGTTAAGTCAGGTACAGTGCAGAGTACATAAGTATTTTGGTCTGCATCTATTTGCAAGTAATTGTATTAATATGAGGTTTTGAGGCAGTATGGATAAGTGTTAGAAGCATACAATTGATGAGTTACAGAGTCTGAAGTGATCCGAAAGATTGTCTACAAAACTCCAAGATCCAGCAGTTGGTTTGCCAATACTTCACCTAGGCAGAAGAGTCAGTTCCAAGTTCTACATTTCACTACATAAGGACATCATGGTCTATGGCTAGTAAGATATGATTTGTAAGGTATGAGAAATGGTTGATGTGATTCCTTGAGTTTCTTTTGGTCTGCAGTAAGAATTTTGATGTAACAGTTGGGTAGGTCAAGCATGTTTTGAAGAGACAAGCCAATAGACAGTTAGATTCTTATGTGAAGAAGTTATATTGTCTGATTAGTAAATCTAAGTGATGGTATGATTGAGGATGACCTATGTGAAGACTTTTGTATGTTTGTTTAAGTTTGCATTGCAGATTGTACACTAGTTCAAGTTGACAAGACGTAGTATTTGTGTACACAGTTTATGTTTTGCTTGCTGACCTAATTATGAGATAAATCTTATAGAGAATATATATACCAGATGGAATTCGATGATAGGGTGTTGTTTTTGAGATGTGTGGTGTGCGAATTCAAAGGGTGAAGGATTATGAGAAGAATGCAGAGCAATAAGAGGCAAACAACAAAAGATAGAGTATATGTAGTTAAGTTGAGAAGCATGGAAAAATAATTGAAGACCTTTGAATCTGTATATTGAACCTTCAATGGAACTGTGATCTAGCATGTGGTAGATGCATTTACTATAGTTCATCTTATGGTAGTGAGCCAATCTTTCTTCTTTCTTTCTTTTCTCTTTGCAGTGAGCACTTCTTCATAGGGCAGTGAGCCTTCTTGTAATCCGGTATTGAGCTATTGTAATATATTGTGAGTTGACACTCACTGTGGTTTTTCCCTCTTTGGGTTTTCCACGTAAAAATCCTAGTGTCCATGTGTTATGTCTTTATGGTTGTTGTTCTTATGCTTATTTTACTTTCATGTTATTGATTTTAGAAATTGGATTAATAAAATTGTTAATAAGTGGTTTTGTGGAATACTGATTCATCCCCCTCTCAATATTCCTTATATTCAACAATTTTAAGTGGAGATAAATAAGGAACCACCACAGAGGAAAAGTTTGTTCCAGACTAGATGTAAATTAGGAGGTAAATGTTGTAAGGTTGTAATTGATAGTGGTAGTTTTGATAATTTGATTTTAGAGGAGATGGTGACCAAACTAAAGTTGGAAAGATTGAAATACCCTAAGACATATCAAATAGCATGGATTTAGGATGATCAT
This sequence comes from Cunninghamia lanceolata, assembly GCA_027924645.1. Lineage (NCBI taxonomy): Eukaryota > Viridiplantae > Streptophyta > Pinopsida > Cupressales > Cupressaceae > Cunninghamia > Cunninghamia lanceolata. The sequence goes on from BSBN01000627.1 coordinate 5,087,175, forward strand.
AAGGTATTGGTGAGTGAACAATGTTTGGTGAAATTTCATATTGGATCTTATCATGATGAAGTATTGTGCGATATTAGGCCTATGGATGTATGTCATATATTGTTGGGTAGACCATGGCAATATTATAGAAAAGCTATACATGATGGGAGAAAGAATACTTATATTATAACATCAAATGAAAAAAGAATTACTTTGGTACCTTTGGAAGATGAACCTAAGAATGAAGTATGTGGGAATGCTAGAACCTGTTTCGTTGATGGAAGAAAATTTCTGGATGGTTTGAGACATGAAAACATGTGTTATGCTTTCATTCCTAAGAAGTGCCAAACCCTAAAGAAAGAGACTGAAGAATCACAACTGGAAAAGATAATTGAGTTGCTGACAGAGTATGAAGACATCATATCAGATAATGTACCTGAAGGATTGCCACCAATCAGGAGTATCAGTCATCACATGGATCTTAGACCTAGAGCTAGTTTGCCTAATAAAGTAGCACACAGAATGACACCAGTAGAGAATGAAGAATTGAATAGACAGATACAATAATTGTTGAGAAAAGGTCTGATCAGAGAAAGTTTGAGCCCTTGTGCAGTACCTGTAGTGTTAGCACCAAAGAAGGATGGACAATGGAGAATGTGTACAGACTCTAGAGAAATCAACAAGATCACAGTTAAGTATAGATTTCCATTGCCTAGGATGGATGACATTATGGATTATTTGAGTGGAGCAAAGTATTTTACAAAGATAGGCTTGAAGAGTGGATACCATTAGATCAGAATCAGAGAAGGAGATGAATGGAAGACTACTTTTAAGACAAATGAAGGATTGTATGAATGGTTAGTGATGTCTTTTGGACTAACTAATGCTCTGAGTACTTTCATGAAATTGATGAATGAAGTTTTGAAGAAATTCTTGGGTAAGTTTGTAATTGTATATTTGGATGATATTCTAATTTTTAGTAAGACAAAAGAAGAACATTTGTGGCACTTGAGACAAGTATTATAGAGGTTGAGAGAAGAGAAATTGTTGATAAACATCAAGAAGTGTAGTTTCATGAAGGAATAATTGGTATGCTTGGGATTTGTGATTTCTGCAGAAGGATTGAAGATGGACCCTGAGAAAGTTAGAGAAATTTTTGAGTGGCCTACACCGGAGAGTATTGGAGAAGTCAGATCATTTCATAGATTAGCTTGTTTCTACCCGAAGTTTATTAGAAATTTTAGTTCAATATGTAACCCTATGACAGAGACAATGAGAGGTGATAGAAAGGAATTTAAGTGGACATTAGGAGCAGATAAAAGTTTTAAATTGTTGAAGTAGAAAGTGACAAAACAACCAGTGTTAGTATTATCAGATTTCAATAAAGTATTTCAAGTAGATTGTGATGCAAGTGGAAATGCAATAGGAGCAGTGTTAAGTCAGGAAGGTAGACCTATAGCATATTTCAGTGAGAAGTTGAATGATGCAAGGAGAAGATATTCAGTTTATGATCAGGATGTCTATTCCATAATTCAAGCCTTGAAGAAGTGGAGACATTATTTGTTGCCTAAGGAATTTGTGGTGTACACAGATAATCAAGCTTTGCAATAATTGAACAGTTAAGGAAAGTTGAATCAGAGACATATGAGATGGGTAGAGTTCATGTAAAGTTATACTTTTGTACTGAAGCATAGGAGTGGAAAATCAAACAAAGTTGTGGATGCATTGAGTAGAAGAGGGAACTTGCTGACAAAGACAAGAGTTGAAGTGTTAGGATTTGAGGAGTTAAAGAACATGTATGAAGAAGATATTGATTTTGTAGAACCTTGGTAAGAACGTAAGGAACCTATTGTGACATATAGGAGTAAGTGGTTGGACTATTTCATTCAAGAAGATATGTTGTTCAAAGGAAATCAGTTGTGTATACCTAGGAGTTCAATGAGAGAACATTTGATTAAAGAGAAGCACAATGGTGGATTGGAAGGACATTTTAGAATTGACAAGATAGTGGCTTTGGTAAGTGAAAACTACTTTTGGCCTTAGATATATAAGGATGTTAGAAAGTTTCTGCAAAGTTGTAGATTATGTCATGAAGTTACAAAAGGAAGTAGTCAGAATAATGGGTTGTAAAAATCTTTGATAGTACCGGAGAGACCTTGGAAAACATAAGCATAAATTTCATATTAGGATTGCCAAAGACACATAGAGGACATGATTCTATATTTGTAGTGGTGGACAAATTTTCAAAAATGACACATTTCATACCTTGCAAGAAGACAAGTGATGCAGTACATGTGGCTAACCTATTTTTCAAGGAGATTGTGAGATTGCATGGATTACCTAAGAGCATAGTTTTAGACAGAGATACAAGATTCCTTAGATACTTTTAGAAGACACTTTGGAAGAAGATGAAGACAGATTTGAAGTTCTATTCAGCATTTCACCTACAGATTGGTGGACATATAGAGGTGGTAAATAGAAGTTTAGGAAACTTGTTGAGATGATTGGTTGGAGACAAGACAGGAAATTGGGATTTAATTCTATCACAAGCAGAGTTTGCATACAATAATTTAGTGAATAGGAGTACAAGAAAGACACCATTTGAGATTGTGACAGGAACAAACCCTAGAGGAGTAGCAAAGTTGAGAGATATCAGTATGGAGAACAAAATAAATGCAGAGGCAGAAGAATTTGTAGGACATATGGAGACAGTGTATAATCAAGTTAAGAAGCATTTAAAAAAGATGAGCAATAAGTATAAGGAGCAAGCAGATGAGTAGAGGAGACACAAAGAGTTTGAAGTTGGAGATGATGTAATGGTATATCTGAGAAAAGAAAGATTTCTAGTAGGGACATATAACAAGTTGAAGATGAAGAAGTTTAGGCCATGTAGGATACTCAAAAATTTTGATTCCAGAAATGCATATGAATTGGAGCTACTAGAGACATTGGGCATATCACCTATTTTAACATTGCAGACCTATATCAATATCATGAAGGAGAAACCAGTGACAATAGTGAAGATCATTTGAAGAAGCAGTTACCACAGGAAGCACCAGAGAAGATTGAAGACATCTTAGATAGTAGAGTTGGACACAACACCAGAGGCAAGCAATACAAGGATTATTTGGTAAAGTGGAAAGCAAGATCGAAATAAGACTCATCTTGGATTTCTCAGGCTAAGGTGGACTGTCTTGGTTTTCTTCTATCCCTAGTAAAGTGAGGGACTCACTTTTTCCAAAAACCCTAGATGTCTGATGCAGGAGCATCCCTGGTTCAATAGCAATCTTGCATCAACCAAAAATATTTGCATTCATTTTGTTTTCTTTCATTTTCTAGTTCAATATAGTCAAATCAGTTAGTAGCAGTTTCTATATTTTGGTTCGTATTCTACTGCAATTTCATTCTAGACCTTGCAGAGTAGGACTTGGCATCTAGACATCATCATGCACATCATATCCAAAATTTAGATCATTTGGATCAGTTTCTAGAAAGATACCGCTATCAGAAGATCGACTATTTTCTCATAAAAGAACATTCAAATAGTCTCAGATAACCAACTGAAGGGAAGACTTACAGAACACTTCCGTGACTTGTAGGGCAAATTGAAGCATATCAGATGGTACATTATGATCATATAGACCTTCCTTGAGATCTGCACCTTGTTTCATTCATTTGCGAAGGATTTCCATATGTTCTAGGCTGACCTAGTTGCTGCTACACATTACATCTCTTTCATTGGAGTTTGTAATCTTTCTTGGCCAATGCAGAGGATTCTTGTTATCCAGAGATGATATATATTCATGTAATAGATGTATGGGAAAGTAGTTAGTAGTAGTTAATCAGTGATAGATAGTTCATAAGTTAGATTTTCTTCTATAAGGCACTTCAAAGCCATATCTTGCGCATGTGTTGTAACTGGAGAATTAGGCCTATGAGCCCTAATTTGTAAGCCCACATGATGCCATCATATTTGCATTTTGAATCTTTGATATATTGAGTATCTGAATTTGCATTTGCATTCTATATTTAAGTTGCTTCCATTGTCTTTACTCTTGCTACATGGTCTGGATAGTTCACTTTGTGGACCCTCCTAACCGTGACTGCACCACTATCCGTATTTTGTGTGATAAAACTAGTGCTATCAATATTTTCAAGAATCTAGTGATGCATTCCAGAACCAAGCATATATCAAAAAAGGTTTCACTTTTTGAGAAAGAAGGTTATAGAGAAAGAAGTGAAGTTGGAATATGTTCCAACAAAGGATCAAATTATAGACATTTTCACAAAGGCTCTTGCAAACGATACCTTTGAGTATCTCCAGTAGAAGTTAGGGGCAATTGCCCTTCATTCTTCTAACTAGATGCATGATTGGTACATCTGTCTAGGGGGAGTAATTCCTACTATATCTTTTTCTTGGACTAATGATGGCTACCTCTTAAGGGGAGCAGGTAGTGGTTGTTGATGATAGGGGGAGTCTATTTGTTATAAGAAGAAGTCATGCCCTAAGGGGGAGAAGTAGTTGCCCTTTGTCCTTGATGTCAAAGGGAGAGAATGAGTAGGTATGTGTAGTAGGTGTGTGTTGCCATCAATGCCAAAGGGGGAGATTGTTATACATATGATTCCTAAGGTTTTCATTGATGCCAACACTATCATGTGGTGATGGATGATGTTGATGATGGAGATGGCTGCACATATGATGGTGATGTTCATGGATGTTTTATGGTGTTCGTGGTTGGATGTCATGCTGAATATAATGTGGTTACTAAAATTCATGGTTGGATGTCATGCCTCAGTGAATGTAGAGTTGAGTATGAAGTTATATTAAGATGAGAATTAGAAGCATCAAGAAGATATATCAATATGGGAATTAAAACCACTTCTAAGGATGTATGAACTATCACAAGAAGGTTTTGGTCTCCAAAAGTTGATGAAGTTCTTTGCTATAGGAAGTTGCCTAGGGGAATGCTCTGCATTTTCATCATGTTGATGTTGTACCTCTATGGATTGAAAGATAGCTTCATATAGTGCTAAATCTTGTATGTTCCAAGATTCATGTTGTTTGGATTACTGGAAGAGTATTTTTGCAATTGACAGTTTAAAGACAGTGTGTTCTAGATGGCTGCCTAATCTCCGAGTACATGTTTGGAGGTATGTGGCACAATGTATTTGTTGTACAGATTTAGAGGTGTACTTGAAGATGTTGTATGAGTCATGAAGACTCATTTGGAAGGATGTCATAAAGACCTTTCTTGTTTCTAGTACTACACAAGGTTTTCAATTAGTTGTCATAGTTATGTTTCAAGTTTCATGTTTTCCTGCTTAAGGCTGTCCTATTTCAAATGAGCGTGATGTACGGATGTTAATTTTTAAAGGATGATGTGGTGAAGAATGTTTAGGACTAGGCTAAGCATGTGTTGAGGTTCACAAGGTGAATTTTTTCTCCTAGAGTAGCTTGTAGTTCATGATAGGGCTTGTCCTATGCATGTTTCATGATATGTAATCTCTGACCGACCTATAAATTGTAATATTCTTGTTGTATTGGCTGACTTGCAATGTAATCAATGTAATATCATGTATATATTGTGAACCTAGTTGATCTAGGTGAGGTATGATTGCATAAATGAAAGTATGAAAGTGTGAAGAGCAGAGTATGAATATCATATGCATTGTGATGTGTGATACTTGATGGAGAAAGAGAAGAAGTATTAGAGATGGTTCTGATTCATCTTGAAGACAATTTTACGATAGGAGGGAACTGAATAGTGTGCCTAATTGATCTAATCTTCAGAAGAAGCAGATGTGCAATCATCAAAGGGGTGAGCTTCAATGTCAGTTTTTAGACAGGAGAAGGACTATCATAGTGTAATCATCTTTGAGTTTGTTCTTAGTTCAAGAAGTAGCTGTTTCCTTGGGAATAACCTGAAAAAAAGTCTATAGGGAGTAGTAGCTTCCTTGGGAGTGACCCTAAAACAAAATCTTCAAGGAGTAGTAGCTTCCTTGGGTTGTAGCCCTAAAATAAATTCAGCAGGGAGTAGCAGCTTCCTTGGGTTGTTGCCCTAAAAAAAGTTGTAATTTTGAGCTTCATCTATTGTGAGTTAATCCTCACCTTGGTTTTTCCCTTATTGGGTTTTCCACATACATCTGGTGTTATGTGTTAATGTGCATTGTGTTGATCTTTCATGTTTATGTTGATTCTTGAATGCTTAAGTGTTAATTTTCTCTAGAGGATTTGAAGTTTGTTTGGATACTAATTCACCCCCCTCTTAGTATCCTAGTTTGTCCAACAAACCCATAAATCTACAAATTCTTCTTACCAAGGTGTTGGTGTTAGGGTAGTGGGTTATACAACTCATACAAAGTTTTATAAGACTCAATGCACTAACCAAGGATATGATCAATATGATTATGGATATTAACGTAGTTATGATTGTTGAAATACATAACGTGTAATTGTGAAAGTATGAATTTTCAAATCAAGGATATGAAATATTGCAAGATTTTTATGCCAAATCAGATTTGATGAATATTTGATGCTAGTAATATGATCATGCAAGAGATCTTTTAAAACCCTAATGCAAAATTTTAGCAAAATGCAAGCTTTTTGAATGCCTAAATATGCACTTTTTTCAAAATTATGCAAGATTTTTGAATGAAAATTGATAAATATACAATAAATCAATGCAAGATCTGATTTGAACAATCAACACGTGATGCAAATGCTTGAAGTTATGTGCTCACCAAAATGTTAGGTATGAAAAAGGAGAATGATGACAACTAGAACATGTTGGTTATGATGTTAATCACAACAACATGAATAAAAGTTCACACAACAAACCTTTATATCTTGAAAAGTACGATCAATTTAGGATAAATTGATGACTCCAAGTCTCTGTTGATCAGGTCATGATCATCTGATGTTACTCAGAGGTTGATGTGATATGTTGTTTTCCATCCAAGGGGTCTTACATTGTTCTTATTGGGAATTAAGGTGTCTCAACCTTGGTAATTCCTTCTATTATTTTCATTGTATTTATTTATTTATTTCCTATGTTGTAAATTAAATTGTAAATTCATATTGTCATCTTGTGGGATGTGGCACGATGATGTGTCATCCTACATGGAAGATGACAACTTGTAATTTTGTCCTCACATGGGGAGATAGGTGTCCCACTTAGTGGTAGGAATATTTTTCCATGTGTCAACATCTTGGATGTTGTGCAAGGGAATATTGACTGAAACGGTCATGACAGATTCCTATGATGAAGTTATGACATGTAAAGTCAGAAATAGGAGATTCTATCACAGGTGAAGACATGTGTCAAAGAGCATCTTTGAAAAAGGCATCTTTGGGCACCCCAAGGTGAACTATGACATGTTGTAAGAGAATATGCTATTTATAGCCTGTGTATGACAAATTCTCTTATAGTTGTAAGTTATGACAACTATGATAGATTCTATGATGGTCATAAGAGTCGTAAGAGCATCTGTCATAGCCCATTTTGGAAATAGGCAACCTCTTTGGGATGGGGTGTGTGGAAAAGTGTCAAAAGCATCTTACAATGTTGACCAAGTGTCCATAGGTGTGGGTTTTGGGCCATGAGGCCAAGTTGGATGCCCATTCCAAGATAGAGGCAATTTTGCCTTGTATTTTCTATATAAACAGGTGCTTTGAGGAGTTGCATTATGTGATTGACAGGTACTATTATGCTGTCGAAATACCTCCAGCTACAAGTGTCTAAGACTCCTAAGAGCTTGCATTGCAAGTGTATTGTAAACAACATTTAGATTTGTTAATACATTATGCAGGTTTTGGAGTGTGGGGTTTTTCTCTCGAAAGGGTTTTCCCCACGTTAAATCTTATCTCTCTCTTCTTCTGTGTCATTCTATGTGTATGTTGTTTGCTGCAATATCTCTATTATTGGGTTGATAACACCGTAATTGTAAGGATTTAAAAGAATTTGCATTCTACTTCCCTCATTAGATTAGTGTAGGAAGTGTGTTCCGTGTACCTTGCTCCCTTTCAGTTGGTATTAGAGCTTGATCAGCTTTGGTCCTAGTTGTTGAGTAGGGGTTTTTTGGGCTGATCTTAATTTGAGTGGGAGTCCTATGCAAGGTATTCTATAATCTTGTTGCAGGAAAGAGATAGCAGGCACATTTGGAAGAATCAAGGTGGAGAAATTTAATGGCACTAATTTTCACTTGTGGAAACTCAAGATGGAAGACCTACTTATTGATCGTGACCTATGGGAAACCATATCCGGTGTAAAACTAGCTGCTATGGCACAAGCTGATTGGGATCTCAAAGATCGAAAGGCTAAGGGTCTCATAAGACTCAGTTTAGCTGATTCTATCCTGTTAAATGTCCATGAGGAGAAGACCACAAAAGACCTTTGGAAGAAGTTGGGTGATGTTTATTAGGCTAAATCCTTGGTGAACAAACTTTTCTTGAGAAAGAAGTTATATTCTCTAAAGATAGAGGATGGAGGATCTGTTGCAGTTCATCTGAATTCCTTTAACATGTTAATTGCTCAATTGACATCAGTTGGTGTGAAGATGGAGGAGGAGGATCATTATATGACCTTACTTTGTTCATTGCCAAACTCGTGGGATCATCTTGTGATGGCTATTGGAAGCACCACATCCACTTTCACAATGGATGAAGTGGTATCTTTGCTGTTATCTGAAGATATGTGGAGAAAGTCTTCTAAAGCAACCAAAGAGGCTCTTGTAGTTCGTGGAAGACCTGAGGAGAAAGGGAAAAAGAAGGAGAAGAAAGCTGAGAAGGGTAGATCCAAATCCCATGGGAGATCCAAATCTCCTGGAAAGTCCAAGGCTCTCTATTGGAACTATGGCAAAACTAGGCATTTTTGAAAGGAGTGTAAAGAGGAGAAGAAAAAGAAGAAGAAAGCTCTTGATTCAGATTCTAACAAGCCACAAGATGACGGTGATGCCTTCATTACAGGCCTAGCCACCCATGCATCTGATGATGTGTGGTTGATTGATTCTAGTGTATCATTCCACATGACCTTGTATCGAAGCTAGTTTACAAAGTATGAAGAGTTTGATGGTGGAAGAGTGTACCTATGTGACGATTCTCATCTGAAGATTGTTGGTTATGGAAGAGTCTCAATCTGATTCCTTGATGGATGAGTGAAGGGGATCACTGGGGTTATGCACATCCCAGGCCTAGCACAGAACCTACTTTCTGTATGTATGTTGAATGATGCAGGTGTGTAAGTTGTCTTTTCGAAGGATGGATGCAAGATGACTAGAGGATCTATGGTGCTTGCTAAGGGTACTCAGAGAGGTACTCTATTTTAGCTAGAGGCATGCACTTCATAGTGCAATAGTTCTTCTAACTTGAAGAAAAGAGTTGTAGCCACTTCATCCCCACCATCTAAATGAGCAGTGATGAAATCTATTGTAACTAGTTTTGATGGTAGTACACATGCTTTGGAAGTTAAGCTTCCTACTAAAAAGTCTATGTTATGGCATTTGAGATATGGCCACATTGGTGAGAAGGGTCTACATACCCTGAAAAATAAAAACCTTGTTGAGGGATTAAATGATTGTAATCTCAAGTTTGACTTTTGAGAACATTGCATTTATGGAAAGAAAAACCATGTTCAGTTTTACTCTAGTTTTCACAAGTCTTCTAGTGTATTGGATCTTATTCATTCTGATGTTTTTGGTCCTGTTAATGTTCCTTCAGTTTCAAAATCTATATATTTTGTATCTTTTATGGATGACTACAGTAGAAGGACATGGGTTTATTTTCTTAGAAGAAAATCCAAAGTCTTTAGTCAGTTCAAAGAGTTTAAAGCTTTTGTTGAGAATCAGACTAGTAAAAAGATTAAGTGTTTGAGAACTGATAACGGTGGTGAGTTTTTTTTGATAGAGTTTGAGAAGTTCTGTAAAGAGCAAGGGATTAAAAGACATAAGATAACTCCTTATACTCCATAGCAAAATGGAGTTGCAGAGAGGATGAACATGACACTGATGGAGAAGGATATGAGTATGCTTAGTGGAGCAAGCCTCGAACAAACATTTTGGGCTAAAGTTGTAGCCACTTCTTGCTATCTGGTAAACAGATCTCCTACATCAGTTCTTGTTGGTAAGACACCTATAGAGGTGTGGTCTGGTAAGAAGCCGTCAGTTAGACATCTTCATGTTTTTGGTTGCGAGGCATATGCACATGTGCCTAGGGAGAAAAGGTCTAAATTGGAGAATAAGGTTGTTAAGTGTATCTTCATTGGCTATGGTGTCAGTGTGAAAGGATACAAGCTTTGGGATCCTGTGGCTGAAAAGATGTTGTATAGAAGAAGTGTTATCTTTAGAGAGATAACACCATCTTCCATTGTTCTACAGCTAGAACAGACAGAAAAGAAAGAAGATGCAGTTCAGTTTCCTTCTACCCCTGAGAAGACTGAACAAATAGACCCTGTGAGACCTGATGATGAGGAGAGCTCTAGCAGCTTTGAAAGCTCAGAAGAAGAAGTAGAACCTCAACCTTAGCCATTGAGGAGGTCTACATGGACAAGAAAGCAATCTAATAGGTTTGGTTATTCATTGCTTAATTCTAGTTGTGCTTTTGCTTTACTTACTAATACTGATGAACCTAGAGGTATGTCAAAGGCTATGGGTATGAAAGATGCAGGTTCCTAGAAGGAGGCCATGGAAGATGAGATGGCTTCTTTGGAAAAGAATAAGACATGGGACTTGGTGCCTTTTCCTGAAGGATAGAAACCTGTTGCATGCAAATGGGTGTTCAAGAAGAAATTTGGTGTAGATGGTAGTGTTGAAAAGTACCAGGCCAGATTGGTTGTGAAGGGGTACTCACAAGTGGAGGAATTGATTATGGTGAAATTTTCTCTCCCATTGCAAAGATGACATCCATTCAATTTTTGTTATCTCTTGTAGCAGGTTATGACTAGATGGATGCGAAAACAACTTTCCTTCATGGTGGTTTGGAGGAAGAAATCTACATGTCACAGCCAGAGCATTATATAGTGAAAGGTAAAGAAAATTTGGTTTGCAAGTTGAAAAAGTCTTTGTATGGTTTGAAGCAATCTCCTAGGATGTGGTACTTGAATTTTGATGCCTTTGTGTTGTCAATTAGATTTGTGAGATCAAAATCAGATCACTGCGTGTATTATAAGTTTGATGGTGATCATATTCTCATTGTTACATTATATGTTGATGATATGTTGCTGATTGGGAAGGGTAAGAATATGATTTTTGATTTTAAGTCTCAGTTGGCAGAACAATTTGAAATGAAAGATTTAGGAGCAGTCAGGTACATTCTAGGAATGGAAATTAGAAGAGATAGAACAAACATAAAACTTTGGTTAAGTCCGAGTAAGTATGTGAAGACCATGTTGGATAGGTTTAGCATGGCAGATTGTAGACCATTATGTATTCCTATTTATTTGGGGACAAAGTTATCTATTAATGATTATCCAAAATCTCCTAGTGAGGTGGAGGACATGAGCAGAGTACCTTATGCTAGTGCTATTGGCAATTTGATGTATGCTATGGTCTACACAAGACCAAACATTGCCCAAGTAGTGGGATTCCTTAGTCAATTTTTGGCTAATCTTGGACAGGTACATTGGGATGCAGTTAACTGAGTGTTCAAATATTTGAGGGGTACTTCTGAGTATTCCATATGCTATCATGGTAATGTTATAGGACCTCCACATTCGGTTTGTATTCATGGATTTGTGGATTCTGATTGGGCAGGTGACATTGACAGCAGGAGATCCACCAGTGCATATGTGTTCACAATGTTTGGTGGTGTAATTAGTTGGATAAGTAAGTGACAACCTGTGGTTGCTTTGTCCACAACAGAAGCTATGGCAGCAACTCATGCTTTTAAGGAATCTATTTGGCTTAAGAGATTATGTTCAGATATTGATGTTGACGCAGGACAAATTATGATTTGTTGTGATAGTCAGAGTGTGACTTGCCTTGCGAAGAATCCAACTTTCCATGCTAGAATAAAGCATATTGATGTACAGTTTCACTTTGTGTGAGACATGGTAGAGGATGGGAAGGTAGATACTTTGAAGAATGTTGTAGATGCATTGATGAAGCCAGTGGGCACAGAGAAGTTTAGATGGTGTTCAGAGTCTATGGGCCTCTCAGCCCATAGCAGTTAAATCCTGTTAATTCTATTAGCTCTTACAAGGTGTTCAACAAGTGGGAGAATGTTGGGAATTAAGGTATCTCAACCTTGGTAATTCCTTGTATTATTTTCATTGTATTTATTTATTTATTGCCTATGTTGTAAATTAAATTGTAAATTCATATTATCATCTTGTGGGATGTGGCACAGTGATGTGTCATCCTACATGGAAGATGATAACTTGTAATTTTGTCCTCACATGAGGAGATAGGAATCCCACTTAGTGGTAGGAATATTTTTCCATGTGTCAGCATCTTAGATGTTATGTAAGGGAATATTGACTAAAATGGTCATGACAGATTCCTATGATGAAGTTATGAAATGTAAGAGTTGGAAATAGGAGATTCTGTGACAGGTGAATACATGTGTCAAAGCGCATCTTTGAAAAAGGTATATTTGGGTGCCCCAAGGTGGACTATGACATGTTGTAAGAGAATATGCTATTTATAGCTTGTATATGATATATTCTCTTATAACTATAAGTTATGACAACTATGATAGATTCCATGACTATCGCAAGAGCATCTGTCATAGCCCATTTTAGAAATAGGTGACCTCTTTGGGATGGGGTGTGTGGACAAGTGTCAGAAGCATCTTACAATGTTGACCAAGTGTCCATAGGCATGGGTTTTGGGCCATAAGGCCAAGTTGGATGCCCATTCCAAGATAGAGGCAATTTTGCCTTGTATTTTCTATATAAACAAGTGCTTTGAGGAGGAGTTGCATTATGTGATTGACAGGTACTATTACACTGCTAGAATAACTCCATATATGAGTGTCGAAGACTCCTAAGAGCTTGTATTGCAAGTTTATTGTAAACAACATTTAGATTTGTTAATACATTGTGCAGGTTTTGGAGTGTGGGGGTTTTCTCCCAAAAGGGTTTTCCCCATGTTAAATCTTGTCTCTCTCTTCTTCTATGTCATTCTATGTGTATGTTGTTTGCTACAATATCTCTATTATTGGGTTGATAATACTGTAATTGTAAGGATTTAAAAGAATTTGCACTCTACTTCCCTCATTAGATTAGCGTAGGAAGTGTGTTCCGCATACCTTGCTTCCTTTTAGTTTTGCTACCAAGAATTGATGTTTGAACATCTGGTCTCACACCTACTTTTTGTAAATTACTTCACAAACAAGGTTATTTCTATTGCATTCAATAGATGATGATTATATTTTCTAAGTTTGTTCAATTCTTCTGAACATCAACTGTCGCTGAGTAATTTTCACTTCTGCACTGTGAATTTATCTAAATAGTGTGCCTTCAAGCTGATATTTGCATGTTTACTATTAACATTTATATGTATTTGCATGAAATTTTCAATTATACACGTAGATTAGCTCAAATATGCTAAGAATAGTCAATTTATTTTATGATATCTACATATTTTTGTGTATTTACTTAGGATTATCTGTGTGTTTACAATTGTGATGGTGATTTGAATGAAATTAAACAAATTATGTTAAATGCTTTCTAATCTTTACTTAAATTGAATGAATCTTCAGGTTGTTCAAGAAGAAATTTGGTGTAGATGGTAGTGTTGAAAAGTACCAGGCCAGATTGGTTGTGAAGGGGTACTCACAAGTGGAGGAATTGATTATGGTGAAATTTTCTCTCCCATTGCAAAGATGACATCCATTCAATTTTTGTTATCTCTTGTAGCAGGTTATGACTAGATGGATGCGAAAACAACTTTCCTTCATGGTGGTTTGGAGGAAGAAATCTACATGTCACAGCCAGAGCATTATATAGTGAAAGGTAAAGAAAATTTGGTTTGCAAGTTGAAAAAGTCTTTGTATGGTTTGAAGCAATCTCCTAGGATGTGGTACTTGAATTTTGATGCCTTTGTGTTGTCAATTAGATTTGTGAGATCAAAATCAGATCACTGCGTGTATTATAAGTTTGATGGTGATCATATTCTCATTGTTACATTATATGTTGATGATATGTTGCTGATTGGGAAGGGTAAGAATATGATTTTTGATTTTAAGTCTCAGTTGGCAGAACAATTTGAAATGAAAGATTTAGGGGCAGTCAGGTACATTCTAGGAATGGAAATTAGAAGAGATAGAACAAACATAAAACTTTGGTTAAGTCCGAGTAAGTATGTGAAGACCATGTTGGATAGGTTTAGCATGGCAGATTGTAGACCATTATGTATTCCTATTTATTTGGGGACAAAGTTATCTATTAATGATTATCCAAAATCTCCTAGTGAGGTGGAGGACATGAGCAGAGTACCTTATGCTAGTGCTATTGGCAATTTGATGTATGCTATGGTCTACACAAGACCAAACATTGCCCAAGTAGTGGGATTCCTTAGTCAATTTTTGGCTAATCTTGGACAGGTACATTGGGATGCAGTTAACTGAGTGTTCAAATATTTGAGGGGTACTTCTGAGTATTCCATATGCTATCATGGTAATGTTATAGGACCTCCACATTCGGTTTGTATTCATGGATTTGTGGATTCTGATTGGGCAGGTGACATTGACAGCAGGAGATCCACCAGTGCATATGTGTTCACAATGTTTGGTGGTGTAATTAGTTGGATAAGTAAGTGACAACCTGTGGTTGCTTTGTCCACAACAGAAGCTATGGCAGCAACTCATGCTTTTAAGGAATCTATTTGGCTTAAGAGATTATGTTCAGATATTGATGTTGACGCAGGACAAATTATGATTTGTTGTGATAGTCAGAGTGTGACTTGCCTTGCGAAGAATCCAACTTTCCATGCTAGAATAAAGCATATTGATGTACAGTTTCACTTTGTGTGAGACATGGTAGAGGATGGGAAGGTAGATACTTTGAAGAATGTTGTAGATGCATTGATGAAGCCAGTGGGCACAGAGAAGTTTAGATGGTGTTCAGAGTCTATGGGCCTCTCAGCCCATAGCAGTTAAATCCTGTTAATTCTATTAGCTCTTACAAGGTGTTCAACAAGTGGGAGAATGTTGGGAATTAAGGTATCTCAACCTTGGTAATTCCTTGTATTATTTTCATTGTATTTATTTATTTATTGCCTATGTTGTAAATTAAATTGTAAATTCATATTATCATCTTGTGGGATGTGGCACAGTGATGTGTCATCCTACATGGAAGATGATAACTTGTAATTTTGTCCTCACATGAGGAGATAGGAATCCCACTTAGTGGTAGGAATATTTTTCCATGTGTCAGCATCTTAGATGTTATGTAAGGGAATATTGACTAAAATGGTCATGACAGATTCCTATGATGAAGTTATGAAATGTAAGAGTTGGAAATAGGAGATTCTGTGACAGGTGAATACATGTGTCAAAGCGCATCTTTGAAAAAGGTATATTTGGGTGCCCCAAGGTGGACTATGACATGTTGTAAGAGAATATGCTATTTATAGCTTGTATATGATATATTCTCTTATAACTATAAGTTATGACAACTATGATAGATTCCATGACTATCGCAAGAGCATCTGTCATAGCCCATTTTAGAAATAGGTGACCTCTTTGGGATGGGGTGTGTGGACAAGTGTCAGAAGCATCTTACAATGTTGACCAAGTGTCCATAGGCATGGGTTTTGGGCCATAAGGCCAAGTTGGATGCCCATTCCAAGATAGAGGCAATTTTGCCTTGTATTTTCTATATAAACAAGTGCTTTGAGGAGGAGTTGCATTATGTGATTGACAGGTACTATTACACTGCTAGAATAACTCCATATATGAGTGTCGAAGACTCCTAAGAGCTTGTATTGCAAGTTTATTGTAAACAACATTTAGATTTGTTAATACATTGTGCAGGTTTTGGAGTGTGGGGGTTTTCTCCCAAAAGGGTTTTCCCCATGTTAAATCTTGTCTCTCTCTTCTTCTATGTCATTCTATGTGTATGTTGTTTGCTACAATATCTCTATTATTGGGTTGATAATACTGTAATTGTAAGGATTTAAAAGAATTTGCACTCTACTTCCCTCATTAGATTAGCGTAGGAAGTGTGTTCCGCATACCTTGCTTCCTTTTAGTTTTGCTACCAAGAATTGATGTTTGAACATCTGGTCTCACACCTACTTTTTGTAAATTACTTCACAAACAAGGTTATTTCTATTGCATTCAATAGATGATGATTATATTTTCTAAGTTTGTTCAATTCTTCTGAACATCAACTGTCGCTGAGTAATTTTCACTTCTGCACTGTGAATTTATCTAAATAGTGTGCCTTCAAGCTGATATTTGCATGTTTACTATTAACATTTATATGTATTTGCATGAAATTTTCAATTATACACGTAGATTAGCTCAAATATGCTAAGAATAGTCAATTTATTTTATGATATCTACATATTTTTGTGTATTTACTTAGGATTATCTGTGTGTTTACAATTGTGATGGTGATTTGAATGAAATTAAACAAATTATGTTAAATGCTTTCTAATCTTTACTTAAATTGAATGAATCTTCAGGTATTGGTCCACATACACTCTAGATACTATCATGAAAGGAAGAAAATCAAACCATAGGTTCACCAGGGTGCTCCATAGCTAAGTATGGTTGATGCAAACTTTGATGGAAAAGAGATGAATACAACATGTACATCATGAATTGCACTTCAAGGGACACAACAAATCAAAGCACAAGCCAAGAATTCATCCACAGATTACCCAAAGTATACAATTGTGTGTAATCTAGATCTTCACTTTCATTAAGTATGCAAAAGACACGTACATCTACAATCAAGTTTGAAATTAGTCTTGAGAAGCTTTAGCAATCTAACTTCAATTAAGTTTTGAATAATGATACAATGTGCACTCCATCCCTTTTTATAGGACAAAAAGAGGAGGTAGTTACAAATGATCCAATGATCAGGATTTATCTATCTAAATCAACAGTCCATATCTCTTCTTTGACTTGGTTAATAGATATCAAACGTGGAATAGGTTGCCAGCTGGCAACCATCTGGTGGGACACGATCACTTCTTTGTCTTATTATGCATATGACCCTATCATCATGCATCCTTAATTACTCTTCTTCTCCTTCATCTTCTTCATCTTCTTCATCTTCTTCATCATCTTCATTAGTATGAGGATCATATCCTATATACATGTTGATTATCCCCCTGATGGGTTCATATGCTTGTATTATCCTTTCAATCTCTCCCCCATCCTAAACTCTGGCCTTTACCACAACATGCTTTTGGGAATGGAATTGTGTATGTAGAATAGTCCATTTACTCTTTCTGTTGTTTAACATCTCATTATATCCTTCTACCTTGGCCTTCATCCTCATAGCCTTGTTGACTACATCCTCTATCAAATGATGGAGGGGGTCATCTGTCACCTGCTTGAAATAACTTTGGAAGGCCTCGATTGCAAAATCAACGTCTTGATTTTGTATCTTTCCTTCCACATTGACTTCTGGAGCTTCCAAAATATTTATCTCCTCTTCCATAAGATGATGCAATTTAACACTGATATCCCTGAGCTTAGCATTACATCTTTTCAGGATATCACTCTCAAACCTAGTATCCTCATACCATATTCCTAATGATTGTGTTGTATTACTATCAAATACCTGATTATATATGAGTACCTTCATGTCTATGTGCATCATTTCAGCCAGGGCATCCAGATGTTTGTCTACTTTAATGGATCTACATGCAACCTCCTTTTTAACTTTATCTACTTTGCTCCTTAATGTGCTAAGCAAGTTCCAATTGGATAGGGAGGTCTTTAGCACCTTCTCTGCTTCAGAAATGAAAAGAATAAACCAATTGTCTACCACATGAGCCTTATGCTTCATGATGTCCAGCCTTGTTACCTCATCTTGAGATATGATCATTAAAGGGGTGGCTATGTCGACTAGCATGTGATTAGGGTCAATTAACCCTTTTATAAGTGTATGCAGTTCGGCAATATGCTCCTTGTGCATTTTATTCTTGTCCTTCTCCTTTTTCACACTTTTCATCAAGGAGTCAATAATATCTTTGGCCTCTTGGCCCTCCTGCTCCTCAATAGCAAAGCCTAAATTAACATTAGTTATCTGAAATTCATCAATGCTTATTTCTCCTTTCACCTTATCTATTATGGGTAGAGCTACTTGAGCTATTCTCCTACCTGTGGTAGAATCTCTCTTGATGGTGGATGTAGGTCTCACCTTTCTCTTAGGCTTAATCATATCTATTGAAAATAATGCAGCAACATCAAACTCAGGCACATCATTGTTCTAAGGTGGGTTTTTCTCTTGCTGCAACCAATATGGTATATCACCGGTGGGTCCTTGTTGGTCAGTTTGCTCAATTTGAGCATCCTGAGATTCTACATTCTGCTCTACCCTTGGTGGAGAAGTTTCTTCTCTCCATTCATCCTCACGAATTTTCTCATGAGGGATCTCCTGTTGTGTAGGAGCTTCTTGTGATGCATTTACATTTTTCTCCTGTGTATTTTGTTGCACTCGATCCTCATGAGGATTTTGAACATTTTGATTTGTTTTATCCAGATAATCACCTTGATCA
Organism: Cunninghamia lanceolata; assembly: GCA_027924645.1. Classification (NCBI taxonomy): domain Eukaryota; kingdom Viridiplantae; phylum Streptophyta; class Pinopsida; order Cupressales; family Cupressaceae; genus Cunninghamia; species Cunninghamia lanceolata. Next base: position 5,105,829 of record BSBN01000627.1, read on the forward strand.
TTCTTGGTCACATTTTTTGCTTCTTTTTGTTGATCATCACCTTGTTAAAGACTTTGTTCTCCATCTTTTGTGTGTCTATTCTTCTAAGGTCTTGGGATTTATCCATTTCCTTTTCATTTGTTCCTCTTTCAGGTGTTGGCTCATTACCTTGATTATCATTCTTATCAGGCATCCCTTCATCATCCCCCGTATGTATATTGGCTTCCACTTTCTTTTGTTTTGGAGGTGCATCTTTGCCTTTCCCTTGATCTTCATCATCTTGATAAGCTAGGTCTATTGCTACAGGACTGGTGACTTGATCAACCAAGCTTGTCAATCCAATTTGTTGAGCTACCACCTCAAGGTTATCTTCTTCTATTTCTTCCATTTCAACCTCCTCTTGATGGACTTCCTTCTGAACTAAGGGAGTGCCATGAGGGGTCATCTTTGTATTTTCTACCAATGTATCCATAGAATGAGTAGAAACATCATTGACTACATAATCATTAGATAAGTCCACTATATCATCTAGTGTAAAAGGTGCCTCCTTTCTTGCACTATGCATCCTTTCTCTTTGTTCCTCTACCTTCTCAGTCTTAAAGTGTAGTATATTAGGGATGGGAACTTCATGTTGCAAGTTCTTCAAGATACCTTCACCACCTTCTCCTCTCAACAAGATATGATTTATGTCCACAGTTCCTCTCATTATAGTCTTTTGTTTCTTTTGTGGTGGCGTTGGAACTTTCTTCTTTTTCTTCTTGATCAAGTGGTCATCATGAGGCTTCTTCCTCCTCCTTTATAATAACAGGGGTAGGCTTTGCAGTAGCTTTCTTCTAACTTGTAGGTTTGTGAGGTGACGCTATAGCTGATGTAGAAGCTACATTTTCCTTTGGTTGGGGTTGTCGAATGACCATGACCCCAGCTACTTGGTTTCCTTTCTTTTTTTTTGATTTGCTGCCTTTCTCCATTTGGATGTCTCTTTTCTTGGAGAAAATCATCATACTCCTCATCAGATAATTCCTGCCTTTCTCTTATATTTTCCATAGTGAGGGCTACCCCTTTATTCTTCAGCTGGGTGATCTCATTTTCTACCCATTCCTTGGTCAATTGCATGACCTTCTGAGTTATCTGGTCTAAGGAAGTTTCCTCTAGTTGATCCCACTCTGGACCTGATATGGTATCATTGTATACCTTTTTGTCTACATATTCTTGGGACATAATCTTATCATCATCTTCATGTAATTGGGTAGGCACTAGCATGCAATCTAAGGTGCATATCTGATTCAAGGCGAGCCTCTAGTAACCTCTCCTTCTAACTTTTGCCTCATCATCACAATCAGCCCAGAAATCCTCAATGTGCTTTTGATGGATAGGCTTCTTATGCAATGCCAGCATCCTATCATAAGGATCATATGGCCTAGCTAGTGAGAAGGGTTGCAAGTACATCAATTTCAATCTTCCAATTACATCCCTGACACTTTCCCTATCAGGGCACATATACGAGCCAATCATGACTGGAAACAAGACATTTGGTATTTTTCCCTTTTCAATATAAGCCTCCATGGTGCAGGAGCACCTACCTGACAGTTGGCCTCCATGAGGCAGTTAGTTTGTTTTGAGTCTTGTTAATGTTTCCAAGAAGGTCTTATAAGACCAATGCATGTAATAAGGTCATGTTGACCATACTTTACTATTTTTAGATAGTTTGTTAGGACAGCTGTTATGCTGTATGTCCGGTTGGATCCTCCCAGCTGCTTGGAAGCTCCCAGCTGCTGGGAATTGAGTGGTAGTACTCGCAGGAAATCCTATTTATGCATGAGGATCATTTGGTTTTAGATATAGATGTTGAGAAGCTAGGTTGGAGAGAGTGAGACAGAGGGAGAGACTGAATATTGTATTTGCATCTTTTGAAATCAATAAAGAGATCCTGTTGTGTCAATTTTCTGTTTTGGATCTCCATTGTGAAATCGATTTGTTGTTTTGGTGGTTGCATGGATTCGCTGATCCATTCCACCGGTTGATTCGTCAAATCAGTGGAATGGCTATGTACAGTAGTTTAGGGTTTAGTCTGCATTTTGTGTTTGTTTGCATGCAGGTGTGTAGGATCGTCGTCGAAAGGTGTTGAGGACCCTAGCATGGGTATGTGCTAGGTCGTGCTGGTTGTTAGAGTCTGGAAAGTTGTCCAGGAAGCAGATCGGGTCATCCCAGGAGGTTCGGCGGATCGAAATTCGCTAAGGTTGGAAAATCCATCGCAACAGCATCATCAGGATATTTCTGTGTATATCCTACAGTTACTTCGGGCGTCATCTGAGTAAGTGGAGATGAGCATGATGCAGTCGATTGCATAAAGTGAATGTGCATTGGGGTGATCATCATCAGGTGTTGTCGAGGAGGAGCGTATCGGCATAAGGTAGAAGATCGGGTTGACAATTCCTTCGCGGGCCGATAATGTTAAGTTTGGCCAACAGCAGGATATTGAAGGAACTGCATGTGACGTCATCGTCATCAGGATAATCGTCATCGGGATATCGAGGCAGCAGGATATTGAAGGAACTGCATGTGACATCATCGTCATCAGGATAATCGTCATCAGGATATCAGGGTGACGTAAGCATCGAAGGAAGGGTGCATGAGGTTGTCATCATCAGGATATATGGGAGGAACTGGATATTTTATATCCTACTAATGAACATGATGTTGAACATCATGATGATGAAAATAGAGGTTGGCGGTAAGATGAACAGTGATCGTCAGGAGGATGATCGCGCTTGCCGAATGTGATGATGCTGCCGATAGCCGGATATGATGATGCTACTGACAGGCGAAAGGTCGAAGGTTTGTCTGCAGGAGGATATCGGTTGGCAGAGAAAATATGATGATGATGATGGGTTTTAGACATACATGTTGTATGTCAAGGTTTTAGTGTGGATGCCTCTGCATCATAGTGGTATCAGAGCTCAGCAAAAGGTCTGGGCTGTTGTGTGTTGATTCTGTCACCGAAAGGGTAGAGGTAGAGTTGATTCTGTCACTGAAAGGACAGAGGTAGAGGAGTGAGAGGTTGACAAAATGCCTCCGAAAGGTAGTGGTACTGCAAGGGAATTGCAGGAGATGAAGGAAAAACATGCCAGAGAGATGAGGAAGATGAAGGAGCTTGCTGAAGCACTTCAAGCCAGGCTTGTAGCCCTGGAAAAGAACAAAAAGAGGGAAGTGGAAGACAGTGAGTCTGAAGAAGATGAAGATACTGTTGAAGAGTATGAAGAGGTAGCTGAAGATCTGGATGCTGAAGACCAGAGATTTGCAAAACTGTTAAAGGCAGTGCAGAGTGATAAACCTAAGGTAAAGGTTGATGTTTCCAAGTATAATGGAAGTTTGAATGAAGATGAGTTACTGGATTGGATTGCTGCACTTGATAATCACTTTGAATGTGAAGATGTTGCTGAGGATCAGAAGGTAAAGATTGCAAAGACCAAGTTAGGAGGTCATGCTTTGGTATGGTGGGATTATGTACAATCCGAGAGAAGGAAACAAGGGAAGTCAAAGATCACTTCATGGGATAAGATGGTAGTAAGGATCAAAGGTAAATTCTTGCCCAGGGATTATGAAATTCAGATGTTTAAGAAGCTGCAATTTTTAAGGCAGAAGGAAATGGATGTGAAGGCATATACTGAGGAGTTTTATAAGTTGAGTATGAGATCTGGTCATCATGAGAATGAGGTAGAAAAGGTGGCTAGGTACTTGGCTGGTTTGAGATTGAACATATAGGATGAGTTAGTTTTAGCTAACCCTAAGAGTGTGGAGGATTGTTATCAAATGGCAATCAGGATTGAAGAAAAGATGAATAGGGGACAAGATAAGTCCATGAGAGGAAGAGGCAGCAATATGAGGGGAAGAGGATCAGCCCCTACACAAAGGCAAACCAATGAGGGTCAAGAAGACACTGGTAAAGGATAGGGATAGTATGATTTCAGAGGTGGATGGAAAGGTAATAGAGGCAGATTTGGAAGTGGTAGAGGTTCTACTACATTTTCAGGAAAGTGTTACACTTGTGGTGAGTTTGGACATCCATTTTTCAGATGTCCAGAAAGCAAAGGTTCATCATCCAGAAATGATAGAATGAATGACAAGAGAGTACAACTTGTGCAAGAAGAGAAAGTAGAGCAAAGTGTGCAGAGTTCAAACACTTATCAAGGAGATAGAGTTCCTGACGGTTATGGGTATCCTGAGGAGGGAGAAGCATTGATGCTTAGGAGAATTAGTTTGCAGACATCAAAGGATATGATGCAAAGAAGAGCTCTTTTCAAGACCACATGCAAGAGCAAAGGTAAGGTATGTAAGGTTGTCATTGATACTGGTTCAACAGACAACATGGTATCTCAGGAAATGGTGGATAAACTGCATTTAGAAAGGATTCCACACCATCACCCTTACAAGGCATCTTGGGTGAGTGATAGTCAATCACTTTTTGTCTATGAACAGGCATATGTGGATTTTCAGATTGGAGCATATCATGATAGAGTTTTGTGTGACATTTTGCCCATGGAATGTTGTCACCTACTGTTGGGTAGACCATGGCAATTTGATAGGAGGGTACTGTATGATGGGTATGCTAATACCTACACCATCAAGAAAGATGGGAAGACTATTATGTTGATGCCATTGCAGGAAAATGCTGCAGCACAGGGGGCAGCCAAAATCATTTTAGTGGGAAAGAAGGAGTTTGTGCAAATGCCTATAGGAGCAGGCATAAAGGCAGTTGCGGACATTGCAGGGAAAGGAGTTGTTAAGGACAACAGGTTGACGAAAGTTTTAGTTTTGACTGACAGAGGTCAGCAACAGGTTTAGAAACAGGTTTGCAAACAGCAACCAGTTGAGAGGAATGACAAGGATGTTGTCATAGTTGGGACTATTGTTTGTCCTATAAAGGTTGAAAGAAAGACAGAGTTGAACATTACAGAAGTTCAAGAGGCAGTTCAGACAGAGGTTCTGGTCAGACAACCTGATAAACACAAGGTATGTGAGAGAAGGGCCTACATTGACAGGCATGAGGATTTACTTGCAACAAGGCAAGTTACAGTTCAGAAGTCTTGGAGCAGCCAAGAGACAGCAGAGGACAAAGCTGGAACAGGTCAGAACACTAACATGACAAAGTGTAAAGGTGGAGGACTTCCACAACCAAACTCATGGGACATGAGTTCTTTTCTGTTGGGGAGTATGGTGTAGGAGCACCTACCTGACAGCTGGCCTCCATGAGGCAGTTAGTTTGTTTTGAGTCTTGTTAATGTTTCCAAGAAGGTCTTATAAGACCAATGCATGTAATAAGGTCATGTTGACCATACTTTACTATTTTTAGATAGTTTGTTAGGACAGCTATTATGATGTATGTCCAGTTGGATCCTCCCAGCCGCTTGGAAGCTCCCAGCCACTGGGAATCGAGTGGTAGTACTCGCAGGAAATCCTATTTATGCATGAGGATCAGTTGGTTTTAGATATAGATGTTGAGAAGCTAGGTTGGAGAGAGTGAGACAGAGGGAGAGACTGAATATTGTATTTGCATCTTTTGAAATCAATAAAGAGATCCTGTTGTGTCAATTCTCTGTTTTGGATCTCCATTGTGAAATTGATTTGCTGTTTTGGTGGTTGCATGGATTCGCTGATCCATTCCACTGGTTGATTCGTCGAATCGGTGGAATGGCTATGTACAGTAGTTTAGGGTTTAGTCTACATTTTGTGTTTGTTTGCATGCAGGTGTGCAGGATCATCGTCGAAAGGTGTTGAGGACCCTAGCATGGGTATGTGCTAGGTCGTGCTGGTTGTTAGAGTCTGGAAAGTTGTCCAGGAAGCAGATCGGGTCATCCCAGGAGGTTCGGCGGATCAAAATTCACTAAGGTTGGAAAATCCATTGCAACGGCATCATCAGGATATTTCTGTGTATATCCTATAGTTACTTCGGGCGTCATCCGAGTAAGTGGAGATGAGCATGATGCAGTCGATTGCATAAAGTGAATGTGCATTGGGGTGATCATCATCAGGTGTTGCCGAGGAGGAGCGTATCGGCATAAGGTAGAAGATCGGGTTGACAATTCCTTCGTGGGCCGATAATGTTAAGTTTGGCCGACAGTAGGATATTGAAGGAACTGCATGTGACGTCATCGTCATCAGGATAATCATCATCAGGATATCGGGGCAGCAGGATATTGAAGGAACTGCATGTGACATCATCGTCATCAGGATAATCGTCATCAGGATATCGGGGTGACGTAAGCATCGAAGGAAGGGTGCATGAGGTTGTCGTCATCAGGATATATGGGAGGAACCGGATATTTTATATCCTACTGATGAACATGATGTTGAACATCATGATGATGAAAATAGAGGTTGGCGGTAAGATGAACAGTGATCGTCAGGAGGATGATCGTGCTTGCCGAATGTGATGATGCTGCCGATAGCCAGATATGATGATGCTGCTGACAGGCGAAAGGTCGAAGGTTTGTCTGCAGGAGGATATCGGTCGGCAGAGAAAATATGATGATGCTGACAGTGTTAAGGAAAATATGATGATGATGATGGGTTTTAGACATACATGCTGTATGTCAAGGTTTTAGTGTGGATGCCTCTGCATCACTCCACTAAGGGCAGTATTTGTTTAGCAAACTCCATCAGGATGACTTGGTCATTTGGATATCTTGGCAACATGAGAGGTTACCTAGTGAAGCCTTCCATTCTTATGTATGAAAATGTGGTGAATTGGATGAACCAAGCCCCATGTTTGTATATGGCAGCTTGTTTCTCCACACTTAATCTCTTTCCTCTATCTTCTTCCATGGTCTTGACAAGGTGCATAAAGAATGAATCATTCACTCTCTGATAATGTTGGAGATACTCTCTTCTTTTTAATTATAGGTAATGATCCTAGATGTTCACATCCCCATGATTACTTCCAACCCTACCTACTATTTGCAATCCATTGAATGTGCCTCTAAATGCACAAGCATATACTACATAAGAGGTCATATGGACCATGTTCACTTTCCCTCCTAGTCTCCTCATTCCTTCATCTAGGCTATCACTTATGATTTTAGCCCATAGGGGTTTTCTATCAGAACATTCTACCATCCTAATGATACCATACATCCAATTCTCAAAAGCTCCAGCATTTGGTTTCCCTGTCATCCTGCTGAGCATTGTCATCATGTACTAATATTCAGGAGCAACATCAAACTTGAAGAGATATATCAGTAATTTGGTAGAGGCCTTGTATGTGCTACTCTTGGGTCCCATTGATACATGATCCTTCTAGCTTCTTTCTATTTTCTATTATATTCTTTTTCCAATTTTCCCAAGTTTAATAGAATCACATTAGGTCCCTTAGGCAGATTAAAGGCTGAGGTGATGTTTGCAATTAAAAAGTCTGCATAAATTCTACCATGCTTTTCTACCTTTCTGGTCTCTGCATTATAGTTCTGGGCACATTCTACCACTAGCTTAGTGGCCTCAATTGCATATGGAAATCATATAGCATTGCACATTCTTGAACTATATATGCTCATAAATAGAGGGTTTCCACTTTCCTTCTCTAGTCTCACTGTCCATGCATCAAGATTAGTACTCCCTTGATGTGTATCATTAATTTGTCCATATTTGAATGCCACTCCCTCTAGCTGCAAGTACATAGGTTTCAAAATTTCTGTCTCAGCCAGGTTCTTTCTAACTACCATTAGATCCTGAAATAAAACATGCATAGCTTACTGTAACGTGTCATGTGCAATAGTGGTTTAGTGATCACATGCATTTCATGGTGATAATTCTATCATTGTAGTTTATTTTATGCATCATCATGTCAATTAACACTGTTAAAACCATTTTTACCTCTTCATTCACCACAAATGACAAAAGAGGGTTTTAACATTACATACCTGATAATGGCTTCCCTTTTACTGTGTGGGTGATATATGGATGAACGTGATCCTGTTGCAATTACCGTTTTGTTCCGTTCGAATGCGTATCTGTTCCATTTGCAAATTGCAATGATGCTCTGATATCTCCGAAGCTCTGTAATTCTCTGTTTAACATATGGTAAATTCAAAATGAACTCAAATCTTCACTTTTAACTGATTAACATAGCAAATTAGGGTGCACTTAGTGTCTTTTGTTCATGTTCATTGATCAACAGATGACGTTTATAGACGTTGACAAGTGGCAGGCATGCATTTGAAATTTGAAGGCCTGGCCTACCATTGGGATTGCATTTAATGTAGAGGGTGATATTCATGGAGATCAAGGATATTTGTAAACATGATGGATATCCGATAGATGGCGGTGACATCATCACGAGGATGGTAATTGTTGACCAATGACCGAAGTCAGGTCACTATACCTTTGTTAATAATCATGATAACACATTGTATCAATATGATTAGGTGGATATGTCACGTGGCATCATTTAATTAGTCACTGGAAATCTCTACATCTTGGGTCATCAAGGGTCGATATGAGGGATATAAGAAAATATTCGGATATGAACACTACGAAATATCATCCTGCTTGAGAAAGTGAGGATGACATCAACATTTTATAGGTCTTTCAAATTGTTTGAGGAAATGACATCATCGTCATATTAGTTAAGATTAGGGATGTTTTAGAATATGACCCTCTTGGATCCAGGTCATGATGACATCATCATCAGGTCATGTTCTCTTTGTATCAGGTTAGGATGACGTCATCATCATATTGAGAAATATGAAAAACATTTGGAAATATGACTCTGCAAGTGTCGGGCATACTGATGACATCATTGTCATGTCAAGTTCTTTTATATATCGGAAGAAGATGACATCATTGTCATATTTGCGAAGGGTGATATTACAAAATATGATAGACATTCAGAAATGTGACCCTCTAGGAATATGCATGCGCATCTGTCAGGTATATATTCTTTCGCACTTAACTTTGACATTTGCATATTGAAGTATATACGGATATTAGGTGATCTTCATATGTCAGGGTCATCTAGTGAATATGATTAATATTAATGAATGTGACCCTATGGGGAATATCAAGTTTGACCAAAGTTTGACTGGGCATAACTTTTTATCCTTAAGGAATATCATGGTGATCTAAAAGGTAAATCTGCTTAGAATTTTGCACTCTTCCAAATTATGAGGTTTATGAAGGCAACTTTTGACTTTGAGACTTGACCTTCTCTTATGGGTCACATGCATGTGCAGGGGTGATATACTTAACTAACTTTTGCCAAACCATCCAAAGTAAGAAAGCAAGGAACAAGCATAAGCAAAAAGTTGGCTCCCTATTTTGCTAAGGCAAAATGGGGCATGTTGTGCAACCACACAACTTGCCACCAAAGAAAACAACCAAATTCAAATTATTCAAGTGATGAGGACACATTGAAACACAATATTCTAACTCTCCCTAAGCATAACCATCATGATCTTTCTGAATGATGTCAAGTTCACAAGCATATCGGTGTTGATAAGGGATCAAATGTGTGCATGTGATTAATAATCCTCATCTTAAAAGTAATTTGAAGACACTAGTAACTGGTGTTAAGCTACATAGTTTGGGTTCATCCCTCATAGCCAACTAGGATAGAGCCTTGTTGCCAGTAGGCGTCCATAGCCCTAACAAGGTTATCTTTGCAATTCCCATAAATAGAGCCCTACTACCGGCAGGCATCTATAGCCCTAGTAGAGTTACTTATGTGGTCTAAATTTCATTCTCTTGAATTCGCAATATATTTCCCTCTTTTTTTGTATATTCATAAGATATCATCATGTAAGCTCATCATGCAAGGTGTGGTCACTTGCTGTTTTAGGTTGGGAATTGCAATGGTAGCAAGGGTGACCCTTTGGATTTTTCACTTAACACTTATACTAAGGTATTCAACAAACCCAAGGCTATTAGGTGAATCATTGTGAAAATCTCCTTGATCAAGATAAGGGATATCAGTGATGAACATGACATCATAGACATGATCAAAGGTACCTCTTAGTGTGGTGTCACAACTTATGTAATAATTTGTATTTATCATTTGAATTCTAACAATTTTGCTGATTTCTTGGGGTGATAAGTCACATCATCTTACATAACCAAAAAAATGACTCAACAACAATAAGCAAACAAGCAAACACACAAAGCAAAGCTATACATGCAACTATACAATATGTAGATTATGGTACAACATCTTGACATGACCTTGTCTAAGCTTGAAAGTATGTTTGAGGAACTTTCCATTAACTGGCAATGAAACATCCTCACATGTTAGGGTCTTGAGTCTATAAGTACAATCTCCTAGGATCTCTGAAATCTAAAAGGACTGATTCAAAGTTTATCAAACTTTTCGTGATCACCTTTCTTTCCATGTGCCTTGTCCCATGATAGGACCAAATCTAAAATCCTAAAGGCTTTTATTATTGCTCTCTTATCAAACCAACATTTGGCATTATCCTGATGTTTAGCGAATTGATCAATTTATCTCTCTTTTTTCTTCTAGGTGCATAAGTTGAAGCAACCTAACTTCTTGTTTACTGTCTATACCCAAATATTCTTGTGCAAACTGCAATGTGGGGATTTTTAGATTCACATGGAGGATAGGATTTACCCCATATACTAGTTGGTAAGGAGAGTTTCCTAATGCAACCTTCACTTTGGTTTGGTCTACCCACAAAGTGTACTTAAGTAGATATTCCATTCCCTACGATTATTTTCTATTAGTTTCTTTATGATATTCAATAATTTTTTGTTTGTTGACTCTGCTAAGCCATTTCCTTGGGGGTAATAATTTGAAGAAATTTTCAAAATGATTCCATAATCAAAAGCCCAACTAGATAATCTTAATGATGTAAAAACTGGTCCATTATCACATACTAAGGCATAGGGAAGTCCATAACTGGTTATTATGTTGTTCACTAGGAATTTGATTACATCTTCTATAGTGCATGTCTTGCTACTGACTACTTCAGTCCACCTGGTGCAATAATCAGTGATTGTCAAAACATACCTATGGCCTGAAGATGATGGAGGGTTGATAGGACCTATGAAACCCATTTCCCATTAAGAAAATGGATGCATCTCCATCACTGGCTACAAGGGTTGGGAAACATATTTCTCTCTGTTGGTAGCGACCTGACAAGTATGACAACATTTGATGTGCTCAACAATTTCTTTGAAAATGGTTGGCCAATAATATCTTGCTCTTAGGATAGCATGTGCAGTGGCTAAGTGGGAACCATGTGTTGTTCCAAACTTGTCATGTAACTCAGTTAAAATGTTGTCATCTTTTGTTCTTTCCAGACATCTAAGGTATATCCCCTCATAGTTTCTTTTGAAGAGGATTCCTCCTTTGATCATGTACTTCTGTGATCTTATCTTTAAATCTCTCCTTTGAGAAGCTTGCATCTTTAAGGGGCATGTCCCAGTGATCAAGATATGTCTGATATCTGAATACCATTCTTTGTTCTCTTTGGTGTTCACTACATAGTGTTGACTCACAATGTTAGGATCAGTCTCAGAAATCATCTGGCTCAAGGCTTGCCCTCTTACTAGTTTCATGGGTGTTATGTCCATATTATATTCTTGATGAACCATTATCCACTTGGCTCTTTTCTCTTCAAGCTCACTCTACATTAGGAGCATTTTCACTATTGCATCTGGTACTACAACAATTATTTTACTTCTTAGGATGTAATATATGAATTTCTTTATTTCTATGACTAAAGAAAGATCTTGTCTTTCAACATCCATATATCTATGTTCAACATATTTTAATGGGTAACTCATGAAAGATATGAGTTTTTCTTCTTTAGCTTCATTCCTTTGTGTTAGGACTACTGCACATGTGTGTTCTAAAGAAAATGAGTAAATGTAAAATTCTCTTATGTAATCTGGGCTGATTAGGACAGGTGCATCTGATATGGCTTTCTTAATGTCCTCAAAGGCAGCCTTCACTTTAGGTGTCCATTGGATCTTGGCATCTTTCTTAAGCATTGCATTCAATGGCCTAACAATCTCTGCAAACCTAGTGATGAACTTCCTAACAAAGTTTATCTTACCAAAATAAGATTTAAGCTATTTCTTACATCCAGGAAGTTGCAGCTTCATGATTGAGTCTACTCTAGCAGGGTCAATGGTAATCCCATTTTCTGATATCAGGTGACCTAGTGATTTACCTATGGTTACTCCAAATATGCACTTCTTTGGATTGAGTGAGATACCATAATTCTCACATTTATTGAGCACCTTTCTAAGGTCTTCTATGTGATCACCCCTCTTCTTTGAAAAGATGGTCAATTCATCCATGTATATGACTATGCATTTGCCAACTAGGCCTCTAAATTCTATGTATATTGCATGTTGGAATGTGGCTCTAGCATTAATCAAGCCAAAAGGCATGCATCTATAAGCAAATATTCCCCACTTTATGGTGAATGCTATTTTTAATCTATCAAATTTATCCATCACCTGGTTATATCCTGAGAAACCATCCAGGAAGGACATCATTTGAGCTCCATTTACTATTTGCAAGACTTCATCCAGCAAGGGTAAAGGATATTTATCCTTCTCAGAAGCTCTATTCAAATTTTTGAAGTCTACACATAGGCGGATATCTCCATTTTTCTTCCTTATAGGGACCAAATTGGCTACCCATGTTGAGTGTCTCACAGGAAATATGATCCTAGCATTCAACAATTTCTTAACTTCTTCAAAGATGATAGGCTCCAACAAGGCATTAACAAGCCTTTGCTTTTGTCTGAAAGGCTTAGCATCTGATTTCAATGGAATAGTGTGAGTGATGATTGATGTATCATATGACTTTAACTCATCATAGGTCCAGGCAATAACATGGATGTAATCCTTCAAAGCTTGATTTATCCCTACCTTTTCTTCTTTAGTACAAACTTTACCAATTAGGGCATTCCTTACATCTTCTCCCTATCCTATGTTGACTGGTAAGTATTCCCCTCCATCAATCTTGGGAAGGTCTTTTTGTTTCAGCATGTTATGTAGATCAAAAGCCTTTTCTAGTTCTATCATACCATTGGGTATCTTATTGCTTGGTAAATCCATGATTTCTTCCTCTTCCCAGATATGATCTTCTAAATTTCTCTCATCTAGGATTTGTGCATCAAATACATCCCTGTTTGCTATGAAATCCAAAATATGTTGATCATCATCAAACACTTGAAGATTAGTGACATTGTTTGGTATGAAGGGCACTGATATCAATTCAACTGAAAAATCTCTTTAATCCAAAAATGGACAAAGGCTCCAAAGTGCTAGCATCTTGTGCCAAAGCATATGCTCTGTAGTTTTGTTCTCTAGGGACATGAGTGATGTTAAATGCATCAAATTCTTCTATCAAGTCCCAAACTCTATGTCTGTAGTTGGAAAACTTCTTGTAATGGCAAGCATAGATACCCCTCACTTGTCTTACTACCAATTCTAAGTCTCCATAGACATGCAAAATCTTTACTATTTTTTTGAGAGCAAACAACAACCCATGGATTAAAGATTCATATTCTGTCACGTTATTGGTACATGGGAATTGCATTCTATATGCTGCCAAATATGACTTTTCTATTGGGTCAATAAGATCTATACCTACCCCAGCTCCTTGCTTGGACTTGGATCCATCACACCTAAGGATCTATGGTTTATCTTTTGTTAATGGCTTATCAGGGCCTTCTCTTTTCTTTTTAGCTCTGGCTGTTGCACCACCTGATATCCATTTTAACTTTTGTGACTAATTTTTTGTCATTCTTAGTGGCTGATATGAACCTGATACCATTCCCTTTTTAACATCTATGGTATCATTACTATTAGTACCTGATTGCACTTCAATCTCTTTCTTCTTATCTATTGGTATATCCCTATTATCAGATAACGGATCCTTTGAATAAAGTTGTTCTTTCTTATCCAGTATATGCAAGCATAATGAGCATATAGTCTTTGAATGTGGTGCTACATGTAATCTGCACCAACCTTCAATTAAAGCATGGTGTGGATGGATCTCCTATGATTTAAGCCTTTTAACTTGCTTGGATAAAAACTCTTCAAACTTTGTAAAGTTACTTCTCGTGTCTTCATCTGACAACTCATAATCTGACTCAATCAGATAGTTGGTTCTAGGGGTGATATCATTTTCATGCTTGTAGGTATCTTCACCACACATCAGGATCTCTTTTGAGTTCTACGTGTAACTTTCATCCTGATGTGTCATTTCTCCTATATCTGCAGATGACAGACAAGATTCAGAATCATCATGACTTTGTATACTACTTACCTTAGTTGAAGATGATCCACTCTCATTGTAAGCTCATTCTAGTTCCATCATATCTAGGCAAGCCTGACAAGTTTTCTCTAAATGTACCTCATCATGTAACCTGCACTAGCCTTCAATTAAAATATCCTAATCAAACATGCTTAGTGCTTGACAATGTTGCATTTCCCTAGACAAATACGCCTCAAAGTTTTTGAAATGATCTACTTCATCATCATCTCCTGAACTACAATCAGATTCTATGATTACTCTATTATTCTGATGAGTATTTTCATGAATATGTGTGTGATACATGAGAATTTCCTCTATCCTGACCATTTGAGGTCTAATGGTATAAACCCCTGGTTCAACATCTACATACAGTATCTCATTGATCTTGTTGTACTCAGTGATCATGTTCTTCATCCTAGGTTCAGCTTCTATCCTAATCTAATTAGGAATCCCCTTCCAAGGTAACCACATGTGGCTAAAATTAGTAGACATATAACCATTAAGTGTTTTTGACCAATCCCTATTAAAAAAATTCCATAAGTATCAAGGATATCTACCACCTGGATGTCAATATAATATTCAATCCTTGGATCTGATGCTAACTACATGTGTATATGTGTTAATTCTCCCACTACACTTTCTTTAGTTTTGTCTACCTGTGTCACATTTTTGAGGGACTTGGCTGGATGTAACCCTAAGGCATTGCAAATAGATAAGGGCATTACATTCGTTGAGGCACCTGAGTCTACTAGGTAGTTGTGTAAGTTCTTACCAAACATCCTCAATGTGAGTAAGAATAGAGGTGACTCAGTCTTATCTCTATAGAGAGTCATATATGAGGTTTCAATAGCTTGAACAATGGCTGGGACTTTGTGTTTTACATTGTTTTCTCTAATTGCATGATCTTTGTTAAAAATCTAAATTGGATTATGCACATGATTATCATCCTTCGGTGTGGACTCATCTAGGGATCTCATGAAAGGTTTCTTGATGGTTGGAGTTTTCAGCAATTCTAGCAATGATAAGCTGATCTTAACTCTCTTCATCTCCTCTGCTAAATATGTGACTAACTTGTCTGATTCTGGAGATTGATTACTAGTTTTCAACACTATGTTTTGAGGTGTGAAATACTGAGTACATACCTTGGGAGGACCAGGATTATTGCTTGCTTTTGGATCTAGAGGAGTGTTGAATTTATTAGGAGGCAAGGATGTGGTCAAAGGACTGGGTGGTCTATTGGAATTGCTCCTGAGGTTATAATTATGCCTACCCTAATATTGCTATTGATAAGCATGCACTTCATGTTCTACCAATGGTTCATTTTCATCCTCAAAAAGAAACACATAATTTGTCTCAAATGCCATGATAGATTCTTCACATGATAATGTGTAATTTTCATGAGTTGATACTATTTGGTGATGAGGTTGATTTACAAAACTCTCAAGTACAAGGGCAGAGTCATATCCACAAGGAACAATCTCATTTCCTTCAATGAAAGGAGGGTCACTTGTGGTGTTAGACACTTTAACCTGAAAAATAGTGGCTACTATTTTGAACTGAGGACAGTCTAGCTCAGCATGTACATTGGTATTGTGTATTCTACACTAGGTTGTAAGTGTTGCCTCTACTAAATTAACTCTAGTAGTTTGTTTTGGTTTATTAGGGGGCTGATTGTCTAAAGGTGATGGCAAAGAACCATTGTTTGGCCTAGTATTCCATACCCTAGGTTGCCTAGGTGCAGCATTGTTATTGCCATTATTGTTGTTAAAATTCCTATCATTGTTGTATCCCTTGTTAGGATATCCAGATCTGTCATTGTTATATCCTCTATTCTAGTTTGACTGAGAATAAAAGTTTTGACTCCTTAGGTGTGTAATCTCAGTTGTCAATTTTCTCAACTATGCAGATATCTCTTTGATGTCTTCTTTCTCCTCCTAAACTTTGGCTACTACATTTTCTTGTTGAGATTTAAAGAAAGAAGAACCATTGCTACTGTTCTGTCCTACATCTTGAGATGTTTGGACATGTCCTGGATACTGTATTATCTATCCATTCCCATTTGGAAGAGGCATGATACTAAGGGGAGGTACTTGTAATGGACCAAGCATTGTAACAGGAGCATCATAAATCCATTGGTCTGGGGTTGAGAATTATATTGCGGATATGCAGGATATGCTAAGTTAGGTGTTGTAGCATGAATTAATTATTGATTTACTTTTATTGCTTTTCAAAAGTTCCTGTCAAAGTTGTGACACCAGGATGTGCTCTCCTTATGAACATGGAGGTCAAGGGATCTAAGGCTGAGTAGTATATCAATTTGGCTGGTTCATCCCCTACATTGTATGGAGCTACCAACTTAGAATACATCTTCTAAAATCTAGCATTGAAGTTGGAGATAGGTTCTCCTACTCTTTTGATTGTAGCAAAGAGGTGGTAAGTCATTGCAGGATCTATAGGTATCTTGAACTTGTTTAGGTGGAAATTTGGATTTGTTTAGTTTAGTGTTTAAATCCTCCTTTCACCTTTTACATTCAAGGACCTTAGGATTGAGTGGCAGAGCACTATCAAGTCCTTGGTCACTTACAAATGTAGGGAAGCTTGGATTAGGGTGTTTGATTATCAATTTTCCTTCTCTTATGCTCAATTATCCATTGAAACCCTAAATAGATGCTCAATTTTCCTTCTCTTATGCAAATACAATAATAAATAGATGAATAATGGGAAATGCCTCTACAAAAAGCTGTAAAATTACAAATGATTGTGCACCTATTTTCAGGGTTTTGAGGTAGAAAAGTCAGGGACAAAAGAGTGGGCACCCAAGTCCAGTGCCCTACTTCTTGTTAGGAGCTGCAAACAAGATCTGCAACCTGTTCCTTCTGCACTGAAGGTTTTTTTGTCATGAAAATTTGAGGACTAATGAGCAGGCTCCCAAGTCCAGGGTGCCCTTTTTCTTGTTGTTCTGCAATTCTGACCCTACAACTTCACTTTGTCTGCATCATCAACCTGTAACCTGCAATCATAAAACTTTAAGAGGGGGTTGTGGTGTTTAGGAGCTTGCCTTAGTCAATCCCTGAAAGGACACTTAAGTCTTCCAAACACCCTTGTCAGATAGAGAGTGCATGCCCTTGTGAGGCAGAGGCAAAAACCAAATGAATAATGATCACAAACACAATAAATGTCACCTTGTTGTGAAGATCTAATGGGAGGAAGACGCTCTTCATTCCATGAGGAAATGAATGCTCAAATCTACAAACACAAACACATAGACCACACAAATCTACTCTTGCAACACAATGAAATCCTTGAATCACCTTTAGGATGCCAAAATCACATGGACATAATCTAGTTTACAAATGAATGTCTAAACATGCTTTTATATGCAACTACAAACACTCTAGCCAAAAATTTCATAATTTAAACTTACCGTGTCGACATAGGACCCAAATAATAGTCACAAGCCAACACCCAAAAATTGGGACTACCCCAAAATAGGGTAGGACTAGGGTGCGGGTGCCCAAGTCCTCCCCCCTATTTTGGGAAGGTGTTATCTTAAGTAGTCCCCCTAGGTCCTATTTGTCAAGAAAACTTAGGGATTTTCTCATCGGGATGTTGAAATATGATGTAAAATGTCCTAAATGTACACAAAAGACCTGGGAGCTAAACCTAAAGAGGGAAAAGCCCCCAAGGGGACATTTTTCGATGTTACATTTAGCCCCCACTTTAATGTATGTATAAATGCAAGGCCAATACATGCATTAAAGTATGGTTGCAAACACAACAAACATGTCAAGTACGAAGAAGACATGGCAATCACATAGAAAATAGTAATAGGCATAGAAAACATGGAGAAGATAGTTACAGTCATGTAAAACACGGAGAAGACATCAAATGCATAGAAGATAGGTATGATTTCTTTTCTCTTCTTTTTCTTATATATATGAAATGCAGATGCAAGTACTGGAAAGTAAACAAACCTCCCATAATGCAGGAAGCACTCATTGTGCTAGTCTTTAGACTGTATATATGGGGCAACACACATGCAAGACATGTAAAACCTTCCAAAATGTAGGAAGCACTCATCGAGCTAGTCTTTAGACTACATATGGGGCAATAGAAATACTAAACAAAGCAAGCACAACAAAAACACACACTTGAAGATACTGAGAAAACACAGTAGACAAGCGATGGAGTGTTCCTATTTCTAGTTCCAACACCATCTCAGGCACATTACAGGCACACACCAACAATTTCCAAAGACACGCTTAAGGGTTGAGTTAGTCATAGAACCACTCCCCGCCTTCGCAGAGGACTTTTGAAAATGACAGGATGATGCAATCTACTCCGAGAAATACACCATCCCTGCCTCTGTAGAGGGCTTAAGAAAAATGATATACTCGATATCCCACCTCTGTAGAGGGCTTACATGATTGATTGATTGATTGCAACAAACTCAGGATGCATGAATCACTCACTGAGTTGGTCTTTAAACTGCACCTGAGGACAAGCACATAGCTAACATCTACAACATACAACTTACCTTATCTATGCCCCCACCTTAAGGTGGTTGATATCAGGTATCGATATCAAGCACATTAAGGTGGGAAGAAAATACACAAGGGAACACAGACTTTCACAAAGCCCATGCCCCTAGAGGTGACATGTACTTTATGATCGCCAAATGTTCCCACAAACACATCCCTACAAGAAACATGTTAGTGTCTACAAAAATCATTATAAAAAACAACAATGCATATGATTAACCACACAAAGAGCCAAGCTTATACTATGAATTCGGAGTTTGAGGATAATCGTGGGGCTACATCATGAAGCTCTTTGAATTGAGTACCACCAAGGCTAGATTCAAAGACAAACAAAGGTGCACAAAGCAACAGTATTGTTAAGGTTTGTAAATGAGATAGAAACATCATCATAGTCACTACATGGAAAGCATAAGTGCTTCCACTAGCCAAGCATCGGATAAAATATAAAACCCCATCGTCATATTAGGAATTAAGTCCATTTTTTTATTGCTCTCGAAAGGACACTAGGTCTGCATTAGTATAAGTGTTTTTCATTATCTACCCGCTAGATAGAAACACTAGAGGAAGGGAAATAATAAATCAGAGAGGAGAAACAAGTGTCTTAGGGACAATCATGTAGGAGGGTGCCCCCAAGTCACCAACCGCAACGCTATGTCCATAAGACACAAAACACAACGATGAAATCAAAGAGAGGAAAATTAGAAGAATGATGATACAAATAGAAGAAGGTCACAACAGAGGTAGTCTCCTGGTATCCTGGACCTTACAAGAGAATCAGGGTCATACCAGGAGGCCTAAACAATACAACACATCATGAGGGAAGCACATCATGAGAGAGATAAAGGGTTAGAGATACTTACCTGTATGGTCTTCATATTAGATTTTGGAACTTGCAAACCTCTTGGAGAGGTACTCGATCATGTTGAGTGCAAATTTTGAGTGGTTCTTATTAGAGTTTTGTTTATTATCACATGATACTTGCTTTGTATCTCCTTGTTTAAATATAACTTTTTGTTGCTTATGAGGAGGGGAACCACTATTTTCTCTAACTACTAACAGTCGTCTAACTCTTCCAATTTTTATCAAGTTTTCATTGTTAAATCTTCTAGCATGGTAATGGGAATCATCCTATACCATCTTACTCATCTGTATTGGTTGTTGTTCTTGCTTTTCTAATGCATTTTGATTATCTCTCGATCCATATATAAGGATAACAGAGGAGGAACCTCAGCATAAATTCTATTCTTTCATGGATGAGGTAGATTGTCCACTTGTTTCTTATCCACTTCAATCATTCCCATGATGTTATCATAGTCCAAGTAATCATCCTCGTCTATTTCCACCAAACCTTGTTCCAACATTTTGGTTTCAGTATGCTTAGGGAAAGGATTAGTGAAGATTTGTAAGTTCTGATTTGGTGGAGCAACTAACTTGTTTCCATTATCATTCACATCGATACTTGGATGACATTTGAATTAATAAGGTCTTGTATCTCATGTTTAAGACACATACATCATTCAGTGTCATGTCCTTGCATTCAATGATAATGACAAAAGGCATTAGCATCGATGTAAGGTCCTTGTTTACTAGGATCAGCAGGCTTGATCGGGGGAAGCTTCAGAATGTTATTACTCACAGCTTGGTTCATGATGGAATGATAAGACTCAGATATCAGAGTGAACTTTCTTGGTTGATATGATGCTTTCTTCAGATTGGTGATAGCTGAAACATTCAAAAAGTTGTTCATATTAAATCCATTAACCTTGATGAAGCTCCTATTATTATTATTCCTCTTAAAGTTGTTTTTTGATGATCCACCCGCAGATTGACCAACTTGAGCCGATGAGTTTTGGTTTTCATACTGACTAGGTGAAAGTTGATAATCACGAAGGGCGGTGCATAATTGTTGAAAGGAGTTATACTTCATCAAGAGGATCTTATCATGAATATTAGGTTGTAGATTTGTAATAAATATCTTCTGAACATCATCATCTTTCATCTAATATTGAATCTATGCATAAATCCCTTGATACCGACTAACGAATTTAGTCAACTTCTCTTTTGGACCTTGTTTGCATCGAACCAAGTCAATAAGAGTGACTTGGGGTCCTATATTTGCTTGAAAATGTTGTAAAAATTGATCAATCAACTGTGAAAAGGAGTGTATTGAATTCGGAGGCAAAGAGAAAAACCATTCTAATGCAGTATCTTTGAGAGATCGCAAGAAAATTTTTGCCAACAAATCCTCTTCAAAATAGAAATCGCTACACATAGCTGTAAATGCTTCCACATGAATATTAGGATCACATTTTCTACCATATTTTTCAAAGTGGGGAGTCTCAAACCTCTCAAGCATAGGGCTTCTCAAGATTGCATAGGATAAGGGATTATGGGCATGATATGTTGGTAGACTAGGCTGCGAAGAATTTGTCATATTTGTTACTTTTTGTTGTAAAGCATTCATGCCCTGTAAAAGTTGGTTTAGGATGGCATCATTTGGAGATGCAGTTTGTTGTGAGGAATTGGAACTGAAGTGAGGAGGTGATTGAAATTGAGATGTGATAGGTGGAGGCTAGGAATAAGTCAATGGTAGTTGGACATACTGGTAGGTGGAAGATGGTTGGGAATAACTATGTGTGATGGGAGGTTGAGAACAATTATTCATAGGAACAGTCACATTATGGACCAAGTTTTGATAATCAAAGCCCATAGCTTTGTAATTGGTGCCATTAGATACTCCAATACCAGTGGTAGCATTACTACAAGCATTTACATTAGTTGTTAAGATCATTGATGTGAAAGTAGATATTCCTGTACTCGGTATAGGTGCCAAAACTTGAGTATGCAATGGTGATGACATGTTAATAACTTTTGCACATTTGCTCACCGGAATTACATTAGTTTGCACAATATGTGTTAAATCATGAATAACATTAATTCCATCTTGTCCTTTTATCAATTCTCTTACATGGTGAATCACAGGTAGGGCCTCTTCAGCTATCCTCTCAATTTGCACATATTCTTGAAATTCAACAAGGTCTTTATCAAGTTTATTGATTTGTTTTCTTAGGTACATTCCCTACTATCTTAGTAATATCCTCAACATCATGAAATATTTGATCTTCCATAGTGGTTGAAGGATGTATAATATCTTACACAATTTTAGTTTCTCCCTTTGTAAAGAAGATGTGCAAAGGATTATCAGAGGTAGGGATGTCATTTTCGTCAAGAGCACTAGATCCCATTAACCTTTTACTTCTTCTTAAAGGGATATTATTTTTTAGGACAGTAGGTCATAAATCTTATACAAAATCACACAATACACAATGCACAAACTGAGAGAACAAACCCTAAGAGAAGGATATGATTGAAGGCAAAAAATGCTTGGTTTTTTGTACTTTTTCAATGCAAATGAATGAAACAAAGGGTGTTGTAAGGATTTTTGATCAGGGGTGGAAAATTATATGTCTGATATCAGTCCTAAATAGAAATAAGATCCTTAACAACACACTCTTGATGCAAATCTAAGATGATGATAAGTCAAAATATGCAACTTTTCACCAAATCTCGATACAAAGGAGCATGACAAAGGGTGTTGTGAGGAAAATGATGATGGAAATCAAATTATATCAGTAATAATAGCCACTTAATGTCAAAATATCTGTCACAACATGCTTTTAGTGCCACTTAAGGTCAAACCCTGAGTGAAAATATAGCAAAAATAAGCTATTTTTCACGGTTTTTCAACTCCAAGACCTAGAAAAAGGGGTGTTGTAATGAATTTTAGGAGGTGCATCAATAAAATAAATTATATCAGTCACCTAAATACATAAAATTTGTCACAACACAATTGGAGTGCAAACTAGGTCAAACCTTAGTGCAAAAATAGCAAAAATGTGTAGTTTTTCACCAAATTTTCAATACAAGAGCCCAATAAATAGGTGTTGTGATTTTTTTTAGGAGGAGAAGAAAATAATTACCCTAATAAAAACCAATTAATACAAAAATACCCTTCACAACAGTCCTATGGTGCAAATTTAGAGAGTCAATAAGGCCAAATTTAGTGAAAATCGATGTTTTTCAAGCCCTAGGTTTGAGATCTTGGCACAAAATGCTATATGAATGTTTTGAAGTCTGATTTATGATGAAACTTAAGTGTAATCAGATATGAAAATTAATTCCAAGCTCTAAGATGCAAAATTCAAGTACGAATTTAATGAAAATGCATGAAAATTGCTAGATTTTTGTTGAAATTTTCTATGCAAAAATGCAAATATGTGAAGTCTAAATGCAAATTTACACTAAAATGCAAGACTAAATCCAAATGCAAGTTTTAATGAGTCTCTAAAATTAGTAGAAAAATCTGAAAGAAGATTTTTCCTACTAACCCTAGATTTTGGAATTACTAGGTTATTTGAAAATTGTCAAAATTCCCACAAAACCCTAGCAATTCTATGATGAAAATGCAATGCAAATAATTGTATTTTTATATTTTTCTGTAGTTTATATCAGATCTGATGCAAAAATCATAAATTAGGAAAAATTAGAATGAATTGATGCAAATTAGTAACCCTAAAATGCAAATTTTTTTAATTTTTTTAAAATTTTCAATTTTTTTGAATTTTTCTCAATGCAATAAGATGAATGACTATATGAATGAATGAAATCAACCCAAATCTAAAGACAAAAAATTAGAAAGTTGCAATTAAGTCCAAAAATATGGGTTCACCAAAATGTTTAGGTGGAAATTTGGATTTTTTTAGTTTAGTGTTTAAATCCTCCTTTCACCTTTTACATTTAAGGACCTTAGGATCAAGTGACAGAGTACTATCAGGTCTTTGGTCACTTAAAAAAGTAAGGAAGCTTGGATTAGGGTGTTTGATTATCAATTTTTCTTCTCTTATGCTCAATTATCCATCGAAACCCTAATTATGCAAATACAACAATAAACAAATGAATAACGGGAAATGCCTCTACAAAAAGCTATAAAATTACAAATGACTTGTTGTGTGGTTACACAACACACCCCATTTTGACTTGACAAAACAGGGACCCAACTCTTTTTTTCTGCTTTGGCTTGTTGTTTTTTTGCTTTGGGTGGTCTTGTAAAATTAAGTCATTTAGCCCTGCAGGGGGTAGATAGGTCACTATGATGAGGTCATTTGGCAAAGTCATGGTTGGAATGTATATGAAATTACAAGTAGGTTTTCCTTTTGGATCACCCTGAAATTCTCTAAGGGAAGAAAGTTATGTTAAGTCAAAGTTTCGGTCAAACCTGATATTCTGAGGAGGGGGGTCATATTTCAAACATCAGTCATATTATATAAGATCAGACCGATATAAGTTTATCATCTGATAATCTCTTGGTCCATGAAGTCCAGACGTCAATTTTGCATAGTAGCCAATATCTACCCATCAAATGACTTTATGTATTTTGAGGGGGTCATATTGTTAATATCCGTCATCTTACAAATATCACCCCCTTCACAAAATATCACCCTATACCAATATGATGATGACATCATCTAAACCCAACGAACAAAGGAAATCACCATGATGATGATGTCATCATTCCATTTTACCTCATGGAGGTATATATCCGATACCCACCATATTCAGTAATATGACGGTGACGTCATTACAACATAATGCTTAAACAAGGTCGTCAACATGGTGACATCACCCTGATCTTTTCCAAGGGGGGTCATTTTTGTTGCGGGGGTCATTTTTTGAACATCCCCTGATCTTAAATTCATGACTTGATTTACATGTGGTCAATGTTGACCACATCACTCGATTCCATTGCAGTAGTTTTGCCGCTCAAAAGCAGAGGGTCATTTTATCTAGAGGGGGTCATATTTTGAATATCACCTGATCTTTTAAAGATCACCCCCCATTTCCTGACATTAAATGTGGTAGATAGGTTCCCGCTGACTGTGAATACAATTTAAACACTTGGCATCATCCATGGATTCTCTGTAGAAGATCGATGGATTAAGCCATCCTGACTCAGTTTTACCCTAATTCACCCTACGGATGTGCTTAAATGTATCTTTCCAAGGTTATTTTCATTTACCTTATGAAAAAAAGAGAAATTATAGAGCAGAGAAGTCAAACCCTCATATGAGCTACATGTGAATGGACTAGAGCTTGTAGTGTAACAGAACGGGTGATCATCAACATTTGCAACCCTATTCCGTAATCACCCATCTAACTTAGGAGGAAAGAATTATCAGGTAAGTAATTGAAAACCCTCCTATTATCATTTTCTGCACATTCAAGTAGTATGTTTCTCTCTTGTGGTTTGAATCTGTAAGTATGCACATCATGATGTAGTAAAGATGATAAATAGAGTATGCATGATGCTGTAGAGATATATAATATTGTATGAATGCATATGGATATCGTAAAGTAAGACAAGCCATGTTTATTACAGGAACCCATGACAGACCTCAGACAGAATAGGTCTAATTAAGAATTTCTTAAGCCCATATTTGTTTAGCTCGAAGGGGTACAATTCAAGTATGGCATCATTGGAGACACTCACCAAGGAGATACAGATCTAGCAGTATGGTCAACTAGAATAGATCATGATAAAGATAACACCCTTGTAGATGCAATATATGTATCAGGAATGTGGCATCCAGCAAGATTACCCTATGCCATGGAGACCCCAGAACTGGTAGTAGAATGTGCCAGGAACTATAACCCTCAGACTAGGCAGGTGGAGAAGCATGGAAGGGTATATGCCAACTTTTCAATTAAGGGCATCACCTCTATGTTTAACCTGATAGTTGGAAAGAAGGTGGTTAGTGTGGATCTACATAAACTAGAGACAGAGTATAATAACAATAAGAAGAATGCAAGGAAGATGATGTACCAGTGGAGGTTGAAGAGCAACACCTACACTACCTCAGCTAAATTGCCGGTACACTTGTATAAATTTTATTTTGATGATGAGTACCTGTACATGATTGCCTTGCTCAGCAGGATGATAGGTATGCCTCATGCTGGAAATTTTAAGAATTGGATGTTTGGAATCATCCAAATGGTCCTTTATACAGATGACAAGCCATTATGGACCAAGGTCATCAGTGATGCATTGGATGAAGAGATGAGGAACCTGGGAGGTTAGGAATCCTCATTTCATATGACCTCATATGTTGTGTACTCATGTACCTACAAGGGAACCTTTGATGCATTGACTACTGTGGGCAAGGCTGGTGGTGATCTAGATGATGCCCACATATGGGATCATTATCCTCAACTACAGAGAAAGAACTACCTCCTAGATTACAAATTGGTGAATGATGCATTCTCTATGCATCTAGTTAGAACCATGGAGGAAGACAGAACCAAGAGACTGAGCATGGAGGCTCAAGAAGTTGTTTATAGGCATGGGGCTTGGTTCATCCAGTATGCCACCTTCTCATATATAAGAATAGAAGGATTTGAAGAACAACCCCTTATGCTACCAAGGTACCCTACTGATGGGGTGGTCCTGATGGAGTTTCTTAGACAAGTGTCTACCATGGTGGAGGCATATAAATCACAAAAGAAGATACCTCCAGTACTATTTCTAGTGTCTATGGGTTGGTATATGTCTTCAGATTCATAGAGCATAGAGCATGTAATAGGAGGCCTAAAAATGATGTATCTGCAGCCCTTTCCATTGGTTAGATCTTATGACCCCTATGGTAGGATGCATAAAATAATAGGAAAGCCTATTCATCACAAACATCTGGAGGATTTCTGGATAGATTGTGAGGATGAAGCTGAAGTGAGAAGAAGAAAATACCAGAGGCTCACCTTGAATCAAATAAGGACATATGACTGCATCCCAGTGCTAGCACAACTGAAGAAGGATGATGGAAAAATAATGTCAAATGAATATGAAGATAAGAAGGTTTACAATGACACCATCTCAACCCCTGATCTAACATAGCCAGAGGATATTTCCTTGGATCAATTTATAGGTGGGGTGCTATAGTTAACCCAAATGTGGGTGGATTAATAGATAAATAGATTGAAGAAAAGGGGTGTGGCCCTTATTGTAGATGCCAAGAAGAAAAGGCAAGAATTAACTGATGAGGAGTATGATGACTTCCTCAATGAGAATAGAAAGTCCAATGGAGAAAGGCTACCTACCCAGAAACAGAGGAAAGGTCCCCCTAGAGGAAAGAAAACTAAAGATGAGCCTAAAGGGGTGATAATTGAAAGGGTTGCCATACTAGCTGTAGGTGCATCAACATCAGGACAAGCGTCTGCATCATCTGTATTGCCTTTGATGGATAACCAAAGACAAAGAGGATCTTGAGGCCAGCTATAGAAACTACAAAAGTGCAAGAAGAAGGCCAAACCTCACTACAAGATGTAGAAGAGGATATCCCTTTTGAGGAAGTACAGGTAGAAAAAGAGCCTGTAGGTAATGACCCTATAATGGTCAACAGGATGAGAAGGGTGCTACCACTGACATCACCACCCAAGAAGCAAATAACATCTATGCGGGGTGATATGAAGGTTGATCCCATTGTATTAAGAGGAGCTGGTGGTGAAGTATTTAGGAAGGAGCTGCAGCATGATGTACCGCTTCCCACCATACTCAAGTTTAAGACTGAGAGAGTAGAAGAACAAGTAAAAGAGGCTTCCAAGGCAGGTTAGGGTGGTCCTTTCTCCTTGGAGGACACCATGGACCTATCAGATGATGAAGTAGTGCAGAATGTAGCTTCTCAGAGAATGGAGACTCTCGCCTCTAGTACTTGCATGACTCCACATGGGACCCCATTAGCAAAGATGGTGGTATTGGAGGAGGTGAAGTAAACAACTCAGGAAGAAAAATACAGTAGCCTAGAAATGGTAGCCCAACAAATCAGGCTTGACAAGTTGCTTGATTAGGTGACTAGCCTTGCAGTTATAGATTTGACATATAGGGAGGATGTGAGCCCCAAAGACAAGGCAGGTGTACCTGATGTAATAGAGAAAGTTGAAGTAGCCAAGTAGGCAGAAGAAGAGAGCAATGCTCCGGATATGGGCTAGCAACAACATGAGATATCGCTAAGCCAAAGATAGTGGAAGTCCAACAGAAAGGCAGGGGTGATAAAGGTACATCAGGTGATGATGCTGCCCAAACTCAAGGAGATATAGGAGAAAAAGATAAATTAGGTCATGAGGACCTTAAGACACAAGACATTGGTGCATCAGGTGTGGAACAAAATGTGACCCA
Organism: Cunninghamia lanceolata; assembly: GCA_027924645.1. Lineage (NCBI taxonomy): Eukaryota > Viridiplantae > Streptophyta > Pinopsida > Cupressales > Cupressaceae > Cunninghamia > Cunninghamia lanceolata. Next base: position 5,133,856 of record BSBN01000627.1, read on the forward strand.
AGATCAAGGTGATGCACCAGGCCCAAACACACAGATAGCCATAGATGTTAATATGCCTCAAGATGACGAATTGCTAAAGTAGATGAAACTCAGAAAGAGGGAGTGCAGGATCAAGCATAGGATCATCATGTGGACATTCCACATGATCCTCCCCCACAAAAGGGAGCCCCTTAGCAAGAGGAGATGCAACAAGATCCCCCTCATGAGGAACTCCATGAGGAAGAAATTAGGAAGTTGCCTTCTCCACCCAGAATAGAAACAGATACTAGAGATGATGGCAAACATGGTGATGACAAAGGACATTAGGGATCTAGAGATGAAGTACCTCAGTGGCTGGAGAAAGAAATAGGTATGGAAGGAGGGTCTAAAATTCAAGAATTTGTTGTTTCTACACTATTTGCAGAGACAATAATGAAGCCCAAGAGGAAACCTAGATTGACATTGGCTATTAGAAGAGATCCTACTACAAGCAGAAGGATAGCCCAAGTAGCACTTCCCATTGTAGAGAAAGAGAAGGGCAAGATCACCCTTGAAGAGTTCCAAATCATAACTGTTGATTTGGGTTTTGCTAACGAAGACCAAGAGGGTCAGGAAGGGAAGAACATCATTGATTCTTTGACCCAAAGGGTAAAAATGGAGAAAGAGATTTAAATGAATAGCATAAAGAGCACATTGCTCAGCTGCATTCATATATAAAGGGGTTGATTAACCCTAGTAATGCACCAGTTGATTCGGTAGTCCCATTGACTGTCATATCTTAGGAGGAGGTCAACAAGTTGGACCTCATGAAGCACGAAGCCATGATCATGGAAAAGTGGATGTTGTTAGCCCTCACAGGAGCTGAGGAAGTTTTGAGAACCTCCTTACAGAGGTGGAATTCTTTAAGCAGTGTGAAGAGAAAAGTAGATAAAATGCAAAATGAAATAGGGAGATGGTCATTCCAATTGGAAAAGGACCAAACTACTTTGCGTGAGATGAAGAGGATTGATCCTCAAATTCTAATAAATAATCAAGTGTTGAATAATAACACTACCCTGCTAATAGATATATGGTATGAAGATATCAGGTTTGAATGTGATATCCTGAAGAAATGCAGTGGCAAGCTCAGCGATATAAGTATAAAGCTACACAACATGATGGCAAATGAAGTAGAGATCCTGGAAGCTTTGGAAGGGAAAGTAGAGGGGAAGATTGAAAACCAAGATGCAGACTTTGCCATGAAGGCACTGCATGATAATTTCTAGCCGGTGGCAGATGGCCCCCTCACCCACGTGATGGAAGAGGTGATGAATAAAATCATGAGAATAAAGGTCAAGGTGGAGACTTACAATGAGACTTTGAATAGCAGAAAAGGTAAGCTAGATGCGATCAAAGCTAAATTTTAGTCTCATAAACATGCCATAACGAAAGCCAAAACCCAAGATGGTGGGGAGGTAGATAAAATCGTACAAGCCTATGAGAATATTAGGACAGCAATGAAGGTCCATATGTAGGATGATGTTCATCAGGGTGACAACGAGACAGAAAGTAATGAAGATGGTGATCATGATGATGAAGAAGAAGATAAAGAGGAAGAGCCCGAAGGATGATTAAAGATGCATCACAAAGAAGACATATTCACAAGGCATTCATAAGGTAATGGGTCATCCAGATGGTTTCTAGTTGGCAACCTGTTCCACAAGGAAAGGTTGACTGAGTCTAGAGTTGTTATTGACTGTAGATCTTAATTGACAAATCATGACCATAGGTCATTTGTAACTGCTCCCTCACCTTATTCTATAAAAGGTGCAGGGGTGCCATATTTTGAATATTCAGAAACTTAATTGAAATTTGATTGTTGAAATATCATGACTCATTTCAAAGTTGTTGTAAATGTACATGTTATGCATACTGAATGAAAGAGAAGACAATTTGATTACAAATCATCATAGATCTTGAGTAATGTGTGTTTGAAATCTTGATACATGCTTTGATCAGCTGCGTCCCTTAGAGTGCTTGTCAGTCTACATGTGTTGTTTTCATTCCCTATCCTTTGAAATTAGCATCATCTGTATCTAGTTATGGAACATCCTGGTGACATATGGTTTGATTTCTTCTCCTCATGAATGCATCTTTTATGTATGTGGTTCAATGGATAAAGATTCACTAAAATTAGAAGCATCCTTTTAAATTTCTTTCAATTTCATAACAATTCATCACCATAATAAAAAATAACAGAGAATTAAAAGCAAATAACATGAAATATGCTGATATCTCATAGATAATTGGATATTCATAGCATATTTAGAGTAAAAGCATGTTAAATTGACAAATATCATGCAAATTCATACAAATATCCAAGAGATACATGCAAATATCCACTTACAGACACATCATTTGAATAAATATATACTGTGTAGAAGAAAGAATAGGTCCATGATGATAAATAATTAGAAGAATTGATCAAACTTGCAAATACATCATTATCTTTGGAAATAGAGTAGAAATAACCTTCTGTGGAGTAAATGTATAGGAAACAGAACAATACTGATCATCAAGACAAATGTAAGACCCATTGAAATGGAAAACATGTCACATCAACCTTTGAGTAATTTTAGATGATCATGACCTGATCAATGGAGACTTGGAGTCATCAACTTATCTTAAGCTGATCGTACTTTACAAGATAATAAAGGTTTGATATACAAATTTTTATGTATGTTGTTATGACTCGTCATCATCATCAACATAAATTGGTGCTAGAAGGAGGGCCTTTTCATCAGTAGATTTGTCTAATTTGATGATGCAAATAAAAAGGTAATACTCATGCAGCTCTGTATTTCAAGTCATATGCAAAGATTTGTTGTTTTAAGTCCGTGCATGCTTGTACTTTGCAAAGTTTTCAAAATTGAACATAAATACTTCAAGCTTTGTGGTTGATCACTGTCAATTTTCAAAGATAGGCTCTATTTCAGGTCTTTTTGTTAAATCTTTGAGGTGATCTGCTTAAAAGACCTAATATCTGGTTGCTCGTGTCTCTAAGTCTCATATCACCTCAAATTTACATCATTTCTACAAATATTGTGTAAATATCTAGTCAGTTTCAAATTCTGATCATAATTATAGCCTCTGCTAGGGTGTTTCAGTCGATCTTTACAGTAAACAAGCCAATTTTCCTAAAATTCAAGAAATCTTAGCTCTCAGGCCAAATACAATGTCCAGATCCACCAAACTCTTTGAAGAATTGCCTATCCAGGGATTTAGGCCTAGAATAGTAGATATTCATCATTCTCCTGGTTATAATGCATCAGGAGCTTCACTAGAATGTGCTCATGTAACTCCTATCAGGTTGCAAACACCTATAGGACCACCTATCACACCTCAAGTCCAACCTCCACGAGTCACAATGTCATTCTTTACTACAGAGTCACCTCTAAATTTTATTGCATATCATCCTTTGCCTAAAAATCTTGATAAGATTTGTCCTAAATATCATCCAATTAGGATGCTGATGATCACATTAGAACATTCAAGGAAGCTTATTGTAGGGGTAGAATCGAACATCAAGATGTGGTGTATAGGTTATTTCCATTTTCCTTAGGGGAAGAGGCATATAATTGGTATATTAGTCTTGGTCAAGGTTCAATTGGTTCCTGGGCCACCTTAGAGAAAGCCTTTACGGATAGATTCAAAATACCTATAGATCCTTCAATAAATTATCATCTGTTTGCCACAATCAAGAGATTTGAAGGAGAACCTATTGCTAATTTCAATGCAAGATTCCAAAAGATGCTCTCTAAGCTAGTTGCTCCATATACTATATTAGATGAAGCTGTTAGGAGCATATATTACTCAGCCTTAGATCCTTTGACTTCTATGTTTATCAGGAGAGCACATCCTGGAGTCACAACTTTGACAAGAGCTTTTGAAGAAGCTGTCAAAGCCACTCAGCGGCTGATCCCTACTCCAACACCTAATAGTACATTTCCAACACTCCCTGCCTATCCTACATATCCTTCTTAGCAACAGACTAAGGGAGCCATGATACCTCCAGTTGTAATGCCAAGTCCTCTACAGATACCTCCACTTAGTATTATGCCACCTCCAAATGGAAATGGTCAAATGTTACAATATCTAGGACATACATAGGTACCTCAGGTTATGGAACAGTCCAATAATAACAATAACAATGGATCTTCCTTCTTCTAACCTCAAACAGAGAATGTAGTAGCCAAAGTTCAGGAAGAGAAGGAAGAAATTAAAGAGATATCAGTGCAGTTGAGGAAAATCACCACTGAGATCACTCATTTGAGGAGTTAGAATTTCTATTCTCAACCAAATCAAAATGGAGGATATGCCAATGAAAGACCTAATTATCCTGATAGAGGATACAATAACAACTACAATAACAACAATGGTAACAATAATCCCCCTAGATAGCCTAGAGTGTGGAACACTAGGCCAAACAATGGTTCTCTGCCATCACCCCTAGATAAATAGCCCCCTAGTGAACCTAAGCAGACCACTAGAGTGAACTTGGCAGAGGCAGCTCCTACAAACTGGTGCAAGATACATAACACCAATGCTCATGCAGAGCTAGATTGTCCTCAGTTCAGGATAGCTACTAGTATATTCCAAACTGAAGTATCCAACACTTCAGGTAATCCACCTTGTGTTGAAGAAAATGAAATTGTCCCCTGTGGATATGATTCAGCCTTAGTGCTATAAAGTTTCATCAATCATCCTCATCAGTAGGCAATGTCACCTCATCAGAATTACACCTTAGCATGTGAAGAATCAGCCATGGCTTTTGATACCAATTATGTTTTTCCATTTGAAGATGAAAATGAGCCATCAATTGAACATGAAGAAGTACATGCTTATCAATAGCAATATCAAGGTAGGCATAATTACAATCTAAGGAACAACTCAAGTAGACCTACTGGTCCTTTGACTACATCCTTGCCTTCAAATAATTTCAACACTCCTCCTGATCCAAAGGAAAGAAATAACCCTAGATTTCCCAAAGTTAATGCTCAGTACTTAGCACTACAAAATACAACACCAAAAACTAGTAATTTGCCTCCTGAGTTTGATAAGTTAGTCACCTACTTGGCAGATGAAATTAAAAAGATGAAAATCAGCCTGTCATTATTAGAATTACTTAAAACCCCAGCTATCAAAAAAGCCTTCATGAAATCCTTAGATGACCCTACTCCAAAAGAGGATAGTCATACTTCAGGTCAGATTGGGAATAAGGATCATGTTGTTAGGGATGTTAATGTTAAACACAAAGCTCCAGCTACTGTTCAGACTACAAAGACTTCACACATGACCCTTTATAGAGACAAAACTGAGTCACCTCCTTTTCTCCTTACTGTAAGGATGTTTAGTAAAAATTTACATAATTGCTTAGTAGATTCAAGAGCATCTACCAATGTAATGCCCTTGTCTATATGCAATGCCTTAGGGTTGTATCCTACTAAGTCACTGAAGAAAGTAACACAGTTAGATAAAATAGAGGTGAGTGTGGTAGGAGAATTAACTCACATTCATATGCAGCTAGCATCAGATCCAAGAATCCAGTATTACATTGATATTCAGGTATTGGATATACCTGATACCTATGGGATGCTACTCAGTAGAGATTGGTCTAAAACACTTAATGGATACATGTCCACTGATTTTAGTCACATGTGGTTGCCTTGGAAAGGGATACCTAATCAAATAAGGATAGATGCTGAGCCTCATATGAAACACATGATCACTGAATACAATAAAACCAATGAGATCGTGTATGTGGATGTAGAACCCAGAGTTTACTCCATCAGGCCCCAGACTATTAGGATAGAAGAGATCCTATGTATGGTGTTCATGTTCATGATGATAATCTTCAGGATGATAAAATAATTTTAGAATCTAATTGTAACTGTGAAAATGAGATAGAGGTAGATCACTTCAAGAATTTTGAGATGCACTTGTCCAAAGAGGTGCAACATTGTCAATTGTTAAAAGTGCCTGTTCATGATATTCTAATTGAAGGATGGTGTAGGTTACATGATGAGGCACATTCTAAAAATAGGTATGATGCTTGCTTAGACATGATGGAACTGGAACAAGCATGCATTGTGGCATCATCATCATCATCTAGGGTAAGTTCTGCAGACAGTGATAGTGATGCTGATTTTTGTTTGTCATCTGCAAGAATAGAGGAATGCACATATCATGATGAAAGTCTTATTCAGATGATGGAGGAGATTCCGGTATGTGACAAGAGTGATACTAAGAGTAACAAGAAAATCACCCCAGGAAGTGATTGTTTAGTAGAATCAGATTATGAACTATCTAATGAAGATAGGGGCAGTAATTTGTCCAAGTTTGAAGAATTTTCATCAAAACAGATTCAAAAGATGACATAGTAGCAAAGATCTCCACATGATGTCCTGATTGAGGGATGGTGTAGGTTACATGAAGCACCACATTCAAAAACTTCTTGCTCACTATGTTTACATATTCTGAAAAGGTAGATGTTGCCTAGTTTAGAAGATTTCCCTTCTGATGGTAAAAGAAAAGAATAAATATCAACTTCACATTAGCCAGATAAGGTGAAGTTTGAGAAATTTGAAACACCAAAATTGAAATGGATATCAAATGGTGCAGCTGCTAGAGCTAAAAAGAAAAAAGAAGGCCCAGACAAGCCTTTAACTGAAGATAAGCCATGGATCCTTAGGTTTGATGGATCCAAATCAAAACAAAGGGCTAGAGTAGGAATAGATCTTATTGATCTAGCTGGTAAATCCTACCTAGCAACATATAGATTGCAATTCCCATGCACAAATAATGTGATAGAGTATGAAGCTCTGATTCATGGGATATTGTTTGCACTCAAAAAGAAAGTGAAGATTCTGCATGTCTATGGAGACTCAGATTTGGTCGTAAGACAAGTAAGAGGCATATATTCTTGTAATTACAAGAAGCTGTCTAATTACAGACATAGGGTATGGGATCCGATAGAAGATTGTGATGCATTCAACATCACCCATTTACCTAGAGAACAAAATCACAGGGTGGATGCCTTGGCCCAATCTGCAAGCACTTTGGAACCGTTGTCTATATCTTGTTTGAAGAGGTTTTCAGTGGAATTAGTGTCAGTACCTTCTGTACTAGATAATGTAGTCAACCTTCAAGTGTTTGATGATGATCAACATATTTTAGACTTCATTTCCAATAGAGATGTCTTTGATGCACAAATCATAGATGAAAGAAATGTGGAAGATCATATCTAGGAAGAAGAAGAAATCATAGAATTGCCCAGTAACAAGATTCCTAAAGGAATGATAGAGTTGGAAAGAGCATTTGATTTGGACAACATGCTGAAATAGAAAGATCTCCCTAAAGCAGATGGAGGAGAGTATTCACAAGTTAACATTGGGCAGGATAGTGAAAAAAGGAACGTCCTGATTGGAAAGGTGTGCATAGAAGAAGAACTGGAAGGAATAACCCAAGCACTTAAAGATTATATCCATGTCATTGCCTGGACATATGATGAGTTGAAAACTTATGATACATCCATCATCACTCATACTATACCTCTAAAGCTAGATGTCAAGCCTTTTAGATAGAAACAAAGACCTGTCAATGCATTGCTGGAGCTCATCATTTTTGAAGAAGTTAAGAATTGCTTAAAGCCAGGATCATATTTCCTATGAGACATTCCACATGGGTGGCCAACCTAGTCCCAGTAAGAAAGAAGAATGGTGACATCAGATTGTGTGTAGACTTCAAAAATTTAAATAGAGCTTCTGAAAAGGATAACTATCCTTTGCCTTCTCTAGATGAGGTCTTACAGATTGTAAATGGTGCCAAGATGATGTCATTTCTAGATGGTTTTTCAAGTTACAACCAGGTGATGGTAGACAAGATAGATAGGTTGAAGACTGCATTCACCACAAAGTGGGGAATATTTGCCTACAAGCACATTCCTTTTGGATTGATAAATGTTGGGGCAACATTTCAGAGAGTGATGGATATAGCCTTCAGAGGGCTAATTGGTAAATGCATAGTCATATACCTGGATAACTTGACAATTTTCTCTAAAGAGAGAGGAAATCATGTAGAAGACCTCAGGAAGGTGCTAAAGAAATGTGAACATTATGGAATATCCCTGAACCCTAAGAAATGCATATTTGGGGTAACCACAGGGAAGTTATTAGGTCACCTGATAATAGAAAATGGGATCATCATTGACCCTGAGAGAGTAGAATCAATCATGAAGATACAACTTCCTGGAAGTAAGAAGGAGCTCAAATCTTATTTTGGTAAGATTAATATTGTTAGAAAGTTTATTACTAGTTTTGAAGAAATTGTCAAACCATCGAATGCCATGCTCAAGAAGGATGCCAAAATTGAGTGGACACCTAAAGCTAGAATAGCTTTTGAAGATATCAAGAAATCCATATCTAACACTCCTGTTCTAATCAGTCCAAATTATTCCAAGGATTTTTACATTTATTCATTTGCTTCAGAGCATACATTTGCAACAGTATTAACACAGAGAAATGAGGCTAAAATAGAAAAGCCTATAGCCTTCATGAGTTCTCCTTTCAGAGATGCAGAACTTAGATACATGGATGTTGAAAGACAAGCACTTGCTCTAGTTTGAGTAGTCAAGAAATTTAGACATTACATCTTATGAAGTAAGGTGATTGTTGTAGTACCAAATGCAGTAGTAAAGATGCTTCTAATGCAAAGTGAACCAGGTGAGAAGAGAGCCAAATGGATTACTGTCCTCCAAGAGTATGATATGGACATAACACCCATGAAATTAGTGAGAGGCCAAGCATTGAGTTAGATGATATAAGAAATTGATCCTAACATCATGAGCCAGCAGTATGTCATAAATGCAAAGGAAGATGGAGAGTGGTATTCAGACATCAGACAAATCTCAATTACTGGAAGATGTCCTTCAAGATTGCAGGCCTCATAGAGGAGAGCCTTAAAAATAAGATCATAGAAATAAATGATAAAAGGAGGAGTCCTTTTCAAGAAGAACTATGAAGGAATATACATTAGATGCCTGGAAAGGAAAGAAGCAGATAAGGTGCTAGAAGAATTACATGACAAGTTTGGAACTATGCATGGTTCATCCTTAGCTACCAGTCATGCTATCCTTAGGGCAGGGTATTACTGGCCTACTATTTTTAAAGATACTGTTGAACACATCAAATGTTGTCATATGTGTCAAGTTGTTGCAAATAGGGAAAGATATGCTGCTTAGCCTTTGCAGCCAATGATGGAGATGCGCCCATTTGCTCAATGGGCAATGGATTTCACAGGACCAATCAATCCTCCATCATCTTCAGGCCATAGGTATGTTTTAACTATCACTGATCATTGTACCAGGTGGACTGAAGCTATCAGCAGTAAGACATGTAATGCTGAGGTTGTAATCAAATTTTTAGAAAGCAACATAGTAACCAGGTATGGAATTTCCTATGCTTTAGTATGTGATAATGGGTCTGCCTTTGCTTCAATAAAGTTATCAAGTTGGGCTTTTGACCATGGAATCATCTTGAAATTTTCCTTAAATTACTATCCTCAAGGGAATGGATTAGCAGAATCCACAAACAAGAATTTGTTGAACATCATAAAGAAATTGATAGAAACAAACCCAAGGAAGTGGAACACCCTATTGAAGTATGTCTTGTGGGTAGATAGAACCAGGATGAAAGCTACATTAGGAAATTCTCCTTTTCACCTAGTATATGGGGTGGATCCTATCCTCCCTGTTAACCTAAAGATCCCCACACTGCAGTTTGCACAAGAATATCTAGGAATAGATAACAAACAAGAAGTTAGGTTGCTTCAGTTGATGCACCTAGAAGAAAAAATGAATAAAGCAATTGATAAATTTTCTAAACATCAGGCTATTGTTAAGCATTGGTTTGACAAAAGAGCCAAAGTTAAGGATTTTAGAATCTCAGATTTAGTCCTTATGTGGGACAAAGCACATGAAAGGAAATGAGATCATGGTAAATTTGATAAACTTTGGATAGGTCCCTTTCAAGTTTCAAAAATGTTAGGAGACAACACCTATAGGCTTAAGACCTTAACCAGTGAGGATGTCCCATTACTAGTTAATGGACAATTTCTCAAGCATTATTTTCAAGCCTAAAATAGTTTCATGCAAGTCATGTGTATCATAGTGTGCATATTTGTATAGTTGTTTGTACAGTTTTGTTTTCTTTTGTTTGTTTTCTTGTTGAGTTCTATTTTGGTCAGTCAAGATGATGCAGCTCATCACCCTAAGAACACAACCAAATTGTTAAGATTCAAGTGATGAGAACAAATTCATATATAGGTTATGACTCATTTTGAGAAGTGTTGGTGATCAGGTATGTGATATATTTTCATCAGGGTGCCCTTCTTGACCAAAGTGATTCTTTCATAATGACTCACCTAACAACCTTGGGTTTGTGGAACACATAAGTATAGGTGTTAAGTGAAAAATCTAAAGAGACTCCCTTGCTACCAATGCAATCTCCAACCTAAATCAACAAGTGACCATGCCTTGCACATTAAGCTTACATGATGATATCATATGAATAAGAGGAATAAATATTGAAAATCCAAAAAGAAATAAAAATTAGGCCATCTAAGTAACTCCACCGGGGCTATAGACACCTGCTGGCAGTGGGGCTCTACTTAGGGGGATTGTATAGATATCCTTGTCGGGGCTATGGATGCCTGCTGCCAGCAAGGCTCTATCTAGGTTGGCTATAAGGGATGCTCCCAAACTATGTAGCTTAACACCAGTTACTCATGTTTTCAACTTACTTTCAAGATGAGGATGATTAATCATTTGCACACACCTAATCCTTTGTTAGCATTGTTGCCATGATGAAAACCTTATCATTCAGAAGGATTACAATGCTTATACTTAGAAGGAGTTAAAATACTATGTTACAATGTGATCACATCACTTGAATCATTAGAATTTAGTTATGTTCTTTGGTGGCAAGTTGTTGTGTGGTTACACAACATGCCCCATTTTGACTTGACAAAACAGGCACCCAACTCTTTTTTTGCTACTTTGGCTTGTTGTTTTTCTACTTTGGGCGGTCTAGTAAAATTAAGTCATGTAGGTAGCTCTACAGGGAGTAGATAGGTCACTATGATGAGGTCATTCGTCAAAGTCAGTATTTCATATCATTAACCTCATGGTTGGAAAGTATATGAAATTCCAAGCAGGTTTGCCTTTCGGATCACTCTGAAATTATCTAAGGGAAGAAAGTTATGTTAAGTCAAAGTTTCGATCAAACCTAATATTATGAGGAGGGGGGTCATATTTCAAACATCAGTCATATTATATAAGATCACCCCGATATAAGTTTATCACCCAATAATCTCTTGGTTCGTGAAGTTCAGACGTCAATTTTGCGTAGAAGCCAATATCTACCTGTCAAACAACTTTATATATTTTGCGGGGGTCATATTGTTAATATTCGTCATCTTACAAATATCACCCTATGCTAATATGATGATGACATCATCTAAACCCAATGAACAAAGGAAATCACCATGATGATGATGTCATCATTCCATTTTACCTCACGGAGGTATATATCTGATACCCACCATATTCAGTAACATGATGGTGACGTCATTACAACATAATGCTTAAACAAGGTCGTCAACATAGTGACGTCACCCTAATCTTTTCCAAAGGGGGGTCATTTTTGTTGTAGGGGTCATATTTTGAACATCCTCTGATCTTAAATTCATGACCCGATTTACATGTGGTCAATGTTGACCACATAACCTGATTCCTTTGCATTAGTGTTGCCGCTCAAAAGAGGAGGGTCATTTTATCTAGATGGGGTCATATTTTGAATATCATCTGATCTTTCAAAGATCACCCACCTTTTTCCTAACATTAAATGTGGTAGATAGGTTCCCACTGACTGCGAATACAATTCGAACACTTGGCATCATCCATGGATTCTCTATAGAAGATCGACGCATTAAGCCATCCTAACTCAGTTTGACCCTAATTCACCCTATGGATGTGTTTAAATGTATCTTTCCAAGGTTATTTTTGTTTACTTTGCAAAAAAATGAGAAATTACAGAGTAGAGAAGTCAAACCCTCATACAAACTACCTGTGAATCGACTAGAGCTTGCAACGTAACAAAACGGGTGATCATCAGCATTTGTGACCCTTTTCCATAATCAACCATCTAACTCAAGAGGAAAGCATTATCAGGTAAGTAATTGAAAACCCTCCTATTGTTGTTTTCTACACATTCAGGTAGTATGTTTCTCTCTTGTGGTTTGAATATGTAAGTATGCACATCATGATGTAGTAAAGATGATAAATAGAGTATGCATGATGCTATAGAGATATATAATATTGTATGAATGCATATGGATATTGTAAAGTAAGACAAGGCATGTTTATTGTAGGAACCCAGAAGACCTTAGACGGAATAGGTCTAATTTAGAATTTCTTAAGCCCATGTTTGTTTAGCCCGAAGGGGTACAATTCAAGTATGGCATCATTGGAGACACTCACCAAGGAGATACAGATCTAGCAGTATGGTCAACCAGAATAGATCATGATAAAGATAACACCCTTTTGGATGCAATATATGTATCAGGAATGTGGCATGCAGTCGGATTCTCCTATGCCATGGAAACCCTAGAACTAGTAGTAGAATGCGCCAGGAACTATAACCCTCAGACCAGGTAGGTGGAGAAGCATGGAAGGGTATATGCCAACTTTTCAATTAAGGGCATCACCTCTATGTTTAACCTGTTAGTTGGAAAGAAGGTGGTTAGTGTGGATCTGCATAAACTGGAGACATAGTATAATAACAATAAGAAGAATGCAAGGAAGAGGATGTACCAGTGGAGGTCGAAGAGCAGCACCTACACTGCCTCAACTAAATTGCCTATACACTTGTATAAATTTGATTTTGATGATGAGTACCAGTACATGATTTCCCTACTGAGCAGGATGACAGGTATGCCTCATGCTGGAAAATTTAAGAATTGGATGTTTGGAATCATCCAAATGGTCCTTTATACAGATAACAAGCCATTATGGGCTAAGGTCATCAGTGATGCATTGATTGAAGAGATGAGGAACCTAGGAGGTTAGGAATGCTCATTTCATATGACCTCATATGTTGTGTACTCATGTTCCTACAAGGGAACCTTTGATGCATTAACTACAGTGGGCAAGGCTGGTGGTGATGTAGATGATGCCCACATATGGGATCATTATCCTCAGCTATAGAGAAAGAACTACCTCCTAGATTGCAAATTGGTGAATGATGCATTCTCTATGCATCTAGTTAGAACCATGGAGGAAGACAGAACCAAGGGACTGAGCATAGAGGCCCAGGAAGTTGTTTATAGGCATGGGGCCTGGTTCAATCCAGTATGCCACCTTGTCATATATAATAATAGAAGGATTCGAAGAACAACCCCTTATGCTACCAAGGTACCCTATTGATGGGGTGGTCCTGATGGAATTTTTTAGACAAGTGTCTACCATAGTGGAGGCATATAAATCACAAAAGAAGATACCTCCAGTACTATTTCCAGTGTCTATGGGCTGGTATATGTGCTCATATTCACAGAGCATAGAACATGTAATTGGAGGCCTAAAAATGATGTATCTGCAGCCCTTTCCATTGGTTAGATCTTATGACCCCTATGGTAGGATGCATAAAATAAAAGGAAATCCTATTCCTCAGAAACTTCTAGAGGATTTCTAGATAGATTGTGAGGATGAAACTGAAGTGAGAAGAAGAAAATACCAGAGGCTCACCTTGAATCAGATAAGGACATATGATTGCATCACAGTGCCAGCACAACTGAAGAAGGATGATGGAAAAATGATGTCAAATGAATATGAAGATAAGAAGGTTTACAATGACACCATCTCAGCCCCTAATCTAACACAACCAAAGGATATTTTCTTGGATCAATTTATAGGTGGGGTACTACAATTAACCCAAACTTGGGCAGATGAACAGATAAATAGATTGAAGAAAAGGGGTGTGGTCCTTACTATAGATGCCAAGAAGAAAAGGTAAGAATTAACTGATGAGGAGTATGATGACTTCCTTAATGAGAAGAGAAAGTTCAATGGAGAAAGGCTACCTACCTAGAAACAAAGGAAAGGTCCCCGTAGAGTAAAGAAAACTAAAGATGAGCCTAAAGGGGTGATAATTGAAAGGGTTTCCATACCAGATGCAGGTGCATCAACATCAGGACAAGCGTTCACATCATCTGCACCATCTCTGATCGATAAACCAAAGATAAAGAGGATCCTAAGGCCAGCTGTAGAAACTATAGAAGTACAAGAAGAAGGCCAAATCTCACAACAAGATGTAGAAGAGGATATCCCTTTTGAGGAAGTATAGGTAGAAAAAGAGCCTGCAGGTGATGATGCTATGATGGTCATCAGGAAGAGGAGGGCGCCACTATTGACATCACCAGCCAAGAAGCAAAGAACATCTATGCGGGGTGATATGAGGGCTAATCTCATTATATTAAGAGGAGCTGGTGGTGAAGTATTTAGGAAGGAGCTGCAGCATGATGTACCACTTCCCACCGTAATCAAGTTTAAGACTAAGAGAGCAGAAGAACAAGTAAAAGAGGCTTCCAAGGTAGGTTAGGGTGGTCCTTTCTCCTTGGAGGACACCGTGGACCTATCAAATGATGAAGTAGTGTAGAATGTAGGTTCTCAGAGAATGGAGACTCACCTACAGTACCCACATGACTCCACATGGGACCCCATTAGCATAGATGGAGGTATTGGAGGAGGTGAAGCAAACAGATCAGGAAGAAAAATAAAGTAGCCTAGAAAGGGCAACCCAACAAATCAGGCTTGACAAGTTGGTTGATCAGGTGACTATACATACAGTTATAGATTTGACATACAAGGAGGATGTGAGCCCCAAATACAAGGCAGGTGCACCTGATGTAAAAGAGAAAGTTGAAGTAGCCAAGTAGGAAGAAGAAGAGAGCAATGCTCTAGATATGGGCCAGCAACTACATGAGATACCTGCTGAGCCAAAGATAGTGGAAGTCCAATAGAAAGGTGGGGTTGATAAACGTACATCAGGTGATGATGCCGCTTAGACTCAAGGAGATATAGGAGAAAAAGATAAATTAGGTCATGAGGACCTTAAGACACAAGACATCAGTGCATCAGGTACGGAACAAAATGTGACCCAAGATCAGGGTGATGTACCAGGCCCAAACACACAGATAGCCATAGATGTTAATATGCCTCAAGATGAGGAAAAAACTAAAGTAGATGAAACTTAGAAAGAGGGAGTGTAGGATCAAGCACAGGATCATCATGTGGACATTCCACAGGATCCTCCCCCATAAAAGGAATCCCCTCAGCAAGAGGAGATGCAACAAGATCCCCCTCATGAGGAACTCCATGAGGAAGAAATTAGGAAGTCACCTTCTCCACCCAGAATAGAAACAAATACTAGAGATGATGGTAGACATGGTGATGACAAAGGACGTCAGAGATCTAGAGATGAAGTACCTTAGTGTCTGGAGAAAGAAATAGGTAAGGAAGGAGGGTTTAAAATTCAAGAATTTGATGTTTCTACCCTATTTGTAGATACAATAATGAAGGTCAAGAGGAAACCTAGATTGACATCCATTATTATAAGAGATCCTGCTACAGGTAGAAGGACAGTCCAAGTAGCACTTCCCACTGTAGAGAAAGAGAAGGGCAAGATGACCCTTGAAGAATTCCAAATCACAACTGTTGATTTGGGTTTTGTTAATGAAGACCAAGAGGGTCAGGAAGGGAAGGACATCATTGATTCTTTGACCCAAAGTGTAAAAAAGGAGAAAGAGAAAAATAAATAGCATAAAGAGCACATTGCTCAGCTGCATTCATATATAAAGGGGTTGATTAACCCTAGTAATGCACCAGTTGATTCGGTAGTCCCATTGATTGTCATATCTCAGGAGGAGATCAACAAGTTGGACCTCATGAAGCACAAAGCCATGATCATGGAAAAGTAGATGCTGTCAGCCCTCACAAGAGATGAGGTAGTTTTGAGAACCTCCTTATAGAGGTGGAATTCTTTAAGCAGTGTGAAGAGAAAAGTAGATAAAATGCAAAATGAAATAGGGAAACTGTCATTCCAATTGGAAAAGGACCTAACTGCTTTGAGTGAGACGAAGAGGATTGATCATCAAATTATAATAAACAATCAAGTGTTGAATAATGACACTACCCTACTAATAGATATATGGTATGATGATATCAGGTTCAAATGTGATATCCTAAAGAAATGTAGTGGCAAGCTCAGGGATACAAGTATAAAGCTGCACAACATGATGGCATATGAAGTAGAGATCCTGGAAGCTTTGGAAGGGAAAGTAGAGGGGAAGATTGAAAACCAAGACGCAGACTTTGCCATCAAGGTACTGCATGATAATTTCTAGCTAGTGGCAGATGACCCCCTCACCCACCTGATGGAAGAGGTGATGAATAAAATCATGAGAATAAAGGTCAGGGTGGAGACTTACAATGAGACTTTGAATAGCATAAAAGGTAAGCTAGACATGATCAAAGCTAAATTCCAATCTCATAAGCATGCCATAATGAAAGCCAAAACCCAAGATTGCAGGGAGGTAGATAAAATAGTACAATCCTATGAGAATATCAAGACGGCAATGAAGGTCCATATGCAGGATGATGTTCAATAGGGTGACAGCGATATCGAAAGTAGTGAAGATGGTGATCATGATGATGAAGAAGAAGAAGATAAAGAGGAAGAGCTTGAAGGATGATTGAAGATGCATCACAAAAAAGACATATGTACAAGGCATTCATAAGGTAATGGGTCATCCAGATGGTTGCCAGCTGGCAACCTATGCCACAAGGAAAGGTTGACTGAGTCAAGAGTTGTTATTGACCGTAGATCTTAATTGACAAATCCTGATTGTAGGTCATTTGTAACTGCTCCCTCACCTTATTCTATAAAAGGTGCAGGGGTGCCATATTTTGAATATTCAAAAACTTAATTAAAATTTGATTGCTGAAATATCATGACTCATTTCAAAGTTGTTGTAAATGTACATGTTATGCATACTGAATGAAAGAGAAGAAAATTTGATCACAAATCATGATAGATCTTGAGTAATCTATGTTTGAAATCTTGATACATGACTTGATCAGCTGCGTCCCTTGGAGTACTTGTCAATCTGCATGTGTTGTTTTCATTCCTTATCCTTTCAAGTTAGCATTATCTGTATCTAGCTGTGGAACATCTTGGAGACATATGGTTTGATTTCTTCTCCTCATGAATGTATCTTTTATGTATGTGGTTCAATGGCTAAAGATTCACTAAAATTAGAAGCATCCTTTTAAATTTCTTTCAATTTCATAATAATTCATCACCATAATTGCAAATAACAGAGAATTAAAAGTAGATAACATGAAATATGCTCATATCTTGTAGATAATTGGAAATACATAGCATATTTATAGTAAAAGCATGTCAAATTGACGAATATCATGCAAATTCATACAAATATCGAAGAGATACATGCAAATATCTACTTACAAACACATCATTTGAATAAATATACTGTGTAGAAGAAAGAACAGGTTCATGATGATCAATAATTAGAAGAATTGATCAAACTTGCAAATACATCATTATCTTTGGAAATAGAGTAGAAATAAGCTCTCTGTGGAGTAAATTTATAAGAAACTATTGTGTGGTTACACAACACGCCCCATTTTGACTTGGCAAAATAGGGACCCAACTTTTTGGCTTTGCTTGTGTTTTCTACTTACTGGCGGTCTGGTAAAAGTATGTCATGCAAATAGCCCTTTATAGGAGGATGTGGTAAGTCATCATCATAAGGTCAGTTTGTCAAAGTTCTTGTTTCATGACATTAACCTCATTTTTGGAAAGAGCATTAAATTTCATGCAGGTCTACCTTTTACATCACCCTGATATTCATTAGGATGTGAAAGTTATGAATGGTCAAAATCCTGGTCAAACCTGATATTCATAGGGGGGAGGATCATATTTCTTAATATCAGTCATCTTTCGAAAGATCACCCTGATCTATTTTATCACCCGATAAAGCATTTGATTCGCGGCATGCAGACGTCAATTTTAGGTGATAATGACCCTTTGTCATCAAACAGCCTTATGTATTTCGTGAGTCATATTCCTCAATGTAACCCAACATTTCTCAATATCATCCTGCCATGCGAATATCACCCCGCTCTTATTGCCACCATTGACATTTAATGTGTGCAGTTGTCATAGGTAGTTTCCGTCGACCACAAATCACGATCACACACCTGGTGAGAACCTAAGTTCCTGTAAAAAATCAACGATTGAAATCTAATCTATCAGGGTTTGCCCTAATTTTGCCCTGATTGCAAAGTTAAAAGGTAAGTTCAATTGTCATTTTTAAACTTACCTTGCGATAAAACCATTTTTATAGAGTGCTAGCCTTCCAAACCCTCATATGGATGATACTTGGATGCACAGAGCTTACAAGCAGGAAGAAGCGCGAGATTATCACCAGAATTAAAAGTACTTTCGGATAACCACTGGTATAATCAAAGGGATCTGCATAACCAGGTAAGTAATTGAAACCTTCATCCTGTTGCTTCTGTATAATTAGGTATGATGTTGTAGGTGTTAGTTTGTGCATCCCCATGATAAGTAAATGCTAAATAGGTTTAGTATGCATGATGTTAGTAGAGATAAATCATTATGTGCATGCTTGTGAATACCCATTGTAAGACAAATCCTGTTAATTACAGATATCCATGGCTGACAAGAGGTTAGCTAAGTGCGAGGCTGAATTCAGCAAGCCTATGTTTGCATATCCTAGAGGAGTCATGTTCAAGTATGGTGCCATAATAGATACACATCAAGGAAGTACCGATTTGGAGGCCTGGTCTGCCAAAATGAATGATGAAAAGAATAGAAGCACCTTGCTAGATGCAGTGTTCATGTCAGGAATGTGGAGTGCGGCTGGTTTTCCGTACTCCATGGAGTCTCCAGAGCTAGTCATTGAATGTGCACGAAATTACAATCCACAAACAAGACAAGTGGTGAAACATGGGAGAATATATGTAGACCTCTCCATCAGGGGTCTTTCTAGGACATTTGGACTGCCATTAGGCAGGAAGGTTAACAGCATAGATTTGAAGAAATCTAAACTTGAATATGAAAACAATAAGAAGCAAGCAAGAAAAAACATGTATCAGTGGAGGGCTAAGAACAGTACGTATCCTGCAGCAGCCAAGCTTCCAGTGCACTTATACAAGTATGATTTTGATGACGAATATCAGTACATGATTGCATTACTTAGCAGGGTGACAGGCCAGCCTGATGCTGGTAGTTTTAAAGACTGGATGTACAGTGTCATCATGATGTGCATATATGCAGATACCAAGCCACTATAGGGCCAATTGATTAGTGATGCTCTACATGAGCAGCTTCTGAGCTTGGGAGGTTCAAATTGTTCCTTTACTATTCAAAAGGAAGATAAAAGCCCCACAGGTGATGGTATCTACCACACCTAAGAAACCAAGAACCTCCATGAGAGGTGAGATAAAGCAATCCCCTATAATGTTGAAAGGGGCTGGTAGTGAAGCTTTCCATAAGGAATTTCAACACAATGTTCTGCTTCCTACCATTGTAAAGTTCAAGACTGAACAAGCAGAAGAGCAGATGAAAGATACCTCGCAAATGTTTCGAAGAGGTCATATCTCACTGGATGAAACAGTTAATTTATTTGATGATGAGGTAGTGGAGGATGTAACTTCATAGAAGATGGAAACCCTTGCTATAGGTACTCACATGACTCCTCATGGGACTCCATTAGTTCAAACAATATTGGAGGAGATGAAGCAAGTGGAAGCTAAAAAAGAAAAGAGTCCAGAGAAGATAGCTCAAGAAATGGGGCTGGACACATTAGTTGCATAGGTGACAAGTCCTACAGTAGTTGATTTGACATATAGACAGGATGTAAGTCCTGAACATCCAACAGGTACACCTGATAAAGGAGAACATATAGAAGAAGTGAAGATGGCAGAACCAGAGGGCCATTCTTCAGAAATAAGCCAACAACACTAACAGGATACATCAGTTAAGCCCGTTATAATAGAAGTTCAAGAAAAGAAAGCTAATGAGAAAGATATATTAAAAGATCATGCTTCTAAAGTTTAGGAAGTAAGTGATGCAGGTGCAGAACAGATTATGGTCTCAGAACAAATACCAGCACCTAAGGAAGACTCCACAATATCCACTGCTAATAATATGCCTCAACAAGAGGAAAAGTCAAAAGTGGATGAAGTAATAAAGGAGAAAGATCATGATCATCATGATCATCATATCGACACATCACAGGATCCTCCACCTCAAGATGATGCTCCTCAGGAAAAAGAAATTCCTTAACAAGAGGATATACCACAGGATCACTCTCAATATGAGCATCATGAAGAAGAAACAAGGAAATCACCTTCTCCATCACATATGCTGACAGACACTAGAGATCAAGGTGAACATCATGATAATGCTGAGAAACATGATCAGGTACCTCAGTGGTTGGAAAAGGAGGTCAACACAAAAGTTGGTTTTGAGATTCAAGAATTTGATGTATCCACTTTGTTTTCAGAGAATCTAATAAAACCAAAGAGGAAGGCCAGAATGACTTCAGCCATTAAGAGAGACCCAACAACTGGAAGAAGGACTGCACAGATTGCAATTCCTACTGTAGATAAAGAAAAAGGTAAAATTACTCTGGAAGAATTCCAGATTAATACAGTTGACTTAGGATTTGCAAATGAAGACCAAGAGGCTCAAGAGGGTAAGGATATCATTGATTCCTTAACTCAAAGAATTAAGAAAGAGAAAGAGAAGAATAAATAACATAAAGAGCACATTGCTCAGCTGCATGCATACATAAAAGGGTTAATTAACCCTGATGATGCGTCAACTGATCATGCAGTCCCATTGACTGCTATTTCTCAGGAAGAAGTAAATAAAATAGATCTCATGAAGCATGAGTCATCTAAAATGAGAAAGTGGATGTTATCCACATTTGGTGAAGCGGAGGAAGTAGTAAAAGCTTCCTTAAAGAGATGGAATTCTTTAAGTGTCTCCGGGAGAAAAGTTGATAGATTGCAGATGGAGATTGGGAAGAGATCTTTTCAGCTGGAGAAAATTTTGGTCATCTTGGAAGAAATAAGGAGAATTGACCCTCAGGTTCTAATAAGCAATCAAGTGCTAAATAATAATAATGCACTATTGGTTGACATATGGTATAAGGATACCAAATTTGAGTGTTAGGTACTTAAAAGATGCAACACTAAATTAAGAGATATCAACATAAAGCTACATGACATGATGTTAGATGAAGCTAAACTTTTAGAAGTGCTAGAAGGGAAGATAGAGAATCAAGATGAGGAGTTTGCAATAAAAGCTATATATAGTAACTTCCAATAGGTAGCTGATGATCCCCTAAACAATCTAATAGAGGAAACCATGGACAAAATTATGAGGATCAGGGTCAAGATGGAAAATTATCAGGAAACATCTAGCAGTAGGAGAAATAAATTAGAAAATCTCTAAGGCAAGTATCAAATGCATAAGCATGCCACCATCAAAGAAAAAACTCAAGATGGTGGGGAAATAGAGAGAATAGTACAACTATATGAAAATATCAGGATAGCTATGCAGGTCCATATCAAAGACGACCATCATCATGATGATGAAGAGAGCGAGAGCAGTAAAAGTGATGATGATGACAAAGAGCATGATGAGGATGCATCATAAAAGGGGAATATAAGCATCAGTTGCTTATGAAAATAAGTATCTCAGATGGTTGCCACCTAGCAACTTGTGCCACTTGATAAAGTTAACAAAGTCAAAGGAAATACTCACCGTAGATATTCATAGATAAATCAAGATCGTTGATCTTTTGTAATGGATTCCTCACCTTGTTCTATAAAAGGTGCAAGAATGCCTCATTTCAGATATTTGAAACTTAATTGAAATCCGTCTGCTGAAATATTCAAGGCTCATTTCAAAGCTTTTTGTATACATCTATATCCTTGCATACTTAATGAATGAAAAGACTTGTTTGATTATAATTTATAGTAAATCTTGAGTAATCAGTGTGTGAATTCTAGATATATGCTCTGATTTGCTACATCCCTTGGAGTGCATATCTACTTGCATATGTTGTTTTCATACAATTCTTTTGAAGTTAGCATCAGTTGTATCTAGCTGTGGAATGTCCTGGTGAACATATGGTTTGGTTTTCTTCTCTTCATGACTGTATCTAATGTATATGTGGATTCAATCGCTGAAGGTTCAACATTAATTTGAAGCATTTCTTTCAATTTTTTTAAATTTCAGAGCATTTTACCATCATAATTGCACATAATTGATAATCTCAAGCAAACAATACAAATATGTCGACATCTCGTAGATAATTGCAAATATTTAGCATATTTGAAAGCTAAAGCATGTATAATTGAAAATATCATGCAAAGATTTAAATATTTCTGTATCATTTGATCAAACAACTGCATAAAATGACCTCTTTGTGAAGAATCTTTACAGAAACAGTGTCATGATGATGAACTCAACATAAGGCCCCAAAATGGAAATAGCAACACACATCAACCTCTGAGTAATGTCAGACGATTAAGACCTAATCACCAGAGACTTAGGATCATGAATTCTCTGAATTCATTGTATCTTTCAAGATGAATAAAGGTTAATGTGTACTTTTATTCTATGCTTGTTTGTGACTAACATCATGACCAACATAAATTGGTGCTAGAAGGAGGGCCATCCGTAAGACCAAGATCATCATCAAAAGTTTAGGTGATGATAAAGATTGTAAGGTAACACTTAGATATCGCTAAATTTCCAAGCTATATGCAAATATTTGTTGTTCTAAGTCGATATAGGCTAATCTTGTGTAAAGTTTCTAAAATTAATCATAAATATTGCAATCTTCATAGTAGATCATCATGTATTTGCAAAGATCCGCAAAGATCCACCTTATTTCAGGCAAATTTGTCAAAACTTTGAGATATCCTATTGTAAAAACCCAATATCAACTTGCTAGTGTTGCCAAACCAAGAATCACCTCATATTTGCAGTACAACTGCAAATATTCTGTAAATACTTGGTCAATTTCCAATCCTAACCATAAGTACAACTTTTACTAGTGAATTTCAACTGATCTTTACAAAGTTCCAGCTGATTTGCCTTAAAATTGAGAAATCCTGGCTCACTGGATAAATACCAGGTCTAGACCTAGTGGAATCTTTGAAGAACTACCTGTTAGAGGGTTCAAACCTAGAACTGTAGACATCCATCACACTCCAGGATCCAGTGCATCAGGAGCTTCGCAAGAACCTCCTCCTATAAGTCCTGTTGGTTTGCAAATACCTTCTGGGATATCTGTGACACCTCTTATTCAACCTCAACCCCAGATCCAACCTCAGCCAACTGTACCACAGGCTCAACCTCCTCCGGTTGCAATGTCTTTCTTTACAGCGGAGTCACCTTTGACCTTCAATGCATATCATGAGTTGCCAAAGAATCCAGACAAGCTTTGTCCAAAATATCATCCTTATCAGGATGTTGATGATCATATCAGGACCTTTAAAGAAGCCTGTTGTAGGGCCAGAATAGAGCATCAAGATGTTGTATGCAGATTATTTCCTTTTTCCTTAGGGGAAGAGGCTTATAATTGGTTTATTAGTCTTGGTCAGAATTCTATTGGTTCATGGGCTATCCTAGAGAAAGCTTTTACTGATAGGCTTAAAATACCAATAGATCCCTCAATGAACTATCACCTATTTGCCACTATTAAGAGGTTTGAAGGAGAACCTATTGCCAATTTCAATGCTAGGTTCCAGAAAATGCTATCCAAGTTAGTTGCTCCATATACTGTAGCAGATGCTACTGCTAGGAGTATCTATTACTCAGCTCTGGATCCACTGACTTCCATGTTCATCAGGAGAACACACTCTAAAATCACTACCTTGACAGGAGCTTTTCAAGAAGCTATCAAAGTAAATCAACAGTTAGTCCCTGCTCCAACACCAAATGTAGCATTCCCTACATTGCTTGGCATGTGTCCAACTTATCCTCCACAATATCCTGCATATCTGGCACAACAATATCCCAATGAAGCTATGATGCCTCCAACAGTCATGCCAACACCACTGCAGATTCCTCCACTAAGTATCATGCCACCTCCTAATGGGAGTGGCCTGACGCCACAATATCCTGTACAAACTCAGACACCTCAGGGTGTTGACCTATCCAACAATAATCATGGATCCTCTTTCTTCAAGCCTCAAACCGAAAATGTAGTAGCTAAAGCTTAGGAAGAGAAGGAACAAATCAAAGAAATCTTTGCTCAACTATGAAAATTAACTACAGAGGTCACTCATCTAAGAAATTAGAACTTCTATTCTTAGCCTAACTAAAACAGAGGTTATAATAATGACAGACCAAATTATCCTGACAGAGGATACAACAACAGTAATTTCAATAATAGTGGTGGAAATAACAATAATCCTCAAAAATGGCCTAGAGTATGGAACTCTAGGCCAAATAATGGCTCACTACCATAACCCTTAGATAATCAGCCACCTGGTGAAGCCAAACAGACTACTAGAGTCAATCTTGCTGATGCAGCCCTCACCAATTGGTGTAGAATACACAATACAAATGCCCATGCAGAATTAGACTGTCCACAATTCAGAATTGCTGCTAGCATTTTCCAGACAGAAGTATCTAATACTTTTAGAAATCCACCTCATGTGGAAGGAAATGAAATTGTCCCTTGTGGATATGACTCTGCATTTGTATTAGAGAGCTATACTGATCATCATCATCAGCAAGCTGTGTCAACACATCAGCATTATACCCAGGCATGTGAAGAATCTGCCATGGCTTTTGAGTCAAATTATGTCTTCCCTTTTGAGGATGAGAATGAGCCATCCAATGAACATGAGGAGGTGCATGCATACCAGTAGCAATATCCTGGTAAGCACAATTACAATCTGAGAAGCAACTCCAATAGACCTACTAGTCCACTAACTAGTTCCTTGCCTCCGAATAATTTTAACACACCTCCTGATCCCAAGGCAAGTAACAATCCAGGATTTCCAAAGGTAAATGCACAATATCTGTCACCACAAAATACAGTGTCAAAAACTGTTGGCCTACCTCATGAGTCTGACAAACTTGTCACATATCTAGCTGATGAAATGAAGAAGGTAAAGATCAGCTTGCCTCTGTCAGAGTTGTTGAAAACTCCTGCAATTAAGAAAGCATTTATGAAGTCACTAGATGATCCTGCTCCCAGAGAGGATAGTCATCTCCTAGCTTAGTCTAACAATAAGGATCATGCTGTCAAAGATAACACTGTCAAACATAAAATGCTAGCTACTGTTCAAGCTATAGAAACCTCTCACATGACCTTGTATAGGGATAAGAGCGAGTCACCACCTTTCCTTCTCACTATAAGGATGTTTAGCAAGAATTTACACAACTGTTTGGTAGATTCAGGTGCATCTACAAATGTCATGCCTCTGTCCATATGCAATGCTTCAGGACTGCATCTTGCTAAATCCCTAAACAAGGTGACATAGCTAGATAAGACAGAAGTGAGTGTAATAGGAGAATTGACTCATATACACATGCAGCTAGCATCTGATCCCAGGATCCAGTATTTCATTGATATCCAGGTAGTTGACATATCTGACACATATGGGATGCTGCTTAGTAGAGACTAGTCAAAGACTTTGAATGGATATATGGCTACTGACTTCAGTCACATGTGGTTACCTCAGAAAGGTATACCCAACTAGATAAGAATAGATGCTGAGCCTAGAATGAAGCACATGATCACCGAGTACAACAAAACAAACAAGATCATGTATGTCGATATTGAGCCCAGAGTTTGTGCCATTAGACCACAGACTATCAGGATAGAAGAGATCCTGATGCTTGACTTTCATCATCATCATGATGATGATCATCGAGAAGACATGCCGATTGCAGAACCTGATAGTAATTTTGAGAACGAGAATGAAATAGATCACTTCAGGAACTTTGAGATGCATCTGTCCAAGCAAGTAAAACATTGTCAATTGTTAAATATATTTGTTCATGACATTTTGATTGATGGTTGGTGCAGATTACATGATGAGGTACATTCAGAGAGAACTTGTGAAACATGATTAGATATGATGATGCTAAAGCAGACATGTAGTGAGGCATCATCATCATATTCTGAGGTAAGTTCTACATCTGATGATGATGATACTGATTCTAGTATGTCTTCTGCAGGAGACACAGAAGAGGTGACGGATCATGATAGAGATCAAATTTTGAGAATAGAAGAAATTCTGGTGTATGACTAGATAAATGTTAAGAAGAAAGAAAAGGTCACCCCTGGGAGTGATTGTCTGATGGAGTTAGATTATGAATTATCTAATGAAGACAGTGGTCATAACTTAACCCGATTCAAAGAGTTTTTATCAGGAGAAATTAAGAAGATGATAGAACAAAAGAGACATCCACAGGATGCGCTGACTAAAAGATGGTGTAGGCTGCATGAGGCACCTCACTTGGAGACTACTTGTTCGCTGTGCCTACATGTTTTAAAGAAACATACAGAGCCTGATCCAAAAGATCATCCTCCTGATGATGAAAAACAAGAAGAAAAATCAGCTTCCCAGAAGAAAGAAAAGATGAAGTCTAAGAAAGCCGAGATTCCTAAGTTAAAATGGATATCAGGTGGAGCAGCTGCCAGAGATGCAAAGAAAAGAGAAGGTTTAGCCAAGCCTCATGCTGAAGATAAATCTAAGATTTGATGGATCTAAGTCCAAACAAGGAGTTGGAGTAGGGATTGATCTCATTGATCCATCAGGAAAATCTTACTTAGCTGCATACAGATTACAGTTCCCCTATACTAACAATGTGACAGAGTATGAAGCTCTGATTCATGGGATATTGTTTGCTCTCAAGAAGAAGGTAAAAATTCTACATGTATTTGGAGACTCAGAATTAGTTGTTAGATAGGTAAGAGGAATCTACTCTTGCAACTATAAGAGATTGTCAAATTACAGACACAGACTGTGGGATTTGATTGAAGACTTTGATGTATTTAATATCACCCACGTTCCTAGAGAACAGAACCATAGGGCAGATGCACTTGCCCAGGCTGCCAGTACACTGGAGACCTTGTCTATATCAGGCCTAAAGAGATTTTCAGTAGAACTAGTATAAGTGCCCTCAGTACCTGATAATGTTACTAATCTACAGGTCTTTGATGATGATCATCACATCCTTGATTTCATCTCTAATAGGGATATATTTGATGCTCAGATCATAGATGAGAATAATGTGGAAGATCACGTTTGGGAAGAAGATGAAATATTAGAGTTACCTGGCAACAAAATTCCCAAAGGTATGATTGAATTAGAAAGAGCTTTTGACCTGGATAATATGCTGAAGCAAAAGGATCTTCCCAAGGCTGATGGAGGTCAATATTCACAAGTGAATATTGGATAGGATGATGACAAGAGAAATGTCTTGATTGGTAAGGTTTGCACACCAGAAGAGTTAGAAGGAATAACTCAGGCCCTTAAAGATTACATCCATGGAATTGCATGGACTTATGATGAGCTGAAGACATATGACACATCAGTCATAACTCACACTATACCTCTCAAGCCAGATGCTAAACCTTTCAGACAGAAGCAAAGGCCAGTCAATGCTTTGCTTGAACCAATAATTTTTGAAGAAGTCAAGAAGCTGTTAAATGCCAAGATTATATTTCCTGTTAGGCACTCCACTTGGGTGGGTAACCTAGTGCCAGTAAGAAAAAAGAATGGAGACATCAGACTGTGTGTAGACTTCAGGAACCTGAATAGAGCATCAGAGAAGGATAATTATCCTTTACCCTCATTAGATGAAGTCCTGCAGATTGTTAATGGAGCTAAAATGATGTCCTTTCTAGATGGCTTCTTAGGGTACAATCAGGTCATGGTGGACAAGATTGACAGGCTGAAGACTGCCTTCACCACAAAGTGGGGGATATTTGCGTATAGACGCATACCATTTGGGCTGATAAAT
Source organism: Cunninghamia lanceolata (assembly GCA_027924645.1). NCBI lineage: Eukaryota > Viridiplantae > Streptophyta > Pinopsida > Cupressales > Cupressaceae > Cunninghamia > Cunninghamia lanceolata. The sequence continues at coordinate 5,162,043 of BSBN01000627.1, forward strand.
GCTGGAGCAACATTCCAATGAGTAATGGACATAGCCTTCAGAGGCTTAATAGGAAAATGTATAGTCATCTACATGGATGACCTCACAGTGTTCTCCAAAGAAAGAACAAATCATGTAACAGATCTCATAAATGTATTGAAAAAATGTGAAGAATATGGGATATCCTTGAACCCCAAGAAGTGCATATTTGGGGTGACAACAAGAAAGTTGCTAGGCCACCTAATAACTAAGAATGGAATTATCATTGATCCTGATAGGGTGGAGTCTATTATGAAAATACAACTCCCTGGAAGTAAGAAAGAACTTAAGTCTTACTTGGCAAGATAAACTTTGTCAGAAAATTCATCACTGGCTTTGTAGAAATAGTCAGACCTTTAAATGCTATGCTGAAAAAGGATGCAAAGATTGAGTGGACAACAGAAGCTAAAGCAGCTTTTGAAGACATAAAGAAAGCCATATTAGATGCTCTTGTTCTCATCAGTCTTGATTATACCAGAGACTTTTATATTTATTCATTTGCTTCAGAACATACCTCTGTAGCCGTGCTAACTCAGAGAAATGAAGAAAAGGAAGAGAAACCAATTGCATTCATGAGCTGTCCTTTCAAAGATGCTGAACTAAGATATGTAGATGTTGAAAGACAAGCACTTGCATTGGTTAGGGCAGTAAAGAAATTCAGGCATTATATTTTGAGAAGCAAGGTAATTGCAGTAGTGCCTGATGCAGTAGTGAAGATGCTGCTAATGCAGAGTGAACCTGGTGAAAAAAGAGCCAAGTGGATTACTGTATTACAAGAATATGACATGGAAATTACACCCATGAATTTGGTAAGAGGATAGGCTCTAAGTCAAATGATATCAGAAATTGACCCAAACATTATAAGCTAGCAGTATGTTATCAATGCTAAGGATAATGAAGAGTGGTATGCAGATATCAGGCACATCCTGATCACTGTAAGATGTCCTCCTAGACTGCAGGCTTCACAAAGAAGAGCCCTAAAGATGAGGTCACAAAAATATATGATGAAGGGAGGAACCTTATTCAAGAAGAATTATGAAGGAATATACCTGAGATGCTTAGAAAAGCTAGAAGCAAATAAGGTTTTATCAGAATTACATGACAAGTTTAGAACAATACATGGATCAACCCTAGCCACAACACATGCGATCCTCAGAGCAGGATATTACTAGCCAACAGTTTTTAAAGATACAACTAAACATGTTAAATGTTGTCATGTATGTCAGGTTGCTGCCAATAGAGAGAAATATGCTGCACAACCCTTGCAGCCAGTGATGGAAGAGCACCCATTTGCACAATGGGGCATGGATTTCATAGGACCAATCAATCCTCTATCATCCTCAGGCCATAGGTATGTCTTAACAATTACTGATTATTGTACCAGATAGACTGAAGTTGTCAGTAGCAAGACTTGTACTGCAGATGATGTTATTAAATTTCTAGAAAGCAACATTGTTACCAGGTTTGGAACTCCTTATGATTTGGTAAGTGATAATGGTTCTGCTTTCACTTCAACCAAATTGTCAAGTTGGGCTTTTGATCATGGGATCATACTCAAGTTTTCATCCAACTATTATCCCCAAGGGAATGGATTAGCAGAATCCACAAATAAAAATTTGTTGAATATCATAAAAAAATTAATAGAGAAGAACCCTAGGGAATGGAACTCATTTCTGAAATATGCCTTATGGGTAGACAGAACTAGAATGAAAACTGCACTAGGAAATTCACCTTTTCACTTAGTATATGGGGTAGATCCTATCCTCCCTATAAACTTAAAAATTTCTACCCTACAGTTTGCCCAAGAATAACTAGGCATAGACAATAGATAAGAAGTCAGGTTGCTTTAGTTGATGCATCTAGAAAAAGAAGTCAAGCAATTGACCAATTTGCAAAACATCAGGCTATTGTCAAACGTTGGTTTGACAAAAGAGCCAGAGTCAAGGCCTTCAGGATATCTGATTTAGTCCTGATGTGGGATAAAGCCCATGAGAGGAAAGGAGACCATGGTAAGTTTGACAAATTATGGATAGGTCCCTTTCAAATTTCTGAGATACTAGGAGATAGCACTTATAGGCTTAAGAATTTGATAGGTGAGGATGTCCCATTGCCAGTCAATGGACAATTTCTCAAACACTATTTCCAAGCCTAAGCAACTTCATGACAGTCATGTGTATCATAATGTATATTTGTATAGTTGCTTGTACAGTTGTGTTTTTGTTGTCTTGTCTCTTTGTTTGTTTTGTTGTTTGTTTGTTGAGTTTTGTTTTGGCAAGTCAGGATGATGCAGCTCATCACCCCAGAAAATAATAAAATTGTTAAGATTCAAGTGATGAAAATAAATTTATATATAGGTTGTGACTCATTTTGAGGAGGTCATCATGATTAGGTCTGGGATATCCTATCATCAGGGTACCTTTTTAACCAAAGTGAATCAATCACAATGAAGCACTTAACAACCTTGGGTTTGTTGAAAATACAAGTATAGGTGTTAAGTGAAAAATCTAAAGGGACTCTCTTGCTACCAATGCAATCTCCAACCTAAAGCTGCAAGTGACTATACCTTGTACAAATGAGCTGACATGATGATATCAGATACAAATTTTAAAGAAAATCAGGAAAGAAATAAAATTAGGCCATCTAAGTAACTCTACCAGGGCTATGAACGCCTACTAGCAGTGGGGCTCTACTTAGGGAGATTATATAGATAACCTTGCTGGGGCTATGAATGCCTGCTGGCAGCAAGGCTCTATCTAGGTTGGCTATGAGGGGTGATCTCCAACTATGTAGTTTAACACCAGTTACTCATGTTTTCAACTCGCTTTCAAGATGAGCATAATTAATCATTTGCACACACCTGATCCTTAGTTAACATTGTTACCATGAGGAAATTTTATCATTCAAAAAGATTATGATGCTCATGCTTAGAAAGAGTTAGAATGCTATGTCATAATGTGTTCACCTCACTTGAATCGTTGGAATTTTGATGTTTTCTTTGGTGGCAAGTTGTTGTGTGGTTACACAACACGCCCCATTTTGACTTGGCAAAACAGGGACCCAACTTTTTGCCTTTGCTTGTGTTTTCTGCTTACTGGTGGTCTAGTAAAAGTATGTCATGTAGATAGCCCTTCATAGGAGGATGTGGTAAGTCATCATCATGAGGTCAGTTTGTCAAATTCTTGTTTCATGACATTAACCTCATTTTTGGAAAGAGCATTAAATTTCATGAAGGTCTACCTTTTACATCACCCTGATATTCATTAGGATGTGAAAGTTATGAATGGTCAAAATCCTGGTTAAACCTGATATTCACAGGGGGGAGGATCATATTTCTTAATATCAGTCATCTTTCGAAAGATCACCCCGATCTATTTTATCACCTGATAAAGCATTTGATTCGTGGCATGCAGACGTCAATTTTAGGTGATAATGACCCTTAGTCGTCAAACAACCTTATGTATTTCGTGAGAGTCATATTCCTCAATGTAACCTGACATTTCTCAATATCATCCTGCCATGCGAATATCACCCCGCTCTTGTTGCTGCCATTGACATTTAATGCGCGCAGTTGTGGTAGGTAGTTCCCATTGACCACAAATCGTGATCACACACCTGGCGAGATCCTGAGTTCCCGTGAAAAATCAACGATTGAAATCTAATCTGTTAGGGTTTGCCCTAATTTCTCCCTAATTGCAAAGTTAAAAGGTAAGTTCAATTGTCATTTTTACACTTACCTTGCGATAAAACCATTTTTACAGAGTGCTAGCCTTCCAAACCCTCATATGGACGATACTTGGACGCACAAAGCTTACAAGCAGGAAGAAGCGTGAGATTATCACCAGAATTAAAAGTACTTTCGGATAACCACTGGTATAATCAAAGGGATCTGCATAACCAGGCAAGTAATTGAAACCTTCATCCTGTTGCTTCTGTATAATTAGGTATGATGTTGTAGGTGTTAGTTTATGCATCCCCATGATAAGTAAATGCTAAATAGGTATAGTATGCATGATGTTAGTAGAGATAAATCATTATGTGCATGCTTGTGAATACCCATTGTAAGACAAATCCTATTAATTGTAGATATCCATGGCTGACAAGAGGTTAGCTAAGTGCGAGGCTGAATTCAGCAAGCCTATGTTTGCATATCCTAGAGGAGTCCTATTCAAGTATGGTGCCATAACAGATACACATCAAGGAAGTACCGATTTGGAGGCCTGGTCTGCCAAAATGAATGATGAAAAGAATAGAAGCACCTTGCTAGATGCAGTGTTCGTGTCAGGAATGTGGAGTGCGGCTGGTTTTTCATACTCCATGGAGTCTCCAGAGCTAGTCATTGAATGTGCACGAAATTACAATCCACAAACAAGACAGGTGGTGAAACCTGGGAGAATATATGCAGACCTGTCCATCAGGGGTCTTTCTAGGACATTTGGACTGCCATTAGGCAGGAAGGTTAACAACATAGATTTGAAGAAATCTAAACTTGAATATGAAAACAATAAGAAGCAAGCAAGAAAAAACATGTATCAGTGGAGGGCTAAGAATAGTGCATATCCTGCAGCGGCCAAGCTTCTAGTGCACTTATACAAGTATGATTTTGATGACGAATATCAGTACATGATTGCATTGCTTAGCAAGGTGACAGGCCAGCCTGATGCTGGTAGTTTTAAAGACTGGATGTATGGTGTCATCATGATGTGCATATATGCAGATACCAAGCCACTATGGGGCCAATTGATTGGTGATGCTCTACATGAGCATCTTCTGAGCTTGGGAGGTTCAAATTGTTCCTTTTTCATGACATCATACATTGTCTACTCTTGTGCTTACAAAGGCACATTTGATGCATTAACAATGGTTGGAAGGATTGGTGGAACCACCAATGATGCTCATATTTGGGATCATTATCCCCAGTTGTAGAGAGTTAATTCCCTCTAGGATTACAAATTGGTAAATGATGCATTCTCTATGCATCTGGTGAGGACCATGGAGGAAGATAGGACAAAAAGATTGAGCATGGAGGCTCAAGAAGTAATCTATAGGCATGGAGCCTGGTACATCCAATTTGTAACATTTTCTTACATAAGAATTGAGGGCTTTGAAGGACAACCCCTTATGCTGCCAAGGTATCCCACTGATGCAGTGGTATTAATGGAATTTATAAGGCAGAGCTCCACAATATTGAAAGCATACAAGGATGCTTAGAAAATACCACCCATCTTGTTTCCAGTAACCATTGGCTGGTATATGTGTCCAGATTCAAAAAATATCAAGAAAGTCATGGTTAGTTTGAATAAAATGCAATTGTAGCCATTCCTACTGGTAAGGCCATATGATCCTTATGGGAGGATACAGAAAATAATAGGGAAACCTATTCATCAGGGGCACCTAGAAGACTTCTGGGTGGATTGTGAAGATGAAGCAGAAGCCAGAAGAAGAAGATACCAAAGGTTGACATTGAATCAAATCAAAACCTTTGATTGCATCCCCATTCCCTCTCAATTGAAAAAGGATGATGGTAGGATAATGGCAGATGAATATGAAGAAAAGAAAAGATATAATGATACAATATTTGCACCTGACCTGACCATACAAGAGGACATATCCTTGGATCCTTTCATTGCCAAGACATTACACCTAACCCAAGCTTGGGTTGATGAATAAATTGATGCATTGAAGAAGAAAGGTGTTGCCATTACTGCAGACAATAAATAGAAATGACAAGATATTCCTGATGAGGAATATGATGATTTTATAATTGAAAAAAGGAAATCTAAAGGAGAGAGGCTGCCTCCATAACAACAGCAAAGCAAAAGACCCCTAGGGGTAAGAAAGTTGATAATGAACCCAAAGGGGTGATTATTGAAAGAGCAGTGTTTCTAGCTGAGGATTTAACAACATCAGGATCAGGATCAGGATCAGCATCACCACCACAGGCAGATAAACAAAAGGCCAAAAAGATTCAAAAGATGGCTACAGGAATTGCTCAGACCCAAGAAGAGGGTCAATCCTCACAAAAACAAATAGAAGAGGATATCCCCCTAGAGGAAGAGCCTGAGGAGGAGGAAGAAGAGAAAAGCCCCACAGGTGATGGTATCTACCACACCTAAGAAACCAAGAACCTCCATGAGAGATGAGATAAAGCAATCCCCTATAATGTTGAAAGGGGCTGGTAGTGAAGCTTTCCATAATGAATTTCAACACAATGTTCTGCTTCCTACCATTGTGAAGTTCAAGACTAAACAAGCGGAAGAGTAGATGAAAGATACCTCGCTAATGTTTCAAAGAGGTCATATCTCACTGGATGAAACAATTAATTTATCTGATGATAAGGTAGTGGAGAATGTAACTTCACAGAAGATGGAAATCCTTGCTGTAGGTACTCACATGACTCCTCATGGGACTCCATTAGTTCAAACAATATTGGAGGAGATGAAGCAAGTGGAAGCTGAAAAAGAAAAGAGTCCAGAGAAGATAGCTGAAGAAATGGAGCTGGACACATTAGTTGCACAGGTGACAAGTCCTGCAGTAGTTGATTTGACATATAGACAGGATGTAAGTCCTGAACATCCAGCAGGTACACCTGATAAAGGAGAACATATAGAAGAAATGAAGATGGTAGAACTAGAGGGCAATGCTTCAGAAATAAGCCAACAACACCAACAAGATACATTAGTTAAGCCCATTATAATAGAAGTTCAAGAAAAGAAAGCTGATGAGAAAGATATATTAGAAGATCATGCTTCTAAAGTTCAGGAAGTAAGTGATGTAGGTGCAGAACAGATTATGGTCTCAGAACAAATACCAGCACCTAAGGAAGACTCCATAATATCCACTGCTAAGAATATGCCTCAACAGAAGGAAAAGTCAAAAGTGGATGAAGTAATAAAGGAGAAAGATCATGATCATCATGATCATCATATCGACGCATAACAAGATCCTCCACCTCAGGATGATCCTCCTCAGGAGAAAGAAATTCCTCAACAAGAGGATATACCATAGGATCACTCTCAATATGAGCATCATGAAGAAGAAACAAGGAAATCACCTTCTCCATCACATATGCTGACAGACACCAGAGATCAAGGTGAACATCATGATAATGCTGAGAAACATGATCAGGTACCTCAGTGGTTGGAAAAGGAGGTCAACACAGAAGTTGGTTTTGAGATTCAAGAATTTGATGTATCCACTTTGTTTTCAGAGAATCTAATAAAACCAAAGAGCAAGGCTAGAATGACTTCAGCCATTAAGAGAGACCCAACAACTGGAAGAAGGACTGCACAGATTGCAATTCCTACTGTAGATAAAGAAAAAGGTAAAATTACTCTGGAAGAATTCCAGATTAATACAGTTGACTTAGGATTTGCAAATGAAGACCAAGAGGGTTAGGATATCATTGATTCCTTAACTCAAAGAATTAAGAAAGAGAAAGAGAAGAATAAGCAACATAAAGAACACATTGCTCAGCTGCATGCATACATAAAAGGGTTAATTAACCCTGATGATGTGTCAACTGATCATGCAGTCCCATTGACTGCTATTTCTCAGGAAGAAGTAAATAAAATAGATCTCATGAAGCATGAGTCATCTATAAAGAGAAAGTGAATGTTATCCACATTTGATGAAGCGGAGGAAGTAGTAAAAGCTTCCTTAAAGAGATGGAATTCTTTAAGTGTCTCCGGGAGAAAAGTTGACAAATTGCAGATGGAGATTGGGAAGAGATCTTTTCAGCTGGAGAAAATTTTGGTCATCTTGGAAGAAATAAGGAGAATTGACCCTCAGGTTCTAATAAGAAATCAAGTGCTAAACAATAATAATGCACTGTTAGTTGACATATGGTATAAGGATACCAAATTTGAGTGTGAGGTACTTAAAAGATGCACCACTAAATTAAGAGATATCAACATAAAGCTACATGATATGATGTTAGATGAATCTGAACTTTTAGAAGTGCTGGAAGGGAAGGTGGAAGGGAAGATAGAGAATCAAGATGAGGAGTTTGCAATAAAAGCTATACATAGTAACTTCCAACAGGTAGCTGATGATCCCCTAAACAATCTAACAGAGGAAACCATGGACAAAATTATGAGGATCAGGGTCAAGATGGAAAATTATCAGGACACATCCAGCAGTAGGAGAAATAAATTAGAAAATCTTTGAGGCAAGTATCAAATGCATAAGCATGCCACCATCAAAGAAAAAACTCAGGATGATGGGGAAATAGAGAGAATAGTACAACTATATGAAAATATCAGGACAACTATGCAGGTCCATATCAAAGACGACCATCATCATGATGATGAAGAGAGTGAGAGTAGTAAAAGTGATGATGATGACAAAGAGAATGATGAGGATGCATCATAAAAGGGGAATATAAGCATCAGTTGCTTATGAAAATAAGTATCTCAGATGGTTGCCACCTGGCAACTTGTGCCACTTGATAAAGTTGACAAAGTCAAAGGAAATACTCACCGTAGATATTCATAGATATATCAAGATCGTAGATCTTTTGTAACGGCTTCCTCACCTTGTTCTATAAAAGGTACAGGAATGCCTCATTTCAGATATTTGAAACTTATTTGAAATCCGTCTGCTAAAATATTCAGGGCTTATTTCAAAGCTTTTTGTATACATCTATATCCTTGCATACTTAATGAATGAGAAGACTTGTTTGATTACAATTCATAGTAAATCTTGAGTAATCAGTGTGTGAATTCTGGATATATGCTGTGATTTGCTGCATCCCTTGGAGTGCATATCTACTTGCATATGTTATTTTCATACAATTCCTTTGAAGTTAGCATCAACTATATCTAGCTATGGAATGTCCTAGTGAACATATGGTTTGGTTTTATTCTCTTCATGACTATATCTGATGTATATGTGGATTCAATGGCTATAGTTTCAACACTAATTTGAAGTATTTCTTTCAATTTCTTTAAATTTCAGAGCATTTTACCATCATAATTGCACATAATTGATAATGTCAAGCAAACAATACAAATATGTGGACATCTCGTAGATAATTGCAAATATTTAGCATATTTGAAAGCTAAAGCATGTATAATTGAAAATATCATGCAAAGATTTAAATATTTCTGTATCATTTGATCAAATAACTGCATAAAATGACCTCTCTGTGAAGAATCTTTGTAGAAACAATGTCATGATGATGAACTCAATGTAAGGCCCCAAAATGGAAACAACAACACATATCAACCTTTGAGTAACGTCAGATGATTAAGACCTAATCACCAGAGACTTGGGATCATGAATTCTCTAAATTCATCGTATCTTTCAAGATGAATAAAGGTTAATGTGTACTTTTATTCTATGCTTGTTTGTGACTAACATCATGAACAATAGAAACATAACAATACTGATCATCAAGACAAATCTAAGACCCCTTGAAATGGAAAATAGCATGTCGCATCAACCTTTGAGTAATGTCAGATGATCATGACCTGATCAACGTAGACTTGGAGTCATCAACTTATCTTAAGCTGGTCGTACTTTACAAGATAATAAAGGTTTGATGTACAAATTTTTATGCATGTTGTTATGACTCATCATCATCATCAACATGACTATGCACCTATTTTTGAGGTTTTGAGGTAGAAAAGTTGGGGACAAAAGAGTGAGTGCCCAAGTCCAGTTCCTTGCTTTTTGTCAGGATTTGTGGACAAGATCTGCAACCTATTCCTGTTGCACCTTAAGGTTTTTCCATCACGAAACTTTGAGGACTAATGAGCAGGTGCCCAAGTCCAGGGTCCCCTTTTTCCTATTATTCTACAATTCTAACACTCCAACATGCCCTCTTACAACTTCACTTTGTGTGCATCATCAACCTGTAACCTGCAATCATAAAACTTTGGGAGGGGGTTGTGGTGTTTAGGAGCTTACCTCAGTCAAGCCCTAGAAGGAAACTTAAGTCTTCCAAACACCTTTGTCAGATAGAGAGTGTGTAACCTTGTGAGGCAGAGGTAAAAACCACATGAATAATGATCACAAACACTTTGTAGTGAAGATCTCATGGGAGGAAGATGCTCTTCATTCTATGAGGAAGTGGATGCTCAAATCTGCAAACACAAACACATAGACCACACAAATCTACTCTTGCAACACAATGAAAGACTTGAATCACCTTTAGGATGCCCAAATCACATGAACATAATCTAGTTTACAAATGAATGCCTAAACATGCTTTTATATACAACTATAAACACTCCTACCAAGAATTTCATAATTCAAACTTACCGTGTCAGCATAGGACCCAAATAATGGTCACAAGCTGACACCCAAAATTGAGACTACCGCAAAATAGGGTAGGACTAGGGTGCATGTGTCCAAGTCCTCCCTCCTATTTTGGGTAGGGGTTATCTTAAGTAGTCCCCCTAGGTCCTATTTGTCAAGACACTTAGGGGTTTTCTCATCGGGATGTTGAAATATGATGTAAAATGTCTTAAATGCACACAAAAGACTCGGGAGCTAAACCTAAAGAGGGAAAAGCCCCCAAGGGGACATTTTCTGACATTACAGAACCTATCCTTAAAGGCTTTCTCCAAAGCATCCCATGAACTAATTGAGGTTTGAGCAAGGTTGATGTACCAATTGGACACTTCCTCTCCCAAGGAGTATGGAAACAACTTGCATACTACATCCTGATGTTCAATCCTTGCTCTAAAGAAGGCTTCCTTGAATGTCCAGATATGATCATCCGTATCCTAAAATGGATGATACTTAGGGAAAATCTTGTCAAGATTCATAGGCAAGGGATGATATGCAGTAAAGGTCAAGGGTGAATCAATAGTAAAGTATAACATTGTAACTGGTGCTTGCTACACTTGAGGTATAATTGGTGATCATGGAGGTGTTTGAAGTATAGATGGAGATAATGGAGGTGTTAAAGTATGTCTTGATGAGGATCCTGATGTACTCAACTCAGAAGTATGATGAATATCAATAGTACGAGGTCTAAGTCCACGAATATGCATTTCCTCAAATAGTCCACTAGATCTAGACTTGGTATTTGGCCGGTGAGCCAATATTCTTACAACTTAAGACAAAATATTGGATATTTGACTGAATCTTTGCAAAGACTATGAGAAATGATCTCCCAAAGTAGATATTTATGGTAAGGACTTAGTAATGACTAGATATTTATGCAATATTTGTATCAAACATGCAAATATGAGCAAAGATTGAACTTCTAGACATGGATATCAGGATATTTAGCCACATAGGTAGGTTTCTATAGGATATTTGGAAAAAACATGAACAACAAGTTAGTATTTGAAGACTTTAAGCAAATGACCATTGTAAAGGTTAAAATTTAGATTGTTTAGTTTTGGTTTGAATCCTCCTTTCACCAATTACATTCAAGGACCCTCGGATCGAGTGGCAGAGCACTGTCAGGTCCTTGGTCACTTACAAATGTAGGGAAACTTGGATTAGGGTATTTGATTATCAATTTTCCTTCTTTTATGCTCAATTATCCATAAAAACCCTAACTATGTGAAAATGATAGTAAACAGATGAATAATGAAAAATGCTTCTACAGAAAGATGTAAAATAACAAATAATTGTGCACATATTTTTGGGGTTCTGAGGTTGAAAAGTCAGGGAGAAAAGAGTGGGTACCCAAGTCCAAGGCCCTGCCTTTTGTCCAGATCTAGAAACTTAGTCTGTAACTTGTTTTTGTTGTTTCAGAGATTTTCACGTCACAGAACTTCAAGGACTAATGAGTGGGTGCCCTAGTCCAGGGTGCTCTTTTTTCTTATTTTCTGCAATTCTGACACTCCAATATGATGTTCGTAAGAGACACTGCTAGGTAAGATAGATGTTGTCATTGATGGCAACTAAGTTCATCCCAATCATCCGCATAGTAGTAACAGGGTCTGGGCAGTTAGGAACAGAGCAGTAACAGGGTCTAGTATTTTGATCTAGATCTCTCCAATGGAAAGTCATGATTAGATGCAGATCTAAGGGGGTCATATGCATTGTCAAGATAGTCCAAATCTAGATTTTTGTCCTCTGATGATGAAGGATTCAAAAGATATTAGCCTCTGAGTATCAAATTCTAGTTTGTCAGAGTAAACAAAAGAAGAATAGGCTGACCTTGTAGAAGATCTTGATTCTGGATGTATGGAAGTTGTTTGTTGGAAAAATGGTGATGATCAGTGATAGTGGCCAACATGAGTGATGATTATCAAGAGCAAGTTTTGGTCCACACCTTAAGTTATGCATAGATCTAGCTGACAGAGCAGAGCATTCATAAAAGTTCTAAGTGTTGTTGAAGCTGACTAATAGAATGATTGTAGATCATATTGCGGATATATATAGATGATGAAATTGGATGATTCAGTGTGTGTGGTGTATATGAATAAGGTGTATGTGTGAAGAGTAGAAATAAAAAGTGTGAATGAAGGCAGAACAGTAAGAAGAAGAGAGCAAAGATGAAATGTGTAAGATCAATTTCTGTACTTAACCGGAACTAAAATTCTTGCATGGGTAGATGCTATTAATCAGTTCAAATCTCTGTCATTCTCTTGTAATATTTCCATAGGCAGTGAGCCTCCATATGAGTAGTGAGATTTGGGCAATGAGACCGGATGCATGTGCATTCCCATTTGTAAAATACTTTTAACAGGGTATTAATATTTGTGGGTTAACCCCCACCGTGGTTTTTCCCTTAACTGGGTTTCCACGTAAAAAATCTTGGTGTCAAATGTGTTGATTATGTTTTTGCTTCTATGTTAATATCATATGCTTTAGTGATTACATCATTAATCAAATTGACAATAGAAAAAGAAGTTTAATTGAAGAATTTGGAGACAACTGATTCACCCCCCTCTCAGTTGTCTGGATGAATTCCAACAATTGGTATCAGAGCAAGGTTCCTTTGAAAAGCCTAACAGCTTGAGGAAAAGATGTTGGAAGAAGTTTCAAATGGGTTCAATCAAAGATCAACTTTAGTGGCCCTAGAAGAGCTTGTTCAGTCTAAAGCAGAAATTAACAATCTGAGAGGTGAACTCAAAGATGCTAATGATACCATTAAAATGTTAAAAGATAAATTAAAGAAATCTCTACAAAAAAAAGGAGCTACTTCTGCAGCTATCCAGTTTACCTAAAGAAAATGGCATGAATGAATCTTTGGAAGAAAAGACAAAGGAATGTGAGAAGCTGTCAAAAGAAGTTGTTGTTCTAAAAATTGAAATGGAATCCAGGGTAATGAGGTAAACCAAAGAAAGTGAAGATAGGAAGAAAATTGAAGAAGATCTGAATCAAAAACTAAAGAATATTGCAAATTGGATAGAATAGTTGGACATCTAGAATCTGATCTACAAGAAAGTAGAGATAATGAGAGAGAATTTGAAAGGCAAAATGTCATTCTCAGACATGACCTAGAAGTTGCAAATGAATATAAGGAGAAGTTCAAGATAAGCTTAGCAAAACTAGAGGCACTGCTCGAAGGATAGAAAAAGGTTGATAACAAGCATTGTCTTGGATATGAGATAGGTGAAAGCTCTGGATCCAGACAGAAAAATTTTCAACCAAGGAATAGAAGAAATAGAATTAGAAAACTTCTGGTAAGATAGCCTAATGCTCAAAGATATCCATCATTCAATGGAAGTTGTTTCAATTGCAATAAATTTGGTCATAGAGCTACTCAGTGCAGAAGAGGAACAAATCAAAATGGTCCATCCTTCTCTGGTCAATGCTTCAAATGCAAGAGGTATGGTTATAAATCCAATGAATGTAGAAGTATGATAATGAATAGCTCTATTGGCAATTCTTTCAATGGCTACTGCTTTGCTTGTAATGGATTTGGACACATGGAAAATCAGTGTAGATCAAGAGGAAATCAAGTTTATAAGAAAGGAAATGTTGCATTCTTTAATTGCAATAAATCTAGTCATATTGCAAGATTTTGTAGAAATAGGAACAATGGAAGAAGAGGGCCAGCAAACATAAAACTAAATGAGTAGAGACAAGACAAAGGTCAAGGAAAAATTGATGCAAATGAGATTCAGAATGAAATAAACAAGATATGAGTCAAGAAAACAATTATGAATGACAGTAATGGATCAACACCAAAATCTGGTGCTAAAAATTCCTCTGGGAATTGATTTGAGAGCCTTGGCTTAGGGGGAGCAGCATTGTAAATCAAATTCCCCCAGCCAATAAGTGAGTGCCTAGATCTGGCACTATAAGAAAAGGTATCTTGAATTGATTCAGAACAGTTGAAAGGATTTTTGGAAGAAAAGAGGTGGATATGGAAAATTGTGAAGTAATTTATAAGAAACTATTCAACAAACAGAGTAACTAGATGTATTGGGGCAGAGCATTTATTACAAAGATAAATTAGGTGTTGCAGAACATAAAATGATCATTCATTCCTCATTTAGATCACTTTGCATCAAAAGAAAGCAAGAAGAGGAGAAGTGAATGAGTTCAGAGCTGAGAATTCCCAAGAATTGAAGTGTAAAAGGGATCTCCAAGCAAAACCCTAATATGTGGAACAAGGTATTTCTATTTTCTATGAAAGTTCTTGAATTCTCAATCTTTGCAAATGGCTACACCTTTACTTGTTGATGTCACTGAGAGGCCCTATCCTAAATTCAAGAAGTATCCCTATAAATCTATTGAAGTTGAGATGCTAGGTGCCTTTTCAAGTGTTCCATATGGGGTTTTACATGTTGAAGACATTAGGGCATACATTCATTGCAAAATAGAAGAATTTGGGAATTTGAAACTGATGGAGTTGTTTAAGAATCATCTGAAACATGACAATTACCAACTGAGACCTAAATTTGAAGCCCTTGAAAGCAAACACTTTCTGCAAATGATTGAATTTCTATCTTTCAATGAAAATGAATGGGTTCGTTACATCTTAAGCTGAATGCACGATGAATTCATATGGCTAATGAAACCATTTAAGATTACTATGGATGTTATCAAGATTGTAACTGGGTTAAACTCCTCTTGTGGATTACCCATGTTGAAAGCTAATAAAAACCAGATAGTAACTAATGCTACTGGTGCCCAGTTTGACAAAAGGGCAATGACAATCAATGATATCATAGAATCGACTATTAAATTTGCCTTTATGGTGATTGGGTACAAGATTTATCATTCCACCAGGGAAAATTTAGTTTCCGGGACTGCAATATATGCAGCTTATAAAATGTTAAAGGAGAATGCAGACTATGATCTGTGTGAATTACTACAGAATTCGCTAGTAGAGAATTTGAGAAAAATCAAAAGAGACAAGAAAAACTCTTTCAAATATGGTTCCTTGATCATATGCCTATTCTTCTATTTCATGAATGAAGTGCCAGGAGTGCATGGTGTGCACTGGACTAAGCATGAGCCAATTACCATTCAGATTAGAGATCATCTTCGCATCATCGGTGATTTCAATTCCCAAAAAATTGCAATATGGGGTTACTTCAAGAATTTTTAGAGTATGATGCACTGAAGGGAAAGAATCCCTAAATTAATTGTTGAGAAGTACAAAAATGATATATGCTTCATGGTTGATACTGATCAGTGTCTAATGCAAGTAGTGGAACCCAAAACAGCTTGGATCATGCCCATGGGGTATGAAGTAGATGAAAAAATCTTGAATATGTATGCTCAACATCTTCTAAGAAAGCCTAAAGACACAACGATTGAAAGATTTGGAACTTATGAGGAGCTGATTTTAAAACTGCATATTGAATTCAGAGAACCTGAAACCAATAGAAAGTAAGAAAATAAGTTGAGCAGTTAGCTAAAAATCTGGGCCTAACTAAGGAGGCTGTGAGGAAACATAGAGAAAGAACTGAAAAGGCTGAGAAAGAGAAACAAGATAAGAAACAAATAGATGCTCCGGTGGAACACTCTTCCACTTCAAGAACTACTATGAGCTCTATTGCTGCCCCTTTTCCTTCCAAGACTACAAAACCTGAAGCAAAATCTTCTGGAAAATGGGAGAAAAGGAAGAAAACAAAAGCAACCTAGACCTATGAAAGTGTGAGAGAAGAAGAAGATACAGATTCTAACATTGCAATTGAGGAAATTAAGGCCACCAGAACAAAAGCTGCAAAAGTAACCAAAGAAAAGTCCTTCGGAAGCAAAAGGGCTAGTAAAAGGCAAAAGATAGAAGCATATGAGGAATATGTTGAGAAGCCCACACTTTGCTTGGAGGATGTGATAAAGTCAGTCATAGTAGATGGTAATCTAAAACCCATAATTGAATTCTATGATGATTATAGTGATGTGGATAAAAGGGTGTTGGAGGAAGCAACTGTCAAATATCTCAACATCTACAACAGGGCACTGATTGAGATAACTTCTAAGTTGCCACAAAGTTAGGCAAATATTTTGGAATTAAGAAAAGAAAATGCCAAGAGAAAGGACATGGAAATCAAGGAACATGAGCTAATAAATTTGTCTCCTTAGATTTTGATGCAGAGTGCACAGTGGAAGCACATAATTGATCAAAAAAACTTGATCGGTGAGAGGGTGGCCTACGTCTTGGTGATCTACTCCTATCGGCCACCTTGCTATTTATCTCCCTGATCTCTCAACTCTCCCCAATAGCTTGACTTCCTTGTCTTCGGAGAGACTTCACCTATCGATGGTGTCTTTTGGCCTCCTGTCGATACCCCGATGGCAGTTACATTCCCACTTGCCTTAACCTTGGCGGTTAGTTATGCCCTTGTCGACAAGACTTCGATCATCAGCGACCACTTGTGAACACTGGACGATGTACTGATATACCAACTTGTATATGCTTGACTTGACTTGCTATTATCGGTGAGCCAAAGTATCTTTACCCTAATTTTACTGTTATGACCGGTCACCTTTTGTATCTGACAAAAGATACATTCTCAATATGCTTTCTCAACATACATTCTCAACATACATTTGTGATATGCATTCGCAATATACATTCGGTGAGACTTCTGCCGTCGGCTAACTTCTTGTTTTTTCTCCTGATATGTCGTGTATGTTCTTCAGCGAGACTTCCTTCATCCTTCACCAATACACCTTTTATCATACCAACAATTTGATTAGTATAACTTCCACAAGTTTCCCCAAGGGGCTGTGTTAAATTGATGGCAACTCTATAACTCTGTAACTCATAGACATCAAACCATTATACAGAGACAAAACTCGACAGAATGGAAAGGGCCTCCAATCCTCTGCAAACACTTGATCAACCATCAATTTGGTCACTCCACTCACAGCACCTTGCCTATCATTTCAAAGACTAGTCACATAGAGATGCCTAGTCAACTCATGCCCAACCTCCTTGGATCCTTGGGTGTTTGACCAAAACCACAGAAAGCAAAAAATTTACACTGTATTCCTCCAGCACACTGAACATGAGAATCTTGATTTTAATGGACAGAGGAGATACAATCCATTTATTCATAGAAACCTAGTTTCTAGGTTTTCAGGCCAGCCTTTGCAAAAGGAATGAGATCTCACAAACTACAATACTTTAAGACACCAGACTACTATCAAATGGAAACTACTTAATGCCTGAACATCTCCAATCAATTTTAGTCAATTAACTATTCATATAGAATGATTGTGACAAAAAAATACTTAGAAAGAACAATGTTTCAACACACCCAAAAATCCAGATCTTCATTCATTCATGCATGCTTTTTTATCATCACATCCTGCTCTTCTTCACCTATAGAGGCTTGAGACAGCAGTTTACATCCCTCCCAACCATACAAACTAATTTTGAAAGTCAGTTAGCTATTGGATTTCTCCCAACACAAGAAAACTACATGTTTTCATTGTGTGATTACATCAAACTTGACCGAAACATGGTCTACATAGGTCTAGTGACCAAATTGACATAAAGTCCTAATTACAAACATGATGTGGCTTAAAAAGCCTTATTGAAAACATAAACAAAACATGACTCCTGCACCATAGAGAAGGTGCTCCTGCACCATACCCCCCTACAGGAAAAACTCAAGTCCCTTGAGTTGCTAACTGTTGGAGTGTCTTCCCATGCTTCAAAATGTCTACCTCACTCATCCATGTAGCTTCTAAATCAGGAAGATCCTGCCACTTGACCGAGTACTCCTTGTACACACCCTTCCTTGTCTTTTTGACAATCTTGGAATCTAAGATGCATTCCAATTGTAAAGGCTTACTTGGAGGTAGATCTCTGACCCAATCTTCATCTTCAATCACAAGATCTAATCCATCTTCAACATTCAATGGAGTTCTGAATGGAAATAGGTATAAAACATTGAATATGGGAGAAATACCAAGACCGGATGGCAGTTCTATTTCATAAGCATTTGGACCAAACTTATGCACTACCTTGCATGGTCCTATTTTCTTCATTAGAAGCTTGGTTGGCTGTCCTTTAGGTAGTCTTTCCTTCCTTAGATAGGCCATCACCAAATTTCCCACCTTCAACTGTACATCTCTCCTTTTGAGATATGCCCTATCCTTGTATTTGGAGACTGTCTTTTCCAACTGAACTTTGACTTGATCATGAACTGCCTTCATGGTGGCAGCAAAATCTTCTCCTAGAGCACTCCTCTTATCCCAACCTTGTAGGTCTTTGAGTTCAAGTGGTCCTCTTGGATGGAAACCATAAACAATTTCAAATGGACTCTTCCTAGTACTTCTATTCACTGAATCATTGTAAGCATACTCAGCTTGACTGATCACCAAGTCCCATGCCAACCCATGCTGCTTGGTAAGGCATCTTAGAAGGTTTCCTAATGACCTATTAACAAACTTAGTCTAACCATCAGTTTGGGGATGGTAGGCTGATGAGAAAGACAATTGTGTTCCCAATTTTCTCCATAAGGTCCTCCAAAAATGACCAACAAACTTGGAGTCTCTATCAGTGACAATTGAAAGGGGAAAACCATGGATTCTAACCACTTCTTTGAAAAATAGACCAGCAATGTGAGATGCATCATTTGTGCTTTTGCATGGTGTTAGCACTCATTTTGCCCTGGGGTTGATTTTCATGATCAGGGGGTTTCTTCATTTGAACCCTTTATCTTCTTGCCCATTTTTCCTAAGTGTTGGACCTCCTCAGTATTTTTCAGCTACAGCATCATATTTTCCTGAGGAGGAGGTCATCATCATCATCTTGTCTTCGATGATGGTCTGCATTATCATGTTTTCTGTCGACTTGTTTTTCATTGTCATCATCATATTTTATTGTCGGGTGATGTTTGGACATCATCCTGATCCTGCTGATGAGCTACAGTGCGCCCTGATTTGCTTGCGGAGGTGATTTTTCAAGTATCCGGTGATCTTCCATTTATCACCTTGCCCAAACATGATGATGATGCTGCCCCGATATTCTGAAGGGGTTATTCTCTAAGTTGTTCGACCTGACTTGTTTTTTCTTAAGGGTCGTCATCATCATCATCATATTTCCAGTTATCACCGTGTTGCTTGCGAGGTTCATCATATTTTCTGCCTTCATGATATTTCGCCGGGGTGATATCTTTATCATCGGGTGATCTTGGTTATGATCATCCTGATGATGTTGTTGAAGAGTTCTAAGTGCGACCCGATATTCACTGGGGTCATCATATTTTGAACGTCAGGATGATCTTAGTCAATATCATCCTGATGATGTTGTATCACTTCATGTTTGTTGTTTTGTCATCCTGATGATGCTGACGTCATTCTTATGACAAGCGTCATGATGATGCTGCTATCAAGGAGATATCCGCCTGCCGGCTTCGTGCATTATCTAGTGGGGGTGATCTTTTCAAGCATCATCATATTCATCTATCACCCCGATCTTATAGTGGAGCTACAGTGCAACCTGATATTTGTGCATCAGGATGATATTTCCAAATATCCGGTTGTCTTCCGAATATCATCCTGATGTCAATATGTGATGACATCACCAAGGTCCGGGGGGGTCATATTTCTAACACTGATCATCTTATGGAGATCCCCCGATATTTGCAAATATGATGATGACGTCATCCGGATATGAGGAGGTGCGCAGTAGGCAGATATGATGATGACGTCAGCAGGATATGATGATGACGTCATCAGGATGTTCATCAGCCAGACTTTTGGTATAAGCTCAGTAGGAGGATGTTCCTCCGATGGATCAGGTTGTGCGGATGAAGGCGATTATCATGCAGGTTATATTGCGATATGATACTGACGTCAGGGTGATATTTCAAGCAACAGGATATCATGCTGCTGGAGGATGATGATGATGAAGTCTTATACTAGTGTCGTCAGGAGCAAAAGCACCGACATCATATATGCTCATGACCTAGTATATAAAGTGTTAAAGAGGTCATCGCGGGGTGCATGTGGGATAATGTTATCCTGCATATTCAAAATGTCATGATGATGAATCTCGGCAGGAAATGGTTGCGATCGACTGTTTGATGTTTTTCCCAAGGCCGCGGGTTGGTGCGCCATTGATGGCGAAGGTTGCAGAGGTATGGGCGGATCTGGTACCCGATTGAAGGTGTACATCAGCGGACAGTGGCGCAGGGCTCGAGATATCTTCCTGTCTCCTCCCCTACCTGCTACATTCATGTTTGGGCGCCAATCTGGTAGTGTTTGAGCGCCATTTTCCTGATACTGTGTATCTGGCGGGATTTTTGGTCAACCCTGTAATTAATTACTGTGGTACACTACCTGGCTGTTATAAGCAGGAAGTGTTACTCATTTGAGGTTGTTGAAAGTTGAAGATTTTTGGCTCTGTAATTCATAACAAGCTGATCTGGTTGCTCTATACAGCTTAACCTGTGAGTTTATGTATCTCTTGTTGTATGTTTTTGGCATGAACCCACTGATTTCATGATTAATCTTATATGAGAAATGCTATCTTAGCATGTGTTGTGTTAATTATGTCTCCAATATTGCATGTATTCTTCTTCTGAATCTGGATATTTGGGTAATGTTTAGATTCTAGAGCATAGAATTCCTATGTTGAATGTCTGATCTTTTAACTTCTGCTCAAGGGGTAGATTAAACTGTTTTCAGGTTGAACATTGGGAAGGGTATACTGCAGTAGGGATACCATAAGTAGAGATAACTTAACACTCTGTATTGGGAGATATATGTAAGACAGGTATCACATATATCCCCTTGAAATCCAGTTTTAGTTGTTCATGCTGATCATTCACAGGTGTATGTCTACTGACTCCAGGCCCTGGATAGGCACCAATCTTGCTTTGTGTTTGTATTACAACCATGTCCAGCTTTGCATCCAAACTTAAACTCCAAATCAAAATCTAAAACAACCATTAGGACATTAGAATTAGTTTTAGGAACCTCAGTCCTCTGTCTACAACTGCAAATAGGCCCAAAGCTAGCCCCTTTGCTCTTATCTTTCAGTTTTGGTCTACTTACAGGAGGACTTATCTGCTTTCTGTCAGCATCCCAACCTTGCATGCATATCCTCATGGATGTTGAGTAGGGAATACCCCCCTAGGTCTTGCAGAGCTTGAAGAAGAAGAGGAGATAAAATATAGAGTCTATCTCCTACACTGTTGGCCCCTGGCCCAGAGATCCTGTTGATCACTGATGGCTACCTTGTAGGGAAATCTGGGAATAAGCATCCAGTCTGGGAAAAAACCAACAGAAATTGGCGACTCCGCTGGGGAACCTTGTGAAA
The DNA here is from genome assembly GCA_027924645.1 of Cunninghamia lanceolata. Lineage (NCBI taxonomy): Eukaryota > Viridiplantae > Streptophyta > Pinopsida > Cupressales > Cupressaceae > Cunninghamia > Cunninghamia lanceolata. The sequence goes on from BSBN01000627.1 coordinate 5,183,710, forward strand.
GAACCCTGGTTTTCAGAAGAAAACAGTTCCTAGTAATAGGTGGCGACTCTGAAGTAATCTCCCAACCGGTCAAAGTAAAATTTATATGCAGGGGAGAAGATCCCAACAAAATCCTTTATTTGAAGAGTTACCATTAACAAAAAGAATGATGTACAGAAGAAAGGGAGCTGTCTCAGTTAGTCATGAGAGTTCCCCCAGAAAAAGTGATGATGTACAAGATAACCCTAGGCCATCAGGACAGCATGCGCCTTATTTTTCAAATGCAGAAGCTGATATTCAAGGTGCATATGAGAGGCAACAGGGTGGTAGCATGAGAATGAGGTCAAAGGTGTTCCAAGAACGCCCTTTTCTAGACCCAAGTGAAAGGTTTGAAGAGGCAGAGTCTCTGAGGGATGATGAAGATGATGACCAGAATGGTATGAGACCATCTACCTCCAGACCTAAGGATGAACAGTTAGCTGAAGAAATCAGAAGTCTAAGAGCAGAACTAGAATACCTACAAGCCATGAAAATCAGAGATGATATGAAGCAGAAAGTGCAAGCCTTAAGAACTACCCAAAATGATTCAGTTCCTACCCTAGAGAATGCAAATGTGCAAAGACATCAGCAAAGATATGAAGTGCAACATCAGCATCATGATGGGAGACAACATGTGAATGATGCTAGGATACCACTGAACAATGCAGGAAACCAGAATGCAAACAGAAATGTTAATGTTAATTAGTTAAACAGACAGCCCATGCAGCTAGATAGATTCAGGCAACTGGTGTTTGATGGTATTCCTGGGTATCCTAACCCCATTGATAAGCATCTGAGGCTGCAAGTGCCTAAATTTTTAGGAAACAACACAGTGTCAGGAGAAGATCATCTAAAGGCCTTTCAAAATGTCATGGATAATTTTGAGGTTGAGCATGAGGATGTTTTCATGAAGTCATTCATGCAATCCTTAATAGATGAGGCAAGAGAATGGTACAGGAATCTGCCTGACCGGAGTATTTCATCATGGGATGATTTTAAAAGGATGTTCAAGGAGCAATATGGTGATAAAACTGACCCTAGCTTTTTTGTAAATGAGTTCACCAGTATCACTAAAGGGTCAAATGAGCAGGTTGCAGACTTTAATGCAAGATTTACTAAAGTGTTGAACAAATTGCCACATCACATGAGGCCAAATGAACCAATGTGCATAATTCTGTATATCAATGCCTTTGATGCAAAAACTGTGTATGGATTAAGAGATAAAGGTCCTGCTACTCTCAGGGATGCTTTCAGAATTGCAGTGAATATTGAAAACAATAGGAAAGCATCAGGCAAGACAAATAGAAGGGATGATATAAAAATTCTGCAGAATCCAAATAAGCCTCAGAACACTCAAGGTAGTACATCTGCTCGTGAAGATAAGATAGACAAATTGGCAAATGTTGTTAAGGACCTAAGCTATAGATTAGCTAGAAGTGAAAAAGGGATGGGTCCTGATAGGCAAGTCTATCAAAGGTAGGAAAAGAGGCCATCATTACATGATATGCCTTATAACACCAATTGGCATGATGGTAAGCCTGTATTCCCACGTAACAACACAAATCAGAGGGCTCAACATGTCAAAGAAACTCCTGATCCTCTAAAGAAAGCTATAAATATTGCTGATGATGCTCCGTGGTGTATAATTTGTTAGATGCCGCATTCACAGTCACAGTGTATGATTGCTCAATCCTTGTATGATAATGCTACATCTTGTAATGAATGCAATGAGCCACATCATGTGCAGGATGATGATGTTAATATGATGTCCATAGGCAATGGATACACTCTTTATGATGCTGATGAGAATACAGATCATCAAATTCAGGCCTGCCAACAGTCCCCATATGATGAAGATAATGAAGATAACTATGTGTATGCTCAGAACTCACACAATTTTCTGAGTAACTTACAACGACCTTCTGATGAGGAAATTAGAGTCTTCACAGCTGCAGCAGTTGCTCAAGTCAAAAGCAACTACAATCTCAGAGGTAAAAATCAAGTAGGCAGCCCACATCAGCCAGAAGATATTTCTGCAGGTCAGCTGGTGCATGGTCATAAAGGAACTGAACCACAAAAAAGGCAGTGGGTAAATAATAAACAGAACTTTAGACACAAAACAGGTCATGAATTTCCAGGACCAGAAAACAAAAACCCTCAGGCTGAAGATCAAAGTAAAGGTTCCCAAGACAGGAATGATGATCAGGGAACTATGAAAATGAAAGCTAAATCAGCTCAGGATAAAAGCAAGATTCTGGAGCAAGCTACAACTGCTGTACAAAATTGTGCTCCATTTGATATAGCCCAGATCCTCTCTCAGGTAAAAGTCTCTGTTCCACTTATGGAACTCATGAAAGTGGAAGAGATCAAGAATAGGACAATATCCCTAATCTCAGGGGTACCTTTTCAAGCTAAACAAAATGATCAGACCCAGGGTGAGAAACATATCATGTGTAATGAAGAAGATGAGACTCCTGAAGTCTATTTGGGAGTGACTATGACAAAGTGTCCTTCACAAGTGGAACCATTTTATGTTTCCCTGGTTATAAATGGAAAAATAATTAGAAATTGTATGCTTGACTCTGGAGCATCTACAAATGTCATGCCTTTGGCCATCATGCAACAAACTGGATTGAAAATTGATAAGGCATGTGGAAAATGTTATGCAATGGATGCCAGAGAGGTACCAGTTATTGGAATCATGAAGGATGTAGATTTCAAACTGGCAGCATTTCCTGAAAAGAAATATAAAATGAATATAACAGTGGTTGACATCAAGCCATAGTACGGTATGTTGTTGTCAAGAAGATGGGCAGCACTGATTGGTGGAAGTATGCAGCTGGACCTGTCATACGCCATGATTCCAATGAATGGTAGGGATGTCAAGCTAATCAGAGAGCAAAGATCATCAGAGACAGTGGAAGATCAAGAAGCAGAGGAACAAGTATGCTTTGTAGACACTGACTGTGATAACTTCAAGGTTGTCTCAGATGATACAGAAGATAAAAAGAAAAATGTCTGCATTGGAGAGCTGGATCAGCAAGGCTTATGGACCATGTTTTTTGATGGAGCTTGTGCAAAAGAAGGCTCTAGAGCTGGAGTTGTTTTCCTGTCTCCAACTGGTAAGCTCCTCAAGTTCTCTTTCTTGCTGAGGTTTGATTGCACAAACAACATTGCAGAATATGAGGCTTTACTCTTAGGCCTAAATATTGCTCTCAAACATGGAATTAAGATGTTAAGAGTATTTGGGGATTCTGAGCTGATTGTATCCCAAATTAGAAATAAGTATGCTGCAAAAAATAAAAGATTGAAACAATATAAGCATGCTGTTTGGGATACCATTGAATTATTTGATTCATTTTCAATAGGCTGGGTAGAAAGGTCAAAAAATGTTATGGCTGATTTCTTAGCCAATGTTACAATAAGGCCAGATGACATCACTCTGTCAGGTGTTACAAATGTAGAAATTAAAATTAGGCCTGCAATACCAGAAAATATATGCAGTTGGCAAGTGTTTAATGATGATAGGGATTTGCTGAAATTTTTGCACTGTATAGATGAATATGAGAATCAACAAATTGATTTCCAAGCTTTTGTAGAGACTGTAGATGGAAAAGAAACTCTTGTGGGAAAAGAGATAATTCAATTGAAGACTAATAAAATCCCTAGAGGGTTGGTAGCTTTGGAAAGAGTTTTTGACAGTAGAGATAAAATGGTCACAAGGACATCTCCCACAAATAAGGAGGATTTAGAGGAGATAAATTTGGGGACATCTCAGGCCCCTCAGAAGGTATACATTGGTAAACAGCTAAAACCACACATTAGGAGTATGCTGATTGCATTACTGAAAAAGTATAAACATGTTTTTGCTTGGTCATATGAGGACCTAAAAGCTTACAGGGAAGATTTATTCCAGCACGAGATCCCATTGAAGCCTGGAGCTAAGCCATTTAGACAAAAGCAAAGACCTATTAATCCTACCTTAGCTCCCAAGATGCAAGAAGAACTCAAAAGGCTCAGGGAAGCTGGAATAATTGTGCCAATCAGACATTCAACTTGGGTGTCTAACCTTGTCCCAGTCAGAAAAAAGAATGGTGATATTAGGCTTTGTGTTGATTTCAGAAACTTGAATGTATCCTCTTTGAAGGATAACTATCCACTGCCTAATATGGAAGCTATGTTGCAGAGAGTGACTGGTTGTGAACTCCTATCCATGATGGATGGATTTTCAGGATATAATCAGGTAAAGGTAAAGGAATCAAAACAGTATAAAACCGCCTTTACCACTCCATGGGGAACTTATGTGTATGTTAGAATGCCATTTGGACTAACAAATGCAGGTGCTACATTTCAAAGAGCAATGGATGTTGCTTTTGCAGGGTTGATTGATTCAATCCTGGCTGTATATCAGGATGACTTGACTGCTTACTCAAAGAAAGAAGAGCAACATTGTTTGCATCTGGAGCAGATTTTCATAAGAGCACTAGAGTATGGTATTTCTTTAAATCCAAAGAAGTGTGCCTTTGGGGTAGTTGAAGGAAAGCTTCTGGGACATATTGTTTCCAAGGATGGAGTCAGGATAGATCCAGAGAGAGTGGCTGCTATTGACAGGATTCAAATGCCAAAAACTATGAAAGGAGTTCAGTCCTTCTTTGGACAGATAAATTTTGTTAGGAGATTTGTTCCCAACTTTGCAGAAACCACAAGGAACATTTCCAAGATGATGAAGAAGGATGCAACTGTCAACTGGGAAGGGGAAGCAATAGAATCATTTCAGAATATCAAAGAGGCAATCAAGATGGCCCCTGTTCTTAAATCTCCTGATTTTTCTAGGCCATTCCAAGTATTTTCATTTGCTTCCTTTCATACTGTTGCTGCATGTTTGTTACAGAAAAATGAAGATGGTTTTGAACAGCCCATCGCTTTCTTCAGTATGTCCTTGCAGGCCTCTGAGTTGAAGTATGATATTATGGAAAAACAGGCATATGCACTAGTCAGAGCCATCAAAAGTTTCAGACCTTACTTGGTAGGATCATATATAATTGCATATGTACCTCATGCAGCAGTCAAAGACATATTCACTTAGCAGGAGGTGACTGGAAGAAGGTGCAGATGGATAAACAAACTGCAAGAGTTCAACATAGACATACAAGTTACTAAGTTGATAAGAGGACAAGGATTAGCCAAGATGATGGCACAGTCAAACTTGGAAGCATGCCAAGTTAATGCAGTCCAAGATGAGAGTGTAAATGTATCAGGATCTGAATGGTACAAGGATATTATCTACTACTTGCAAAATCTGAATTGTCCTTCCCATTTTAGTGACAGTCAAAAGAGGACTCTAAAGTTACATGCAATCAGGTATGTTATTGTTCAAGGTGAGCTGTACTGGAAAAACCCTGATGGTGTGCTGCTGAGATGTGTGGATGAGGATGTGGCTAACAATATTTTGATTGATATGCATAAAGGATTGTGTGGTGGACATTATACTGCCCAAACAACAGCTCATAAAATTCTCAGAGTAGGATATTGGTGGCCCACTCTCTTTTCAGATGCACAAAGGTTAGTGAGGAAGTGTGACCCTTGCCAAAGATTTTCAGGAAAGCTGAAATATGATGGTGCTTTACCCCTCAGAACTGTAACTGTGGATGCTCCATTCCAGCAATGGGGAATTGACTTCATAGGGGAAATTGCAGACAAATCTAGTGGGGGACACAGTTGGATTTTGGTGGCAACTGATTACTTTACCAAATGGATTGAGGCCATTCCAACTAAGAGAGCTACAAGTAAGGTGGTGACAGATTTCATACTAGAAAACATCATCATCAGATTTGGAGTACCATTTAAGATAATCACTGATAATGCTATGTGCTTCAGATCAGGTGAATTTGTTGATTTTTGCAACAGGTATGGGATAAATCTGTCATATACATCACCATATCACCCACAAGGAAATGGTCAAGCAGAATCAAGCAATAAGAGCATCATGAAAATTATCAAGAGGATACTGGACAAGAACAAGAGAGCTTGGGACTCAAAGTTGAACTTAGCAATATGGGCTGACAGAGTGACAGTGAAAAGGGCTATTGGGAAGTCACCTTTTGAGCTAGTATATGGTGCATCAGCTAGATTGCCCATAAACAATCTCCTACCAGTTTACAGATTCATTCAAGAAAATGATGAGGAGATTGAAGATTCCATGACAGAAAGAGTGAATCAGCTGGTTGCATTGGATGAAGACAGAAGGAAAGCCCACCAGATCAATCTCAAAAGACAACAAGATGTGAAATATCAGTTTGACAGGAGAACTACAAAAAGGAAGTTTCAAGTCAATGATCTGGTGCTCATTTGGAATGCTAAAGGTCAGGAAAAGGGTAAACATGGTAAATTTGAACCCTTATGGATGGGCCCATATCAGGTTTGCAATACTCATGGGGAGGATTCTTATTTCCTCCAGGCCCTAGATGGTGAAGTTCTGGAATTGCCTGTGCATGGCCAATTCCTTAAGTTCTATTTTGCATAATTAACTTGTTGCTGTGCACATTTGTAAAAGTATGTATGTAGTGTAAATGCCTTGTACAGCTCGCGCTTTTTGGCTTTTTGTCTGGTCTGCCCGGAGATCTGGTTCTCGCTGCAGGTTTTCACCTGCACGTCCCCATTCGGAGCCACTGTTAGCACTCATTTTGACCTGGGGTTGATTTTCATGATCAGGGGGTTTCTTCATTTGAACCCTTTATCTTCTTGCCCATTTTTCCTAAGTGTTGGACCTCCTCAGTATTTTTCAGCTACAGCATCATATTTTCCTGAGGAGGAGGTCATCATCATCATCTTGTCTTCGATGATGGTCTGCATTATCATGTTTTCTGTCGACTTGTTTTTCATCGTCATCATCATATTTTATTGTCGGGTGATGTTTGGATATCATCCTGATCCTGCTGATGAGCTACAGTGCGCCCTGATTTGCTTGCGGAGGTGATTTTTCAAGTATCCGGTGATCTTCCATTTATCACCTTGCCCAAACATGATGATGATGCTGCCCCGATATTCTGAAGGGGTTATTCTCTAAGTTGTTCGACCTGACTTGTTTTTTCTTAAGGGTCGTCATCATCATCATCATATTTCCAGTTATCACCGTGTTGCTTGCGAGGGTCATCATATTTTCTGCCTTCATGATATTTCGCCAGGGTGATATCTTTATCATCGGGTGATCTTGGTTATGATCATCCTGATGATGTTGTTGAAGAGTTCTAAGTGCGACCCGATATTCACTGGGGTCATCATATTTTGAACGTCAGGATGATCTTAGTCAATATCATCCTGATGATGTTGTATCACTTCATGTTCGTTGTTTTGTCATCCTGATGATGCTGACATCATTCTTATGACAAGCATCATGATGATGCTGATATCAGGGAGATATCCGCCTACCAGCTTCGTGCATTATCTAGTGGGGGTGATCTTTTCAAGCATCATCATATTCATCTATCGCCCCGATCTTATAGTGGAGCTACAGTGCAACCTGATATTTGTGCATCAGGATGATATTTCCAAATATCCGGTTGTCTTCCGAATATCATCCTAATGTCAATATGTGATGACGTCACCAAGGTCCGGGGGGGTCATATTTCTAACACTGATCATCTTATGGAGATCCCCCGATATTTGCAAATATGATGATGACGTCATCCGGATATGAGGAGGTGCGCAGTAGGCAGATATGATGATGACGTCAGCAGGATATGATGATGACGTCATCAGGATGTTCATCGGCCAGACTTTTGGTATAAGCTCAGCAGGAGGATGTTCCTCCGATGGATCAGGTTGTGCGGATGAAGGTGATTATCATGTAGGTTATATTGTGATATGATGCTGATGTCAGGGTGATATTTCAAGCAACAGGATATCATGCTGCTGGAGGATGATGATGATGAAGTCTTATACTAGTGTCGTCAGGAGCAAAAGCACCGACATCATATATGCTCATGACCTAGTATATAAAGTGTTAAAGAGGTCATCGCGGGGTGCATGTGGGATAATGTTATCCTGCATATTCGAAATGTCATGATGATGAATCTCAGCAGGAAATGGTTGCGATCGACTGTTTGATGTTTTTCCCAAGGCCGCGGGTTGGTGCGCCATTGATGGCGAAGGTTGCAGAGGTATGGGCGGATCTGGTACCCGATTGAAGGTGTACATCAGCGGACAGTGGCGCAGGGCTCGAGATATCTTCCTGTCTCCTCCCCTACCTGCTGCATTCATGTTTGGGCGCCAATCTGGTAGTGTTTGAGCGCCATTTTCCTGATACTGTGTATCTGGCAGGATTTTTGGTCAACCCTGTAATTAATTGCTGTGGTACACTACCTGGCTGTTATAAGCAGGAAGTGTTACTCATTTGAGGTTATTGAAAGTTGAAGATTTTTGGCTCTGTAATTCATAACAAGCTGATCTGGTTGCTCTATACAGCTTAACCTGTGAGTTTATGTATCTCTTGTTGTATGTTTTTGGCATGAACCCACTGATTTCATGATTAATCTTATATGAGAAATGCTATCTTAGCATGTGTTGTGTTAATTCTGTCTCCAATATTGCATGTATTCTTCTTCTGAATCTGGATATTTGGGTAATGTTTAGATTCTAGAGCATAGAATTCCTATGTTGAATGTCTGATCTTTTAACTTCTGCTCAAGGGGTAGATTAAACTGTTTTCGGGTTGAACATTGGGAAGGGTATACTGCAGTAGGGATACCATAAGTAGAGATAACTTAACACTCTGTATTGGGAGATATCTGTAAGACAGGTATCACATATATCCCCTTGAAATCCAGTTTTAGCTGTTCATGCTGATCATTCACAGGTGTATGTCTACTGACTCCAGGCCCTGGATAGGCACCAATCTTGCTTTGTGTTTGTATTACAACCATGTCCAGCTTTGCATCCAAACTTAAACTCCAAATCAAAATCTAAAACAACCATTAGGACATTAGAATTAGTTTTAGGAACCTCAGTCCTCTGTCTACAACTGCAAATAGGCCCAAAGCTAGCCCCTTTGCTCTTATCTTTCAGTTTTGGTCTACTTACAGGAGGACTTATCTGCTTTCTATCAGCATCCCAGCCTTGCATGCATATCCTCATGGATGTTGAGTAGGGAATACCCCCCTAGGTCTTGCAGAGCCTAAAGAAGAAGAGGAGTTAAAATATAGAGTCTATCTCCTACACTGTTGGCCCCTGGCCCAGAGATCCTGTTGATCACTGATGGCTACCTTGTAGGGAAATCTGGGAATAAGCATCCAGTCTTGGGAAAAACCAACACATGGCACAAAATGAGCCATCTTACTAAATCTGTCCATAATGACAAAAACACTATCCACACCCCTTGTTGTCTTAGGAAGACCAAGTACAAAATCCATACTAATGCTCTCCCAAGGCTTGTTGGAAATCAGAAGGGGTTGGTACAAACTAGCATTAGAAGACATACCTTTGGCCTTTTGACATATGGTACAACTTACAACATATCTCCTTACATCTGATTGTACTTTTGGCCAATAGTAGAATCTAGAGACTTGTTCCAAAGTCTTGTCCAACTCAAAATGTCCTCCTAAGGTTCCATTGTGCTTCTCTTTGATGATGTTATCCCTCATTAAACATTTAGGAACACATAGCAAACTGCCTTTGAATAGGAGACCTTCCTGCAACATAAAATCTAAATATTTACCATGAAAAGTGTTAGCCAAATTAGCACAAACTTCATAAGTAGCCTTGAAATCTACATCCTCCTTGTATAACTCCTTCAAACAATCTATGCCCTTGCTTTCCATCTGTACTTCCTGTTAGATTTAGGGAAGACAATTGAGAGGGGGGGTGAATCAGTTGTACAAAACTTTCTTCCAATTTAAACACTTAACTCCACATTGTTATTTAGCAGCATAATAGTAAATCAATCATGGAAACACAATGCAACAAATCAAAATAGAAGCACATTAACACCAAGATTTTGATGTGGAAAACTTGGTTAAGGGAAAAACCATGGGGTGATTAACCCAAGATTGTATTCTCTGTTAGAAGAATAGAAAGAACAAAATGGGACATGCCAATTAGGGCTCACTGCCTGAGCACACTGCTCACAAGAGGCTCACTGCCTACAAGAGACACAATGTCTACAAAGAAATAAGTATCACCTACTTGAACTAGAAAATAGCATCTTCACCATGCTTGAATTAGTTCCATTTAAGTCCAATACTTCTACTCTGCCTTTCACTCTCTTCCTCACTACCACACACTCATGTCCACAAGGATGCCTTTGAAATGACTTCGCAATCCCTTATTTATACAATACATCAACTTAGGAATGATCATCTAAGTCAGAAAACATCAACAAGAACATCCGCAGGATGTGTAACTCATCCGGTCAGCTAATCTCAAGAAGAACACCATCATCCAAAAGTTATTCTTCAATTGCGAGCTCCAACTCTAATGCGGACCAAAAACACAAACTGGACATGATCCAAAGACCTCCACAAGCTTTCCTGAATCACCAAGAACATCCACACTTCATCTACTTACTGAAAACCTTCTCTCCTTCATCCAGAACCTCAAGAACACAGTTTGTCATGACTGTCACAAAGGAATAGATGCTTGTGGACCTTTGAACCATGAACTAATCGAGTTGATACTTCACAAAGACTTCCTCAACACTCCCTCAAATCCGCAGAATAAGATAGTGTATTTTCGGATCTCACCAGACCTATCTGTATCACTCTGTCACCACTGAACATCTACCAGAACTAGTTTTACTTGATCAGCCACAAATTCTTTAGATCTCCATGTGGACCTCTGAAATCTCTACTAGACCACCTTAAGACACATATCTACAAACCGTTTAAATTGCATCCTCTGATCCTCATCCTATATTGGACTTTTACCTTACTGTCATCACTATTCTTCACTGTTCCTCATTGAGACTAATTTTCTCAATATCCTCAGTACACAGCTCATCCAATCCATATCATTAATGCAATAGGAGTATGTTGACATCAATGACAACACCAGTTAGGCCCATACTTGCAACAATCTCCCCTTTGTCATTGATGGCAACATATGATGTGAAAAATTGTTTTAACCATTAAGACAAGAACTTCTCTTTATTGTCACAACTCCCCCTATCAGAAACAATCATTCACATGTCTTCTCTCCCTTTACTGCTCCCCCTTTGATCAGCAACCACTCATTTTTCACATGTCTTTTCTCCCCCTTTGACATTAATGGCAAAGGGCACATACTTGCAATTTCCACCACTTCATAATCATATCTGCTGCTCCCCCTGAGTAGTAACTCCCCATCATCAATCTGGACCACAAGATGTGACTGTGATATCCACTAGACTGATGCACATCAGTGCACCTTAGTTTATTATCAGAGGGGCAATAACCCCTAACTTCTCCCTGAGATACTCAAAAGAGTCCTTAGGTAGAGGTTTAGTAAAGATGTCTGCAATCTGATATTTGGAAGGCACAAACTCTAATTTGACTTCATTCTTGTTCACTTGCTCTCTCAAAAAGTGAAACTTAATTGATATGTGTTTAGTCTTTGAATGCAACACTGGATTCTTAGATATATTTATTGCACTTGAATTATCACAGAAGATTGTGATAGGTTCCTCATACTCCACTTTGATATCTCATAGCATCTGCTTCATCCACAAAACTTGAGTGTAACTACCTGCTGCTACAATATATTCTGCTTCAATTGTAGACAGAGATATTGCCTCTTGTTTCTTGCTTAGCCAAGAAACCAATCTCTTCCTCGAAAAGAATGCTCCACCACTGGTACTCTTCTGGTCATCCACATCTCCTTCCCAATCCGCATCTGTATATGGATGAAGAGAGAAATCATGATCTCTAGGATACCACAGACCATACTCAACTATCCCTTTTAGATATCTAAAAATCCTCTTTATTTCCATGACATGAGATTCTCTAGGATCAACTTGGAATCTAGCAAGAAGACCAACAAGTTGCATAATGTCTAGTCTATTTTGAGTGAGATACAACAGTCCTCCAATCATTGACCTATACTTTTTCTGATCAGCCTTAGGAGAGTCATCATCTTTGCTCAATTTACATCTAGTTGCCATGGGAGTATTCATTGGTTTTGAGTCTTCCATCCCAAATTTATTTAACAATTCTTTCACATATTTGGTCTGAGAAATGAAGATTCCTTTCTTTGTTTGAGTGATTTGCAGACCCAAGAAGAAATTCATTTCACCAAGCATGGACATCTCAAACTCACTTTTCATTTGACTTGCAATAGTTTTACACATACTATCTCTTCCTCCAAAAATGATATCATCAACAAACACTTCAATAATCAAGATATTTTCATGATCAATTTTGAAATATAAATTACTGTCAGCGGTACCTTTATTGAAACCAATCTTCAAAAGATGCTTATCCAATCTTTCATACCAGGCTCTTGGGGCTTGCTTCAATCCATATAGTGCCTTCTTCAACTTGCAGACCATATCATCATGATTAGACAATTGAAATCCATCCAGTTGCTCTATGTACACTTCTTCCAAGTCACCATTTAGGAAGGCAAACTTGACATCCATCTGATATACCTTGAAATCCTTGAAGGTAGCGAAGGCAAGAAATAATCTGACTACTTCAATTCTTGCCACCGGAGCAAAAGTTTCTTCAAAATCAACTTCTTCTATTTGAGAGTAACCCTTGCAGACCAATTTGGCTTTATTTCTAATTACTTCACCAACTTCATTCAGTTTCTTCTGGAAGACCCATTTTGTTCCAATAACATTCTTGTTTCTAGGTCTGGGAACAAGATCCCAAGTGTTATTTTTCTCAATTTGCATTAGTTCTTCCTTCATTGCTTTAGTCCAATTTTTATCATTGCAAGATTCATTCACTGTCTTGGGTTCAATCTTTGAAATCAGACAATACTCTTCTGAATCTTGAGCAATTCTCCTTCTTGTTTTTACTCCTTTGCTTTTATCACCTAAGATCTAATCTTCAGAGTGGTTTAGTCTTACCTGGGAACTTTAGGAATTTCTTGATCTTCTGATTCTTGATCAGGCTCATTGAAACTCATCTCTTCTTCCTGATTTACCAGATTAGTTTGAATCTGACTTTCAGAGGCTTGGGCTCTTTGAATTAGAGAACCATTCTGATCATCTTCATCATATTCATGAAACCTTGAGGGTTTTTCAATTCCTTCATCAACCTTCACATTTGTACTTTCTATCATTTTTCTGTCTCTTGTTATAACACTGGTAAGCTTCGCTTTAAGTAGAGTAACCCAAGACTATTCGTTCATCACTTCTAGCATCAAACTTTCCTAGATCTTCATCTCTTTTAATGTAACATTTGCTACCAAAAACTTTGAAATACCTCATAGTACGAGTGATGCCAAACCAAAGTTCATAAGGAGTCTTACCGGTATTACTTCTGATTTGAACTTGATTGAGAGTATAGACTACAGTGCTGACAGCTTCTCTCCAATAGATCTGAGGAACATTTGCTTCCATCATCATGGTCCTAGATGCTTCTTGGATGGTCCAGTTCTTTCTCTCCACTACTCCATTCTACTATGGAGTCCTAGGAGCAAACAACTGTCTCTTTATTCCATATTTCTCACAGAACTCTATGAACTCACCAGATGTGAATTCTCCACCTCTATCAGACCTCAGACATTTCAATTTTAATCCAGTTTCATTCTCTACCATAGCCTTGAATATTTTGAATTTCTCAAGAGCTTCTGACTTCTCTTTTAGAAAAATTACCCACATCATCCGAGAGTAGTCATCAATTAGTAACATGAAGTATCTATCACCTTGTACACTCCTAATTCTTGCCAGATGATAAAGATCGGTATGAACTAAGTCCAATAATCTAGTAGAAGATAGTTCCTTACTTTTGAATGTGACTCTGCTCAGCTTACCCAACTGACATTCTTTGCACAAGCTATTAGTAGGTTTCACCAATTTTGGAAGATCTCTTACAGCCTGAGTATTTCTTATCTTGATGATATTATCAAAATTCACATGACACATCCTCCTATGCCATAACCAACTCTAATCAACTTGAACAAATAAGCAACTTTTACCTTTAGTTTGAGTACCAGATGTAATCTCTGTTCTGGAACTTTCAAAGATCTTGCATTTTCCATTCTTGAATCAGAGATCATAGCCTTTGTCCACCAACTGTCCAAAACTGAGAGGATTGTGCTTCAATCCTTCAACATATAGGACATTACCAGTTTTGTTCCTTCCATCAAAAGAAATAGTTTTTCTTCCTCTGATTCTACCAGTAGAATTGTCACCAAACTTTACCACTCCTCCTTCATACCTTTCCAAATCTATGAATTTGTTTTTGTCACCTGTCATATGGTGAGAGCATCCACTGTCAATGACCCAGTCATCCTTTTCTTCAACTTGAGCAACCAGAGCTCTTTCTACAACAGAGGATATTGGTTCTTCTTCCTTGATGGCAATAAACACCCATTCACTTCCAGATTTGTTTCCTATCTCTGATTCATCATCTATTACTCTTTCATTAACATATTCTTCATGAACATAGTAACAATTCTTTTGGAACCTTGATCTGTTAGGATTTGGCCTTGAAAATCTTTCCAGACATCTTGAGGCAAAATGGCCAATCTTCTTGTAGTTAAAACACTTAAAAGACAATTTTCCTTCATACTTACCGGATCCATTTGGTAGTCTTTTTGCAATAAGGGCTTCAAGTTGAACAGTTTCAACTTCTTCTTCTTCCAAGTCTTTTCTTGCTTTTTCATACCATGAAAGTTTCGTTAATGAGTTCTCTCCCAGATCAAACCTTTGTTTACCTTTAACAGAGGCACTGGCTTTGAATGCAGATTCAGTCTTGGGGGGGTCATCTCCAATCTCGGTCATTTCAAATGCAGCCAATTGATCTCTTGTGACAGTTGTATGGGCTCTAAATTCTTCAATTGTAGCAACTTTGATTTTATAAGAAGCAGGAAGGGATCTGAGAATTTTGCCAACAATGTCATTTTCATCTAAAACTCCACCAGCATTTCTAATTCCACAAACAAGCTCATTTACTCTTGGCATAAAAGTCGTGATATTTTCATCTTCTCTCATTTTTATATTTTCAAATTTTCCTTTCAGACTTTGTAACCTTGCACATTTGACATACTTGTCTCCTTCATGCAGAAGTTCTAGTTTTTTCCAAATCTCAAAAGAAGTTGGTAGGTCAACAACATTTGAAAGCTCTGAATCAGATAATGTGCTTAGAAGAGCTTCTATAGTCCACAGATTATTTTTAGCATCTGTGATTTCACTTTGGGATTTTGGACCACCCTGTGGAGGAGTATACTTCATTAAAGTCATGTTCCAGTACTGCATTCCCATGCATTTCAAGTGACATGTCATGTGACTTTTCCAAAGATTAAAATTGGTTCCATCAAACTTCAGACTATCCTTCTTGTAGGATGACATCCTGGATCTCCTCAAGCAGTTAAGCTCTTGTAGAGGAACTTACCTCTAATACCAATTGTTAGATTTAGGGCAGACAACTGAGAGGGGGGGTGAATCAGTTGTACAAAACTTTCTTCCAATTTAAACACTTAAATCCACATTGTTATTCAGCAGCATAATAGTAAATCAATCATGGAAACACAATGCAACAAATCAAAATAGAAGCACATTAACACCAAGATTTTGACATGGAAAACCTGGTTAAGGGAAAAACCACAGGGTGATTAACCCAAGATTGTATTCTTTGTTAGAAGAATAGAAAGAACAAAATGGCACATGCCAATTAGGGCTCACTACCCAAGCACACTGCTCACAAGAGGCTCAATGCCTATAAGAGACACACTGTCTACAAAGAAATAAGTATCACCTACTTGAACTAGAAAATAGCATCTTCACCATGGTTGAATCAGTTCCATTTAAGTCCAATACTTCTGCTCTACCTTTCACTCTCTTCCTCGCTACCACACACTCAGCTCCACAAGGACACCTTTGAAATGACTTTGCAATCCCTTATTTATACAATACATCAACTTAGGAATGATCATCTAAGTCAGAAAACATCAACAAGAACATTCGTAGGATGTGTCACTCATCCGGTCGGCCAATCTCAAGAAGAACACCATCATCCGGAAGTTATTCTTCAATTGCGAGCTCCAACTCTAATGTGGACCACCAACACGAACTGGACATGATCCAAAGACCTCCACAAGCTTGCCTGAATCACTAAGAACATCCACACTTCATCTGCTTACTGAAAACCTTCTCTCCTTCATCTGAAACCTCAAGAACACAGCCTGTCATGACTGTCACAAAGGAATAGATGCTTGCGGACCTTTGAACCACAAACCAATTGAGTTGATACTTCACAAAGACTTCCTCAACACTCCCCCAAATCCACAGAACAGGATAGTGTATTTCTGGATCTCACCGGACCTATCTGTATCACTCTGTCACCATTGAACATCTGCCGGAACTAGTTTTACTTGAGTGGCCGCAACTTCTTCAGATATCCATGTGGACTTCTGAAATCTCTATTAGATCACCTTAAGACACATATCTACAAACCCTTTAAACCGCATCCTCTGATCCTCATCCTATATTGGACTTTTACCTTACTGTCATCACTATTCTTCTCTATTCCTGATTGAGACTAATTTTCTCAATATCCTCAACACACAGCTCATCCAATCCATATCATTAATGCAACAGGAGTATATTGACATCAATGACAACACTAGTTAGGCCCATGCTTTAAACACTTCATGTATGACAAGCATCCTTCTACTTAAAGCATTAGCCACTTTGTTGGCAGCAACCTTTTTATGCTTAACAGTGAAGGTATAGGCCTGCAATTGTTCCATCCACTTAACATGCCTATGATTCAACTTTTCCTAACTATTTAGGAAGCTAAGAACATGGTTATCAGTAAAAACAATGAATTCTTTGGGTAGAAAATAGTGTCTCCACTTTTTGAGAGCTTGCACCATTGCATAAAGCTCTAGGTCATAGGTAGAGTACCTTTGTTTAGCCTCATTCAACTTCTTTGAAAAAAAGGCCACTGGATGTCCATCTTGACTAAGAATAGAACCTATTGTTTGCTAACTTGCATCACATTCCACTACAAAAACTTTGTCATAGGGAGCACCAAGGTAGGTAATTCAGCCACTTTCTTCTTCAACAGTTCAAAGCTATCATCTGCTTGCCTTGTCCATTGAAATTTGCACTTTATACCACCCTTGATGGTATTGAGAATAGGAGCACTTATGTGACTGAATCATCTAATGAACCTCCTATAAAAATTTGCCAAGCCATGGAAGCTTCTAACATCTCCCACTGTCTTAGGAGTAGGCCAATTGAGAATGGCATCAACCTTTGTGGGGTCCATCTTCAAACAACCATTTGAAATCACAAAACCTAGGTACACAAGTTTAGTTTTCATGAACTCACACTTATCCAAGTTGATCATCAACTTATTCTCATGCAACTTCTTCATCACTTGTCCAAGATGCTTCAGATGTTCTTCTTTTGTCCTGCTGAAAACAAGTATGTCATCAAGATAAATAATTACAAATTTGCCAATGAATTCAACAAGTACCTCATTCATCAAATGCATGAATGTGCTTGGGGCATTGCTAAGGCCGAATGGCATGACAATCCACTCATAGAGACCTTCATTTGTCTTGAAGGCAGTCTTCCATTCATCTCCCTACCTAATTCTGATTTGATGATAACCAGATTTTAAATCAATCTTTAAATAATAACATGACCCACCAAGATAGTCCAAAAGATCCTCAATCCTTGGCATAGGGAATCTGTACCTTATTTTGATCTTATTTATGGCCCTTGAATCCGTACATAGTCTCCACTTCCCATCTTTTTTTGGAGTAAGTACACTAGGGACTGCACATGGACTAAGACTCTTTCTGATCAATCCTTTCTCTAAGAGTTCTTGAATTTGCATACTCACCTCTTCATTCTGCTGTGGTGTCAATTTATAGGCAGCCTTATTAGGTAATATGGAACCTAGGATCAATTCAATTTGATGAATTATATCTCTCATGGGTGGTAAGGAGTTAGGAGTATCCTCTACCACAAGATCTTGGTACTTATCCAACAATTGTTGCACTTCTAGTGGAATCTCTTTCTACTTTTTGTCTTGCTAACCTGATTCATCTTTAGGCTTCATTACCAAGGCATACCCTTAGGTATCCTTCTCTTTCATGAGGTGTAAGAACTCTTTGCTACTAACCATCATGACATTGGTGTCATTACTCTTCTCTCCAATCTGCTCTTGCATAGGATCCATCCTAAACTTTCTTCCATTCTTGGTGATGAGGTATGTGTTCTTCTCACCATCATGTTGTGCCTTCACATCATACTACCATAGACATCCAAGAAGAAGGTGACAAGCATCCATAGGAATAATCTCACATAGTACCTTGTCCTTATAATCACCTATCTCAAACTCAACCCACGTTTGTTCTTCTATCATGTAATTTTGATTCTTATTCAACCAAGGGATTTTATGAGGACTAACATGGGGCAACCTTTTCAACTTACACTTCTCTACCATTTCAGTAGACACTACATTCTCAGTAGAACCTAAATCAACAATGATTTTACAAAGTTTACCATATGTTATACCTTAGGTTCTGAAGAGGGTCTTCCTTTGTGGGGGCTCTTGCTTCAATGACATCTTCATCAAGGTCCTCTTGATCATCATGCTCTCTCCTTCAGGGACTGGTGCAACACTACTAATGGGTGAATTCACACTTTGACAATCATCATCTTTCAACAACTGATTCCTTCTTCCACCATCATGGGAACTGGTTGCCTTCTCAAGGCATTTTCTCATAGTATGGCCTACTTGATTACAACCATAACATCTACTAGTGAAAACTCTGAGTCCTTTGCCTGCACCACCACTTCTACCTCTACCATTTGGTCTTCTCCAACCTTTGAAACCACCACCTCTATGTTCTACATCAGAATGAGACTCTTGTTGACTTGGGTTTTCATTTCTACTTGACTATCCTCAACCAAAACTGCCTCTTCCCCTATTATTTTTGCCACCTCTTCCTGTGGTGTTTTGATCACTCTTTCTTTTCAACTTCTCAGCCCTAGAGGCTAATATAAAACACTCATCCACTATTTTAGGAATTGCCATACTAAATTCATCTTGTATGTTATACCTCAAACCATCGAGATATCTAGCCACCATCTCTATCTCCTCCTCCTTGTGATTGGCTCTCATGGTCAATCTATGAAATTCTTCAGTAAATGTAGCCACATCCATATCCTTTTGTCTGAGATGATTAAACTTCATAATGGTTTGCAACTCATAATCAGATGGCATGAACTTGTCTCTTAGCATGGCCACCATTCTACTCCATTTGGTGATAGGGTTCTTTCCAACTTTCTCTCTTTCACCTTGCATATAGTTCCACCAAACCAGGGTAGAACCTCTCAATCTTGTCTTAGCAAACTTGACTTTCTTGTTGTCACTATACTCCTTGAAGTCAAAATAGTTGCACATGGCTTCAATCCAATCCATGAGGGCATCTCCATCTAGTTTCCCATTGAATGTAGGAACATCCATCTTTGGATCGCCACTATCTCCCTGAGCACCTTTGAGTGCATTCAAGAATGACTTTTGGTCTGCAGACATATCTTGTCCTTGAGGATTCTCCTCTGCCTCTTCTTCTTCTTCTACATCAGAAGCACTTCCATCCTCTTTACTCTTGCCCTTGGGCCTCTCTTCTTTCAACCTTTCTTCAAGCATCTCCTCTACCATCTTCTTGATGGCTTCTTTGCTCATAGACTTGGGAGGCATTGTGCTAGCCTTAGTTTCTATCTCTTCATCTGACATACACTACTCCAATTCAAATATTGGCTCTGATACCAATATGATGCAGAGTGCACAGTGGAAGCACATAATTGATCAAAAAAATTGATTGGTGATAGGGTGGACTATGTCTTGGCAATCTACTCCTATCAGCCAAACATACCCCTTCGGCCACCTTGCTATTTATCTCCCTGATCTCTCAACTCTCCCCAATAGCTTGACTTCCTTGTCTTTAGAGAGACTTCACCTATCAGCAGCATCTTCTAGCCTCCTACTAATACCTCGATGGCGGTTATGTTCCCACTTGCCTTAACCGTGGCAGTTAGTCATGCCCTTGTCCGCAAGACTTCGATCATCGACGACCACTTGTGAACACTGGCTGATGTGCTGATATACCAACTTGTATATGCTTGACTTGACTTGCTATTACTAGTGAGCCAAAGTATCTTTACCCTAATTTCACCATTATGACTGGTCACCTTTTGTATCCGACGAAAGATACATTCTCAATATGCTTTCACAACATACATTCTCAACATACATTTGCAATATGCATTCGCAATATACATTCGGTGAGACTTCCATCATCGGTTGACTTCTTGTTTGTTCTCCTGATATGCTGATGTATGTTCTTCGGCAAGACTTCCTTCGTCCTTCACTGATACACCTCTTATCAGCCCAACACTTTGATCGGTTTAACTTCCACAAGTTTCCCCGAGGGGCTGAGTTACACTGATGGCAACTCTGTAACTCTATAACTCACAGACATCAAACCAATATACAAAGACAAAACTTGACAAAATGGAAAGGGCCTATAATCCATTGCAAACACTTGATCAACCATCAATTTGGTCACTCCACTTATAGTACCTTGCCTATCATTTCAAAGACTAGTCACATAGAGATGCCTAGTCAACTCATGCCCAACCTCCTTGGATCCTTGGGTGTTTGACCAAAACCACAGAAAGCACAAAATTTACACTGTATTCCTCCATCACATTGAACATGAGAATCTTGATTTCAGTGGACAGAGGAGATACAGTCCATTTATTCATAAAACCCTAGTTTCTAGGTTTTCAAACCAGTCTTTGCAAAAGGAATGAGATCTCACAAACTACAATACTTTAAGACACCAGACTACTATCAAATGGAAACTACTTAATGCCTAAACATCTCCAATTAGTTTCAGACAATTAACTATCCATACAGAATGACTGTTACAAAACAATACTCACAAAGAACAATGTTTCAACACACCTAAAAATCCAAATCTTCATTCATTCATGCATGCTTCTCTATCATCACACCCTGCTCTTCTTCACCTAGAGAGGCTTGAGACAGCAATTTACATCCCTCCCAATCATACAAATTGATTTTGAAAGTCAGTTAGCTGTTGGGTTTCTCCTAACACAAGAAAACTACATGTTTTCATTATGTGATTACATCAAACTTGACCGAAACATGGTCTACATAGGTCTAGTGACCAAATTGACATAAAGTCCTTATTACAAACATGATGTGGCTTAAAAAGCCTTATTGAAAACATAAACAAAATGGTGCAGGAGCACCTACCTTACAGTGGCCTCCATGAGGCAGTTAGTTAGTTAGTTAGCATTAAATCTTGTTGTTGTTTCCAAGAAGGTCTGAGTTGACCATGCTTTACTATTTTTAGGTTTGCTATTTAGAAGTTTGTTAGGTCATCTAGGAGGATGTGCAGGTAGTTAGAATTTTTTTATGACAACTGGCTTAGCTATCTCCTCCCAGCCGCTTGGAAGCTCCCAGCCACTGGGAATCGAGTTGGTAGTACTCGTGAGGAGTTTCTATTTATGCATTAGGATCAGTTGGTTTTAGCATATTGTAGAGATATATAGAGTGACAGACTGTGAAGTTAGATTGTAAAGTAGAGTATTGTAACCACATCCTTTGAAAGCAATAGACAGATCCTGTTTGTGTCAATTATCTATTTGGATCTCACTGTGTAATCGAGATTTTGTTCTGGTGATTGTATGGATTTGTTTATCCATTCCACTGGTTGATTCATAGAATCAGTGGAATGGCTATGTACCATAGTTTAGGGTTTCATTTTGTGTTTTTGTTTGTTTGCATGTATGTGTGTAGGATCGCGGTCAAGAGGTGTTGAGAACCCTAGCATGGGCATGTGCTAGGTCGTGTAGGTTGTTTAAAGTCTGGAAGATCGTCCAAGAGGCAGACCGGGTCACCCCAGGAGGTTCAGCGGATCAGAATGGTGAAAAAAATCTGCTAAGGTTGGGATATTTGTTGCATTTGCATCATCAGGCATCATCTTAGTAGATGGAGGTGAACATGATGCAGTAGATCGTATAAGGTGAATGCGCATCGAGGTGATAATTGCAAGGTGTTGCCGATAGAGAGCATATCGGCATGAGTTAGTAGATCAGGTTGACATTTCCATCGCGGGCCGATGATGTTATGTTTGGCTGATAAG
This sequence comes from Cunninghamia lanceolata, assembly GCA_027924645.1. Classification (NCBI taxonomy): domain Eukaryota; kingdom Viridiplantae; phylum Streptophyta; class Pinopsida; order Cupressales; family Cupressaceae; genus Cunninghamia; species Cunninghamia lanceolata. The sequence continues at coordinate 5,206,066 of BSBN01000627.1, forward strand.
CAGGATATTAGAGGGAATGCATGTGACATCATCGTCATCAAGATAATCATCATCAGGACATTCCAAAATATCACCCGATAAAGGTTTATCCTGCCGACAACAAGTGTTTTGGCATAGGCGTAAGACATCAGGGAGATCAGTGGATCACGGGAGGAATATTCGGTGGAATATTCATCATCTGCATAAAGTTGAGTATCGTCATTAGGATGTTTCAATATGACCCGATAAGTCATATCATGATGCTACTTGTTCAAGTGGGTCAGATATCGGGGTGACGTAAGCATCAGAAGAAAGGTGCATGAGGTTGTTGTCATCAAGATATATGGGAAGAACTCGATATTTTATATCCTGCTGATGAAGATGATGTCGAACATTATGATGTTGCAGATAGAGTTTGACGATAAGGTGAAGAGTGATCATCAGGAGGATGATTGCACTTGCCAAATATGATGATACTGTTGATAGGTGAAAGGAGGAACCCGATAAATAATATCTTGTTGATAGGCGAAAAAAGCCGAAGGTTTATCTTTAGGAGGATATCAGTCGATAGAGAAAATATGATGATGCTGACAATGTTAACAGAAGATATAATGATGATGACAGGTTTTAGACATACATGTTGTATGTCAGGATTTTAGTGTGGATGCCTCTACATCATAGTGGTATCAAAGCTCAGGAAAAGGTCTGGGCTATTGTGTGTTGATTCTATCACTGAAAAGATAGAGGTAGAGGAGTGAGAGGTTGACAAAATGCCTCCGAAAGGTAATGGTACTGCAAGGGAGTTACAGGAGATGAAGGAAAAATATGCCAGAGAGATGAGGAAGATGAAGGAGCTTGCTGAAGCACTTCAAGCCAGGCTTGTAGCCTTGGAGAAGAACAAAAAGAGAGAAGTGGAAGACAGTGAATCAGAAGAAGATGAAGATGTTGTTGAAGAGTATGAAGAGGTAGCTGAAGATCTGAATGTTGAAGACCAGAGATTTGCAAACCTATTAAGGGCAATGCAAAGTGATAAACCTAAGGTAAAGGTTGATGTTTCCAAGTATAATGGAAGTTTGAATGAAGATGAGTACTGGATTGGATTGCTGCACTTGATAATCACTTTGAATGTGAGGATGTTGCTGAGGATCAGAAGGTAAAGATTGCAAAGACCAAGTTAGGAGGTCATGCTTTGGTATGGTGGGATTATGTACAATCCGAGAGAAGGAAACAAGGAAAGTCAAAGATCACTTCATGGGATAAAATGATAGCAAGGATTAAAGGTAAATTCTTGCCCAAGGATTATGAAATTCAAATGTTCAAGAAGCTGCAATTTTTAAGGCAAAAGGAAATGGATGTGAAGGCATATACTGAAGAGTTTTATAAATTGAGTATGAGATCTAGTCATCATGAGAATGAGGTTGAAAAGGTTGCCAGATATTTGGCTTGCTTGAGATTAAATATACAGGATGAGTTAGTTCTGGCTAACCCAAGGAGTGTGGAGGATTGTTACCAAATGGCAATCAAGATTGAAGAAAAGATGAATAGAAGACAAGATAAGTCCATGAGAGGAAGAGGTAGCAATATGAGGGGAAGAGGATCAGCCCCTACAACAAGACAAACCAATGAGGGTCAAGAAGACACTGGGAAAGGACAGGGACAGTCTGATTTCAGAGGTGGATGGAAAGGTAATAGAGGCAGATTTGGCAGTGGTAGAGGTTCTACTACATTTTCAGGAAAGTGTTACACCTGTGGTGAGTTTGGTCATCCATCTTTTAAATGTCCAGAAAGACAAGGTTCATCATCCAGAGATGATAGAACAAATGACAAGAGAGTACAACTTGTGCAAGAAGAGAAAGTAGAGGAAAGTGTGCAAAGTTTAAACACTTATCAAAGAGATAGAGCTCCTGACAATTATGCATATGGTGCAGGAGCACCCGTACATGATCAGGATATAGGATTACATGATCAGGATATAGGATAATTGTCCGCATGATGACAGGATAGTCTATTTTTAGTATGTTTGACTTCATCATGTAATAAGGTCCATTGGACCGATGCTATGTATTAGTTCAGCCTAGGAGTATGTGTAGGCAGTTAGAGATCGGGATAAGGTAGTCTGAGCTGTCCTCTCTCCCAGCCGCTTGGAAGCTCCCAGCCGCTGGGAAGTGAGTTGGTAGTACTCGAAGGACTTTGCTATATATACCTTCGATCTGTTAGGGTTTAGATATATTGAGATTGAGATTGATAGATGTATTGGTGTTGTGTTGAGTTGGGATTCAGGAGAGCAGTTCAGACATTGTGAAGCTGTATTCAGAACATTTGAATTTCAATTGAATAAGATCTCATCATTGCATTATCTGATTGTATCAGTTGTATCTGTTTTGATTTCCTTTCCATTTTGCAAGTTGATGGGTACTTTCAACCCTTCCACTGGTTGATCCTGCGAATCGGTGGAATGGTCCTGTATCATAGCTTAGTTTACATTTGTGTTTTCTGTTTATGCATTGCATTGTTCAAGAGATCAGTTAGGAGCATGCTGTGAATCAGCCTAGCATCCTCATGTGCTAGGTATAGAAAGATAAGCTGTTAGATTTTGGTTTGAAGGTGATCCGGCCCGGTCATCATATTGTCTTTGTGTAATTGTGCGGGTCTGAGTGTTTACATGCAGCGGATGGATACACAGGAGTCTGCATGTGCGTTTCCAGCCGGAGCAAGCCGCATCATCATCTGTGAATGCATCGCCATCAGGATCGGGTCATGAAACTGTTGAAGTTTGCGTGTTGCAAGTGCATCAGGATGTTTTGAGTTGGATATATACTTAGTGTATATATCGCAGTCAGGATCATCTCTTGGGGGTGCTCATCATCCGCGTATCGCTAGCTGATGCGGGTGTTGAAGTTTAGTTTTTTTTGACTAAGTGTTGAAGAGTTCATCAGGATATTGTGTGACGTCATCGTCATCAGGATATGATGTCATCGTCATCAGGATATTGAGATATCACTCTATGCATGTTGATCCTGTTGTCGCTAAGTGGTTAGGTATCGGCGTAGGCAGGAAGTTGTATTAACATCATCAGGAGGTTTCGAGAGAACCGGATGAATCATATCATGATGCTGTTGCTTGTATCGTCGGCTATCGGAGCATCGAAGGCAAGGTGTTGAAGTGGTCGTCATCAGGATATTTAGAGCAACTGGATATTTGGATATCCTGCTGACGAAGGTGGTGTCGCATATCATGATGATGCCGCTAGTGTTTGGTGCCCGATGAACAGTGCAACAGGAGGATGTTTGCGCCCGTTGAATATCATGATGATGATGATAGGCGACAGGCGGAGGAGGTGAATAGTAGTCGGCAGGAGGATAATTGTGATCGACCGAAATAAGATGATGCTGTTGGTGTTTACAGGAAATATGATGATGATGCTGAGCCGATAGGGATTTTTATCATGCTGTTTGTATTATTGGCTCTTCCTTCCTGTTAGTTAGCTTCCGTTGCGTTTCACTCTGCATCATAGTGGTATCAGAGCAAAGGTTAGGATCTTCTGGAAAAGATAAGCAGGATGCCAGACGAAGAAGGAACATCTGAGGTTCCAGCAAGGATGACCAACGCTGAGTTGGCAGTTCTGGTGAAGAAACAGATTGCAGAAAGCAAGGCCGTGAAGGCTCAGAATCAGGAGTTGAAGGATGAGTTAGCAAAGTTGAGGAGTAGAGTAGGTTCTGGTAGAGAAGAAGATAGGGAAGAAGAAGAGATCCCTAATTGGAGCGAGGAGGTCGTTCCTGCAGACCAGAGACCACTGTTGAACGCCCTCAAGGCCATGGAGAGGAGAACCATGGATGTGAAACTGGATTTGCCAGTGTTTACAGGTAAGATGGACCCTGATTTAGTGATGGAGTGGATAGACTGTTTGAACAATTTCTTTGTAACAGAGGAGATACCAGAACAACAAAGAGTGAAGATAGCACAGTCAAAGATGAAAGAAGCTGCCTTGACATGGTGGAATTTTGTCCAGGATGATAGAGTACAGGAAGGAAAACGTAGAGTTGCCACATGGAAGAAGATGATGGCATTAGTAAAGGAAGCCTATATTCCATTGGATTACAGTATCCAATTACACAAGAGGAAGCAAAACCTGAAGCAGAAGGAGCTAGATGTCAGCTCATATACAGAAGAATTCATGAAACTCTGTATGAAGACAAAGGTGAAAGAAAGTGAAGAAGAGAAGGTAGCCAGATACCTTAATGGATTGAGGTTTAATATTCAGGAAGACCTAAGTCTGCATAACCCAGATACAGTGCAGAAAAGCTTTCAGTTGGCATTGAAAGTGGAAGAAAAGTTGAAGAGAAAACAAGAACAAAACAATAGAGGAAGAGGAAGACAACAAAGAGGTGGAAGAGGTCCTTTTAGAGGCAGAGGACATAGACAGGGATATCAAGGAGAATCCAGTCATGACAATAGTAAGGGCAACAATAATCAGAATCAGAGAGAGAATTACAATCAGCAAGGAAACTTCAGAGGTAGAAGACCTTTCAGAGGAAGATCCCAGGGCAGAGGATCCATCAGATGTTACAACTGTAACAAAGAAGGCCATATAGCCAGCAGATGTCCAGACAAGGCCACAAGCTCAGCAGGAGAAAGGTGAACAAATCTGGTCAAAGAACCTGATAATCAAAGTAGGACAAGCTCTAATGATTTTCAGAGTGTGAATGCTCCTGATAATTGTGGATATCCAGAAAGTGGAGAGTCTCTGATGATGAGAAGAACAGTGACTACCATGAAGGTACCTGACAAAGAAGCCCCTCAGAGAAAGTCTCTTTTTAGAACCATTTGCAAAGCAGGAGGTAAGGCATGTAGAGTTTTGATTGATTCTGGTTCTACTGAGAACTTTGTGTCTGAAGAAATGGTGATAAAGCTTAAGCTTAGGAGATTGCCTCACCCATCCCCGTATAAAGTCTCATGGCTTACCCAAGGTCAGCAGACAACTGTAGAAGAGCAGGCTTGGGTAGAATTTCAGATTGGTGCATATAAGGATAGGTTGTTGTTTGACATTACCAAGATGGATGCTTGTAACCTTTTATTTGGTAGACCATGGCAGTATGATTTGAAGGCACAACATGATGGTGTTAGAAACACCTATAAAATCACTAAAGATGGTAAGGATGTAACGTTATACCCATTGAAGGAGAAAGAGGAGAAGTCTAAAGGGAAAGAGGTGAAGGTCATGCTGATGGAAGGCAAACAGTTCATGAAAGAAGTAGCAGCAGAAGGTGCAGTTGCATATGCCCTAATCCCATGTATGAGTGTGAAGAAAGAACAGCAGCAAGAAGTCAAGAAAGAGAAGAAGCCAAGGTTGATAGACCCAGCTGTCCAACAGCTATTGGATAAGTACAAAGGTGTCATCTCAGAGGGAATGCCAAGATCCCTACCACCTGTCAGAGATATCAGTCATTGCATAGACTTAATTCTAGGGTCAACACTTCCAAACAAAGCAGCCTATAAGCTTACCCCAGAACAGAATGCAGAAGTAGCCAGACAGATTGAAGAATTGATGGATTCAGGTCTGATTGGGAAGAGTTTGAGTCCATGTGCAGTACCAGCTGTACTAGCACCAAAGAAGGAAGGCACTTGGAGGCTTTGCACAGATTCCAGAGCCATCAACAAGATCACAATCAGGTATAGGTTTCCAATCCCTAGAATAGAGGATTTACTTGATTGTTTGGGAAGTGCTAAGTACTTTACAAAAATAGACTTGAAGAGTGGATACCATCAGATCAGGATTAGACCAGGTGATGAGTGGAAGACATCATTCAAAACAAATGAAGGGTTATATGAATGGAAGGTTATGCCTTTTGGTTTATCTAATGCACCTAGTACTTTCATGAGGCTGATGAATGAGGTACTGAAAGAATTCATTGGTAAGTTTGTCATAGTATATTTAGATGACATTCTGATTTTCAGTAACACCAAAGAAGAACATCTCCGACATATAGATTTGGTTCTTAAGAGGTTACATGAAGAGCAGCTGATGACAAATCTAGACAAGTGCTTGTTCATGAAAAAGGAGATCACATATTTGGGTTTTGTCATTTCACAAGGAAAGCTACAGATGGATAAGGAGAAGGTGAATGCCATATTGAATTGGCCAACTCCACAGACTATGAATGATGTCAGAAGCTTCCATGGGTTAGCAACCTTCTACAGAAAGTTTATAAGAGGGTTCAGTCATATTTGTGCACCCATGCTGGATACCATCAAAGGAGGACAGAAGTGCAGGTTTGTTTGGACTCAAGGAGCAGATGATTCCTTTGAGACACTGAAGAGGAAGGTGGCACAGCAGCCAGTCCTTGCACTTCTAGATTTTAACAAAATCTTTCAGGTAGAGTGTGATGCCAGTCACATGGCCATTGGAGCAGTACTCAGCCAAGAAGGTAGACCAATTGCATTCTTCAGTGAGAAGCTCAATGATGCTAAGAAAAGATATTCATCATATGATCTGGAAATGTATGCTTTAGTTCAGTCCCTCAAGAAATGGAGGCATTACCTGATGCCCAAGGAATTCATAGTATTCACAGATAATCAGGCTCTGAGTTTCATAAACAGCCAGGAAAAGCTGAACCACAGACATATGAAATGGGTAGAAACCTTACAGGCTTTCACTTTTACATTGAAGCATAAGAAGGGGGTCAGGAACAAAGTTGCAGATGCTTTGAGCAGGAGAGTTCTCACAGTCAATCAGATTCAGTTAGAGAGTGTTGGTATTGATTCACTCAAGACCATGTATGAGTCTGATGAAGATTTTGGAGAAATATATCAGGTATGTACTTCTTTTGGGGAGAAATACCATGCTGAGTTCTCTGAATTTCTGATCCAGGATGGATTGTTGTTCAAGGGTGGACAGTTGTGTATCCCAAGGTGTTCTATGAGGTTAAATATAATCAAGGAGAAACATTGTGGAGCTATGGCAGGTCATTTTGGTCTAGATAAGACCCTTGATCTAGTCAGAAGGCATTACTTTTGGCCTAAGCTGCAGTCAGATGTCCGAAAATTTGTGGAGACATGTGTGATTTGTCAGAAAGCTAAAGGCAGGTCAACCAATGCAGGTTTATATCAGCCCTTACCCATTCCTTCCAGACCATGGGAAAGCATCAGTATGGATTTTGTCTTGGGTTTACCAAGGACAAGGAGAGGATTTGACAGTGTTTTTGTTGTAGTGGATAGATTCAGTAAAATGGCACATTTCTGGCCATGCAAAACCACTGCTGATGCTTCCTACATTGTAGATTTATTCTTCAGAGAAATTGTCAGAATTCATGGATTGCCTTTGAGCATAGTTTCAGACAGGGATGTGAAGTTTATTGGTCACTTCTGGAGAACCCTTTGGAGGAAACTGGGAACCAATTTGTCTTTTTCCTCTGCATATCATCCTCAAACGGATGGACAGACTGAAGTAGTGAACCGTTCCTTGGGGAATTTGCTTAGATGCTTGACAAAACAGCATGGAGAGAAGTGGGACAATATTCTGTCTCAAGCTGAGTTTTCATATAATGATACTGTCAATAGGAGCACAGGGAAATCGCCTTTTCAGGTAGTTTATGGAATGCATCCCAGAGGAATTTTGGAGTTGAGAGATCTACCTACAGCAGATCCTGTTAGTGCAGACGGAGAAGCTTTTGCTGAAGCTATAAAAGAGGTTCATGATCAGGTCAAGACCTAACTCCAGCAAACTACCTTAAAGTATAAGGAATATGCTGATAAGAAGAAAAAGGATGTTCAATTTGATGTTGGAGATTTGGTATGGGTTCACTTGAAGAAAGACAGGCTTCCTAAGGGAAAGTATACTAAGCTCATGCAAAAGAAAGTTGGACCATGTCAGATTTTGCTCAAGCATGGACAGAATGCTTATGAGCTCCAACTCCCACCTGATCTTGGTTTGTCTCCTATTTTCAATGTATGTGATTTAACTCCATACAAGGCTAATCCAGATGCAGATCAGGATATCCTACAGGATACAGTTGCTGAAGACATTCCCCAACATGATCCTCCACAGTTACAGCAGGTTTTGGACACCAGAGTGGTCAAACAGACCAGGAACAAAAAGTACTTGGAGTACCTCGTCTCTTGGAAGGGACAGCCGAACTCTGAAGCAGTATGGATGACTGCAGAGCAGATACAGAAACATGGTGCCGACCTTGATACTCTCATCTCAAGTGGACTTGAGATTTCTTCTTCTGGGGAGTATGGTGCAGGAGCACCCGTACATGATCAGGATATAGGATTACATGATCAGGATATAGGATAATTGTCCGCATGATGACAGGATAGTCTATTTTTAGTATGTTTGACTTCATCATGTAATAAGGTCCATTGGACTGATGCTATGTATTAGTTCAACCTAGGAGTATGTGTAGGCAGTTAGAGATCGGGATAAGGTAGTCTGAGCTGTCCTCTCTCCCAGCCGCTTGGAAGCTCCCAGCCGCTGGGAAGTGAGTTGGTAGTACTCGAAGGACTTTGCTATATATACCTTCGATCTGTTAGGGTTTAGATATATTGAGATTGAGATTGATAGATGTATTGGTGTTGTGTTGAGTTGGGATTCAGGAGAGCAGTTCAGACATTGTGAAGCTGTATTCAGAACATTTGAATTTCAATTGAATAAGATCTCATCATTGCATTATCTGATTGTATCAGTTGTATCTGTTTTGATTTCCTTTCCATTTTGCAAGTTGATGGGTACTTTCAACCCTTCCACTGGTTGATCCTGCGAATCGGTGGAATGGTCCTGTATCATAGCTTAGTTTACATTTGTGTTTTCTGTTTATGCATTGCATTGTTCAAGAGATCAGTTAGGAGCATGCTGTGAATCAGCCTAGCATCCTCATGTGCTAGGTATAAAAAGATAAGCTGTTAGATTTTGGTTTGAAGGTGATCCGGCCCGGTCGTCATATTGTCTTTGTGTAATTGTGCGGGTCTGAGTGTTTACATGCAGCGGACGGATACACAGGAGTCTGCATGTGCGTTTCCAGCCAGAGCAAGCCGCATCGTCATCTGCGAATGCATCGCCATCAGGATCGGGTCATGAAACTGTTGAAGTTTGCGTGTTGCAAGTGCATCAGGATGTTTTGAGTTGGATATATACTTAGTGTATATATCGCAATCAGGATCATCTCTCGGGGGTGCTCATCATCCGTGTATCGCTAGCTGATGCGGGTGTGAAAGTTCAATTTTTTTGACTAAGTGTTGAAGAGTTCATCAGGATATTGTGTGACGTCATCATCATCAGGATATGACGTCATCGTCATCAGGATATTGAGATATCACTCTATGCATGTTGATCCTGTTGTCGCTAAGTGGTTAGGTATCGGCGTAGGCAGGAAGTTGTATTAACATCATCAGGAGGTTTCGAGAGAACCGGATGAATCATATCATGATGCTGTTGCTTGTATCGTCGGCTATCGGAGCATCGAAGGCAAGGTGTTGAAGTGGTCGTCATCAGGATATTTAGAGCAACCGGATATTTGGATATCCTGCTGACGAAGGTGGTGTCGCATATCATGATGATGCCGCTAGTGTTTGGCGCCTGATGAACAGTGCAACAGGAGGATGTTTGCGCCCGTTGAATATCATGATGATGATGATAGGCGACAGGCGGAGGAGGTGAATAGTAGTCGGCAGGAGGATAATTGTGATCGACCGAAATAAGATGATGCTGTTGGTGTTTACAGGAAATATGATGATGATGCTGAGCCGATAGGGATTTTTATCATGCTGTTTGTATTATTGGCTCTTCCTTCCTGTTAGTTAGCTTCCGTTGCGTTTCACTCTGCATCAGCATATCCTGAGGAAGGAGAAGTATTGATGTTAAGAAGGATAGTCTTGAAGACATCAGAGGATATGATGCAAATAAAAGCTCTTTTCAAGACCACATGCAAGAGCAAAGGTAAAGTATGTAAGGTTGTCATTAATACTGGTTCAGCAGATAACATGGTATCTCAGGAAATGGTGGATAAACTAAATTTGGAAAGGATTCCACATCAAAACCCTTACAAAGGCATCTTGGGTGAGTGATAGTCAATCACTTTTTGTATATGAACAGGCATATGTTGATTTTCAGATTGGAGCATATCATGATAGAGTTTTGTGTGACATATTGCCCATGGAATGTTGTCACCTACTGTTGGGTAGACCATGGCAATTTGATAGAGGGTACTATATGACAGGTATGCAAATACCTACACCATCAAGAAAGATGGGAAAACTATTGTGTTGATGCCATTACAGGGAGAAGTTGTAGCACAGAAGGCAGCAAAAATCATTTTAGTGGGGAAGAAAGAGTTTGTGCAGATGCCTATAGCAGCAGACATAAAGGCAGTTGAGGATACTGCAGGGAAAGAAGTTGTTAATAACAACAGTTTGAAGATAGTTTCAGTTTTGACTGACAGAGGTCAGCAGCAGTTTCAGTAAAAGGTTTCTGAGCAGCCAAAGATTGATTGGCAAGACAAGGATATGATTGTAGTTGGGACTATTGTTTGTCCTATAAAAGTTGAAAGGTAGACAGAATTGAACATTGTAGAAGTTCAAGAGGCAATTCCTAAGGTTATTCAACCAGGTATTCAGATAGAGGTGCTGGTAAGACACCCTGACAAACACATAATATGCATGAATAGAGCCTACATTGATAGGCAGAAGGGTTTACTTGCAAGACAGTCAGTTACAGGTCAGAACACTAAGGTGGCCAAGCATAAAGGTGGACTTCTTCCACAACCTAACTCATGGGACATGAGTTCTTTTTCTGTTGGGGAGTATGGTGCAGGAGCACCTACCTTACAGTGGCCTCCATGAGGCAGTTAGTTAGTTAGTTACTTAGCATTAAATCTTGTTGTTGTTTCCAAGAAGGTCTTATAAGACCAATGCATGTAATAAGGTCTGAGTTGACCATGCTTTACTATTTTTAGGTTTGCTATTTAGAAGTTTGTTAGGTCATCTAGGAGGATGTGCAGGTAGTTAGAAGTTTGTTATGACAACTGGCTTAGCTGTCTCCTCCCAGCCACTTGGAAGCTCCAAGCTACTGGGAATCAAGTTGGTAGTACTCGTGAGGAGTTTCTATTTATGCATTAGGATCGGTTGGTTTTAGTATATTGCAGAGATATACAGAGTGACAGACTATGAAGTTAGATTATAAAGCAGAGTATTGTAACCACATCCTTTGAAAGCAATAGACAGATCCTGTTTGTGTCAATTATCTATTTGGATCTCACTGTGTAATCAAGATTCTATTCTGGTGATTGTATGGATTCATTTATCCATTCCACCGATTGATTCATAGAATCGATGGAATGGCTATGTACCATAGTTTAGGGTTTCATTTTGTGTTTTTGTTTGTTCGCATGTATGTGTGCAGGATTGCGGTCAAGAGGTGTTGAGAACCCTAGCATGGGCATGTGCTAGGTCATGCAGGTTGTTTAAAGTCTGGAAGATCGTCCAAGAGGCGGATTGGGTCATCCCAGGAGGTTCGGCGGATCAGAATGGTGAAAAAAATCTGCTAAGATTGGGATATTCATTGCATCTACATCATCAGGATATTTCTGTGTATATCCTGCAGTTACATCGGGCATCATCTTAGTAGATGGAGGTGAACATGATGCAGTAGATCGTATAAGGTGAATGCGCATCAGGGTGATAATTGCAAGGTGTTGCCAACAGAGAGCATATTGGCATGAGTTAGTAGATCAGGTTGACATTTCCATCGCGGGCTGATGATGTTATGTTTGGCCGATATGCAGGATATTGGAGGGAATGCATGTGATGTCATCATCATCAGGATAATTGTCATCAAGACATTCCAAAATATCACCTGATAAAGGTTTATCCTACTGACAACAAGTGTTTTGGCATAGGTGTAAGACATCAGGGAGATCAGTGGATCACAAGAGGAATATTCAGTGGAATATTCATCGTCTGCATAAAGTTGAGTATCGTCATCAGGATGTTTCAATATGACCCGATAAGTCATATCATGATGCTGCTTGTTCAAGTGGGTTAGATATCAGGGTGACGTAAGCATCAGAAGAAAGGTGCATGAGGTTGTCGTCATCAGGATATATGGGAAGAACTCGATATTTTATATCCTGCTGATGAAGATGATGTCAAACATTATGATGCTGTAGATTGAGTTTGACGATAAGGTGAAGAGTGATCGTCAGGAGGATGATTGCGCTTGCTGAATATGATGATACTGCTGATAGGCGAAAGGAGGAACCTGATAAATAATATCCTATTGATAGGTGAAAAAAGCTGAAGGTTTATCTGTAGGAGGATATCGGTCAGCAGAGAAAATATGATGATGCTGACAATGTTAACAGAAGATATGATGATGATGACAGGTTTTAGACATACATGTTGTATGTCAGGATTTTAGTGTGGAAGCCTCTGCATCACAAAACATGACTCTTGCACCATAGAGAAGGTGCTCCTACACCAGATTTCACCTGATCAAAGAGATATGATACTAAAGGAAGTCAAAGATGACTTTAGAAGCAAAAGGAGAATGAACAAACTCATGCTTGGAGAAACAAGTGAAATCGTTAAAGAAACTCAAGAAATTCTTTTAAAAGCATTGGAGAAGCACAATTTTCCTATAGTCATAGAAGAAGTTCCAGATGGTGAAGAAGAGAACATCATTGAGCAGCAATCTTAGTTGGGTGAAGCCTCTGTTCCAGAAGTAGAACAAGCAAATCAGGAGGATAAAAAAATGTTGGATAAAGTAGTTGATGTAGGAGATACTCCTAATCCATCTAATATGTTAGGGAAAGAGGATAATATTACTACTTCACAGAGCCCTCTGGATCAGGTAGTAAGTAATGAACAAATAGGAAAGAGTTCCTTTGTAGAGAACACATAAAAAGATAAAGCAGAGATAGAGGAAGAAAGATAAAAGAAAGATAAAGCAGAAGAAGATGGTGCAAATGTTGAAGCACCTAAAGCATATACTAAGAAATCAGGAGAACAAAAGGATGGTTCTAAAATAGCTACAAGAGACATTGTAGATGTAGTAAAAAGCCTTCTTGAAAAATAAATGATTGAACTTGATGAGCTTGAGCTACTCCAAGGCCTAGCCAATCCAAATGCTCTCTCTCCAATTCAATTGATGAAAGTAGCATCATTCACCCAAGTAAAGGCTAGAGAAAAGATTTTAAAGTCCCACATGGAGGACAATGAGCTACTGGGGCTTGCAACCAAAATTTTGGAGGAATTAATGCCAACCTATTAGAAGAATCAAAATGATTCCCCCTCTGGACATCTATAAAATCTTGTAAGTTCAGTAAACTCACATTTTGAGTCTTTTAAAAAGTCTGCAGAGACAAAAGTTCAAAAAGAATTACCAGATAAGAAATTTTGTGAAATAAAGAACCTGATAGGAAATGATAGAAGAATACTTGGTATTAGCATAAAAAGTATTTAGAATGCTCTAAATGATGGAAGTGATATGTACAAATTATGTCTATCATCGCCCAAAGTTAATGAGGATATTGAGAAAAAGATAAAGGAGCAAGAACATAAATTGTCAAATCTCTCTCAAAATTTTGATCCTCTAACAGTTTTGCCTATAAGTCAAGAATGTCAAGCAATCAGCCTAATAGATGAGATAAAGAGGCTTGTTAAAGAAAAGGGTAACATTATGAAGAGAATGTGTGAGCTTCGGGGATTAATTGCTCCTAAGTTAGAGACAATGTATAATGCCCTATCTAAAGCTCAAACTGCAATTCAGACTAGTGATCCATCAGATCTATCAAAGGCAGAAGCATATTCATTTTTGTTGAGTGGACAATCTCAATTTTGGATGGAATTGAGAGTACTTGGGCCTCTAAACTTGTGCAGATAAAAACTAGCTTTGTAGACATTCTCAAGTTCATGTGAATAGAACTTAATGATTACTTGTACATATGCAGCATTGTATATAGAAATTTTGGAGAATTTTGTCTTGCGGACCCCACCCTTTGCCATTGATGTCAAAGGGGGAGTGAAAGGCAGTGAAAAATGAGGTATTTAGAAAAGGGGGAGCAACAAAATAAGTGAAGTGCATGAATGTACAGACAAAGGGGGAGTTGCACTAGACACTTAGTCATTTTTCACTAAGTGTTGCCATCAATACCAAAGGGGGAGATTGTTGGCAAGAGACACTGCTAGGCATGATAGATGTTGTCATTGATGGCAACTAAGTTCATCCCAATCATCCGCAAGCACAATTTGTTCATATTGGAAGTTAAATTTAGAATTTGTCTAAGTCTGGGCAGTTAGGAATAGAGCAGTAACAAGGTCAGATATTTTGATCCAGATCTCTCTGGTGGAAAGTCATGATTAGCTACAGATCTAAGGGAGTCATATGCATTGTCAAGATAGTCCAAATCTTGATTTTTGTCCTCTGGTGATGAAGGATTCAAAAGATATTAGCCTCTGAGTATCGGGTTCCAGTTTATCCTAGCAGACAGAAGAACACGCTGACCTTGCAGAAGATCTTGATTCTGGATGTATGGAAGTTGTTTGTTGGACAAATGGTGATGATTAGTGATAGTGGCCGACATGAGTGATGATTATCAAGAGCAAGTTTTTGTCTACACCTTAAGTTATACATAGATCTAGCCAACAGAGCAGAGCATTCATAAAGTTCTAAGTGTTGTTGAAGCTAACAGATAGAATGATTGCAGATCATATTACGGATATATAGATCTCATGAAATTGGATGATTCAGTGTTTGTGGTGTATGCGAATAAGGTGTATGTGTGAAGAGAAAAAATAAAAAGTGTGAATGAAGGCAGAACAGTAAGAAGAGCAGAGCAAAGATGAAATGTGTATGATCAGTTTTTGTACTTAACCAGAACTGAAATTCTTGCATGGGTAGATGCCATTAATTAGTTCAAATTGTAGATTAGAAAATGCAAACAAGGTTGAAATACTAAACCAAATGCAATAACATAAGATTATACATCACATACAAATCTAATCCCATCAAGGGAGGAAGGAGCCTTTGCACCCAAAAAAAGCTCCTTGACAAAGATTACCCTAGACAATGGATTTAGATGTGAAATGCTATTCAAATTTTGCAACTCACTATCCTAGCTCAAGAGTGATTTTGGCATTATAACTTTGCATAAACTTGGATGATGAAAATGGCTTGGGAGAGGTTCTATTTATAGATTTTTGGA
Source organism: Cunninghamia lanceolata (assembly GCA_027924645.1). Taxonomy (NCBI): domain Eukaryota; kingdom Viridiplantae; phylum Streptophyta; class Pinopsida; order Cupressales; family Cupressaceae; genus Cunninghamia; species Cunninghamia lanceolata. Next base: position 5,221,242 of record BSBN01000627.1, read on the forward strand.
AGGGATTTTGATCCAAGGGTGGAGATTGATTTGAAAGATCAATGGTGGAGGATGAAAGTGATGTGGAGGGCCTAGATTCAATCTTGAATGAATGGAGGGCTAGGAATAAAAGTGATTCTTTTATTCATTTTGGGAAAAGGGGTTATTTAATGAGCATGGGGGTGAAGGATTATTTTGAAATAAAAGATTCATATGGGGGAATGTAAAATGAATTAAAAATTCATTTGGGGAAGAGAGGAAATAAATGCGTATGGGGTTGTAATGAGAAATAAATGTGATGTGGGATGTTTTTAAATAAAAAATTGACTTATGTGGATTTAATTCAATTTTTTATTTGGAGGATGTAGGGAAGGGTGTTAAACAAGGTTTGACCACCCAAATGAAGGGGTTAGGATTAATTAAACAAGGGTTTTAGTTAATTAATCCTAGGGCTATGATGAGGTAGGCTAGGGTAGGCAATTAAATAATAGCTATTTAATTGTCTAGGGTAGGGATAGGTTAATTATAGGCTGAATTAATTACTTAGCAAGGTTTTAACTAATTAATTGAATTTAGAGAAAAAGGGGAAATTGATTTAATAAATATTGCATATTTATTAAATCAATTGGCTAAGGTTGGGACTATTGAATTAATGAAATTAATTCAATTTTAGGGATAAAATGATGGAAAAATAGGAAAATGAAGGGATAATTGATTAAATAAAATTTAATTAATTGGTTTGGAGGGAAATTGACATGATTAGGGATATCAGGAGTCAGTTTGATGGTAGAAGACATTTTTAGGTGTCTACACAAATCTCTGTCATTCTCTTGTAATATTTCCATAGGCAATGAGCCTCCATATGAATAGTGAGCTATAGGCAGTGATCTCGAATGCATGTGCATTCCCATTTGTAAAATACTTTTAACAAGGTATTAATATTTGTGGGTTAACCCCCATTGTGGTTTTTCCCTTAACTGGGTTTCTACGTCAAAAATCTTGGTGTCAAATGTGTTGATTATGTTTTTTCTTTTGTGTTAATATCATATGATTTAATGATTATAATTAATCAAATTGAAAATAGGAAAAGAAGTTTAATTGAATAATTTGGAGATAACTGATTCACCCCCCCTCTTAGTTGTTTGGGTCAATTCCAACATATGCCCTCTTGTAACTTCACTTTGTCTGCATCATCAACCTGTAACCTGCAACCATGAAAACTTTGGGAGGGGGTTGTGGTGTTTAGGAGCTTGCCTCAGTCAAGCCCGAAAGGACACTTAAGTCTTCCAAACACCTTTTTCAGATAGAGAGTGCATTCCCTTATGAGGCAGAGGTGAAATCCAAATGAATATATGATCACAAACACAATAAATTACACCTTGTAATGAAGATCTCATGGGAGGAAGATGCTCTTCATTCCATGAGAAAATGGATGCTCAAATCTACAAACACAAACACATAGACAACACAAACCTACTCTTGCAACACAATGAAAGCCTTGAATCAACTTGAGAATGCATAAACATCACAATTGCCATCTAGTTTCTAAATGAATGCCTAAACATGCTTTTATATGCAACTACAAACATTACCACCAAGATTTCATAAATTCAAACTTGTCATGTCGGCATAGGACCCAAATAATGGTCACAAGCTGACACCTAAATATTAGGACTGCCCCAAAATAGGGCAGGACTAGGGTGCGGGTGCCCAAGTCCTCCCCCCTTATTTTGGGCAGGGGTTATCTTAAGTGGTCCCCATAGGTCCTATTTGTTAAGACACTTAGGGGTTTTCTCATTGGGATGTCAAATTATGATGTAAGATATCCTAAATGCACACTAAAGACCTAGGAACTAAACCTTTTGAGGGAAAAATCCCCAAGGGGACATTTTCTGACATTACATTTAGCCCCCACTTTAATGTATGTATAAATGCGAGGCCAATACATGAATTAAAGTACAATCAACAAACACAGCAAACACACCAAGCATGGAGAAGACATGCCAAACACATTGAAGACAATGATGGACACACAAAATATGAAGAAGATAGTTACAGTCATGTAAAACATGGAGAATACATTGAATGCATAGAAGACACATTAATATATAGAAGATAATAATGATTTCTTTTCTTTTCTTTTTCTCATATATATGAAATATAGATGCAAGTACATGAAAGTAAACAAACCTCCCATAATAGAGTATGTACTCATCGCATTGGTCTTTAAACTGTATATATGGGGAAACACACACGTAAAACCTCCTAAAATGCAGGATGTACTTATCACATAGGTCTTTAGAATGCATATGGGGCAACAGACACATGAAACAAAGAAAGCACACCAAAACACACACACTTTGAAGACACGAAGAAAACATGACAAACAAGCGATGGAGTGTTCCTATTTCTAGGATCAACACCATCTCAGGCACATTACCAGCACACATCAACGATTGGGCTTTGCCAAAACAATCATTGGAGACACACTTAAGGGTTGAGTTGGTCATAGAACCGCTCTGCACCTCCGTAGAGGACTTTTGAAAATGCAACCCCATCTGCATCACGGAGACACCTTATAGTGAAAAGAAAGCATAGCATACAACCCCACCCACATCATAGAGATGCCTTATGGTGAAAAGGAGGTATGAGCTTAAAAGTATACAACCCCACCTGCATCATGGAGATGCCTTACGGTGAAAAAGAGGTATACACAATAGATTTCAAGATTGTTCAAACACACTTTACTAGCATCTAGAATAGGCAGTTTACCTTATATATTCCACCACCTTAAGGTGGTTGATATCATGCATTGCTATCAAGCATGTTAAGGTAGGAAGAAAACACACAAGGGAACACAAACTTTCACAAAGCCCATGCCCTCCGGAGGTGACATGTACTTCATGATCGCCAAATGTTTCCACAAACACATCCTTGCAAGAAACATGTTAGTGTCTATAACATCATGATAAACAACAACATCAATGCATATGATTAAACCCACAAAGTGCCAAAGTTATACTACAAATTTAGAGTTTGAGGATAACCGTGGGGCTACATCATGAAGCTCTTCGAATCGAGTACCACCAAGGCTAGATTCAAAGACAAACAAAGGTGCACAGAGCAATAGTATTGTTAGGATATGTAAATGAGATATCATACCATCAAAATCACTACGCAGAAAGCATGAAGTGCTTCTACTAGCCAAGCGTCAGATAATTTATTACAACCCCATCATCATATTAGGAAATAAGTCCATTTTTTTAATTTCTCTTGAAAGGGACACTAGGTCCGCATTAGTATAAATGTTTTTCATCATCCACCCACTAGATAGAAACACTAGAGGAAGGGAAATAATAAATAAGAGAGGAGAAACAAGTGTCTTAGGGATAGTCACATAGGAGGGTGCCCCCAAGTCACCAACCACAATGCTATGTCCATAAGACACAACACACAACAATGAAATCAAAGAGAGAGGAAATATAGAAGAATGATGATACAAATAGAAGAAGGTCACAACAGAGGTGGTCTCCTAGTATCCCAGACCTTACCAAGAATCAGGGGTCATCCCAAGAGGCCTAAACAACACATAACACATCACGAGGGAAGTACATCATGAGAGAGATAAAGGATTAGAGATACTTACTTGTAGGGTCTTTTAGGCTAAGTCTTATCATCAAGTAAATCATCGTCATCTTCCCACTCCCAAATGCTAGAGGAAAGTGGGACATAAGGTACCATAGCCCTATTCTTGTCTTTCTTATGATCATCTTTGTTTGGTTCAATATTTATTTGTTGAGATGCAAGGTAACATTGTCACCTTCTCTTCCTCCTTTTTGCATGTTGATTTCTTTGTGCTTTACGACTTAGCTTTTGTAGGATAGGGCTTTGCTCTTTCATGGATTTGTGTGTTGTAGAGGAGGAAGCACCAGGATCAAAGTTCATTTGTCTAGGTGGAATGTTTTGTTATCAACAATTAACTCCCAATCCTTGTAAGGATGATGGGGAGGAGCCTCATCGTCATGAAGGATTTGTTTTTTTATTGTAGGAGGCATGATGTCTTTCAAAAGGTGTGTTTCTTCTATTGTTGGAAGTGTATCAGTGATTTCAGTGTTTTGTATTAGCATACCCTCATGGGAAGAATCATTTTTGAAAGAATTGTGAGAGGACGGGATTATATCATCATCACATATAGTATGTATGGGAGAGGTGTTATCATCATTATATTTTATAGTACTACTCATGGAGATGAACTATGTTAAGATCTCTAATATTGTAGGATATTCACTCATGAGGGTTAAAAATTGGTCAAAATCAAGGTCTTTGATAAATGCATGCAAAGATACCATTGAGAAATGACATGAAGGTGCCATGTGTATATGCTTAAATTAATACAAAATCATATTTTATCAATTTTCTAAAAGAATGCAAAAGACAAGTGCAAAACTATATGCAAAAATTACCTAAAATGCTTGATTTTTTGTACTTTTTTCAATGCAAATATATGAAAGAAAAGGTTTTGTAAGGATTTTGATTAGGGGAAGAAAATTATATGTATTATATCAGTCCAATACAGCAAAATATCCTCCACAATATACTCTTGATGCAAATCTAAGATGATGCCAAGTCAAAATATAGTGAAAATACACTAAAATATGTGATTTTTCAACAAATCTCAGTATAAAAGAGCATGACAAAGGGTGTTGTGAGGAAAATGATTATGAAAAGAAAATTATATCAGTCATAATAGAAACTTAATTCCAAAATATCCATCACAACATGCTTATAGTGCCACTCAAGGTCAAACCCTAGTGAAAATATAGCAAAAATATGTAATTTTTCACAGTTTTTTCACTTCCAAGACCTAGAAAAAGGGGTTTTGTAATGAAATTTAGGAGGTGCATCAAATAATAGAAATTATATCAGTCACCTCAATCCATAAAATTTTTCACAATACACTTGGAGTGCAAACTAGGCCAAACCCTATGGCAAAAATAGCAAAAATGTGCAGTTTTTCACTAACTTTTCAATATAAGAGCCCGATAAAAGGGTGTTGTGAAGATTTTTAGGAGGGGAAGAAAATAATTACCCTGATAACATAAAATTAATGCAAAAATATTCTTCACAACACACCTATAGTGCAAATCTAAGGGGTCGATAAGGCCAAATCTAGCGAAAATCAATGTTTTTGAAACCCTAGGTTTGAGATCTTGACACAAAATGCTATATGAATGTTTTTAAATCTGATTTATGATGAAAATAAAATATACTCAAATATGAAAATGAATTCCACACTCTAGGATGCAAAATGCAAGTGCAAATCTAATGAAAATGCATGAAAATTACTAGATTTTTGTTGAAATTTTCTATGCAAAAATGCAAATATTTGAAATCTAAATGCCAATTTACACTAAAATGCAAGACTAAATCCAAATGAAAATTTTAATGAGTCTCTAAAATCAGTAGAAAAATCTGAAAGAATATTTTTCTAACCATAGATTTTTGAATTACTAGGTTATATGAAAATTGTCAAAATTTCTACAAAACCCTAGCAATTGTATGATGAAAATGCAATTCAAATGATTGAATTTTTGTAATTTTCTGTAATTTATCTCATATCTAATTCAAAAATCAGAAAATAGATGAAATTAGAATGAATTTATGCAAAATAGTAACCCTAAAATGCAATTTTTTTCAATTTTTTCAAAATTTTCAATTTTTTTGAAATTTTCTCAATGCAATAAGATGAATGACTATATGAATGAATTAAATCAATGCAAATATGAAGTAAAACAATATAAAAGGTGCCAAATTCAATTAAAACATAGGTTCACCAAAATGTAAAGGTTAAAATTTGGATTGTTTAGTTTTGGTTTGAATCCTCCTTTGACCAATTACATTCAAGGACCCTCAGATCGAGTGGCAGAGCACTATCAGGTCCTTGGTCACTTACAAATGTAGGAAAAATTGGATTAGGGTATTTGATTATCAATTTTCCTTCTCTTATGCTCAATTATCCATCAAAACCCTAATTATGTGAAAATAATAGTAAATAGACGAATAACAGAAAATGCTTCTACAGAAAGCTATAAAATAACAAATAACTATGCACCTATTTTCGAGGTTCCAAGGCAGAAAAGTCAGGGACAAAAAAGTGGATACCCAAGTCCAAGGCCTTGCTTTTTGTCAGGATCTGGAAACTCAGTTTGTAACTTGTTTCTATTGTTTCAGAGATTTTTCTGACACAGAACTTTGAGGACTAATGAGCGAGCACCCTAGTCTAGGGTGCTCTTTTTTTTTGCTTTTCTACAATTCTGACACTCCAATATGCCCTCCTGCAACTTCACTTTATCTGCATCATCAACCTTTAACCTACAACCATGAAAACTTTGGGAGGGGGTTGTGGTGTTTAGAAGCCTACCTCAGTCAAGGCTTGAAAGGACACTTAAGTCTTCCAAACACCTTTGTCAGATAGAGAGTCTATGCCCTTGTGAAGTAGAAGCAAAATCCAAATGAATATATGATCATAAACACAATAAATGTCACCTTGTAGTGAAGATCTCATGGGAGGAAGATGCTCTTCATTCCATGAGGAAATTAATGCTCAAATCTATAAACATAAACACATAGACAACGCAAACTTGCTCTTGTAACACAATGAAAGCCTTGAATCACCTTGAGAATGCATAAACATCACAATTGCCATCTAGTTTCTAAATGAATGCCTAAACATGCTTTTATATGCAACTACAAACATTCCCGCTAAGATTTTGTAAATTCAAACTTACCGTGTCGGCATAGGATCCAAATAACGGTCACAAGCCAACACCCAAAAATTGGGACTACCCCAAAATATGGTAGCACTAGGGTGTGCGTGCCCAAGTCCTCCCCCCTATTTTGGGTAGGGGTTATCTTAAGTGGTCTCCCTAGGTCCTATTTGTTAAGACACTTAGGGGTTTTCTCATCGGGATGTCAAATTATGATGTAAGATATCCTAAATGCACACCAAAGACCTGGGAGCTAAACCTTTTGAGGGAAAATCCGCCAAGGGGACATTTTTTGACATTACAACCATAAAGATCAGAGCATTTATGCACTGTACTAACATATTTATGACTACTATTCTTAAAACAACCTGAAACAAGTGAATCTTTGCACAAATGTCCAAAGCATAGCCAAATTTAACGAACTTTGAACAGATCACCTTATAAACATGCAAGAATTGGATGTAGCTGACCAATTCAGACAGTGAAAGTGAATAGATAGCCCTCCTTCTAGCGTTGATTTATGTTGGTTATGATGTTAATCACAACAACATGAATAAAGTTCACAACAAACCTTTATATCTTGAGAAGTATGATCAATTTAGGATAAATTGATGACTCCAAGTCTCTGTTGATTAGGTCATGATCATCTGATGTTACTTAGAGGTTGATATGATATATTGTTTTCCATCCAAGGGGTCTTATGTTGTTCTGCTACCAAGAATTGATGTCTGAACATCTGGTCTCACACCTGCTTTCTATAAATTACTTCACAAACAAGGTTATTTCTACTACATTCAATAGATGATGATGATATTTTCTAAGTTTGATCAATTCTTCTGAACATCAACTATCGCTGAGTAATTTTCACTTCTGCACTATGAATTTATCTAAATAGTGTGCCTTCAACCTGATATTTGCATGTTTACTATTAACATTTATATGTATTTGCATGAGATTTTCAATTATACATGTAGATTAACTCAAATATCCTATAAGAATATTCAATTTCTTTCAGGATATCTGCATATTTCTGTGTATTTGCTTAGGATTATCTGTGTGTTTGCAATTGTAATGCTGATTTGAATGAAATTAAAGAAATTATGTTAAATGATTTCTAATCTTTACTTAAATTGAATGAATATTCAGCTATTGGTCTGTATACACTCTAGATACTGTCATGAAAGGAAGAAAATCAAACCATAGGTTCACCAGGATGTTCCATATCTAAGTATGGTTGATACAAACTTCGATGGAAAAGAGATGAAGACAACATCTACAACATGAATTGCACTCCAAGGGATGCAACAAATCAAAGCACAAGCCAAGAATTCATCCGTAGATTAGTCAAAGTATATGATTGTGTGTAATCTAGATCTTCACTTTCATTAAGTATGCAAAAGACATGTACATCTACAATCAACTTTGAAATTAGTCTTGAGAAGCTTCAACAATCTAACTTCTATTAAGTTTTGAGTAATGATACAATGTGCACTCCATCCCTTTTTATAGGACAAAGAGAGGAGGCAGTTACAAATGATCCAATGATTAGGATTTATCTATCTAAATCAATGGTCCATATCTCTTCTTTGACTTGGTCAACAGATATCAAACGTGGCATAGGTTGCCAATTGGAAACCATCTGGTGGGACTCGATCACTTCTTTATCTTATTATGCATATGACCCTGTCATCATGCATCCTTACTTACTCTTCTTCTCCGTCATCTTCTTCATCTTCTTGATATTCATCTTCATCAGTATGAGGATCATATCAAATATGTACACTGATTATCCCCTTGATGGGTTCATATGCTTGTATTATCCTTTCAATCTCTCCGCCATCCTAAACTCTAGCCTTTACCACAACATGCTTTTGGGAATGGAATTGTGTCTGTAGAGCAGTCCATTTGCTCTTTTTGTTGTTTAACATCTCATTATATCCTTCTACCTTGGCCTTCATCCTCATAGCCTTGTTGACTACATCCTCTGTTAAATGATGAAGGGGGTCATCTGTCACTTGCTTGAAATTACTTTGGAAGGCCTCAATTACAAAATCAATGTCCTGATTTTCTATCTTTCCTTCCACATTGCGTTCCAGAGCTTCCAAAAATATTTGTCTCCTCTGCCATAAGATGATGCAATTTAACACTGATATCCCTGAGCTTGACATTACATATTTTCAGGATATCACTCTCGAACCTAGTATCCTCATACCATATGCCTAATAATTATGTTGTATTACTTTCAAATACCTTATTATATATGAGCACCTTCATGTCTATGTGCCTCATTTCAGCCAGGGCATCCAAATGTTTGTCTACTTTAATGGATCTTCTTGCAACCTCCTTTTGAACTTTATCTACTTTGCTCCTCAATATGTTGAGCAAGTTCCAATTGGATAGGGAGGTCTTTAGCACTTTCTCTACTTTAGAAATGAAAAGAATAAACTAATTGTCTACCACATGAGCCTTATGCTTCATGATGTCCAACATTGTTACCTTATCTTGAGATATGATGGTTAAAGGGGTGGCTGTGTCGACTAGCATGTGATTAGGGTCAATTAACCCTTTTATAAATGTATGTAATTGGGCAATATGTTCCTTGTGCATTTTATTCGTGTCCTCCTTTTTCACACTTTTCATCAACAAGTCAATAATATCTTTGGCCTCTTGGGCCTCCTGCTCCTCAGTAGAAAAGCCTAAATCAACATTAGTTATCTAAAATTTATTAATGCTTATTTATCCTTTTTCCTTATCTACTATGGGCAGAGCTACCTGAGTTGTTCTCCTACCTATGGTAGGATCTCTCCTAATGTTAGATGTAGGTCTTGCCTTTCTCTTAGCCTTAATCATATCTGTTGAAAATAATGTATCAACATCAAACTCAAGAATATCACTGTCCTAGGGTGGGTTTATCTCTCGTTGCAACCAATATGGTATATCACCGGTGGGTTCTTGTTGGTCAATTTTCTCAATGTAAGCATCCCGAGATTCTACATTCTTCTCTACCCTCAGTGGAGAAGTTTCTTTTCTCTGTTCATCCTCATGAATTTTCTCATAAGGGATCTCCTGTTGTGTAGGAGCTTCTTGTGATGCATTTACATTTTACTCCTATGTATTCCATTGCACTCGATCCTCATGTGGATTTTGAACATTTTGATCTATTTTATCCGGATGATCACCTTGATAATTCTTGGTCACATTTTTTGCTTCTTTTTGCTAATCATCACCTTGTTGAATAATCTGTTCTCCATCTTTTGATGTGTCTATTCTTCCAAGGTCTTGGGATTTATCCATTTCCTTTTCATTTGTTTCTCTTTTAGGTGTTGTCTCATTACCTTGATTATCATTCTTATTAGGCATCCCTTCATCACCCCCCGTATGTATATTGGCTTCCACTTTCTCTTGCTCTGGAGGTGTATCTTTTCCTTTCCCTTGATCTTCATCACCTTGATAAGCTAGGTCTATTGCTACAGGGCTGGTGACTTGATCAACTAAGCTTGTCAATCTAATTTGTTGAGCTACCACCTTAGGGTTATCTTCTTCTATTTCTTCCATTTCAACCTCCTCCTAATGGACTTCCTTCTGAACTAAGGGAGTGCCATGAGGGGTCATCTTTGTATTTTCTACCAATGTCTCCATATAATGAGAAGAAACATCATTGACTACATCATCATCAGATAAGTCCACTGTATCATCTAGTGGAAAAGGTGGCTCCTTTCTTGCACTATGCATCCTTTCTCTTTGGTCCTCTGCCTTCTCGGTCTTAAAGTGTACTATATCACGGATGGGAACTTCATGTTGCAAGTTCTTCAAGATATATTTACCACCTTCTCCTCTCAATAAAATGTGATTTATGTCCACAGTTCCTCTCATTACGGTCTTTTGTTTCTTTTGTGGTGGCATTGGAACTTTCTTCCTTTTCTTCTTGATTAAGAGGTCATCATCTGAGGGTTCTTCCTCCTCTATAATAACAGGGGCAAGCTTTGCAATAGGTTTCTTCTATTTTGTAAGTGTGTGTGGTGACACTGCAACCGATATAGAAGCTACATTTTCCTTTGGTTGGGGTTGTCGAATGACCATCACCCCAGCTGCTTGGTTTCCTTTCTTATTTTTGCTTTGCTGCCTTTCTCTTGACTGTCTCTTTTCTCCATCAGATAATTCTTGCCTCTTTCTTTTATTATCCACAGTGAGGGCTACCCCTTTATTCTTTAGTTGGGTGATCTCATTTTCTACCCATTCCTTGGTCAATTACATGACCTTCTGTGTTATCTAGTCTAAGGAAGTTTCCTCTAGATGATCCCACTCTGGAGCTGATATGGTATCATTGTATACCTTTTTGTCCTCATATTCTTGGGACATAATCTTACCATCATCTTCATGTAACTGGGTAGGTATTGGCATGCAATCCAAGGTGCATATTTGATTCAAGGTGAGCCTTTGGTAACCTCTCCTTTTAACTTCTTCCTCATCATCAGAATCAGCCCAAAAATCCTCAATGTGCTTTTGATGCATAGGCTTCTTATGCAATTCCAGCATCCTATCATAAGGATCATATGGCCTAGCCAGTGAGAAGGGCTGCAAGTGCATCAATTTCAATCCTCCAATTACATCCCTGACACTTTCCCTATCAAGGCACATATACCAGCTAATCATGACTGGAAACAAGACATTTGGTATTTTTCCCTTTTCAATATAAGCCTCCACTGAGAGCAATATTTGTCTAGAAAAATCCATTAGGATGACTTGGTCATTTGGATATCTCGGCAAAATGAGAGGTTGCCCAGTGAAGCCTTCCATTCTTATGTATGAAAACATGGGGAATTGGATGAACCAAGCCCCATGTTTATATATGGTAGCTTGTGCCTCCACACTCAATCTCTTTGCTATGTCTTCTTCCATGGTCCTAATAAGGTGCATAGAGAATGAATCATTCACTCTCTTATAATATTGGAGATACTCTCTTCTTTTTAATTGTGGTTAATCATCCCAGATGTTCACATCCCCAAGGTTACTTCCAACCTTACCTGTTGTTTGCAATCCATTAAATGTGCCTCTAAATACATAGGTATATACTACGTAAGAGGTCATATGGAACATGTTCACTTTCCCTCCTAGTCTACTCATTTCCTTCATCTAGGCTATCACTTATGATATTAGTCCATAGGGGTTTGCTATCCGAACATTCTACCATCCTAATGATACCATACATCTAATTCTCAAAAGCTCCAGCATTTGGTTTCCATGTCATCTTGATGAGCATTGTCATCATGTACTCATATTTAGGAGAAAAATCAAACTTGAAGAGATATATTGGTAATTTGGCAGAGGCCTTGTATGTGCTCCTCTTGGATCTCCATTGATACATGATCCTTCTATCTTCTTTCTATTTTCTATTATATTATTTTTCCAATTTTCCTAGGTTTAATCAAACCACATTAGGTCCCTTAGGCACATTAAAGGCTGAGGTGATGCCTGCAGTTGAAAATTCCACATAAATTATGCCATGCTTTTCTACCTTTTTGGTCTCTGCATTGTAGTTCCAAGAACATTCTACCACTAGCTTAGTGGCCTCCATTGCATATTGAAATCTACTAGCATTCCACATTCCTGAACTATATATGCTCATAAGCAAAGGGTTTCCACTTTCGTTCTTTAGTCTTGCTATCCATGCATCAAGATCAGTACTCCCTTGGTGCATATCATTAATTTGTCCATATCTGAATGCCACTCCCTCTGGCTGCAAGTACATAGGTTTCAAAAATTATGTCTCAGATTGATTCTTTCTGACTGCCATTAGATCCTACAATAAAACATGCATATCTTACTTTAGCATGTTGTGTGCAGTAGTGGTTTAGTGATCACATGCATTTCATGGTGATAATTCTATCATTCCAATTTATTTTATGCATCATCATGTCAATTAACACTATTAAAACCATTTTTACCTCTTCATTCACCACAAACAACAAAAGAGGGTTTTAACATTACATACCTGATAATCACTTCCTTTTTACTATGTGGGTGATATCCAGATGAATGTGATCCTATCGCAATTACTATTTTGTTCTGTTCGAATGCGTATCTATTCCGTTTACAAATTGCAGTGATGTGGTGATATCTCCAGATCTCTGTAATTCTTTGTTTAACATATGGTAAATTTGAAATGAACTCAAATCTTCACTTTTAACCAATTAACATAGCAAATTAGGGTGCGCTTAGTGTCTTTTGTTCATGTCCATTGATCAACACATGACATTTGTAGATGTTGACAAGTGGCGGACATGCATTTGAAATTTGAAGGCTCGACCTACCATTAGGATTGCATTTAATGTAGAGGGTGATATTCATGGAGATCGGGGATATTTGGAAACATGACAGATATCTAGGAGATGGGGGTGATGTCATCACAAGGATGGTCAATCGTTGACCAACGACCGAAGTCGGGTCACTATACCTTTGTTAATAATTGTGATAACACGTATCAATATGATCAGGTGGATATGCCACATGGCATTATTTAATTAGTCATTGGAAATCTCTACATCTTGGGTCATCAAGGGTTGATATGAGGGATATAAAAAAATATCCGGATATGAACACTACGAAATATCATCCTGCTTGAGAAAGTGAGGATGACGTCAGCATTTTATAGGTCTTTCAAATTGTTTAAGGAAATGACATCATCACCATATTAGTGTTGGTCACAAACAAACATGGAATAAAAGTACACATTAACCTTTATTCATCTTGAAAGATATCATGAATTCAAAGAATTCAAGATCCCAAGTCTCTGATGATTAGGTCTTAATCGTATGAAGTTACTCAGAGGTCAATGTGAGTTGCTGTTTCCATTTTGGGGCCTTACGTGGAAATTTATCATCATCATGACATTCCTGCAGAAATTCTTTACAGAGAAGTCATATTATGCAGTTATTTGGTGAGAAGATGCAAAAATACCTCAATCTTTGCATGATATTTTCAATTGTGCATGCTTTGTATTCAGATATACTAAATATTTATGATTATCTACGGGATGTCTACATATCTGTGCTATTTGCTTAAGATCATCAATTATTTGCAATTATGGAGATGAAATGCTCTGAAATTTAAAAGAAATTGAAGAAATTCTTCTATTTAAGGTTGAACCTTCAGCTTTTGAACCACATGTATATTAGATACTGTCATGAAGAGAAGAAAACCAAACCATATTTTCACCAGGACATTCCACAGCTAGATATAGTTGATGCTAACTTCAAAGGAATTTGTATGAAGACAACACATGTAAGTAGACATGCACTCCAAGGGATGCAGCAAATCACCACATATATCCAGAAATCATACACTAATTACTCAAGATTTACTATGAATTGTAATCGACACAGTCTTCTCATTCATTAAGCATGCAAGAATATAAATGTATACAAAAACTTTGAAATGAGCTCTGAATATTTCAGCAGATGGATTTCAATTAAGTTTCAAATGTTTTCAATAAGGCATTCCACCACCTTTTATAGAATAAGGTGAGGAATCCGTTACAAAAAGATCTACAATCTTGATTTATCAATACAAATCTACGGTCATGATTCACTTGACTTTGTCAACCTTTACAAAATGGCACAAGTTGCCAGCTGGCAACTATCTAAACTACTTATGCTTATATCCCCATCATGATGTATCTTCATCATGCTCCTCAGCTGATTCATGTGGATCATCAACATGTGCGTCGCTTTCTGAACTTTCGCTATCCTAATGATGATGCTGCTGCATATGGGGCTGCATACTACTGCGGACCTGCTCATATGAATGCACAACTTGATCTATCCCTCTGCCATCTTGAGTTTTTGCTTTGATGATGGCGTGCTTATGTGCTTCATACTTGTCTCTGCTATTATCCAGCTTGTTCTTCCTATCCTGCAGTGTTTCATTATATTTCTCCATCCGGACCTTGATCCTCATTATTTTATCTATAAGTTCTTCTGTCAAGTGTACAGGTGGACCATTTGCCTCTAATTGAAAATTACTGTGTACAGCTTTGATGGTGGACTCTTCATCTTGATTTATATTTTACCTTCCACCCTGCCTTCCAATGTTTCTAATATCACTTCCTCTTCAGGCATTAAATCTCGTAGCCTCATGCTGATATCTCTCAGCTTATTATTGCATCTTTTGAGGACTCCGCATTCAAACTAAATGTCCTTGTACCAGATATCTATCAACAATGCAGTATTCCTGTTTAGCACCTACTTACTAATAAGCAATTGAGGATTTATCCCCTTTATTTCTCTCAAAAGGCTCAAGACCCTTTCCAGTTTATAAGACCTTTTCCCAGTCTGCATCTGCAATTTATCCACCTTGGTCTTGGAGTCACTTAGAATGCTCCACCTCTTCAAAGAGGCCTTCATTATTTCTACAGCATCATCCAATGCAGATGACATCCCTTTCCTTATTACGGATGCCTCATGCTTCATGAGGTCTAATTTATTTACCTCTTCCAGAGAAATGGCAGTCAATAGGACTGCAAGTTCAGTTGTGGTATCATCAGGATCGGTTAGTCTTTTAATGTAGGCATGCAACTGAGCAATGTGCTCTTTATGTTGCTTATTCTTCTCCTTCTCTCTTTTCACCTTTTGAATTAGAGAGTCAATAATGTCTTTTCCCTCCTGACCTTCTTGGTCCTCATTGGCAAAGCCCAACTATACTGTGCTGATTTGAAATTCATCTACAGTGATTTTACCTTTTTCTTTCTCCACCGCAGGTATGGCAATTTGTGCGGTCCTTCCCCTAGTTGCCGGATCTCTCTTGATGGTCGATGTCATTCTGGCCTTCCTCCTGGGTTTCATTATATCGGCGGAGAACAAGGTGGAGACATCGAATTCCTGAATTTCAAACTCTTCCTCAATATTTACTTCTTTTGCTAACCACGGAGGCACCTGATCATGTCTTTCAGCATCATGATGATGTTCACTCGTATCTCCCTTTTCTATCAGCAGATGTTGTGGAGATGGTGATTTTTCTTTTTCTTCTTCCTGATGCTCTCTTTGTTGTTGATCCTACGGTATATCCTTCTGTTGAGGAATTTCTTTCTCCAGAGGAGCATCCTCTTGGTACGGGGAACCCTGCGGTGTATCTATATGTAGATCATGCTGATCATGATCTTTCTCCATCATTACTTCATCTATTTTTATTTCTTCCCCTTGTTGTTCATCTAATGTACTATATACTAGGGATTCTGCCTGAGGTACTGACATTTGTTCTGCAGCCATTATTTGTTCCGGGCCTGCACTGTCCAGCTCCTGTGTTTTGACAGCTGGATCCTCTAGTGCTTCCTTCTTTTCATCAGCCTTCGCTTCTTGAACCTCTACTATAGCAGGTTCCTCTGATGTATCATGTGGGCTTTGTTGGCCTAACTCAAGAGCATGGCCCTCTGACTCTGCCATCTCTATCTCTTCTGTTGGGTGGCCTTTGTCAGGTGATCCTGCTGGCTGTTCAGGACTTGCATCCCGTTTCTCTGTCAGGTCCACCACTACATGACTTGTCACCTCTGTGATTAATGCTTCCAGTCCTATTTCTTGAACTACTTGCTCTAGGCTCTTTTCTTTCTCTTCTTCCACCTACTTCATCTCCTCAAGTACAGTTTGAACTGGTGGAGGCTTATGAGGAGTCATAGATATTCCGGTAGCAAGTGTTTCCATCTTCTGTGCAGCCACATCCTGCACCGCCTCATCATCAGACAAATTTATTGTCTCATCAAGAGAGACATGTCCCTCTGCTTGTGTCTAGGAGGTTTCTTTCATTTGTTCTTCTGCATGTTTAGTTTTGAACTTGATGATGGTAGGAAGTGGAACATTATGCTGAAGTTCCTTTGGTACTTCACTACCTGCCCCTTGTAATAGTGTAGGGGGGTTGACTTATTCCACCTCTCATGGAGGTTCTTTGTTTCTTAGGTGTGGTAGAGACCGGCACCTATGGAGCTCTCCTCTTCCTCTTTATTATTAATGGAGCCTCTTCTTCTTCAGGCTCCTCCTCCATGAGGATATCCTTTGTATCATGTTTCCTTGAGGATTGACCCACTTCTAAGGTCTCAGTGATTCCAGCCTCTACTGTCTTACTCTTCTTGGGCTTTTCTTTCTTTGGAGGGGATGCTGACTCTAATCCTGATCCTGATCCTGATCCGGCTGCCTCCTCAGCTATAAATACTGCCCTGTCAATTATAATCCCTTTGGGCTGTTTATCCACCTTCTTGCCCCTTGGGGGTCTTTTGCTCTGTTGTTGTGGTGGAGGTAGCTTATCTCCCTTAGTCTTCCTCTTCTCAATCAGGAAGTCATCATATACCTCCCCAGGAATATCTTGTCCCTTTTTCTTTTTGTCCATCGTAATGGCAACACCTTTCTTTTTCAATGCCTCCACCTGATCATCAACCCAAGCTTGAGTTGGTTGTATGGTCCTGGTAATGAATGGGTCCAAAGATATATCTTCCTACATGGTGAGGTCAGGTGCAGAGATAGTGTCATTATATATCTTCTTGTATTCATATTCATCTGCCATTGTCCTGCCATCATCCTTCTTCAATTGTTGGGGAAGGGAGATGCAATCAAAAGTTCTAATTTGGTTTAGAGTCAACTTCTGATACCTTCTCCTCCTGGCTTCTGCCTCATCTTTGTAGTCAGCCCAAAAATGTTCTAGGTGCCTCTGATGAATAGGCTTCCCTAGTATCTTCTGTATCCTACTGTAAGGATCATATGGTCTTGTTAGCGGGAAAGGCTGCAGATTCATTTTATTCAGGGTGACCATCACCTTCTTTATATTGTCATAATTAGGGCACATATAGTTGCCAATGCTGACTGGGAACAAAATTGGTGGCAGCTTCTTGGCATCCTTGTACATTTTTATCATTACAGAGCCCTGCCTGATAAACTCCATTAGTACTACTGCATCAGTAGGATACCTTGGTAGCATGAGGGGATGTTCCTCAAAACCCTCAACCCTTATGTAAGAAAAGGTTGCAAACTAGATGTACTAGGCCCCATGCCTGTAAACTACTTCTTGAGCTTCCATGCTCAATCTTTTTGTTCTGTCCTCTTCCATGGTCCTTACCAGATGCATAGAAAATGCATCATTGACCAGTTTGTAGTCTCTGAGGTAGTTGGTTCTCTGCAGCTGGGGATGATGATCCCAGATATATGCAGCATTTGTGCCTGTGAGCTTTCCATCTGTAACTAAGGCATCAAAAGTGCCTTTATAAGCACAAGAATAAATAATGTAAGATGTCATATAAAATGCACAATTTGAACCTCCCAGGTTCATCAGCTGCTCATGCAGAGCATCACTTATTATTTGGCCCCATAGTGGCTTGATGTCTGAATACAGACACATCATTATAATTCCATACATCCAATCCCTGAAACTACCAGCATCAGGTTGGCCTGTTACTCGGTTCAAGAGTGCAATCATATATTGGTACTCCTCATTGAAATCATATTTAAACATGTGCACAGGGAGTTTGGCTGCCGCAAGATATGTGCTGTTCTCTGCTCACCATTGATACATGTTCTTTCTGGCCAATTTCTTGTTGGCCTCATACTCTTTTTCTACCTTCTTCAGGTCCACACTCTTAACTTTACTACCCAGCGGTAATCCAAATGTCTGGAAAGACCCTTGATGGAGAGGTCTACATATATCCTCCCATGTTTTACCATTTGCCTCGTATGAGGATTATAATTCTGGGCACATTCTATAACTAGCTCCGGAGATTCCATAGAATATGGGAAACTGGTAGCATTCCACATTCCTAATACAAATACTGCGTCCAGCATAGGACTCTTGTCATGCCCATCATTCAGCTTAGCTGACCAGGCTTCCAGATTGGTGCTCCCCTGATGGGTGTCTGTAATTGCTCCATACTTGAACAGGACCCCCCTCTGAGAAGAGAACATAGGCCTACTGAATTCCTCTTGACACTTTATGAACCGCTTGTCTACCATGAGTACCTGCAATTAACAACAATCCTATCTCACAACAGGTATATACATGCATACATTTTGCAATTAACTTCATAAATCACTAAGCCTACTGTATCTGTTCAGCATTACTTAATCATATAGATGCATAAACCAGAACTTGCATCATCATACCTGAACAATAATAACATGATGAGGGTTTCATTCACTTACTTGGTTATGCAGATTTCTCTTTTATACCAGTAGATTGCTAAGACGCTCTGAATTCAGCCGATGATCACCTACTTCCTTCTGTCTATGAGCTCAAATCATACAACAGTAGCTGGTATGCGGATATAAAAGCTGGTGCTTTGTAAAACAATTTTATCGCAGGGTAAATGTGAAAATGGCAGTTGAATTACCTTTTAACCTCGTAGTTAGGGTACATTTAGGACAACTCTGACAAGTTATATCATATTCGTTGATTGTTCGTGCGAAAATGCATGATCTTGCCAGGTGTTTCATTGGGTTCCAGGGTCGGCGGGAACCACCTACCATGTCTGTGCGCATTAAATGATAATGGCGGCAACGGGAGCAGGGGATATCCATATGACAGGATATTATGAGGACAAGAGGATATTCGCAAATATCAGGTCGAGTTTCAAATATCATCCTCCTTCCTCATTGAAATTGTTATCACGACAAGAATCGGGTGACAAAAGCACCTTTTGGTTATGTTTAGTACATCAGGAGGATATTTCGATGTATCGGGTGATGTTTCAAATATGATGATGATGAGACAAACTTACATGTCTCTCTTTTGGAATATCAGGATGACGTCATCATGATATTCATTCTTTGTATCAGAGAGGTATCATGACGTCGTCGTCATATTAGACGAACATGATCATGTTCAGAAAATATCCTGTCGAAATGTAAATATGATGATGATGTCATCATCATGTTTGTTTCTTCATTTATTAGATTTGGATGACGTCATCAGGATATTTGCTAAGGGTGATATTTCATGTCAGGAGGATATTAAGAAGTATCAGGTTACATTCGAAGACATGACGCTTGCGATACAAAAGACCGCTTGACCGGAAGATTTACTACCACTTAAAGTTGACGTCCGGATATTTGAGCGGAATGACATATCAGGGGATGTTTCAAATATGATGATGATCTTCAGAAACATGACAGGTTATAGAAATATGATTCCCCCTCTTATGAATATCAGGTTTGACCGAAACTTTGACTATTCATAACTCTCACATCCTGAGGAATATCCGGATGATGTAAAAGACAAACCTGCATGAATTTTAATACTCTTTCAAACTATGAGGTCACATAAATGAAATATGAATTTTGACAAACTGACCTCATAATGGTGACTTACCTCATCCTGACTCCACATGATGATGCACCTGACTTACTTTTACCAGACCGCCAGAGAGCAAACAAGCCAAGCCAAAAAGTTGGGTCCCTGTTTTGCCAAGTCAAAATGGGGCGTGTTGTGTAACCACACAACAACTTGCCACCAAAGAAAATAAACAAATACCAATGATTCAAGTGATGTGATCACATTCATCTATAGTACTCTAAGCATAGGCATCATGATCCTCTGAATGATAAAATTTCATCACGGTAACAATGCTAACCAAGGATCAGGTGTGTGCATATGATTAATTATCGTCATCTTGAAAGCAAGTTGAAAACATAACTGGTGTTAAACTACATAGTTGGAGATCATCCCTCATAGCCAACCTGGATAGAGCCTTGCTTCCAGTAGGTGTCTATAGCCCCGGCAAGGTTATCTATACAATCTCCCTAAGTAGAGCCCCACTGCCAACAGGCGTCTATAGCCTCGGTAGAGTTACTTAGATGGCCTAATTTTATTTCTTTTCTAATTTTCTCTTTAAAATTTGTATCTGGTATCATCATGTCAGCTCATTTGTACAAGGTATAGTCACTTGTAGCTTTAGGTTGGAGATTGTATTGGTAGCAGGGGAGTCCCTTTAGATTTTTCACTTAACACCTATACTTGTATGCTCAGCAAACCCAAGGCTGTTAGGTGTTTCATTGTGATTGATTCATTTTGACCAAGAAAAGGCACCCTGATAAAAAGATATCACAAATCTGATCATGAATACTTCTTAGAATGAATCATAACCTATGTCTAAATGTAATCTCATCACTTGAACCTTAACAATTTAGTTATTTTCTGGGGTGATGAAGTGCATCATCCTGACTTAGCAGAACAAGGTCCCAACCAACAAAACAAAACAAGCAAAACAAACAAACTGTACAAACAACTATACAAATATACAATATGATACACATGACTGTCATGAAGTCATTCAGGCCTAGAAATAATGTTTGAGGAACTGTCCATTGACTGGCAATGGGACATCCTCACCTGTCAGGTTCTTAAGCCTATAAGTACTATCTCCTAGTATCTCAAAAATTTGAAAGGGACCTATCCATAATTTATCAAACTTACCATGGTCACCTTTCTTTTCATGGGCTTTATCCCACATCAGGACCAAATCAGATATCCTAAAAGCTTTAACTCTGGCTCTCTTGTCAAACCAGCGTTTGACAACAGACTGATGTTTTGCAAATTGGTCAATAGCTTGACTCCTTTTTTCTTCCAGGTGCATCAACTGAAGCAACCTGACTTCTTGTTTATTGTCTATGCCTAGGTATTCTTGGGCAAACTGCAAAGTAGGAATCTTTAAGTTTACAAGGAGGATGGGATCCACCCCATATACTAGTTGGAAAGGTGAGTTTCCTAATGCAGTTTTTATTGTAGTTCTGTCAACCCATAAGGCATACTTTAGAAATGAGTTCCATTCCCTAGGATTTTTCTCTATTAATTTTCTTATGATACTCAGCAAATTTTTATTGGTGGATTATGCTAATCCATTCCCCTGGGGATAATTGGATGAAAACTTAAGTATAATCCCATGATCAAAAGCCCAACTTGATAACTTGGTGGAAATGAAGGCAGAACCATTATCACTTACCAATGCATAAGGAGTTCCATACCTAGTGACAATGTTGCTCTCCAGAAATTTAATGACATCATCTGCAGTACAAGTCTTGCTGCTAATAGCCTCAGCCCATCTAGTACAGTAGTCAGTAATTGTTAAGACATACCTATGACCTAAGGAGGATGGAGGATTAATTGGTCCTATGAAGTCCATGCCCCATTGTGCAAATGGGCGATTTTCCATTACTGGCTGCAAGGGTTGTGCAACATATTTCTCTCTGTTGGCAGCAACCTGGCAAACATGACAACATTTAACATGATCAGCTATGTCTTTAAAAATTGTAGGCCAGTAATATCCTACTCTGAGGATTGCATGTGTTGTGGCCAAGGATGATCCATGTGCCGTTCCAAACTTGTCATGTAGCTCTGACAAGACCCTATTTGCTTCTGGCTTTTCTAAGCATCTCAGGTATATTCCTTCATAATTCTTCTTGAATAGGGTTCCTCCCTTCATCATATACTTTTGGGATCTTATCTTTAAGGCTCTTCTCTGTGAAGCTTGCATCCTTGATGGACATCTTCCAATAATCAGGATATGCCTGATATCTGAATACCACTCTTTGTTGTCTTTCTCATTGATCACATATTGCTGACTAGTGATGTTTGGATCAATCTCAGATATCATCTGGCTCAAAGCTTGTCCTCTTACCAGCTTCATTGGTGTAATTTCCATATCATACTCTTGTAATACAGTAATCCATTTGGCTCTTTTCTCACCAGGCTCACTTTGCATCAGTAGCATCTTCACTGCTGCATCTGGTACTACAGCAATCACTTTGCTTCTTAGTATGTAATGTCTAAATTTTTTTACTGCTCTGACTAATGCAAGTGCTTATCTCTCAACATCTACATATCTCAATTCAGCATCCCTGAAAGGATAGCTCATGAAGGCAATTGGTTTCTCTTCTTTCTCTTCATTTCTTTGAGTTAACACTGCTGCAGAGGTATGCTCTGAGGCAAATGAATAGATGTAGAAATCTTTTGTGTAGTCCAGACTGATAAGGACAGGAGCATCTGAAATGACTTTCTTTATATCCTCAAATGCAGCTTTGGCCTCTGGTGTCCACTCAATTTGTGCATCTTTTTTCAACATAGCATTTAGTGGTCTGACAATCTCAGTGAAGCCGGTGATGAACTTCCTCACAAAATTTATCTTACCAAAGTAAGACTTGAGTTCCTTTTTGCTTCCTGGAAGTTGTAACTTCATGATAGACTCCACCCTGTCAGGATCAATGATAATTCCATCCTCTGTGATGAGGTGGCCTAGTAAATTTCCTGTAGTCACCCCAAATATGCACTTCTTAGGGCTCAAAGATATTTCGTATTCCTCGCACTTTTTTAGTACACTTCTAAGATCAGCAACATGATTCCCCCTTTCCTTAGAGAATACTATCAAATCATCCATGTAGATGACTATACATTTTCCTATTAAGCCCCTGAAGGCTATATCCATTGCTCGCTGGAATGTAGCTCCAGCATTTATGAGTCCGAATGGCATACGTCTATATGCAAATATCCCCCACTTTGTGGTGAAGGCAGTTTTCAATCTGTCAATTTTATCAACCATCACTTGGTTGTATCCTGAAAAGCCATCCAGGAAGGACATCATTTTGGCTCCATTTACAATCTGCAGAACTTCATCCAATGAGGGTAAAGGATAATTGTCCTTTTCTGATGCTCTATTTAGGTTCTTGAAATCTACACATAACCTGATGTCTCCATTCTTTTTTCTGACTGGCACAAGATTTGCCACCCAAGTGGAGTGCCTCACAGGAAATATTATCCTGGCGTTTAACAATTTCTTGACTTCTTCAAGAATTATTGGTTTGAGCAAGGCATTGACTGGCCTTTGCTTCTGTCTGAAAGGTTTAGCCTCTGGCTTGAGAGGTATAGTATGAGTTATGACAGAGGTATCATATGTCTTCAGTTCATCATAAGTCCATGCTATTACATGTATGTAATCCTTGAGGGCCTGAGTTATTCCTTCTAACTCTTCTGGTGTGCAAACCTTACCCATCAAGACATTTTTCTTGTCATCAACTTGTCTGATATTCACTTGTGAATACTAACCTCCATCTACCTTGGGCAGATCCTTCTGTTTAAGCATATTATCCAAATCAAAAGCTCTTTCTAATTCAATCATACCTTTGGGGATCTTGTTGCTGGGCAATTCTAATATCTCATCTTCTTCCCAGACATGTTCTTCCATACCATTCTCATCTATAATTTGAGCTTCAAAGATATCTGTATTTGAAATGAAGTCCAAAATGTGCTGATCATCATCAAACACCTGGAGATTGGTCACATTATCAGGTACTGAAGGTACTGACACCAGTTCTACTGAAAATCTTTTCAGACCAGATATAGATAGCGGCTCCAATGTACTGGCAGCTTGGGCAAGTGCATCTGCCCTATGATTTTGTTCTCTTGGTACATGAGTGATATTAAAAGCATCAAAGTCCTCAATCAGGTCCCACACACGATGTTTGTAATTGGACAGCTTTCTGTAGTTACACGAGTAGATTCCTCTTACTTGTCTCACGACTAGTTCTGAATCTCCAGAGACATGCAGAATCTTTACTTTCTTCCTATGAGAAAATAGCATCCCATGAATCAGAGCTTCATACTCCACTACATTGTTAGTGCAGGGGAACTGTAATCTGTAAGCTGCTAAGTAGGATCTCCTAGTTGGATCAATTAGATCAATTCCTACCCCAGCACCTTGCTTGGATTTGGACCCGTCAAACCTTAGGATCCAAGGTTTGTCTTCAGCAAGACATTTAGCTAAATTCTCTTTTCTCTTTATAGCTCTGGTTGCTGCTCTACCTGATATCCATTTTAACTTAGGGACATCATCATCCTCAAGTTTCTTCTTTCCTTTTTCTCATGAGCCTGATGGCTTTTCTATTTTCTCTTTCATTTCAGCAGGAGGATGATCTTCTGGGTTTATAGCTGCATGCTTCTTCAAAATGTGTAAACATAGTGAACAAGTTGTTTTTGAGTGAGGTGCCTCATGCAACCTACACCAACCTTTGATTAAAACCTCGTGGGGAGATTTATGCTGTCGTGTCATCTTCTTTATTTCCTTTACTAGAAATTCTTCGAACTTAGTCAGGTCACTACCTTTGTCTTCATCAAACAACTCATAATCTGGTTCCATAAAGCAATCACTACCAGGGGTGATCTTTTCTTTCCTCGCATCATTTATCTGGTCAGACACCAGAACTTCTTCTATTTTTAGGATATGATTTTCATCATGATCTGTCATTTCTTCAGTTCCTACAGAAGACAGATAAGAATTAGTATTGTCATCATCATCAGATGTAGCATTTACCTCAGAATATGATGATGATGCTTCACTACATGTCTGTTCCAGCATCATCATATCTACACATTTTTCACAAGTCTTCTCTTAATGTGCTTCATTGTGTAATCTGCACCATCCATTAATCAAAATATCATTAGCAGGTATATTTAATAATTGACAACATTTTACTTGATTAGACAGATGCATCTCAAAGTCTCTGAAGTGATCTATTTCATTCTCATTATCAAGATTATTATTAGGTTCTACTACTGGCATATCCTCTTGATAATCATCATCATGATGATGATGAAGACCAAGCATCAGGATCTCTTCTATTTTGACAGTCTATGGCCTGATGCAGTAAACTCCAGGCTCTATGTCTACGTACATGATCTCATTTGTTCTGTTGTACTCAGTGATCATATGTTTCATTCTTGGCTCAGCATCAATCCTGATTTGATTAGGTATACCCTTCCATGGTAACCACATGTGACTGAAATCTGTGGACATATATCCATTGAGCGTCTTGGACCAGTCTCAGCTAAGCAACATCCCGTAAGTATCAGGTATGTCAACTACCTGAATATCAATGTAATACTGGATCCTAGGATCAGATGCTAGTTGCATGTGAATGTGAGTTAACTCTCCTACTACACTTCCTCTATTTTGTCCAATTATGTCACCTTCTTTAGGGATTTAGCAGGATGTAGTCCTAAAGCGTTAAATATTGACAGGGGCATAACATTCGTGGAGGCCCCTGAATCAACCAGACAATTGTGCAGGTTCTTGCTAAACATTCTTATGGTAAGGAGAAACGGAGGTGATTCAGTTTTATCCCTATACAAGGTCATGTGGGAGGTTTCAGCAGCTTGGACTGTAGCTGACACTTTAGGCTTAATAATATTATCCCTAGCAGTATGATCTTTGCTACTGGATTGGCTTGAAAGATGACTATCCTCTTTAGGAGCAGGATCATCTAGTGATTTCATGAATGCCCTTTTGATGGTAGGAGTTTTTAGTAACTCAGACAAGGACAGGCTGATCTTAATTTTCTTCATTTCATTAGCCAGATAGCTGACTAATTTGTCGGATTCATGAGGTGCATTTATAACCTTTGATACTATGTTCTGAGGAGACAAGTATTGAGAATTTACCTTGGGGAACCCCAGGTTATTGCTAGCCTTAGGATTAGGAGGTGTGTTGAAGTTGTTCAGAGGTAGAGATGATGTCAATGGACCAGTAGGTCTGTTGGCATTGCTCCTCCAGTTATAATTCTGCTTACCAGGATATTACTGCTGATATGCATGTACTTCCTCATGTTCTCTTGCAGTTTCATTTTCATCCTCAAAGGGGAAAACATAATTTGTTTCAAAGGTTAAGGCAGATTCCTCACATACCTGGTTATAGCTCTGATGAGGTTGATTAATGTAGGTTTCGAGCACAAAAGCTGAGTCATATCCACAAGGAACAATCTCATTTCCTTCTGCATGAGGTGGATTTCCAGAAGTGTTAGACACTTCAGTCTGAAAGATGCTGGCAGCAATTCTAAATTGTGGACAGTCTACTTCTGCATGTGCATTAGTATTGTGGATCCTACACCAATTAGTAAGAGCTACCTCAGCAAGATTGACTCTAGTAGTTTGTTTGGCTTCACCAGGAGGTTGATTGTCTAGGGGTGATGGTAATGAACCATTATTTGGCCTAGAATTCCATACTCTGGGCTGTCTTTGAGGATTATTGTTACTTCCACCATTATTGTTGAAATTATTGGTGTTATATCCTCTGTCAGGATAATTTGACCTATCATTGGAATAATTTCTATTCTGGTTTGACTAGGAATAGAAACCCTAATTTCTCAAATGTGTGACTTCTGTGGTGAGTTTTCTCAGTTGAGCAGAAATTTCTTTGATTTCCTCCTTTTCTTCTTGAGCTTTGGCTACCACATTTTTAGTTTGAGGCTTGAAGAAAGAGGACCCATGGTTACTATTAGACAAATCAGTACTCTGAGGTGTCTGAGCTTGTGCAGGATATTGTGGCAATTGGCCATTTCCATTAGGAGGGGGCATAATGCTCAGTGGAGGTACTTGCAAAGGTGCAGGCATGACTGCTGGGGGTACCACTGTTCCATTAGGATATTGTGCAGGATATTGTGCAGGATATGGTGTAGGATATTGTGAATGCATGCCAGGCAAGGTAGGAAATACCATATTTAGGGTAGGAGCAGGTATCAACTGCTGATTTACCTGTATAGCTTCTTGAAAAGCTAATGCTAAAGTTGTGATCCGGGGATGTGTCCTCCTTATGAACATGCAAGTCAAAGGATCCAAAGCTGAATAGTAAATGCTCCTTGCAGCTTCATCAGACACAGTATAAGGAGTGACCACTCTGGACAACATTTTCTAAAACCTAGCATTGAAATTAGCGATAGGCTCATTCTCAAATAAATGATAGTTTATTGAGGGATCGATAGGAACCTTGAATCTATCAAGAAAAGCTTTCTCTAATAAGGCCCAGGAATCAACAGAACCCTGACCAAGACTAATGAACCAATTATAGGCTTCTTCCCCTAAGGAAAAGGGAAATAATCTGCACACCACATCTTGATGTTCTATCCTAGCTCTGTAGCAAGCTTCCTTAAAAGTCCTGATATGATCTTCAACATCTTGATAAGGATGATATTTTGGACAAAGTTTATCTGGATTCTTTGGTAACTCATGATATGCAGCGAAGGTCAAAGGTGACTCTGCTGTAAAGAAATACATTGCAACCTGAGGAGGTTGAGCTGGTGGTGCAGCTGGCTGAGGTTGGACTAAAGGCACACCCTAAGGCTGAACAAGAGGTGTCACAGATATCCCAGAAGGTATTTGTAAACCAACAGGAGTTACAGGAGGAGGTTCCGGTGAAGTTTTTGGTGCACTGGACCCTAGAGTATGATGAATGTCCACAGTTCTAGGTCTGAAACCTCTAACAGGCAATTCTTTGAAATTCCACTAGGTCTAGACCTGGTATTTATCCTGTGAGCCAGGATTTCTCAATTTTGAGGCAAATTGGCTAAAACTTTGCAAATATTGGTTGAATTTCACTAGATGAGGTGATATTTATAGTCTGGCTGGTCAGATTGGATATTTATGAAATATTTCCAAAGATACTGCAAATATAAAAGGATATTTGGGGTATACTAACTCCTAGCACAAGATCTCAAGTTTCTAAGACCTAAATTCTTCAAAGCTTGAACAAATTTACATATCTTTGGCTGTCATTAGTGAATTCAGAATGATCTACTGTAAAGCTTGCAATATTTATGTGAGATCTAGAAATCTTTACACAGAATGCGCATATACAAGCTTCCTATAGTAAATATTTGCGTAGTATTTGAAATTCACAGATGATCAGAGGTTACCTTTCTCTCTGTATCATCAAACCTGAAAATAATGATGACAAACGTAGTATTCCAGATCTGGCCCTCCTTCTAGCACCAATTTATGTTGATCATGATGTTGGTCACAAACAAACATAGAATAAAAGTACACATTAACCTTTATTCATCTTGAAAGATACCATGAATTCAAAGAATTCAGGATCCCAAGTCTCCGGTGATTAGGTCTTAATCATCTGAAGTTACTCAGAGGTCAATGTGAGTTGCTGTTTCCATTTTGGGGCCTTACGTGGAAATTTATCATCATCATGACATTCCTGCAGAAATTCTTTACAGAGAAGTCATATTATGCAGTTATTTGCTGAGAAGATGCAAAAATACCTCAATCTTTGCATGATATTTTCAATTGTGCATGCTTTGTATTCAGATATACTAAATATTTATGATTATCTACGGGATGTCTGCATATCTATGTTATTTGCTTAAGATCATCAATTATTTGCAATTATGGAGATGAAATGCTCTGAAATTTAAAAGAAATTGAAGAAATGCTTCTATTTAAGGTTGAACCTTCAGCTTTTGAACCACATGTATATTAGATATTGTCATGAAGAGAAGAAAACCAAACCATATTTTCACCAGGACATTCCACAGCTAGATATAGTTGATGCTAACTTCAAAGGAATTTGTATGAAGACAACGCATGTAAGTAGACATGCACTCCAAGGGATGCAGCAAATCACCACATATATCCAGAAATCATACACTGATTACTCAAGATTTACTATGAATTGTAATTGACACAATCTTCTCATTCATTAAGCATGCAAGAATATAAATGTATACAAAAACTTTGAAATGAGCTCTGAATATTTCAGCAGACGGATTTCAATTAACTTTCAAATGTTTTCAATAAGGCATTCCACCACCTTTTATAGAATAAGGTGAGGAATCCGTTACAAAAAGATCTACAATCTTGATTTATCAATACAAATCTACGGTCATGATTCACTTGACTTTGTCTATCAACCTTTACAAAATGGCACAAGTTGCCAGCTGGCAACTATCTAAACTACTTATGCTTATATCCCCATCATGATATATCTTCATCATGCTCCTCAGCTGATTCATGTGGATCATCATCATGTGCGTTGCTTCCTGAACTTTTGCTATCCTGATGATGATGCTGCTGCATATGGGGCTGCATACTACTGCGGACCTGCTCATATGAATGCACAACTTGATCTATCCCTTCGCCATCTTGAGTTTTTGCTTTGATGATGGTGTGCTTATGTGCTTCATACTTGTCTCTGCTATTATCTAGCTTGTTCTTCCTGTCCTGTAGTGTTTCATTATATTTCTCCATCTGGACCTTGATCCTCATTATTTTATCTATAAGTTCTTCTATCAAGTGTACAGGTGGACCATCTGCCTCTAATTGGAAATTACTGTGTAAAGCTTTGATGGCAGACTCTTCATCTTGATTTTCTATTTTACCTTCCACCCTGCCTTCCAATGTTTCTAATATCATTGCCTCTTCAGCCATTAAATCACATAGCCTCATGCTGATATCTCTCAGCTTATTATTCCATCTTTTGAGGACTCCACATTCGAACTGAATGTCCTTGTACCAGATATCTATCAACAATGTGGTATTACTGTTTAGCACCTACTTACTGATAAGCAATTGAGGATTTATCCCCTTTATTTCTCTCAAAAGGCTCAAGACCCTTTCCAGTTTATAAGACCTTTTCCCGGTCTGCATCTGCAATTTATCCACCTTGGTCTTGGAGTCACTTAGAATGCTCCACCTCTTCAAAGAGGCCTTCATTATTTCTACAGCATCATCCAATGTGGATGACATCCATTTCCTTATTACGGATGCCTCATGCTTCATGAGGTCTAATTTATTTACCTCTTCCTGAGAAATGGCAGTCAATAGGACTACAGGTTTAGTTGTGGTATCATCAGGATCAATTAGTCTTTTAATGTAGGCATGCAACTGAGCAATGTTCTCTTTATGTTGCTTATTCTTCTCCTTCTCTCTTTTCACCTTTTGAATTAGAGAGTCAATAATGTCTTTGCCCTCCTGACCTTCTTGGTCCTCATTGGCAAAGCCCAAATCTATAGTGCTGATTTGAAATTCATCTACAGTGATTTTACCTTTTTCTTTCTCCACCGTAGGTATGGCAATTTGTGTGGTCCTTCTCCTGGTTGCCGGATCTCTCTTGATGGCCGATGTCATTATAGCCTTCCTCCTGGGTTTCATTATATCGGCGGAGAACAAGGTGGAGACATCGAATTCCTGAATTTCAAACTCTTCCTCAATATTTACTTCTTTTGCTAACCACAGATGCACCTGATCATGTCTTTCAACATCATGATGATGTTCACCCGTATCTCCCTTTTCTATCAGCAGATGTTGTGGAGATGGTGATTTTTCTTTTTCTTCTTCCTGATGCTCTCTTTGCTATTGATCCTGCAGTACATCCTCCTGTTGAGGAATTTCTTTCTCCAGAGGAGCATCCTCTTGGTGTGGGGAACCCTGCGGTGTATCTATATGTAGATCATGCTGATCATGATCTTTCTCCATCATTACTTCATCTATTTTTATTTCTTCCCCTTGTTGTTAATCTAATGTACTAGATACTGGGGATTCTGCCTGAGGTGCTGGCATTTGTTCTGCGGCCATTATTTGTTCTGGGCCTGCACTGTCTAGCTCCTGTGTTTTGGCAGCTAGATCCTCTAGTGCTTCCTTCTTTTCATCAGCCTTCACTTCTTGAACCTCTACTATAGCAGGTTCCTCTGATGTATCATGTGGGCTTTGTTGGCCTAACTCAAGAGCATGGCCCTCTGACTCTGCCATCTCTATCTCTTCTGTTGGGTGGCCTTTGTCAGGTGATCCTGCTGGCTATTTAGGACTTGCATCCTGTTTCTCTGTCAGGTCCACCACTATAGGACTTGTCACCTTTGTGATTAATGCTTCCAGCCCTATTTCTCAAGCTACCTGCTCTGGGCTCTTTTCTTACTCTTCTTCCACCTGCTTCATCTCCTCAAGTACAATTTGAACTGGTGGAGGCTTATGAGGAGTCATAGATATTCCGGCAGCAAGTGTTTCCATCTTCTATGCAGCCACATCCTGCACCACCTCATCATTAGACAAATTTATTGTCTCATCAAGCGAGACATGTCCCTCTGCTTGTGTCTAGGAGGTTTCTTTCATTTGTTCTTCTGCAAGTTTAGTTTTGAACTTGACGATGGTAGGAAGTGGAACATTATGCTGAAGTTCATTTGGTACTTCACTACCTACCCCTTGTAATAGTGTAGGGGGTTGACTTATTCCACCTCTCATGGAGGTTCTTTGTTTCTTAGGTGTGGTAGAGACTGGAACCTGTGGAGCTCTCCTCTTCCTCTTTATTATTAATGGAGCCTCTTCTTCTTCAGGCTCCTCCTCCATGAGGATATCCTCTATATCACGTTTCCTTGAGGATTGACCCACTTCTAGGGTCTCAGTGATTCCAGCCTCTGTTGTCTTACTCTTCTTGGGCTTTTCTTTCTTTGGAGGGGATGCTGACTCTAATCCTGATCCTGATCCTGATCTGGCTGCCTCCTCAGCTGTAAATACTGCCTTGTCAATTATAATCCCTTTGGGCTGTTTATCCACCTTCTTGCCCCTTGGGGGTCTTTTGCTCTATTGTTGTGGTGGAGGTAGCTTATCTCCCTTAGTCTTCCTCTTCTCAATCAGGAAATCATCATATACCTCCCCAAGAATATCTTGTCCCTTTTTCTTATTGTCCATCGTAATGGCAACACCTTTCTTTTTCAATGCCTCCACCTGATCATCAACCCAAGCTTGAGCTAGTTGTATGGTGCTGGCAATGAATGGGTCCAAAGATATGTCTTCCTGCATGGTGAGGTAAGGTGCAGAGATAGTGTCATTATATATCTTCTTCTGTTCATATTCATCTACCATTATCCTGCCATCATCCTTCTTCAATTGTTGGGGAAGGGAGATGCAATGACAAGTTCTAATTTGGTTCAGAGTCAACCTCTGATACCTTCTCCTCCTGGCTTCTGCCTCATCTTCACAGTCAGCCCAAAAATCTTCTAGGTGCCTCTGATGAATAGGCTTCCCTAGTATCTTCTGTATCCTGCTGTAAGGATCATATGGTCTTGTTAGTGGGAAAGGCTACAGATTCATTTTATTCAGGGTGACCATCACCTTCTTTATATTGTCAGACTCAGGGCACATATAGTTGCCAATGCTGACTGGGAACAAAATTAGTGGCAGCTTCTTGGCATCCTTGTACATTTTTATCATTATAGAGCCCTACTTGATAAACTCCATTAGTACTACTGCATCAGTAGGATACCTTGGTAGCATGAGGGGATGTTCCTCAGAACTCTCAACCCTTATGTAAGAAAAGGTTGCAAACTGGATGTACCAGGCCCCATGCCTGTAAACTACTTCTTGAGCTTCCATGCTCAATCTTTTTGTTCTGTCCTCTTCCATGGTCCTTACCAGATGCATAGAAAATGCATCATTGACCAGTTTGTAGTCTCTGAGGTAGTTGGTTCTCTGCAGCTGGGGATGATGATCCCAAATATATGCAATATTTGTGCATGTGAGCTTTCCATCTGTAACTAAGGCATCAAAAGTGCCTTTATAAGCACAAGAATAAACAATGTAAGATGTCATATAAAATGCAAAATTTGAACCTCCCAGGTTCATCAGCTGCTCATGCAGAGCATCACTTATTATTTGGCCCCATAGTGGCTTGATGTCTGAATACAGACACATCATTATAATTCCATACATCCAATCCCTGAAACTACCAGCATCAGGTTGGCCTGTTACTCGGTTCAGGAGTGCAATCATATATTGGTACTCCTCACTAAAATCATATTTAAACATGTGCACAGGGAGTTTAGCAGCCGTAGGATATGTGCTATTCTCTGCTCGCCATTGATACATGTTCTTTCTGGCTGATTTCTTGTTGGCCTCATACTCTTTTTCTCCCTTCTTTAGGTCCACACTCTTAACTTTACTACCCAACAGTAATCCAAATGTCTGGGAGAGACCCTTGATGGAGAGGTCTGCATATATCCTCCCATGTTTTACCACTTGCCTCGTCTGAGGATTATAATTCTGAGCACATTCTATAACCAGCTCCAGAGATTCCATAGAATATGGGAAACTGACAGCGTTCCACATTCCTGATACAAATACTGCGTCTAGCACAGGACTCTTGTCATGCCCATCATTCAGCTTAGCTGACCAGGCTTCCAGATTGGTGCTCCCCTGATGGGTGTCTGTAATTGCTCCATACTTGAACAGGACCCCCCTCTGAGAAGAGAACACCGGCCTACTGAATTCCTCTTGACACTTAACGAACCACTTGTCTACCATGAGTACCTGCAATTAATAACAATCCTATCTCACAGCAGGTATATACATGCATACATATTGCAATTAACTTCATAAATCACTAAGCCTACTGTATCTGTTCAGCATTACTTAATCATATGGATGCATAAACCAGAACTTGCATCATCATACCTGAACAATAATAACATGATGAGGGTTTCATTCACTTACTTGGTTATGCAGATTTCTCTTTTATACCAGTAGATTGCCAAGACACTCTGAATTCAGCCGATGATCACCTACTTCCTTCTGTCTATGAGCTCAAATCGTGTAACAGTAGCTGGTATGCGGATATAGAAGCTGGTGCTCTGTAAAA
This sequence comes from Cunninghamia lanceolata, assembly GCA_027924645.1. NCBI lineage: Eukaryota > Viridiplantae > Streptophyta > Pinopsida > Cupressales > Cupressaceae > Cunninghamia > Cunninghamia lanceolata. The sequence goes on from BSBN01000627.1 coordinate 5,255,406, forward strand.
CAATTTTATCGTAGGGTAAATGTGAAAATGGCGGTTGAATTACCTTTTAACCTCACAGTTAGGGTACATTTAGGGCAACTCTGACAAGTTATATCATATTCGTTGATTGTTCATGCAAAAACGTAGGATCTCGCCAGGTGTTTCATTGGGTTCCAGGGTCGGCGGGAACCACCTACCATGTCTGCATGCATTAAATGATAATGGCGGCAACGGGAGCGGGGGATATCCATATGACAGGATATTATGAGGATAGGAGGATATTTGCAAATATCGGGTCGAGTTTCAAATATCATCCTCCTCCCTCATTGAAATTGTTATCGCGACAAGAATCGGGTGACAAAAGCACCTTTTGGTTACATTTAGTACATCAGGAGGATATTTCGATGTATCAGGTGATGTTTCAAATATGATGATGATGAGACAAACTTACATGTCTCTCTTTTGGAATATCAGGATGACATCATCATGATATTCATTCTTTGTATCGAAGAGGTATCATGACGTCATTGTCATATTAGACAAACATGATCATGTTCAGAAAATATCCTATCGAAATGTAAATATGATGATGATGTCATCATCATGTTTGTTTCTTCATTTATCAGATTTGGATGATGTCATTAGGATATTTGCTAAGGGTGATATTTCATGTCAGGAGGATATTAAGAAATATCAGGTTACATTCAAAGACGTGACGCTTGCGATACAAAAGACCGCTTGACCGGAAGATTTACTACCACTTAAAGTCGACGTCCAGATATTTGAGCCGTATGACATATCGGGGGATGTTTCAAATATGATGATGATCTTCAAAAACATGACAGGTTATAAAAATATGATTCCCCCTCTTACAAATATCAGGTTTGACCGAAACTTTGACTGTTCATAACTCTCACATCCTGAGGAATATCTGGATGATGTAAAAGACAAACCTACATGAATTTTAATACTCTTTCAAACTATGAGGTCACAGAAATAAAATACAAATTTTGACAAACTAACCTCATAATGGTGACTTACCTCATCCTAACTCCACATGATGATGCACCTGACTTACTTTTACTAGACCGCCAGAGAGCAAACAAGCCAAGCCAAAAAGTTGGGTCCCTGTTTTGCCAAGTCAAAATGGGGCGTGTTGTGTAACCACACAATGATTAGTTAAGATCATGGATGTTTTAGAAGATGAACCTCTTAGGTCTGGGTCATGATGACATCATCATCAGGTCGTGTTCTCTTTGTATCAAGTTATGATTACATCATCGTCATATTGAGAAATATGAAAAACATTTGGAATATGACCCTACGAGTGTCAGACATACTGATGATGTCATCATAATGCAAGTTCTTTTATATATCAAAACAAGATGATGTCATGGTCATATTTGCAAAGAGTGATATTATGAAATATGATGGACATTTAGAAATGTGACCCTCGTGGAATATGAATGCACATCTGTCGGGCATATATTCTTTCGCACTTAACTTTGACTTTTGCATATTGAAGTATATGTGGATATCTGGTGATCTTCATATGTCGGGGTCATCTAGTGAATATGACTAATATTAGTGAATGTGACCCTATGGGTAATATCAAGTTTGACCAGGCATAACTTTTTATCCTTAGGAATATCAAGGTGATCTAAAAGGCAAACCTGCTTAGAATTTCGCACTCTTCCAAATTATGAGGTTTATGAAGGCAACTTTTGACTTTGACACTTGACCTTCTCTTTTGGGTCACATGCATGTGCAGGGGTGATATACTTAACTGAGTTTTGCCAAACCATCCAAAGCAAGAAAGCAAGGAACAAGCAGAAGCAAAAAGTTGGGTCCCTGTTTTACTAAGGCAAAAAATAGGGCGTGTTGTGCAAACACACAACAAAACACAAACTAGATCAAATCCTTTTCCATATAACATTCATGGACAAGGCTAAGCCAAATCACTACCAAAGGAACATGAACTCAACTACTGACCTTGTGCTCAGGTATGTTATAGATGGATCAGATTTAATTTAGCCCTTTTATCAAACCCTAGGTAAACAATGCATGAAACCCTAGTTCTAAAAAGACCAGCTTATAATAGAATAAGTACAACAACAATCCATAAATCAATTGCACAAGGATGATCAAGAAGATGATAGAACATATCTCCCAAAAGTAGAAATGTCAGAGGATGCCAGTAGTATTGCCCAAGTCCTAAGAGGAAGAATCTACTAGAGGTGTCAACTAGAAAAATGCCTCAGATGCTGCCCTGATGCCAAATATGAAGTTAGAAAGGGCAGAAAGACTAGGGTGCTACCGCCCAAGTCTTGGATAGAGGAATATTATGTGACTATTGTTAGATCCTGAAACCATGATCTTCACTCAGTCTTACTGTATCTTCACATGCTTTGGATCTTGCTCCTATAACTTGCACACAATATGACAAGAGAGGGTTTGGGGGGTTATGGTGTTTAGGGACTTGCCTCAGTCAAAACTTAGGATAGCATTCAATCTTCCCAACACCATTGATTAATAAAGAGTGCATGCCCTTGTGGGGGTAGAGGCTAAAAACAATGATAATGAGATGATTCAAATGATAAGAAACACATGATGATAGCACCTATGTAATTATCCCTTAGAATGATGAAGATCCTTCAAATCCTAAGCAGGATAGATGATAGCTCCATGCTTGCAAAAAACACACAATAACAATAAAAAAATCTACTCTAGAATTACAATGAATGCTCTTGCTTGCTTCACCTCAGTATCTCAAGTTATCTCTTTTCAACCTAGTTACAAATGAACTCATAAACACACTTATATATGCTTTCCCACTCTTAATCATGAAATTAAACCAAAAGAGCTAACAAGGAGAAACCTTTTTAAAGGTCCCATGCCAACATGCCTTTGAATTAGCCCTGAACTAAAAGGGGGGACATGGGCTATACCACCCAGGTCCATCAACCCTTTTGGGTCTAGTGTAAGGTAAGTGAAGGGGCCCATATTCCCATTTTACATTGGCGTCAAGAAATATTGTGTTAGGATAAACATTTTGAATGTATAATGCAATCACAGGGATCTATGAGCTAAATAAAGAGGTAAAAAGACATGTGGACACTTTTTACTTCATAACAAGGATTATCCAATAGCATTGTGGAAGGACACTCTAAATACATTGTGGCTATGTTAAATTCAAAAGCTTCACCCTATTAGACTTTTAAGGAATACACTTTGGATGCCACCAATTTGATTAAATTATTCAACAAGGTAGTTATTTCCCATGTCTATCGGGAAGGGAATAATGTGGCTAACTCCCTCACCAACTTGGGCTATACCACCAATGAGCATGTGCTTCAAAAAGACTTTATGTTTATGCCATCAAAGATATTGGAGAAAATCAACTTGGAGCAAAGTAATGATGATAGAAAATAAGGTTCATTCCAACTTATTGTGGGAGTTACTCCACACAAACCTTATTACTCCTAAGTTGGAAAGGAATCATTATGAATTAGAGATGAAGGGAATAAAATATATGCTAATCAATTATAAGATCAAATAAAAACTTGCTTCTTCAAAACTGCTTATGAAAATGTTTTGGCAAAGTTCTTAGGCTATGTCATTTCTTGCTGGGTTTTTTTGAAGCCTACAACCATAGGTAGAGAGATGCTGAGAGTTGAGCCTTCATCTTGTGAGTAGGTTAGAAGAAACTCTATGGTGTGGAACATACTATGAAGGGGTGGTCTAACTAGCTTCTTGGAAGCAATAAATCACCTTGTTTTATCCAACAAATTTGCAAGGTCATGGAAAATAAGGTCATTAATGTCTGAGGCATCTCCTTCATGGTCTGAAGAGTTAATTACATAGGACACATGGATCAAAAAAGAGGGGGAAATAATGTAGAAGTATAGCAAGGCAAGTAATCCCAAACACATGGAGAAGTTCCTATGGGGTGGTGAATTAGTGAGCCATTTTCATAATGTCTTCAAAAAGGAGGACCCGCCCAATCTATGGAAAGTTTTCATTGATGTTCTTATAAGGTATGTTAATCTAGAAGGAAGGCTATTACCTTTTCCCCATGCTAAACCACCTGCAACATAAGACATAACTCAATTTCCTTTCTTTAATTTTCTAATCTCTTGAGCACTCTATGTAAATGTCATATTGGGTAAGTTAGAGCTTTCGTAACACTAGGGGCTTATCTTTTATCTCTACAAACACCAAGTCACCAAAAATATTGGTAGTGCCATTTTCTCAAAGATTCTAAATCTTGTTGAAGTCTACCCAAGGTTTTGTAGAGAGACTACTACTCCTAAGTTTGAATCTCCCTTTTCCCACTCCCAAACACATCCCACTAATAAGAACCCCGAATCCCCTATTAGTGTTTCTTACTGTTACATAGGAAAAGAGATCTAATCAATTATACACTAACTAGACCAATGTTTCCTATAAAACATTAGAACACAAGCCAACCAAGACTTGTGTACTTGGCTATAGTCCTCAATAGAGAGCCAAGATGGTCTGGGGCTTGTCTTCTTTATGTTGTAATAGATGAGATTGATTCGAGACTAGAAAGATCTAGTGTTTTTAGTGACCAAAATGACAAATCAGGCAACTTACAGTAGTTACAAAACTTCTGTGTAGAAACTAAAAGTAGATGAGGCCTTTGTAGAGCTATCAAAGCTTGTAGCTAGAAACTAAGGAAAAAAGGTGGGACACTAGAGATGTGGCACCCTAGTCGTAGGGTTTTAGGCTAAATTTTGGGGTTGCAGTTCGTATCTCTAATTCTTCTATATTTCTATTGCTATTTCATGCCAGAAAAACCATATGTGATCTGCACACATGAAAGAGGAAAAATGACTATGTTGTATAGGATCTTGCCTCAGTTAAGCCCCCGTGTAACTGTTCCCACTTCCACAACAACAAGGAGTAGATCAAGAGTGCATGCCCTAGGTAGGAAGAGGTAGATCCGAATAATCAAAGATAAATGTAAACAAACATGAAATAAATATGTTACCATGAATATAAACCCTTGATGGGATGATGTCACTATCAAATCATCACAAGGAGAGAATGAAGGAGGAAGGAGCTTCCTTGAAGATCTACAACAAGGGTTAGTACGCACAATAATTTGCAAAATTATATATCTTCTAGATAAGAGCTTGCTAGAGAGAATCATCATAAGGATAGTCATTCACATAAGGAACATTTAGTGTAAATGAGTGAAAGAGGCTTTTTTATATATGCATCTCAATTACTTTTTGAGGGCCCAATAGTGTTGAGGTCAACAAGGTGTATCACATAAGTCATAAGGCCAACATTAAGATATGAGTTATTGTGGCCAAATTGCCAGGAATTTAGTGCTTGGGTGCCCTAGTCTTGGTAATTTAAGGTATCCAAATGCTAGGTGATAGAGGATTATGCCTTGTTTATCAAAAAAGTACTAGAAATTGCATAATGTAAATAGAGGTGATCATATAAACCACAACAGATAATAAATTGAGTGTGAAATTGTAAGAGGTATACAATTTCTAATAGTACATTTAGCCCCCACTTTAGTGAGGGTATCATCTTACACTCATACTCTAGCTAAAGTATGGAGAAAACAAATCTCTTTAACAAGATGTTGAAACCATAGAATTTCTCTAAGTTGAGAGTTGCACGAGCCCCCAAGCTTAGGATTTTATGATCCCACAACACTTAGATAAAGAGGTTATACACACAAAAGAACACATAGCATAGATCATAAAACACACACAAAGTACACATGGAGTATACATAAGGCATTCATGGAAAACACTAGGCATACATGAAAAACATGAAGTAATCATGGAATACATGAAGCATACATGGGATACATGAAGCAAACACATGGAAAATACAAAGTAGACATGGAAGACACACCGCATACATGGAAGTGTTGAGTTGTAATATGTGTACATCACCATTCCACACTTAGTTTAGCTCCTAGATGGGCCTCAAATACTTACACTTGTTAATTAGAACTTGTTTAACACCTTTTTGAGCATTAATCATGTAATTCTTGATCTTGATGCAAGAAACCTAGAAAAGAATCATAAGGCAGGGCTAAGCATACTCTAAGTGCTCTCTTTCAGGGATTATGTGGCTAAAGGACCAGGGCATCCAAGCACCCTTGGCCCTCCTTTAGCCCTACCCTAAATTATGGCCTTGTCAGCTTATGTCTTTTAAAACATTCCTAATGTTGGCCTTGTGTGGTTTAATTCTTTGAAAATCAATGGGAATACATATAAAAGTAAGTTAAGTCATTCATTTGAATGTCTAACTCTCTCTAGTGAATCTTGTCACTCTTGTACTCTCTCTTTATCTCTCATTCTCTCTATATCTTTCTCTTGTGGTGATGCAGGAGCATCCCTGGTTCAAGAGCAATCTTGCATCAACCAAAAACATTTGCATTTCAGTTTGTTTGTAGTTTAGTTTGTTTCCTTTTGTTTTCCAGTTCAATTCAGTCAGAAGTAGTTTTTGTATTTTGGTCTACATTCTGTTGTAGTTACATTTCAGATCTTGTGGAGTTGGACTTAGCATCTAGATTCACTCATCTACATCATATCCAGAATTCAGAGCATTTGGATCAATTACCGGCAAGATATCACTATCAGAAGATTAATTGTTTTCTCATAACAGAGCATCCTGACAGTCTTAGACAATCAGCTAAGGGAGAAGACCTGTAGAGCATTCCTTGACTTATGGAGCCTAATGACACATCATTAAATGATCTTTGGTTCATGGCTGACCTTCCCTGAGATCTGTACATCATTGCATACTTTCGCAGAGGAATTATACATGATTAGGTCCAACCTATCTGTGTACACACGTTACAACTCTTCATTGGGGATTGTGATCTTCCTTGGCTGACACAGAGGAACCTTATGTTTTAGAGATGATATATAAGGATGTAATAGATCCCTAGGAAAGAAGTTAGAATGATTCTAAGGATTTAGAAGTTAGATACTTTTGCTCCTTCGCAAAGGGACTTAAAACCTATATCTTGTGCATATTCTGTAATCAGGCCTATGAATCAAATTATAAGCCCACATGTTGCCAACCCATTTGTATTTGAATTCTTTGATATACAAAATGAATGAATCTACATTTGTCTCATATCTTTGATTTGTTTCCATTGTGTTTACTCTTATTGCATGGTCTCGACAGTTCATTCTGTGAGCCCTCCTACCACGACTGCACCAAGTGGTATCAAAGCAAAAGTTTGAATCTTTTGGAGTGGATCAAGTGAAGTTGGTGAAGGATTTCATAAGATCTTGCTATGGATAGATCATTGAATTGAGGAAGGTTACTTATGTTGCAACCAATCATCGATTGTGAGGCAATTGTCACCTTATAGCCCGATTGCCAAACTTCAGGCAATTTGCACTTGATCCTAGGAAGGATACCACTGAGGAGAGTTGTTTCCATTGGAACCATGGCTGGTAGAATGGATGAGATGATGGAAATGATAAAAAAAATGAGAATTTGACTGGATGTCATTGAAGATGATAGGTAAAGAGGATTGACAACAAGACCTAATGTTGAAAGCGATGATGAAGAAGAATTTCAAACTATTGAACAAATTGGCAAAACCCTAGGAGGTGACAAAGAAGAAGAATCAAATCAAGTGAAGATGTTGTGAGCTATTTCAAAGATCAGAAAGAAACCTAGAGTTGATGTACTGAATTACACTGGTAATTTGAATCCTGAAGAGTTGATTAACTAGATAAATGACATGGAAGAATAATTTGAATATGAAGAAGTTGAAGATCTGAAGAAGGTGAAATTTGCAAAGACAAATTTGAAAGGACATGATGCTATATGGTGGTGTTGGTTCTCAAAAATGCTGATTCTAGACCACAAGAGAGTGCCAATCTCTTGATATGTTTTTAGTCAACAAGATAGGGTTTATGCAATTGGAAACCCCCTACTCTTTAGGTTCTACTAGACCTAGGTGGGTGTAGCTAAATGATAAGGCAGATTTAAAATCTAAGTGGATTCTGATTTAGGCAATTTTACTCAGTATGACACACAACTATGAGATAATTACATAGCTTACTTACTAACTCCTAATAAAAGCTTGAAGTATGAAGGATATGAATTAAATTTATATAAAGAGTTCTAAAATTGATCAGTGCCTAATCTATTGGGTGGATGGAGTCAGTGGATAAATGATGATTATGGAGGTAGATGTGTGAGATTGGTAGATTTAGTTCTCATCTTAACTCTAATAGTTGGGCACTTTCAGATGTTTGTACCTTATACAGATGTGCAAGTATGTAGGTTATTTGAGCTCTTCTTAATAATCCCAGTGATGTCCCCTTATGCTATTGTGAAGTTGTGAAAGGATTTTAATTCAAATGTGAGGAGAAACCAATTAAGACAATTTATTTAAAAGGATTTTAATCCACATAGGAACCAATCAAATTAGATTTCTTAAAAGGTAATTTAATCCTTCACACACAGAAACCAATCAGTAGCACCACACAATTACAACAAATGTGTATTGACAAATCAAATGTATCTTCACACTTAATTTGAATGGCATAAACAACCACTTTGGAGACATCCAAACAACATATGTGCAAAATAAATCAACACAACAGTTTAACACTAAGAATAGACGACCATGAAATATCAATCCGCTCCATTATATTTCTTTAGATAATATATAGTAGTTGCATAAGTTTCCTAGATATGATATTGGATGGGTGGAATAGGTGCAATCTATCTTCTTACTAATGCCCTACTTAAAAATGAAATGGTAATGATGATATTTCATTCCTACTCTTATGGCTTATCTAGCTATATTTTTGAAGAGGATGTATCCCTTCACAAGTGTCTCTTGGAATTTTAACAACAAACAAATCATTATTAAGCTCTAATAAGCCATAAATGGATTTTAGTAACATGATCCAAGTATTTTTGGCTTAAATGAGTATCTGCACATTCCACAGCACACTTTGTAACAAATTGTATTGTAACCATTTTCTCTATGCATGCATAAGCCTCCTCCAATGCTGGATCTTCATGTTTCACTACTTCCAGAGGTTCGTGTAGAATTAGTTGGCATTCCTTTGTCCATTCCTACTAAATTTTCAAACTTTTATCATCATTGCATAATGTAGGTACTCCTTCTCTAGAAGCATTAATGAGCTCCTTAGATTCTTCTTGAAGATCTTCATGAAAACATGTATGTGCCTTAATCAAGTCCTCAACATTGCTAATGGTTGTAGTATTAGGAGGGTCTCTATTTTGTATTTCTAGGAGTTTCTCTTGGAGTTTGTTAGCCAACCTTTTATGTTCTTGGAGACCAGTTTGATTTTTGAAATGTGTACTCCAAAATTTATTCATCCTCCTTTTGAATATTGTAGAAAGTGCATTGACTCTAGCCTAGGTTATCTGAGTATTGACCTATGATGTTTCACCTTTGTCCATTGTCTGAGAACTTTCCCCTTAGGTTAACAGTTTCGCAAGAACTAAATCTTTCAGAAAATATTTTTCCTTTTGCATTCTCTCACAGTTCAATTTATACATGTCTCTTTCTCAGATCAACATTTGAATCCATTCTTTATTTAATTTAGCCACATTAATACCAATTTCTGCAGTAACCATAGGATCAGTCTCGCTCACCTTCAGTGTCATCACATTTCTTTGTGTCAATAATGGCAAGCTTCTGGTGTGGAGGGTATAGGGCCCATATCATAAGAGATTCTTCATCAAGATTGTATAGTGATCCAGTGTTCACCTCTGTCACACCTTCTAAATTAAGTTTATGTTTGGCACTGTCATTATGTAGAAAGCTATCAAAAACCAAAGAAGATTTCAATTCCAGACCTGGAAAAATCATCACACCAGCTTCTTCTAAGAGTTTCCTCCCTTTCTTCGGAGTCATATTTTTAATTTCATTTTCAACATCTATTTTCAAAGTATTTAATAACTGTTTTTCATTATCTGGTGTGACATTTGAAATAGATCCTCTGATTGTTTTGCCTTTATGTTTATACAAGAAAGATTTAAATTCTAAAGACTGGATGAACTGATCATCTGAGATAAAAGAATTGTAAGCCAACTGCCTGGCATTTGTATCAGGCGTCTCCTTAATCTCTAATTCTCTATTTGAAGGCTTATATTCTTCAATTCTGAGTTTAGGAATTATATCAGGTTGGTCTTGAGGTCTTTTATTAGGGGATTCTTCACTATCAGAGGATAATACCTCTACCTCTTGCGTCTCTTTCCTCCTCTTTTCAACTTCTTGATTATACTCATCAATGGAAAATTCAACCTCCGCCTCTTCCAAATTCCTAATAACATCATCATGTGGAAATGGAACATGAATATATCCACTCATATTTCGTTTCCTTCTTGCAAAGTCAATAAATCCTTCAGGGTCAAACCCTTTTCTTGGTATTGCTTTTCTCAAATTGAAATGTAACAATTTGTCATGAATAAGATCATAACCTTCCCTTCACAACACAGTAAAATCTCCAAAGCATAATGTGCTTGGCATGAAAGATTTCTTATCATAGGCACTCAAATTCATTACATTTGAATAGTTCATCTGCCAGAAAATCTCTAGGTATGCAATTCTGTCTGGTATAGTTTTAGGTAACAAAAATGATGTATCCTCAAAACCATATACTCTGATCATGGTTGAATCAAGAAAACAATACCAATCCCCCCAGTTGTGGTTCACAGTCAGTGGTCCTCCGAAATCCTTGGGCCTTAATTTTTTTTTGATTTCATCTAACAAAGAATAACTACACGGATATCCGTAACATCTATACAGTGTTTTAACAAAGAATTCTTTGAAATGTACATAAATGGAATTCACAAATCTACTATCCCATATGGAAGTCCATAATTGTATGGGTAGCATTTGACCACCCTTATCAAATTGTGAAATTTCCAAGTGTTCTGGCCACATTTTTAACTCTTGTCAATAATATAACACCATATGCATAAGAGAAGAATAATGCTTAAAACTCATGGTTGGAGAGCCATTTTTTATGGCCTTCAGTCCTGAATCAATTGCCCTAAAGAGGTGTGAAGCATAATCAAAAGTTTTGGCATGATGGCATTGTATGTCTGCAGAGATGACCATGGGTGCTATAGACATGAATTCAAGGACCTCTATTCCCAATACTTGTCCCACTGAATAGTACGTATATTTCATACAGGATTTAAATAGATCGACATGAAAAGGAGGCCCATCACCTTCCTCGAGTGGTACTAGATTCCCCTCTTCTCTGGCCCTATGTAGTGGTAATCTCCATCCCTTATAAGTAGTATCCATTCTCAAATATTCTTTTTCCAAATCTTCATATATGATGGGAGTATTGCATGTGTCATCTAGGCCAAAAACTTCACATATTGCATTCTTAGACACATGAACAAATGGTTCCCCTTGTAGGTTATAGATGGCTTTCAGGTCGGGGTTGTAATGATAGGCCAAGAGTTTTATGAGATCTATATTTACAAAGACATCTGTGACAACTAGCTTGCCCAAGTTAAGATTCCATGGATTACAGATGGGTTCCAACCTATTCCTTCTATAGTAGTGAAACATAAACAGTTCGTATCCCCTAATTGGGGTCCATATGTTCCATACATGTTTATATTTATCTTCCAATTTTTCCATCTCTGCCCTTAATTGTGCAATTCTCCTAGCCTTAGGGCCTAAACCAAGCAATTGGTCTATAAGGTCTTGATTGAGCTTTCATTCCTGTGTTTTATCCTCTTCCCTATTTCAACCTTTTGCTTTTTGCTTTTGGTTTGTCTAGTTTTAGTTTGCTGCTTTATTTTTGTTTTCAAAGAACCCTCCATTTTATCTCTACGTCAGACACTGGATTTAACCTTATAATCTATCAATAACAAGAAGGTTTGCAATGCTTACTTGTATGTGCTCAGCGTCATGAATTTATCAGTCTCTTGGTGAATTCCCCACTCTTCCACTGCAACCCTCAGAGATTTCTTTTGATTTCAATTCATTATGAATTAGAGCAATTTTTATGAGATTATGCTCAAGTAGCCATTAATGTTGGCCACTGGAATTGAATACAACAGGCTTCTCAGGCTCCAAAAATGTCAAATCGATATAATGAATTTTATCGGGAAGACTATTTTAATCTCATGCTAATCTATATGTTCATTTTGGTGCCATCTTTTGTTTATACATTCCCAATCGATCACCAGGACTATCTTAATGTCTATTTGATGGGAGGTGCTCTTTTAGTTTTCTGATCTTGTCGGGGAGACTCTCATCGATTTTCCTCAGATCCCCATTTCTTTGTTTTTTCTGTTCTCAACATTTCAGGAAGACATTATAGATTTCACCCTAACATCAAGGTGGTCTTGACTATCAAAGTTGCTTTTGGACATTGGAGAGTGTTTTCTTGATGAGTAGTAGTTATCTCGTAGCCATCGGGTTGACAATCACTATCACTAAGAGAACAAAATGTTCTTCTGATAGATTAAGTCTTGCCGATAGTGTTTTCTTATATCTTTCGTCCATGGGGAACATCAGTGGGACTCTCGCCAAACTTTTTAATACCTTCTCATCGGGGTAACTTGCACAATTAGAAAGATATAAAAAATCCATTCCGATGGTATATGTCATGCTGATACATCTAGTGCATCGACTCATCAGTGAGAGTCTATATATCTCTTGCTAAACTTATGTCCATTGGTATGACTTCTGAGATTGGTGTAGTTTAAAATTTTCAATCTGACTTTATCTCTCTTGCTGATAAGCTTTTTATCTGTGACAAAATATCTAGTCTTCCCAATTGTTACTAAATTGTTACATCTGGGTTCTTTGATTGGTGTAGCTCTATTTATGTCTTCCCAATATAAATGAAAATTTCCATTAGAGGATTATGGCTTATTTGATTGGAAAGACATGCATATGATCTTGCCGATAGGGATCAATTGCTCATTTTGCACAACTATGAGTAGGGAAATGCTAATCTCAAAGGTCATATTTATGGAATCATTAGTCATCATGGGCTATAATATGGATCTTGTTACACAAATTTTATCAATCTCTATTAATCATAAGATCAATGTATTGTTGTGTGGTTACACAACATGCCCCATTTTTCCTTGACAAAACAAGGACCCAACTTTTCTTTCTATTTTGGCTTGTTTTTTTTTTTTGCTTTGGGTGGTTTGGTAAAATTAGTCATGTATGTAGCCTTGTAATGGGGTGGACTCATTACTGTGATGAGGATAGTTTCCAAAGTTAATAGTTCCCATTATTAACATCACGGTTGGAAAGTACACAAAATTTCAAGCAGGTTTGCCTTTTAGATCACCCCAAAATTGTCTAAGGGAAGAAAGTTATGTTGAGTCAAAGTTTGGTCAAACTTGATATCCCATGCAAGGGAGGGGGTCATATTTCAAACATCGGTCATACTACATAAGATCACCCTAAGATATGATTATCACCTAATAATCACTCGGTGCACAATGTGCAGATGTCAAATTTAAATAGGAGCTGATACCTACCCATCAGAAAGACTTCGCCTATCCGTGGGGGGTCATATTTCTAACATTAGTCATCTAACGAATATCACCCTCTTCGTAAATGTCACCCTATGTCAATATGACGGTGACATCATCTAATTTTAGTGAATTAAGGAAATCACCCTAATGATGACATAATCATTCTGTCTGAACCACGAGGGGACGGTATGTATCTAATATCCATCATATTCTTTAATATGATGATGATGTCATTAAAACATAATAGTTAAATGATGTCACCGACATGATGATGTTAACTCGATCTTTTCTGAGGGGGGGTCATTTTATCTGTGGGGGTCATATTTTGAATATCCCCTGATCTTAATTTCATGACCCAATATACGCATGGTCAAAATTTGACCATATCACCTGATTCTTTACATTTAGTGATCTCGGGCAAAAGCAAAGGGGGGTCATATTTTGAATATCCCCTAATCTTTCTAAGATCACCCCCCCTTTTTAACATTAAATGCAATTGAATGTTGTAGATGAACTCCCGCCGATTACAAATACAAATTGAACACTTGGAGACATCTACGGATTCCTTGCAGGTGATCAACGGATTTAATTAGGACAACACATTTTTACCCTAATCTATCCTATTGATTTGTTTTAAGGGTAAAATTCAAAGATCATTTTCATTCACCTTGCGATAAATCAAGAAATTACAAAGCTCTGAAGTCAAACCCTCAACAGCTACTTGTCAATGGATTGGATTCTTCGACGTAATGGAATGGGTGATCTTAAGCATTTATAGTCTTTCTCTATAATCACTTATCTAATACAAAAGAAAGCATTGTCAGGTAAGTAACTGTAAACCCTCCCATTGTCATTTTCTATAATTTTAGGTAGGGTGTTCATTTTTACTGGGGTATGGCTTTGTGTAATATGTATAACAGTAAAAAGAAGAGTAATATATAGAGTATATGTGATAGAAGTACATAATATTGTAAGAGTGCATATAAACACCTTAGGGTAAAACATATCATGTTTGTTTTAGGAATCCATGGCAGATCTCAGAAGGAATAGGTCTGAGGCAGATTTCCTTAAGCCCATGTTTGTGCAGCCTGAGGGAGTGTAGTTCAAGTATGGAGTTATTGGTGATACACATCAAGGGGACACGGATCTGGCAATATGGTCGACCAAATTGGATCATGATAAGGATAATCCCATTCTAGATGGGGTGTTTGTCTCAGGAATGTGGCATGCAGCTGGTTTTCCTTATGCTATGGATGATCTAGAGTTGGTAGTGGAGTGCGCAAGAAATTATAACCTTGAAACTAGGTGGGTAGAGAAGCATGGGAGGATATACACAGACTTCTCAGTCAAGGGCATTATTGCGACTTTCAATTTGCCAGTTGGGAAGAAGATAGTGAGTGTGGACCTATGCAAGCTAGAAACAGAGTATAATAATAACAAGAACAATGCGAGGAAGAAGATGTATCAATAGAGGTCAAAGAGTAGTACATACACCGCCTCAGCCAAGCTACCTATGCATTTGTACAAGTTCAATTTTGATGATGAATACCAATATATGATTACCCTGCTGAGCAAGATGACTGGCAGGCCTCATACTAGAAATCTTGAGAATTAGATGTTTGGGATCATCCAAATGGTCTTATATGTAGACAACTAGAACTTATGGGAAAAGATTATTAGTGATGCATTAGATGAAGGAATAAGGAGCCTGGGAGGTCAAACATGTTTATTTTACATGACTTCATATGTCGTGTATTCTTGTGCATATAAGGGAAATTTTGATGATTTGAAGACTGTGGGTAAGACTGGTAGTGATACTAATGATGCACACATATGGGATCATTATCCCTAATTGCAAAGAAAGGCACACCTCCCAGACTACAAACTGGTGAATGATGCATTCTCTATGCATCTGGTTAGAACTATGGAGGAGGATAGGACTAAAAGGTTGAGCATGCAGGCTTAGGAAATTGTTTATCGACATGGACTGTGGTTTATCCAATTCACCACTTTCTCATATATTAGAATCAAGGAATTTGAGGGACATCCTCTTATGTTGCCAAGATACCCTACTGATGGGGTCATCTTGATGAAATTTGTCAGGAAGGTATCCACAATAGTTGAAGCCTACAAGGCACATAATAAGATACCTCCAGTTTTATTTCCAGTATCCATGGGCTGGTACATGTGCCCAAATTTAGAGAGTATAAAGCATGTCATTGGGGGTTAAAATTGATGTATTTACAGCCATTTCCCCTAGCTAGATCATATGATCCTTATGGCAGGATGCAAAATATACTAGGAAAACCAATACATCAAAAGCAACTAGAAGACTTTTGGACCAATTGTGATGATGAGGTTGAGGTGAGAAGAAGGAAATATCAACGACTCACCTTGAATCAAATCAAAACCTTTAACTGCATCCCGATGCTAGCACAACTGCATAAGGATGATGGGAAAATCATGTCCAATGAATATGAGGACAAAAAGGTGTATAATGACACCATATCAGCCCCAGATCTTACACAACAGGAAGATATATCCTTAGATCAGCTGACAAATGGGGTGTCGAGTTAACCTAGGTCTAGGTAGATGAAGAGATATCCAGATTAAAGAAAAGGGGTGTTTCCCTTACAGTTGATACCAAGAGGAAAAGACAGGAGGAGTCTGATGAGGAATATGATGACTTCCTCACTGAGAAGAGAAAATCCAATGGGGAGAGATTGCCTATAGAAAAACAAAAGAGGATTCCCCCTAAGGGTAAGAAAAGTGAGGATGAACAAAATGGGGTGATAATAGAGAGGGTTCCCACTAAAATTGCAGGTGCATCTACATCAGCTCGGGCATCTACCTCATCTGCACAACCTCTGACAGAAAAACCAAAACTAAGAGAATTTTGAGGCCTACAGTCAAAATTGCAGAGGAGGAGGAAGGCTAAACCCTGCAACATGAGGTGGAAGAGAGAGACCCCTTAGAAGAAGAATAGTTGAATAAAGAACCTGAAGATGATGACTTACAGGTAGCTAGCAAGAAGAGGAGGGGGATGCCACTGATGTCACCACCTAAAAAACAAAGAATGGCCATGAGCGGGGATATCCATGTTGTCCCCATCATGTTGAGAGATGCAGGTGGTGAAGTTTTCAGGAAGGAACTGCAGCATGATGTTCCTCTTCCCACCATAATTAAATTCAAAACTAAAAAAGTAGAGGAGCAAACTAGAGAAATACTTAGGACGAGGAAGGGGGTTCCTTTCTCCTTAGATGACACTATGGACTTATCTGATGATGAGGTGGTCCAAGATGTGGCCGCTCAATAAATGGAAACTCTAGTTTCCAACACCTAAATGACCCCTCATGGACCCCCATTAGCTCAGATGGTGGTGGTGGAAGAAGTAAAGCAAACAGAAGAAATGAAACAAGGTAGCCCAGAAAGGGCAGCCCAATAGATAGGGCTTGACAATTTTGTTGATAAG
The DNA here is from genome assembly GCA_027924645.1 of Cunninghamia lanceolata. Taxonomy (NCBI): domain Eukaryota; kingdom Viridiplantae; phylum Streptophyta; class Pinopsida; order Cupressales; family Cupressaceae; genus Cunninghamia; species Cunninghamia lanceolata. The sequence continues at coordinate 5,272,384 of BSBN01000627.1, forward strand.
GTTACTAGTCCTGCAACCATAGATTTAACATATAGGAGTGATACAAGCCCAAAAAAGAAGAAGGTACACCCAGGGAACCAAAGAAGACTGGAGTGGTAGAAATTATAGAGAAGGATGGCACTGCTCTTGATCAAGTTCAACAACAGCACAAGGCACTCACTAAACCCAAAATATCAGAAGTCCGACAGAGGAATGGGGGTGATCAGGATATATTAGATGTTGCTGTTGTTCAGACTCAAGGAGGTTCCTCATTACCTCCAGATAAAGAGGATCACGAGGTGCTAATTAGAGAAGTCCCAAGAATAGAGGACAAATCGGGCTAGGATGACCCCAATCCACAGGATATCAGGGCACCATCTGGAAGTCAGGAGGTGACCCATGATCAGGGTGATCCTCAAGGGAAAAATACGTAGGCATCTCAAGAGGTTAGTATGGTACAAGATGAGAAGGATAATAAAGAAGTTGAAAATTCAAAGGAGGGAGTAAAAGATGAAGCACATGATCAAAACATGGAAATTTCACAGGATCCTCCTTTGTAGAAGGTGACCCATCAACAAGAGGGACTCCAACAAGATCCCACTCATGAGGAGCTACATGAGGATGAAATTAAGAAAGTGCCTTCTCCACCAAGGGTAGAAATAGACACTAGAGAGATGGACACACATGATATTACCAAGGGTCATCAAGAGTCTAGAGGTGATGTACCTCATTGGCTAGAGAAAGAAATATGTATAGAACAAATGTCATAGGTTCAAGAGTTTGATGTCTCCACCTTGTTTGTTGAGAACATGATGAAACCAAGGAGGAAGGCCAGATTAACATCTACCATAAAAGGAGATCCTACCATAGGCAAAAGAACCACACAAATAGCCCTTCCCACAATAGAAAAAGAGAAAGGCAAAATAGGCCTAGAGGAATTCCAAATCACAAATGTTGATTTGGGTTTTGCCAATAAGGATCAGGAAGGCCAAGAAGGGAAAGATATTATTGATTCTTTAACCCAAAGGGTGAAGAGGGAAAAGGAGAAAAATAAAGTACACAAGGAACACATTGCTCAATTGCATTCTTTCATAAAAGGGTTAATTAACCTTGGTTCTACACCAGTGGATCATGTAGTCCCATTGACTATCATATCACAAGAAGAGGTCACCAAATTGGACCTGATGAAACATGAGGCAATGGTGATGGAAAAGTGGATGTTTTCAATGCTCACTGGGGCTAAAGATGTGTTGAGAACCTCTCTATAGAGGTGGAATTCTTTGAGTAGTCTAAAGAGGAAGGTAGACAAAATGCAGAATGATATAGGAAAGCAGTCATTCCAGTTGGAAAAGGACCTGACTGCTCTGAGTGAGATGAAGAGAATTGACTCACAAGTTTTGATAAGTAATAAGGTACTAGATAATAATACTACCCTACTAACAAGTACATGGTATGAAGATGTTGGGTTTGAGTGTGATGTCTTAAAGAAGTGCAATGACAAACTCTGGGATATTAGTGTTAAACTACATAGCATGATGGTATATGAGGCAGAAATCTTGGAGGCCTTGGAAGGAAAAATAGAAGGTAAAATTGAGAACCAAGATGCAGATTTCTCTATTAAGGCTCTGCATGATAATTTTAAGCTAGTAGCAGATGACCCTCTCACCCACTTGATAGAAGAGGTAATGAATAGAATTATGAGAATAAAGGTTAAAGTAGAAACATACAATGAGACATTAAACAATAGGAAAGGTAAGTTGGAAGCTCTTAAGGCTAAGTTCCAGTTCATAAACATGCAATAACAAAAGAAAAAATCTAGGATGGGGGAGAGGTTGATAGAATAGTACATGCATATGAACATATCAGGATAGCAGTAAAGGTCCACATACAAGAGGATGTCTATCAGAGTGATAGTGATGGTGAAAGTGATGAAGATGAAGAGAACAAGGAGGAAGAAGAAAATGAAGAAGAACCTGAGGAGTGAGTGAAGATGCATCACTAAGTGAATATATGTATGAGGTGCTCATAAATAGTGAATCATATAGATGGTTGCCAGCTGGCAACCTGTGCCACAAGGAAAAGTTGACTAAGTCATAGGAGAGTTGTCAACCATTGATATGAATTGATGAATCTTGACCATTGGTCAATTGTAACTGCCTCCTCACCTTATTCTATAAAAGGTGCAGGAGTGCAATCATTTAGTCATTCAAAACTTAATTGAAATCTAATTGCTGAAGAATTCAGGACTTATTTCAAAGTTATTGTGAATATACATGTTTTGCATACTTAATGAAAGAGAAGCTATTTTGATTACAAATCATTGTAAATTTTGTGTAATCTATGATTAGAATCTGGATATATGCATTGATTAGCTACATCCTTGGGAGTGCTTTTCAGCCTACATATATTGTTTTCATTCCTTGTTCCTTTGAAGTTAGCATCAACCATACCTAGTTGTGGAACATCCTGGTGCTTATGGTTTGATTCCTTCTCTCCATGAATGTATCTTGTGTGTATGTGATTCAATAACTAAAGGTTCACTAAGATTAGAAGTTTTCTTTTAAGTTTCTTTGAATTTCATTATAGATGATCTCCATAATTGCAAGTAATGCACAATCAAAAGCAAATATCTCGTAGGTAATTGAAAATATAGAGCATATTTTGAGTAAAAGCATGTCAAATTGATAAATATCATGCAAATTCAGATAAATATCCATGAAATGTATATAAATATCCACTTATAGACACATCATTTAAATAGATATGTAGTGTAGAAATGTGAGTAAGTTCATAATGATCAATGATCAGAAGAATTGATCAAACTTACAAATATCTTGGCAATTCTTTGAAAATAGAGTAGGATTGACCTCTTTGTGGAGTGAATTTGTAGAATACAGTGCAATATTGATCACCTAGACAAATGTAAGACCCGTTGAAATGGAAAACAACATGTCACATCAACCTCTGAGTAATGTCAAATGATCATGACCTGATCAACGGAGACTTGGAGTCATCAACTTATCTTAAGCTGATCATACTTTATAAGATAATAAAGGTTTGTTGTGCAAATTTTTATGCATGTTGTTATGAATAACAATCATCATCAACATAAATTAGCGCTAGAAAGAGGGCAGCAATGAATATCTGAGGGTGATTTAGTGACACAGAAGAAAAGGTAATACTCACACAGCTTTGTACTTCAAGTTATATGCAAAGATTAATTGTTTTGAGTCTATTCATGCTTATCCATCACAAAGTTTTCAAAATTGAGCATAAATATTTTAGGCTTTGTAGTTGATCATTGTGATCCTTGAAAGATAAGTCCTCTTCTAGGTCTTATTGCTTAAGCTTTGAGGTAATTCACTTAATAGACCTGATATCCTATTGCCTATGTCCAAAAGTCTCACATCACCTCATATTTGTATCATTTTTGCAAATATTGCATAAATATCCAGTCAATTTTAGGTTCTGATCATAAATACATCCTTTGCACAAGTATTTTAGCTAAACTTTATAGTAAACAAGCCAAATTTTCAAAAAATTGTAGAAATCCTGGCTCTCAGGCCTAATACCAGGTCCAGATCTAGTGGACTCTTTGAAGAATTGCCTATCCAGGGACTCAGACCTAGAATAGTAGATATTCATCATTCTCCTAGTTCTAGTGCATCAGGATCTTCACCAGAACACACTCCAACAACCCCTATCAGGTTGCAAATACCTACCGGACCATTTATCATGCCCCTTATCCAACCTCCACAGTCATAATGTCATTCTTTACTGCAAAGTCACCTCTAACTTTCACTGCATATCATCCTTTATCTAAAAATCCTGACAAGATTTGTCCTAAGTATCATCCATATCAAGATGCTGATGATCACATTAGAACATTTAAAGAAGCCTATTGTAGAACAAGAATTGAACATCAGGATGTGGTATGTAGATTATTTCCATTTTCCTTAGGGGAGAAGGCATATAATTGGTATATCAGTCTTGGAGAAGGTTCAGTCAGTTCATGGGCTGCTCTAGAGAAAGCCTTTAAGGATAGATTCAAAATACCTATAGATCCTTTAAGGAATTATCAGATGTTTGCCATAATTAAGAGATTTGAGGGAGAACCTATTGCTAATTTCAACGCAAGATTCCAAAAGATGCTCTCAAAGCTAGTTGCTCCCTATACTGCAGCAGATGAAGCTGCTAGTAGTATATATTACTCTACATTAGATCCTTTGACTTCCATGTTTATCAGGAGAACACATCCTAGTGTCACAACCTTGGCAAGAGCTTTTGAGGAAGCCGTCAAAGTCAGTCAACAATTGATTCTTGTTCCCACACCTAATATTGCATTCCCTACACTCCTTGTTTATCCTACATATCCTTCTCAACAACAAACTAATGGAATTATGATACCTCCAGTTGTAATGCCAAGCCCTTTACAGGTACCTCCACTTAGTATCGTGCCACCTCCAAATGGACATGGTCAATTGGTGTAGTATCCATGACATACACAGGTACCTCATGTTGTGGAATAGTCTAATAACAATAACACTGGTTCCTATTTATTCAAACCCCAAACAAAGAACGTAGTAGCCAAAGTTTAGGAAGAAAAAGAAGAAATTAAAGAGATATCGGCACAACTAAGGAAACTTACTACTAAGATCACTCATCTGAGGAGTCATAATTTTTATTCTCAACCAAATTAGAATAGAGGATATGCCAATGATAGATCTGGTTATCCTGATAGGGGATATAATAACAGCAATAACAACAACAGTAGTAACAATAATCCCCCTAGACAACCTAGAGTGTGGAACTCTAGGCTGAATAATGGTTCTCTGCCATCACCCCTAGATAACTAGCCTTCTAGTGATCCTAAGCAGACCACTAGAGTGAACCTAGCAGAAGCAGCCCTTACAAACTAGTGTAGGATACACAATACCAATGCTCATGTAGAGATGGATTGTCCACAGTTTAGGATAGCTGCCAGTATATTCCAAGATGAAGTATCTAATACTACAGGTAATCCACCTTATGTCGAAGGAAATGAAATTGTCCCCTATGGATATGATTCTATTCTTGTATTAGAAAGTTTTATCAATCATTCTCATCAGTAAACCATGTCTCCTCATGAGAATTACACCTTAGCATGTGAAGAATTAGCTATGGCTTTTGAAACCAATTATGTTTTTCCATTTGAGGATGAGAATGAACCATCAAGTGAACACGAAGAAGTGCATGCTTATCAACAACAGTATCAAGGTAGACATAATTGCAACTTAAGGAATAACTCCAACTGACCTACTGGTCCTTTGACTACATCCTTGCCTCCAAATAATTTCAACACTCCTCCTGATCCTATGGCAAGTAATAACCTTGGACTTCCTAAAGTTAATGCTTAGTACTTAGCACCACAAAATGTAGTGCCAAAAGATGGTAATCTGTCCCTTGAGTCTGATAAATTGGTCACGTACTTAGCAGATGAAATGAAAAAGATCAAGATCAGTCTGTCATTGTCAGAACTACTCAAAACCCCAGCTATTAAAAAGGCTTTCATGAAATCCTTAGATGATCCTGCTCCAAAAGAGGATAATCATACCTCAAATCAGACTATGAATAAAGATCATGCTATTAAGGATATTAATGTTAAATACAAAACTCCAGCTACTATTTAGGTTGCAGAAACTTCACACATGACTCTTTACAGAGATAAAACTGAATCACCTCCTTTTCTCCTTACCATAAGGATGTTTAGTAAGAATTTGCATAATTGCTTAGTAGATTTAGGTGCATCTACTAATGTAATGCCTCTATCCATATGCAACGCCTTAGGATTACATCCTACCAAGTCATTGAAGAAAGTAACACAGTTAGATAAGACAAAGGTAAGTGTCATAGGAGAATTGACTCATATCCATATGTAGCTAGCATCAGATCCAAGAATTCAATACTACATTGATATTCAGGTAGTAGATATACCAGATACCTATGGGATGTTGCTCAACAGGGATTGGTAAAAAATACTCAATGGATACATGTCCACTGATTTTAGTCACATGTGGTTACCTTGGAAAGGAATACCTAACCAAATAAGGATAGATGTTGAACCTCGCATGAAACATATGATCACCGAGTACAATAAAACCAATGAGATCATGTATGTAGATGTTGAACCCGGAGTGTATTCCATCAGACCCCAAACTGTCAAGATAGAGGAGATCCTCATGTATGATGTTCATGTTCATAGTGACAATCTTTAGGATGATAGAATAATTATAGAATCTGGTAGTAGTTCTAAAAAGGAGATAGAAGTAGATCACTTTAAGAATTTTGAAATGCAATTGTCCAAAGAAGTGCAATGTTTCTGACTGTTAAAAATGTCTATTGAAGATGTTCTAATTGAGAGATGGTGTAGATTACATGATGAAGCACATTCTGAAAAGATCTGTGATGATTGCTTAGATATGATGGAACTGGAACAAGCATGTAGTGAGAGGGCTTCATCGTCATCTCTGGTAATTTTTGCAGATAGTGATAGTGATGATGATTCTTGTTTGTCATTTGTAGAAATAGAAGAAAGTACATATCATGATGAAAATCCCATTCAGAGGATGAAGGAGATATTGGTGTGTAATGAGAGTAATTCCAAGAGTAATAAGAATATCACCCCAAGGACTGACTATTTAGTTTAATCAAATTATGAGGTATCTAATGAAGATAGAGATAGTAATTTGATCAAGTTTGAGGAATTTGCATCAAAACAAATTTAGGAAATGATACAGCAACATGCTTCCCCACAGGATGTTTTAATTGAGGGATGGTGCAGGTTACATGAAGCAGCACATTTAGAGACTACTTGCTCATTATATTTGCATATTCTAGAAATATAGATGGTGTCTTGTTCAGAAGGTCTTCCTTCTGATGATAAAGAAGAAAAGGGAATGTCAGCTTCACATCAGTCAGATAAGGTGAAGTTTGATAAGATTAAAACACCTAGATTAAGATGGATATCAAGTGGTGCAGCTGCTAGAGCTAAAAAGAAAAGAGAAGGCCTAGACAAGCCTTTAACTGAAGATAAGCCATGGATCCTTAGGTTTGATGGATCCAAATCAAAATAAGGGGCTAGAGTAGGAATAGATCTTATTGATCCAGCTGGTAAATCCTACCTGGCAGCATATAGATTACAATTCCCATGCACAAATAATGTGACAGAATATGAAGCTCTAATTCATGGGATGTTGTTTGCACTTAGAAAGAAAGTAAAGGTTTTGTATGTCTATGGAGACTTAGAATTGGTGGTAAGACAAGTGAGAGGCATATATTCTTGCAATTACAAGAAGTTGTCTAATTACAGACATAGGGTATGGGATCTGATAGAATATTTTGATGCATTTAACATCACCCATGTGCCTAGAGAACAAAATCACAGGGCAGATACCTTGGCCCAAGCCGCAAGTACTTTGGAACTACTATCCATATCTGGTCTTAAGAGATTTTTAGTTGAATTAGTGTTAGTACCTTCTGTACTAGATAATGTCATTAACTTTCAAGTATTAGAGATGTATTTGATACACAGATCATAGATGAAAGAAATGTGGAAGATCATACCTGGGAAGAAAAAGGAATCATAGAGCTTCCTAGTAACAAGATTCTCAAAGGAAAGATAGAATTAGAAAGAGTGTTTGATTTAGATAACATGCTGAAATAGAAAGCTCTCCCTAAAGTAGATGGAGGAGAATATTCACTAGTCAATATAGGAAATGATGTAGAGAAAAGGAATGTCCTAATTGGAAAAGTGTGTTCAGAGGAAGAAATGGTAGGGATAACCCAAGCACTTAAAGATTATATTCATGTTATCACCTGGACATATGATGAGTTGAAAACTTATGATACTTCAATCATCACTCATACTATACCTTTAAAGCTAGATGTCAAGCCCTTTAGATAAAAATAGAGGCATGTTAATGCTTTGCTAGAGTCCATCATTTTTGAAGTGAAGAAGTTGCTTAACACCATAATCATATTTCCTGTGAGACATTCTACATGGGTGGCTAACTTAGTCCCTATAAGGAAGAAGAATGGTGACATTAGGTTGTGTGTAGACTTCAAAAATTTAAATAGAGCTTTTGAAAAGGATAATTATTCTTTGCCTTCACTAGATGAAGTCTTATAGATAGTAAATGGTGCAAAGATGATGTCATTTTTGGATGGTTTTTCAGTTACAACCAATTGATGGTAGACAAGATAGACAGATTGAAGACTGCATTCACCACTAAATGGGGAATATTTGCCTACAGGTGCATGCCCTTTGGTTTGATAAATGTTGGGGCCACCTTTCAGTGAGCAATGGATATAGCCTTCATAGGGCTAATTGGTAAATGTATCGTCTTATACATGGATGACTTGACTGTTTTCTCTAAAAGAGGGAATCATGTAGAAGACCTTAGGAAAGTACTAAAGAAATGTGAACATTACGGAATATCCCTAAACCCTAAGAAATGTATATTTAGGGTAACCACAGGGAAGCTATTAGTTCACTTGATAATAGAGAATGGGATCATCATTGACCCTGGAAGAATAGAATCAATCATGAAGATATAGCTTCCTGGGAGTAAGAAGGAACTCAAATCTTATTTTGGTAAGATCAATTTTGTTAGAAAATTCATTACTGGTTTTGCAGAGATTGTCAGACCATTGAATGCAATGCTCAAGAAGGATGCTAAAATTGAGTGGATACCTAAAGCCAAAGTAGCTTTTGAAGATATCAAGAAAGCTATATCTAATGCTCCTGTTCTAATTAGTCCAGATTATACCAAAGATTTTTACATATACTCATTTGCTTCAGAGCATATGTTTGCAGCAATACTAACACAAAGAAATGAGGCTAAAGAAGAAAAGCCTATAGCTTTCATGCGTTGTCCTTTTAGGGATGCAGATCTTAGATATATGGATGTTGAAAGACAAGCACTTGATTTGGTCCAAGCAGTCAAGAAGTTTAGACATTACATCTTGAGAAGTAAGGTGATTGCCATAGTACCAGATGCAGTAATAAAGATGCTTTTAATGCAAAGTGAACCATGTGAAAAGAGAGCTAAATGGATAACTATCCTCCAAGAGTATGATATAGACATAACAACCATGAAATTAGTAAGAGGACAAGCCTTGGGTTAGATGATCTCTAAAATTGATCCTAACATCATGAGATAGCAATATGTCATAAATACTAAGGAAACTGGAGAATGGTATTCAGACATTAGGCATATCCTGATTACTGGAAGATGTCCTTCAAGGTTGCAAGCCTCACAAAGGAGAGCCTTGAAGATAAGATCACAAAAGTACATGATAAAAGGAGTTCTTTTCAAGAAGAACCATGAGGGAATATACCTTAGATGCCTAGAAAGGCAAGAAGTAGACAAAGTGTTAACATAATTACATGACAAGTTTGGAACTGCACATGGATCATACTTGGCTACCACTCATGCTATCCTCAGAGTATGGTATTACTAGCCCACTATTTTTAAAGATACTTCTAAACACATTAAATGTTGTCATATGTGTCAGGTTGCTGCAAATAGAGAAAGGTATGCTACTCAGCCCTTGCAACCAGTGATGGAGATGCGCCCATTTGCTCAATGGGGGATGGATTTCATAGGACCTATCAACCCTCCATCATCTTTAGGCCATAGGTATGTGTTGACTATTACTGATTATTGCACTAGGTGGACTAAAGCTATTAGTAGTAAGACATGTAATGCTGAGGATGTGATCAAGTTCTTGGAAAGCAACATAGTAACCGAGTAGGGAGTTCATTATGCTTTAGTATGTGACAATGGATTTGCCTTTGCATCAATAAGATTATCAAGTTGGGCCTTTGATCATGGAATTATTTTGAAGTTTTCTTCAAATTATTATCCTCAAGGGAATGGACTAGCAGAGCCTACAAACAAGAATTTGTTAAACATCATAAATAAATTGATAGAGAAAAACCCAAGGGAGTGGAACACCTTATTAAAATATGCATTGTGAGTAGATAGAACTAGGATGAAGGATGCATTAGGAAATTCTCCTTTTCACCTAGTATATGGGGTGGATCCCATCCTCCATGTTAACCTAAAGATGCCCACATTGTAGTTTGCACAAGAGTATCTAGGTATAGATAACAAACAAGAAGTCAGGTTACTTCAATTAATGCACCTAGAAGAAAAAAGAAGTAGAGCAATTGATAGGTTTGCTAAGCATCAAGCTACTGTCAAACGTTGGTTTGAGAAAAGAGGCAGAGTTAAGGCTTTTGAAATTTTAGATTTAGTCCTTATATGGAATAAAGCACATGAAAGGAAAGGGGATCATGGTAAATTTGATAAACTTTGGATAGGTCCTTTTCAAATTTTAGAAATCCTAGGAGATAGTACCTACAGGCTCAAGACTTTAACCGGTGATGATGTCCCCTTACCAGTTAATGGACAGTTCCTCAAGCATTATTTTCAAGCTTGAAACAGTGTCATGAAGATCCAATTTATCATAATGTGCATATTATATAGTTGTTTGTACAGTCTTGTTTTGCTTGTTGGTTTGCTTGTTGAGTTTTGTCTTGGATAGTCAAGATGATGCAACTTATCACTTTGTGAAAATAACCAAATTGTTAGGATTCAAGTGGTGAGAACAAATTACTATATAGTTTATGATTCATTTTGAGGAGTATCGGTGATCAGGTCTATGATATTCTTTTCATCATGGTGCCTTTTCTTAACCAAAGTGATTCTTCACAATGATCCACTTAACAACCTTGGGTTTGTGGAACACGTAAGTATATGTGTTAAGTGAAAAATCTAAAGGGACTCCCTTGCTACCAATGCAATCTCAAACCTAAATCAGCAAGTGACAATGCCTTGCACATTAAGCTTACAAGATGACATCATATGAACAAAAGGAATAAGTATTGAAAATCCAAAAGGAATAAAATTAGGCCATCTAAGTAACTCTACCGAGGCTATAGATGCTTGCTGGCAGTGGGGCTCTACTTAGGTGGATTGTATAGAGATCCTTGTCGGGGCTATAGACGCCTTCTGGCAGTAAGGCTCTATCCAGGTTGGCTATGAGGGATGCTCACAAAATATGTAGCTTAACATCAGTTACTTATGTTTTCAACTTACTTTCAAGATGATGATAATTAATCATCTACACACACCTGATCCTTTGCTAGCATTGTTGCCATGATGAAAACCCTATCATCCAAAAATATCATAATACTTATGCTTAAAGAGAGTTAAAATGCTATGTTAGAATGTGATCACATCACTTGAATCATTGTAATTTGGTTATTTTCTTTGGTGGCAAGTTGTTGTTTGGTTACACAACACACCCCACTTTTCCTTGACAAAACAAGGACCCAACTTTTCTTTCTATTTTGGGTTGTTTTTTTTTTTTTTTCGCTTTGGGTAGTTTGGTAAAATCAGTCATGTATGTAGCCTTGTAATGGGGTGGACTCATTATTGTGATAAGGACAGTTGCCAAAGTTAGTAGTTCCCATTATTAACATCATGGTTGGAAAGTACACAAAATTCCAAGCAAGTTTGCCTTTTAGATCATCCCAAAATTGTCTAAGGGAAGAAAGTTATGTTGAGTCAAAGTTTGGTCAAACCTGATATCCCGTGTAAGGGAGGGGGTCATATTTCAAACATCAGTCATATTAGATAAGATCACCTTGAGATAGGATTATCACCTGATAATCACTTAGTGCACAATGTACAGATGTCAAATTTAAATAGGAGTCGATACCTACCCATCAGAAAGACTTTGCCTATCCGTGGGGAGGTCATATTTCTAACATCAGTCATCTTACGAATATCACCCTCTTCACAAATATCACCCTATGTCAATATGATGGTGATGTCATCCAATTTTAGTGAATTAAGGAAATCACCTTGATGATGACATCATCGTTCCATCTAAACCACGAGGGGGGTATGTATCTGATATCTGTCATTTTCTTTAATATGATGATGGCATCATTAAAACATAACAATTAAACGACATCACTGACATGATGATGTCACCTTGATCTTTTTTGAGGGGGGATCATTTTATCTGTGGAGGTCATATTTTGAATATCCCCTGATCTTAATTTCGTGACCTGATATATGCATGGTCAAACTTTGACCATATCACCTGATTCCTTACACTTAGTGATCCTACACAAAAGCAAAGGGGGGTCATATTACAGGGAGGGGGTCATATTTTGAATATTCCTTGATCTTTCTAAGATCACCCCCCCCTTTTTATTGGCAAGAGACACATTGTAGCTTCATGAGTGTTGTCATTGATGGCAACAAAGCTCATCCCACCCATCCGGAGGACATGGTGTACTTATACTAGAAGTCAGATTAAAGAGTGCTATGGTCCAGTGACCAAGAACAGAGTATGCACCAAGGTCTGACAATCAAGTCTGAATATCTTAGAGGGAGTATCTATGTAAAGTACGGACTTGGGGAAGTCAAGAGGAGTACCTTGACTGATAGATTCCAGGGATTGAGCCTCCGGTAATGAAAGAGTAAAGAGATATGAGCACCTAAGTATTGGGTTCTTGTTTAGTAGAGTAAACTGAGGAAGAACTGACCGACAGAGCATCAGACCTTAATCCGGATGAGATATTGATAGTGATCAATCTTACTAAGGTATCATTCATGATTGACCAACATGATTGATGACTTCTATGAGCATCTCTTTGATTCACATCACTTGATAAGCAAGGATTTAGCCGACAGACCAAGAGTTTGGAAAAATAGTAAGTATTCTGAATGCCGACTAGAAAGTGGATGAAATCCTTGGTGCGGATATATATACCAGATTGATTTTGGTATGAAGAGGTGTTGAGTGTGTTGTGGTGTGAAGAAAAGTAGAAGTATAGTGTGGAAGTAGTAAGGCAGGTCCAGTATGTGACAGGACAACAACACCAAAGAAGAGAAAGAATAAAGTGCAGTAGATCAGTATACTGAGCCTAATCGGAACTAAACTCTAGCATATGTGGATGCTTCTCATTAGTTCAAGTATCTTGTTACTCTCTTTATTACTTGTAGACAGTGAGCCCTAACTGGCAAGTGCCATTTTGTATTTCTATTCTTCTAATAAAGAATACATTCTTGGGTTAGTCAACCCATGGTTTTTCCCTTAATAGGGTTTTCCACGTCAAAATCATTGTGTTATGTGTTTTGACTTTGTTTCTTCTTTCATGATTATGGATGTTTATTTGCTTTGATACTACACTAGTTGTTAAAGAAGAACATAAATTCAAATTAATTAAGATAACTGATTCACCCCCCCTCTCAGTTATCAACAATTGGTATCAGAGCTAAGTTCCTCCAAACAAAGCCTAACAGCTTGAGGAAGATCTGGGAATTCAAATGGATGTGTATGGTATGAGGGAACAACTTCAGTCTACCCTAGATGATCTTGATCAATCTAACTCTGAAGTCAATGAATTGAAGGAAAGACTCAAACAGGCTAATGATTTCATAAATGAACTAAAAGGGAAATTGAGTATCTCTATGAAAAAGAGAAAGGATCTACTTCAGCAATTGGCATGTCAAGGCGAAGCCAATGATACAAATGAAGATCTGAAGGAGAAAACCAAGTTATGTGAAAAGTTATCAAAAGAGGTCATTATGGTAAGACATGAAATGGAATCAGGAGTTATGAAATTCACCCAAGAAATTGAAGAGAAAAGAAAAACTGAAGATGATCTAAGACAATCTCTCAAGGAGAAATCAAAAGACTGCCACAAAATGGATAGAATAATCAAGCATCTAGAATCTAATCTTGAAGAAGCTAGAGATAATGAAGAACAACTTGAGAATTAGATTGACACTCTTTAAAGGGATCTTCAAACAACAAATGAATACAAAGAGAAATTCAAGATAAGCTCTGCTCAACTTGAAGTTCTTCTTCAAAGCCAAAAGAGGGTAGATGACAAGCAAGGCTTGGGGTATGAAAAAGGTGAAACCTTTGGATCTGGTTAGAAGAACTCCAGATCAGAAAATCTAAGAAACAGGCCTAGAAGACCTCCGGTAAGGCAACCAAATGCTCAAAGATATCCTTCCTTCAATGGATACTGCCACAATTGCAATAACTTTGGTCATAAAGCAAATTAGTGCAGAAGAAGAATGAATCAGACTAATTCATCCTTCTCCGGACAGTGCTTTAATTGCAAAAGGTATGGTCACAAAACTCATGAATGCAAAAATATGCAAATGAACAATTCATTCAATGGTAGATGTTTTGCATGCAATAGAATGGGACATATGGCTAATCAATGTAGATCAAGAGGATATCAGTCAAATATGCAAAGAAATGTTGTTTGTTACAATTGCAATAGATCTGGTCATATTGCCAAATTCTACAGAAGTAAGAATCAGGACAAAAAGGGTCCAGTGCATCATAATCAAAACCAAGACAAAGGAAAAGGAAAAGTGAATGCGAATGAAATTCAAAGAGAGATGAACAAGATATGGGTAAAGAGAAGTACAAAAAATGATGGGGATGGATCCGCACCATAATCTGGTGCTGATATTCCTTCTAGAAACTAAATAGATGAGCTCTGGCTCAGGGGGAGTAACAAAAGAAAAACATTTTCCCCCAGCTAGTCAATAGGTGACTGAAAGTGGCACATGAAAGGTTGTGGACTAAAAGGGCTCTCAGAGAAACATCTAAATAACCCTTTGGGAAGATATGGAAGATCCACAATGAATTTGAAGAGGTTAATCATCTAAGATTAATCCAGTTTAACAATCATCTGGTAAGAATAGGTTTTTCACAGTTAGATCCGGTATGATTCAAATTTGAGGTATCTTGATCTGCAGATAGATCAAATGTTTGGAGAAAGGAAGATAGATTGTTGTCAATCACCTAGAATAACTCTAAATGTATCTCAGTGATCTGAAAAAGATTCTTCTCAGAACAAGGAGAACAAGGCAACCAGAATAACTTAAGTTGCGCATTTAATGCAATATGGAATTAGGGTTTGCTCAGAGATAAAAGGGTTTATTTGCTCATCACTTGTACATTTGCACTTGAGAAGAAGAGAAAAAGAGCTCTGCAAACAAATTATCTCAAGCCTCTCAAAGATCAACCACAGAAGACAATTCTTCCAGCAATCTGATCCAGCTCATTCCATGAAACCTAGAAGCGTAAAAAGGTATTCTTCACTCTTGATCAAACTCTCTCTCTGAATCTGTAAGATGGCTACTTCAAATGTTGTAAAGATTTATGATAGGCCTCGCCCCAAATTTAAGAAACATCCCTACAAATCTCTAGAAGTGGATCCCTTAGGGGCATTTTCTAGCATTCCACATGGGGTTTTACATGTTGAAGACGTTAGGGCATATATTCATGCAAACATTGAAGATTTTGGGGAATCCAAGTTGATAGATATCTATCACAATCAGTTAATAGATGACTCATTTGAACTCAAACCATAGTATAAGGCTATCCGAGACAAACATTTTGCACAATACATTCATTTCCCCTATTTTACAAAAGATGAATGGGTCTGGTATGTTCTAAGTAGAATGAATGATAACTTTATATGGTTGACAAGGCCATTCAAGATAAACAAGGATGCCATTAGGGCAGTTACCAAAGTGCACTCATCCGGTGGGATACCTGCTCTCAAATCTGTCAAGAATTAGACAATGAGTGAGGCAACCGGATCAAAATTTGACAAGAGAGCAATGACAATTGAAAATATCACTATTCTGGATATCAAATTTGCATCCATGATAATTGATTACAAGATATATCACTCCAGCAGGAAAAATTTAATACCCAAAACTACAATTTATACAGCTTATCAGATGCTAAAAGAAAATGTTGACTATGATCATTGTGAACTTCTTCTAAGCCAACTATTGGAGAACCTACAAAAGATCAAAAAGGACAACAAGAACTCATTCAAGTATGGTGGGCTGATATTATGTTTATTCTTCTACTTCATGAATGAGCTTCCTAGATCTAGTGGTTGGGTATGGCAGAATGATAGACTTGCAACCATTCAAATCAGAGATTATATACATGGGCTTGGTGATGCCAAGGCACAAAATACAGCACTCTGGGGCTATTTCAAGAACTTTTAGAGTATGATGCAAGCAAGAGAGAGAATTCCCCAATCTCTAGTTGAAAAGTATAAGGATACAATATGCTTTATGGTAAAAACTGATCAATGCCTAATGGAGGCAGTAGAGCCAAGGACAGTTTGGATCATGCCAATGGGGTATGAAGTAGATGAGAAAATTGTAGAGCTACATGTTCAACACATGCTTAGTCAACCCAAGGATCCTAAGGCAGAAAGGTTTGGAACCTTTGAAGAGCTAAGTGTGAAGATCCATGTGGAGCTTAGACAATCGGAGATGAAGAGAAAAGTGAGAAAAGAAGTAGAGAATGTTTCCAAAAGGTATGGCATATCAAAAGAGGCACTTGATACAAATAGAGAGAAGATGGAAAGGGTAGAGAAAGAAAAGGAAGAAGTAGAAAAAGAGAGTACTCCAGTAGAAGCCCCCTCCCGAACCAGATCCTCTAAGAGCTCTACACCTGCCACTGCTAAGAGCTCAAAGGCATCAAAACTGGAAGCAAAATCATCTGGTAAAGGAGAAAAGATAACTAAGATAAAGGCTAAAAGATCATACACAAGCCTCAAAGATGATGAAGAGACAGAATTTGATGAAGAGATCAAGAAGATGAAGAAGAAGAAGAAAGTATCCAGAGAATCCTCTACCGGTCTAGACAAGGAAGAAGAAAAGATAGATAAAAGTGTTGAGAAGCCTACTCTTGACGATATCATCAAGGTAATTAATGTGGATGGAAACCTAAAAACATTAACAGAGTTCTATGATGAATGTAGTGAAGCTGACTAGAAGATCTTGCAAGATGCCACAGTTAGGTATCTGAATATCTACAACAAATCTTTCATCGAAATCATATCTCTAATTCCTAAAAGCCTTGAGAAGGAACTTGAAATCAGAAAGAATAATGCTAAAGCAAAGGATATGGAGATCCGTGAATAGATAGCCACTCAGCTCTATCCTTCCATCACTCCTAAGCAAAAGAATATGATCTTCAAAGATTGCAAGGATGAGTTCCAGAGCAAAGCTAGGATGAATCAGCTTATGCTTGGAGAAACTGACAAGGTGGCAAAAGAAATAGAAGACATCCTCCAGAATGCATACAAAAGATTCAATATTCCTATTATAGAGGACTTAGATGATGATCCCTCTGCCATGGATGACAAAGAAGAATCTACTGAGACAATGGAAGAAGAGACAAAGGAGACAAGTGAAGAGAAAGCTAAAGACTTAGATTCCTCTGCTCCAGAAGAGGAAGTTCATGAAGAAGAAGACACTTCTCTTTCAGATCCTCCTGCATACTCTGAAATTGAAGGAGAAGAAAGAAAAGAAGAGAGCATCAGCCAAGAAGAACAAGTAAAGGGAAGCGAAGAAGGTCAAACAAAAAAGACCACAGACGACAGTGCTAAGGCTATAGAAGGGGAGAAAACTCTGTCTTCGGCAAGAGACATAGCAAAAGTAGTTAAAGATTTCTTGACCAAAGAGATGATGGAATTTGATGAACCAAAACTGCTTCAAGGTCCATTCAATTTTGACTCCCTCTCCCCGGTTCAAACCATGAAGCTAGCATCCTTTACTCAAGCAAAGGCAAAAGAAAAACTCTTGAAATCTCACATAGAAGACCATGAGCTCATAGAAGCTGCATCCAGTGTATTCAAGAAGATCATGCCAGCCTTCCAAAAGGATTCTTCAGCCTCCACATCCAGTAATCTAAAGTCTCTTGTAAATTATGTTCACACGCATTTTGATTCCTTAGAGAAGTCAGCAGAAGAAAAGGTCTGGAAGGAGTTTTTGGGAAAAAGATTCTCCAAAGTGCAGGGTCTGATAACAAATGATAGGATAGTTATGGATATTGGAATAAAGAGCTTGGAAAATGCTCTTAAAGATGGCAGAGATATCTATAAATTTTGTTTATCCTAGCCTAAAGTGACCAAGGATATTGAGAAGAAAGTAAAAGAGCAAGAGGATAAACTGTTAAGTTTTTCTCAAAGTTTTGATCCTCTCTCCTCCTCCATAGTAAATTAAGAGTGTAAGACTATTGCAGTTATAGATGAAATAAAGAAGCTTGAGAAGGAGAAGAAAAATAGAATAAACAGGTTGAGTGAACTTAGAGGGATCATTATCCCTAAGTTAGAGGCCATGCATGAGGCCCTAACTGATGCTCGACCATAGCCCGGACCAATGATTTGACAGATCTTAAGAAGGCAAAAGCATTTGCATTCCTGTCGTGTGGTCACATCTTAATTTTGGATAGGATGAAGCAGAGTTGGGCTACAGAAGTTATACAGTTGAAACATACTTTTGTAGACATACTTAAGTGCATGTAAGTACAACTTGTATATACACTTATGCGGATATGTATAGATTGTTTTTCTTGAAAATTTTGGTGTGCAGACCCTACCCTTTTCCATTGATGTCAAAGGGGGAGTGAGGAGCAGTGAAAAATGTGGAATCCAGCTATGATAAAGTGTACATTAGAACAGAGCATTAGCTAAGGGGGAGTGTAGTGTGACACTTAGTCATTTTTCACTAAGTGTTGCCATCAATGCCAAAGGGGGAGATTGTTGGCAAGAGACACATTGTAGCTTCATGAGTGTTGTCATTGATGGCAAAAAAGCTCATCCCAGCCATCCACAAGACATGGTGTGCTTATACCGAAAGTCAGATTGAAGAGTGCTATGGTCCGGTGACCAAGAACAGAGTATGCAGCAAGGTACAACAATCAGGTCTGGATCTCTCAGAGGGAGTATCTATGTAAAGTGTGGA
Source organism: Cunninghamia lanceolata (assembly GCA_027924645.1). NCBI lineage: Eukaryota > Viridiplantae > Streptophyta > Pinopsida > Cupressales > Cupressaceae > Cunninghamia > Cunninghamia lanceolata. The sequence goes on from BSBN01000627.1 coordinate 5,291,232, forward strand.
CTTGGGTAAGTCAAGAGGAGTACCTTGAGTGATAGATTCTAGGGATTGAGCCTCTGTTAATGAAAGAGTAAAGAGATATGAGCACCTAAGTATTGGGTTCCTGTTTAGCAGAGTAAACTAAGGAAGAACTGACCGACAGAGCATCAGACCTTAATCCAGATGAGATATTGATGGTGATCAAGCTTACTAAGGTATCATTCATGATTGATCAACATGATTGATGACTTCTATGAGCATCTCTTTGATTCACATCAATTGATAAGCAAGGATTTAGTCAACAGACCAAGAGTTTTGGGAAAATAGTAAGTATTCTGGATGCCGACTAGGAAGTGGATGAAATCCTTGGTGCGGATATATATACCAGTTTGATTTCGGTATGAAGAGATGTTGAGTGTGTTGTGGTGTATGAAGAAAAGAAGAAGTGTAGTGTGGAAGCAGTAAGGCAGGTCCGATATGTGATAGGACAACAGCACCAAAGAAGAGAAAGAATGAAGTGCAGTAGATCAGTATACTGAGCCTAATTGGAACTGAACTCCAGGATATGTGGATGCTTCTCATCAGTTCAAGTATCTTGTTACTCTCTTTATTACTTGTAGACAGTGAGTCTCTTGTAGGCAGTGAGCCTTTTGTGAGCAGTGAGCCCTAACTGGCAAGTGCCATTTTGTATTTCTATTCTTCTAACAGAGAATACATTCTTGGGTTAGTCACCGTGTGGCTTTTCACTTAACATGGTTTTCCACATCAAAATCATTGTGTTATGTGTTTTAAATTTGTTTCTACCTTCATGATTATGGATGCTTATTTGCTTTGATTCTACACTAGTTGTTAAAGAAGAACAGAAAGTTAAATTAATTAAGATAACTGATTCACCCCCCTCTCAGTTATCAATATTTTTAACATTAAATACAATTGAATGTGGTAGATGAACTCTCATTGATTACAATTACAAATTAAACACTTGGTGACATCTGCGAATTCCTTACAGGTGATCAATGGATTTAATCAAGACAATGCATTTTTACCCTAATCTGTCCTATTGATTTGTTTTAAAGGTAAAATTCAAAGATCATTTTCATTCACCTTGCAATAAATCAAGAAATTACAAAGCTCTAAAGTCAAACCCTTAACAGCTACCTGCTAATGGATTGGATTCTTCGACGCAATGGAATGGGTGATCTTAAGCAATTATAGTCTTTCTCCATAATCACTTATCTAATACAAAAGAAAGCATTGTCAGGTAAGTAACTGTAAACCCTCCCATTGTCATTTTCTATAATTTTAGGTAGGGTGTTCATTTTTACTGGGGTATGGATTTGTGTAATACGTCTAATAGTAAAATGAAGAGTAATATATAGAGTATATGTGATAGAAGTACATAATGTTGTAAGAGTGCATATGAACACCGTAGGGTAAAACATATCATGTTTATTGCAGGAATCCATGGCAGATCTCAGAAGGAATAGGTCTAAAGTAGAGTTCCTCAAGCCCATGTTTGTGCAGCCTGAGGGAGTGCAGTTCAAGTACAGAGTTATTGGTGATACACATAAAGGGGATATGGATCTGGTAGTAATGTCGACCAAATTGGATCATGATAAGGATAATCCCATTCTAGATAGGGTGTTTGTCTTAGGAATGTGGCATGCAGCTAGTTTTCCTTATGCTATGGATGCTCTAGAGTTGGTAGTGGAGTGCGCAAGAAATTATAACCCTAAAACCAGGCGGGTAGAGAAGCAAGGGAGGATATACATAGACTTCTTAGTCAAGGGCATTATTGCCACTTTCAATTTGCCAGTTGGGAAGAAGATAGTGAGTGTGGACCTACGCAAGCTGGAAATAGAGTATAATAATAACAAGAAGAATACAAGGAAGAAGATGTATCAATGGAGGTCAAAGATTAGTACATACACTGCCTCAACCAAGCTACCTGTGCATTTGTACAAGTTTGATTTTGATGATGAATACCAATATATGATTGCCCTGTTGAGCAGGATGACTGGCAGGCCTCATGCTAGAAATTTTGACAATTGGATGTTTGGGATCATCCAAATGGTCTTATATGCAGACAACTAGCCCCTATGGGCAATGATTATTACTGATGCATTGGATGAAGGAATGAGGAGCCTGGGGGGTCAAACATGTTTATTTTACATGACTTCATATGTCATGTATTCTTGTGCATATAAGGGAACTTTTCATGCTTTGAAGATTGTGGGTAAGACTGGTGGTGATGTTGATGATGCACACATATGGGATCATTATCCCCAATTGCAAAGAAAGGTATACCTCCTGGACTACAAACTAGTGAATGATGCATTCTCTATGCATCTGGTTAGAACTATGGAGGAGGATAGGACTAAAAGGTTGAGCAAGTAGGCTTAGAAAATTATTTATCGACCTAGAGCATGGTTTATCCAATTCACCACTTTCTCATATATTAGAATCGAGGGATTTGAGGGACAATCTCTTATGTTGCCAAGATATCCTACTGATGGGGTCGTCTTGATGGAATTTGTCAAGCAGGTATCCACAATAGTTGAAACCTACAAGGTATAGAATAAGATACCTCTAGTTTTATTTCCAGTATCCATGGGCTGGTACATGTGCCCAGATTTAGAGAGTATAAAGCATGTCATTAGGGGGTTAAAATTGATGTATTTACAGCCATTTCCCCTAGCCAGATCATATGATCTTTATGGTAGGATGCAGAAGATGCTAGGAAAACCAATACATCGGAAGCATGAACCAAAGGGGGTGATAATAGAGAGGGTTCCCACTACAACTGTAGGTGCATCTACATCAGCTCGGACATCTACCTCATCTGTACCGCCTTTGACAGAAAAAATGAAAACTAAGAGAATTTTGAGGCCTATGGCCAAAATTACAAAGGAGGAGGAAGGCTAGACCTTGCAACATGAGGTGGAAGAGAGAGACCCCTTATAAGAAGAATAGGTGAATAAATAACTTGAAGATAATGACTTGCAGGTAGCTAGCAAGAAGAGGAGGGGGATGCCGTTGATATCACCACCTAAAAAACAAAGAATGACCATGAGGGGGAATATCCATGCTGTCCCCATCATGTTGAGAGGTGTGGGTGGTGAAGTTTTCAGGAAGGAACTGTAGCATGATGTTCCTCTTCCCACCATAATTAAATTCAAAACTAAAAAAGTAGAGGAGCAAACTAGAGAAACACTCCGGACAAGGAAGGGGGTTCCTTTCTCCTTAGATGACACAGTGGACTTATCTGATGACGAGGTGGTCCAAGATGTGGCCACTCAATAAATGGAAAACCTAGTTTCTAACACCTGAATGACCCCTTTAGCTCAGATGGCGGTGGTTGAAGAAGTAAAGCAAATAGAAGAAATGAAACAAGGTAGCCCAATAGATAGGGCTTGACAATTTGGTTGATCAAGTTACTAGTCCTACAGCCATCGATTTAATATATAGGGGTGATACAAGCCTAAGCAAAGAAGGTGTACTCGAGGAACCAAAGAAGATTGGAGTGGTAGAAATTATAGAGAAGGATGGCATTGCTCTTGATCAGGCTCAACAATAGCACGAGGCACCCACTGAACCCAAAATATTAGAAGTCCAATAGAGGAATGGGGGTGATCAGGATATATTAGATGCTGATATTCCTCAGACTCAGGGAGATTCCTCATTACCTCTAGATAAACAAGATCAGGAGGTGCTACTTAGAGAAGTCCCAAGAACAGAGGACAAATCAGGCCAGGATGACCCCAAGCCACAGGATATCAGGGTGCCACCTAGAAGTTAGGAGGCAACCCATGATTAGGGTGATCTTCAAGGGAAAAATACACAGGCATCTCAAGAGGTTAGTATGCCACAAGATGAGAAGGATAATAAATAAGTTGAAAATTCAAAGGAGGGAGTATAGGATGAAGCACATGATCAAAATGTGGAAATTTCACAGGATCCTTCTTTGTAGAAGGCGACCCCTCAAGAAGAGGGACTCCAACAAGATCCCCCTCATGAGGAGCTACATGAGGATGAAATTAAGAAGGTGCCTTCTCCATCAAGGGTAGAAATGGACACACATGATATTACCAAGGGTCATCAAGAGTCTGGAGGTGATGTACCTCATTAGCTGGAGAAATAAATATGTATAGAACAAATGTCAGAGGTTCAAGAGTTTGATGTCTCCACCTTGTTTGCTGAGAACATGATGAAACCAATGAGGAAGGCTAGATTAACATCTTCCATAAAAAGAGATCCTACCAAAGGCAGAAGAACTGCATAGATAGCCCTTCCCATAGTAGAAAAAGAGAAAGGCAAAATAAGCCTAGAGGAATTCCAAATCACAAATGTTGATCTGGGTTTTGCCAATGAGGATCAAGAAGGCCAAGAAGGGAAAGATATTATTGATTCTTTAACCCAAAGGGTGAAGAGGGAAAAGGAGAAAAATAAAGTACACAAGGAGCACATTGCTCAGTTGCATTCTTTCATAAAAGGGTTAATTAACCCTGGTTCTACACCAGTGGATCATGCAGTCCCATTTACTATCATATCACAAGAAGAGGTCACCAAATTGGACCTGATGAAACATGAGGCAATGGTGATGGAAAAGTGGATGTTTTCAGCACTCACTGGGGCTGAAGATGTGTTGAGAACCTCTTTGCAAAGGTGGAATTCTTTGAGTAGTCTAAAGAGGAAGGTAGATAAAATGCAGAATGATATAGGAAAATGGTCATTCCAATTGGAAAAGGACTTGATTGCTCTGAGTGAGATGAAGAGAATTGACTCACAAGTTTTGATAAGTAATAAGGTACTAGATAATAATATTGCCCTACTGACAAGTACATGGTATGAAGATGTCAGGTTTGAGTGTGATGTCTTGAAGAAGTGCAGTGGCAAACTCTGGGATATTAGTGTTAAAATACACAGCATGATGGCATATGAGGTAGAAATCCTGGAGGCCTTGGAAGGAAAAATAGAAGGTAAAATTAAGAACCAAGATGCAGATTTTGCTATTAAGGCTCAGCATGATCATTTTAAGCCAGTAGTAGATGACCCTCTCACCCACTTGACAGAAGAGGTAATGAATAGAATTATGAGAATAAAGGTTAAAGTAGAAACATACAATGAGACATTAAATAGCAGGAAATGTAAGCTAGAAGCTCTCAAGGCTAAGTTCTAGTCTCATAAACATGCAATAGCAAAAGCAAAAATCTAGGATGGGGGAGAGGTTGATAGAATAGTACAAGCATATGAACATATCAGGACAGCAGTAAAGGTCTACATACAAGAGGATGTCTATCAGAGTGATAGTAATGGTGAAAGTGATGAAGATGAAGAGAACAAGGAGCAAGAAGAAAATGAAGAAGAAGAACCTAAGGAGTGAATGAAGATGCATCACTAAGTGAATATATGCATGAGGTGCTCATAAATAGTGAATCATATAGATGGTTTCCAGCTGGCAACCTATGCCATGAGAAAAAGTTGACTAAGTCATAGGAGAGTTGTCAACCATTGATATGAATTGATGAATCTTGACTGTTGGTCAATTGTAATTGCCTCCTCACCTTATTCTATAAAAGGTGTAGGAGTGCAATCTTTTAGTCATTCGAAACCTAATTGAAATCTGATTGATGAAGAATTCAGGACTTATTTCAAATTTATTGTGAATATACATGTTTTGCATACTTAATGAAAGAGAAGCTATTTTGATTACAAATCATTGTAAATTTTGAGTAATCTGTGATTAGAATTTGGATATATGCATTAATTAGTTGCGTCCTTGGGAGTGCTTTTTAGCCTACATATATTGTTTTCATTCCTTGTTCCTTTGAAGTTAGCATCAACTATACCTAGCTGTGGAACATCTTGGTGACTTATGGTTTGATTCCTTCTCTCCATGAATGTATCTTGTGTGTATGTGATTCAATAACTAAAGGTTCACTAAGATTAGAAGTATTCTTTTAAATTTCTTTGAATTTCATTTCAGATCATCTCCATAATTGCAAATAATGCACAATCAAAAGCAAATAAAACATAAAATATGCAAATATCTCATAGGTAATAGAAAATATAGAGCATAGTTTGAGTAAAAGCATGTCAAATTGATAAATATCATGCAAATTTAGATAAATATCCATGAAATGCATATAAATATCTACTTATAGACACATCATTTAAATAGATATGCAGTGTAGAAAGAAGAGTAAGTTCATAATGATCAATGATCAGAAGAATTGATCAAACTTACAAATATCTTAGCAATCTTTGAAAATAGAGTAGGATTGACCTCTCTATGGAGTGAATTTGCAGAATACAGTGCAATACCGATCACCTAGATGAATGTAAGACCCCTTGAAATGGAAAACAACATGTCACATCAACCTCTAAGTAACATCAGATGATCATGACCTGATCAACGGAGACTTGGAGTCATCAAATTATCTTAAGTTGATCCTACTTTACAAGATAATAAAGGTTTGTTGTGCAAATTTTTATGCATGTTGTTATGAATAACAATCATCGTCAACATGTATGGTAAATATGGAGGACAAATGAGTGGTGGTTAATGGAAAATGTGAAACTTTTTCCAGTTCTAACAATGGCTGTAATTGGGAATGAATGAGTGTGAGATCATTGCAAGAATCCAAAAAGATCTTTGGGAAGCAGACAATATGGTATGGAACTTGGAATGTATTTGAAGTGGGAGTTGGTATGGATGAGCAATGGAAGTGGAATGAAATCCTATACTAATGTACATGGAAAACATATTGTGAAAAGGCAATTTTGAGAATTGTCCATGCATTGGCAATTCTCAACCTTTTCCTAGACTACTGTGCATGGAATTTTTTAAGAAAAGAAGTGTTTCAAGAATTGCCTATGCATTGGCAATTCCTAGTCTTGTCCTAACATATTTTGTAGATAATATGAATCTTCTCCTCCTTTGCCAGTAATAACAAAGGCCCAATCCAAAGAGCTTCAAACTCTCCATGTTTCCCTTTATCTTGGTACCTTGCATTCCATAGTAGGACCATATCATTTTCATTGAATTTTCTACCCTTTACCTTTTTGTCAAATAAATACTTCATTTGTGATTGCATCTGAGTATTTTGTTCTTGGGCCAATCTGATCTCATCTAATTCTGCCAACTGTTCCATTCTTTCTTCCATTGGTTCAGGGACATCCAGATCTTCTTGAAGTATAAATTTGTATATAGGTAGCAGGTTTTGCATGGGCATTCTAGCTTGTGCTCCATAAACTAGCTCAAAAGGTGATTTACCAGTTGATTTATTTATAGTGATGCTGTCTACCCATACTTCCATCCTTAATTTAGAATTCCATGCCTTCTTATTTCTATCCAAAATCCTTTTAATAATTTTCATGATACTCTTATTACTTGACTCGGCTTGTCCATTCACCTATGGATGGTATGGTGAGGCATATGAAATCACAATATTGTATGATTTACAAAAATTTATGAATTCATCTGATTTGAAACACATTCCATTGTCTGTGATTATCCTAGTAGGTGTCGTAAACCTTGTAATGATGTTATCCATCAAGAAATTAATTACAACCTTACTAGTGGCTTGTTTAGTTGGGATGGCTTCTATCCATTTCATGAAGTAATCAGTTGCTACCAATATCCACTTATGACCTCCACTAGATTTTTCTGATATCTCTCCAATAAAATTGATTCCCCATTGGTAAAAAGGAGCCTCAACTTGCATTGGCTTGAGTGGCAGCGCTCCTTGATATTTCATCTTTCTTGAGAACTTCTGACATGCTTCACACTTTCTTACATATGTGAAAGCATCATTGAAAACTCTTGGCCAGTAATAACCAGCTCTTAAAATTTTATGGGCAGTAGTTTTGCTAGAAAAGTGTCCTCCACAAACTCCTTCATGCATTTCTTTCAATATTCTTTTTGCCTGGGATTCATCCAAACATAGTAGTAGTACCCCATCTCTATTCTTCCAATACAAATCACCATCTAGAAAAACATATTTAGAGGCATGTAGTTTCAAAGTTCTCTTTTGATTGTCATTCAAATGTTTAGGGCATCTCTAATTTTTCAAGAAATATATTATGTCAGTGTACCAAGCTATTTTTTCAATGCTTGCAATCACAGTCTCTTCTTTTCCCACATTGTAAATTTGAGAAGCCTCTAGATTTGATTCAGCCATTAGTTTAGCTAAACCCTATCCTCTCATTAGTTTGGTGATTTGGATCTCTATGTTAAACTCCTAGATTCTATTGATCCATCTACATCTCCTCCTAGTAACTTCTTGTACAAACACATCTTTAATCACAACATTGGGAACATATGCAATCACTTTTTCCCATACTAGGTAAGGTCTAAGAACTTTCACTACTTTCACCAAAGCATATGCCTATTTCTCTGTAATATCATAGTTCAATTCTACCCCTTAGAGGGATTTACTAAAAATGATATAGGTTGTTCATATCCTTCATCGTTCTTTTGTAGCATTACTGCGGCAATAGTATGGTATGATGCAAATGAGAATCTTTGAAATGGCTTACTGAAATTAGGAGATTTCAATACTGGGGCATCCTTAATTGCTCTTTTTATCACTACAAATGCATCTAGTGCATCTGTAGACCAATCTATCTTAGCCTCCTTCTTCAACATTTTTGAAATGGGTTTGACAATTTCAGCAAAGTTTGGGATAAATCTTGTTACAAAATTTATTTTCCCAAAGAAGGATTGGATGGATTTAACTATTTTAGGAATAAGAATCTTATTTATAGCTTCTACTCTTTTTAGATCAATTTTAACCTCATCTTTGGACACTATATGTCCTAGTAATTTTCCTTCGGTCACTGCAAAATGAAATTTCTTTGGATTCAAAGAAATACCATATTCCAAAGCTTTGACAAATATTTTTTCAAGATGATCAACATGATCTTCTGCCTTCTTGGAGTATGCAGTGAGGTCATCTTGATAAACCACCATTATAACATTAATCAATTCAGCAAAAGCAACATCCATGGCTCTTTGGAAAGTTACATCAACATTTGTAAGTCCAAATGACATTCTAATAGATACATATGTGCCCCAAAGAGTAGTGAATGTAGTTTTATATTGTTTTGATTCTTTCACTTTCACCTAATTATAACCTGAAAATCCATCCATCATTGATAACAACTCACATCCTATGACCTTTTGTAGAATTGCCTCCATATTTGGAAGTGGATAGTTGTCTTTAAGGGATGAGATATTTAGATTTCTAAAATCTACACATAACCTTATGTCACCATTCTTTTTTCTGACTGGAACCAAGTTAGAGACCCACATAGAATGTCTAATAGGCTTAATGATACCTCCCTCCATGAGCTTCACAAGTTCTTCATGCATTTTGGGCTGCAAGATTGGGTTTATGGGTCTCTATTTTTGTTTAAAAGGTTTTGCATCAGGTTTGAGTGGGATTTCATGCTGGAACAGATCCTCCCTGTATACCTTAAGCTCATCATAAGACCAAGCAAATAAATGCTTATACTTTCTCAATAGAGAAATCAACATTTTTCTGATTGTAAGGCTTATCTTTTTCCCAATATACACCCTCTTTGGTGCTAATTCAGTGCCCAAGTTAATTTCTTCAAGGTCTTCCTTTTTTATTGGTGTTTGTTTCATAAGGGCTCGGTCATGTCCATCAAACACCTTTTCTAGTGCCACAAGCCCCTTAGGAATATTGTTAGTCTTAAGTTGGATGATTTTTTTTACCAAACAAAGTTTGCTTGCCATCTACTTCCTCCACAAATGCATTAAAATCAATCTCTTGGGCCTCATATTGGTCAATGCACTATAAGAATTTAATTAGATTAGTGTCATCATTGAAAACTTGCCAATTATAGACATTGTCTGGGATTACAGGTCTCGTTTTAAACTCAACTTTAGTAATGCCTGCTAATGTGACATCATCTTTCTTCAAGGCTATATTTGCTAGGAAGTCTGCCATTATATTTTTTGATCTATCTACCTAATTAATGAAGAAAGCATCAAATAATTCAATATCATCCCAGACAACATTTCTATATTGTTTCAATCTTTTATTCTTAGATGAATACTTCTCTCTGACCTAAGATATAACCAATTCTGAATCCCCATACATAGCAAGGAATTTTATTTTGTACTTTATGGCAATGTTCAGGCCAATGAGCAAAGCTTCATATTCTTCTATGTTATTGGTACATTTAAATGTTAGCAGGAATGAATACTTGAAAGTTTTACCAGTTGGTGAGATAAACAATACTCCTGCTCCATTACCATCCTTACTACATGCACCATCAAAATACATTTTCTATACACCACATTCATCAATTTGGGTTTCTTGGTGTATTGGGTCTGTGCTCTGTAATTAGGATTGACTTTTCTCAATTCTGAATGCACCAAGGTATGTATCACAGAAGAAATTTACTTGATTCTGGTCAATGCATTCTATGATGTTCTCATACCTTGGTTCCCTACACAACTTAATTTCCTTTTCTCCCACTGGTATAGTGGCATAGGATAGATCCAACTGGACATTTCCTCTGACTATTGTAGTCCATTGTCTAGATAGCAACATTCCATAGTAGGGTGGGATGTCCACTACAATGATGTCAATCTTATATGCTACTTCAAGGTAGGCAGCCAACCTTATCTCTACATCCTTCATAATGCCTATGACTAGGATGGATCTGTTGTCCATTGCATAGTATTTTCCATATGTGGTGTCAACCCACATTCCTAACTCCTTCATGACTGCTATTGGCATGATATTCATAGCTGCCCCAAAATCAATCATACAATTTCTCACCAACATGTTTTTAATCAGCAAGGTAGTGTAAAAAGGATCTACCTGAGAGGGATTCCTTGTTAAAGTGTCACCCAAATACAGTTTTGGAGTTTTGGTAGTTTCCTGTCGAACATTGTTTATTTTGACTTCAGGTTCTTGCTTCTTTTTTGATACATCTGAGATCATCTTGGCCACTATATTTCTATATTTATCTACCATCATCATTTCAAGCAGTGGTACTAATATTTTGACTTGGGATACTGCCTGGGCTATGTCAAATGATGGAGTCATTGTTTGATCAACTTTTTCTATTTTGTTATAGCCCTTTTCTTCAGCTGGTATTTTATTTTTTATCTTACTTTGTTCAGTCTTAGCTGGATCTTTAGATGTAATTTTTATATTGTCCTTATTATGAATCTGGTCTTTTATGAACATAATTCTAGGTGTTCCTTGATCTGCATTGACTATCCTATTTCTTAGGTTATAACTACTTTTTTCCTATGCCACCGCAGCCATTGTAAGAGCCTTTGTTTCTTCTTCAGTTAGTTTCCTCCATTGGTTTTGTAGTATCCCACTATGATCATAGACATTTTTCTCATAATTATCTTTGTGATCTGAAAACACCTGATGTCTCCCCATATTGATATTATACCTCTGATCTATCACATCATATCCATATCCATCCTCCTCCGTGGATGAATATTCTTCATCAATCTGATGGGGTCTGAGTTCAAGCATGTTTATGGTATGGTTGTCTCTTTCCTACTGATAGGATGTTCCTGTTATGATGCTCATAACATGCCCCATTTTACTTCTTAGCAAAATGAGGACCCCTACTGTAGATGGATTTTGTTGCTTCTTTGTGTGTTTTTTCTTGGTGGTAAGTGGGAAAAGGGAACTAAAAGTTACAAATCTGATTGAAAATAATGAAAAAATCACATTGAGTACCAGTGCATAGTGTGGGTGAATTCCTTGTCAGAAATAAACAGGGGTTGTTTTTTGAACCATTTTAAAATTCACAGTATTTTGCAAGTTATAAGCATTTTTGGTAAATGTACAATCAAAGGGTTTGTGGTTTGTATATACAAAGTCATTTCATATACAAATGTGTTTGTATATTGTGCTTTTGTGTTAGTCGCAAAAGGGGAAGTTATCAGGTTTTGCATGTTGTTATACTTGTATACATTTCTTGCTAAATGTTTTACTAAATGTTTTATCTTCATATACAAGTCGGGCTCGAAATGAGTTAAAGTTGAAATGAATAAGCATTGAAATCCTCTATGTATTTTTCACTTTGTATATTTGGCAAATGGAGGACATACAAAGTAAATATACAATAGGTTATACATAGCGCGGAACTGAAAAAGTATTAAAGTTGACATAATCATTGTATGTTTTGCACTTTGTATATGCATGTGTTGGTTATATACATTGTAGTTTATATACAAAGCGGAATCGAGATAATCATGAAATAAGGTATAATGGATGTATATTTCGGTGTTTTCTATGTAATACTTTTGAGTCATATATGCCGATATACATTGCACTTTGTACAAGTGCCAGAACCGAAATAGTTATAAAATGGAGTTAAACTATTGTATATTTCCATGCTTGTATGTATGTTCCGAAACATACATTGCTTTATACATACAAGCCAGAACTCAGGGAAAATGAAATACGATGAATACAATGCATTACGTCCAAACTGTATATTAAGGGATGCATTGAGTTATATACATTATGGACCTGAAGGTAAGTATAATATGATTTATATGAGGTTAAACTCTGAAAGTGATACGAAGGTTATATACATCGCAGAAAAGCAATTTGAAAGGTGAGGTGGACCCATCAGTTGTATATTAGTTTTGTATGTTTATAATGCATATCCAATATACAAACTAATATACAGGGCCCGGATGTCAAAGAAATTAAATAACAAAAATTTCTTTATATATTTGGGCATTTGTATAATATACAATCTTGATATACAAAAGGTCAAAGGCATCGCAAAAGAGTACAAGGTAAGGAAATGTTTGTATAAGGTGTTTGTATGTGCGCTTATACAACAGAATATACAAGCGAGATATACAAAACAAGAGATGCAAAGGTGTATGAAAAAGCATTAAAAAAGGGTAAAAATGTTAGTTAGCTCAATTGTATGCATAAAGTGATTGTATGTTTGAAGATACAACAAAGAGATACAACAAAAACATACAAAGGAAACATACAATGAAATATACAAAGAAAAGGTATGCATGTTGAATTTCACTAAGGGTAAAAAGTTCAAAAACTTAAACGCTGAAGGAGAAAGCCAAAGGTTGTAGTGCATTAATTGCTGTAATTAATGCAGATTCAACACTCAAACAAAGTGAAATTTAACGAGGGTTAGGGAAATTTTAATGTTATTTCGCTTTTGAATATATTGTGAAGAGTGAAAAATTGCAGAAAAGAGGACTGTTGCAGTGAATGAGCAAAATTTACCAGAGTGACAAAGTTACAGTAGCTAGATAAAGGTGAAAATGGTAAAAGTAAGTCAACGGGTAAACGGTCGCAAAAAACATGTATTTATCCAAAACATCGTTTAGTTTCAGTTGGTAAAATACTGTTAATTTCAGTAATTTTGTTGCAAAACGTAGGCATTGGTCAAGTTACTGTTTTAATTGTTAATTAGTTGAGTAAAGCTTGATGAATTTAAAGGTTAAAATAGAAAAAGGAAAAAATGAATTAGGGTGAAATATTAAAAATGGAAATTCATGGTAAAAACCCTAGACTAAAAATTGAAACAAAAGTTAAAAGAAGTATGTTTTTACAGGATGGATCCTAAATAGAAGAAGGATACAGGGGAAGAGCTGAAAAAACAAAGGAAACCCCAGAAGGAGGTAGAGAAAGAGGAATTGCCCATTCATAGGGGTTATCCATCTCTGATTAGTACAAGTGGAATGGGCATAGACACTAACATTGGAAATTATGATGCAGAAGATGTGCTAAAGAAAATCACTGCTACTGATGCTTCTCCTGATATGAAACATATTTAGCAAAGTGGATTATATAGAGCTGCAGGTTTCCCGCTGGCAATGGAGGCTAGGGATTTGTGTCTGGACTGTGTTACTTTATATGATCCGTCTACAAGAAAGGTCATGCTATATGACAGATTAATTACTGATCTAACCACAAAAGGCATTGCAAGGACATTTGGATTGGAGATTACTAAGAAGATGAGTGATATTGATATTGACCAATATAATGAGGTCTTCCATACCAACGAAAGAGAATGCAAGAGTAAAATATTTCACAACTGGTACAACCTAGAAAACAAACCCAAAGCTGTAGCACAGATACCCAAAAACTTGATGAGGATATACTTTAAAGAAGAGATTTATTTGATGATCATCATGCTGAATAGGTTGGTTGGAATGAGAGATGGTACTAAATGTGAACCATGGATGTTCACTGTTATTGAATTCATAAGAACAGGAAAAAAGGAGCAAGGGCAGAACCATTGGGCCAAAGAAATAAGCACATCTATCTAGAGGCAGGCCATACAGAGAAAACCAAAAATGTTACCCCTTTATTTGTCTTCTTATGTATTATACTCATGTGCTGTAGAAATCAGACCCTATATTCATGGAATAGAAAGGGTAGGTACCTTAGGAAATGGTTCTAATCAGAGATTAGTGTATGAACACTACCCTGTCCTAGAGGAGGAAAATGCCTTAAAGAATTTTTCTTTGGTTAATGATGTTTTTTATACTTACCTGCTAAGGATATTGAGAGAAGAGCCCGACAAGAGGTTATCTAAAGGTGCAGAGGATGCAATTGGATTGCACAGTTCTTGGTTCATATAGTTTGAGCATTTTACTTACATATGGACTGAAGGATTTGAACAAAAACCATTTATGTTGCCTAGGTATCCTTTTGACAAGTTGATTGTGTTGGAGTTTTCAAGATAGAATTTGAATGTTTTCAAAATGTACAAAAAGAAGTTCAATAATAGAGGAAATGTGAAGCTACCTTGGGCTATTGGCAAATACTCTTGCTATAGTGAAGAGGTTGCAGGGTATTCTGAACAAGAACTAAGATATTATGATTTTCAAGAGTTTGATTTAACAAGGAGATTTGATCCTTTCCATAGGATCCAGAACTTTGTAAATAAAAATTATAAACATCTGATACATATTGAAGATTTCTAGGCTGACTGCAAGAATGACAGGGAAGTAAGAAAAAGAGCTCACAAAAGATTAACTATTGAGTAGATGAAGTCTATAGGTAATATATATGTGCCCCCAGAGGTTCAAGGTGATGATAAATTGTTACATCACAGCTATGTAGTAGCAAGGTTGGCTCCTATTACAGAGTCCAATTGGTCAAAACCCTGGAATACATCTCTGGATGTAGTGTCTGAACCAATAATATTATTTTCAAAAACATGGCTGAAAGATAAAATTGAAGAACTCAAAAATGAAGGCAAAGAGGTCACCTACCCAAAGAAGGAGAGGAAAAGAAAAGTGGAAGCTAGTGAAGACCTACAATGTTTTTATAAAAAGAAGAGAAAAATTGTTGAGGCCAAAATTGTAGAAAAAGATAAAAATGCTACTTTGATGGATCCATATGCTTTGGGGATAACAATAGCAGTAGCATCAGATACTTTTGTTGATACAAAATCAATGAGTCATGAAATAAGTGCAGAAAAGGCACATACTACTTAAGAAACTACAGGACAGCCAGTTAGAAGAGCAATTCCAATAAGTTTGTCTAAAGGTGAAACTTCTAAACCAACTAGTGTAATCAGAGCACAAGAAGTAGGTGAAAAGATGGGTAACATATATAGTTCCTCCACTTCACCTAAGCAAAAAAAAACATATGTTAAAGTAAAAGTAGAATTGGCTGAAGAGATACAACAAGAGATAAAAATTCACAAGGCTCAACAAACTGTGGAAACTGTGAATATTGAGAGCAGTGATAGTGAAGAAAGAAAAATGTATAAAGGCAAAGAGATTGACATAGAAGAAGATTCCAGTGGTTTTCTAAGCGAAGAAGAAGGGCCAAGAAATCAAGCTGAAATAGGAATTGAGCATGGCATGGAACATGAAGAAGAAAAAGTACAAGAAGAAGTAGGATCAGTGGATCCATTTGGTACTTTGGTGCCACCTGAAATTATTAAGGACGTGTAGGAGGAAGCACATAAAATTGAGGAATCTGAGAAAGAGGAGATACCTGAAGAAATGATTATAGAAACTCATGCTTTAGCAGAAGAGGAAACAAAAGAAGACACCTCAGGTATTGATGCTTTAAACATGTTCAATATGTATGGTGAACCAGGTGAGGAAGAGAAGAATATAGAAAATATGCAAGAGCAAGAAGAAAAAGTAAAAGAAGATGATGTAAAAATAGTTCACCTGTACATACAGAACAAGTACAGAGATAAAATATAGACAAAATAGAAGGTGAGGTTAAGATGCCTGAAGGTACAGAAGAAATAGAAAGAATGGATGAAAATGAACCTGATGAACAAGCAGAAGATGTTAAGCTGCAAGATGGAGAACAAGCTCATGCTGAAGATGATAAGGAGAAAAGGCCATCAGAAGGAGAAGCTCATGTAAAAGAGATTGATGCTGGAGGGGATACTAAAATAGAAGAGGAAGAAGATGAGGTTGACTCAAAAGAATAGCTAAATAATCCCATAGAACAAGAGCCTCCACTTCAGCAACAAGAACAACAAGACCAACAGCAGCAACTAGAGCAACGACAGCAGGAACGGCAGCAGCAAGAAGAAGGAGAAACAGATAGACCTCATGAGGAGGTGATTGATGAACTTAAGACTATAGAAGGCACAAAGGAAATTCTTGCCTAGTTAGGAGGAGAAATTAGAAAAGAGAAAAAAGAAGTCCAATTAGCACTAATCGACATTAAAAGTTTATTAGGTGAAAAGACTACTCCAAGAAAAGAAAGGAGAAAAGCTAGGACGCTATTCAGAGAGGTCCAAGTGGATCTAGAATGTTAAACCTAGCTATACCACAGAAAGAAAAAGCAAAAGGTGATATATCCTTGGAAGAATATAAGATATTGAATATTGACCTGGGGCATTCCACAAGATAACAACATATTAATGAATGCGAAGACATGCATCGGGTGACAACAGAGATGCTAAAGAAAGACAAAGACAAACATGATTATTTAAAAGGACACATTGTCCGACTTCAGGAATTCATTAAAGGGATATTTGATCCCAGTGCCCCAATTCTAGAATTACCTACTAACATAGCAATAATATCAAAAGAGGAAATAAAAGATATGGAGAATAAAAAGCTCAAGGCTAACATTTTTTATGAATGGTTTAATGATTTTATGCAAGAGGGTGAGCAAATAATAAGGCAAGCTATAAAAAGTTAGAAAGTAAGTTTAGAAGAAAAGAATAAGTCTATGATACTTACACATAAGTGCCAAACAAGAAAAGAAGAATGTAGGTCTAAAATTGAGCAGTTGACAGAAGTGGAAGGAAGAGCAGAAGAATTGATTAATGAAGGAGCACTTACTATTGCATTGGCAAATCAAGTGCCACAGATAATATTAGAATCTAGTTTGAGGAAGATAACCTCAGAAAATGTATAGAAGTTGTACAAGATTTAGGAGAGAGAGCAGATGAGATGATCAAGATACACAAAAGGATAACAAAAAGACTCCTGCAACATGAATGTATGGAAATGCCAGTGTATGACTTAGAAAGGGCATTGACAGAGTTCAATGCTATATTTGCACCCTGCATAGAAAATCCTGATGCAAATCTCAACAAGTAGATGATGGATACATTGATGAAAGAAAGTGTTAAAATAAAGAAATAGAAGAAGAGAAGAGAGGGCTCAGAGAAGAGAGATAAGAAGTTGAAGGAGGGAGTTGTGATGCAGGAGTACATTTTAGCAAAGAGTCTAGGAGGGGACTGCACCTTTATAGAAGGTGTAATCAGCAATTTCAAGAAATATTTGAGAAGGTGAGAAGACAAGCAATAGTAAAGGTTTGAAGAAGAAGTCAAATAAAGAGCCTCAACAAGAGAAAGTCAACAAAGAAATGGGAAATCTTATTTTTTAAAAGATTTTGAAGGCATCCTTTGAAGGAAAGAAAAGATGCCAAATAGATATTTTGGTAGATGGTTAGAAACAAAGATACACCGTCGATCAAAAATGGAAGGATCTCAATCGTGGATTAAAGTGGTAGCCGTAGCAATTTGAAAGTTCAAAATCTATATAAGGAACGTGGCTACTTGTATATTATTTACACAGGGATTTATAGAAAATAGCTAGCAATTGTAATTTGTTTTGAAACTTTGAGTAGAAAGAGTATTTTAGTTTAGAGGTCGCCTGTGTCTACACTAAGGAATGCATGGAACATCCAGCTTTCTTATTGTATCTATAAAGAATTGTAAGTTTTTTGTGAATTTGATTAATTAAGCTAAGAGTCATTCCTACATTGTAAATCATTTATGACTGTGTTTTGAATATAAGTGAATCTGGAAGTCTGCGTCTATTTTCTGAATGTCTTCTAGCTCTTCTTTATATTTGAAACAATTTCTCTTAAAGCTCGCAATCTTGGATGCATATTCGTGAAAATACTCAGGATATTCACATTTAATGATTTGGTCTACTCATTTAATTAAATTTGCTGTAAGCCTTACCATGTGCATAACAGAGCATTTAGATCCTGTAGCAAGTGATGTTGAATTTGAATTTTCTCTAACTTTTCCCAAACTTTGAAATACTTAGCTTAGACGCAGAAATCTTAAGGAGATTGTCTAACATTTGAAGGAATTAAAAACAATTGAGTTGATATTTGGCAATCTTTATACATATTTGAAAGGAAAAGAATATTTTAACATAAATCATTCAAAGCTTTGATATACAATAACAAATTTGTGCAAAGAGATAGATAATTTGTTGATATTTGTAACAATTTGCATAAATAGAGTCCAGTAAGTTAGCAATCACCTTAAATCACGTAAGGCCCCTTGCATATTATAGCTTCATAGTAACTTACTAAACTATCCAACAGGTCAAGACCTGACCATACAGAAACTTGGGATTCAGTAATCTTAGTTGATTTCTTCATATCTTTCAAGATAGTTAGGTTCATTTTATGAATTTTAACTTTTGTTATGAATGTGTAAAAATAATCATCAATAGTTTTTGGTGCTAGAAGGAGGGCCTGATTGGAGTTAAGGTTGAATCTAAGTAAAGCTAGCTCATAACAGCAGTAGAGTGACTAGGTCTAGATCCAATTCAGAGGACATATTTGTACAATTACCCGATAGGAGACATAGTAAAATTCCTTTAGTGTGGAATCCTAAAATATCAAATACATGAAGTTCATCTGGAACACCTCCTGGATCACCTTTTAACATCCATAATATTTTAACTCCTAACAGTTCTTCATACAGATTCTTAAATCTTGGTTCAGGTCCTCCTAGACGTCCTAGTCCTCCTAGAGGTCCCAGTCCTCCCAGAAATCCAAGTCCACCTAGAAATCCAGGTATTCCTGCATGTCCAAGTCAAGCACAAGTACTTGCAATGGCTTATTTCAATGTCAACTCTCCCATATATTTTGTGGATTATCATGAGATGCCAAAGAACCCTGAGAAAATATGTCCTAAATACCAATTGCATCAAGATCCAGAGGATCATATTAGGATATTTAAGGAGGCATGCTTTAGAGCCAGGCTAGAACATGAAGATGTGGTGTGTAGATTATTTCCTTACACCTTCAATGAGCAGGCTTCCAACTGGTATGTGAATTTACCTAGTGGCTACGTTTCTTCTTAGACACTTATGGAAGAAGCATTTCTGTCTAGATTTGGGGGACCAGTAGATCCTTCTATCTTATATCATAAATTGGCTACAATCAAAAGAGGTGAAGGGGAACTAATTGATAACTTCAATGATAGGTTTCAAAAGGCTTATTCTAGGTTGTTAGCACCATACACAGTAGTTGCTGATACATTGTTAGCTATGTATTATGTTGCTTTAGATCCATTAACTACCATGTTTGTCAAGAGAAAGCCTAACATAGATACTGTATCCAAATCCTATAAAGAGGCAGCCTCTATAAACTAGGAAATGAGGCAGACAACCTATAATCCATTTCTCAATGGAGGAAATCCTGGAATGCAAAATCAAGTACAACCTTGGAATGGAGTTCCTACACAGAATACTCCATTACTAAATCCAGTCCCTACATACACACCTATGTATAATCCTGCCCCAATTCAGGCTATAGTACCTTACACTGGTAATACTGCCAATCTTAATCAGAATAATGGCTAGTCCTTCTTCCAACCACCTCAGGATACATTTATAGCAAAAGCACAAGAGAAAAGGGAAGATATCAAAGAAATTACTGCACATTTAAGAAGATTGACCACTGAGATGACACAATTGAGAAATGATAATTTCTATGGTAGAAACAACCAGGGATATAATCAGAACTATAATCAGAGTCAAAACCAAAGTTACAACCCCAACCATAACCAAAATTAGAATCAGATTTATAACCAAGGTCAGGGTTCTAATCAGGGTCAAAATCACAGTCAACATCAGAGTCATAGTCAGGGGCAACAGATACAAAATAGAGGACCAGCTATAGATAATAGAGCCTGGAATAACAATAACAAGAATCAGAATCAGCCTCGACCACCTAAAACCTGGAATACTAGGCCTAATAATGGCACTTTAGCTTCTCCATTTGAGAATGTGGATAACTAGGATATGAAGCAAATAGCTAGGATTCAAATGGCCAATGTAGCATTGAAGAATTGGTGTAGAATCCATAATACTAGTGCCCATGCTGAATTAGATTGTCCTTAGTTTCATCTGGTAGCAAGTATTTTTAATGTGGATGTACAGGCTCCTACTTCTGAGTTCTTAGTTCCCAAAGGTAATGAAATAGTACCCTCAGGATACGATACTGCTCTAGTCTTAGAAACTTTTATCTTCAGAGAAGAAGAAGATGACCAATTGTTAGAGGATGAACCATATTTTTGTGAAAATTTATATCCTGAGATAGCCTTAGTACTAAATGCTTTTCAATTTCCATTTGAAACTGAAAATGAGGTGTTGTATGAGACAGAGGAGGTGCAAGCCTTCCAACAGTCAAGTAAGAATCATACTTACAACCTAAGAAATAACCCTAGCCGGGAGGTCCTTTCACAACTTCCACTCCTAATAATTTCAATACACCCCTAGACCAGAATGCTAGTAATAATCCTGCTATACTAAAAGCCAATCATAATGCAAATAATGGAATAGTTGCACAGAAAGTTCAAACAAATAAAACAGAGATTGTGGAGACAATGAGATTGATGAGTTATCTGTTAGAAGAAATAAAGAAAATTAAGGTCAGTATACCTTTGTTTGAATTGTTGAAAACTCTAGGAGTTAGAAATGCTTTTATTAAATCCTTGGATGCATCTGGGACAGGTGAAGTTTCCACTGAGGTAAATGTTCCTAATAAGGATGCACAGTCCAAAGAAAAAAGTAAGAAAGCTGAGCAGCCATCCAACACCAATGTTGTAGTGTACGCAGATACAAAAGATGCTCCTCCTTTCTTGTCAACCGTTAGACTATGTGGAAAGAACATACACAATTGTATGGCAGATTTAGGTGCCTCAACTAATGTAATACCATTAGGGATATGTAAAACTTTAGGGCTAACCCCTACTAAATCTGCCAAAGTCTTTACACAGCTAGACAAAACTGAAGTTAATGTGATTATAGAATTAATGCATATTCAGATGCAATTAGCTTCAAACCCTAAGGTAAGTCAGTTCATTGACATCCAAGTAGTGGATATACCTATAAATTATGGGATGCTATTGAGTAGAGACTGGTCAAAGACTTTGAATGGATATATGGCCACCGATTTCTCACATATGTGGTTACCTTGGAGAGGTGTGCCAAATCAGATTAGAATAGAAGTTGAACCCAGGATGAAACACATGATCACAGAGTACAATAGGACTACTGAAATATTGTATGCTTTTGTTGAACTTGGTGTTTACAGGGTTACTAATAAAGGGGTACAGATTGAGGATATTGTAATGCTGAATTTCGGAGAAAAGCCTGTCAATAAAGAAACAGTGTTATTTATTGAGTCTGATGGAAATTCTTCTGATGAAGAAAATAATGCATTGAATAATTTTAGTCAGGTCATTGGACAAGAAATGGAAAAGTGCATAGAACAAAACATTCCAGTTCAATGCAAGTTATACAAAAATAAGTGTAGAGTTCATGATAAGCCACATTCTGAAGAGAATTGTGGAATGTGCAGAGATATTGTTGAATATCAGTACATAGAATGCACAAAGGGGATGGAACCCCAAGAAGAAAAGGTTAATCAACCAGAAAGTTATTTTCAAAACAATATAAATGGATCAACTCTAGATTTAAGAAGAGAGGCAAAAGGTAAAAGTGTTTGTCATTCTAAGTTACAAAATGAAAAGATCAGTGTACAAGTAAATGAATTACCTGTGAATAAACAAGATAGCAATGTACATGTGATAGAAAAGATAAAACATGCTAAATTAAAAAATCAAAAGAATAAAGATGGCATGTGGACATTAAAATGTGATGGTTCTAAATCTAAATAGGGTGTAGGTGCTAGGGTAGAACTCCTAGATCCTCATGACAAATCATACTTAGCAGCATATAGGCTACAGTTTGCTTGTACTAACAATGTTACAGAATACAAAGCTTTAATCTATGGACTGGTCATGGATATAAAGAAGAAGGTAAAAATGCTCAGAGTATTTTTAGATTCTGAGCTAGTAGTCAGATAGGTAAGAAAATTATATGCATGCAACTACAAGAAAATGGTTTATTACAGGTATAGGGTATGGGATTTAATAGAGTCATTTGATGCTTTCAATATAGAGCATATCCCTAGAGAATTAAACCATAGGCCAGATGCATTAGTAGTTGCTTCTAGCACTCTAGAACCTTTAACACTGTCTGGATTGAAAAGATTTGCTGTAGAATTAGTGAATGTACCCAGTGTACCAGATAATGTAACTCATTTTTAGGTATTTGAAGGGGATCAGAAAATTGTAGATTTTCTAACTTGTAATGAAGTATTTGAGGCTCAAACTATTGATGAACAAGAGAGGTCTGATGTATCTTGGGATGAAGAAGACATAATCAACTTAAAGAGCAATTTCTTGCCTCAAGAAGTGATTGAGTTAGAACATATCTTTGATTTTGATGGAGTAGTAAAATAGAAGGACTTGCTTAAAACAGAGGGAGGTAAGTGTGATCCATATAACTTAGGAACAGAGCAGAATCCCCAAAATGTACAAATTGGAAAGGCCTGTTCTAAAAAGTTGAGGAAAGAAATTATTGATGTTCTGAAAGATTATAAACATGTTATAGCATAGACATATGAAGATTTAAAGACATATGATACGTCCATCATCACTCATATAATACCTTTGAAACCAGATATCAAACCATTCAGGCAAAAGCAAAGGCTTGTGAATGCAATTTTAGAACCTTTGATATTTGAGGAAGTGAAAAAACTACTGTTTGCTAGAATAATTTTCCCTATCAGACATTCAACCTAGGTAGCTAATTTAGTACCTGTTAGAAAGAAAAGTGGAGACATCAAGTTATGCGTAGATTTTAGGAATTTGAACAAGGCATCTGAGAAAGATAATTATCCTTTGCCTCCCATAGATGAAGTGCTACAAGCAGTGAATGGGGCCAAGATGATGTCTTTTCTAGATCGATTTTCAAGATATAACTAGGTCCTAGTTGATAAAGAAGACAGGTTGAAAACCACTTTTACATGTAAATGGGGTAATTATGCTTACAAAAGAATGTCGTTTGGTCTAATCAATGTAGGTGCCACTTTTTAGCGAGCCATGGCTATTGCATTCCATGGACTGTCGGGTAAGTGCATTGTAATTTATATGGATGATTTAACTGTGTATTCTAAGGATGCATCTACTCATGCTGAAGATCTGAGGAAAGTACTCAAAAGATGTGAGGTATGGAATTTTGATTAACCCTAAGAAATGTTCATTTGGAGTAACAGAAGGAAAACTATTAGGACATATCATTTCTGAGAATGTGATATCTATTGATCTTGATAGAATAGAAGGAATCAAGAAATTGCAATTACCAAACACTAAAAAGGAATTAAAATAATTTTTTGGTAAAATTAATTTTGTCAGGAAGTTCATTACAGGGTTTGCAGAGATTGTGTGACCATTAAATGCCATGTTGAAGAAAGATGTAGATATAGAATGGACACCAGTAGAAAAAGCCGTGTTTGAAGATATCAAGGAGGCAATTTTTGAAGCTCCTGTATTGGTAAGTCCAGATTATGCAAAGCCATTCTATATTTATTCTTTTGCATCCACACATTCAGTTGCAGCTACGTTGACACAGAAAGGAGAAAATGATGAAGAGAAGCCAATAGCTTTTATGAGTACACCTCTGAAAGATGTACAGTTGAAATATCTGGATACAGAAAGGCAAGTGTTCGCACTGGTAAGAGCAATAAAAAAGTTTAGACATTACATCTTATGCAGTCAGGTTAAGGCTATAGTACTAGATGCAGCAGTGAAGATGTTGTTGATGCAAAATGAACCTAGGGAGAAAAGAGCTAAGTGGATCACAACTTTGCAAGAATTTGATATGGAAATCATTCCAATGAAGTTAGTCAGAGGACAAGCTCTAGTGCAAACCATAGCCAATACAGACCCAAATTTGGTAAAACAACAATATGTATTGAATACTAATAAGACATTAGCATGGTATGACGATTTGAACATGTTTCTGATATTAGGAAAGTACCCAAGCCAGATGAAATCTTCACAAAGAAGATCTTTAAAGATCAAAGCACAGAAATACATGGTGCAAGGAGGTCTTCTATTCAAGAAGAACCATGAAGGAATATATTTAAGATGTCTGAATAGAGATGAAGCAGGTAAGGTATTGCTAGACCTACATGATAAGTATGGAACTGCTCATGGTTCCCATTTAGCTACAACGCATAAGATATTGAGAGCAGGATATTATTGGCCTACTATGTTTAAAGATACAGAGAGTCACATTAGAAGTTGCCACATCTGTCAGACTACAGCAGATAAGAGAAGAAATCAAGCCAATCCATTACAGCCAGTCATTGAGTCTAGGCCATTTACACAGTGGGGCTTAGATTTCATTGGAGTCATAAATCCTCCATCATCTGCAGGACACAAATTTATACTGACAATGACTGATTACTGCACAAGGTGGACTAAAGCCACATGTTGCAAATTCTCTACTACTGAGGTAGTCATCAAATTCCTTGAAGAGAACATCATAACCAGGTTTGGGGCTCCTTATTCGCTGGTATGTGACAATGGCCCTACATTTTCTTCTTTAAAATTTTTTAAATGGGCATTTGAACATGGAATTGTTTTAAAGTTTTCTTCAAACTATTATCCTCAGGGTAGCAGGTTAGCTAAGTCTACAAACAAGATTTTATTAGATATAATCAAGAAGTTAATTGAAAAGAACCCAAGAGAATGGAACACATTACTAAAATATGCACTGTGGGTAGATAGGACCAGGGTTAAATCAGCTTTAGGTAGTGCACCCTATCACTTAGTTTATGGGACTGATCCCATACTTCTAGTTAATTTAAGAATACTAGTTTGGAAGTTTGCTAAAAAATACTTAGGCTTTGATGATCACAGAGAAGCCAGAATAATCCAACTATTGGAATTAGATGAGAAAAGAGATCAAGCCATTGAAAAATTTGGTAAACATCAGGTAGTGGTAAAGAGATGGTTTGACAAAAAGGCAAGAGTCAAAACATTTAGAATTTTAGACTTAGTGCTGTGCTGGGACAAAGCACATGAAGAAAAGGGAAATCATGAAAAATTTGACAAGTTATGGTTAGGTCCATTACAAGTGTCAAAAATAATAGGAGACAACACTTTCAGGCTTAAGACCTTGACTAGAGAAGATGTGCCATTACTAGTTAATGGCCAACACTTAAAACATTACTTTCAGGCTTGAGGTGAGGGTGGTTGGTCTATTGTATCATAATGTAAATAATGTACAGTTGTTTGGTTTTTGGTTTTTTGTTTTCTTTTGGTTTTGTTTGTTTTGTTTTGGTTTGTGTGTTGTGTTGCTATAGCAAGGATGTTTGTTTTGTTTTAGAGTATAAAGAAGTAGATTAACAACCACTGAAAACAATATAAATTTCAGAACATTTAAGTTAATTATCTAAAATTTATGCATAATTTGTTGTGACTGTCATGAATGTAAAAAGTTAGTTGACTTGAGAAATTTTGTATTCAATAAGAATGGGTTGAGTATTCAAGGGAAATTCTCACAATGACACACCTAAAATCCTTGGGTTTGTTGAAACTACCAGTGTAGATATTAGGTGAAAAATCAGAGGTCACCCTTGCTACCATTACAATTTTTAGCTTAATTTTAGCAAGTGACTGTTCCTTGCATCATGAAGTTACAACTGAAATATCTTATGAAATATCCGTCAAGTACAAAATATAAAATATAAATAAATAAATAAAATGGATTTTATTGAAATCTAGGTTAAGTCATCTAAGTAACTCTACCAGGGCTATAGACGCTTGCTGGCAGTGGGGCTCTACTTAGGAAAATTGTAACGATAACCTTGTCAGGGCTATAGACGCCTGCTGGTAGCAAGGCTCTATCGGGTTGGCTATAAGGGAATGACATCAACTAGGTAGTCTAATGTCAGTCACTGGTTTGTTAAACTAATTTTCAAGATGAGGATTATTAATCACGTGCACCCACTTAAACTAAAAATAAAAATTCATGCACCTTATTGAATACATTAGGTTTCAAGTTAAATGATGATTTGCAGAAAAGATAATTAGAAATTATGAATTTATTTAATTTTGTTTTCTTTAATGGTTTTAATTTAATTGTTTTATTTGGTTGCTAGTTGTTGTGATGCTCACAACATGCCCCATTTTACTTCTTGGCAAAATAAAGACCCCTGTTGTAGCTGGCTTTTGTCTCTTCTGTGTGTGCTTTTGCTCGGTGGTAAGTGGGAAAAGGGAACTGAAAGTTACAAACCTGATTGAAAATAATGAAAAAATCACATTGAGTACCAGTGCATAGAATGGGTGAATTCCTTGTCAGAAATGAACAAGGGTTATTTTTTGAACCATTTCAAAATTCACAGTATTTTGCAAGTTATAAGCATTTTTGGTAAATGTACAATTAGAGGGTTTATGGTTTGTATATACAAAGTTGTTTGTATATACAAAGTCATTTCATATACAAATGCGTTTGTATATCATGCTTTTGTGTTAGTCACAAAAGGGGAAGTTATCAGGTTTTGCATGTTGTTATACTTGTATACATTTCTTGCTAAATGTTTTATCTTCATATAGAAGTCAGGCCTAAAATAAGTTAAAGTTGAAATGAATAAGTGTTGAAATCCGCTATGTATTTTTTGCTTTGTATATTTGGCAAATGGAGGACATACAAAGTAAATATACAATAGGTTATACATAGCACGGAACTGAAAAAGTATTAAAGTTGACATAATCGTTGTATGTTTTGCACTTTGTATATGCATGTGTTGGTTATATACATTGCGGTGTATATACAAAGCGGAATCGAGATAATCGTGAATTAAGGTATAATGGATGTATATTTTGGTGTTTTGTATGTAATGCTTTTGAAACATACATGTCGATATACATTGCACTTTGTACAAGTGCCGGAACCAAAATAGTTATAAAATAGAGTTAAACTGTTGTATATTTCCGCACTTGTATGTATGTTTTGAAACATACATTACTTTATACATACAAGCCAGAACTCAGGGAAAATGAAATACGATGAATACATTACATTACGTCTAAACTGTATATTAAGGGATGCATTGAGTTATATACATTACAGACCTGAAGGTAAGTATAGTACAATTTATATGAGGTTAAAGTACGAAAGTGATACAAAGGTTATATACATCACACAAAAGTAATTTGAAAGGTGAGGCAGACCCATCAGTTGTATATTAGTTTTGTATGTTTATAATGCATATCTAATATACAAGCTAATATACAACGCCCAGATGTCAAAGAAATTAAATAACGGAAAATTCTTTGTATATTTGGGCATTTGCATAATATACAATCCTGATATACAAAAGGTCAAAGGTATCGCGAAAGAGTACAAGGTAAGGAAATGTTTGTATAAGGTGTTTGTATGTGCACTTATACAATAGAATATACAAGCGAGATATACAAAACAAGAGATGCAAAGGTGTACGGAAAAGCATAAAAAAGGGTAAAAACATTAGTTAGCTCAATTGTATGCATAAAGTGATTGTATGTTTGAAGATACAACAAAGAGATACAACAAAAACATACAAAGGAAACATACAATGAAATATACAAAGAAAAGGTATGCATGTTGAATTTCACTAACGGTAAAAAGTTTAAAAACTTAAACGTTGAAGGAGAAAGCCGAAGGTTGTAGTGCATTAATTGCTATAATTAATGCAGATTCAACACTCAAACAAAGTGAAATTTAACGAGGGTTAGGGCAATTTTAATGTTATTTCACTTTTGAATATATTGTGAAGAGTGAAAAATTGTAGAAAAGAGGATTGTTGCAGTGAATGAGCAGAATTTACCAGAGTGACAAAGTTACAGTAGCTGGATAAAGGTGAAAATGGTAAAAGTAAGTAAACAGGTAAACGGTCGTGAAAAATAGGTATTTATCCAAAACACAGTTTAGTTTCAGTTGTAAAATACTGTTAATTTCAGTAATTTTGTTGCAAAATGTAGGCATTGGTCAAGTTACTATTTTAATTATTAATTAGCTGAGTAAATCTTGATGAATTTAAAGGTTAAAATAGAAAAAGGAAAAAATGAATTAGGGTAAAATAGTAAAAACAAAAAATTCATGGTAAAAACCCTAGACTAAAAATTGAAACAGAAGTTAAAAGAAGTATGTTTTTATAGGATGGCTCCTAAACAGAAGAAGGATATAGGGGAAGAGCTAAAAAAACAAAGGAAACCCTGGAAGGAGGTAGAGAAAGAGGAATTGCCCATTCATAAGGGTTATCCATCTCTGATTAGTACAAGTGGAATGGGCACAGACACGAACATTGGAAATTATGATGCAGAAGATGTGCTAAAGAAAATCACTGCTGCTGATGCTTCTCCTGATATGAAATGTATTTGGCAAAGTGGATTATATACAGCTACAGGTTTCCCGCTGGCAATGGAGGCTAGGGATTTGTGTCTGGACTATGTTTCTTTATATGATCCATCTACAAGAAAGGTCATGCTATATGACAGATTGATTGCTGATCTAACCACATAAGGCATTGCAAGGACATTTGGATTGGAGATTACTGAGAAGATGAGTGATATTGATATTGACCAATATAATGAGGTCTTCCATACCAAAGAAAGAGAATGCAAGAGTAAAATATTTCACAACTAGTACAACCTAGAAAACAAACCCAAAGCTGTAGCACGGATACCCAAAAACCTGATGAGGATATACTTTAAGGAAGAGATTTATTTGATGATCACCATGTTGAATAGGTTGGTTGGAATGAGAGATGGTACTAAATGTGAACCATGGATGTTCACTGTTATTCAATTCATAAGAACAGGAAAAAAAGAGCAAGGGCAGATCCATTGGGCCAAAGCAATAAGCACAGCTATCTAGAGGCAGGCCATGCAGAGAAAATAGAAAATGTTGCCCTTTTATTTGTCTTCTTATGTATTATACTCATGTGCTATAGAAATCAAACCCTATATTCATGGAATAGAAAGGGTAGGTACCTTAGGAAATGGTCCTAATCAGATATTAGTGTATGAACACTACCCTATCCTACAGGAGGAAAATGCCTTAAAGAATTTTACTTTGGTTAATGATGTTTTTATACTTACCTGGTAAGGATATTGAGAGAAGAGCCTGACAAGAGGTTATCTAAAGGTGCAGAGGATGCAATTGGATTGCACAGTTCTTGTTTCATACAGTTCAAGTATTTTACTTACATAAGGACTGAAGGATTTGAAGGAAAACCATTTATGCTACCTAGGTATCCTTCTGACAAGTTGATTGTGTTTGAGTTTTCAAGATAGAATTTGAATATTTTTAGAATGTACAAAAAGAAGTTCAATAATAGAGGAAATGTGAAGCTACCTTGGGCTATTGGCAGATACTCCTACTCTAGTGAAGAGGTTGCAGGGTATTTTGAACAAGAACTAAGATATTATGGTTTTCAAGAGTTTGATTTAACAAGGAGATTTTATCCTTTCCATAGGATCTAGAACTTTGTAAATAAAAATTATAAACATTTGACACATATTGAAGATTTATGGGTTGACTGCAAGAATGACAGGGAAGTAAGAAAAAGAGCTCACAAAAGATTAACTATTGAGTAGATGAAGTCTATAGGCAATATATGTGCCCCCAGAGGTTCAAGATGATGATAGATTGTTACATCACAGCTATGCAGTAGCCAGGTTGGCTCCTATTATAGAGCTCGATTGGTCAAAACCCTAGAATACATCTCTGGATGTAGTGTCTAAACCAATAATATTATTTTCAAAAACATGGCTAAAAGATAAAATTGAAGAACTCAAAGCTGAAGGCAAAGAGCTTACCTACTGAAAGAAGGGGAGGAAAAGAAAAGTAGAACCTAGTGAAGACCTACAATGTTTTTATAAAAAGAAGAGAAAAATTGTTGAGGCCAAAATTGTAGAAAAAGATAAAAATGCTACTTTGATGGATCCATATGCTTTGGGGATAACAATAGCAGTAGCATCAGATACTTTTGTTGATGCAAAATCAATGAGTCACGAAATAAGTGCAGAAGAGGCACAGACTACTAAAGAAACTGCAGGACAACCAGTTAGAAGAGCAATTCCAATAAGTTTGTCTAAAGGTGTAACTTCTAAACTAGCTAGTGTAATCAGAGCACAAGAAGTAGGTTAAAATATGGGTAACATATCTAGTGCCTCTAATTCACCTGAGAAAAGAAAAACATATGTTAAAGTAAAAGTAGAATTGGCTGAAGAGATACAATAAGAGTCAGA
The DNA here is from genome assembly GCA_027924645.1 of Cunninghamia lanceolata. Lineage (NCBI taxonomy): Eukaryota > Viridiplantae > Streptophyta > Pinopsida > Cupressales > Cupressaceae > Cunninghamia > Cunninghamia lanceolata. Next base: position 5,322,102 of record BSBN01000627.1, read on the forward strand.
AATTCACAAGGCTCAACAAACTGTGGAAACTGTGAATATTGAGAGCAGTGATAGTGAAGAAAGAAAAATGTATAAAGGCAAAGAGATTGACATAGAAGAAGATTCCAGTGATTTTTTGAGCGAAGAAGAAGGGCCAAGCAATCAAGCTGAAATAGGAATTGAGCTTGGCATGGACCATGAAGAATAAAAAGTACAAGAAGAAGTAGGATTAGTGGATCCATTTGGTACTTTGGTGCCACCTGAAATTATTAAGGACGTGCAGAGGAAGCACATAAAATTGAAGAATCTGAGAAAGAGGAGATACCTGAAGAAATGATTACAGAAACACATGCTTTCGCAGAAGAGGAAACAAAAGAAGACACCTCAGGTATTGATGCTTTAAACATGTTGAATATGTATGGTGAGCCAGGTGAGGAAGAGAAGAATACAGAAAATATGCAAGAGTAAGAAGAAAAAGTAAAAGAAGATGATGCAAAAACAAGTTCACCTGTAAATACAGAACAAGTACAGACAAAACAGAATGTGAGATTAAGATGCCTAAAGGTACATAAGAAACAAAAAGAATGGATGAAAATGAACCTGATGAACAAGTAGAAGATGTTAAGCTGCAAGATGGAGAACAAGCTCATGCTAAAGATGATTAGGAGAAAAGGCCATCAGAATGAGAAGCTCATAAAAAAGAGATTGATGATGGAGGGTATACTAAAATATAAGAGGAAGAATATGAGGTTGAATCAAAAGAACAGCTAAATAATCCCATAGAACAAGAGCCTCCACTTCAGCAGCAAGAACAACAAGAACAACAGCAGCAACCAGAGCAATAGCGAGAGCAACGACAATAGGAATAGTAGCAGCAAGAAGAAGGAGAAATAGATAGACCTCATGATGAGGTGATTGATGAACTTAAGACTACAGAAGGCACAAAGGAAATTCCTGCCTGGTTAGGAGGAGAAATCAGAAAAGAGAAAAAAGAAGTCCAATTAGCACCAATCGACATTAAAAGTTTATTAGGTGAAAAGACTACTCCAAGAAAAGAAAGGAGAAAAGCTAGGATGATGTCTGCTATTCAGAGAGGTCCAAATGGATCTAGAATGTTAAACCTAGCTATACCACAGAAAGCAAAAGAAAAAGGTGAGATATCCTTGGAAGAATATAAGATATTGAATATTGACCTAGGGCATTCCATAAGAGAACAACATATTAATGAATGGGAAGACATGCATCAGGTGACAACAGAGATGCTGAAGAAAGACAAAGACAAACATGATTATTTAAAAGGACACATTGTCCAACTTCAGCAATTCATTTAAGGGATATTTGATCCCAATGCCCCAATTCTAGAATTACCTACTAACATAGCAATAATATCAAAAGAGGAAATACAAGATATGGAGAATAAAAAGCTCAAGGCTAACATTTTTGATGAATGGTTTAATGATTTTATGCAAGAGGGTGAGCAAACAATAAGGCAAGCTGTAAAAAGTTGGAAAGTAAGTGCAAAAGAAAAGAATAAGTGTATGATACTCACACATAAGTGCCAAACAAGAAAAGAAGAATGTAGGTTTGAAATTGAGCAATTGACAGAAGTGGAAGGAAGAGCAGAAGAATTGATTAATGAAGGAGCACTTACTATCACATTGGCAAATCAAGTGCCACAGATAATATTAGAGCTCAAGTTTGAGGAAGATAACCTGAAAAAATGTACAGAAGTTGTACAGGATTTAGGAGAGAGAGTAGATGAGATGATCAAGATACACAAGAGGATAATAGAAAGACTCCTACAACATGAATGTATGAAAATGCCAGTGTATGACATAGAAAGGGCATTGACAGAGTTCAATGCTATATTTGCACCCTGCATAGAAAATCTTGATGCGAATCTCAACAAGTAGATGATGGATACATTGATGGAATAAAGTGTTAAAATAAAGAAATACAAGAAGAGAAGAGAGGGCTCAGAGAACAGAGAGAAGAAGTTGAAGGAGGGAGTTGTGATGCAGGAGTACATTTTGGCAAAGAGTCTAGGAGGGGACCGCACCTTTATAGAAGGTGTAATTTACAATTTCAAGAAATATTTGAGAAGGTGAGAAGACAAGCAACAGTAAAGGTTTGAAGAAGAAGTCAAATAAAGAGCCTCAGCAAGAGAAAGTCAACAAAGAAATGGGAAATCTTATTTTGTAAAAGATTCTGAATGCATCCTTTGAAGGAAAGAAAAGATGCCAAATAGATATTTTGGCAGACGGTTAGAAACAAAGATACACCATCGATCAGAAATGGAAGGATCTCAACTGTGGATTAAAGTGGTAGCCGTAGCAATTTGAAAGTTCAAAATCTATATAAGGAACATGGCTACTTGTATATTATTTACACAGGGATTTATAGAAAATAGCTAGCAATTGTAATTTGTTCTGAAACTTTGAGTAGAAAGAGTATTTTAGTTTAGAGGAGGTCACCTGTGTCTGCACTAAGGAATGCATGGAACATCTAGCTTTCTTATTGTATCTATAAAGCATTGTAAGTTTTTTGTGAATTTGATTAATGAAGCTAAGAGTCATTCCTACATTGTAAATCATTTATGACTGTGTTTTGAATATAAGTGAATCTGGAAGTCTGCGTCTATTTTCTAGGTGTCTTCTAGCTCTTCTTTATATTTGAAACAATTTATCTTAAAGCTCGCAATCTTGGATGCATATTCATGAAAATACTCAGGATATTCACATTAATGATTTAGTCTGCTGATTTAATTGAATTTGTTTTAATCCTTACCATGTGCATAATAGAGCATTTAGATCCTATAGCAAGTGATGTTGAATTTAAATTTTCTCTAACTTTTCCCAAACTTTGAAATACTTAGCTTAAATGCAGAAATCTTAAGGAGATTGTCTAACATTTGAAGGAATTAAAAACAATTGAGTTGATATTTGGCAATCTTTATACATATTTGAAAGGAAAAGCATGTTTTAACATAAATCATTCAAAGCTTTGATATACAGTAATAGATTTGTGCAAAGAGATAGATAATTTGTTGATATTTGTAACAATTTGCATAAATAGAGTCCAGTAATTCAGCAATCACCTTAAATCACGTAAGGCCCCTTGCATATTACAGCTTCATTGTAACCTACTAAACTATCCAACAGGTCAAGACCTGACCATATGGAAACTTGGGATTAAGTAATCTTAATTGATTTCTTCATATCTTTCAAGATAGTTAGGTTCATTTTATGAATTTTAACTTTTGTTATGAATGTGTAAAGACAATCATCAATAGTTCCTTCTTCTTGTATTGATTGTGCCACCACACAATAATCAGGTGAGTAAGGTAGATTACACACCAAGCACCACAGATTATTCTCCACTACATGTGTTCCATTTCTTTTAAGAGGATCAGGAGTATCTTTCTCATAATTCTACTCTCTATTGTTTTCTAAAGGTCTTCCATCCTTCCAATTGGTATTATAGGGCATATCATGTAACCTTGGTCTTTCATTCCTATACTAATATTCCTTCTTATTTTGGGGGTTGTTAGATTGTTGGATCATTCTAAGGTTATTCCTTTTGCCAGTCATGCCTACAACCTTCTTATTATTTTCAATACTGATAGCTTCCTTTTGTGCCTCTGTTAAGTTCGTGGGAGCCTTATTCCTGAGTTCATACCCATTTTTTGGATCAAAAGCCTTTAGATAGATACTTAGAGCTACTGAATCAGTCAATTTGGATCCATGTGGTATTTTATTGTGCAATTTGGAGAATCTTTGATTGAAGTCATATACTAACTCATTCTGGTATTTCTGGATGCTTATTAGTTCATGTAGGGCAAATTTAGGGGCATACTGATTTCTCTTATTGTTCTTTGAACTGGTCATGGAAGTTTGCTATAAAATAAATAGAGGCATCTGGTAAACCATTAAACCAATCCCTTGTGTCTTTAGTTAGGGACATCATGAATAACCTCATGGTTACATCCACATGCTCCATACCGATGTCCTGTATAAAATCATTAAAATTCCTAATGTGCTCTTCAACTGATATCCCATTATTCCTAGTGAATTTGGGGACCATATTTCTCCAGTTTCTATCTATAGGGTATGGATATAATTGATATCCTATTAAATCAAAATGTCTACATATACTCATGAGGTTTTGTCGAGACATATTCATAGGTGGTGGATTGGGGTAATATTGGTATCCATATGAAGGCTAATGGTAAGCCTTTTTATGTATATGTTGCTAAGGTGGTATATATTACTGGTGTTGTGGGATGTCATGATGACCTAGTGGTGGGTGATATTGGGGAATATTGTCAATATTAGGGGGTTGGGGTCTTTGTGATGACATACTATGTTGAGATGTCTTGAATTATCTCCTGCATTATGGGGCATTCTTGAAGTACCTAAAGAAGTTGTATTCTGAGATATCCCATGTGAGTTGGCATTACTACCTTGTTTGTGTGGAGGGACATATCTTGGAGGTTTTGCTGTTTGGATTTTTAATTGTTCCATTTGCTGGTTTATCTCATGGCTTTCTTGTATCATCTGTTGTCTTCTCCTAAGTTGTTGTCTTTGCCACTCCAAATGTATTCCAATCTCTTGGTTACTCATAGCATCAAAATCAACAATATGATCTACAGACCCTTCCTAGTTTTCTTCTCCCTATTGTGATAAAAATTCCTTCTCAGATTCTTCCTGTTTATGCCTCCTTTCTTCATTCATTCTTTCCTCAAATTCAGATGCTTCTTGAGAATCTGTCTTGTAACTAAGGATGTTATCATTTGTATTGATTTTGTTAGGAGGTGTTGAGGGATTTCCACCATCATTGTACACTAGGGAGTTGAATATTGTAAAGGGTTGCTCTAATGTGTTTACATTGTCTTCAGGCTGTTTGGGTACTGCTTCACCCCTGTTTGTATTGCTCTTTCCACGAGGGGGTCCATGCTTGTCTATCCACTTGAGATTGTTTTTCTTGGGACTTTCTTAATGCATAGATCTCCTTCCATTCATGTTGGATGATATAATATATCTCTGATGTTTATCGTCTATCCTTTCTGATATGACACCTATTTCATCAGTCATAAAAATTTTAGAGTCGCTACTTACTTTTTTGTAAGTAGGAAAATGATTGGACTTCTCTCTAGCAAAGCCTTAAATATGTTATGATGCTTTAAGATAACTCTATGATGGAAGGCTGAAGTTCAAAATGGGCTTATTCCCCAGTAGAGTCACCAATTTGTTGGTGTAGACTCAGATGGGGAGTGCAAATTTCACAATAATGAATCTATGTTTGAAGACCTGATTTGAAAGTTTTAATGACTCTATAAGCCAAGATGGCCTGCTACTAGATTTTATCAACTTGTCCCTAGTAGAGTTGTCAATTTGTTGGTTCTCAAAAATGCTAATTCTAGACCACAAGAGGGTGCCAATCTCTTGATACATTTTTGGTCAACAAGATAGGGTTTATGTAATTGGAAACCCCCTACTCTTTAGGTTCTGCTAGACCTAGGTGGGTGTACCTAAATGATAAGGTAGATTTAAAATCTAAATGGATTCTGATTTAGGCAATTTTACTCACTATGGCACACAACTTTGAGATAATTACAAAGATTACTTACTAACTCCTAATAAAATCTTGAAGTATGAAGGATATGAATTAAATTTATATAAAGAGTTCTAAAATTGATCAATGCCTAATCTATTGGGTGGATGGAGTTAGTGGATAAATGATGATTATGGAGGCAGATGTGTGAGATTAGTAGATTTAGTTCTCAGCTTAACTCTAATAGTTGGGCACTTTCAGATGTTTGTACCTTATACAAATGTGTAAGTATGTAGGTTTTTTGAGCTCTTCTTAATAATCCCAATGATGTCCCCTTATGCTATTGTGAAGTTGTGAAAAGATTTTAATACAAATGTGAGGAGAAACCAATTAAGACAATTTATTTAAAAGGATTTTAATCCACATAGGAACCAATCAAATTAGATTTCTTATAAGGTAATTTAATCCTTCTGCACATAGAAACCAATCAGCAACACCACATAATTACAGTAAATGTGTATTGACAAATCAAATGTATCTTCGCACTTAATTTGAATGACATAAACAACCACTTTGGAGACAACCAAATAACATATGTGCAAAATAAATTAACACAACAATTAAACACTAAGAATAGATCACCATGAAATATCAATCTGCTCTATTATATTTCTTCAGATAATATATAGTAGTTGCATAAGTTTCTCAGATATGACAGTGGATGAGTGGAATAGGTGCAATCTATCTTATTACTAATGCCCTACTTAAAAATGAAATGGTAATGATTATATTTCATTCCTACTCTCTTGGTTTATATAGCTATATTTTTGAAGAGGATGTACCCCTTCACAAGTGTCTCTTGGAATTTTAACAACAACAAACAAATCATTATTAGGCTCTAATAAGCCATAAATGGATTTTAGTAACATGATCCAAGTATTTTTGGCTTAAATAACTATCTACACATTCCACAACACACTTTGCAGCAAATTCTATTGTAACCATTTTCTCCATGCATGCACAAGCCTCCTCCAATGCTGGACCTTCACATTTCATTGCTTCTAGAGCTTCGTGTAGAATTAGTTGGCATTCCTTTGTCTAGTCTTGCTGACTTTTCAAACTTTTAGCATCATTGCATAATGTAGGCACTCCTCTAGAAGCATTAATGAACTCCTTAGATTCTGCTTGAAGATCTTCATGAAAACCTATATGTGCCTTGATCAAGTCCTCAACATTGCTAATGCCTGTAGTATCAGGAGGGTCTCTGTTTTGTATTTCTAGGAGTTTCTCTTGGAGTATACTAGCCAACCTCTTGTGTTCTTGGAGAGAAGTTTGATTTTTGAAATGAGTACTCTAGAATTTATTCATCCATGTCATCATGTTAGTATGTCTCCTTTTGAATACTATGGAAAGTGCATTGACTCTGGCCTAGGTTATCTGAGTATTGACCTGTGATGTTTCACCTTTGTCCATTGTTTGAGAACTTTCCCCTTGGGTTAATAGTTTGGTAGGAAAAAAATCTTTCAGAAAATCTTTTTCTTTTTGCATTCTCTCATAGTTTGGTTTATACATGTCTCTTTCTGGGATCAGCATTTGAATCTATGCTTTATTAAATTTAGCCACATTAATACCAATTTCTGTAGTAACCATAGGATCGGTCTTGCCCACCTTCAGTGTCATCACATGGCTAGATGTCTTCTCTATGTCAATAATGACAAGCTTCTGGTGTGAAGGGTATAGGGCCCATTTCATAAGAGATTCTTCATTAGGATTGTATAGTGATCCAGTGTACACCTCTGTCACACCTTCTAAACTAAGTTTATCTTTGGCACTGTCATTATGCAGAAAGATATCAAAAACCAAAGAAGATTTCAAATCCAGACCCAGAAAAATCATCACACCTGCTACTTCTAAGAGTTTCCTCCCTTTCTCTGGAGTCATATTTTTAATTTCATTTTCAACATCTATTTTTAAAGTATTTAATAACTATTTTTCATTATCTAGTGTGATATTTGAAACAGATCCTCCAATTGCTTTGCCTTTATGTTTATACAAGAAAGATTTAAATTCTGAAGACTAGATGAACAGATCATCTGAGATAAAAGAATTGTAAGCCAATTGCCTAGCATCTATATCAGGTGTCTCCTCAATCTCTAATTCTCTATTTGGAGGCTTATATTCTTCAATTCTGAGTTTAGGAATTATATCAGGCTGGTCTTGAGGTTTTTTATCAGAGGATTCTTCACTGTCAAAGGATAATACCTCTACCTCTTACGTCTCTTTCCTCCTCTTTTTAACTTTCTAATTATAGTCATCAATGGCAAATTCAACCTCTGCCTCTTCCAAATTCCTGATAACATCATTATGTGGAAATGGAAGATGAATATATCCACTTAGATTTTGTTTCCTTCTTGCAAAGTCAATAAATCCTTTAGGGTCAAACACTTTTCTTGGTATTGCTTTTCTTAAATTAAAATGTAACAATTTGTCATGAATAAGATCATAACCTTCTCTTGACAACACAGTAAAATCTCCAAAGCATAATGTGCTTGGCATGAAAGATTTCTTATCATAGGCACTCAAATTCATAACATTTGAATAGTCCATCTACCTAACAATCTCTAGGTATGTGATTCTATCTGGTACAGTTTTAGGTAACAAAAATGGTGTATCCTCAAAACCATATACTCTAATCATGGTCGAATCGAGGAAACAATACCAATCCCCCAAGTTGTGGTTCACAGTCAGTGGTCCTCTGAAATCCTTGGGCCTTAAATTTTTTTTTGATTTCATCTAACAAAGAATAACTACATGGATATCCGTAACATCTGTACATTGTTTTAACAAAGAATTCTTCGAAATGTACATGACTAGAATTCACAAATCTACTATCCCATATGGAAGTCCATAATTGTATGGGTAGCGTTTGACCACCCTTACCAAATTGTGAAATTTTCAAGTGTTCTGGCCACATTTTTAACTTTTGTCCATAATATAACACCATATGCATAAGAGAAGAATAATGCTTAAAACTCATGGTTGGAGAGCCATTTTTTATGGCCTTCATTCCTGAATCAATTCCCCTAAAGAGGTGTGAAGCATAATTAAAAGTTTTGGCATGATGGAATTGTATGTCTGCAGAGATGAACATGGGTGCTATGGACATGAATTCAAGGACCTCTGTTCCCAATACTTGTCCCACTGAATAATACGTATATTTCATATAGGGTTCAAATAGATCGACATGAAAAGGAGGCCCATCACCTTCCTTGAGTGGTACTAGATTTCCCTCCTCTCTAGCTCTATGCAATGGAAATCTCCATCCCTTATAAGTAGTATCCATTCTCAAATATTCTTTTTCCAAATCTTCATATATGATGGGAGTGTTGCACGTGTCATCCAGGCCAAAAACTTCTCATATTGCATTCTTAGACACATGAACAAATGGTTCCCCTTGTAGGTTGCAGATGGCTTTCAGGTCAGGGTTGTAATGATAGGCCAAGAGTTTTACAAGATCTATATTTACAAAGACATCTATGACAACTAGCTTGCCCAAGTTAAGATTACACGGGTTACAGACGGGTTCCAACCTATTCCTTCTATAGTAGTGAAACATAAACAATTCATATCCCCTGATTGGGGTCCATATGTTTTGTACATGTTTATATTTATCTTCTAATTTTTCCACATCTTCCCTTAGTTGTGCAGTTCTCCTAGCCTTAGGGCCTAAACCAGGCAACTGGTCTATAAGGTCTTGATTGAGCTTTTATTCCTATGTTTTAACCCCCTTCCCTATTTCGACCTTTTGCTTTTTGCTTTTGGTTTGGCTAGTTTTAGTTTGCTACTTTTTTTTTATTTCAAAGAACCCTCCATTTTATCTCTACGCCAGACACTAGAGTTAACCTTATAATCTATCAGTAATAGGAAGGTTTGCAATGCTTACTTGTATGTGCTCAACATCGTGAATTTCTTGGTCTCTTGGTGAATTCCCCACTCTTCTACTGTAATCCTCAAAGATTTCTTTTGATTTCAATTCATTATGAATCAGAGCAGTTTGTATGAGTTTATGCTCAAGCAGCCATTAATGTTGGCCACTGGAATTGAATGCAGCAGGCTTCTCGTGCTCCAAAAATGTCAAATTGATATAATCAATTATGCCAAGAAGAATATTTTAATCTCATGCCGATCTATATGTTCATTTTGGTGACATATTTTGTTTATACATTTCCAATCGATCGCCAGGACTATCTTAATGTCTCTTTGATGGGAGGTTCTCTTTTAGCTTTTTTATCTTGTCAAGGAGACTCTCATCGATTTTTCTCAAATCCCTATTTCTTGCTTTCTTATGTTCTCAACATTTCGGGAAGACATTATAGATTTCATCCCAACATAAAGGTGGTCCTGACTGTCAAAGTTGCTTTTGGACATCGGCGAGTGCTTTCCCGATGAGCAGTAGTTATCTCATAGCCATCAGGTTGATAATCACTATCACTAAGAGAACAAAATGTTCTTCCAATACATTAAGTCTCACTGATAGTGTTTTCTTATATCTTTCATCCATGGGGAACATTAGTGGGACTCTCACCGAACTTTGTAATACCTTCTCATCGGGGTGACTAGGACAGTCAGAAAGATATAAAAAATCCATTCTGATGGTATATGTCATGCCGATACATCTAGTGCATTGACTCATCAGCGAGAGTGCATATATCTCTTGCCAAACTTATGTCCATCGGTATGACTTCTGAGATCAGCATAGTTTAAAATTTTCACTCCAACTTTATCTCTCTTGCCGATAAGCTTTTTATCAGTGACACAATATCTAGTCTTCTCGATTGTTACACAATTATTACTTCTGGGTTTTTTAATCAGTGTAACTCTATTTAGGTCTTCCCGATATAAATGAAAATGTCCATTAGAAGATTATGGCTTATTTGATTGGAAAGACATGCATATGATCTTGCCAATAGGGATCAATTGCTCATTTTTCACAACTATGAGCAGGGAAATGCTAATCTCAAAGGTCATATTTATGGAATCATTAGTCATCATGGGCTATAATATGGATCTTGTCACACAAATTTTATCAATCTCTATTAATCATAAGATCAATGTATGGCAAATATGGAGGACAAATGAGTGGTGGTTAATGGAAAATGTGAAACTTTTTCCCGTTCTAACAGGTGGAAGGAAGTCCAGTTGGATAGAAATAGAAGAGAAAAAGAAAAGATTACAAAATGGGATAGAATGGTGATAAAATTGAAGAAACAGTACCTACTGACTATGAGTTGGAGCTATTGAAAAGATTGCAAAACCTAAGACAAAAGGAGAAATCTATGAAGGAGTATACTGAAGAATTTCATAATATGATCATAAGGACAGGACATAGTGAAGCAAGCAAAGAGAAAGTGGATAGATACATCAATGGATTGAGATTGAACATTCAAGAAGAACTAAGTTTAGTGAGAATGACATCTTTGGAGGAAGCATATCAGTTTGCCTTGAAAGTTGAAGAGAAGCTGAATAAGAGGTATGATCAGAGACAGAGAAGTAGAGGAGGTAAATTTTAGAGAGGTATAACATTTTCCAGATGAGACGGATCATTTGTGGAGTAGAACAAATCAGAGAATACATTCAAGAAGGATGACAGAGATAATAATGCTTACTGGAGGGATGACAAATTTTTTTACCAGAGTAAACCCTAGTGCATACCATAATGAAGGATATAGGAGAGAAGGAAGAGGATTTGATAAGAGGACATTCAGAGGTAAGTTTGTTTCAAGTGTGGAAGTGAAGGACATAGAGAATTTGAATGCAATCGGGGTAGTACAAGCAAGAAGACAGAGAATAGTGGAAGAGCAGCCTATGTAGAAGAAGAACCTGTTGGATCACCTAGTTCAGTTGGCAAACCTAAGAAGGGAGAATCCCTTGTGATGAGGAGAGCACTATTTCAAGAAGAAACAAATGAGGAACCATTGCAGAGGAAGAGTTTGTTCAGAACTAGATGCAAATTAAGAGGTAAGTGTTGTAAAGTTGTCATTGATAGTGGCAGTTCAGATAATCTAGTTTCAAAGGAGATGGTGACTAAGTTGAAGTTGGAAAGATTGAAACACCTTAAGCCCTATTAGATACTATGGATTCAGGATGATCATAAGGTACTGGTGAGTGAACAATATTTGGTGAAATTTCATATTGGATCTTATCATGATGAAGTCTTCTGTGATATTATGCCTATGGATGTTTGTCACATCTTGTTGGGTAGACCTTGGCAGTATGATAGAAAAGCTATACATGATGGGATAAATAATACATACACTATAACATCAAATGGGAAGATAATTACCTTGATTCCTTTGGAAGATGATACTAAGAGTGAAGTATGTGGGAATGCTAGAATCTGTTTGGTAGATGGAAGAAAATTTCTGGATGGTTTGAGACATGAGAATATGTGTTTTGCTTTGATTCCTAAGAAGCCTGAGGCATTGAAGCTGACTGAAGAATCACAACCAGAGGAGATAATAGAGTTGCTGATAGAGTATGAAGACATCATATCAGATAATGTACCTGAAGGATTGCCACCAATTAGGAGTATTAATCATCACATAGATCTTATATTGGGAGCAAGTTTGCCTAACAAAGTAGCACATAGAATGACACCAACAGAGAATGAAGAACTGAATAGATAGATACAAGAATTGCTGAGAAAAGGTTTGATCAGAGAAAGTTTAAGTCTTTGTGTAGTACCTGCAGTGCTAGCACTGAAGAAAGATGGCAAATGGAGAATGTGTATAGACTCTAGAACAATCAACAAAATCACAGTTAAGTATAGATTTCCTTTACTTAGGATGGATGATATCATGGATTGTTTGAGTGGAGCAAGATATTTCACAAAGATAGATTTGAAGAGTGGATACTATTAGATTAGAATTAGAGAAGTAGATGAATGGAAGACTACTTTTAAGACAAATGAAGGATTGTATGAGTGGTTAGTGATGCCTTTTGGATTGACAAATGCACAGAGTACTTTCATGAGGTTGATGAATGAAGTCTTAAATAAATTCTTGGGTAAGTTTGTTATTGTATACTTGGATGATATTCTAATTTTCAGTAAGTCAAAAGAGGAACATTTGTGGCATATTAGACAAGTATTGCAGAGACTGAAAGAAGAGAAATTGTTGATGTAGACACCCAAATTTGTCCCAAATTTATCCATGTCTTGCAACACCTAGTCAAAAACATTACTTAGACATCATGTAGCATTTTGTCATAATCTCACTCTTAATCCCACTAATCCATTAGCCAATTAATTAAATAAATTTTATTTATTTAATTAAAATCCCATCTTAATCCCATCCTTATCCCACTTAGCCAATTAATTAAATAAATCTTATTTATTTAATTAATTTTACATTCATAATCCGACTTTCCAATTAATTAATTAAATTTTATTTATTTAATTAATTTCCCATCATATCTGAGTCCTATCCTAATCATCTTCCCAATTAATTAAATACATTTTATTTATTTAATTAATATCCCTCATATCCCAACTAATTCAAATAAAATATTTGAATTAGGTCCTCACCTCTCATCACATTCCAAAACTTGTCCACCTCTCACTTGAATTATGTGTGGTACTACATCTTTTATTTAATATCTTTCACATGTAGTATTTTTTATATATATAATCACACATGTAGTACTTTTTGTGTACACGGTCACACATGAGCCTTATCCTCCTTTGTACACTTGTCATATGACTACAACTCCCTTGAAGAGTGGGAATAACTAATCAATTCTAGTTGTCCACATCAATCATTTAGCCTTTTAATCTCAACCATCCATTTGAACCAAGCCTTTCCTATAAATCAACCCTCTCCCAAGCCACTTGCATGGATTGAGTTGGAGTATCCTTATGCTGTCAAAATATCTTTAGAGCCTTTGCATCATTCATCCATTATCTTCCATCTATTAATCTTCATCTTATTGTTATGCTGTCAAATTGAGCAACCAACATATCAAATCAATCAAATAATTCATCTTGCATCTATCTATTTGAGGTATTGAAGGATTTGGATTGAGGTAATGCATTTTCATTTGTTTTATCATTTTCATTTTATCCAAATTTTTTGATTACATTTTGGTGAACCCGACGTGAACATGCCCAATAGGATCTAATCATTAGTTTTTGCAGGTTTATGCACTTTAATTTGTAGGTTGAAGATATTTTATATTGCTGATTTTCTTTGTTTAGGACTAGATCTGTTGTAGAGGGTTTTCTATTTTACACAGGTCTTGGAAAATGAAGATCTTGGATTTGTTGGAAAGAATACTTCGAGTGCTTTCTGAAAAGTGGTTACATTAAAGATTTGGCTCAGTATCGAAGGAGTTATGCCGATTTGAAGTTGACCCTGCGATTCGAATTTTTTAGAAATTTTTGACGTGCAACTTTTAGAAAAAAAAAATCATATCTTCCAATCTAGCTAACCAGATCACATTCTATTTTTTGCAAGTGGTTAGAAATATTTAAATACATTTTTCTATATCATTCAAATCTATGGTACAAATGGATTTTTTGTCAAAATATTTTTTTTTTCAAACCCTAGTTTATGACATAACTTTTACATATGGAGTCCAATTTGAACAAATTTTTTTTTTTTGTATTGATTAGAAAATCATAAGGGATCTCATAGTCATATCTATTTTTCTATTGGATGACATTATTTGCTATTTTTTTTGCAGAGTTTATTTTTCAATCTTAACACTCTTTCATTGCAAACTTCAAACAAGCATAACTTTTGCATTTTTTATCCTTTTTCAACGAATTTTTTTTAAAAGTGAATGAGATTTTCTAAATTTTATGTTCATGTAATCCATTCTACTATATTAGATTATTTTAATATGTTTTTATCAGATTCTTCATTTTCCACATATCTCTTTCATGTGCAAGTTTACTTGGTCATTTTTTGATTTTGTGGCTTGTAGGTGAATCAAAAGAGTTGGAGCAACATTTGGATCAGTCAAAATAGCAAGTGGGAAAGAAAAAATAACCAAGTGCACTCATTTCATCTATCATCTCATAGTCATTCTTTGATCACACATTTGGATTTGGGCTTAAAATGAACAACTTGCTTGCAATCACATCAAATAATTAGGTTAAAATGAACAAGTGCCTTCTGTCACATCTTGGCTTTGGATCTAAAAAGAATAAGTGCTTGAATTGTCTTCCACACATTTCATTTTCTAAGGGGTCAATTAACAAGTGCGAGTGTGAATCAAGTGACAACTCACTTGCTTTGCTTTTGTTTACCCTATTTAGGAGGTCTGCTTGGAGACACACCACTCCAAGGGACGACCTCGACCGAGGCTAAATCAAAAGACACCCTCATTGGGAGTTGGAATCTTGTCACTCTTAGCTAAGCCCCAAAGAACTTTATACCTCTGGGAAGTGAAGGTGAAGGGTGGGTTACCCCTTTCTCCCAGTTGTGTGGTAGGATTTCGCTTTCAATTCCTTAGTCAACCTTGTGCAATCTAGCCTAAGACCTAATTGGCCATACCCACTTGACTAGACATTAGGCTTGTGATGTGTTTTCAAGTGCTTGCTTAATCATCACATTTCATTTTCAAAGTCAACAATTGCTTATGTGTCTTGTGTGAGTGATTCATGTGTGTATATGCATAATCATTTGTTTCAATATTGCCAAATCAAGCTATAGACACCAAACACATAAACAAATCCATTTAAAATTTCATCCTAGTCACCTTCATCATAATCATCCAATCACAATCCAAATAATCCACATCATCATTTAATCATAATCAACCACTTTCCAAAAAGGTCTTAAGACTTAAACACTTGTGTGACACCATGCCAAAATTAGAAGACCTAGCACTAAAACTCATTTTCTGACTTTGTAAACCTCGAGCAAGCCAATCACCTCTAGACCAACAAATAATTCAAGAGGCCAATGACATGATTCAACAACTTCAATCTCAAGCAAGCCAATCACTTCAATTGCGATAACTCATAGCACACGCACAACACCTCATGGTCACTTGTCAAGCCCAACAAGCACATCATCCTCTATCCATTCAACATTAACCAATACCACATCAACCTTACATGTCATCCCCATCCATTCCATATCATACTCATCCATCCACATGTCATATCACCCTTTCATCAACCTATCACACCTTTCCCAATGTCAACCCTTATCCATATCAATCCATATCACAACAACCATTACCCTATGCAATCCATCCACTACAACAACATCAACCAATTCAACAATTCCAATCACCACAACAACCCATTCGACAATTCCAACAAGTCCAAACACCATCCCAACCTCAACAAATTCCACATCAACCTTGCATGTCATTTGCTTCAACTTCATACCAACCTAATTCATCCACCTATCATGTCAATGCCACATCAACATATCCACCCACATCACAACAACATGTGAGCCCAAATCCACCTTGGCAACAAGATCAAATGCCCTCAATTTCATACCAACCCTAAGACCTTTTATCTACATATCCCACCATTTCACCCAACCACGAAGATTATCAATGGCTTCCACAACAATCACAAGTGAGCCTAAGCCCACCTTTACAACAAGAAGCACATCCAAGTCCAAGTAGCCCCTTGTACATAAATCAAAGCCCAAGTTATCCTATGCAAGACGTTATTACCTTTGACAAGGGAGATAGCAATCTAGAGTGGCCTCCACCATCCAATCCCATGCCAACACATGAGTCAACAAGTCCTATCTCAACACCACCATGTGATCCCATTCCCAATCCATTAATCACTCTACCTTCCAAACCACCAAGCCCTCCATTACCTTCATCACCATGTCATTCTAATCCTTCACCAAAGGATGTGGTTGAGATAGTTTTACAAAGGATGCTTGAAGCAAAACTCATTGAACTTCCCAAAATCAAACCATGTGAAGAAAGTCCATATGATGAACTTCATTATTGTGCATACCATAGGACCAAAGGCCATAATACAAATCAATGCCCAATATTTGTCCCAATTGTTTACAAGGTGTATCAACATACAATGGGAAATCATGCCACATCATCCAAATCCTATGTGTCACCCCCCTCTAATCCTAATCCTAATCCATCCAATCTAATTAGCCCTAAACCTAATCATTATCCTAAGCCTACAACACCATCTACCCTTATCATCCCTCCATTATATTGCCCTTGTACCCATACACTTGCAAAGGATGTGATCCATTGGCTACTAGCACAGAATAGAACACCCCCATGTCAAACACCCATTCATGAGCCTACCAAAGAACTTCCAAATGTCATGTCCAATCCTACAACTCCTTTACATAGCCCACATATCCTTGAGCCTCTTCAAGATCCCTCAATTAACATGTTTAGCCCTTCAAGCTCATCATGTGACCTACAAGCCATTAAGCCTATTCAAGGACTTCCCATAAGTTCAAGTCAAGAGTCTCCCACTTTCATTTCCATTCAAACAACCCAAGAGGTATGTCAAGAGTTTAATCCTAAGCATGTGGAACATTAAGCCCTAGTCCAACTCAAGATCAAATCACTTTTATGAAACCCATCCATAACATGTATCTTTTCCATGATCAAGATGACACCTATGAAGAAGCTATCCATGAGAACCTTGATCCTATCCATAATCCTATATCTATCCATGAGCAAGATGTCCAAATTGCTCCTAGTCATCCGCCATCTAGCCCTATTCATAATGAGCAAACATCCACTTGTCATGATGAGACACTTGTCCCCCAAGTAAGGCTAAAAGATCAAATCAATACCTTGGATCTTAGTGAGCATAATGATGATCAAGATCCTAATGATCCTTCATCCATATCCACCATCGACCCCATTTCAAAACTATCATGTCCTATTGGTCTATCCACCTTCATCCATGAGTGTTCTTCTTTAGGACAACAACAACCTTTATCCACTTCACCTTCTCCATCCAATAATGAACTCAAGTCTAATGTTCAAATCACACCAAGTCCTATAGTCCATCGCATACTCCGAAACATGAACTACCAAGGTAAAGGCCTAGGCCTTTATGAACAAGGTATTTTGGAGCCAAACCATGTCAAGATTCCTCCATGCTAATATGGCCTTGGATATATACCCCAAGGTAAACACTTTAAAGATGTTGGTAATTCCTCCATCCATCCTAAATCCACTTTCCGTCACAAACCACATCATATACCCAAAACATATGTAGCCATTCCACCTCCATCAACTTACAAATGTCAAAAGCATGTGACCATACACCTTCCACCATCCACTTTACCTCCATTGCTTCCAACTCCTAATATCCGTCCATCCAATTTACCACCATTACTCCCAACACCTAATATCCCTATCCTCCAATCCCCTTATCCATTTATCCATAAACCCACTTTTAATCCATTCATCCATAAGCACCCTTACAATCCTAATCATGACCAACAAATGCACATATTGTCTAAACATAAAGCTTCCACTCATTTCACCAACCCCGCTTCCACTAAACCCATGGGATTCCAAAATAAAAATTTGGATGCCTCCTTTCATAAAGCCAAAAATCCTAAGGACCCTCATGCCTTAGGGCACAAACATGGAAAATCAATGCAAAGAACCAAAGAAAAGCAATCCAAAAAGCTACCCAAGCCCATACCTTCACAAGCAAAGTCCAAAACTAAAATGGTTTGGGTCCCTAAGAAAAGAGAAAGTAACTCAAATGAGGCATCCACATCTCAAGAATCCCAACCATCCCCTTCCATCCAAAAATTACATTCCATTCAAAAATCCCACAAGAAAAGCAAAAATCATAAAAATACTAAGTCTATGTGGGTACCTAAGTCACTACATCACCCATATCCTAAGCAAACATTACCATTGCTTCCTACACCACTTTCCAATCAAAAACTTCAATGTCTATCATGGTGTGTGCAATTGTTGGTCATGATTCCCTTCCATTCCAAAACATTCCCAGATGCCTCCATCTCCCCAACCTTCATCCATTATCTTACATATCTCCCCCATCACTATCCCTATGGTCCATGCTTTTGCATAAGCCTTTTATCCATTACTCTTGCATGAATCTTCCATAATCCATATCGTAATCCACTATCCCCCATCCATCCATCCTTTCATGAACCTTTCCAACATCGATGAGCATAATGACATGGTCCATGTGATGACGTCCATCTCCAACGGGCCTACCAACATTCATAGCACTAGACACTTGAGTCCCTCCTATCCATTACTATGGTGAAAACCTGGCAAACAGGTGCCATGTGTAATTCTGATCCCATCAAAAAAAGAGAGAAAAAAAAGAAGAAAAAAAGTAAAGAGAAATCCCTTCGTCCAATGGTGAAAAACTGGTAAACAGGCACCTTGGATAAGTACCATGATGAAAACCTAGCAAAAAGGCACCATGTGTAGGTTGATCTTCTATGTCACTTA
The DNA here is from genome assembly GCA_027924645.1 of Cunninghamia lanceolata. NCBI lineage: Eukaryota > Viridiplantae > Streptophyta > Pinopsida > Cupressales > Cupressaceae > Cunninghamia > Cunninghamia lanceolata. The sequence goes on from BSBN01000627.1 coordinate 5,341,107, forward strand.
CACTTGGGGGCACCTTGTCTCATCCACACTATCTATCCTATCATATCCATCTTATCATGTCCTATCTTGCCATATCCTATCCTACCATCCTTAGCCATTACACCACACTATCATCTTCCATCTTGCCATACCACCCTACCATCCTTATCTATTACACCTACATACCTATCTTATTGAGTCCATCCATGATGCTGTAAGGAAAGCTATCCAAAAGAACACAGGGAAATACAAAGAGAGAGCTGATTAGAAGAAAAGGGATGTCCAATACAAAGTTGGAGATTTGGTAATGGCATATCTGAAGAAGGAACAACTTCCAAAGGGGTAGCCCACGAAGCTTCTTATAAAGAAGATAGGTCCTGTTGTGTGGTTACACAACATGCCCCATTTTGACTTGGCAAAACAGGGACCCAACTTTTCTTTTGGCTTGTGTTGTCTGCTTTCTGGCGGTTTGGTAAAATCAGTCATGTTCATCATCATGTGGAGTCAAGATGAGGTAAGTCCCAATATGAGGTCAGTTTGTCAAAATTCGTATTTCATATATATGACCACATATTCTGAAAGAGCATTAAAATTCATGCAGGTTTGCCTTTTACATCACCCTGATATTCATCAGGATGTGAGAGTTATGAACAGTCAAAGTCTTAGTCAAACCTGATATTCGCAAGAAGAGGGTCATATCTTATAAACTCAGTTGTGCTGTTCGAAGAACATCATCATCATATTTGAAACGTCCCCCCGATAATATCCTGTGGTTCAAATATCTGGACGTCAACTTTAAGTGATTGTAAGTCTTCCCCGTCGAACAGTCTTTTGTATCACGAGCATCATGTTTTGAGTGTAACCCGATATTTCATAACAACGAGCATCATGATATTGTAACATCACCTAATATTATAATATCATGCTGATATTATAATATCACCCTGCTTAGAAAGTCCACCATCTGCATATTTGCATGCGCATGTCAAGGTCCTATCGGAGGGTCATCATCCTGATCTTTCAAGGGAGGGTCATATTTGCTGATATTCGCTAATATGATGATGACATCATCATATCCTCCTGATCTCCTTTTGCATGATCATGATGATCACCCTATCTTCGGAAGAGGGGGTGATACTCTCAGCAGCATGATCATATTTTAAATATCACCCTAGCGCTAACCTGATGATGACCTCAACTCATCCTCATGCTTCGAAGACAAAATATGATGGTTACGTCATCATGATATTCGATGAGGAGGATCATCATATTTTATCCTGTCATATTGTCAAGATCATCATGATCTTGTTTGTCTACCTGATATTTCGTAATGTCCTCCTGCCGAGAAATATGACCTTTTGTAAATATCCTGATGACGTCATCCCGATCTGATAAACGAAGAAGCAAATATCAGGATGACATCATCATCACACTTCTCCTTCGGCAGGATATTTTCCAAAACATGATCCGGTTCGCGAATATGATGATGACGTCATGCTTCAAGTTTAACAAAAGCCCCGGATATCCTACTGATCATCATCATCCTGATCTTTCGAGAGGGTTACCTTGGCCGCAAAGGGGTCATATTACATTCACCACCTGATCATCTTCCTTAGGTGACCCGATATTACATTTATCCCCTGATCTTAACTAAACATGACGGTGACGTCATCTTTTGCATTTTAATGAAGCCCGGATATGACGATGATGTCACCATCATATTCCATCTCTCAGCAGCATGATCATATTTGAACCCGATATACAAGGAAATGGGCGGGAAAATGAAATGATGGTTGACCCGAGTGTTTTTTAACGCTGTTTATGCATTTAGTGCATATTTTCCACAGGTATGAAGCCCGATTGCCTATAGCTGCACATTTTGAGGCATGTTTAATAAAACGTTTACTTCCTGTTGTTTATCCACATGATGATGAACTTAATGTTTGTCTGTTTATTTGCAGGAAGTCATGATGTTGTTAGAGCTGCTGCTGAAGCTGATAATTACAAAGTTGCACATGGAGGCAACATGAACCAAAAGTGAGGAGGATATTGTCAAATATGCTGTTTGCCAGCTAGAGACCGAATCAAATCAAAGATGCTGGAATATTCTGTGCCAGTTGTACATTTGCCAACTGGCGAAGCATGTGCTTTTCATCTGGACCGTTGATTATTATGAGAGGATCCTGATCCTTGGATCATTGTAACTATTTTCTGGCATTTTTTCTATATAAGAGCCAGATCCTGGGGGAATAAAAAAAAAAGGATAGATACACAGACGCATCTGGCGCATTAAAGCCGATTACTGTAGAATCAATTAGGAGATCGGATTACTGAGACTAATGAGGATAGAATTGTTGAAATGTCAAGGTTCTTTCTTCAAATCACTGTAAATGTACCTGTTCTTGAGCATACTGAATGGATATAAAGTTTCAGATTACATCCTGATTGTAAATTTTACGTAATCTTCCTGTTGGTTTCTGGATATGTTCTAGTGAATGCTGTGTTCAACTAGAAGCGCTTTCATTTCATTACATGTTGTTATCAACTTTTCCTTTGAAGATTTGCACTAGATCATGCAGATTTGTGGAATGTCCTGGTGAAGTATGATTCTAGTTTCCTTCTTTTCATTGCATGTATGGGAGCTTGTATGTGGATCAGTGATCTAAGTCAAGTAGTTTTGGGAATCTTATTCTTTACCCCTTTTCTTTTTTTTAATTTCATAAATTCATCACCATAACTGCAAATCATGATAAATAACAAGCAGAACAGAGAAATATGCTGAAATCCCATAGGTAACTGAAAATCATTAGCATATTTGAGTTAAATGCATGTAGTATTGAAAATATCATGCAAAGAATCATAAATAATGGTAGAAATCATGCAAATATCAGCCTGTAGGCACATTATTTGACTAAATTCATAGTGCAGAGGTAGAATTGTTGGAGATTTATGCAGAGCAGGCATATAGAGCAGGATATTTGAAGAAATAATGATGAACTTTGCAGAAACACGTAAGGCCCCTGAATGGAAAACAGCAACACACATCAACCACTGAGTAACGTCAGTAGATTAAGACCTAATCAACAGAGACTTGGGATCATGAATTCTCTGAATTCATTGTATCTTTCAAGATGAGTAAAGGTTGTTGTGTAACTTTTATTCTATGTTTGCGAATGACTAACATCATGACCAACATAAATTGGCGCTAGAAGGAGGGCACGACCGGAAGATAACGCAACATCATCAGTATTTTCAGGTTTGATGACGTATAAGAGTAAGGTATCCTTAGATCACTTGTGAATTTCAGTAAATTTCATAAATATTTGCTGTGACAAGATTGTATATGCACATTCCATGTAAAGATTTCCAGATCTCACATGAATATTGCAGGCTTTACAGTAGATCTCTCTGAATTCATTAATATCGGCTAAAGATGTGTAAATTTGTTCAAGCTTTTAGAATTTGAGCCTTAAACACTCGAGATCTTGTGCTACGGATCAGGATATCCCAATATCCTGTCATATTTGCAGTATCTTCGCAAATATTTCATAAATATCCAGTCTGATTTACCGTTTAACCGCAAATATCACCTCATCCGGTGGAATCTAGCCCATATTTGCAAAGTTTCAGCCAATTTGCCTCCAAATCGAGAAATCCTGGCTTACAGGATAAATACCAGGTCTAGACCTAGTGAATTTTTTGAAGAATTGCCTGTTAGAGGTTTCAGACCTAGGACTGTGGACATTCACCATACTCCAGGATCAAGCGCGTCTAGAGCTTCACCAGGACCTCCTCCTGTAACCCCTGTCGGTTTGCAAATACCTTCCGGTATATCCGTGACACCTCCTGTTCAAACCCAGGGTATACCTTTAGTTCAACCTCAGCCAACTGCACCACCAGTTCAGCCCCCTCAGGCTGCAATGTCTTTCTTTGCAGTGGAGTCACCCTTGACTTTTAGTGCATATCATGAGTTACCAAAGAATCCGGACAAACTTTGTCCAAGGTATCATCCTTATCAAGATGCTGATGATCATATCAGGATATTTAAAGAAGCGTGTTGCAGACCCAGAATAGAACATCAAGACGTGGTGTGCAGATTATTTCCTTTTTCCCTAGGGGAAGAGGCTTATAATTGGTTCATCAGTCTTGGCCAAGCTTTTGTCGGTTCATGGGCTGTCTTAGAGAAAGCCTTTGTTGACAGGTTCAAAGTCCCTATTGATCCATCCATGAATTACCACATGTTTGCCACAATCAAAAGATTTGAGAATGAGCCTATTGCCAATTTCAATGCTAGGTTTCAGAAAATGTTGTCCAAGCTAGTTGCCCCATATGTGGTGACTGATGCTGCTGCTAGGAGTATCTATTATTCAGCCCTGGATCCATTAACTTCCATGTTCATCAGGAGAACACATCCTGAGATCACTACATTGACAGGAGCTTTTCAAGAAGCTATCAAGGTAAATCAGTAGTTGATACCTGCTCCTACTCCAAATATAGCATTCCCTACTTTGCCTGGCATGCAATCACAATATCCAGCACAATATCCTGCAGCTTATCCTTCAGAATATCCTGCACAATATCCAAATGGATCATTGATACCCCTAGCAGTCATGCCTGCACCTTTGCAAGTACCTCCATTGAGTATTATGCCTCCTCCTAATGGAAATAGCCAATTGCCACAATATCCTGCACATGCTCAGACACCTCAGGGTACAGATCTATCCAACAATAACCATGGATCTTCCTTTTTCAAGCCTCAGACCGAAAATGTAGTGGCCAAAGCTCAAGAGGAGAAGGAGGAAATCAAAGAAATTTCTGCTCAACTCAGAAAACTCACCACAGAAGTAACACATTTGAGAAATCAAGGGTTTTATTCGCAGTCAGGTCAGAATAGGAGTTATTCCAATGAAAGACCAAACTACCCTGACAGAGGATATAACAACAATAACTTCAACAATAATGGTGGAAACAATAATAATCCTCCTAGACAGCCCAGAGTGTGGAACTCTAGGCCAAATAACGGTTCATTACCATCACCCCTAGACAATCAGCCTCCTGGTGAAGCCAAACAGCTACCAGAGTCAATCTTGCTGAAGCAGCCCTTGCCAATTGGTGTAGGATTCACAATACAAATGCACATGCAGAATTAGATTGTCCACAATTTAGGATTGCTGCCAGCATCTTTCAGACTGAAGTGTCTAATACTTCTGGAAATCCACCTCAGGTAGAAGGAAATGAGATAGTTCCTTGTGAATATGACTCCGCTTTTGTGTTAGAAACGTACACAAATCAAACTCATCAGGATTATAATCAGACATGTGAAGAATCTGCCTTAACCTTTGAAACAAACTATGTCTTCCCCTTTGAGGATGAAAATGAACCTGCAAGAGAGCATGAGGAAGTACATGCATACCAGCAGCAATATCCTGGTAAGCACAATTATAACCTGAGGAGCAATGCCAACAGACCTGCTGGACCATTGACATCATCTCTACCTCCAAACAACTTCAACACACCTCCTGATCCTAAGGCTAGCAATAACCCTGGGTTCCCTAAGGTGAATGCTCAATACTTGTCTCCTCAAAACACAGTAACAAAAGTTGTAAATGCACCTCAGGAGTCTGACAAGTTAGTCAGCTATTTGGCTGATGAAATGAAGAAAATCAAGATCAGCCTGTCCCTATCTGAGTTACTGAAAACTCCTGCCATCAAAAGGGCATTCATGAAGTCACTAGATGATCCTGCTCCTAAAGAGGATAATCATCTTTCAAGTCACTCCAGTGGCAAGGAGCATGCTGCTAAAGATAATACTATCAAGTCTAAGGTGTCAGCTACAGTCCAAGCCGCTGAAACCTCCCACATGACCTTGTATAGAGATAAAACTGAATCACCTCCGTTTCTCCTCACCATAAGAATGTTCAGCAAGAACTTGCACAACTGTTTAGTTGATTCAGGAGCCTCAACGAATGTTATGCCTTTGTCAATATGTAACGCATTAGGACTGCATCCTGCTAAATCCTTAAAGAAGGTCACTCAATTGGACAAGACAGAAGTAAGTGTAGTGGGAGAACTCACTCACATTCACATGCAGCTAGCATCTGATCCTCGGATCCAGTATTACATTGACATTCAGGTAGTGGACATACCTGATACATATGGGATGTTGCTTAGCCGAGATTGGTCTAAAACGCTTAATGGATATATGTCCACAGACTTCAGTCACATGTGGTTACCATGGAAAGGTATACCTAATCAGATCAGGATTGATGCTGAGCCTAGGATGAAACATATGATCACAGAATATAACAAAACAAATGAGATCATGTATGTAAACATAGAACCTGGAGTTTATCACATCAGGCCGCAAACTGTTAAAATAGAGGAGATCCTAATGCTGGATGTTCATCATCATCATCATGATGATTATCATGAGGACATGCCGAGTCTGGAGTTTGATAATAATCCAGATAATGAGAATGAAATAGATCGCTTCAGAGATTTTGAGATGCATTTATCTACTCAGGTAAAACGTTGCCAATTATTGAATATATCTGCTAATGATATTTTGATTGATGGATGGTGCAGATTACATGGCGAAGCACATTCAGAAAAGACTTGTGAACCATGCTTAGACATGATGATACTGGAGCAAACGTATAGTGAAGCATCATCATCATATTCCGAGGTGAGTGCTATGTCTGATGATGATGATGGCACTAATTCTTATTTGTTTTCTGCAGAAGCAGAGGTACCGACGGATCCTGATGAAGATCATATCCGGAGAACAGAAGAGTCGACGGATCATGATGAAGATCATATCCGGCGAGAAGAAGAGGTCCTGGTGTTGGATCCGATAAATGATGCGAGAAAAGAAAAGATCACTCCTGGTAGTGATTGCTTCATGGAATCAAATTATGATTTGTCTGATGAAGATAAAGGTAGTGACCTGATGAAGTTCGAAGAATTTCTGGTAAAAGAAATAGAAAAGATGACACAACAGCGTAAATTTCCCCAGGAGGTTTTAATTAAAGGTTGGTGTAGGCTGCATGAGGCACTTCACTCAGAAACAACTTGCTCACTATGCTTACATATTTTGAAGAAGCATGCAGCTGTATGTGCTGAACATCATCCTCCTACTGAGATGGAAGAGAAAACAAAAAAGCCATCAGGCTCACCAAATAAAGGAAAGGAGAAACTTGAGGATGACATCCCCAAGTTAAAGTGGATATCAGGCGGAGTAGCAGCCAGAGCTGCAAAGAAAAAAGGAAGTTCAAGTAAATATCATGCTGAAGACAAATGTCATGCTGAAGATAAGCATTGGATCTTAAGGTTTGATGGATCTAAATCCAAGCAAGGTGCTGGGGTAGGAATTGACCTTATTGATCCATCAGGGAAGTCCTACTTAGCAGCTTATAGACTACAGTTCCCCTGCACCAATAATGTCGCAGAGTATGAAGCTTTGATTCATGGAATGTTGTTTGCCCATAAGAAGAAAGTGAAGATCTTGCATGTCTTTGGAGATTCAGAACTGGTTGTGAGACAAGTAAGAGGAATTTACTCTTGTAATTACAGAAAGCTATCAAATTACAGGCATCGAGTGTGGGACCTGATTGAAGACTTTGATGCCTTTAATATCGTTCACATACCAAGAGAACAGAACCAGAGGGGAGATGCACTTGCCCAGGCCGCCAGTACGTTGGAACCGCTGTCTATATCTGGTCTGAAGAGATTTTTAGTAGAATTAGTGTCAGTACCTTCAGTACCTGACAATGTGACTAATCTCCAAGTGTTTGATGATGATCAGCACATCCTGGACTTCATATCAAACAGAGACATATTTGAAGCTCAGATTATAGATGAGAATGATATGGAAGATCATGTCTGGGAAGAAGATGAGATATTAGAGTTGCCTAGCAACAGAATTCCCAAAGGTATGATTGAATTAGAAAGAGACTTTGATCTAGATAATATGCTTAAACATAAAGATCTGCCTAAGGCAGATGGAGGTCAATATTCACAGGTGAATATTGGACAAGCTGATGACAAGAGAAATGTCTTATTGGGTAAGGTTTGTACACCTGATGAGTTAGAAGGAATAACTCAGGCCCTTAAAGATTACATACATGTAATTGCATGGACTTATGATGAGCTAAAGACATATGACACTTCTGTCATAACTCATACTATACCTCTCAAGCCAGATGCAAAACCTTTCAGACAGAAGTAGAGGCCAGTCAATGCTCTGCTTGAACCAATCATCCTTGAAGAAGTCAAGAAATTGTTAAATGCCCGGATAATATTTCCTATAAGGCACTCCACTTGGGTGGCGAATCTTGTGCCGGTCAGAAAGAAGAATGGAGACATCAGATTATGTGTAGATTTCAGGAACCTGAACAGAGCATCAGAAAAAGATAATTATCCTTTGCCCTCTTTGGATGAAGTTCTACAAATTGTGAATGGAGCCAAGATGATGTCCTTCTTGGATGGTTTTTGAGGATACAACCAAGTGATGGTTGATAAAATTGACAGATTAAAAACTGCCTTCACCACAAAGTGGGGTATATTTGCATATAGACGTATGCCATTTGGACTTATAAATGCTGGAGCTACATTCCAGCGAGCAATGGACATAGCCTTCAGAGGCTTAGTAGGAAAATGTATAGTCATCTACATGGATGACCTGACAGTATTCTCCAAGGAAAGAGGAAATCATGTTGCTAATCTCAGAAGTGTACTGAAGAAATGTGAAGAATATGGGATATCTTTGAATCCTAAGAAGTGCATATTCGGGGTCACAACAGGAAAGTTACTAGGCCACCTGATCACAGAAGTTGGAATTATCATTGATCCTGACAGGGTGGAATCTATTATGAAGTTACAACTTCCAGGAAGTAAAAAGGAACTTAAATCTTATTTTGGTAAGATAAATTTTGTGAGAAAGTTCATCACCGGCTTTGCTGAGATTGTCAGACCACTAAATGCCATGTTGAAAAAAGATGCACAAATTGAGTGGACACCAGAAGCTAAGGCTACCTTTGAAGATATAAAGAAAGCCATTTCAGATGCTCCTGTCCTCATTAGTCCAGATTATACAAGAGATTTCTACATCTACTCATTTGCCTCAGAACATACTTCTGCAGCAATGTTAACTCAAAGAAATGAAGAGAAAGAAGAGAAACCAATTGCTTTCATGAGCTGTCCTTTCAGGGATGTTGAGTTGAGATATGTAGATGTTGAAAGACAGGCACTTGCATTAGTCAGAGCAGTAAAAAAGTTCAGACATTATATATTGAGAAGCAAAGTGATTGCTGTGGTACCAGATGCAGCAGTAAAGATGCTGCTGATGCAGAGTGAACCCGGTGAAAAAAGAGCCAAATGGATTACTGTATTACAAGAATATGACATGGAGATCACACCAATGAAGCTAGTAAGAGGACAAGCTCTGAGCCAGATGATATTTGAAACTGATCCAAACATCATCAGTCAGCAGTATGTGATCAATGAGAAAGACAATAGGGAATGGTATTCAGACATTAGGCACATCCTGATCACGGGAAGATGTCCTTCAAGAATGCAAGCCTCACAGAGAAGAGCCTTAAAGATAAGATCCCATAAGTATATGATAAAGGGTGGAACTTTGTTTAAGAAGAATTATGAAGGAATATACCTGAGATGCTTAGAGAAACCAGAAGCAAATAAAGTTTTAACAAAGTTACATGACAAGTTTGGTACTGCACACAGATCAGCATTGGCCACAACACATGCAATCCTCAGAGCAAGATATTACTGGCCTACAATTTTTAAAGACACAGCTGATCATGTTAAATGTTGCCATGTTTGCCAGGTTGCTGCCAACAGAGAAAAATATGCTGCACAACCGTTGCAGCCAATGATGGAAGAGCACCCATTTGCACAGTGGGGCATGGATTTCATAGGACCGATCAATCCTCCATCTTCCTCAGGCCATAGTTATGTCCTAACGATTACTGATTATTGTACCAGATGGACTGAGGCTATCAGCAGCAAAACTTGTACTACGGATGATGTCATTAAATTTCTGGAAAGCAACATTGTCACCAGGTATGGAATTCCTTATGCATTGGTAAGTGATAATGGTTCTGCCTTCATTTCCACCAAATTGTCAAGTTGGGCTTTTGATCATGGGATCATACTTAAGTTCTCATCCAACTACTATCCCTAGGGAAATGGATTAGCAGAATCCACCAACAAGAATTTACTGAGTATAATAAGAAAATTGATAGAGAAAAATCCTAGGGAATGGAGCTCATTTCTGAAATATGCCTTATGGGTAGACATAACTAGAATGAAAACCGCATTAGGAAACTCACCCTTCCAACTAGTATATGGGGTAGATCCTATCCTCCCTGTAAACTTGAAAATTCCTACTCTGCAGTTTGCCCAAGAATATCTAGGCATAGATAATAAACAGGAAGTCAGGTTGCTTCAGTTGATGCATCTGGAAGAAAAACGAAGTTAAGCGATTGACCAATTTGCAAAACATCAGGTTGTTGTCAAACGCTGGTTTGACAAGAGAGCCAGAATTAAAGCTTTCAGGATATCCGATTTAGTCTTGATGTGGGATAAAGCCCATGAAAAGAAAGGTGATCATGGTAAGTTTGATAGATTATGGATAGGTCCCTTTCAAATTTCTGAGATTTTAGGAGACATCACTTATAGGCTTAAGAACCTGACAGGTGAGGATGTCCTGTTTCCAGTCAATGGACAATTCCTCAAACATTATTTCCAGGCCTGGATGACTTCATGACAGTCATATGTATCATAATGTATATTTGTATAGTTGTTTGTACAGTTTGTTTGTTGTTGTTGTTGTTTTGTTGGTTGGGACCTTGTTTTGGTAAGTCAGGATGATGCACTTCATCACCCTAAGAAAATAATTAAATTGTTGGGATTCAGATGATGAGATCACATTTAAATATAGGTTATGATTCACTCTAAGAAGTGTTCATGATCAGGTTTATGATGTCTTTTCATCAGGGTGCTTTTTCTTGGTCAAAGTGAATCCATCACAATGAAACACCTAACAGCCTTGGGTTTGTTGAACACACTAGTATAGGTGTTAAGTGAAAAATCTAAAGGGACTTCCTTGCTACCAATACAATCTCCAACCTAAAGCTGCAAGTGACTACACCTTGTACAAATGAGCTGACATGATGATATCAAATATAAATTTTTAAAGGAAAATCAGAAAAGAAATAAAATTAGGCCATCTAAGTAACTCTACTGGGGCTATGGACGCCTGCTGGCAGTGGGGCTCTACTTAGGGAGATTGTATAGATAACCTTGCCAGGGCTATAGACGCCTGCTGGCAGCAAGGCTCTATCCAGGTTGGCTATGAGGGATGATCTCCAACTATGTAGTTTAACACCAGTTACTTATGTTTTCAACTTACTTTCAAGATGAGGATAATTAATCATATGCACACACCTGATCCTTTGTTAGCTTTATCACCATAATGAAATTTTATCATTCAGAGGATTATGATGCTTACACTTAGACAGAATTAGAACACTATAGATGAATGTGATCACATCACTTGAATCATTGGAATTTGTTTATTTTCTTTGGTGGCAAGTTGTTGTGTGGTTACACAACACGCCCCATTTTGACTTGGCAAAATAGGGACCCAACTTTTCTTTTGGCTTGTGTTGTCTGCTTTCTGGCGGTTTGGTAAAATCAGTCATGTTCATCATCATGTGGAGTCAAGATGAGGTAAGTCCCAATATGAGGTCAGTTTATCAAAATTCGTATTTCATATATATGACCACATATTCTAAAAGAGCATTAAAATTCATGCAGGTTTGCCTTTTACATCACCCTGATATTCATCAGGATGTGAGAGTTATGAACAGTCAAAGTCTTGGTCAAACCTGATATTTGCAAGAAGAGGGTCATATCTTATAAACTCAGTTGTGCTGTTCAAAGAACATCATCATCATATTTGAAACGTCCCCCCGATAATATCCTACGGTTCAAATATCTGGACGTCAACTTTAAGTGATTGTAAGTCTTCCCCGTCGAACGGTCTTTTGTATCACGAGCATCATGTTTTGAGTGTAACCCGATATTTCATAACAATGAGCATCATGATATTGTAACATCACCTGATATTATAATATCATGCTGATATTATAATATCACCCTGCTTAGAAAGTCCACCATCTGCATATTTGCATGCGCATGTCAAGGTCCTATCGGAGGGTCATCATCTTGATCTTTCAAGGGAGGGTCATATTTGCTAATATTCGCTAATATGATGATGACATCATCATATCCTCCTGATCTCCTTTTGCATGATCATGATGATCACCCTATCTTCGGAAGGGGGGGTGATACTCTCAGCAGCATGATCATATTTTAAATATCACCCTAGCGCTAACCTGATGATGACCTCAACTCATCCTCATGCTTCGAAGACAAAATATGATGGTTACGTCATCATGATATTCGATGAGGAGGATCATCATATTTTATCCTGTCATATTGTCAAGATCATCATGATCTTGTTTGTCTACCTGATATTTCGTAATGTCCTCCTACCGAGAAATATGACCTTTTGCAAATATCCTGATGACGTCATCCCGATCTGATAAACGAAGAAGCAAATATCAGGATGACATCATCATCACACTTCTCCTTCGGCAGGATATTTTCCAAAACATGATCCAGTTCGCGAATATGATGATGATGTCATGCTTCAAGTTTAACAAAAGCCCCGGATATCCTGCTGATCATCATCATCCTGATCTTTCGAGAGGGTTACCTTGGCCGCAAAGGGGTCATATTACATTCACCACCTGATCATCTTCCTTAGGTGACCCGATATTACATTTATCCCCTGATCTTAACTAAACATGACGGTGACATCATCTTTTGCATTTTAATGAAGCCCGGATATGACGATGATGTCACCATCATATTCCATCTCTCAGCAGCATGATCATATTTGAACCCGATATACAAGGAAATGGGCGGGAAAATGAAACGATGGTTGACCCGAGTGTTTTTTAACGCTGTTTATGCATTTAGTGCATATTTTCCACAGGTATGAAGCCTGATTGCCTGTAGCTGCACATTTTGAGGCATGTTTAATAAAACGTTTACTTCCCGTTGTTTATCCACATGATGATGAACTTAATGTTTGTCTGTTTATTTGCAGGAAGTCATGATGCTGTTAGAGCTGCTGCTGAAGCTGATAATTACAAAGTTGCACATGGAGGCAACATGAACCAGAAGTGAGGAGGATATTGTCAAATATACTGTTTGCCAGCTGGAGACCGAATCAAATCAAAGATGCTGGAATATTCTGTGCCAGCTGTACATTTGCCAACTGGCAAAGCATGTGCTTTTCATCTGGACCGTTGATTATTATGAGAGGATCTTGATCCTTGGATCATTGTAACTGTTTTCTGGCATTTGTTCTATATAAGAGCCAGATCCTGGGGGAATAAAAAAAAAAGGATAGATACATAGACGCATCTGGCGCATTAAAGCCGATTACTGTAGAATCAATTAGGAGATCGGATTACTGAGACTAATGAGGATAGAATTGTTGAAATGTCAAGGTTCTTTCTTTAGATCACTGTAAATGTACCTGTTCTTGAGCATACTGAATGGATATGAAGTTTCAGATTACATCCTGATTGTAAATTTTACGTAATCTTCCTGTTGGTTTCTGGATATGTACTGGTGAATGCTGTGTTCAACTAGAAGCGCTTTCATTTCATTACATGTTGTTATCAACTTTTCCTTTGAAGATTTGCACTAGATCATGCGGATTTGTGGAATGTCCTGGTGAAGTATGATTCTAGTTTCCTTCTTTTCATTGCATGTATGGGAGCTTGTATGTGGATCAGTGATCTAAGTCAAGTAGTTTTGGGAATCTTATTCTTTACCCCTTTTCTTTTTTTTAATTTCATAAATTCATCACCATAACTGCAAATCATGATAAATAACAAGCAGAACAGAGAAATATGCTGAAATCCCGTAGGTAATTGAAAATCATTAGCATATTTGAGTTAAATGCATGTAGTATTGAAAATATCATGCAAAGAATCATAAATAATGGTAGAAATCATGCAAATATCAGCCTGTAGGCACATTATTTGACTAAATTCACAGTGCAGAGGTAGAATTGTTAGAGATTTATGCAGAGTAGGCATATAGAGCAGGATATTTGAAGAAATAATGATGAACTTTGCAGAAACACGTAAGGCCCCTGAATGGAAAACAGCAACACACATCAACCACTGAGTAATGTCAGTAGATTAAGACCTAATCAACGGAGACTTGGGATCATGAATTCTCTGAATTCATCGTATCTTTCAAGATGAGTAAAGGTTGTTGTGTAACTTTTATTCTATGTTTGCGAATGACTAACATCAGGACCAACAGGTCCATACAAGATTGTACACAAATTTGGGCCTAATGCATATGAAATTGAACTTCCTCCAAGTTTAGCAATATCACCCATTTTCAATGTGTCAGAACTATTTCCATTCAGGGGAGATGATGTGATAGGAGCAGGGGATGCAGAATGGATTTCTGATTTTCCACCAAGTTAGCCAGTACAGCTGGAATGTATTTTGGACACAAAGGTTCAGAAGAAGATTCGACATAAGACCTACAAGTAGTATCTGGTCAAATGGCATGGTTTACCCGATGAAGATGCAACCTGGATGAGCGAGGAGGACATCATCAAACATGGGGTTTTCATTTTAGACTTGGTTCCTCAAGGGACTTGAGTTCTATTAACCCCGGGAGTATGGTGCAGGAGCACCTAGAAAATCATGTTTTCTTTTGTAATAAGGTCTATTGACCAATGCATTTTCATTTCAGTCTATGTCTAGGTTCACTTTGTAAGTCCCAAGTGATTTAGGGGACATTTGTCAATTGTAATCGCATAATGCTAAAAATAGCAATAATGCCAAAAATAGGCAGTAGTGTTTCCCAACCGCTTGGAATCGATCTCCTAGCCATTTGGAGTCAATTTGGTACTACTCTGGGCGAATCTATAAAAACCAAGGAAATGAACAAGATCAGGTATTAGGGTTTGAGATTGTAATCAGTCATATGTTCAAATGTAATCGTAGAGAGGAGGTTGAGTATGATTGAACATTGTTTCAAAGAGAAATAAAGATATTATGTCCATCATTTGGATTCCTGTTCTCTGTAATTGCAAATTTGTTAGTTGTAGATTTCCTTTTTGTTTCGTGTTTTCCCATTGTTGCAAGATGTCAATTTGAAGCATTCCACTAATAAGATTTCTATTGAAATCAATGGAATGGCTTCTTGATGTACATATATGTCTGTTCTTGTTTCTGTGTTTGTCATTTGTGTTTTGTTTGACGGTGGAGAAGATCGGATTGACTATGTTGTGCAGTAGACCGACCTAGCATCTCCATGTGCTAGGGTTTAGTCGAAAGATAGGCAAAGTGAAGTTTTGCCTAAGTGTTGGAGTATCATTGGTGAGACTGGGGGTTATCGGCAGAGTATTTAGTATTCTGGGCGAAAGTAGTAGTCGACCTGAAGAGTAGTTGGAGTGACCAAGTGCATCCGCATAAGACTTGTGTTGCTTCACCAGGTATACATTCTGTGTGTATATCGCTAATGTATGTTGGGGGTCATTTCATGTGTATCTCATAAGTGAATATTGTGGTTGTATGTGGTGAATGTGCATTTCGTATGATACAAGGAAAGTCAACGGTCAATCTCACCGAATGCATATTCTGAATGCATGTTTCGAATGTATATTGAGAATATGCATTACGCACATACATTGTGTTAGATGCAAGAGGTGACCAGTAGCGATGGTGAAGGAAACTGATGATCACAGGTCAGCGAAAGTATATACAATCTATTCTATCGATGTATCGGGATCACATACAAAATGCTCAGCGACGAGGAAGGTTACACCGACAATACATGTCATTGGGGAAAGTTAAGGGATTGGCTAGATAAATAACAAAGTGGCCGATGGGATATGTTTGGCCGATGAGAACATATCACCAAGATAGAAGTCACACTCTCGCCGATACAATTTATTGTTAAGTTTTTGAAGCTTCCTCTATATGCTCTGCATCAATCCATCCTCCCTTCCTCCTTTTGATCTTGATGAAGACATAGGGGCAAAATGTTGAAATATGCTATGGATATCTCTTGATATACCTCACCCTTTCCAAATAATCCTATCATTATCCACCTATCATAAGCCTTGTCATGTAAAATCCATCATGTCATCCTTTTGTCATAAGCCTTGTCATGTAAAGTCCATCATGTCACCCTATTGTCATAAGCTTTGTCATGTAAAATCCTAAGTATTATACCTAGAATGGGGCATGTTATTCCTATGCGACATAGTCTTTGGGGATCAAATCCTAGCTCCCTTATGATGCATACATCCATCCACTATAGCCTATTCTTATATCTATCAATCTATCATGAGATTTCCCTTTTATGGCCTATCTCTTTATCCACCCATTTATCGAGCCTTCCATCCCATTTACTATCACCCATCCTTTTATCCATCCTGTAGACACCTAAAATTGGCTTGCTTTGCAAAACAAATTCCCATGTCTCAACACCAATTTATCCCTCCTATTAATTAAATAAATTCACTTTATTTAATTAAGTTATCCCTAACCATCTGTCTATCCCTTGTGATCAATTAACTCACTTAATTTATCACTAGACCTTACAACACTATCCCTCATTAATCAAATAAATATTCCCAATATTTTTATAGTTCAATTCTCCTTTTCCCTAATCCTCATTAATTAGATAAATCATGCTTATCTAATTAATCTAGCCTACTAATTGACCTACCCTAACCTACCCTAGCCTACCTCATCCTAGCCCTAGGATTAATTAAATAAAACCTATGTTTAATTAATCCTAACCCCTTCATTTGGGTGGTCAAACCTAGTTTAACACCCTTCCCCACATCCTCCAAATAAAAAATTGAATTAAATCCACATAAGTCAATTTTTTATTTAAAAACATCCCACATCACATTTATAACCCCTTACCTCACCCATCCTCATTCATTACCTCTTATCCCCAAATGAATTCTTAATTTATTTCCCATTCCCCAAATGAATTTTTAATTAATTTCCCATTCTTTCACACCCATACCTCATTTATCACCTCCTTTTCCCCAAAATGAATAAAAGATTTACTTTTATTCCTAGCCCTTGATCTCATCTTTTAATCCTCACCCTCCATCCTCTTTTCCAAAACTCTATAAATAAGACCCCTCTCTAAGCCATTTGAAGGGACTTCATCTTGTATCAAACCTCTGCCAAAATCTCTCCACACTCTCCTTCATCATACTATCATAATGTCAAAACTATCCCTCATCCCCATCTCAATCTCTATCTGAATCCACTTGTCTCTCATCCTATTGTGTTGAAAACCATTGAGCAATCCACATACATTCTAGTCTTGGGTAAAATCTGAGGAGCTCGTGGGTGCAACTCCTTCCTCTTGGATTTGTGAGTCAAAAGGAAGGCATTTTGTTCAACTTGCAAAGTTCAGCTTCAGTTGCAGGTTTAAATTTTCTGCCGATCGGTCACCACTTCCTAGACACCCGTTGCCCCCCACCTCACACTGGTCAATGCCTGGTTTGATGTTCCGGTTGCCACCGGTTAGGGCTTCCTCCGCCGCTCCATCTCAAACCTCCCTTCGCTTCTTCTAAGCAACACTCCCTCCATCACTACTCACACCCCCTGGTCTCCCCGTTCTCTGTCAAGTCTCCCCGTCCACCACCGAGTCTCCCTGTCCTCTACCACTCCTATCTTCTCCACTCCCTATTGACACTTCCTCGCCACCCGCTAAACTCCTAACCATCTGCCGCTGTCAAAACTCTCAACGTCTCCTGTCGCCGCTACCCCTACCATCCACCTCTATCTACTCCCCGCCCGAACACCACCACCTCCATCTTTTGCTGCTTCCTCTGCTATCTCCTACCGACCGCTTCTATCAAAACCTTAATGCCGACCTCCACTTCCAACACCTGTGTTACCACCTAAACCCCGCCCGAACACCACCACCTGCATCTCCTGTGGCCTCCTGACCACCACTCCCTTGATCTCTGCTATCCGTCGTCGGAAACCCTTCTGAAGCCCTCATCCTCTCCAAATCACTGTCAAAACATAAACTTAGGCCACACTTAGCAATTATCCCTAATAGTCAGGGCATCGGCTTGTTCTCTAGTGGGTCCCACATAAACAAGAAACCCTAGCCGCAGGAAGAGGGAAGGGCCATAACACATTCACCCCTCTTTTTTTTTGTTCTTTTTTTTGCTTTGACTCAGGCCCTAGTCACATGGGTGACTAGGGAGCTTAACAAGCCAAAACTGCCAACAATAAGCCCTAACCACCAGGCACTAAAAATGTCAACATGTGACCACGAATTTTCAAACCGCTAACAGTTTGCACCAAATAGTCAACATCTTGTGCCTCTACATGCCATAATAGGCTATTTTTTTCAAACTCACACAACTTTTGCATACGGTGGCAAAATTTTATAAATGAACACTCATCGGAAAGAGGACGATGTAAACTACATAGTTGTGAAGAAATTTTTAGGTGACTGTACCGTTTTGACCACTTTTTTTGTAGTCAAAGTCAAACATGCTTGAAATCTTCAAATGCTCATATCTATTGCAAATTTGATCCTTTTTTAGCAATTTTTTTTTTTAAATTGCATAGAATTTCATCTAGAATCTGTTCATGCACTTAATTTTTTTGTATCAATTCTTTTTTCATCATATTTTATCAGATTCTTGTTTTTTGCATAATGATCATCTTGGCTAGTCTACTTGCTCCATTTTCATTCTTGTGACTTGTAGGTGATCATTCGGGGCTGGAACAACATCAGAATCAATAAAACATAGTAGCTTGGATAGAGAAAACAATCTAGGTATATCCATTCTAATCTTTCATCTTCAATCTTATTTGCATACACATTTCAATTTGGGCTTCTAAAACAAACATTACTTGATCACACATCATTGAAATTGGGCATAAAATCAACCAGTGTCTTCAATCACATCTTGAAATCAGGCTAAAAAGAATCATTTCTTGACGTGTCTTTCTCACATTTCAATTTTCTAAGGGTCAATTAACCAAGTGCGAGTGTGAGTCAAGTGTGCGTGTGTATGCTCTCTCCTCGCACCGCAAGGTGACCTTGGAGATCAAAAACACCTCACTTGATTCACTTTTGTTTACCCTTTCCTAGGAGGCCTACTAGGGGATTTCATCACCCATAGGGATGACCTCATCCAAGGCTGAATCGAAAGATACCCTCATTGAAATTAGAATCTTGTCACTCTTGGCTAAGTCCCAAAGAACTTTCTACCTTTGGGAAGTGAAGATGAAGGGCAGGTTAGCCCCTTCTCCCAGCTGTGTGAAAGGATTTCACTTTCAATTCTTAGTCAACCTCATGTAAACATTGCCCAAACCTAACTGGCCATACCCTATTTCAAACTAGACATTAGGGCATGTTGATGTGTTTTCCACATGTGCTTGTTTAATCATCATCATATTCTTCAAATTCAAATTTCAAAATTGCTTGTGTCTTGTGTGAGTGATTCATGATTGTACATGTATGATCATTCCATTAAACATTGCCAAATCAAGCTAAACATCAAAACACATAAGACGGGTCATTCAACTCATTCTTCCAACATTTTCAAATCCAATCACATTCAACCTAATCACTTGTTTTTTTGCCACTTCATTGCTAATCACATCCTTTTCACTCTACATGATCAATCATCATCATTCTATCTAAATTGCTATCCAAACAACATCATTCTAATCATTACACTACATCATTATTCCATTCTTATCAAATCACCCTTAATCCCAATCATCCCTAAACACACCCTAGTCACATCTTCATCACTCATCCTCATCCTATCAACATCATTATCTTAATCATTATCCTAATCTTCCCTAATCACTCCATACCATACCCTAATCATATCCAAGTCATTATCAAATCACATCAACATTGATCCCAATCATTATCCAAATCCCACAACATCATTATCAAACTCCAAATCCACATCAACCCAATCAAAAATCAAGACCTTAATTTGATTATCCAATCAAATCAACCCAAATCAATTCTATTACTTAAGTGTCATTAGTCCACCTTAAGTATAGACAATCATCCTAAGGTCCTAAAATTTGACTCCTAACATCACAATCATCCATCATCCCCCATCATCCCATACCATCTCCAACAACATGGATCCTTATGAAGCAATGCAACACTTACAAAGACTTAGAAAAGTCTATGAAAACATGGATCCTAATGCTAAGGAAAAATGCAAAAATGACATTATAGATATGCCCTTAGCACACCTCATCATTGGAGAATCCCAAGTCCCCATCCAACCTTCATCATATCAACAAACATCCTACATATCAACCCCATCCACATCATATCAATCTCCATTCTTTCAACCTTCATACCAACCTACATCTTACATATCCACTCCATCAACCTCATATCAATCTTCAACCTCATATCAACATTCAACCTCATACCAACTTCCATCATATCAACCTTCATCATATCAATCTTTACCCTCATATCAATCTTCATCCCCTTACACATCCATGCCATCATACTTATCCAATCAACCAATACCTCCAACTTATCCATCCCCCAACCTTTGTCATGATAACTTTGATCAAGGGAACACCAATCTATCACACCTTATCTCTTAAATCCAAACCTTATATCCACAACCATTTCCCCATACAAATCCCCCATCATCTAATCCCCATCTTATCAACCTTAATCCATCACCCTACCTACCTTATAATCCATCAATCCCAACCCCCCCAACACAATATCCTAATCCACCAACCCCTATCACCCATACACCATCTAATCCACCATCAAATCTTCCAAATCCTAACACTATCACATCCAAAGAATCCTTGTGGGATTTCCTCCAAAGAACGTCACCAAGCAAAGCAAAGGAATCCCCCACCCCTCCAACACCACCATCTATTCCAACACCTATCTTCAAACTCATCCATGAACCATCACTACCTAATCCCATCACCCACCTATCCAATCCCAATTCTAATCCCACATCAACCACCATCATTATCCATCCATTACATTATTCTTCAACCCATACACTCATGAAGGATACCATCCATTGGCTATTAGCAAGGAATCAGACACCCTCATGTAATCCAACACCCACCAAACCTCTTGAAAAATCCCCTATCATAACCCAAGAACCATCATGCAGCCAGATTCAAGCACCTATCACATCCATTCAAACACCTATCACATCTATCCAAGCACCCACCACATCTATCCAAATCACTTCCACTTCTATCCAAGCACATGAGCTATGTCAAGAATCAAATCCAAAGCATGTTGAAACACAAACCCCTTCTCCTAATCAGGATCTAACCATCCCGTCTAATCCCATCCCTGATCACCTCCCATCTATTGATCAACTTATTGATCCTACACCATCTTCTACCACCCCTTCACCATCCCCCATTAATCCTTTACCTCCATTAATCAATCCCATCCCAAATCCATCCCCTTATCCACTTAGACAAAGCACTTTCATCCATGGTGACTCCCTTGTAAGAGGTGAACAACTTCCATCCACCACCTATCTTTCTCCAACAAATAATGGACTCACGTCTTGTTTCCAAAGCACCAAAAATCCCATTGCATGTTGCATACTCCAACATATGAACTATCAAGGCAAAGGCTTAGGCCTTCACGAACAAGGCATCTTGGAGCCCATCCACACCACATCCCATCCATTCTCGCATGGCCTTGGCTATACATCCCAAGACAAACAAAATGAACATGTTGATACCACCCACGCATCCTCCAAAAGTCGTTCAGCATTTCCCAAACATGGTGCATCTCATCGCACTCCCAAAACATATGTCGCCATCCCTCCTCCATCATCCTATTATTTGCAAAAGCATGTGACCATCCATCTTCCTCCATCAAATTTACCTCCACTACTTCCAACTCCAAATATTCCGATTAAAACCACTTTACCTCCTATCCTACCAACTCCTAATATCCCCATCCTCAAATCTCCTCATCCATTTATCCATAAATCCACTTTTTACCCCTCCACCCATAAATCCCCTAAAATTCCCAATCAAGACCAACAAAAGCACACATCTTTCAAATATGAAGCTTCCCCCAAATCCATGGGATTCAAAAGTAATAATTTGAATGCCTCAACTCATAAAGCACAAAAGCCTAAAGATGTTATCCCTTCCAAGTAAAATCAAAAATCCCAAAGGCTATCAAAGCCCACACCATCACAAGAAAAAGCAAAAGCAAAAATGGTGTGGTTCCCTAAGCAAAGATCAATCAAAACAAATGAGGCATCTACCTCCCAATCCACTCCATAATCCCAAACATCCCCCTCCCCAGCTAAAAATCCCACAAATCCTAAGTCCATTTAGGTACATAAAACCCCAAATCGACCATCCAAAAATCCCCCATCCCGATCCCCATTACTCCCAACTCCACATCCAAAGTACAAGGTTCCAAATACATCACGGTGTGTGCAGCCGTTGGTCTTGGTTCCCCTCCACCACTTAACATTCCCACATACCACCATCTCTCCATCTTTCATTCACTATCCTACATATCTTCCCCATCACATTCCTATGGTCCATGCTTTTGCATAATCCACATCATAATCCACATAGTCCACATCATAATCCACATAATCAACATCATAATCCACTACCCACCATACATTCCATCTTCTCCTATCTACCAACATCTATGCAATCATAATCCATAATGCTACCCAACATGGGACCATCTTCTCCTTGCTATGGAAATAGATGCTAGAGTCCCCATTCCTTCCAAAAAAACAAAAAAAAAGCAAAAAAATCAAAAAATCAAGAAAATAGTAAAGAGAAAAAATCTGTCCAATGGTGAAAACCACTCTTTGTGGTGCCTTGGGCATGTACCTTGATGAAAACCCCTTGTGGGCATCATGCGTAATCCCTTCTCCATCCATTTTGTATCCCTCTACTTGGGGGCAAAACCATCTAATCATCCACATCCATAACATCCTTTTGCATATCCTATCCATGTATCCTTATCTTATCATATCCTCATCCACTACCCCCTACTTATCCTATCATTTCCCATTCATCCTATCCATTATATCTTGCTTTTACCATCTCCCACCTTAGATCTTGATAAATACAAGGGGCAAAATATCAACAACATGCTTTAGAGACCTCTTGGCATACTCCCTTTGTAAGTATATCCTCCATCCATTCAAACATGAACCCATCATGCAAAATCCTAAGCATTGGGGCATATGATTCCTTGCAACCTAGCCCTTGGAGTAAATCCTTATCCCCATCTCTCATTCATTTATCTTGCATCCCTATCTCTATCTTCCAATCCATCTATCATGAATCCTCCTCTCTATCACCTTCCACTAACAATCCCTCTATCTACTTATCATGTATCCCTACTAGATCCTTTATCCCCTATCCTACCCCTTATCCGCATGTATCTATCCATTTCTCACACTCTCCTATCCATTATCCGTTCCTTGCTAATCCCCCAATCCAACCCCATCACTTTCACCTCTAGACTTGGTGCTCCCTTGTCATTGATATCTAGCACAAAGGCTATCCAAATGAAATCCAATGCAACCATCATAATAAATCATGCCCTTTCCAAAAATCAAAAAATCAAAAAACATCACAAAATAAAAAAATCCAAAAACATCACAAAATAAAAAAATCCAAAAACATCACAAAATCAAAAAAATACCAAAACAATAGAAAACACACAAAATTCCAAAAATAATTTATCCATCACAAAATCACCCACATCATTCTATCAACATCTCATCATCTTCCAACATCATCACATCTATCCTCGATCATCCCACATCATCATCACAAATCAGAACTACATATCATAACCACCCGCATCTTAATGTGCCTTGATCCCGTGGATATAGGGTATGTAGGCAGTCTGGAATACGCAGGAAGTTTCCAGTACTCAGGTGCATAAGATGCACCCATCCAACCTGCTAAGCTTACACTAGATCCAAGCATTGCATCACCTATGAAAGCATCATCCCCTAACAAAAATCATCAACTATCAAATCAACATCAACCACAACTTATCACCATCATATTTTGAGCCAATCTTACAACATCAACAAAACATGATCCAATCATCAATCGATTCTTGCCTTAGGATATATCGTTCCTACGATAGGTAGAATCTATCCAATCATCATCCATCTTGGCAAGAGAGACAATGGCTATTTGTTTTGGTTCGTTGGTCTTTTTGTTTTTGATTTTTATCTTTTGTCCTATTCGAAGATCACATCAAAGCTACCTTGATCTCACTATATCATAGTATGTGGAAAAAACATCTAGAATGGGGCATAGTCTTGCTTTTGTATGCTATGCTTGTGGGTTGTTTTCATTACTCCAAGCTAGTATTCATATCTTGTTGATCATAGGGTCGGTTCTAGCATATTGGTCCCCTTATGCATCTAAGGTTCATCATACCTTTTGTGTACTAAGGACTTATGCTATGAGTCCCCTTCCCTCATCAGGACAAGGTTGTACTATCTTGGGCATACATGGGATCATCCCTTTGTTTGCATGTCTAGTCCATGCAAATGTTGGATACACATCATCACCCTGGTCTTCTATACCTTGGTGAAAATATCCACTTTGCTATATCAAACCTAGGATTGCTCTAAATCATTTTCAACACAATGATCATCCACCAATAAATCTCCCAACATTATCACACTTTCATCTCACCCCTTATCCTCCAACCACTTCAACCAATCTCTTCCATCCATTTCGATAGCACAACCATGTTCTTGCAACCCGCCTATCCTCTCGAGGGGGCATCACCCTTACCAATTATCCCCAAGCCTTACCCTATTCTTCTAAGCCAAAATCATTTTTCTATCCAATCCAACTCTATGTTTTAACTTCTTTGAAATGATGTTACTTAGCCACAACACCATCTCAAAGAGGGACAAATGTAGACACCTAAAATTGGCTTGCTTCGCAAAACAAATTCCCATGTCTCTACACCAATTTATCCCTCCTATTAATTAAATAAATTCACTTTATTTAATTAAGTTATCCCTAACCATCTGTCTATCCCTTGTGATCAAATAACTCACTTAATTTATCACTAGACCTTACAACACTATCCCTCATTAATCAAATAAATATTCCCAATATTTATTTAATTCAATTCTCCTTTTCCCTAATCCTCATTAATTAGATAAATTATGCTTATCTAATTAATCTAGCCTACTAATTGACCTACCCTAACCTACCCTAGCCTACCTCATCCTAGCCCTAGGATTAATTAAATAAAACCTATGTTTAATTAATCCTAACCCCTTCATTTGGGTGGTCAAACCTAGTTTAACACCCTTCCCCACATCCTCCAAATAAAAAATTGAATTAAATCCACATAAGTCAATTTTTTATTTAAAAACATCCCACATCACATTTATTTCTCCTTACAAACCCATACTCATTTATTTCCTCTCTTCCCCAAATGAATTTTTAATTCATTTACATTCCCCCATATGAATCTTTAATTCAAAAATAATCTATCACCCCCATGCTCATTTAATAACTCCTTTTCCCAAAATGAATAAAAGATCCACTTTTATTCCTAGCCCTCCATTCAAGATTGAATCTTGGCCCTCCACATGACTTTTATCCTCCACCATTGATCTTCCAAATCAATCTCCACCCTTGGATCAAAATCCCTTCCAAAAATCTATAAATAGAACCTCTCCCAAGCCATTTTCAGCATCCAAGTTTATGCAAAGTTATTATGCCAAAATCACTCTTGAGCTAGAATAGTGAGTTGTAAATTAGAGTAGCATTTCACATTTGAATCTATTGTCTAGGGATTATCTTTGTCTTAGGAGTTCTTTGGTACATGCTCCTACTTCCCTTGATGAGATTAGATTTACATGTGAGTTATAGCTTTTGTTGTTTTTATGCATATTAGTTTGTGTTTCTACCTTAAATGTTTATCTAATCTACACATCCAATCCCATTTATCCATCCTTGCATCTAGACTTGGTTTTCCCTTGTCATTGGTATCAAGCACAAAGGCTACCCCAATTGTAAATCTATTGACATTCAAAAAACACCCAAAAAATCTAAAAAAATAAAACATTTCAATAAATAAATAAATAAAAAAAATCAAATATTCCCAAAATACAAAAAAAATCAAATATCCATAAAAAATCCAAGCAATAAAACCAACCCTCAAATCAAATCCATCACTTCATCAAAAACTAAATCCAATCAAATCAACTATCATCTATCAATGATCAATCATCATCAAATCTCAATTCCATCAAAGCAAATCAAATATCCAATCAAATCATCAAATCAAGCCAATATATCAATCAATCAAAATCACATTAATCCAATCCAATTCAATCAAATCAATTCTTCAAACTAAAATCAAATCAATCCATCAAATTTGTCAATCACATTCATATCAATCCAATTCAATCAAATCAATTCTTCAAACTCAAATCAAATCAATCCATCAAATTCATCAATCACATTCATATCAATCCAATTCAATCAAATCAATTCTTAAAATCAATCCTTTCATCCAATCAAAGTAATTCCAAGCAATGATCCATTTGCAAGTCATCCTTAATCCATACCAATCAAGTTAATCAATCAAGTCAAATTATCCAATCTCAATCAATGGTCTTGGTCCTAATCTTGAAGTAAACCCAATCAATCAATCAATCATCATCAACAACATCCTTGTGTTGATCTAGGGATATAGCGTTCCCTGCAATGACAACACTATCATCATCATTAACAAAACAATCAGCAATTAATCATTGGTTTACAGCTTGACAGGGGCAATACCTTGTTTGTTTTTGAATCATTTGTGCATGCTTGCTTCCTTGCTTGTGTGTGTTATCTTTTTATCTTACATTTGTATCAAATCTGTATCATTCCAGCTAATATTCATATCTTGTGTATGTTGGAATGGCTTTTTGCACTATCCTTTGCATCTAAGGTCATATCATACCTTTTGTGTATTAGGACTTTAATGCTCTAAGTGTACTTCCTCATGTGTTAGACAAGGTTGTATTACACTGGGGCACAAGACACATCATCACCCTGGTCCTTATACCTTGGTGCATAACGTCTAGTTCTATATGAAACATCATGGTTGCTCACCTTCATTGTAGCATAACACATAATTCATTTCTTCTATCCATTCCCTTATCTTTCTTTATTAGCCAATCCCTTTCATTTTGAGAGCCTACCCATGTTTGTCCAACCCGCCTATCCTCTCGAGGGGGCATCATCGTCCTATCTTTCCATCCTCATCCTATCTTTTCATCATCCCTATCCATTTTTCCGCTACTCGTACCTTAGCTTCTTTGAAATGATGTTACTCGATATAAATCTTATCATCTCAAACATCATCTCAAAGAGGGGCAAAATATAGACACCCAAATTTGTCTCAAATTTATCCATGTCTTGCAACACCTAGTCAAAAACATTACTTAGACATCATGTAGCATTTTGTTCTAATCCCACTCTTAATCCCACTAATCCATTAGCCAATTAATTAAATAAATTTTATTTGTTTAATTAAAATCCCATCTTAATCCCATTCTTATCCCACTTAGCTAATTAATTAAATAAATCTTATTTATTTAATTAATTTCACATTCATAATCCCACTTTCTAATTAATTAATTAAATTTTATTTATTTAATTAATTTCTCATCATATCTCAATCCTATCCTAATCATCTTCCTAATTAATTAAATACATTTTATTTATTTAATTAATATCCCTCACATATCCCAACTAATTCAAATAAAATAGTTGAATTAGGTCCTCACCTCTCATCACATTCCAACACTTGTCCACCTCTCACTTGAATTATGTGTGGTACTACATCTTTTATTTAATATCTTTCACATGTAGTACTTTTTATATACACAATCACACATGTAGTACTTTTTGTGTACACGGTCACACATGAGCCTTATCCTCCTTTGTACACTTATCACATGACTACAACTCTCTTGAAGAGTGGGAATAACTAATCAATCCTAACCATCCACATCAATCATTTAGCCTTTTAATCTTAATCATCCATTTGAACCAAGCCTTTCCTAAAAATCAACCCTCTCCCAAGCCATTTGCATGGATTGAGTTGGAGTATCCTTATGCTGTCAAAATATCTTTAGAGCCTTTGCATCATTCATCCATCCATCATCATTCATCCATTATCTTCCATCTATCAATCTTCATCTTATTGTTATGCGGCTGAATTGAGCAACCAACATATCAAATCAATCAAATAATTCATCTTGCATCTATCTATTTGAGGTATTGAAGGATTTGGATTGAGGTAATGCATTTTCATTTATTTTATCATTTTTATTTTATCCAAATTTTTCATTATACAACTGATAAACATCAAGAAGTGTAGTTTCATTAAGGAAGATTTAGTGTACTTGGGATTTGTGATTTTCGTAGAAGGATTGAAGATGACCCTAAAAAAGTAAGAGCAATTGTTGAATGGCCTACACCAGAGAGTATTGGAGAAGTGAGATCATTTCATGGATTAGCTAGTTTCTATCAGAAGTTCATTAGAAATTTCAGTTCAGTTGGTAACCCTATGACAGAGACAATGAGAGGTGACTGAAAAGATTTCAAGTGGACATCAAGAGTAGATAAAAGTTTTGAATTGTTGAAGCAGAAAGTGATAGAGCAACCTATCTTAGCATTACCAGATTTCAATAAGGTATTTCAAGTAGATTGTGATGCAAGTGGAAATGCAATTGGAGCAGCATTAAGTCAAGAAGGTAGACCTATAGCATATTTTAGTGAGAAGTTGAATGATACAAAGAAAAGATATTCAATTTATGATCAAGAGTTCTATGTCATAATTCAAGCCTTGAAAAAGTGGAGATATTACTTATTGCCTAAGGAGTTTGTGTTGTATACAGATCATCAAGCCTTGCAATATTTGAACAGTCAAGGTAAGTTGAATCAGAGACCCATGAGATGGGTAGAGTTCATGCAGAGTTATACTTTTGTGTTGAAGCATAGGAGTGGAAAATCAAAGAGTTATGGATGCATTGAGTAGGAGAAGAAACTTGTTGACAGAGATGAGAGTTGAAGTATTGGGATTTGATGAATTGAACATATATGAGGGAGACATTGATTTTGTAGAACCTTGGAAAGAATGTAAGGAACCTATTGCGATAGATAGGAGTAAGTGGTTGGACTTGTTGCAAATATGTGCCTAAGAGGTGTTGTCATTGATGTCAACATATCCTTGTTGCCATTGGTGTCAACTGTATCCTATTTTGCTGCTTGTATAGAAGAATGGATTGTTGAGATAATTAAGAAAATGAATGAGGATTAATGTATGTGGACCATATGGCTGAGTAGAGGATTGACTGAAGAAGCTCTAGTTAAGTTTTGAAGGGTTCATAAGAAGATTTGAAGAAGCTATGGCCATTCGAGTAGAACCAGTTTTGCAGTATTCAGACGAAACAGAGTGATAGGAAAGAGGTCCAGATTGTTTTGGATATGTCAAATGATGATCTACAGATCTAGTGTCATGTTTGCGAAGTTAGTGTGTATCATCCATTCAAGTGGTTCATGGTTTGGAGGTTTGCAAGCAATCTTTCTAATGTGACAGTCATGGCAGACAGTGTTCTTAAGGTTCCAGAGGAAGATGTAAGTGATTCTGATGATTTGGAGGAGTGCAGATGTTTTTGTTGAATTTAATGTGCTTGTGGAATTCTCTAGATCATGTGACTTCTATGTTGTAGGTTTGCATTGAAGTTTGAGCTTGTCAATGAAGATTTCCTTCTTGGTGTTGCTATTCTTCCCAGTCTTGGCCGACCGGATGATTCAAGCATGTTGCAGATGATCTAAGAGCATTTCTATGGAGCATGGCATATTGATTGAGGAAGATTTGAGTCCCAGTTATGTTTGGCCGATAGCTTAGTGGTTCACATTAAGTCAGATGTTTGTAGTGCCGACCTTGATGTTCATTCCAAGGTTGATGAAGCATATAAATACTTGAGTTGTGGAAAATCATCCTTGTGTGAAAATAATAAAATCTAAAGAAAGGATCAGAGGCAGAGTAGAGCAGAGGAAAAGAAGAAGAACAAAAGTTATTTAGATGAAGAGCTACAGAAGAAGTATTTGGGGTAGAGTAGAAGTTTTGTGAAGCTTTCAAAGAAACTAAACTAGGCATAAAGAAGATGCTATTTCATAGTTCATTCTTTCTATATTAAACATAAATTTTGTAGGTAGTGAGCCTCTCTTGAGGAGTGAGCTCTGGGCAGTGAGCCCAAAGGCATGTGCCTTTCCTTTTCTTCTAAGTACTTTTAACAAGGTACGAATCTTGTGGGTTAACTCCCACTGTGGTTTTACCTTAACCAGGTTTCCACTCAAAAATTTTGGTGTTATATGTGCTCAATTTATTTCTGCTCTTGTGTTATTGATTCATGCTTTAATGTTTATCTGATTGAAAGTTGTTAAAGAAGATTAAAAGTAAAAAAGATTAATTATTGTGGGATAACTAATTCACCCCCCTCTTAGTTGTCTGGACTAATTCCAATAGGACTATTTCATTCAGGAAGATATGTTGTTTAGAGGAAATCAGTTGTGCATACCTAGAAGTTCAATGAGAGATAATTTGATCAAGGAGAAACACAGTGGCAGATTGGTAAGACATTTTGGCATTGACAAGATAGTGGTTTTGGTGAGTGAAAACTATTTTTGGCCTTAGATACATAAGGATGTTAGGAAATTTGTGCAGAGTTGTAGAGTTTGTCAAGTTGCAAAAGGGAGTAGTCAGAATACTGGATTGTATAAACCTTTGACAATACCAAAGAGACATTGGGAAGACATAAGTATGGATTTTGTAATGGGATTGCCAAAGACATAGAGAGGACATGATTCAATATTTGTAGTGGTGGACAAATTTTCAAAGATGGTACATTTCATACCTTGTAAGAAGACAACTGATGCAGTGCATGTAGCTAACCTATTTTTCATAGAGATTATGAGATTGCATGGATTACCTAAGAGTATAGTTTTCAGATAGAGATATAAAGTTTGTTGGATACTTTTGGACGAAACTTTGGAAGAAGATGAAGATAGATTTGAAATTTTGTTTAGCATTTCACCCATAGACTAATGGACAAACAGAGGTAGTGAATAGGAGTTTGGGAAACTTGTTGAGATGTTTGGTTAGAGAAAAGATAGGAAGTTAGGATTTGATTCTTTCACACGTAGAGTTTGCATATAATAATTTAGTAAATAGGAGTACCAGAAGAACACCTTTTGAGATTGCTACCGAAGTAAATCCTAGAGGAGTTACAGAATTGAGAGATAACAGTTTGGAAGAAAAGAGAAGTACAGAAGCAGAATAATTTGCCGAACATATGAAGATAGTGCATGATCATGTTAAGAAGCATTTGGAGGATATGAACAGTAAGTATAAGGAAAAGGCAGATGAGAAGAGAAGACACAAGGAATTTAAAGTTGGAGATGAAGTGATGGTATATTTGAGAAAAGAAAGATTTCCAGTTGGGACATATAACAAGTTGAAGATGAAGAAGTTTGGACCTTGTAAGATACTTAGAAAATTTGATTCAAGAAATGCATATGAAGTGGAATTACCAGAGACATTGGGTCTTTCACCTATTTTCAACATTGCAGACCTATATCGATATCATGAAGCAGAGTTTAGTGACAACCTTGAAGAAGACTTGATGAAGCAGTTACCACAACAAGCACCAGAGAAGATTGAAGACATTTTGGACAACAGAGTTGGATGTAGCACCAGAGGGAGACAATATAAAGAATACATTGTGAAGTGGAAAGGCAGATCGAAATAAGATTCATCATGGATTTCTTAGGTTGAGGTGGATCATCTTGGTTTTCCTCCAACCATAGTAAAGTGAGGGACTCACTTTTTTCAATAACCCCAGATGTCTGATGCAGGAGCATCCCTAGTTCAAGAGAAATCTTACATCAACCAAAAACATTTGCATTTCAATTTGTTTGTAGTTTAGTTTATTTCCTTTTGTTTTCCAGTTCAGTCAGAAGCAATTTCTATATTTTGGTCTGTATTCTACCATATTTACATTTCAAATCTTGTAGAGATGGACTTAATATCTAGATTCACTCATCTACATTATATCCAAAATTCAGAGCATTTGGATCAATTACCAGAAAGATATCAATATCATAAGATTGACTATTTTCTTAGAATAGAGCATTCTGACAGTCTCAGACAATTAGCTAAGCGAGAAGACCTGTGGAGCATTCCTCAACTTATAGAGCCTAATGACATATCATTCAATGATCTTTGGTTCATGGCTGACCTTCCCCAAGTTCCGCACATCATTCCATACTTTTGTGGAGGAATACATGATTAGGTCCGACCTATCCATGTACACACATTACAACTCTTCATTGGAGTTTAAGATCTTCCTTGGCTGATGCGGAGGAATCTTATGTTCTAGAGATGATATATAAGGATGTAATAGATCCCTAGGAAAGTAGTTAGCATGATTCTAAGGATTTAGAAGTTAGATACTTTTTCTCCTTCACAAAGGGACTTAAAAGCTATATCTTGTGCATATTCTGTAATCAGGCCTATGAGCTGAATTGTAAGTCTACATGTTGCTAAACCATTTGTATTTGAATTCTTTGATATACAGAATGACTAAATCTACATTTGTCTCATATCTTTGAGTTATTTCCATTGTGTTTATTCTTGCTGCATGGTCTGGACAATTCATTATGTGAGCCCTCCTACCATGACTGCACCATGTGGATTATTGATGCGACATTAACATATTGTAGTTCTTGTGAAGATCTTGGAGGCTACACCAACTTCTTGAGTCAATTTGTGACATTTTCTACAAGCATGCAAGGGTTTCCATGCTCATGGTGACATATTTCCTTCATGCTTTGTGATATCATTCCATTCTATTTTGGATTTGCCTCTGTCCTTCTAGGGAATGCACTCTTTATCAATCATCTTTGCTATTAAGGAGCTAGAAACACCATTCATGAGGCTTGACTAAGGCAACCTCCTAAATAGCATCCAACCCTTTTCCCTCTTTTTGTGTGTGTATATTAGACGAACAAGTTTTGAAAGGTGATCTTTTGGAAGAAGACTAAGGTTGTTGTTACAGACTCGATAGAAGAATCAGTTTCTAAAAACCCTAATTTGGGACTAGGGCACCCAAGAACCCTAGTCTTGGGCATTTTTACCTCTAGAATTAGGTTCTAAATTAATCACTAATCTCTATTGTCCCTTTGGTTACTGGGGTTTTGGTTCCAACAGTCTGTTGTACTGAAGTCTTTGTCAACTAGGGTTTCATGTCTTAACTCTAGCTTGATTGGTTGAATTTGGTTAATTGCTTCTCTATACAACAAAAGGGTAGAACCCTTGTAGTTTTGTTCTCCTTCTTGGGTAGAATCCAAGGTTATTTTGTACCCCAATGTTTTGTAGAAGAGGGTTTGACCTAGTTTGATCTATTGAGCTAGTCTCTCTTTTCTACTAAATATTTTGGTGAACCCATCATTTATTGAACTTTGGCATCCTTCTTGCATCATATCTGATATTTTTTCTTCCCTATATCTGATTAGATTCAATTCATTCATCATTTTGCATAGTTATAAAGCTTCATTTTGCATTATTTCCTTGTTAGGGTTTGAAAAAATCTTGCATTTTTGGAAAATTTAGCTAATCTTCAACCTAGGGTTTGTAGATTAGTGTGTTGTTTTAGATCTTGTTGCATTATTGGATTGATTAAAGGGATTTAATTGGCTATACCTTTTCATCCTTTCCATTCTAGGGCATTTTTGCATATTTTGCATTGAAAAAAGAAAAAAAATTAAGCATTTTAGGCTTAGGAAAAGACATATTTGTGCATTATTTTCATTGCATATGTTGTAGATCATCATAGAAAGATTTAAATCTCTGATTTGTGCATCAGATTAGATTGGAATTATAGTAGATAATAAATATAATAAATTCATGGCATTTCATATTGCATTTGAATCTCTCATTTGCTAGGGTTTTGTTGAAAAGCTTGCAATTTTGAAAAACCCAGTCGAATTCAAAACCTAAGGTTTATAATTAAAATCTTGTTTTGAATTTTTCTTCTGTTATAAACATTCCAAATCTGATCTTTCATTTCTATATCATGTCATAAATTTCATTTGTGTTAAAAAATAAGGCTTGCATAAAAAATATTGGTCTAGGAGTAAGTATTTTGAGATCTAGGGTTTGATGGTAAAACCCTAGCTAGTCTTCCATTTAATGAATCCTTATTAAAGCAAATTGTTGTAAATTATTGTGGCATTTATGTGTATACATTATTTAGACACTTCATTTTCACATACCACACATCCTACATCTGCAAGACTTAGTTGTTATGGTTACCAAGAATATCACATTTTTGGAAGACTCTGCTTCTCTTGCATTTGTAGGTCTTTGATTGAAATCTCATTTTAATATTGGTGGTACTAGATTAATGCATATACAAGTCATCTCATCATGTCTTCTTCTAATTGTTCCTCTTTTATATCTTTGCATGCATATATCAAAGATTTTGAAAATTTTATAAATTCATTAATATGCATCCTTATGTTTTGGATCATATCGCATCCATGTATGATATTGATATCTTGAAATGCTCTTCATTTGAAATCCTTGACAATGTATCTAATTTTAATAACTTCATAACTCTTATGAATGTGTATCCTTTGATATTAAAAGACTTTACTAATTTCATCTCCATGAATTGTCATGAGAAAGATGATGGTGATAATCCTTCTTTTACTTCTATTACAAATCATGATAATGCCATGTCTACTCCCATGGATATACTCTCTAATACATATGATGGTGACCTAGCTTTGTCTATTTCACCCTATGATTTGGATCCCTCTCCCAAAATTGTTCCCACTTGTGAGGATATTTTGGCACAGGAGGATGAAATCATCGATACATTTCTTAACATCACCCTACCCTATCTTCATTCCAATGCTCTCTCTTAAAAAGATGAAACACTAGTGGATGAAGAGCCTTCTCTCACAAAGGATCCTCCATGGGTATATAATGGACATTCATCTAGTAATATTAAATCTTCTATCCCTACCATAGTACATGATGATTCTATGAGTCATCCTATGGATCTGCCACCTTTGGTTGAATGTTCAAGTACCATGGATATTACTAAGGATACGAAGACCCTTGATCTTCCTCCTTTGATTGAATGTTCAAGTACCTTAGATATCAATAAATATGTGAAAACCCTTGGTATTTATCCTTTGGTTGCTTGTTCAAACCCCTTGGACATCACCAAAGATATAATCATTAACAATTTTATTAACAACGCTTTACCCTCCCTTCATTCCAATGCTCTCCCTTCAAAGGATGAAGCATTAGTGGATGAAGAGAGGTCTCTCACATTAAATCTCTTAGGAATGGATGTTGAGCTTACTCAAAATGAAAATAATGTCAATTCAATCATCATTAATAGACTTATTCCACCCGCGGTATAGTGGATAAGTGTACTAATGTTCCTAAAATCATTGTGCATGAGGTGCCTAATACACATCCTCATTTCAAACCAGTGATTACGGTTCAAGGTGATCCAACACCACCTTGACCCCTGAGCTACATTCTCAATTATGCAAAATAAATTTCTCAAAGAAATCAAGGTGTTCAAGATGTGTTGCAACATCACATGATTTCTCACACATACAACACCCATAAAAAAAAAACAAAGTAATCAAACACCTCATCTTCCTACTCATAATGGTAGAGAATATGATCTTCTCGAGTATGAATATCATATGCATTGTGATGTGCAATTGAAGGAGAAAGATAAGAAGTGTTAGAGACTGTCTTGATTCATCTTGAAGACAATTTTATGACAGGACTGAAGTGAAGAGTGTGCCTAATTGATCCAATCATTAGAAGAAGCAGAAGTGCAATCATCAAAGGAGTGATCTTCAATGTCAGTTTCAGGAAGTAGAAGGACTATCATACTATAATCATCTCTGAGTTTGTTTTCAGTTCAGGGAGTAGTTGCTTCCTTTGGAGTAACCCTAAAACAAAATTGTAATTTTGAGCTTCATATATTGTGAGTTAGTCCTGACCGTGGTTTTTCCCCTCTTGGGTTTTCCACATACATCTGGTGTTATGTGTTAATGTGCATTGTGTTGATCTTTCATGTTTATGTTGATGTTGTAATGCTTAAGTGTTAAATTTCTCTAGAGGATTTGAAGTTTATTTAGATATTGATTCACCCCTGCTCTTAGTATCCTAGTTTGTCCAACAAACCCATAAACTATAACTTCTTCTTACCAAGGTATTGGTGTTAGGGTAGTGGGTTATACAACTCATACAAAGTTTTATTACACTTAATGCACTAACCAAGGATATGATCAATATGATTATGGATATCAAGGTAGTTATGATTGTTGAAATACACAATGTGTAATTGCAAAAGTATGAATTTTCAAATCAAGGATATGAAATAATGCAAGATTTTTATGCCAAATCAGATTTGATGAATATTTGATGCCAATAATATGATCATGCAAGAGAACTTTTAAAACCCTAATGCAAAATTTTACCAAAATGCAAGCTTTTTGAATGCCTAAATATGCACTATTTTCAAAATTATGCAAGATTTTTGACTGAAAATTGGTAAATATGCAATAAATCAATGCAATATCTAATTTGAACAATCAACAAGATGCAAATTCTCAAAGCTACGTGCTCACCAAAATGTAAGGTATGAAAAAGGAGAATGATGACAACTAGAACACAAACTAGATCAAAACCTTTTCCATATAACATTCAAGGACAAGGCTAAGCCAAATCATAACCAAAGGAAGGTGGACTTAGCTGCTGAACTTGTGCTCAGGTATGTTATAGATGGATCATATTCAATTTAGCCATTTTATCAAACCCTAGGTCAACAATGCATGAAACCCTAGCTCCACAAAGATTAGCTTATAACAAAATAAGTACAATAGCAATCCAAAAACCAATTGCATAGGGATGATCAAGAAGATGATAGAATCTATTTATCAAAAGAAACGATTTCAGAGGATGCCGACAATACTGCCCAAGTCCTAAGAGGAAGAATTTGCCAGAGGTGTCAACTAGAAAGATGCCTCAGATGTTTCCCTAAAGCCAGATCTTAAGCCAGAAAGGGTCAAACGACTAGGGTGCCACCACCCAAGTCTTGGATAGAGGAATATTATATGATTGTTGTTGGATCATGAAACCATGATCTTCACTCAGTCTTCCTATATCTTCACATGCTTCAGATCTCTCTCTTGTAACTTGCACACAAGATGACAAGAGAGGGTTTAGGGGGTTATGGTGTTTAGGGACTTCCCTCAATCAAATCTTGGGATAGCATTCAAGCTTTCCAACATCGTTGATTGATAAAAAGTGCATGCCCTCATGGGGCAGAGGCTGAAAATAATGATAATGAGATGATTCAAATGATAAGAAACATGATGATATCACCTATGTGATGATCCCTTAGAATGATGAAGATCCTTCAAATCCTAAGGAGGATAGAAGATAGCTCTGTGCCTGCAACAAACATACAATAATAGTACAAAAATCTACTTTAGAATCACAATGAATGCTCTTGCTTGCTTCACTTCAATATCTTAAGTTATCTCTTTTCAACCTAGTTACAAATGAACTCATAAACACACTTATATATGCTTTCCCACTCATAATCGTGAAATTAAACCAAAAGAGCCGACAAGGAGAAACCTTTTGAAATGTCCCATGCCAACATGCCTTTGAATTAACCCTGACCTAAAAGGGGGGACATGGGCAGTACCACCCAGGTCCATCAACCTTTTTTGAGTCTAAGGTAAGGTAAGTGAAGGTGCCCATACTCCCATTTTACATTGGTGTCAGGCAATTTTTTGTTAGGATAAACATTTTGAATGTATAATGTAATCATGGGGACCTAGGAGCTAAGTAAGGAGGTAAAAAGACAAGTGGACACTTTTTACTCCATAACAGGGATTATCCAATATCATTGTGGAAGGAGACACTAAATACAGTTTGTATTTGTTGAATTCAAAAGCTTCACCCCATTAGACTTTTAAGGAATACATTTTGGATGCCACCAATTTGATTAATTATTCAACAAGGTAGTCATTTCCCATGTCTATCGGGAAGGGAATCATGTGGATAACTCCCTTGCCAAGTTGGCATATACCACCAATGATCAGGTGCTTTAGAAAGACTTTATGTTTATGCCATCAAAGATATTGGAGAAAATTAACTTGGAGCAAAGTAATGATGATAGAATATAAGGTTCATTCCAACTTATTGTGGGAGTTACTCCACACGAACCTTATTACTCTTAAGTTGGCAAGGAATCATTATGAAGTGGAGATGAAGGGAATAAAATATATGCTAATCAATTATAAGATCAAATAAAAACTTCCTTCTTCAAAAGTGCTTATGATAATGTTTTGGCAAAGTTCTTAGGCTATAGCATTTCTTGTTGGGGTTTTTTGAAGCCTACGACCATGGGTAGAGAGATGCTGAGAGTTGAGACTTCATCTTGTGAGTAGGTTAGAAGAAACTCTATGGTGTGGAACATACTACGAATGGGTGGTCTAACTAGCTTCTTGGAAGCAATAAACAATTATCACCTTGTTTTATCCAACAAATTTGCAAGGTCATGGAAAATAAGGTCATTGATGTTTGGGGCATCTCCTTCATGGTTTGAAGAGTTAATTGCATAGGCTACATGGATCAAAAAATAGGGGGGAATAATGTAGAAGTATAGCAAGGAAAGTAATCCCAAACACATGGAGAAGTTCCTATGGGGTGGTGAATAAGTGAGCCATTTTCAGAATGGCTTCAAAAATGATGACCCACCCAATCCATGGAAAGTTGTCATTTATGCCCTTATAAGGTATGTTACTTTAGAAGGAAGGTATAAAAGAGTTTTCTATTACCACTTCCCCATGCTAAACCACCCACAACATAAGACATAACTCAATTTCCTTTCTTTATTTATCTAATCTCTTGAGCCCTCTATGCAAAATGTCGTATTGGGTAAGTTAGAGCTTCTACAACACTAGAGGCTTATCTTCTATCTCTACAAACACCAAGTCACCAAAGTATTGCTAGTGCCATGTTATCAAAGATTCTAAATCTTGTTGAGGTCTACCCAAGTCTCCGTAGAGAGGCTACTACTCCTAAATCTGAATCTCCCTTTTCCCACTCCCAAACACATCCCCCTAATGAGAACCCCTAATCCCCTGTTAGTGGTCATTATTGTTACATAGGAAAAGAGATCTAATCAATTATATACTAACTAGACCAATCTTTCCTATACAATATTAGAACACAAGCGAACCAAGACTTTTGTACTTGGCTACAGTCCTCAATAGAGAGCCAAGATGGTCTGGGGCTTGTCTTCTTTCTATTGTAATAGATGAGATTGGTTTGAGACTAGAAAGTTCTAGAGTTCTAAGTGACCAAAATGATAAATTGGGCAACTTACAACTGTTACAAAACTTTCATGTAGAAACTAGAAGTAGATTGGGGCTGTAGAGTTGTTAGAGCTTGTGTCTAAAATCTAGGGAAAAAAGGTGGGACACTAGAGTTGGGGCACCCTAGTCATAGGATTTTAGCCTGAATTTAAGGGTGGTGGTTCGTATCCCTAATTCATCTATCTTTTTGTTTCTATTTCATGCTAGAAAACCCAGATGTGATTTGCACACATGAAAGAGGAAAAATGGTTGTGTTGTATAGGAGCTTGCCTCAATCAAGCCTCTGTGTAAGTGTTCCCATTTCCACAACAACAAGGATTAGATCAAGAGTACATGCCCTAGGTAGTAGGAGGCAGATATGAATAATCAAAGATAGATGTAAAAAAACATGAAGGTGTTTAGGGTAAAATTGGGATTGTTTAGTTTAGTGTTTGAATCCTCCTTTCACCCTATCACATTCAAGGACTTTCAAATCGAGTGGTAGAGCACTATTAGGTCCTTGGTCACTTACAAATGTAGGGAAATTTGGATTAGGGTATCTGATTACCATTTTTCCTTCTCTTATGCTTAATTATCCATCAAAACCCTAATTATGCAAATACAATAATAAATGGACGAATAATAGAAAATGCTTCTATAGAAAGATGTAAAATTACAAATTACTATGCACCTATTTTTAGGGTTCCAAGGTGGAAAATTCAGGGACACAGGAGTGGGCGCCCAAGTCCAAGGCCCTACTTTTTGTCAGGATTTGGAAACTCAGTCTACAACTTACTTCTACTACTTCAGAGATTTTCCCATCACAAAACTTCAGAGACTAGGGAGAAGACACCCAAGTTGAATGTGTCCTTTTCTTCACTAATCTGTAATTCCAACACTCCAATATGCCCTCCTATAACTTCACTTTGTCTACATCATCAACCTATAACCTACAATCATAAAACTTTGGGAGGGGGTTGTGGTGTTTAGGGGCTTGCCTCAGTCAAGCCCCGAAAGGACACTTAAGTCTTCCAAACACCTTTGTCAGATAGAGAGTGCATGCCCTTGTGAGGCAGAGGAAAAAACCAAATGAATAATGATCACAAACACAATATAATGTCACCTTATAGTGAATATCTCATGGGAGGAAGATGCTCTTCATTTCATGAGGAAATGGATGCTCAAATCTGCAAACACAAACACATAGACCACACAATTCTTCTCTTGCAACACAATGAAAGCCTTGAATCACCTTGAGAACACAATAGCTTGCTAGTAATTATCTAGTTTACAAATGAATACCTAAACATGCTTTTATATGCAACTACAAACACTCCCACCAAGAATTTTGTAATTCAAACTTACCGTGTCAGCATAGGACCCAAATAATGGTCACAAGCCGACACCCAAAAATTGGGACTACCCCAAAATAGGGTAGGACTGGGCATGGGTGCCCAAGTCCTCCCCCCTATTTTGGGTAGGGGTTATCTTAAGTGGTCCCCCTAGGTCCTATTTACCAAGACACTTAGGGGTTTTCTCATCAGGGTGTTGAAATATGATGTAATATGTCCTAAATGTGCACTAAAGACTTGGGAGCTAAACCTTATGAGGGAAAATCCCCCAAGGGGACATTTTATGACGTTACATTTAGCCCCCAAATTAATGTATGTATAAATGCGAGGCCAATACTTGCATTAAAGTATGGTCAACAAACATGAAAAACAAACCAAGCATGGAGAAGACACACTAGACACATTGAAAACAATGACAGACATGCAAAATATGGTGAAGACAGTTACAGTCACGTAAAACATGGAGAACACATTGAATGCATAGAAGACATGGATGATTTATTTTCTTTTATTTTTCTCATATATATGAAATGCAGATGCAAGTATAGGAAAGTAAACAAACCTCCCATAATATAGGA
This sequence comes from Cunninghamia lanceolata, assembly GCA_027924645.1. Taxonomy (NCBI): domain Eukaryota; kingdom Viridiplantae; phylum Streptophyta; class Pinopsida; order Cupressales; family Cupressaceae; genus Cunninghamia; species Cunninghamia lanceolata. The sequence continues at coordinate 5,382,696 of BSBN01000627.1, forward strand.
TGTACTCATCGCATAGGTCTTTAAACTGTATATATGGGGCAACACACATGTAAGACACACAAAACCTCCCAAAATGTAGACTACATATGGGGCAATAGACACACCAAACAAAGCAAGCATGCCAAACACACACACTTTGAAGACACAAAGAAAACATGGCAGAAAAATAATGGAGTGTTCCTATTTCTAGGCTCAACACCATCTCAAGCACATTACAAGCACACACCAATGATTGGGCTTCACCACAACAATTGCCGAAGACACGCTTAAGGGTTGAGTTAGTCACAGAATTGTTCCCTACCTCTGCAAAGGAATTTTGAAAATGTAACCCCACCTGCATCATGAAGACACCTTATAGTGAAAAGGAAGCATAGCATGCAACCGCACTCGCATCACGGAGATGCCTTATGGTAAAAATGAGGTATGAGTTCAAAAGTATACAACCCCACCTGCATCACGAAGACACTTGATGGTGAAAAGGAGGTATATGCAATAGATTTCAAGATTGTTCAAACACACTTTACTAGCATCTAGAATAGATAGCTTACCTTATATGCCCCCACCTTAAGGTGGTTGATATCATGCATCAATATCAAGCATGTTAAGGTAGGAAGAAAACACACAAGGGAACACAAGCTCTCGTAAAGCCCATGCCCCTTAGAGGTAACATGTACTTTACAATTGGTAAAAGTTCCCACAAACACATCCCTACAAGAAACATGTTAGTATCTACAACATTATGATAAACAACAAACATCAATGCATATGATTAACCATAGAAAGAGCTAAGGTTATACTATGAATTCAGAGTTCAAGGATAACCATGGGGCTCTATCACAAAGATCTCTAAATTGAGTACCACCAAGGCTAGATTCAAAGACAAACAAAGGTGCACAAAGCAACAATATTGTTAAGGTTTGTAAATGAGATAAAAACATCATCAAATTTGCTACGTGGAAAGCATGAGTGCTTCACTAGCCAAGTGTCAGTTAAGATATACAACCCCATCATCATATTAGGAACTAGTCCATTTTTTTATTGCTCTCGAAAGGGATACTAGGTCTGCATCAGTATAAATGTTTTTCATCATCCACCCACCAGATAGAAACACTAGAGGAAGGGAAACAATAAATAAGAGAGGAGAAACAAGTGTCTTAGGGATAGTCACATAGGAGGGTGCCCCCAAGTCACCAACCACAACACTATGTCCATAAGACACAACACACAATGATGAAATTAGAGAGAGAGGCAATATAGAAGAATGATGATACAAATAGAAGGTCACAACAGAGGTGGTCTCTTGGTATCCCAGACCTTATAAGAGAATCTGAGGTCATCCCAGAAGGCCTAAACAACACATAACACATCATGGGGGAAGCACATCACGAGAGAGATAAATGGTTAGAGATACTTGCCTATAGGGTGGCATCATTAAGAACATACATATCTAGGATATCTATCATGTTGTTTTGATCTTGTTGAATTAACATTAAGTGTAGGACGACAAGAGGCTTTGGTGCATTTAAAAGAGTAGTATCCTATACCAACTGTGTAGTTAATTCCGATGGCTGATTTACACCGCAACCATTGCCTACATAGTCGTTATTTTTGTACAAGATTTGAAATCCATGGCATAGAGAGTCCATTTCTTTAGGAGAAGGTGAAGCCTCGTAAGTATAATAATTTGTAGTATAAGTGAGAGTATTGTCTTTATTTTCAACCAAGGAGACTTTGTTTTTCTCAGATATTTCAAAAGATTACTGAGATGAGATCGATGCGACTTTTGATGTGTCGAGGTTATTAAGTTTATATTCCCCTACATCACAAGGATTAAAATTTAATGAACCCCAATCATCACCAGAAAGTGCATTTGATGGTTTAGATTCTTTCACAACATCATTCGTGGCTAGAGGTATTGATGGATCACTTCGCAAATTGTTTAAGCTCATATGATTGTAAACTATTTTTTGCATTTCAATGTGTAAACAACTATCTAGTTCAGGATCAGTATGAATAGTTTGAAGTTTACCTTTGAATATAAATCTGATTGAATGATGTAGAGTGGAAGGGACTGCCCCCAATGCATGAATCCAAGGTCTACCAAGAATCATGTTGTAAGGTAAAGAACAAGGCATGACATGAATCGGGGTAGGCACAAGCACATATCCTACTTGTATAGGTAGAGTTATAGTGCCCATAAATTGTCATCCAACATTATCAAAGCCACGAATGCTAATGCCATTTGGTGTGATTTGTAATGTGTCAACCTTGATTTTGTGTAGTAGGTCAATGCTACAAACATTAAGAGACGATCCATTGTCAATCATAACTCATTTTACCAACGTTTTGTTTATTGTGACAAATATTATAAGTGGATCATATTGGTTTTGAACCTCAATTGATGGTAATTCATGTGGTTGAAAGATAATATCCATTTTTGTTGCATGCATACTATCCAATATGGCTGCTACATCATTAGGCTTAGTAGTAGGTGGGACAATCACCTTTTGAAAAGCTTCTTGGAGCATTCCATGGTATGTAGGTGATGTTTGTATTAAATCCCAAAGCGAGATCTTAGTTGGAGTAGTGCGAAGCTGTTCAACAAGATCATACTCTTGACTACTTTTATGAGTAAGATGAGGTGGTAGAGGGAGACTAGGTTGAGAACATGGAAGAGAGGCATGCACATGCGGTGCTTGGTTACTTTGCTTATTATTACAGGTGTTGTATGTGTGAGCAATCACATTGTGGTGTGGTTGTTGTAACACATTTTGAACACCTTGAACTGTAATCACTGGATTTAAGCAAGAAAGTGCATTAGGTGCCCCCTGCACAACCATCTTAGGAATAGTGCTACCAAGTCTATTAATAAGTATCAAATTAACATTGTTTCCCTCTTGATTGCACCCAACATCCATCCCTAAAGTATTTAATGTGGGAGACCTTTTCTCATCCACTAATGCTACATCTTGGCTAGGGAGAGCAATGGGATGAGAGGAAGGTACATCATCATCATCATACTCTATGGTGGAAAAAGGATTTTCACTCTCATCTTTCTCATGAGTGTTCCTAGAGATGAATTGGTTAAATCTTCTAATATCATAGGATGTTCACTCATGAGGATTAGGAATTTGTCAAAATAAAGATCTTTGATAAATGCATGCAGAGATACCATAGAAAAATGACATGAAGGTGCCATTGCATTGTTTTCAATGTAAAATCAGAATTTAAAGATTTTCAAATTTGATGCAAAAGATAAGTGCAAGGTTATACGCAATAATGGCCTAAGATGCTTGATTTTTTGTACTTTTTCAATGCAAATAAGTGAAAGAAAAGGTGTTGTAAGGATTTTAATCAGGGGCAAAAAATAATATGTCTGATACCAGTCTAATATAGCAATAGGATCCTTCACAACACACTCTTGATGCAAATCTAAGATGACGACAAGTCAAAATATAGTGAAAATATGTTAAAATATGTCATTTTTTCACCAAATCTTAATGTAAAAGAGCATGACAAAGGGTTTTGTGAGGAAAATGATGATGGAAAGCAAAGTATATCAGTAATAACAGCCACTAGAGCCACTCAAGGTCAAACCCTAATGAAAATGTAGCTAAAATAGGCAATTTTTCACTGTTTTTCACTTCCAAGACCTAGCCAAAGGGGTGTTGTAATAAATTTTAGGAGGTGCAGAAAATAATAGAAATGATATCAGTCACCTCAATCCATAAAATTGGTCACAACACACTTGGAGTGTAAACTAGGCCAAACTTTAGGGCAAAAATAGCAAAAATGTGTAGTTTGACACCAAATTTTCATTACAAGAGCCCGATAAAAGGGTGTTGTGAAGATTTTTAAGAGGGGAAGAAAATTATTACTCTATTAAAAACAAATTAATGAAAAAATATCCTTCACAACATGCATATGGTACAAATTTAGAGAGTTGATAAGGCCAAATCTAGTGAAAATCAATGTTTTTCAAGCCCTAGGTTTGAGATCTTGACACAAAATGCTATATGAATTTTTTGAAGTCTGATTTATGATTAAAATAAAGTGTACTCAGATCTGAAAATTAATTCCAATCTCTAAGATGTGAAATGCAAGTGCAAATTTAATGAAAATGCATGAAAATTACTAGTTTTTGTTGAAATTTTCTATGCAAAAATGCAAATTTACACTAGAATGCAAAACTACAGACAAATTCAAGTTTGAATGAGTCTCTAAAATGAGTAGAAAAATTTGAAAGAGGATTTTTCCTACTAACCCTAGATTTTGGAATTACTAGGTTATAGTGGGCATGAGCTTTCCACACTCCATAGAATAAAGAGATTGCTTTTGGATTTGACTACGTGTATTCTTTTGCATCGACATTTCGGGTTTCACTCAGTGAACCATCATTAGGAAGAGGATTCTGTTGAAATGGATTGTAGAATTGCCTTATAAAGAGTGAAGGGGGGAAGGGTAAAAGAGGTTGAAAAAGAAGCCAGCCAGTCACAGCATGACAACAATAACCACAATGACCATCTAAACAATAGTGGTAGTTATAAAGTCCTCCCCCATAACCCCATCTCCAAGATCACGAGGCTAGTTAAAAATTCTATTTCTCATTCTTCCTTTGATGACATCACCAAAAATTGTCTGATTTCTTGCAAAGAAGTCACCTTGTGTATTTATGGCGCGCCTAAAATCCACAAACTAGGCATTCCTCTTAGACCTATAGTTGATACCACTCACTCTCCCACCTACAATATTTCTTCTTTCCTTGCTAAACTAATCTCCCCCTTAGTAGGAAAGTCAGATTCTTTCATCAAAGACTACCCATTTTGTCAATTTCATCCAAGACAAACATGTTGAAGCTGATGAAATTCTTGTTAGCTTCGATGTGGTTTCCTTATTCACTAAAGTACCCGTTGGTGACTCCTTGGAATTAATTAGGTGAAAAACCAATGATGAAATCACTTCTCTGGTTGAGTTGTGCCTATGCTCAACATTTTTCACGTTCCAAGAGGTGGTATATGAACAATCTGATGGAGTCGCTATTGGTTCTCCTCTTTCCCCTGTCATAGCCAACCTATTGGAACATTTTGAGGATTTAGCTCTTAACTCTTTTCCCCTCAAACCAAGATGGTGGAAACGTTATGTTGATGACACCAACATATGTTGGTCCCATAGCCTTGATCAATTAGAATGATTCCACTCCCATCTTAATAGTTTAGTTCATTGCATACAATTCACCAAAGAACTTGAGGCTGATAACCAACTCCCTTTCTTAGACGTCCTCATCATTAGGAATGCGAATGGTTCTCTAGGTCTCTCTATCTATAGGAAATCCACCCATATTGATCTCTACCTCCATGCCTCCTCCTATCACCATCCTTGCCAAAAAGCTAGTGTCCTCAAGACACTAGCCACTCGAGCTTACCGCATTTGTGATAAGGAACACCTTGACCAAGAGCTCTCTCACCTTGCACTAGTTTTTAAACTTAATGGGTTCAACAATAAGTCCATCTCTAGAGATTTTTCCTTTGCCAAAAATTGTGTCAACTCTAAACCCAAGTCGGATGCCTCCATCTCTTCCTTTGTTGCTACCCTTCCCTACATAGAAGGCATCTCTAATAAGATCTCAAAAATTTTGAGCAAGAAAGGTGTCATGTGTGCTTTCAAACCCTTCTCCACTGTTAGGAATCTTATCCCCTCAACCAAAGATCCTAGACACAATTTGCTCAATGTGGGAGTCTATAAGATTGCTTGCTCGTGTGGGACCCCATATATTGGCAAAACAGGTTGCTCCATCACCACAAGGATCAAGGAACACAGTGTTGACATAAGACATGATCGGTTAGCTAAATAGGTCCTCACAAAGCATTCTCATAAGACTAAGCATTATATTTTCCTTGAGGACACCCAACTTCTCGTCAAAGAAGATAACTTCTTCAGGAGGAAACTCCTGGAAGCTATCTTCATTAGAAATCACCCCACCAATTTTAACTGGGACAAAGGTTGGCATCTTAGTCTAGCTTAGCAACCCCTGTTAGACTCCCTCCATTATAAGACTTGATTTCTTCCTTCCTTCCCCTTCTTCCTGCAGCTGTCCCCCTTGTCCATGTTCCTCTCTCTTCCCCTTCCTCTTTTTCCCCCCTCTCTCTCTTTCTTCCTTTTCATCCTGGTTTGTCATTCCTCTTATGCTCTTGGTCAATTGTTTTTGTTGGTTTAGAGTTTTGTTTGCCCTTTACTCATGTTGGTATGGTCATTGTGCTACTTCTTTGGTTTGAGTGGGGGCTTGTTGGTTTTTCTCTGGCTAGGGTCCCTCTTCTTGCTGGTGTTTCATCTTTCATTCCTCCTTATTTGGTTGTCTGCAAGTCTTGCTTTATCCCCACTTTTGTCTTGTCCCTCTTTTTTCCCCTCTTATTGTTTCCTATTCCATACACTCATTCCATCTAGTTGTTCATGTTTCTTTCACTTGCTTTAGGTCTACTTAATATGTTTGGCCTTTTAGATTTTCTTTTACATTTAATTTCTTACATAGTTATTCGTTTAGTTGATTATCCTACTATATTTTGTTACTAGTTTGATATTATTTTTCTTCCTATGCTCTTTATATTTTATCCTTTTTCATTTGTTCTTCTTGCTTTATCCTATTACATACTTATTATATTTAAGCTTACCCTTCCTCTTCTTGGCTTTGCCCTTTGGGGCCTTTCCTCTTGTTTCTCATTTTCTTTAGAGTTAGTAATCCTTGATTTTGATCTAATTTCTCATCTATTCCCTTATTTTTATGATTATTATTATTGTATTACTATTATTATTATTATCTTATTCCTAAGAATTATTATTTTACCATGAGTATTATGAGTTTTCATATTGTTGTCTTTTATTATTTTTATCGTTATTGTATTTTGATTTTGTTAGGTTCATTAGGCTTTTTTCCCCCTTTTTTACCAACTATGGTTGGCCTACCCTTGATTTATTCTTTTTTCCTCTTTATTCTTTCTCTTTCTCATACTTTTGAACTTTAGTTAATACCATTTAATTACATTGTTTCTTTCACTTTACTCTATGTTGTTAAATCTTTACTTCATTTTATAACTTTGTTCAAGTTTTTATTTTCTTTACTTTATTATTTTATTATTGTTAATCGTTATTATTATTATTATGAATACACCATTTTTAGTCTTTAATTATTACTATTAATAATTTCATTCTATTATTATACTAGATTTTAGTTCTTATCCTATTACTTTCTTATGATTGGCGTGTATGTCGTATTTTTCTAACTCTTGCATTTTGGACCTTTCTTTTGGTTTCTTGTTTTCTCAGTATGGTTGGTATTTTTAGAAATCTATCATTTTATCTCCTTGTCTTATTACTCTCTCTTTCTCTATTGTTATTAATTTTTTTTATTTTAGCTATTATGATTATCATTATTTTTAGTATTATTATTATCTTTATGTTCATGAGAAGTTATTTTTGTTTCTTTATTCCCTTTGTATATGTTCTTATTTAATCTCTTATTTAATTTGTATATCTGCAATTGATAGCATGTTTTTATCTCTTTTTATAATATGTCACTGTGGTTATTGTTGTCATGTTGTGACTGGCTGGCTTCTTTTTCAACCTCTTTTACCCTTACCCGCTTCACTCTTTATAAGGCAATTCTACAATCCATTTCAATAGAATCCTCTTCTTGATGATGGTTCACTAAGTGTGACCTGAAATGTCGATGCGAAAGAATACACGCAGTCAAATCCAAAAGCAATCTCTTCTTACTAGGTTATATGAAAATTGTGAAAATTTCTACAAAACCCTAGCAATTATATGATGAAAATGCAATGCAAATTATTGAATTTTTTTAATTTTCTATAGTTTATATCAGATCTGATGTAAAAACCATGAATTAGGAAAAATTAGAATGAATTGATGCAGATTAGTAACCCTAAAATGCAATTTTTTTCAAATTTTCTCAATGCAATGAGATGAATGACTATATGAATGAATGAAATAAACCCAAATCTAAAGACAAACACTCAACAAGTTGCAATTAAGTCCAAAAACATGAGTTCACCAAAATGTTTAGGGTAAAATTGGGATTGTTTAGTTTAGTGTTTGAATCCTCCTTTCACCCTATTACATTCAAGGACCTTCGGATCGAGTGGTAGAGCACTATCAAGTCCTTGGTCACTTACAAATGTAAGGAAATTTGGATTAGGGTATTTGATTATCAATTTTCCTTCTTTTATGCTTAATTATCCATCAAAACCCTAATTATGTATATACAACAATAAATTGATGAATAACAGAAAATGCTTCTATAGAAAGATGTAAAACTACAAATTACTATGCACATGTTTTCGGGGTTCCGAGGTGGAAAAGTCAGGGACACAAGAGTGGGTGCCTAAGTCCAAGGCCCTACTTTTTGTCAGGATCTGGAAACTCAATCTGCAACCTTTCTTTTTCATCAAAGTTTTCCCATCACAGAACTTCGGGGACTAGGGAGCAAGCGCCCAAGTCCAGGATGTCCTTTTCTTCATTGATTTGTAATTTCAACACTCCAATATGCCCTCCTACAACTTCACTTTGTCTGCATCATCAACCTGTAACTTGCAATCATAAAACTTTGGGAGGGGGTTGTGGTGTTTAGGAGCTTTCCTTAGTCAAGCCCCAGAAGGACACTTAAGTCTTCCAAACACCTTTGTCAGATAGAGAGTGTGTGCCCTTGTGAGGCAGAGGAGAAAACCAAATGAATAATCATCACAAACACAATATAATGTCACCTTGTAGTGAAGATCTCATGGGAGTAAAATACTCTTCATTCCATGAGGAAATGGATGCTCAAATCTACAAACACAAACACATAGACCACACAATTCTTCTCTTGCAACACAATGAAAGCCTTGAATCACCTTGAGAACACAATAGCTTGCTAGTAATTATCTAGTTTACAAATGAATGCCTAAACATGCTTTTATATGCAACTACAAACACTCCCGTCAAGAATTTTGTAATTCAAACTTACCGTGTCGGCATAGGACCCAAATAATGGTCACAAGCCAACACCCAAAAATTGGGAATGCCCCAAAATAGGGCAGGACTAGGACACAGGCACCCAAGTCCTCCCCCCCTTTTTGGATAGGGATTATCTTAAGTGGTCCCTCTAGGTCCTATTTACCAAGACACTTAGGGATTTTCTCATTGAGGTGTTGAAATATGATGTAATATGTCCTAAATACGCACTAAAGACCCGAGAGCTAAACTTTATGAGGGAAAAGCCCCCAAGGGGACATTTTCTGATGTTATAGAAGGAAACATGTTACCATGAACATAAAACCCTTTATGGGAAGATGTCACTATCAAATCACCACAAGGAGAGAATGAAGGAGGAAGGAGCTTCCTTGAGGATCTACAACAAGGATTAGTACACAACAATAATCTACAGAAATAGAGATCTTCTAGATAAGAGCTTGTTAGAGAGAATCAACATAAGGAGAGTCATTCACATAAGGAATGTCTATTGTAAATGAGTGAAAGAGGCTTGTTTATATATGCATCTCAATTACTTTCTGAGGGCCCAATAGAGTTGAGGTCAACAAGGTGTATCACATAAGTCATAAGGCTGACATTAAGATATGAGTTATCAGGGCCAAATTTGCAATACTTTAGCACTTGGGTGCAATAGTCCTAGTAATTTGGGGTATCCAAATGCTAGGTGATAGAGGATTATACCTTGTTTATTAGAAAATTACTAGAAATTGCATAATGTAAATAAAGGTGATCATATAAACCACAACGGATGCTAAATGTAGTGTGAAATTGTAAGAGGTATACAATTTCTGATAGTACATTTAGCCCCCACTTTAGTGAGGGTGTGATCTTATGCTCATACTCTCACTAAAGTATGGAGAAAACAAATCTCTTTACCAAGATGTTGAAGCCATAGAATGTTGCCAAGTTGAGAGTTGTGCTAGCCCCCAAGCTTAAGATTTTATGAGCCCATAATGCTTAGATAAAGAGGTTATACATACACAAGAACACATAGCATAGATCATGAAACACACACAAAGTACACATGGATTATAGGAAAAACATGAAGTAATCATGGAATACATGAAGCAAACACATGGAAAACATAAAGTAGACATTGAAGACACACCACATACATGGAAGTGTTGAGTTGTAAAATGTGTACATCACCATTTCTATCTTATTTTAGCTCCTAGACGGGACTCAAATATTTACACTTGTTAATTAGAACATATTTAACACCTTTTTGAGCATTAATCATGTAATTCTTGATCCTGATGCATGGAACCTAGAAAATAATCATAAGGCAGGGTTAAGCATACTTTAAGTGCTCTCTTTTAGGGATTATGTGGCTAAAGGACTAGGGCACCCAAGCACCCTAGGCCCTCCTTTAGCCCTACCCTAAATTGTGGCCTTGTCAGCTTAGGCCTCTTAAAACATTCCTATTGTTGGCCTTGTGTGGTTTAATTATTTGAAAATCAATGAGAATGCATGTAAAATTAAGTTAAGTCATTCATTTGAACATCTAACTCTCTCTAGTGAATCTTGGCACTCTTGCACTCTCTCTTTCTCTCTTATTCTCTCTGTAGCTCTCTCTTGTGGATTATTGATGTGGCACTAACATATTGCAGGTCTTGTGAAGATCTTGGAGGCTACACCAACTTATTGAGTCAAGTTGTGATGTTATCTATAAGCATGCAAGGGTTTCCATGCTCATGGTGACATATTTCCTTCATTCTTTGTGCTATCATTCCATTCTATTTTGTCTCTGCCCTCCTAGGGAACATGCTCTTTATTAATCATCTTTGCTATTATGGAGGTGGAAACACCATTCACAGGGCTTGACTGAGGCAAGCTCCTAAATATCACCCAACCCTTTTCCCTCTTTTCATGTGTGTAGATCAGACAAATAGGTTTCAGAACGTGATCTCTCGGAAGAAGACTAAGGTTGTTGTTACAAACCTGACAAAAGAATCAATTTTTTGAAACCCTAATTTGTGACTAGGGCACCATAGAACCCTTTTCCTAGGATCTTTAACCTTCATAATAAGGTTTTTAATTAATCATTGATCTCTTCTATCCCTTTGGTTACTGGGTTTTTGGTTTCGACAATCAGTTGTACTCGAATCTTTGTCAACTAGGGTTTCATGTTTTAACTCTAGCTTGATTGGTTAAATTTGGTTAATTGATTCTCTATACAAAAAAAGGGTAGAAACCCTATAATTTGGCTCTCCTTCTTAGGTATAATCCAAGCTCAGTTTGTACCCCAATGTTTTGTAGAGGAGGGTTTGACCTAGTTTGATCTATTGAGCTAGTCTCTCTTTTCTACTAAACATTTTGGTGAACCCATCGTTTCTTGCACTTTGAAATACTTCTTGCATCAGATCTGAGCTATTTTCTTCCCTATATCTGATTAGATCCAATTTATTCATCATTTTGTATATTTATATAGCTTCATTTTGCATTATTTCATTGTTAGGGTTTAAAAAGTTCTTGCATTTTCAGAAAATTTAGCTAATCTTCAACCTAGGGTTTATAGATTAGTGTGTTGTTTTAGATATTGTTACATTATTGGATTTATTAAAGGGATTTAATTATCTTTACCTTGTCATCCTTTCTATTCTAGGGTATTTTTGCATATTTGGCATTGAAAAAAGCAAAACAATTAAGCATTTTAGGCTTAGGAAAAGACATATTTGTGCATTGTTTTCATTGCATATGTTGTAGATCATCATAGAAATATTTAAATATCTGATTTTTGCATCATATCTGATCAGAATTATAGTAGATAATAAATTCATGGTGTTTCATCTTGCATTTGAGGCTCTCATTTGCTAGGGTTTTGTTGAAAAGCTTACATTTTTTAAAAACCCAATCGAATTCAAAACCTAGGGTTTGTAATTAAAATCTGATTTCAGATTTTGCTGCTGTTATAAAAATTCCAAATCTGATCTTGCATTGCTATATCATGTCATAAATTTTATTTGTGTTAAAAAATAAGGCTTACTTCGAAAATGTTAGTCTAGGAGTGAGCATTTTGAGATCTAGGGTTTGATGGTAAAACCCTAGCTAGTCTTGCATTTAATGAATCCTTATCAAATAAAAGTGTTGCAAATAATTGTGGAATTTAAGTGGATACATTATTTAAGAACTTCATTTTTAAATACCACACATCATACATCTGCAAGACTTAGTTGTTGTGGTTACCAAGAATATCACATTTTTGGAAGACCCCGGTTCTCTTGCATTTGTAGGTCTTTGATTGAAATCTCATTTTAATATCAGTGGTACTAGATTAATGCATATACAATTCATCTCATCATGACTTCTTCTAATTGTTCTTCTTTGGTATCTTTGCATGCATATATCAAAGATTTTAATTTTTTTTACAAATTCATTAATATGCATCCTTATGTTTTGAATCATATAGCATCCATGTATGATAATGATATCTTTAAATGCTCTTCATTTGAAATCCTTGATTATGTATCTAATTTTGATAACTTCATAGATCTCATGAATGTGTATCCTTTGATATTAAAGGACTTTACTAATTTATCTCCATGAATTGTCACGAGAAATATGATGGTGATATACTTCTACTACAAATCATGATAATGTCATATCTACTCACATGGATCTACTCTCTAATACATATGTTGGTGACCTATATTTTTCTATTTCACCCTATGATTTGGATCCCTCTCCCAAAATAGTTCCCACTTGTGAGGATATTTTGGCACAGGAGGATGAAATCATCGATAGATTTCTTATCACCCTACCCTGTCTTCATTCAAATGCTATCTCTTCAAAAATGAAACATTAGTGGATGAAGAGCCTTCTCTCACAAAGTATCCTCCATGGGTAGATAATATGCAGTCATCTAATAATATTAAATCTTCTATCCCTAACATAGTACATGATGATTCTATGAGTCATCCTATGGATCTTCTACCTTTGGTTGAATGTTCAAGTACCATGGATATCTCTAAGGATGCCAAGACCCTTGATCTTCCTCTATTGATTAAATGTTCAAGTACCTTAGATATCACTAAATATGTGAAAAACCTTGGTATTTCTCCTTTGGTTGCATGTTCAAACCCCTTGGACATCACCGAAGATACAATGATCGACAATTTTCTTAACAATGCTTTACTCTCCCTTCAAAGGATGAAGAATTAATGGATGAAGAGAGGTCTCTCACATTAAATCCCTTAGGGATGGATGTTGATATTACTCAAAATGAAAAAATGTCAATTCAATCATCATTAATAGACTTATTCCACCCACCAATGGGATAGTGGATAAGTGTACTAATGTTCCTAAAATCATTGTGCATGAGGCACCTAATATAGCTGATCATTTCAAACCGGTAATTATGGTTCAAGGTGAGCCAACACCACCTCGACCCCTAAGTTACATTCTCAATTATGCAAAACAAATTTCTCAAAGAAATCAAGGTGTTCAAGATGTATTGCAACATCACATGATTTCTCACACATACAACACCCGTAATAACAAACAAAGTAAGCAAGCACCGCGTGTTACCATTTCTCTTGCACATTCTCAATCTATCCTACCTCAAGCACCTCGTCTTCCTAATCATAATGGTAGAGAATATGATCTTGTCGAGTAGCTCCGTGCTACTCCGGCTAAGATCTCTTTATGGGATTTAATACAAACATCGCCCACATACCATGAAATGCTCCATAAAGATCTTCAAAAGGTAGTTGTTCCACCTTTTGTTAGACTAAATGATGTAGCATCTCTATTAGATTGTATGCAGGTGACAGCATCTGATATATCATTTCAACAACATGAATTTCCTCCCATAGAAGTTCAAAACCAAAATGAGCCTCTCATGATATTTGTCACATTTGGTAAAAAGAGGATAAGACACTATGATTGATGGTGGATTAGGTCTTAATGTTTATGGAATAGATTTTTTAAATAAACCCAATGCTGATACCTCTCTCATTCAACTAGATAAATTGAACATTCGTGGCTTTGACAATTTTGGTAGGCAATCATTAGGTACTATTAACTTACCTATTAAGACTGGACTTGTGACATTGCCTACCCTTATCCATGTCATGCCTAATTCTCTTTCATACAATTTTCTTCTCGATAGATCATGTACTCATGCCATGGGGAAATTACGTCTACCCTTCATCGTTTAATAAAATTCATCTTTGAAAACAAAGTACATACAATTGAAGTTGATCCAACTCTAGATAGTTGTTTGAAAATAGAAGCGAGACATCAAACTCCTTTGATTAGTTTGATCCCTTCTTTAACACTACCCTTTGTTGCTAACACTAGTTTTGGTTGGGATAGTGTTGGTCCTTCAAATGCATTTTTGGTAATGACTGGGGTTCATTAGATTTTTCACCCTCCTTTTCAGGTGAATATAAAATCTCTCCCTCTCACCCTAAGACCTCGAAGGTAAATACAATTTCCTTGATACAATCTCATACTTCTACAAAGTTCAAACTTAAATTTAATGATGATGGAACCTTTAAATAGATGAAGATCCACCTTTCCCTACAGGAATGGTAGCCATTTTTTATAAAGTATCATCTCAATCGAATGAATCATCTAATTATAATGCATGTCTTGGTAATGAATTGCCCTCTTTAGATTTCAATCCCCATGGGATGATTGAAACAAAGATTGACCCTCCTCACCATGATAAAATAATGATCCTTCTTCTTCAATATATAATCATAATTATGAAAACAAAGCTAGCCATATGACCTCTCTTTGTTTGTTAAACTTAGAGAAGTGTCATGGGTGTGGATTCAAAATTATTTCAAAACAAGGATACAATGGAAATGGGTTATGATGTAAAGAACAAGGAATTAATGTACCTATGGAACTGACACCACACTCATCTAAAGTAGGTTTGGGTTTCTGGCCTTCTCCTATGTTCTCTCCACCATGTTCTCATGAAAAAGGATTACTTCCTACCCTAACAAAATCTCCTCTTCTATCTCAACAAAAAGATTTACTTCCTACTCCCCCTATATATTCTCTTTTATCTCAACAAGAGTGTATGTTTCTGAGTCTCCTCAATGACCACTTAGTCACTCTTCCTCCTCTAAAACACAAAAAGATTCAACAAAGTAACCATATAACACTTTATTGTGCATATCATCGAGCACTTGGTCATTCCAATAATAAATGTTGAGTCTTGAGTAGCAAAATTCAACAACTTGGAACAAGGTTTTGCTCTAGTACTTCTCACCACAATTGAGGTAGTCCCTAGAGAACCCTATCCTTCATCCATTTTATAATCAAGTTGGCGAGGATGATTTTTTATAGGCTGACTCGCAAGAGTGGTCCCTTCTCTTTTGTGTTATGTTTTGTGATCCTCGTATTGTGATGTACTATTGATTGTTAGTTCTCCCTTGGCACCCTTGTTAGAACAAAGGTACAAGGAGTAAGAATGTATCATGTCATTCTCCTATACCCACCACAATCCAACATCTCATAGATGTCCCATCTCTGCATCTAAAAGTATGTTCGATCACCTACACAACAATGTGATTAGATGACCACCAAAATGCTCTCGCATACCTGGGAGATCTTGTAGCAGGAAAATCAAAATATACATTAGATCTTGATAACCTTTACTTCATCAACAATAATAAAATCTAACATAACTTGGTCTTGGGACTAGGGTGCCCAGTAAGGTCTCGGGTGCTTAAGAAGGACCAAGATGCCTGGCAGGGTCTGGGGTGCTCAGGAAGGACTAGGGCACCCAACAAGGTCTGGGGTGCCCCAAGAGGATAGTAGCACCTTAGGGAGCACTAAAAAGTGTCCCCCAAGCCCATTTTTGCCTTAGAATGTGACAAAATCATTAAATTAATCATCTTTCTTCTATCTATGTGGCACCTTGTATCAATGCCCGACATCATACCATGACTACACAAGCCATTGTGTATCATGATCATAAGCATTGCCTTGGTTTTCTCATCTTGGGGGCAACCCTTTATTGCGGTGTAGATTTTGGAGAACACAAGCCATTTGGGTGTGTGCTTTTAGAAAGCTCTCTGCTTGTTCTATATTTCTTCATCACTCTGCCTTAAAGGCAATTGCTTCTTGATGGAGTTAGCAATCACTTTAAGGTGGGGGAATGTAATATGTTATAAGCCTTACTCTCGTCATTCCATATAAACACTATTGGTTATCAAGTCTACACCCTCTTGGAAAGGATTACAAAAATCTTGGAAACAAGATCTTGAGTCTATCTTGTTCTCCTAGGTTGAAACTTGGAAGCAAGAGCTTGAGTCTATCTTGTTTTCCTAAGTTGAATCTCCTTGCATTTTTGGGAGAAGGGTTCTGCCACCAACTAGAGTTTGGTAGTAAGGTTGCTTCGCCTTCTTATTTTGCTAGGCATTGTGTAATTCCTCTTGCAAGAGGTAGTTTGTGTATGCCCTTGAGTGGAAGCACTTCTCTTTAGATAGATTGTGTGTATGGTGTGTTTGTACTCCTCTTGCTTCTTCTCTTTTCTAACTAACCCCTTAGCATTCTTCTTTATTGTATCTTGGGGAATGATGCATGATGATTGAGACATCACTTAGATCAAGGTCTCCTTTATCATGCTAACTCAAGTTCTTCTATATTATGTTTCTCTCTATGAATGTATTCTACTTGAGTGTTTTCATCATGTACGGGCCATGTGTTTACTTTGTGTCAAGTGTGTATACTTTGTGTATGACATCTATGCTTTGTGTGTTGTGTGTATGCGTTGTGATTTCTCAAGTGTATGCCTTATCTCTTCTCATGTCTTCTAAATGCTTCACATTTGAGTGATGTGTCTGACGTGTATGTCAATCATCATAGACTCCTAGAATCCTAAACCTAGGGGCTTGATCACCCTTCAATTTTGGCATCATTCTATGGTTTCTATGTTATTGCGCTTGAATTGTGTCTTCTCCATCCTATAATATAAGTTCAAACATAAGTTTGTACTCACACTAAAGTGGGGGTTAAATGTTGAGTCGTAAAATGTGTACATCACCATTTCAGACTTAGTTTAGCTCCTAGATGGGCCTCAAATATTTACACTTATTAATTAGGACCTATTTTAACACCTATTTGAGAATTAAGCATGTAATTCTTGATCCTGATGCATGAAACCTAGAAAAGAATCATAAGGCAGGGCTAAGCATACTTTAAGTGCCCTCAAAAGCAAGTATAGAGCTCACAACAAAAGATATACGTAGGGAAAACCCTTTCAAGTGAAAACCTCCACTCCAAAACCTACACAATGTTTATCAAATCCAAAGAAGATTACAACACACTGGCAATGCAAGTTCCTTTAGGAGTTCACAAATGTCAAATACTAGAGTAATTCTGGTAGCATAACTCTAACTGTAAATTTCATTATAACATAAAAAATTCACACAATCAGTAAATAAAATGAAATCAAAATACAACCATAAACATCATTAAACATAAAACAAATTCATCTTTAATCACACTCCATTGCTCTCCTCTTTTTTGCCTTGGGAGAAATGACATAAATGAAGCTTGCTCTCAGAATTTTGATAGCACAATCATATAAAATCAAGTATAGTTTCTCTGCATCATCTGAGGTGTTAGAAGAAGAAAAGAAAAATGATAGGTTTATATGGATTTTTTACGGAAGAGAAGCTAGGAAACTTTCCAAAATCATATTCAGTTAAGTGATAAAGATTGGAGAAAGTTTCCAAAGACGAAGAGGAGATAGAAAATAGAGATGCTAAATGGAGAGAGAGAAAAGTGAGAGATTAATATGGTAAGTGCTTTTTAAATTAAAATAGAATTTAATTAATTTGTGGCATATGAATAATTAAATAAATAAAAAATATTTATTTAATTGTAGAAGAAAAATCTTGATAAATAAATAAATGTATTTATTTAATTATAAGTGGGATTAAATAAATATAAAAATTTATTTAATTTGGAGGAAAATTAATTTATTTAACTAAGGAGGGAATTAACAATGATAATTAAATAAATAAAAATATTTATTTAACTATAGAAGAAAAATCTAGATAATTAAATAAATAAAAAGTATTTATTTAATTATAAGTGGGATTAAAACAATGATAATTAAATAAATATAAATATTTATTTAATTTGGAGGGAAGATTATCTAGGGCAATTTTTAGTGTCTACATTTTGCCCCTCTTTGAGACAATGCATTTTATAGCATTGTTTCAAATAAATTATTGACATGCCCTAGTGAAATGAAGAGATGAATGAAGGATGCCCCCTCGGGAGTTTAGACAGAAGAATGAAATTGTGAAGGAGAAACTCACGAAAGGAAGAAGAAAGATGGGATAGAGGTAAAGGAAGAAGAAAATGAAAGATGTGGAACAAGAAGAAAGTTAGTATGGTGAGAAGATAGTGAATGCGTATTGATGTCACAAAATGGAGAGATAAATGGATAGAGACGGACGTGCACGGATAATGATTTCTATTTTGTGCTGATTTTTATCATCATAGAGTGTTTATTTTGTGAGATGGATATATGCATACTAGGTATGAAGAACCATAGCAGCTTTGGTACCCATTGTATGAACTAATGACTCTACAAACAAAGAAGGAATATTCACATGTATACTAAGACATAGTGAACCTTATTGGAAAATGTGAAGAATTGTCATTCTAACCATGATAATTCTGATGCCCTTAGATACAATTTGATCTTGTAGGTACATAGACTATTAGATAATGTTAGAATTAAATTCCACACATACAATGAACATTTGTTTACCTAGTGATGCCATAGAAACACTCCACACACATCATATAAAAATGGACTGACAATGCCCCATTCCACTATTTGCCACTTGCTAGGATGTTGATCCTAGAGATTTTGAGTCTTTGCAGAAATGAGACCTTAAGATAAATAAAGATAAAAGATGCATATATGATAACACACACAAGCAAGCAAGCAAGCATGCGCAAATGATTCAAAAACAAACAAGATATTGCCCCTGTCAAGTTGTAAACCGGTGATTGATTGATCAAGGATTGATTGGATTGGTTGAGGATAATGTTGTCATTGTGGAGAATGATATATCCCTAAAACAACACAAGGATGCAAGAACGATATATCCTGTTGATGATGATTGGATAAATGATCGATTGATTGGTTTGACAACAAGGGTAGAACAAAACCAAAGTATGCTTTTGGATGATTGGCTAGATTACTCAATTGGATTGGTATGGATTAAAGATGATGTGCCTTTGGATTTATTGCTTGAATTTTTGGAATGTTATGATGTGTTTGGATTGTTTGGATGTTATGATTTTTTTTTAGGTTTTTTGGATGTTATGATTTTTTTGGATTTTTTGGGATGACATTGGACTTTCAAAGGATGCACAGTTCATTTTTCTACTTGAGTTAGTCAAGTCGATGAATGAGATGGATTGTGATAGATGGATGAAGTGAGAGTTGGAAAATTTATTATGGATTGGGATGGAAGCTGGGTGTATCGTATGTGCCTGAGTACTGGATACTTCCTTCATATTCTAGACTACCTACATACCATGTATCTATGGGATCAAGGCACATTACGATGACGACGATGATATGTAGTTCTTGTTTGTGATAATGATATGGGATGTTTATGATGTTGGTGATTTTTGGGATTTTGTGATTTTTTGAATGTTTTTGGGATTTTTGAATTTTGTATATGTTTTTGTGTTTTTTGAGTTTTTTTAAATATTTTTGGAATTTTGAGGATGTTTTGATTTTTTGATCTTTGTGGATTTTCTAAATGTTTTTGGATTTTGAGGATGTTTTTATTTTTTTGATTTTTTTTGGATTTTCTAAAATGTTTTTTTGGATTTTGAGGATATTTTTATTTTTTTGATTTTTTTTTGGATTTTCTACATGTTTTTTGAATTTTTTGGATTTTCTACATGTTTTTTTGGATTTTGAGGATATTTTTATTTTTAAAATTTTTTTGGATTTTCTAAATGTTTTTTTATTTTATTTTGAGGATTTTATTTTTTTTTTGAATTTTCTGGAATTTTTGCTTTCTGTTGTACAAGGATCCCTTCCTAGACATAGGTTAAGGAAATGTGCCCCCATTCAAGTCAAAGTTTTATTATGGAGAATGATGGATGATCTGACCATGGATGATACTAATGGATGACCAATGATACTGACAATTTCCAAGCCATGATAGATGGGGAAGTGGAAATGCACAGGTCAATAATTTGATTATGGGTGGATGGGGATTTTTTATGGAATGAGACGGAATAAGATGGATGTAAGACTTATAAGATGGTGGATGCTAACTCTACACATAATGCCTATTTGCTAGGTTTTCACTATGGTACTTATCCAAGGCATCTGTTTACTAGGTTTTCACTAGATGATGGATGGTTTTTCTTTACTATTTTTTTGTTTTTCACATTTTTTTGTATTTTCTATTCTTTTGATTGTTTTGTATTTTCTATTTTTTTGGTATTTTTGTATTTTTTGTATTTTTGTATTTTTTTGATTTTTTTTATTTTTCTAGGAATACTCTGAGGATCAAGCATAGAACTTCTTGAGATGAACACTATTGATGGGTTCATCTAGAGGAATGCCTTCAGGTGTTGACAAAGTGTAAGCTCCTAATCCATAAATTGTTGTGACAACAAAAAGACCCAACCAATTGGGCTCAAACTTGCCTTTCTTGTCTCTATCTTGTTGGTTTCTTTGATTTTCTTTAAGTACAAGATCACCTATCTAAAACCTTATTTCCTTGATCTTCTTATTATAGTTAAGACAAAGGTGGTTTTGATATACTTGAAGATGATTAAGTATTGTGAGATGCCTTTCATCCAGTAACTTTAGCTCATGCAACCTAGAAATTATATACTCCTCTTCATCTATAAGATGCTACATAGATACTCTAAGAGATGGTCGTGCAAGAGCACCTCGCTCATTGATTCATTTAATTGGAAAATTGGTAAAATTGAACCTTCAAGTGTAAGAGAAGGAGGTTGAAAATGTAAAAGTTACTAAATTTGTTGTAAAAATGCAAAACAAATGCAAATAGGGGAATACCAAAGGTCATAGGGTATTTTGAGTAGTTTCATTCATTTGGGAAGTTAGAAACTGAAGAGTCTTATGTAGAATGCCTTTATTAAGGCCTTGTAATCTTCACACAATTTGGAGGTGATTGAAGAATGAGAATAGAATGTTAAAAACACTGTTTTTTTGTATTTTCTTTAGAAAATTCATTGTTCTCAGCTGTGGTACGGCCTTGTATGGATAGGGAATGATGCCTAGTTGTTTGTGAATGATAATATGTTCAATCACCTTCCCTCTCAACTTCATTTCATGCATTTTGGTATTGATATAAGTTAGATATTGTATTTT
The DNA here is from genome assembly GCA_027924645.1 of Cunninghamia lanceolata. Lineage (NCBI taxonomy): Eukaryota > Viridiplantae > Streptophyta > Pinopsida > Cupressales > Cupressaceae > Cunninghamia > Cunninghamia lanceolata. The sequence goes on from BSBN01000627.1 coordinate 5,404,090, forward strand.
TGTCTAAAACTGTCAAACCCTCTGTTAGGGTAAATAGTGGTAATGAAATCTTGTGTTTCCTCTGATTGATCTATTGCATGTTGTTAATCCTCGGTGGAAAATGATGGTCGTAGAATTTTCTTTCAAATTCTTAAGGTCTCTGACCAAATGACTAATGTTGATGTGAACAAAATCATAGTTTATTGACTGCATTTTTGTTACAGTCCAAAAAGACAGAGTTTGAAGAACAGTCTTGAGAATTACAACCTAAGTTTTTGGAAAATGTTTATGGGAACAAACTTTTGATGGATATTTAAGCTTTAATAGACCTATTTTGATGTATTCCAAGTGTTTATTGGGAGAGTTTGAAGTTGGAGGTTGTAGAACCAATAAGCCTTGTGTGCATGCAAGCTTAATAGGCCTAATTAGCATTGTTGCAGTCCATTTTTGGATAGTTCTTTCCAAAGAAACATAGGTTGATTTTTAGATATGTCTTAAAGCTCTCTGATGGGTATCCAAAATGCTCTTCACAGTCTAAAGAGGAGGTCTGTATCAAGAATTATGCACTGTCAGTCCCTAAAACATGGCTACTAGGGGCTATGACAGTCAACGAAGGAGTTGTTGCATGCATGTTGGGATAGTCCTTAGTAATTGTTGTTTTGAGTGAGTTAAGGGATATGAAGACATGGTGAAACCTTGTGTGGGTCAGAGGTGTTGAAAATCCAAATATGCTTGAATAGAAACCATTGCATGGTGAAGTTCTCTTGTGAACTTGAAGCCTCAAATGGATTGAAACCTATAGTTATGCAATATGATAGTATGGAGTTGAGTTAATCTTTTCCTCTGCATCAGATTGGTATCAAAACTAGAAAAAACTCTGGGAGGAGATGTTGAAACAATATGTTTGTTGGTAACCATTGTTTTGTTTGCTAAGTTGTTTGGTTGCAGGTGCTTATCCATCTAGCTGCAGAAGGATGTTTTCTGAGATTGTGTGTGGGCAGACAAGATGAGGTCTGTCATAACTATTCTCTAATGGAGATTAGGCTAGATAAGGGTGCATAGAGAAACCACTGAGGAGAGAGTGGTAGGTGCATCACCATAATCTGTTGTTGGGTGAGATGAATGGTTTGGTGAGTTGGTTTGTTGTGAAGCAGTGAGAGAGATGGATACCTGAAGAAGCACTTGATGTTGCAACCTAAAGAGTACTCCACTGATGGGAGTAGAAGGAGCCTGAAGATGCTCTAAGAAGATGGTAGTTTGTTCTGTTGGTTGTTTGGTCACCATTTCTATAGATTGGAAGATTGTAGCTGAGAAGATTGAAGATAAAGACAGAGGAAAGAGACTTTTGTTGCAGATACATTTCCAAGGGACTTGGAAATTTTGTTGGTTGGTTGTATGGTGCAGGAGCACCTTGCTCATTGATTCATTTAATTGGCAAATTGGTAAAATTGAACCTTCAAGTGTAAGAGAAGGAGGTTGAAAATGTAAAAGTTACTAAATTTGTTGTAAAAATGCAAAATAAATGCAAATAGGGGAATACCAAAGGTCATAGGGTATTTTGAGTAGTTTCATTCATTTGGGAAGTTAGAAACCGAAGAATCTTATGTGGAATGCCTTTATTAAGGCCTTGTAATCTTCACACAATTCAGAGGTGATTGAAGAATGAGAATAGAATGTTAAAAACACTATTTTTCTGTATTTTCTTCAGAAAATTCACTGTTCTCAGCTGTGGTACGGCCTTGTACAGATAGGGAATGATGCCTAGTTGTTTGTGAATGATAATATGTTCAATCACCTTCCCTCTCAACTTCATTTCATGCATTTTGGTATTGATCTAAGTTAGATATTGTATTTTTGTCTAAAACTGTCAAACCCTCTGTTAAGGTAAATAGTGGCAATGAAATCTTGTGTTTCTCCCAATTGATCTATTGCATGTTGTTAATCCTTGGTGGAAAATGATCGTGGTAGCATTTTCTTTCAAATTTTTAAGGTCTCTGACCAAATGACTAATGTTGATGTGAAGAAAATCATAGTTTATTGACTGCATTTCTGTCACAGTCCAGAAAGACAGAGTTTGAAGAACAGTCTTGAGAATTACAACCTAGGTTTTTGGAAAATGTTTATGGGAACAAACTTTTGATGGATATTTAAGCTTTAACAGACCTATTTTGATGTATTCCAAGTGTTGTTTGGGAGAGTTTGAAGTTGGAGGTTGTAGAACCAATAAGCCTTGTGTGCATGCAAGCCTAATAGGCCTAATTAGTACTGTTGTAGTCCATTTTTAGATAGTTCTTTCCAAAGCAACATAGGTTGATTTTTAGATATGTCTTAAAGCTCTCTAATGGCTATCCAAAATGCTCTTCACAGTCTAAAGAGGAGGTCTGTATCAAGAATTATGCACTGTCAGTCCCTAAAACATGGCTACTAGGGGCTATGACAGTCAATGAAGGAGTTGTTGCATGCATGTTGGGATAGTCCTTGGTAATTGTTGTTTTGAGTGAGTTAAGGGATATGAAGACATGGTGAAACCTTGTGTGGGTCAGAGGTGTTGAAAATCCAAATATGCTTGAATAGAAACCATTGCATGGTGAAGTTCTCTTGTGAACTTGAAGCCTCAAATGGATTGAAACCTATAGTTATGCAATATGATAGTATGGAGTTGAGTTAATCTTTTCCTTTGCATCGATTGGTATCAGAGCTAGCAAAAGCTCTGGGAGGATATCTTGAAACAATATGTTTGTTGGTGACCATTGTTTTGTTTGCTAAGTTGTTTGGTTGCAGGGGCTTATCCATCTAGCTGCAGAAGGATGTTTTCTGAGATTGTGTGTGGGCAGACAAGATGAGGTCTATCATGACCATTCTCCAATGGAGATTAGGCTGGATAAGGGTGCATTGAGAAACCACTGAGGAGATAGTGGTAGGTGCATCACCAGAATCTGTTGTTGGGTGAGATGAATGGTTTGGTGAGTTGGTTTGTTGTGAAGCAGTGAGAGAGATGGATACCTGAAGAAGCACTTGATGTTGCAGCCTGAAGAGTACTCCACTGATGGGAGTAGAAGGAGCCTAAAGATGCTCTAATAAGATGGTAGTTTGTTCTATTGGTTGGTTGGTCACCATTTCTATAGATTGGAAGATTGTAGCTAAGAACATTGAAGATAAAGACAGAGGAAAGAGACTTTTGTTGCAGATACATTTCCAAGGGACTTGGAAATTTTGTTGGTTGGTTGTATGGTGCAGGAGCACCTTGCTCATTGATTCATTTAATTGGCAAATTGGTAAAATTGAACCTTCAAGTGTAAGAGAAGGAGGTTGAAAATGTAAAAGTTACTAAATTTGTTGTAAAAATGCAAAACAAATGCAAATAGGGGAATACCAAAGGTCATAGGGTATTTTGAGTAGTTTCATTCATTTGGGAAGTTAGAAACCGAAGAGTCTTATGTGGAATGCTTTTATTAAGGCCTTGTAATCTTCACACAATTCGGAGGTGATTGAAGAATGAGAATAGAATGTTAAAAACACTGTTTTTCTATATTTTCTTCAGAAAATTCATTGTTCTCAGCTGTGGTACGGCCCTGTATGGATAGGGAATGATACCTAGTTGTTTGTGAATGATAATATGTTCAATCACCTTCCCTCTTAACTTTGTTTCATGCATTTTGGTATTGATCTAAGTTAGATATTGCATTTTTGTCTAAAACTGTCAAACCCTCTATTAGGGTAAACAATGGCAATGAAATCTTGTGTTTCTCCTGATTGATCTATTGCATGTTGTTAATCCTTGGTCGAAAATGATGGTGGTATCATTTACTTTCAAATTCTTAAGGTCTCTGACCAAATGACTAATGTTGATGTGAACAAAATCATAGTTTATTGATTGCATTTCTGTCACAGTCCTGAAAGATAGAGTTTGAAGAATAGTCTTGAGAATTACAACCTAGGTTTTTGGAAAATGTTTATGGGAACAAACTTTTGATGGATATTTAAGCTTTAACAAACCTATTTTGATGTATTCCAAGTGTTGTTTGGGAGAGTTTGAAGTTGGAGGTTGTAGAACCAATAAGCCTTGTGTGCATGCAAGCCTAATAGGCCTAATTAGCACTGTTGCAGTCCATTTTTGGATAGTTCTTTCCAAAGCAACATAGGTTGATTTTTAGATATGTCTTAAAGCTCTCTGATGAGTATCCAAAATGCTCTTCACAGTCTAAAGAGGAGGTCTGTATCAAGAATTATGCACTGTCAGTCCCTAAAACAGGGCTACTAGGGGCTATGACAGTCAATGAAGGAGTTGTTGCATGCATGTTGGGATAGTCCTTGGTAATTGTTGTTTTGAGTGAGTTAAGGGATATGAAGACATGGTGAAACCTTGTGTGGGTCAGAGGTGTTGAAAATCCAAATATGCTTGAATAGAAACCATTGCATGGTGAAGTTCTCTTGTGAACTTGAAGCCTCAAATGGATTGAAACCTATAGTTATGCAATATGATAGTATGGAGTTGAGTTAATCTTTTCCTCTACATCAGATGGGATCTCAACCTCAATAGGTAAAATGTCCTTAGTGCCATAAACTAAAGCATATGGGGTAGCACCAGTTGGAGTTCTGATAGTAGTATGGTAGGCCCATAAGGCAGGATTGAGCTACAAATGCCAGTCGGGACCAACTTCATTGACTATTTTCTTTAGGATTTTCAATATGGTTTTGTTTGAAGCCTCAACTTGGCCATTACTCTGGGCATAAGATGGAGTGGAAAAGTGATGTTGAATATGGTATTGTCTTCATAAAGAACATATGTCTTGGTTCTTAAATGGTATGCCATTATTAGTGACTAGCTTGGGGAATACCATACCAATAAATGATATAGTTCAAGATAAATTTAGATATTTGTTTTCCAGTGATATAGGTCATGGGAATAGCTTCTACCTACTTCGTAAAATACTCAGTGGTGGTAATGATGAACTTATGTCTATTGGAAGAGGATGGATGGATTTTCCCTATGAGGTCGAGTCCCCATTGTGAAAAAGGCCATGGAGTAGTAACATATTGTAGCTCATGTACTAGTGCATGAATCAAATCTCCATGTTGCTGGCACTATAAACATTTCTTGGCAAAATGATGTGCATCTTGTTCCATATTAGGCTAGTAGTATCTGGTATGGAGCAACTTCTTAACTAGATTAGGATTGGTGGAATGTGATCCACATACACCTTCGTGTACGTCTCTTAAGGAAATGTTAGCTTCTTCCAAGTTAAGACTAAGGAGGATACCATTGAGACTCCTACAGTATAAGGTATCACCAATGATAGTAAAATGAGAGGCTTAGTGGATGAAGGTTTTGTGTTGGGTAGATGTAAGGTTTGATGGGATGGTGTGATCATGGAAATAATCATAGATATCTTGGTACCAATGGGAATTGGGACCAACAAGTTTGCAGATAATTTTAGTTGATGGAACATCAAAGACTGATATCAACAATTGCTCGATCAAGAATTCACATCACTGAGTGTTTGTAGGCATATCAACGAATGATCCAATAGTAGCAATAGCATCTACAAATTTATTATGTACCCTAGGGATTTGTTCAAAAGAGATGCTAGAAAAATGTTGCTTAGTTATCAACCAATTACTTGTAGGGTATCAACTTGTCATCTTTTGTTTGATACTCATCTATGACTTGTTTAATGACTAGTTGAGAATCCCCATAGACTTGTAGTTGTTTGATATTCCATTGGACTTCTATGTGGAGACCTATAAGTAGTTCTTCATATTTGAAAATATTGTTGGTGCAAGGGAATGCTATCCGATATTATTTTAGAATGTAATCATTCTGAGGTGTGATAAATAGGATTCTAGCCCTTGAACCATGTTGTGTGTAGGAACCATCAAAGTATAACTTCCATTCCACTGAGGTAGTGAGAGTGAAAATCCCTTCATCTAGAAAGTCAGAGATCATAGGGTGTACATCTATCATTGGAGCATCTACTAGTTGTTCTACAAGAACTTGTCCTTTGATAGTTTTTTGATCAATATACTCTATGTCAAATTCACTTAGGATCATGACCCATTTAGCTAGTCTTCCTATGAGGGCTGCCTTGGATAAAAGATACTTCAATGGATCAATCTTAGAGATAAGTTTGGTGTGTTGGTTTAACATGTAATGCCATAACGTTTGGGAAGAAAAAACTACTGCTAAACATGCTCTTTCCACATAAGTGTAGTTAAGTTCATAACCAAGCAATGTGTGACTGATATAGTAGATGGCATGTTCTTTACCTGAATCATCATGTTGTACGAGGAGAGCACCTAATGCTACAGATCTAGTAGAGATATACAAGAGTAAAGGTCTATCTAGAACTAGTGGCACCAAAACTGGAGGAGTAGATAGATATTCCTTGAGTTGATCAAATGCCTGTTGACACTTACTATCCCATTAGAATGATACATCCTTTCAGAGAAAGTGTAGAAATGGTTAACATTTATCTACTAGTTGTGATATGAACCATCTAATGGACTGTAATCTCCCTTGAAGGTTCCTTAACTACTTTAGACTCTTGGGTGGAGGCATTTCAACTATAGCTTTGACCTTGGCGGGATCCACTTCAATTCCTTTGCGAGATACAATGTATACCAACAATTTCCCTGAAGTGACACCAAAGACACATTTCTTAGGATTTAGCCTCACTTGATATTTCTCTAGTATGTCAAATATTTGTCCTAGAACCTGTAGATGATCTACTCTAGTAGATTTTCCCAATATATCATCGACATATTCTTCCATAATAGTATGAAAAGGGTCATGAAAGATCACGGTCATTGCTCTCTAATAGGTAGCTCCTGTATTCTTTAGACCAAAAGACATGACTTGCCAACAATAGGTGCCCCAAGGACATGTAAAAGTTATTTTATGTTGGTCTTCTAGTGTTATAATAATCTGATTGTATCCGAAGAAACCATCAATTAGGGAAAGCATTTCATGACATGTTGTCAAGTCCATAATGATATCAATGTCTAGTAGTGGAAAGTCATCTTTAGGACATGCTTTATTTAGATCCCTGAAGTTTGTGCAAATGTGGGTGCCCCCATTTGGTTTAGAAATAGGTACAAGGTTGGAGACCCACACTGGTAATCATTAGGGCGTATGAACTTCATATCTAGCAATTTTTGAAGCTCTACTTTTACCAAGAGTGCTATGTGTGGATGCATCTTATGGAGATTTTGTTTGACTGGCTTGGCCTTTGGAGATACTGCTAAGTGATGAACCACTAGTGAAGGTTTCAACCCTAGCATGTCAACATATGTCCAAGAGAAATTGATTGTCCTTTGTAAGAAGAATTTTGTGAAAACCTTCCTCCCTTGTTTTGAGAGTGAAGCTGCTAGGAATGTGATTTTAGGATTTTGAATTATGCCTAGATTCATTTCTTGTGAGTCTTCCACCAAGAAAGTAGATTTTTCTTGATACTTTGTAGGTAAGGGAAGGTTAAATCCTCCATCCTTGGGCATCTTAGAGATGTTTTCACCATTGGATATGTCCTTTGTTTTTACTTTTTTGTGATCAAGAGGTGCCGCACTGTGGTTTTCACCTAGGGATCTATTTTTATTTTCACTTTTACAACTGGAGGATTTGGCATTCTCACCAAAGTATGCATCTTGATCCAAATCCATGACAAACCCAACTTTATGATCACCAAGCGAGATACCATCCTGGAGTCCCATGAATTCGGATATAGCCTCATCATTCTGAAAGATGTTGAGAATGGGGGCCTCTTGTTGGTCCCAATCAATAAGTTCAAGGTAGACAAGTGGAAGATTCTGGGTGTTCATGTTAGAGGTGAGGGAGATGGATGATATCATGAATATCAAAGTTTCTTGGAATAGGTCTATTAGGTGTAGGTAAGATTCATCAATAGTATCCTCTTCAGAGATTGAAACTATGGAAAAGGATTTTTCTACCTCATCAAGAATAAACTTGATGTCTGAGGAATGTGGTACCTTCTTACCATATCCTAAACCATGCATGTTGTTTCTCTTAGTCACGAAAACATGTTCTAGATTTCCTTCACCATGTTTTGCAAGACCACCTTGGCCTTTATAGCCCATTTTTTTTGCAATCCAGAGACCTGTACCATATTGTGTTATAGGTAGTGTGACTAGATCTTTTTCTTGGAATATCCAAGAGGAGATATCTGCAATAGATTCATCTTCTAGCAATCCCCAATGAGTGGATATTGATAGGGAAGTTGGTATGATTGCCTTTTTAGTGACCTTTTCTATGGGTGGTTTTCCATAAGATTTAGGTGAGAGAGGCATCTTCCCCACACAACAAGACTTTGAAATGTCATATTCACCAAATCCTATGTCTCTAAAGTGGACTTTGATCTCAGAAATGGGTTTATCTGCAGAGGCCTTGTGCACAGTTTTTGGGTCAATATATAATAGAGATGATTGAGCTTCAACATTATTTGGTATTTGGTTTCTATTTCGGTAATGCCCTTGCATGGCGTGGAAAAACTCAAATAGATTAGGGTCTCCAAGTATTGTGATTTTAGTACCATTGAATGGGAATTTGAGAGATTGATGGTATGTAGAGGGTACAACCTACATGGCATTGATCCATGGGTGTACTAGGATGATATTATATGGAAGCCAATATCCAACACTTGGCATCTGATTTCTAACATGACAGGGCCTACTTGAGTAGGAAAATGGATCACCCCTTCTAACTGATGCTCTACATCATCATAAGCTTTGATAGTGATAGACTACTCAGTATTGATATGATCCTCAGAGTATCCTAATTTTTTTAGCAAATTGAGTGAACAAATGTTCAAACCAACACCACCATCTATAAGTATATGTTTTATCTTACGTTGATGGATGAAAACTTGAATATGGAGTGCATCATTATGACAAGGATCATGAGATGGGAGGTCCTTTTCAGAAAAGACCATGTGGTAAGGTGATGTAATGTGACCTATCATGGCTTTAAAATCCATGATGGCTATATTGCTAGGAACCAATGACTCTTGTAGAGCCTTTTCAAGTATTACCTTGTGGGCGAGTGACAAATTTAAGAGGTCTAATATGGAAATTTGTGTAGGAGTCTTCCCTAGATGTTCTATGATATTGTATTCATAGTTGATGGGAGTTTCTTTTGTTGGCCCATGAAGGGTGACATGACCACGATGAGTAGTAATAGCATAGTCAGGGGTTTTTCCCTTGATGGTAAGAGTGGACACATGACTTTCTTCAAGACGACCTATAATGGAATCATACAAAGAGGAAAACTTGTTGACATTTTTACCTTTATCCAATGGATCCTTGTACATGTCTAGGTCCTTGTTTATGGTTTGTTTTGGAGGATCATCAACAGTGACTTCTCCTCTATCTATGAGATTCTGGATGAGATTTTTCAGTTTCATGCATCCAGTGGTTTTGTACCCTTTGACTCTATGGTGCTCACAATATTCATTATCTTTGTACCATGTAGGTTTGAATTGGGGTTCATCATATTGATGTAGTTCTGGTAACATGATTAGGTCATTTTGAACAAGTTTCTTGTGGACCGTTTCAATAGGCTCTCCCAAAGGAGTGAATTTTCATCTAGGTGGAAAATTGTGTTTCAGTTGCTCCCTAGGAGTAGAGGGAACACTTTTTGTTTGTGATTGAAGATTGACTGGTGTTTAGATAGTTTAGATACATTTAGTGTCCAAAACACCATCATTGATAATGTTTTTGTTCTTAGACCAAAATTAAGGTTTGTCATTGGATGCTTGAGGGTTATCTTTAGTTTCCTTATAGATTTTAACTAGGCCTTTTGCTATGAGGGCCTTCTCAATATTAGTCCCCTTGGATATAATGTCTTCAAAGGAAGTGGCCCATTAGATTTGTAAATGGAACTCTAGCTCAGAATTTAGGTTTTGAACAAAGATATTTACCAATTACTTTTCAGGTCTAGGCCATGGGAATTTACTAGGCATATTTTGCCACCTTTGAAAGAAAGAGATAAAAGTTTCCCCATTTCATTGTTTATTGTTTACTAGGTCATTCATGGAAATCTCATGTTCAATATTGAAGGAAAAGTGAGACAAATTTCTCTGCCAACTCACTAAAATTTTTGATACTTAGACGTAGATGAGAAAACTAATCTATAGCTTTCCCTCCTAGACTGCGATGGAAGAGGCATAAAAGATATGTGTCATTATAAGCAACCTCTAAACAAGCTATATGCAACTCCCTAAGATGTTCATTAGGGTCCCATTTTTCTTTGTATTTGTCAAATTTGGGTATTTTGAAATGTGGAGGAAAAGGTATCATAGGTAGTGACCTATCAAATGGATGAGGACAAACTTCATCCAAATGAGAAGGGTTTCTTGGTTTGTCCTAAGTTCATATCCGAGATTTGTTTTTGAAGACTTGAAATTCTAAGCTCAATGTCTAACATGGGTGGTTGATTTGCCATAATATTTTGATAATATTGTGCTTGGGAAACTTGTGGAGGATTGATATCGATGAGGTAGTTATGTGATGGGTTGTGTAATGTAGAAAAAGAGGGATTTTCAATTCAATGTAATGTGTGGTTAAATCCTCCTTTCACTACATACATTCAAGGAAATTAAACCGAGTTGAATCACAACTTTTGTAAGAGAAATCAACTATCAGGGTTTCTATCACTTGTAATGATAAGGAAATTTGGAATTTTTTGATTATTTGTTAAACCCTAGATCAATAAATAAGCAAAACCCTAGTTCTATGATAAACAGGACATAATTTTCAAATTGTGATAGACGGACAAACCAAAAGAAGCACCGAGATCAATGAATAGAGGAGAATCTGATTCTAGAAGTAGAGGTGTTGAAGGACAATGGTGCCCATGCCCTTGTCCTTGGAATGAAAATCTACCAACAGTCAAAACTAAGAAAATGCTCCAAAGAGTGCCTAGATGATGTTTTCGAACCCTGATTTATTGGGAGGCCAACTAGAGGACACTGGTGAGGGTACCCAAGTCCAGGGTGCTACTTTTTCATCAGATCTAGATTCCTTATGCTCTATACTACCCTCCTGCAACTCCTCTCTGTAAGATCTGACACCTATAACATGCAATCATAAGAGAAGGGTTGGGGGTTGTGGTGTTTAGGAGCTTGCCTCAGTCAATCCCTGGAATGGAATACAAGCCTTCCAACACCGTTGTTAGAAAGAGAGTGTGTGTCCTTGGTGGATAGATGAAAAAGAAATGATGAAATAGATTGATGAAAGCATAAATAGATATCACCTTGAAGGTAAAACCCTCATGGAAGGATGAAGCTCTTTCATGCCATGAGAAGATGGATTGATGAAGCCAAATCTGCAACAAACAAACATAATAACAACACAATTCTCCTTTGCAACACAATGAAAACCTTGAATACCCTTAGCATAAGATCACATGTTTTCCTTATCCATATAGTTTGCAAATGAAGTCCTAAACATTCTTATATATGCATTCCCGCTATAAATTTCATAATTCAAACTTAAGATGCCAGCCAAGAAATCTTTTAATGGTCACATAACCAACATTTAAATTTTAGGTCTAACCAAATATGGTAGGACTAGGGCACAAGCACCCAAGTCCTAGGTCCCTTTTTAAGGCCAAATCAAGTTCAAAAATGTCCCCTTAGCCCCATTTGACATGGGTTTCTAGGGATTTTGCATCGGGAGGTAAAATGAACATGCATGATTAAATCTAAGGGATCTGAGAGCTAAACTTAGAAGCTAAAAGTCCTAGGGGGACATTTTATGACATAACATTTAACCCTCGCTTTAATGGATGTATGATCTTACAAACCATACATGCATTAAAGTACGATCATAACACAACAAACATGCTAGGCACTTAAAGCTAATGCATACACAAAGATTGAGGGACTATTTCTAGCCCCCAGTCTAAGGTAAGCATTAGAGAAGATACATCATAGGCTCATAAAACATAGAGAAGATAGTAACATGCATGCAAAGAATGAAGAAGATAGTATTGAAGACACACAAAACATGATGAATACACTTGACATAACATTTTCATAATATATTCCTAACATCTTCATATACATATGCATGGAAACAAAATTGCAACACAAAACCCCAAAGGGGAAAACACGCCAAACAAACCTCGAGTGTAAGTGGAGCACATCACTACACACACAAGAGGGAAAACACACCATACAAATCCCAAGTGGGGGTTAATCGCACAAAGCAGAAAACACACAGAAGACATATGGAATACACAAGCATTGTACAGCATGCCAAAGACATACTATACGTATAAAACATGATAAACAAGGTGATGGAAGGAACTTATTATTAAGCCCCCACCATCTTAAACATGCTACAGACACACCTGATAGTTTGGGTTATGCCACAACAACTGCCAAAGACACGCTTAAGGGGGGATAGTCTCAGACTCAATGCTGCCTACTTGGAGGACTTTTGAAATAAAAGGATGTGCACTAGCTCAAGAGATACACCATCATGCCTCACGTAGAGGGCTTTTGAATAAAAGGATATCCATGATATCCTGCCTCTGTAGAGGGCTTTTTTGATTGTAATATAGAATAAAGATGTGCACTCATGCTGGAGATACAGCATCCTGCCTCCACAGAGGGCTTACAAACATGCTTCATTAGTGCCAAAATCATCAGACAACTTTGTTGATGATGGTTTTGATGCAATCATAACAATTAGTTAAAATTCGCATAAAATGAACCAAAACTGACTTGAAAGATATGAAGGAATCGGTTAAGATTCACTTAATCCCAAGTTTAATATGGTCAGGTCTTGACCTGTTGGGCAAATTTAGTTGGTCGATGTCAAGCTGTAATGTTCAAGGGGCCATACGTAGTTTAGGGTTTCTTGATGATTAACTGGACTCAAACTATGCAAAAAGATCATAAATATCAGCAAGTTGTTCACTCCTTTTGCATAAAATATTTACTATGCTGCAAAACTTCTAAATGGTCTTCTTGAATTATTGCAGCTTTCTTCTCTTAAATATTTATGAAAACTGTTTTCTTCAAACTTAGTTATACATGCTTTTTAGATATGAGACAATTTCCTTCAGATTTTTACGTTTTAAGCTAAGTATTTTCAGATGGGTTGGGAAAAGTTAGAAAGATCTAATCTAAACTCCATTCATTCTACCAAAGGATCTAATTGTTATGTTATGCACTTTATAAGTATTGTAGCAAATTGATCAAATCCATAGACAAAACCTTAAATGTATGTTCTGAGCATTTTCACAAACATACACCTAAGATTACAACCTCTAAGAGAAAATGTTTCAAACATAATGAAGAGCAAGAAAACACTCAGAAGATAGATGTAGAATCCTAGATTCAATTGTATTAGAAACAGACAGTCATATAAGATTTACAATGTCTGAATGACTCTTAGCTTCAATGATCAAATTACAGAAAACTTACAAGCTTTACAGATACAGTAAGGAAGCTAGATGTTCCATGCATTCCTTATTGTAGACACAGGTGACCTCCTTCTTCTACTTCTAAACTAAAAGGTCCCTTTAATACAACTGCTAGCTATTTTCTAAAAAAAATCCCTGTGTAGCCCCTGTGTAAAGTTTTACAAAGTAGAGAGGCACAATATATAGACTTTTTGATTGTCCTCAATACAACTCAAAACCCTAGTTAAACAATGGTTCAAACCTCTGGCTACAACAATAAATGCTAGAGAACAAGTCTCCCAAAATACCTCTGAGCATTCATCTAATTTGGGTGAAATATGCCACTTAGAAACCCTAGCAGCTCAATAATAACTTCTATGGTCTGCTGCAGTAATGTCTTTAGCTGCATTTTGTCATTCATAAATGAAGACCTTTGACTTCCTTGCCCTTCGTCCTTATCTTCCCCTGCTCCTAAGATCAGATTTCCCTCCTCCGTGATGTCATCATCATCAGGATTCAACCCTTCTTCACCTACAAACCTGCAAAAATGATAAGCAATAAGTATTAACATTTAACAAACTTGCAGGAAGGAAAACAATCTGCCAAATCTAGTCGTGACAGTGTGAATGCATCAATCGGGCCCCAAATCTGTGAAAATTGAGTCCAAAATACAAATACAACGTTAAACTGGTCGGGTCAACCATTGTTGACCAAAATAATGCATTCAGGCCCTAAAATGCCCTTAAATTCTTATTGTTCTATCTTTCCCCGCCTATCAGTGTGAGATCCACCCATCAGAGAGTCCAAGAAAATTTCATACCGCTCACTCAAATTTCAGCGAAATAGCCTTATTGACTTGTGTTTCTTTCCTATCGGCATGACTTTCATTCATTAGCGCGAGCTTAATGTTTCATTCCGATCGCCCACCTTACGCCGATGTCCCTCTTCAAATTCTCTGTATACCGCTCCCCATCCATTGGTGTGATATCCACGTCGGAGCGAGCTCAAAACCTTATACCGATCACTCAACTCTGGCTGATATCTTCTCCCGTTATCGGTACCCTCTTTCCTCATCCATTGGTGTGACATAACACTATCGGCATAGGCTCAAAATATTTGGCTGATTGCCATTGTTTGGCCGATGTCTTTAAATTCTTTCTATCGGCGTAACATTGCCTATCAGCACGGGCCCAAAATATTTGGCCGATTGTTTCACTCTGGCCGATGTGACTCCCGCCGATACCCTTTACTACTTTCTTTCCATCGGCGTAACATAAGATATTAGCGAGGCAATTCAGAACTTCACCGATCGCCATTGTTTGGTCGATGTGACTCCCGCCGATACCCTTTACTACTTTCTTTCCACCGGTGTAACATAAGATATCGGCGAGGCAATTCAAAACTTCACTGATCGCCATTGTTTGGCCGATGTGACTCCTGCTGATACCCTTTACTACTTTCTTTCCATCAACATAACATAAGATATCAATGAGGCAATTCAGAACTTCACCAATCGCCATTGTTTGGCCGATGTGACTCCCACCGATACCCTTTACTACTTTCTTTCCATCGGCGTAACATAAGATATCAGCGAGGCAATTTAGAACTTCACCGATACCAAAAGTCACATCGATAGAAATACATATGCAACTCCCCGCACCATCGGCAGGACCAAACCCTTTGGCGTGAAATTATCATCGAACTCCAATAGCCACAGTTAGGCCGATACTAAATGTTTATTGGTGAAACACAGGATATCGCCAAGACAAAACAACCCCCTACCAATATCAAAAGTTAGGCTGATGAGGGGGGGTAGGACCCATGTACTGTTCACTTTGTGTCCAACCTTACATACAAGCAAGGATACATACAAGGATCTCCTTTATTTAATAAACTTTCGGGTCCGCGCATACATGAAGTGCCCTATATATTTAACCTACCAGACATACAAACGTGAGATACAAAGTGGATTTAAAACAACAATTTTCTTTAACCTAAAACCACTTTGGGTCCACTTGTATGTATATATCAAAACTTTCATCAAATGCATACAAGGAAAAAGAAAAAACAAACGGCCCTGTATATGAAAGCGATATACAAACCTAAATGTACATTTTACCAAAATGATCATAACTTGCAAAATAGGGCGACTTTTAAGATGGTTCAAAAAACAACCCTAGCTCATTTTTCACAAGGAATCCAACCATATCATGCACTGGTACTAAAAATGCATTTTTTACTCTATTTTCAACAAGGTTTGTATATTTTAATCCCCTTTTCCCTTTACCACCAAGCAAAAAAACAACACACACAAAAAGCAAAAGTAACAGCGACAGCAGGGGTCCTCATTTTGCTAAGGAGTAAAATGGGGCGTGTTGTGAACATCACAACAACTAGCAACCAAACAAAATAATTAAATTCAAAGCATTTAAGAAAACTAAATGAAATAAATCCATAACTTCCAACTATCTTTCTTGCAAATTGTTTTTCAACTTGAGACATAAGGCATTCAATAAGGGTGCATGAATTTTTATTTTTAGTTGAAGTATGTGCACATGATTAATTATCCTCATATTGAAGATCGGTTGAACAAACCAGTGACTAACATTAGCCTACGTAGTTGAGGATATTCCCTCATAGCCAACCGGATAGAGCCTTGCTGCCAGCGAGAGTCTATAGCCCCGGCAAGGTTATCGTTACAATTCTCCTAAGTAGAGCCCCACTGCCAGCGAGCGTCTATAGCCCTGGTAGAGTTACTTAGATGGGTTAATCTAGATTTTTAGTATAATCCACTTTATTCATTTTATATTTTATATTTTCTAATTTTTGAAAGAGATTTCACAAGATATTGCAGTTGTAACTTCATGATGCAAGGAGTGAACACTTGCTAAAATTAAGCTGAGAATTGTAATAGTAGCAAGGGTGACCTTGGATTTTTCACCTAATATCTACACTGGTAGGTTCAACAAACCCAAGGATTTTAGGTGTGTCATCATGAGAAACCTCCCTTGAATTCTCAATCACATTTATTGAACACAAAATTTCAGAAGGTAAACAACTCTCTACACTCATGACAGTCACAACAAGCTATGCATAAATTGCAAATAATTAACTTGAATATTCTGAAGTTTATACTATTTTGAATGGTTGTTAGCTTGCTCCTTAATACTCTAAAGGAAAAAAAAAGATCCCTGCTGAGGAGAAAACAACGAACCAAACAACAGACTGTACAATAAAAACAAAACAAAGCAAAAGAAGACTATACAAACAAAAGGATAGAAATAAAACAACAAACAAAAAGAAATAGAAAACAAAACTATACAAACAACTAAATCTAAAAAAGAAACAACAAAAGAAAACTGTACATTTCTTACACTACATTACACAAAATGGACTGCCCCTTTACCTCAGGCCTGGAAGTAGTGTTTCAAATGTTGGCCATTAACTGGTAATGGCACATCTTCCCCTGTCAAGGTCTTGAGTCTAAATGTGTTGTCTCCTATTATTTCTGAGACTTGCAATGGACCTAGCCATAGTTTATCAAATTTTCCATGGTTCCCTTTCTTTTCATGTGCTTTATCCCAGCACAGCATTAAATCTGATATCCTAAATGTCTTGACTCTTGCCCTCTTATCAAACCACCTCTTTACTACTACTTGGTGTTTGGCAAATTTCTCAATGGCTTGACCTCTTTTCTCTTCTAGTTGTAGCATTTGTACTATCCTGGCTTCCCTATGGCTATCAAATCCTAAAATCTCATCGACAAACCTCTAGATTGGTATTCTTAGATTTATTGGAAGTATGGGATCAATCCCATAAACTAAATGATAAGGTGTACTACCTAAAGCTATTTTAAACTTGGTCCTATCTACCCACAATGCGTATTTTAACAAGGTATTCCACTCTCTAGGACTCTTTGTAATTAGCTTTTTGATTATATCTAATAAAATTTTGTTTGTAGACTTAGTTAATCCATTACCTTGAGGGTAATAATTTGAAGAAAACTTTAAAACAATCCCGTATTCAAATGCCCATTTAGAAAACTTTAAAGAAGAGAAAGCAAGGCCGTTGTCACATACCAATGAATAGGGAGTTCCAAACCTAGTGATGATGTTTTCTTCAAGAAGCTTGATAACTACCTCAGTTGTGGAGAATTTGCAGCATGCGGCCTCAGTCCACCTTGTACAGTAGTCCGTCACCATTAGTATGAACTTGTGTCCTGCAAAAGATGGAGGATTGATGACTCCAATAAAATCTAAGCCCCACTGTGCAAATGGTCTTGATTCAATCACAGGTTGTAATGGGTTGGCCTGATTTCTTCCCTTATCTGCTGCAGTCTAATAGGTGTGGCAACTCTTAATGTGACTCTCTGTATCTCTAAACATCGTGGGCCAATAATAGCCCACCCTTAATATCTTGTGCGTTGTAGCTAGATGGGAACCATGACCGGTTCCGTACTTGTCATGCAGTTCTGTTAACACTTTATCTGCTTCAGCTCTATTTAGACATCTCAAATAAATTCCATCATGGTTCTTCCTGAATAGAAGACCTCCTTGTACCATATATTTTTATTCTTTAATCTTCAAAGCTCTCCTCTAAGAAGCTTTCATCCTATTTGGGTACTTTCTAGCTATTAGAAAAGTATTTAAATCACCATACCAGTCTGATATGTGATGAGAATTCAGCACATACTGCTGTTTTATTAGATCTAGGTCTATGTTTGCTATTGTTTGCACCAATGCCTGCCCTCTGACCAGCTTCATTGGAATGATTTCCATGTCGAACTCTTGCAGCGTGGTGATCCATTTGGCTATCTTTTCTCCAGGTTCGTTCTGCATCAGCAGCATCTTTACTACTGCGTCTGGCACTATAGCTTTGATCTGGCTATGCAAAATATAATGCCTGAATTTTTTCACGGCCTTTATTAACGTAAATGCTTGTCTTTCAGTATCCAGATATCTTAATTGTGCATCTTTTAGAGGTGTGCTCATAAATGCAATGCATTTTTCCTCATTGTCTTCACCCTTCTGCATCAGGGCAGCCGCGACTGAATGGGAGGATGCGAAGGAGTAGATATAAAACGTCTTTATGTAGTCCAAGCTCGCTAGTATAGGGGTGCCAGAAATGGCCCTCTTGATATCTTTGAATGCAGCTTTAGCCATAGGCATCCACTCCATCTACGCATCCTTCTTTAACATGGCATTTAGTGGTTGCATGATTTCTGTAAAACCCGTGATAAACTTTCGAACAAAGTTAATCTTACCAAAAAATGATTTTAACTCTTTCCTATTGTTTGGTATTTGCAAACATTTTATTGATTCTATTCTATCTGGGTCAATCAATATTCCATCTTCAGAGATGACATGCCCTAGTAATTTACCTTCAGTAACTCCAAATGAACATTTTTTAGGATTAAGGGAAATTCCATACCTCTCACATTGCTTAAGTATTTTCCTGAGATCTTCAGCGTGAGTGGATGCATCCTTGGAATACACAGTCAGATCGTCCATATACACAATAATGCACTTACCTGATAACCCACGGAACGCAATGTCCATGGCTCTCTAAAAAGTGGCACCTGCATTGATCAGACCAAAAGGCATTCTCCTATATGCATAATTTCCCCATTTACAAGTGAAGGTGGTTTTTAATCTGTCATCCCTATCTATTAAAACCTGGTTATAGCCTAAGAAACCATCTAAAAAAGACATCATCTTTGCTCCGTTTACTGCTTGCAACACTTCGTCTATGGGAGGCAGAGGATAATTATCCTTTTCAGATGCTTTATTCAAATTTCTAAAATCTACGCATAATCTGATGTCTCCATTTTTCTTCCTTACTGGTACTAGGTTAGCTACCCAGACTGAATGTCTGACTGGAAAAATTATTCCAGCAGACAACAACTTTTTTACTTCCTCAAAGATTAAAGGCTCTAGAATGGCATTCATAGGCCTTTGTTTCTGCCTGAATGGCTTAACCTCTGGTCTCAAAGGTATTATGTAAGTTATGATGGATGTATCATAGGTTTTCAAGTCTTCATACGTCCATGCTATTACGTGTTTGTATTCTTTTAGAACGTCAATAATTTCTCCTTTTATTTTCTCAGAACAAGCCTTTCCATTTGGCACATTTTGTGGGTTTTGCTCTGTCCCTAGGTTGTGTAAATCACACTTACCCCTTCTATTTTGAGTAAATCTTTCTGTCTTATTACTCCATTGAAGTCAAAAATATGTTCTAGTTCAATTACCCCTTTGGGTAAAAAGTTGCTCTTCAAGTTGATTATATCCTCTTTGTCCCATGTTATCTCAGGCCTTTCCTGCTCATCAATGATTTGAGCCTCAAATACCTCATTACAAGTTAGAAAATCAATAATTTGCTGCTCCCCTCCAAATACCTGAAAGTGTGTAACGTTGTTTGGGATACTGGGAACATTAACTAGCTCAACAACAAATCGTCTCAATCCTGACAGTGTCAAGGGCTCTAATGTGCTAGCTGCACTGCTAGTGCATCTAGCCTGTGGTTCAGCTCTCTAGGGATGTGCTCTATGTTGAAAGCATCAAATAAATCTATTAAACCCCATACTCTATGTCTGTAACAAATCATTTTCTTGTAGTTGCAAGCATATAGTTTCCTTACTTGTCTGACTACTAGTTCAGAGTCTGAAAATACCTTAATCGTTTTCACCTTTTTTTTAACGGCCATGACAAGTCCCAAAATTAAGGCTTCATATTCAGTAATATTGTTAGTACAGGAAAACTACAGTCTATATGCTGCTAGGTATGACTTACCTGAGGGTCTATAAGTTCAACACCTGCACCCGCACCCTGCTTTGACTTGGACCCGTCACATTTTAATGTCCACATGCCATCTTTACTTTTCTGATCTTTCCCCTTGGCATGCTTCGTCTCTTCTATTACTTGTGAGGTGCTGGTATATTTATTCATGGGTATTTCTATTTGGTTAACTTGCATATGTGTATTTTTAGTTTGCAAATAAGAAAGACAACTACCCTTGTCCTTTATTCCCTCTTCTAAATCTGAAATAAGAGCATCTACATCACCCTGAACGTATTTCTGTGTTTGATCAGGATTCACATTTTCCTCTTGTAACCCTACCCTCTTCATGCATTTTTTGTATTCATATTCAATGATGTCCTTGTACATTCCACAACTCTCCTCAGAATGTGGCCTATCGTGAACTCTACATTTATTTTTATACAATTTACATTGGGTAGGCAGACTTTGTTTAATGCAATCTTCCACCTCTTGTCTAATGGCATGACCAAATTTGCCTATTGCACTATTTTCTTCATCTGAAGAATTTTCATCAGACTCAATGAATAATGTTGTCTCCTTGTTGACATGTTTTTTTCTAAAGTTTAACATCATGATCTCTTCAATATGTACCCCATTGTTGGTAATCCTATAAACACCAGGTTCAACAACGGCATATAATATTTCATTTGTTTGATTATATTTTGTTATCATGTGTTTCATCCTGGGTTCTACCTCTATTCTTATTTGGTTTGGGACACCTCTCCAAGGTAACCACATATGTGAAAAATCAGTGGCCATATATTTGTTTAATGTTTTGGACCAATCCCTGCTCAGCAACATTCCATAATTTATGGGTATATCCACTATTTGAATGTCAATGAATTGGCTTACCCTAGGGTCTGAAGCTAATTGCATCTGAATGTTCATTAGTTCTCCTATCATGCTAACCTCGGTCTTATCTAACTGTGTGACAACCTTAGCAGATCTGGTGGGAGTCAGCCTGAGAGTTTTACATATCCCTAAAGGCATTACATTGGCTAAGGCACTAGAGTCCACCATGCAATTGTGTATGTTCTTCCCACACAATCTAACAGTTAACAAGAAAGGAGGAGTATCCTTCTTATCAGCATACAATACTACATTTGTATTGGAAGGCTGCTTACATCCAGAGATTTTATAAAAGCATTTTTGATCCCTGGAGTTTTTAATAATTCATTCAGAGGTATGCTGACCTTAATTTTCTTTATTTCCTCTGACAAGTAACTCATTAACCTTGTTGTTTCTACTATTTTAGTTTTACTTGTTTGGGTATTTTGTGTTGTTGTTCCGCTGTTTGCATGAGGATTAGCTTTAAGTATGGTAGGATTGTTGTTAGCATTTTGATCTGGGGGTGTATTGAAGTTGTTAGGAGGAGTGGAAGTGGTGAAAGGTCCTCCTGGCCTAGTGTTGTTCCTCAAATTGTAGGTGTGGTTTTTATTTGTCTATTGAAAGGCTTGCACCTCTTCTGTTTCAGTTAGTACCTCATTTTCAGTTTCAAAAGGAAACTGAAAAGAATTTAACACAAAGGCTGATTCAGGATAAAGATTTTCACAAAAGTATGGTTCATCTTCCAACAATTCATCCTCCTTTTCTTCTATAGTTACAAAGGTAAAGGTTTCTAAAACTAAAGTTGTATCATACCCTGAGGGTACTACCTCATTACCCTTGGGAATAAGAAACTCAAAAGTAGGAGGCTGCACATCTATATTAAAAATGTTGGCCGCTAAATGAAACTGTGGACAATCAAGCTCAGCATGGGCATTGGTTTTGTGAAATATGCACCAATTTTTTTTTATGTATTGGCCATGTGGATGCCAACCATTTGTTTTGCATCATGATTATCTATATTCTCAAAAGGAGAAGCTAGAGTACCATTGTTTGGTCTAGTGTTCCATGTTTTGGATGGCCTGGGCTGATTTTGATTTTTGTTATTGTTACCCCAAGCCCTATTATCTATCACTGGCCCTCTATTTTGCATTGGTTGCCCTTATGACCTTGATGCTGATTATAGTTTTGGCTCTGGTTTGAACATTGGCCTTGGCTATTATTCTAGGGTTGATTCTGATTATAGTTCTAATTGTAATGCTGATTTTGATTTGAACTATAGTTCTGATTTTGGCCTTGGTTATTATTCTGATTTTGATTGTATCCTTGGTTACTTCTTCCATAGAGGTTCTCATTTCTTAGTTGTGTCACTTCGGTGGTTAATCTTTTCAAATGTGCAGTGATCTCTTTAATTTCTTCCCTCTCCTCTTGTGCTTTTGCCACAGTTGCATCCCTAGGGGGTTGGAAGAAAGGCTGACCATTATTTTGACTGTTATTAGCAGTGGTACCTGTGTAAGGAGCTATGGCTTGGATTGGGGTAGGACTATACACAAGTGTGTATGTAGGAACCAGATTTAATAGTGGAGTGTGATGCATAGGGACTCCATTCCAAGGTTGTGCCTGATTTTGCACCCCAAAATTTCCTCCATTAACAAATGGACTATAAGTTGTATGCCTCATCTCTTGATTTACTGAGGATGCCTCTTTATAGGCTTTGAATATTGAATCTATGTCAGGTTTTCTTTTGACAAACATGGCAGTTAAAGGATCTAAGGTTGCATAGTACATAGCTAAAAAGGTATCATCATCCACGGTGTAAGGGGCTACTAGCCTAGAGTAGGCTTTTTGAAATCTGTCATTGAAATTATCAATTAACTCTCCCTCACCTTGTTTTATAGTAGCCAATTTGTGATACAGGATGCAAGGATCAATGGGTCCTCTAAATCTAGTCAGAAATGCTTCTTCCATAAGTGACCAGGAAGAAACATAGCCATTGGGTAAGTTTACATACCAGTTAGAGGCTTGCTCATTAAGGTGTAGGGAAACAATCTACACACCACATCCTCATGTTCTAATCTAGCCCTAAAGCATGCCTCCTTGAATATTCTAATGTGGTCTTCTGGGTCTTGGTGTAGCTGGTATTTGGGACATATCTTTTCCAAATTTTTGGGCATCTCATTATAATCATTGAAGTGTATGGGGGACTGGTCATTGAAATAAGCCATTGTAGGTGCTTGAGCTTGACCTGGACCTATGGGAATACCTAGATTTCCTAGGGGATTAGGATCCCTAGGAGTACCTGAACCAAGATTTAGAGATTTGAATGAAGATCTGTCAGGACTTACAAAGCTATGAATAGTATAAGGTGATCCAAGGGGTGTTCCAGATGAACTTCCTGCTCACAATATTTTAGGATTCCAAATCAAAGGGCTCTTACTTTGCCCTCTATCAGGTAATTGCACAAATATATCCCCTGAACTGGATCTAGATCTAGTCACTCTATCACTGTTATTAGCCAGTTTGGAACAAACCCTAACTCAAGTCGGCCCTCCTTCTAGAGCCAGAAAAACTGTTGATGATGGTTTTGATGCAATCATAACAATTAGTTAAAATTCACATAAAATGAACCAAAACTGACTTGAAAGATATGAAGGAATCGGTTAAGATTCACTTAATCCCAAGTTTAATATGGTCAGGTCTTGACCTGTTGGGCAAATTCAGTTGGTCAATGTGAAGCTGTAATGTTCAAGGGGCCTTACGTAGTTTAGGGTTTCTTAATGATTAACTGGACTCAAACTATGCAAAAAGATCATAAATATCAGTAAGTTGTTCACTCCTTTTGCATAAAATATTTACTATGCTACAAAACTTTTGAATGGTCTTCTTGAATTATTGCAACTTTCTTCTCTTAAATATTTATGAAAACTATTTTCTTCAAACTTAGTTATACATGCTTTTCAGATATGAGACAATTTCCTTCAGATTTCTACATGTTAAGCTAAGTATTTTCAGATGGGTTGGGAAAAGTTAGAAAGATCTAATCTAAACTCCATTCATTCTACCAAAGGATCTAATTGTTCTGTTATGCACTTTATAAGTATTGCAGCAAATTGATCAAATCCACAGACAAAACCTTAAATGTATGTTCTAAGCATTTTTTCACAAACATACACCTAAGATTGCAAGCTCTAAGAGAAAATGTTTCAAACACAATGAAGAGCAAGAAAACACTCAGAAGATAGATGCAAAATCCCAGATTCAATTGTATTAGAAATAGATAGTCATATAAGATTTACAATGTCTGAATGACTCTTAGCTTCAATGATCAAATTATAGAAAACTTACAAGCTTTACAGATACAGTAAGGAAGCTAGATGTTCCATGCATTCCTTATTGCAGATACAGGTGACCTCCTTCTTCTACTTCTAAACTAAAAGGTCCCTTTAATACAACTACTAGCTATTTTCTAAAAAAAATCCCTGTGTAGCCCCTGTGTAAAGTTTTACAAAGTAGAGAGGCACAATATATAGACTTTTTGATTGTCCTCAATACAACTCAAAACCCTAGTTAAACAATGGTTCAAACCTCTGGCTATAGTAATAAATGCTAGAGAACAAGTCTCCCAAAATACCTTTGAGCATTCATCCAATCTAGGTGAAACATGCCACTCGAAAACCCTAGCAGCTTAATAATAACTTTTGTGGTCTACTGCAGTAATGTCTTTAGCTACATTTTGTCATTCATAAATGAAGACCTTTGACTTCCTCATCCTTCATCCTTATCTTCCCCTGCTCCTTGTTGAGTACTAGTGACTCAGATTATAGGTTCAATAGCTCAAAGGTTCCTTGGGTTCAACGGCAAAGTTTGAATTGTCGGTGAACTCTTGAACCTCGCTCGTCAGGTTCAATGGCTCATCGGGTTCAATGGTTCAACTGATATGCATTGGTTACTTCAATGAAGGTTTGAACTTCACCCGTCAGGTTCAATGGTTCATCGGGTTCATCGGGTTCAATGGTTCCTTGGTTCAGTAGCATCGGTTCAATGGTTCATCAGTTCCTTGGTTGATCATTGGTTCAATGGTTCGGTTCATTGGTTCAATGGTTTGGTTCAGAGGTTCATTGGTTCAGTGGTTCATTGGTCCATTGGCTTGACTCTAACTATCGGGCTTGGCTGAAGATATCACTCTGATGATATTGTATCTCTCTAATTAAGGCTTGAACCTCATGTCAGGTTCAATCGATGAAGTTTATCAGCATGAGGGTGGCCGTCGACGGAGCTTGTGGTAGTGTCTCCGATCACTTGGTGTTACTCCGATGAACTGGTAAAGGTTGGTGAAGTTGGCATTGGTGTGAGAAGAGTTGTTGGGCTGAGTTTTGGCAATTGCTCCGATGTGTTGTTTTACTCTGATGGAGGAATGACATTGGCTTGGGAGTCGATGTAAGAAGAGTTGTCGGCAAAGTAGGATGAAGTCACACCAAAAGCCAAAGTCTCCCTGATGTTCAATGAGCGGTTGACTATTTGGTTTTGTCAGCAAAAGTGCCCACAATTATCTTACGTATGGTCATGCATATAAACTAGAGTGTTCAACGCGACTGGATACATGTGGGACTAAACTATCTCATGAGAATGTGAATGATTACGACAGTTTTGGACAGTTGGATGATAGCGATGCTGGGCAGTTGGAACAAACAGTTAGTTACATGAGGTGTTGATTGGATTGCTAAAAGTAATAGGGGAATCGATAGAAAGTAAGCAGAGAGAGTTGGATGGCACGATTAATCTGGTGAGCTCTAATTTTCTCCTTCTGTGAAGTCCTATTCTATATGTTGTATGCAACATGTTAACAGTATGTAAAAGGACTAAGGAGAGAGTGTAAATAGAGTTTAGGTGAAAGGGTTCTGGCCGAGAAGGTGAAGTTCTATACTGTGTGTTATTTGTGGCACGATAACAGTATGAAGAACCAACCGAGTACTGGAGAACTTTGTGCAGGGTTATATTATCAGATATTCTTCAGAAGGAACAAGATGTTAATCTCCTATCAAGGCTATGAGCCTGTAAATGTATTGTAACTATTTGATTGCTAAATAATACAATGGCTTTGTGATTTGGAGTGTGGGGTTTTTTACCCGTAAGGGTTTTCCCCACATAAATCTGTGTTCTTGTTATGTCTTTCATGTTTAATGTCTCTGCTGTTGAAATTGGTTAATGTTTGCTTGTGCTTTCCTCTAAGGGTCAATGTTGGAAATGTTCTATGTTAGTTTCCGCTTTAATGGCATAGTTGTGCGTGTTTTTGAAGCAATTGAAAAGAATTTAAATCTGTCGAAGACACCACTATTCTTAGAAATACATTCTGAGATGCTCATATTTCCTTTCAAGTGGTATCAGAGTCATCTTCTAGGATCTGCTTTGTTGCTCACATTTGTACATTTGTGTGCTGCATGTGTTTACATGTAAGAGTTCCTAGTGTATAAGGTCTAGGTATTCCTTCTATGCTAATTTCTTAGTGTGACAGGCTTGAGGAAATCTGAAGGTATCATTTGATGTTTGATCCTTGTTTTGAGTGGAAGTCTTGCTGTTAATCTTGTCTTCATGTTTCAGCAGTGCTTGAAGGATAGTGAAGATGAAGAAACTAGAGTTGGTCGTGATGTGGCCTAAGGCTCTTAATTAACAATATTTAATCCTGTTGCATGGGGTTTGGTTTGTGGTTGTGTTGCTGCAGTAACTTTCATATTGGGTGTCTGTGTGAGAGGCTCTCTGATGATATGAAGAAGTTTGTGTTACTACTCAGCCATGGAGTATTGTGCTTATGCTGGGTGTTTTGGTATTGGAAGGCATAATTTTCTATTACCCTGATTGCATGTAGGCTATGGAGTTGATCATTGGATGGTTTGAAAGCTTCTGTAATAGCCTGATTCTCTCAGATGCAAGTGCATGTTGGTGGTTGAGGGATTGGTCTACAAGTGGGCTTGAAGCTCTTGAACTATTGTTTCCTTAATTGGATATTTTGTACTTGCATGACTTAAATTCATGTTTATTGGATTTGAGGGGTTTTATAGTTTTTCCTTAAAATCTATGGTTATGCATATTCATGATGATCCATTTTTCTGGTTTAACTGTTATGGAGTTTATGTTGCAGACTTTTGGGTCTTCCAGATGTGAAGTGGGTATGGATGTGCATGGGTGTTTTTCAAACACAATGGCTTTGCAGGTTTTACACGGTCAAAAGAAAAACTAGTGGTTTTATGAAGTTGCAGTTAAGCTATTTCTAGACCCTGGCTTTTGGGGTGTTGCTGGATGATATAGTTGCAGTTTTGCATGCATGCTCTATGCATGGTGTGAAGTGATGAAATGATTTCTCTGCATGGGAGTATTGGTAAGTGATAGGTCACTCAGCATTTATGTGGTAATGCTTCTGGTTTCTTGACTATGGTGCTCTGGTTGTGGACATGTTTGGCGAATCAAATTTGTAAGTAATCTGGTGCTTGAGTCATGTTCTCTACATTGTTATCTATTCCTTGAAATCTTAGTTTTGCTTCTAGTGCAATAGTGGGTTTGCATGTTTTAGTATAGTTGGATCTACGAGTTATGCAATTTTTAGGTGTGTACAGCCTATTGATTGCAGTGGGATAACTTGGAAGTGGACGGTCTATATCCACAAGATTGATTATGTGATTATGCAGACTTGTTAGCTGGCTTTGTTTGTGGTCACTTGTGCATTCGTGTGACTATTTCAGGATGAGAGGATGGATTTTGTAGAGTATCTAAATAGTTGGTTATGGAGACCTGCAGTATGTGTATCATGATGTCATGTATAGCTTGAATACACATGTTTATGTAAGCTATTGATAGTGATAGTTTATTTCCTTGGTTTGGAGATCTTGGTATCACTTGGTTTTATTGTCACATGGACATGTTAATGTGTGGACCTGGAGGATTTTCAGATTAGGAGATGTTTGGTCATGATGCTTGGAAAGCTTAGTTGTTACAGTTCAGTGGGAGCTTTAGCATTGACTGAGCATTCATCACTTAGTGGTGAATGATCTTCTTTAGTGTTGCAGATGTTACTAGGAGGAGCTCTTTGATCCTATTGCTACAAAAGGGTTCTTTCGCATTTGTAGGGACACTATTTGAGGATGTGTAACATCTTGGAGTCATGGAGGATTCGTGAAGTCTTTGGTTGAGGTGTTGGTGATGCTTAACAGGTGATGATGGTTTAGAGTTTGATTAGTTTCATGTCATGATATACTCTTGTTTAAGTATTTAAAGTTTTGGCATGATATGTTGCTCTTGAGACTTTGGTTATGTTCACCTGAAGCATGGAATCTTCTAAGGGAGATGGTAAGATCATGACGTCATGATAAGTTCCTGATTTAGATGATTGGAGCTTTGACAATGGTTTGGTTACTTCTCTATGTTTGGGTACATTTATCATTTGCTTGATTACTTCATAGTGTTGTAGTGATGTAGTTGGAGTTCAGCATGAGGTGATTGTTCGAAGGTACTCATGGATATATGGAGAATAAGAGACCTATGAGGAGATTGCTCTTGGAGGAGTCATGATGGCTTGTATATCTTGGAGGAGCATTCTTATTCCCGCTCATGGTCTTCTCAGCAATTTATAACTTGAGAGGTATTGCCCATTGTTTCTCTCAGGTGTCTTATACTTTCTTTCATAGACATGGATCTTGAACTATTCTAGAGGATTCATTGTGAGAGATGGATAGCATGTTTATCTCCTTTTGCATTTGAGTTTAAATATATTCTACATTGATGAGAATTGTTAGGAGATGGTTTTATGGGATGATTTCCTGAAATGGGAAATGCATTAGTTTGATCTTCTTTAGTTTGAGAGGCTTACATCCATGTTAGATACATGATATATATGCTAAATTTGATCTCTTGAGATTGAATGTTTGTTTGGGTGTTGTTATGCTATTCTCTTTGGGGTGTTATGAAGGAGATCATACTTGACACAGTTAGCATACAGAGGTGTATGTAGAAGGATTGTCTACATGTATATGATGTGCAGTGTTTCTCTTGGTCTCAGTTATTTTCTCTGATGGTGTGTTTCACATTACATTGTTTTGAGGTTTTGTTCAGAGCTAAAGTGATCACTAGTTTGTGATCATGTGTTTTCACTTATGCTTTTGGGTGATGACATGGAGGTTCTATTATCTCTTTCATTGTTGGGTGTGAAGAACTTGAGAGATTTCTGGACTAGTGGTGAGATGTGCAGGTTATTGATTTACAATTCGTGCATATCATGGTGGATGTTTCCTTGGTACTACATGATGTTTACACTTTCTGTGTTATGATATTGGATTTCCCTCCTTCGTGATGTCATCATCATTAGGATTCATCCCTTCTTCACCTACAAACCTACAAAAAAAGATAAGAAATAAGTATTAACATTTAACAAATCTGCAGGAAGGAAAACAATCTACCAAATCTAGTCGTGATAATGTGAACACATCAATCGGGCCCCAAATCTATGAAAATTGAGTCCAAAATGCAAATATAGTGTTAAACTAGTCGGGTCAACCATTGTTGACCAAAAACATGCATTCAGGCCCTAAAATACCCTTATATTCTTATTGTTCTGTCTTTCCCCGCCTATCGGTGTGAGATCCACCCATTGGAGAGTCCAAGAAAATTTCATACTGATCGCTCAACTTTCAGTGAAATAGCCTTATTGACTTGTGTTTCTTTCCTATCGGCGTGGGCTTAATGTTTCATTCTGATCGCCCACCTTACACTAATGTCCCTGTTCAAATTCTCTGTATACCGCTCCCCATCCATCGGTGTGATATCCACGTCAAAGCGAGCTCAAAACCTTATACCGATCACTCAACTCTGGCCGATATCTTCTCTCGTTATCGGTACCCTCTTTCCTCATCCATCAGTGTGATGTAACACTATCGGCACGGGCTCAAAATATTTGGTTGATCGCCATTGTTTGGTTGATGTCTTTAAATTCTTTCTATCGGTGTAACATTGCCTATCGGCACAGGCCCAAAATATTTGGCCGATTGTTTCACTCTGGCTGATGTGACTCCCGCTGATACCCTTTACTACTTTCTTTCCATTGGCATAACATAAGATATCGGCGAGGCAATTTAGAACTTCACCAATCACCATTGTTTGGCCGATGTGACTCCCGCCGATACCCTTTACTACTTTCTTTCCATCGGCGTAACATAAGATATCGGCGAGGCCATTCAGAACTTCACCAATTGCCATTGTTTGGCCGATGTGACTCCCGCCGATACCCTTTACTACTTTCTTTCCATCGGTGTTACATAAGATATCGGCGAGGCAATCCAGAACTTCACCGATCGCCATTGTTTGGCCGAAGTGACTCCCTCCAATACCCTTTACTACTTTCTTTCCATCGGCGTAACATAAGATATCGGTGAGGCAATTCAGAACTTCACTGATACCAAAAGTCACATCAATAACAATACATATGCAACTCCCCGCACCATCGGCAGGACCAAACCCTTTAGTGTGAAATTATCATCGAACTCTGATAGCCACAGTTAGGCCGATACTAAACGTTTATCAGCAAAACATAGGATATCGCCAAGACAAAACAACCCCCCCGCCGATAGCAAAAGTTAGGCCGATGAGGGGGGGTGGGACCCACGCACTATTCACTTTGTGTCCAACCTTACATACAAGCAAGGATACATACAAGGATCCCCTTTATT
This sequence comes from Cunninghamia lanceolata, assembly GCA_027924645.1. Classification (NCBI taxonomy): domain Eukaryota; kingdom Viridiplantae; phylum Streptophyta; class Pinopsida; order Cupressales; family Cupressaceae; genus Cunninghamia; species Cunninghamia lanceolata. The sequence goes on from BSBN01000627.1 coordinate 5,434,842, forward strand.
TAATAAACTTTTGGTTCTGCGCATACATGAAGTGCCCTGTATATTTAACCTGCCAAACATACAAACGTGAGATACAAAGTGGATTTAAAACAACAATTTTCTTTAACCTAAAACCACTTCGGGTCCACTTGTATGTATATATCAAAACTTTCATCAAATGCATACAAGGAAAAAGAAAAAACAAACGGCCCTGTATATGAAAGCGATATACAAACCTGAATGTACATTTTACCAAAATGATCATAACTTGCAAAATATGGCAAATTTTAAGATGGTTCAAAAAACAACCCTAGCTCATTTTTCACAAGGAATCCAACCATATCATGCACTGGTACTGAAAATGCATTTTTTCTCTATTTTCAACAAGGTTTATATATTTTAATCCCCTTTTCCCTTTACCACCAACCAAAAAAACAACACACACACAAAAAGCAAAAGCAACAGCGATAGCAGGGGTCCTCATTTTGCTAAGGAGTAAAATGGGGCATGTTGTGAACATCACAACAAGCTTACCTTATATGCCCCAACCTTAAGGTGGTTGATGTCGTGTACTAATATCAAGTACGTTAAGGTAGAGAGAAAACACACAAGGGAACAAGAGCTTTCGCAAAGCCTATGCCCCCAAAGGTGACATGTGCTCATGATTACTTAATGTTCCCACAAACACATTGATTATGCTAAGATAAACAACAAGATTAAGCTATACATGAAAACATTCACATCAAAGGCCAAGGCTATACTACAAGTTCAAAACTGAGTATAACCATTCAGCTATACTTTAGGTGCCTCAGAACCGAGTGTAACAACAAGGCAAGATACAAGATAATCAAAGTGCACATAGTAGGTGTATTGTTATGATTTGTTAGAGAGATAAGACACCATCAAAATATCACATAGAGTGATTCTACTAGCCAAGCGTCAGATATATATATCAACCCCATCATCATGTATGGACTAGGTCCATTTTTGCTTTTCTTGCTAAAGGGACACTTGGTCCTTATCAATTATGAATTGTTTTTCATCATCCGCTGACTATATAGAACCACTAGAAGAAGGTAAACAATAAATCAAGAGAGGAGAACAAGTACCTTAGGGTCATCAGATAGGAAGGTGCCCCTAGGTCACCAACCACAATTCTAGATGCCCTTAAGGCATGACACACAACAATAAAATAGAAGAGAGGAGCAAGATAGAAGAATGATGATACAAATAGAGGAATGGTCACAATAGAGGTGATCTCCTATTATCCCTAACCTTACAAAAGTATCAAGGGTCATCCTAGGAGACCTAAACAACATATAACACATTACGGGGGGATAACAACATAGAGATAAAAGGTTAAAAATACTTACTTGATACAGCATAATGCTAACAACGTATATAGTTAGGAGTAGGCCATTCTTGAGAGAAACAAGAATAACTGCTACAATGAGTATGGCTTAAAGAGGGAGAAATACTTACCGGATTCAATGGGATACTTCCTAGTGGACAATTCTTGTCTATCAGCTTAGGATTTATTGCATGATGATTTGGTCTTGTTAATATTGCATTAACATTAAGTTTAGGGCAATGAGAGGCTTTGGTGGGCTTTAAAAAATGGTATCCAATACTAGTGTAATTTGTTGGTATTTTTTCCAACTAATAGTTCCTAAGTTTCCCTATAAGGTAGCTATCACTTATCAACGGGATCCTCAGGTCAGGGGCCAACAGTATAGGAGATAGACTCTAAATGTCTCCTCTCCTTCTTCAGGCTCTACAAAACCTAGGGGGGTATTCCCTACTCAATACCTATAGGATAAATCTTTGATTGTAACTAGGTATTGACACAAAGCAGATGAATCCTTTCTTATGAAGGCCAAAAATGTAAGATAAATGCAAATGGGCTAGATTTGGACCCTACTCCAGTCATGAACCAAAGGATTTTAAACCTAAACTACACCTAAAATCCTAAAAAGTTTATAAATGTTGTTCAATTTTTTGTTTTTTGTTTGGCTGTAAGATTTAGGTTTTGATTCATAAACTCAACACCAGCTCTAACCGGTGCTTATCTTAGGGCATGGAGTCACATTGACATATATGTGTGAATGATTTGCATAAACTAAACTAACTATCAAGTTTCAAGGGGTTAATTAGTGTTTGCCTTACAGACACCACCCAAAACAGAGTATCCTATTAACTCTACTTACATATATCCCTGTTGTAATACATTCTTCCCCATACTTAACCCAAAACATTTAATCTATTCCTTGAATAGAAGTATAAGACTGAGCATGCAATACACAAAACTTATATTCTAGAATATTAGATAACCCTTAGTTATTAGATTCAAAAGAAAAATAATACAACCATGGAGACAATTAACAGAATACATGCATATAGCATTTTTCATTTATAATCAACATGAAACTGATAAAACTTATGCAAATATACATTCAACACACAATTCATAGACATACAAGACAAGAAATGAAGCAACACAACAAAACCTATATTTTATTTATTCTTCAACAAATTTGAAAATCTTCAACCACCAAACGAATGAGTAACACAACTCTTTTATAGACCAAGAACATGTAGTCATCATTAATTACATTGTCCTTTCAGAGAAATTTTGATACAATGTGTTGGTAATAATTTATGTTTAAGGTTATAGGATGTGCACCTCCCTTGAAATCCAGAAAAATTTCCTAAGTGTTGGACTCCCTCTGTGTTTTGCTGCATCATTAGGACATTTTCAAAGAAGGGGTCATCATCATTATCATCATGTTCCTAGACATCCCCCTGATGTTTCTTGTATGGGTCATTTCTCATCATGTCCGGATATCCTATGGGGGCTTCATGTTTTCGATAACCTGATATTCTTGTGGGGGGTGATATTTTAATATCGGGTGATCTTAGTTCAAGATCATCCTGATGTTGGTGTTGAGAATTTGCTAAGTATGACTCGATGTCCCAAGGTCATCATATTTGAACATCGGGTGATCTTTGTTAAGATCACCTTGATGATAATTTATCACCTTATGTTTTAACTTCCCCGATGTTGCTGATGTCATGATCTTGTAGAGGTGATATTTTCTTATCAACATCAGGATTTTCATTGTCGGGGCGATTTGTCTTTCAGCTTCATCATTTTCTAAGGACGGGGTGATATTTCCAATTATCAGGTATGTTCTAGCATCACCCTGATGTTTCATGGAGCTACAGTGCTACCCGATATTCTTGCGGGGGGTGATATTTCAAACATCTGGTGATCTTCCAAATATCACCCTGCCCTAATATGATGATGGTGTCACCTCGATCTTTCGAAGGGGTCATTTTCTAAGTTGTTCAATCCGACCTGATATTTCTTGAGTTGAAGTGGTCATCATATCACCCTTGTTCTAAACATGATGATGACGTCATCAGGACGTTCATATATCAGGGTGATATCTTTTATCTAGGTGAACTCATGCAGATGATGATGCTGACGTCAAGGTGATATTTCGAGCAGCTGGATATCATGCTGGAGGATGATGATGATGAGGGCTTATACTAGTGTCATCAGGAGTAAAAGCACTGACATCATATATGCTCGCGACCTAGTATATAAAGTATTGAAGAGGTCACCATGGGGTGCATGTGGGATAATTAGATCCTACATTTTTTAAAATATCAGGATGAGGTATTTTGGCGAGAAAGGTTTGCGATGCACAGTATGATGTTTTTCCCAAGGCCACGAGTTGGTGCACCATTAATGGTGGTTGTTGCAGAGGTATGGGCAATGGCGTGGACGGATCTGGTACCCGATTAAAGTTGTACATCCACGGGTGTGCAAGGCTCGAGAACCCTCCCTGTCTCCTCTCCCACCTGCTGCATTGAATGTTTGAGCACCATTTTCTCAATGAGCTATATCTGGCAAATTTTGACTTTTACCATGTAATTAATGCTGTGCACCTTCCTGTTATATGTAGCAGGTAGTGTTGCTCATTTGTTGTTGTTGAAAACTGGACATATCTGGCTCTGTAATAAGATACAACTGGTTTTGGTTGCTCTGTGTAGGAGATCTTGTGAGTTTATGTATCTCTTGTTGTATGTCTCATGCATGAATCTACTAATTTCATGATTGATTTTATATGATTAATGCTGTGTTTGCATGTGTTTTGTTAATTCTGTCTCCAGTATTGCATGTTTCCTTCTTCTGAATCTAGATATCTATAGGGTGTCTAGAATTGTAGAATATAGAATTCCTGTATTGAATGCTTGATCTTTCAACTTCTGCTCAAGGGGTAGATTAAAGTGTTTTCAAATTAAGTGTTGGGAAGAATATACTGCAATAGGGATACCATAAGTAGAGGTAACTTAACACTCTATTTTGGGAAGTATCTGTAAGGCAGATACCATAACATCCCCTTGAAATCTAGTTTTAGTGTGTTCATGTTGATCATTCACAGGTGTATGTCTATTGACTCCAAACCCTGGATAGGCACCAATCTAGATCTGTGTTGAGGTTATACACCAGGTCCAGGTTTGCATCCAAATATAAATCAAATTCAAACTTCCAAAACAACCATTAGGACTGTAGAAGTAGTTTTAGGACCCAAATCCTCTATCTACAACTGAGCATAAGCCCAAAGCTAGCCCCTTTGCACTTATCCCACAGTTTTGGTCTTCATACAGGAGGATTTATCTGCTTTGTGTTAGCATCCCAATCTTTGCATAGTTATATCTCATGGGTGTTGAGTAGGGAATACCCCCCTAGGTTTTGTAGAGCCTGAAGATGAAGAGGAGATAAAAATAGAGTCTATCTCCTATACTGTTGGCCCTTGGCCCAGAGATCCTGTTGATCACTGATGGCTACCCTATAGGGAAATCTGGGAGAAAGTATCCAGTCAGGGAAATTACCAACACAATGCACCACCCATTTTGGTGTTGAGAAAATTACATGGAGAGAAGAAGAGAAGAGTAGATAGACATTGGAGAATGTGCAATTGCTCGAAGGAGATCTACCTCATCAATACAAGGTAGGTGGTGGTTGGCCATTCCTTTCAATTATGCAGGCCCATACTTTTCTGTCTAGTCATTATATGGCTTTTCAGGTGGCCATTGGAAGGAGACTATCTTTGTAATCCTCCCATTATGACTGGTGTACCAAGCATCCAACAAAATCTTTACTTCCTTACAAAATATTTCAAATTTTATTTCAACTATATGCAGCTTATCTAGTGCTAAGCTCAAAATCTTCATAGTTGGATCGGCCTCAGTACAACAAGTGGGAATTAATCAGTTAGCATTTTCTTCTATTTCTTCTTTCCACTTATCTAGGCTTTTTGCTTTCCCATCACCTTCTAAAATACTTGGCAGCCACCTTGTGTCCATCTTTTCAATATTTTGCTTCTTCTCTACCAAAACTTTATCCAACATCGACCAAAAATTGGCAACTCCCTCAAATTGTGTCAACATATCCACTACCAATTTTAATTTAGGGGGTGCCTGTGCATCAAATCTTGAACATCTACGGAGATCCCTTATCTCTCCAGCCCTTACCAACCATCTTTCTTTGACAAATGAAAGTCTTTCTTTATTTGACTCATGCTTTTCATAGGCTATCCTCAATTGTGAGTAAGACCTCCAGGTCTCATCCACACTTGCCAAGAGTTTGTTCACCCTATTGTTTATCAAATTGGTGACCATATCCTTCACTATGTTCTTTTTCTCATCGTCCAATTTCCTCACCTCCTCCTTTAGCTCTCTAATTTCAGTCAATAGAGGCTCTGTATCAACTAGGAAAGACTCTGTTGTTGGAATCACAAGTGGGGGAGTAGAAGTACCAACCCCTAATGACAATTGCTTCTTGCATCTATTGAGTTTTGCAACTACCTAGGCATATTGTAGCAATAGCTCATTGCGTTCTTTCTGCAACTTGTTGGTGACTACTTCTACAAATTGTGTAGTCTAGACATTCAAACTTGTAGCTTAGGGGGTAGGGGTGTCAAATACCTTCTTAATTATCACATCTCTTACTAATTCCCCCAACTCAACCCAAGGCTTCTTATTATTTGGGGCCAGAGCCCATATAGCCAATGTTTCAAACCTAGGATTGAAGGCTGCACCAAAGAGAGCCTTCTCTATTTGTTCACCTGTCGCATTAGAATCTTCTCTGGTAATTGTGTCAAATGTAATTGCATCTGACAGGGTCTAGTGAGAAACGAGTAAGATATTAATATTAGCAGCCAATGCCCTCCCCCCATCTAGAGTCATTGCATTAATGGATTGATTGACCTCTTTTAAGACCTTTTGAGTAATGGCCTCATACTCAGTGGGGTTAGCTCCACTCTTAGCATCTTCAATCCTTTTTTGAAACTCCTCACTTCTTACCTTCAATACATAACTCTTGAATTCAGGAGTGTTTATAAATTCATCATCCTCTAAAAAATTATTACAAGCCATTATTCTAACATCTTCAATGTCTACATTCTTGATTCTCATTGTCCTTACTGCCCTATTTTCAGGAGACGAATAGGGTCTTATTTTGTCAAGTGAATTCACTTGATGGGTAGCTTCTTGCACATGTTATTGTGTCTCTCCCTCTAAATCTACCACTTCAATTTCTTCTGGATTTTCTAAATAATAATGTTTACTTTCTTGGCAGGGGAGGGGTCAATTGATTCCCTCTTAGTAGCATATCCTTTGCTTGAGTTGCCAGGCTAATAGGAGGGTCTTTCTTCTCCTGCAAGAGCCGTAACAATCAACTATTTTGCATTATCCAAAATTTTCTGAATTCTTTGTATGGGGTCTTATACTTCTATGAAGGCACCTTGATATGCTACATTTACACTTTTCCTCATTCTCTCACCTGCCATTATTGTGTCCCACTTGATTCTCAAGTGGTGCAGATCATCCATTGTGAAATAATTTTTGACAGGATCCCCATTCAGGTCAACCTAGTGTGTGTATCTTGGCCTTTGTTTGTTGACCCTCACCCTATTAATGAAGCCCTTAGGGTAAAAAATCCTTGGATTCTCTAAATACATCCCAAAACACTGCATCACTAAATAAATCTAATCAAGCCCACTCTTGTCAGCTATTAGAAAATCACAGAATCTGAGGGAAGTGGGAAAAAATGAGCCCTTCGTATGTCTCCTCAAGTGCTCCTTATCTGAATCATTCAATTTCCTAATGATTTCTAAGAATGCAACTCTCCTAGGCACATATTTAGGTAGAATATGGGGTGGGGTCTCACACCCATAGACCTTGATGCAAGTAGTGTGTTCATGAAAAAACCAATCACCCCAATTGTGATCAATCCCTAAGTGAGGAGTCTTGTCCAAAGGCCTTAGAGAATTCAATACATTTGGGTGTAGCCTCTCTCCCTCTAGCTCTAGGAAACCAAGAATCCTTCTCACAAAACTTTCCTCAAAAAATATATAATCAGTAGTAGTATAGTGCATATCTAGCATGCAAGTCCACACTTGTGCTCGCAGCATATTTCCTTGGGCATCTATCATTTTGACATGCAAATTTTGGTGCCACATCCCAAACAAATCAAATATAAGCATATGACATAGCATGGAATACCATGTGAATTCAACATGGGCATCTGCAATAAATAGCTTGCTTTTGATTTCTGTCATCTGCTTGTGCATTCTATCTGCAATATAGGAGGCATAATCATATGGCTCCTTGGTCTCTTGACTTTGAACATCTACTGCCATCATCATTAAAGAGATGAGCATTTTATCTGAGCATCCCTGCCTAACACTTGACACAAACTATGATATGTTCTGACAAAATAGTCCATGAATAGGTTGCAATGAAAGGGTTCCACTTCACTATCTGAATTCTTCATCAATTTGCCATCAACACCCCTTGGCCTATGCTTGGCCTGGTTGAAGTCCCTATAGGCATGTTTAATAGTTTGATATTTCTTCTTTATATTACTTAGGTCAATTGGCATATTAGGCATAGGATTCAAGTTAAATACAATGACAATGTACCCTTTGGTGAATTTGATCATTTTTGTACCATTTCCTTCTATTACCGTCCTTGTCTAAGGACCATATCTCAGTGCTATTTCCCTAACTAGGTCAGGCTTGGAGAATACATTGGAGCAAATGAGCTTGGCCAAATAAAATTGCTAGGCATAGCAGATGGGGAACTTATAATTCATTCTTTTATGCCAGTGCTCAAACATGACCCAACCAAGAACAAACAGTATAGCATCTCTATAGATGTAACTGTATATACCTAAAATTGGGTCATGTCAAATTAAGTAAATATTTTAATATTTATCTTAATTCTTATTTCTTTTATCAATTAAATAAATATTCTAAGTTTATTTGATTGGTTCATTATCCCATAATTAAATAAAAATTAATTTATTTAATTAATTTCCCTAAATTCTTCTAATGTCTCACATTATTAAATAATCCTAAATTCCTCTATCCTAAGTCCTAATTCCATAAATCCACCTCACCAATCCACCTCACCTTTCCACCTGACTTTTTCCACCTCACCATGTTGCACATGTAATTAAATATTTTAAATATTTAATTAGCTAATATTCCCTCACCCACATGTCCTATTTATCCGCCAGTCAAAATTAGTTAGCTCATCAATCAAATCAGTTAACTAATTAGTCATTTGAGTTCACTAATCAATCAATTCACTTAACTGATTAGTCAATTTAATCAACTCCCCAATCAAATCACTTAACTGATTGGTCTATTCTATTAACTCTTCAATCTATTTTGTTAACTACCCTATTGCTTGAAGGAGCTTGGACACTTGTCCTCTTTCTATTTGCACATATTCCTCAACCATTCTCAACCGTTGATCTTCTCATTCTTTCTATACCATTGATCTTCTCTCTCACAAGTCTATAAATTGAACCTTATTCCTCCATTTCAATCATCTAAATTACTCTGTCAAATTACCAGTGCACCTTTGGCACCCCCACTATCATACATTTGATTGAGATCACCCCCATTTCTTTGAAGCTCACCTTAATAGAAATAAAGTATCACATCCATTTCTCCATCGCCATCTTGAAGAACGAAGAAAGGAAGTACGCTCCCTGAGGGCAATTTGTACACTGGTAGGAGATTATTCACCGTCATCTTGGCTTCTGTGCCATACACTAGTTCAAAAGGTGACCTTCCAATTGCCTTCTTTACTATCACCCTATCAGCCCATAGTTCTAATTTGAACTTTGAATTCCATGCCCTTTTATTCTTGTCAATTATCCTTTTGATGATTTTCATGAGACTCTTATTTCTTGATTTTGCTTGACCATTTCCCTGTGGATGATATGGTGATGCATGGGATAGATGAATTCCATAATTGTTGCAGAAGTCAATAAACTCACCAGACCTGAAGCACATGGCATTGTCTGTGACCAATCTTGTTGGCACTCCAAATATGATAATAATGTGCTCTAAAATGAAATCAAGAACTACTTTTCTTGTAGCTTTCTTAGTTGGGATGTCTTCAATCCATTTAGTAAAATAGTCAGTAGCAACTAAGATCCAACTATGTCCTCCACTTGCTTTCTCTGTAATTTCCCCTATAAAGTCAATTCCCCATTGTTGAAATGGAGCCTCCATTGTTATAGTTTTAAGGGGTAATACACCTTCATATTTGAGCATTCCTAAAAATTTCTAACAGGGATCACATTTTCTTACCATCTTATGTGCATTAGAGAAAAGTGTTGGCCACCAATACCCTCCTCTAAGGATTTTGTGAGCTCTTGTTTTGGCAGTATAGTGTCCCCCACACACTCCCTTATGCATGTCACTTAAAATATTCTTAGCTTGATGTTCATTTACACATTTGAGCAGCACACCATTAGGATTCTTCCAATACAATTCTCCTTGGACAACAACATACTTGATAGCATGTAGTTTCAGGGTTCTCTTTTGGATATCATTCAAATGAGATGGACAATTTAAATTTTGTAGAAAAAACACAATATCCTTATACCATTGTGACTCTAACATGTTTACAGTTCCATCTTGGGTCATATTGATTTGACATGCCTCCAAATTTGATTGTACCATTAACTTAGCCAATCCTTGTCCTCTTACTAACTTGGTGATCTGTATCTCAATATTGAACTCTTGTAGTTTATTTATCCATCTGCATCTTCTTCCTGTCACCTCATGCTCAGTGAACATTTCTTTGACAATTGCATGAGGTACATATGCAACAATCTGAGATCCTACTAAATAGGGTCTAAAACTTTTAACCGGTCTAACCAAAGCATAAGCTTGCTTCTCCATGATGTCATATTTTAGTTCTGTTTCCTATAATGACTTGGTAAAGAAAGTAATAGGCTATTCAAAACCATCCTCATTTTTCTATAATAGGCATGTAGAAATTGTATGGAATGGAGCAAATGAAAACAATTGGAAGGGTTTAGAAAAATTAGGAGACTTTAAAATAGGGGCAGTCTTGATAGCTTCTTTAATATTTTGGAATGATTGGATTGCTTCACTTCCCCAAGTTATAGACTCACCCTTCTTCAACATCTTAGATATAGCCTTAGCAATCTCTGCAAAGTTAGGAATGAACCTTCTGACAAAGTTAATCTGTCCAAAGAATGACTGAACACCTTTGACTATCTTGGGTATTTGGATTTTATCAATTGCTGCAACCCTTTCAGGATCAATACCGACTCCATCCTTAGAAACTATGTGCCGTAACAATTTTCCTTCAACTACCCCAAAAGCACACTTCTTAGGATTTAGTAAAATGCCATATTCTAATGCTCTAATAAAAATCTGCTCTAGATGCATACAATGTTACTCTTCCTTTTTTGAATAAGCAGTTAAATCATCTTGATACACAACCAAGATTGAGTCAATCAATCCTACAAAAGTAGCATCCATTGCTCTTTGGAATGTAGTACTTGCATTTGTTAGCCCAAATGGCATTCTTACATATACATAGGTTCCCCATGGAGTTGTGATGGAAATTTTGTATTGCTCTGATTCTTTTACCTTCACCTAATTATATCCTAAGAATCCATCCATCATGGACACGAGTTCACACCCTATCACTCTCTGCAATATAGCTTCCATGTTAGGGAGTGGGTAATTATCTTTCAAAGAAGACACATTCAAGTTCCTAAAATCTACATAGAGTCTTATGGCCCCATTATTTTTTCCAATTGAGAAAAGATTTGACACACAAGTTGAGTGCCTTATAGGCTTAATTATTCCAGCATCCCTAAGCTTCATAAGTTCTTCCTACATTTTTGGAGCCAAAGTAGGATTGATGGGCCTTTGCTTCTGTCTGAATGGCTTAGCTCTAGGCTTCAAAGGGATCTCATGCTGAAATAAATCTCCTCTAAAGGCCTTTAGGTCTTCATATGACCATGCAAACACATGTTTGTATTTCCTTAATAATGCTATCAACATCATCCTGATATGTGGATTAAGCTACTTACCAATATACACCTTTTTTGGAGCATGATGCGTCCCCAAATTCACCTCTTCCAAATCATCCTTATTTGCAGGAGATGCCTTTGTAACAAGTTGATCTCTACTATCAAATGCTCTTTCTAAAGATACTAACCCTTTAGGGATTTTATTTGTTTTTAGCTGTATTACTTCCTTCCCCAAAAGAGTCTCTTTCCCATCTATAACTTCTACAAAATTTTGGAAATCAATTTCCCAGTTCTCATATTCATCTATGCAATGCAAGAATCTCAATAAGTCCTTATCATCATTAAACACCTGCCAACTACATATATTATATGGCACTGTAGGTCTAAATTTGACTTCAACATTTGTAATATCAAATAATATGACATCATCTAACCTAATGGCTACATTAGCCAAGAAATCTGCCATAAAATTTTTTGGTCTTTCTATCCAATTTATTGAAAAGGCATCAAACAACTCAATAGTGTCCCAAACAACATGCTTATATTGTTTTAACCTCTTATTCTTTGAAGCATATCTATCTCTTACTTGGGAAACTATTAACTCTGAATCTCCAAATACTTTTAACATCTTAATGCCATGCTTGATGGCCACATGTAATTTGAACAATAGAGCTTCATATTCTGCAATATTATTAGTGCAAGCAAACCTTAGCAGAAATGAAAATTTTAAAATTTTACCAATGGGAGATAGAAACACCACACCTACACCAGATCCCTCCTTTGAGAAAACACCATCAAAGTACATAGTCCAAAGACCATTCTAGTGAGGCTCCTTACCGCTAGGATCTCCCTCCTCATTTTCTTGATCACCTGAAATAATTTTGAAATTTTCACAATCAATATCCACAAAACAAACCCGGTCTTCTATTTCTTCTTCTTCAACTATTTCTAGTGATCTTTATTCTCTAACCAGCTTGACATCCTTACCATTCATGGGAATCATGGCATATGATAAGTCCAATTGCATACTTCCTCCAATTAATGTTTCCAATCTTCTAGATAATAACATGCCATATTGTGGTTTAATATCAACTACTATCACATTCATTTTGTATGTCTTTTCTAGATAGGCTACAAGCATAAAGTTCACATCCTTCATAATTATTATGATTGGTACTTCTCTAGCATCCATTGCATAATATTTTCCATAGGCTTTATCTATTTTCAACCCAATTTGTTGCATAATAGCCAAAGGCATAATATTTGTTGATGCACCAGAATAAAGCATACAATTCTTCACAACCTTTCTATTGATGAAAAGGGATACATAAAATGGTTCTACTTGTGAAGGACATGTTGATGATGATTGTTAGTCATAACAACTCGCATAAAAATTTGCACAACAAACCTTTACTATCTTGAAAAGTACAATCAACTTGGAACAAACTGGTGACGCCAAGTCTCCATTGATCAGGTCATGATCTTCTGACGTTACTTAGAGGTTGATGTGACATGTTGTTTTCCATTTCAAGGATCTTACACTATCTGTATTGTGAATTGATGCTTGTATGTTCAATTCTGCACCTGTTTCCTATAAATTTACTTCACAAACAAGGTTATTTCCATTGTATTCAACAGATGATGATTATATTTATAAGTTTGATCAATTCTTCTGAACATCAACTTTCATGAACTTATTTTTACTTCTACACTATGTATTTAACCAATTAATGTGCCTATAAGCAGATATTTGCATGTTTATTCCTGATATTCATATGTATTTGCATGATATTTATCATTCTGACATGCTTTTACTCAAAATATGCTTTGTATGTTCAATTATTTATGAGTTATAGGCATATTTCATTTCATTTACTTGAGATTGTCTATTATTTGTAGTTATGAAGGTGATTTGTAATGAAATTAAGGAAAATTTAAAGAATACTTTCTAAATTTAATGAATCTTTAGCTATTGACTCACATACATTCCAGATACTTTCATGAAGAGAAGGAATCAAACCATAATTTCACCAGGATGTTCCACAAATAGGTATGGTTGATGCTAACTTCAAAGGAATAAAGAATGAAAACAACACGTGCAAACTGATAAGCACTCCAAGGGACATAGCTAATCAATGCATATATCCAGAATTCATCCACTGATTACTCAAGATTTACAATTATTTGTAATCAAAATAGCTTCTCTTTAATTAGGTATGCAAAAGACATGTACATTCACAATGATCCTTGAAATTAGTCCTGAGAACTTCAACAATCTTAATTCAATTAAGTTTCTAATGATTCTCAAAATGCACTCCATCCCCTTTTATAGAATAAGGAGAGGAGGCAGTTACAAATGATCAACGGTCAAGATTTGCCTATCTAAATCCATGGTCAATATTTTGTCTTTGACTGGGTCAACACCTGTATACATGGCATAAGCTGCCAGCTACCAACTATCCAACAAAACTTGATCATTTTGTTATCTTATTATGCATATAACTCTATTATTATGCATCTCTACTTACTCTTCATCTTCTGCCTCTTCTTCATTTTCATCTTCTTCTTCGTCCTCATCATCATCATCATCATCATCACTATCATCCTCATGAAGATTACCCTTTATATGTACTCTAATCTCTGTTCTAATATATTCATATAATTGTACTATTCTTTCAACTTCATCTCCATCCTGGACCTTGGCTTTTATTACAACATGTTTGTGAGAATGAAACTGTGCTTGAAGAGCATTCCATTTACTTTTCCTACTATTTAATATTTCATTGTATGTCTCTACTTTAGCTTTCATTCTTATGGCCTTATTTATCACATCCTCAGTCAAGTGATTAAGGGGATCCTCTGTTGCTTGCTTAAAATTATTATGGAAGGCTTGGATAGCAAAATTAGTATCCCGATTTTCTATTTTTCCTTCTACTTTGCCCTCCAGAGCCTCCAAGGTGTTTACTTCTACCATGAGGTAATGTAGTTTAACACTTATATCCCTAAGTTTGTTATTGCATCCTTTCAGTATATCACACTCAAATCTAATGCCCTCATACCAAATGCTTAGTAACTATGTAGTGTTATTATCTACTATGTTGTTATCCATAAGTATCTTCATGTCAATCCTCTTCATTTCACCCAAAGCATCTAGATGTTTTTCTAACTTAAAAGACCTTCTCCCCACCTCATTTTGTAGATTGTCCACTTTACTCTTTAGAGTACCCAAAGCATTCCAATTTGAGAGGGAGGTTTTAACTACATTTTTTGCTTCAAAAACAAAAGAGACAAACCAATTATCCATTAGCTAAGCCTTATGCTTCATAAGGTCTAACCTTGTTACCTCATCTTGGGATATGATTATCAATGGGGTAGCTACATCAAGTGGTGTATACTTAGGGTCAATTAACCCTTTAATAAAAGAATGTAATTGAGCAATGTGCTCTTTATGCTATTTGTTCTTATCCTTCTCTTTGTTTACACTTTTCAACAAGAAATCAATACTATCCTTGGCCTCTTGGCCTTCCCGCTCTTCAGTAGTGAAGCCTAGATCAATATCAGTTATTTGAAAATCATCAATACTTATTTTCCCTTTCTCCTTATCTACCATTGGCAATGCCACCTAAGCTATCCTCCTACTAGTGGTAGGATCTCTTCTTATTGCAGAGGTTGGTCTTTCTTTCCTTTTTTGTTTCATCATGCTTGCTGAAAATAGTGTAGAAACATCAAATTCACGTACCTCATCTGTCTGTTGTAGATTTATTTCTTGTTGCAGCCAATATGGGATATCACCCTAGGCCCCTTGTTGATTAGTTTTCTCATTTTGAGCATCCTAAGACTTGATTATGCATTACCCTTGGTGGTGAATTCTTCTTCCTTGGTTCCTCCTCATGCACATTTTCATGAGGGATCTCTTGTTGAGGTGCCTCTTGTTGAGGGGTTCCTGCTGAGGGGGAGGTTCTTGTGATGTGTGTACATTCTGATCATGTACCTCCTAGTGCAGGAGCACCCCTACAAGACAGGATATAGGTTCATTGTCCGCATGTCAGGACATCAGTCTATTTTTAGCATGTTTGACTTCATAATGTAATAAGGTCCATTAGACCAATGCATATGTATTAGATCAGTCTAGGAGAGTGTGCAGGTAGTTAGAGTTCGTGATCAGGTAGTATGCGCTGTCCTCTCCCAGCCGCTTGGAAGCTCCCAGCCACTGGGAATCGAGTTGGTAGTACTCATAGGATATTGCTATAAATAACTCAGATCAGTTAGGGTTTGGCATTAGAGAATATCATATTAGATATCATATCATATCATATCAGAGTAGTAGTTGTGTTATGTAGTACTGGTAATTGAGTGAGTTCCAGGGATCAGTCCAGACATTGTGAAACATTGTAGAAACAGGACATTTGTGCTTCATCTGAATAAGATCTCATCAATTGCATTATCTGGTTTATCAGTTGTTTTGATTTCCGTTCTGATTACAGGTTGATGGATTCCTTCAACCCTTCCACCGGTTGATTCTGTGAATCGGTGGAATGGTCATGTATGATAGTTTAGTTTGCATTTTAGTTTTCTGTTTATGCATTTCATTGTGTAGGAGATCAGTTGGTAGCATGTTATGAATCAACCTAGCATCCTCATGTGCTAGGGTTTAGGAAGATAAACTGTTAAGTTTTGATTTGAAGGTGATCCGGCCCGATCATCATATTTTCTTTGTGAAATTGTGCGGTTCTGTGAATTTGCATGCAGCGGACGGATATACAGGGGTCTGCATGTGCTTTTCCAGTCAGAGTGAATCACATCGTCATCTGCGAGTATATCGCTATCCGGATCGGGTTATGAAGCTGATGAAGTTTGCATGTTTCAAGTGCATCAGGATGATATAAGTCGGATATATACTCAGTGTGTATATCATCGTCAGGATCATCTTTCGTGTGTACCCATCATCCGCATATCGCTATCGTATGCGGGAGGAAAAATCATTTTTTTGGCTAAGGACCGGAAAGGTCATCATCAGGATATTGAAAAGGTCATCAGGATCTTCATTATCATGCTACGGAGGATATAAGGATCTTATATCTGGATGACATCATCATCAGGTGCATTGACATCATCATCAGGTGCATGTGACGTCATCGTCATCAGGATATTACGAATATCACCCTATGCAAGTTTATCCTACTGTCGCTAAGTGTTTTGGCATCAGCGTAAGTCATCAGCATAAAGTTTGGTTAACATCATCAGGATGTTTCAATATGACCGGATAAGTCATATCATGATGCTGTTGTTTGTGTAGTCGGATATCGGGGTGACGTAAGCATCGAGGGAAAGGTGCTTGAAGCTGTCGTCATCAGGATATTTGGAGGAACCGGATATTTTATATCCTGCTGATGAAGGTGATGCTAAACATCATGATGATGAAGGTAGAGGTTGGCGGTAAGATGAACAGTGAACATCAGGAGGATAATTGTGTTCGTCGAGTATCATGATGCTGCTGACAGGCGAAAGGTGAAAGGTGCTAAGGGAGTGAACAATAGTCAGCAGGAGGATATTTCATGCCTCTTCGAAATATGATGATGCTGTCTGTGTTAGCAAGAAATATGATGATGATGATAAGCCGATAGGTATTATAACATGCTGGTTGTATTAATGACTCCTCCTTCCCATTTGTAAGCTCCCATTGCATTTTACCTTTGCATCACCTCCTCTTACAATTTATCCTCATGTGGTTCCTGAATATTCTAATTTTGTGTATTCTATGACACCTAGTCTTCGTGAGAAGATTGTACATTTTGACCTTGGGGATCACCTTGTTCAGTCTTGGTCACATTCTCTATTTCCCTTTGCTAAGCAATATCTTTTGATAGGTTATGTTCTTCATCCTTAGATGTATTTATTTCTTCAAGGCCCAGGGCCTTATCCAATTCTTTCTCATCCACTTTTTCTCCTGATGTCGGGTTATTACCTCGATTATCAACTTCAGCATGTGGTGATGTACTATTTTGGTCCTCAACTCTATCAGGGATCTCCTTGTCAGTTTCCTCATGTACACTAACCTTCACTTTCTCAGGCTCCAAATGTGGATCATTACATCTATTTTGATCTCCATCACCCCTGTAAGCCAAGTCTATCACCATAGGGCTTGTAACTTGATCAACCAAATTGGTCAATCCTATCTGTTGATTTACATCCTCAGGGTCATCTTCTTCAACCTCCTTTGTTTAGACTTGCTCTTGATGAGTTTCCTTTTGAAACATAGGAGTTCCCTGAGGATTCATCTTTGTATTAGCCACTAGGGTCTCCATCTTCTGAGCAGTAACATCACTAACTACTTCGCTATTTGACAAGTACATTGTATCATCAAGTGGGAGAGGTGGCTCTTTCCTTGCCTTATATCTCTCTTATTTTTGCTCTTCTACCTTCTCAGTTTTAAACTAAATAATATTAGGGATTGGGACCTCATGTTGTGGGTCCTTCATGAAACATGGAGCACTTGCACCCCTTAGTATGATAGGATCAACATTCACATTTCCTCTCATCGAAGTTTTCTGCTTCTTTTGGGGTAGTGTCCTCTACACTTTCTTTCTCTTCTTTGTTATTAACAAATCATCATCTCAAGGCTCTTCATCTAAAAGCTCCTCATCCAATGGATCCTCTTCCAATGGTTCATCTTCCAAGTGTTTCTCTTCCTCTATAATCACTGGAGCAGGCCTGGTGACCTTCTTCTTTTGTTTGGTAGGAGTATGAGGTGATGCAGCTACAGATGATGATCCTACATCCCCCTTTTGTTGAAGTCTTTTAATAATTACTCCTCCTTGTACATGAGCTACCTTCTTATTCTTACCTTGTTTCTTTTGCTCTTTAGTAGGTAGCCTTTCTCCATTGGATTTCCTCTTCTCAATGAGGAAATCATCATATTCCTCCTCAGCTAATTCTTGTCTTTTCTTCTTACTATCCATAGTAAGGGCTACACCCCTCTTCTTCAAATTAGTGACTTTAGCATTTACCCAACTCTGGGTCAATTCAATAACTTTCTGCATTATTTGATCAAATGAGGTCACCTTAGCCTGAGTCAAATCAGGAGATGATATAGTTTCATTATACACTTTATTGTCTTCATACTCATTGGACATAATCTTTCCATCATATTTGTGCAATTGAACAGGCACTTGTATGCAATCAAAGGTGTGAATTTGGTTGAGAGTGAACCTCTGGTAAGTCCTTCTCCAGACTTTTGCTTCATCATCACAATTAGTCCAATAGTCCTCAAGGTGTTTTTGATGTGCATGAGTCCCTAGTAATTTTTGCTTCCTTCCATATGGGTCATATGACCTAGCTATTGAAAATGGCTGTAAGTGCATTAACTTCAATTCTCTGATTGCATCCTTGATGCTTTGTCTGTTGGGCATATACAGGTGGGATCTTCCCCTTCTCTAGATGAGCCTCAACTAAGGTTAGCACTTGCCTAGAAAATTCCATCAGGATGACCCTGTCATTGGGGTATTTGGGCAACATGAGAGGGTGTCCTTCAAAGCCTTCTATTCTCATGTATGAAAATGTAGGGAACTAGGTAAACCAAGCCCCATGTTTGTATATCATAGCTTGGGTTTCCATACTCAATCTTTTCAGTTTGTCCTCTTCCATAGACCTACCAAGATGCATAGACAAAGAATCATTCACCATTTTGTAGTTTTGGAGGGACTCCCTCCTGCCCAATTGTGGATAATGTTCCCATATGTTTACATCACCAGGATTGTTCCCAACCCTCCCTACTGTTTGTAACCCATTGAAAGTTCCTCTAAAAGCATAGGCATATACAACATAAGAAGTCATATGAAACATGCACATCTGGCCACCTAGCCTTCTCATTCCTGTATCTAGGCTATCACTTATGATTTTAGCCTAGAGAGGCTTATCATCTGAATATTCCACCATTTGGATGATTCCATACATCTAATTTTCAAAGTTTCCAGCATGTCTTCTTGTCATTCTGGCAAGCATGACCATCATATACTGATATTCTTCAGCAAAATCAAATTTGAACAAATATACTGGTAGTTTAGTAGAAGCCTTATATGTATTATTATATCTCCACTCGTACATGATCCTCCTGGCCTCTTTCTCATTGCCATGGTATTCTTTTTCTAGCCTACTTAGGCTCAATTTGACCACATCAGATCCTATAGGTAGATTAAATGTAGAGGTGATGCCTTTAGTTGAGAAATCCGCATACACTCTACCATGTTTCTCCATTTTTCTTGTTTTAGGGTTATAATTCCATGCACACTCAACTACCAGCTCAGTAGTCTCCATGGCATATGGAAATCCTCCATTGTGCCACATCCCTATGGAGTATATTCTTTGAAGTATAGGGTTTCCACTTCCATTGTCTAATCTTCTTGTCCATGCATCTAGGTTTGTACTTCCCTAATGTGTGTTATTTATCATACCATATCTGAATCCTACCCCTTTGGGCTATATGAGCATGGGTTTCAAAAACTCTATTTCAGACTTGTTCTTTTTGGTTGCCATTAAATCCTGCAATAAAACCATGCATTTCTTACCCTAACTGTGTTGTATATAGCAAGGCTCAGGGATCACATACATCCTTATAGCAGCAATTCTACTATTCTAACTGATTCATGCATCACTGCAATTTAACTTAGCAAAAATCACTTTACCTCATGATTTACCGTAAATGACAAAAGAGAGGGTTTCCAATTACATACCTGATAACCGCTTTCCCCTTTTTATAGTATAGGTCATGACAGGATGGGTATGATTATGTCATGCTTTCCATCCTCCACTCCATTTAGAGGCAAGTCCATTCTGTTTGTAGGTAGTGGTGATGTGCTGATTTCAAAGCTCTATAATTTTAGTTTAAACGTAGGTTAAATGTAAATAAACCCCAAAATTCACCCTTTCAACTAATCAATGTGACAAATTAGGGTGCATTTAGTACTTTTGTTTAAGCCCATTGATTACTACATGATGCTCGTGGATGCTGCCAAGTGTCGAGTTTATATTTGAAATTGGAGGGCGCGACCTACCATTGGGTTTGCATTAAATGCGGGAGGGTGATCTCTTAGAAGATTAGGGATATTTGAAAATATGACCCTCCAAAACATGCATTTGCTAGTGATCAAGGTAGTATACTATATTGCTTTGATCTAGGGAGATATGCCACATGGCATTATTGGATTAGTCACTAGTAGATCAAATATCTCAGGTCATCCAAGTTAATATGAGGGATATTTGATAATATCAGAATCCTTAACGCTCATAAATATCACCCTCATTCGAGAATGTAAGGGTGATGTCATCTCTTTATGACCTTTTAGAGTTACTCGAGAAATATGAAGTCATCATCATATTTGTTAAGGTCGAGGATATTTCAAAATATGAGCTTCTCGGGTTGGAGCATGATGACATCATCAAGATATCATGTCTTCTTTGTTATCGGGTTATGGTGACATCATCATCATATTGAGGAATATGATGGATGTTTGGAAATATGACCCTGTGAGGGTCAGATTTATTGATGACATCATCATCGAGGTGATCTCTTCTATATATCAAAACTAGATGACATCAGGGTCATGTTTGTGAAGGGTGAAATTCGCAAAAGGTGATATTTTGCAAGATGACAGATGTTTGGAAATATGACCCTCTGAAACATGCATTAAGGTTTTGGTGGGTAAATACTCTATCTCACTTAAGCTTGATGTTTGTGTATCAGGGAACAAATAGATATTGGATGATCTTCTTAAGTCAGGGTCATCTTAGCAAATATGACTGATATTTAGAAATGTGACCCTATGAGAAATATTCAGGTTGACAAACTTTGATTCAACATAACTTTCTATCCTTAAACAATATTAGGGTATCCAAAAGGCAAACTTGCTTAGAATTTTGTCCTCTTCCCAACTATGAGGTTTGTCATAGCAAATTCTAACTTTGACAACTGACCCCTCTTTGTGATGCACATGCATAAGCATGGGTGATACACTCAACTTGACCTTTTGCCAAACCGCCCAAAGCAAGAAAAGAAAAAACAAATAGAAGAAAAAAATTGGGTCCCTATTTTGCTAAGGCAAAATGGGGCATGTTGTGTAACCACACAACAACTTGCCACCAAAGAAAACAACCAAATTTAAATGATTCAAGTGATGAGGTCACATTAAAACATAGTATCATAGCTCTCCCTAAGCATAAGTATCATGACCTTTCTAGATGATATCACATTCATAAGTGCAACAATGTTGATAAGGAATCAAGTGTGTGAAAATGATTAATTATCCTCATATTGAAAGTAAGTTGAAAGCACAACTAGTGTTAAGCTACATGTTTTGAGTTCATCCCTCATAGCCAACTAGGATAGAGCCTTGTTGCCAGTAGGCATCCATAGCCCTGACAAGGTTATCTTTATAATCCCCCTAAGTAGAGCCCCACTACCAGCAGGCATCTATAGCCCCAATAGAGTTACTTAGATGGCCTAACTTCCTTATCCTCTTGGATTTTCAATATTCATCTCTTTTTTTAATATGCAAATTCATAAGATATCATCATGTAATCTCAATATGCAAGGCGTAGTTACTTGTTGATTTAGGTTAGGGATTGTAATGGTAGCAAGGGTGACCCTTTAGGTTTTTCACTTAACACCTATACTGATGTATTCAACAAACCCAAGGCTATTAGGTGAGTCATCGTGACAATCTCCTTGGTCAAGAAAGGCACTACTTATGAAAAGTGTATCACAGACCTAATCAGGGATACTTCTCAAAATGAATCACAACCTATGTATAAATTTGTCCCCATCACTTGAATCCTAACAATTCTGCTGGTTTCTAAGGATGATAATATGCATCATCTTGACTAACCAAAACAAAGACTCAACAGCAAAAACAGACAAACAAGCACACAAAGCAAAACTATACAAACAACTATACAACATGTACATTATGGTACAAATGACTTACATGACCCTGTTTAGTCTTGAAAGTAATGTTTAAGGAATTGTCCATTAATTGGTAATGGGACATTCTCACCAGTTAGAGTCTTAAGTCTATAAGTACTATTTCCTAGGATCTCTGAAATTTGAAAAGGACCTATCCAAAGTTTGTCAAATTTCCCATGGTCACCTTTCCTTTCATGTGCTTTATCCCATATGAGGACTAAATCTAAAATCCTAAAAGCCTTGACTTTGGCTCTTTTATCAAACTAGCATTTGACAATAGCCTAATTTTTAGCAAACTAATCAATTGCTCTATCTCTTTTTTCTTCTAAATGCATGAGCTGAAGTAGTCTAACTTATTGTTTGTTATCTATGCCTAGATATTCTTGTGCAAACTACAATGTGGGGATTTTCAAGTTAATAGGGAGGATAGGATCCACCCCATACACTAACTGATAAGGAGAGTTTCCTAAATCATCCTTAATCCTAGTTCTATCCACCCACAAGGCATACATCAACAGGGTATTCCACTCCCAAGGGTTTTTCTCAATCAGTTTCTTTATGATATTCAATAAGTTCTTATTTGTTGACTTGCTAAGCCATTCCCTTGTGGATAATAATTTGAGGAAAATTTTAGAATAATTCCATGATCAAAAGCCCAACTAGATAGTCTTAATGATGCAAAGGCAGGTCCATTATCACATACTAGAGCATAAGGTACTCCATACCTGGTCACTATGTTGCTTTCTAAGAATTTGATCACATCCTCTGCATTGCACATCTTACTACTAATAGCTTCAGTCCATCTAGTACAATAATTAGTGAGTGTTAAGACATACCTATGGCCTGAAGATGATGGAGGATTGATGGGTCCTATGAAATCCATACCCCACTAAGCAAATGGGTGCATCTCCATCAGTGGCTGCAAAGGTTGAGTAGCATATCTTTCTCTGTTAGCAGCAACCTGACAGGTGTGACAACATTTAATATGTTCAGTAGTGTCCTTAAACATAGTAGGCCAATAGTATCCTGCTCTCATGATAGCATGAGCGGTAGCTAAATGTGATCCATGTGCAGTCCCAAATTTATCATGCAATTCAGCTAAAACTTTATCAACTTCTTGCCTGTCCAGGCATCTGAGATATATTCCTTCATAGTTTCTTTTAAAAAGGACCCCTCCTTTGATCATATACTTCTGTGATCTAATTTTTAAAACTCTTCTCTATGAAGCTTGCATCTTTTAAGGACATCTCCCAGTGATTAGGACATGCCTGATGTCCAAATACCATTCTCTATCTTCTGTGGAATTAACTACATATTGCTGACTCAATATATTAGGGTCAGTCTCAGAAATCATCTAGCTCAAAGCTTGTTCCCTTACTAACTTCATGGGTGTGATATCCATATCATATTCTTGAAGCATTGTTGTCCACTTGGCCCTTTTCTCTCTTGGCTCGCTCTTCATTAGGAGCATCTTTACTGTTGCATCCAGTACTACAACAATGATCTTACTCCTTAAAATGTAATGTCTAAATTTCTTGACTGCTCAGACTAGAGGAAGATCTTGTCTCTCAACATCCATGTATCTAAGTTCTGCATCCTTGAATGGGTAGCTCATAAAAGCTATAGGCTTTTCTTCTTTAGCCTCATTTCTTTTTGTTAGTACTACTGTAGATGTATGCTCTGAAGCAAATGAATAAATGTAGAAATATCTTGTATAATGTGGACTGATCAGAACAGGAGCATCAGATATGGCTTTCTTGATATCCTCAAATGTTGCTCTTGCCTCAGGAGTCCATTCAATTTTGGCATCCTTCTTGAGCATTGCATTAAGTGGTCTAACGATCTCTACAAACCTAGTAATGAACTTTCTAACAAATCTTATCTTGCCAAAATAGGATTTGACTTCTTTCTTTCTCCCAAGAAGCTACAGTTTCATGATAGATTCTACCCTAGCAGGATCAATGATGATTCCATTTTCTGTTATCAGATGGCCTAGCAATTTACTAGTTATCGCTCCAAATATGTACTTGGAATTCAGTGAGATACCATATTGTTCATACTTCTTATGTACCTTCCTGAGGTCTTTTATATGATCCCCTCTCTTCTTTGAAAAT
Organism: Cunninghamia lanceolata; assembly: GCA_027924645.1. Lineage (NCBI taxonomy): Eukaryota > Viridiplantae > Streptophyta > Pinopsida > Cupressales > Cupressaceae > Cunninghamia > Cunninghamia lanceolata. Next base: position 5,459,278 of record BSBN01000627.1, read on the forward strand.
ATAGTTAAGTCATCCATATAAATGACTACGCACTTGCCAATCAAACCTCTAAAATCTATATCCATTGCACGCTGAAAGGTAGCTCTAGCATTTATCAATCCAAAAGGCATGTGCCTATAAGCAAATATGCCCCACTTTGTGGTGAATGTAGTTTTCAATCTATCTATTTTATATACCTTCACCTAGATATACCCTAAGAATCCATCTAGGACTGACATCATTAGAGCACCATTTACTATTTGTAAGACCTTATCCAGTGAAGGTAAAGGATAGTTATCCTTTTTAGGAGCTTTGTTTAGGTTTTTGAAGTCTACACATAACCAGATATCACCAATTTTCTTTCTTTCAGGGACCAAATTCACCACCCATGTTGAATGTCTCACAAGAAATATGATTCTGGCATTGAGCAACTTCTTCACTTCTTCAAAGATGATGGGTTCTAACAAGGCATTAATAGGCCTCTACTTTTGTCTAAAAGGTTTAGCATCTGGCTTCAGTGGTATAGTGTGGGTGATGATTGAGGTATCATAAGTCTTCAACTCATCATAGGTCTAGGTGATAACATGGATGTAATCCTTAAATGCTTGGGTCATCCCTACCATTTCTTCTTCTGTACAGACTTTACCAATAAGGACATTCCTTCTTCATTTTGTCCTATATTAATTGATGAATATTTTCCTCCATCAGTCTTTGGGAGATCTTTCTATTTCAGTATATTATGCAAATCAAATGCTCTTTCTAACTCTATCATCCCCTTAGGGATTTTATTACTTGGCAACTCTAGAATCTCTTCTTCTTCCCACATATGATCTTCTACATTTCTTTCATCTATGATCTAGGCATCAAACACATCTCTATTTGATATGAAGTCCAAAATGTGTTGGTCATCATCAAACACTTGGAGATTGGTGACATTATCTGGTATGGAGGGCACTGATATTAATTCAACTGAAAATCTCTTCAAACCTGAAATGGACAATGGCTCCAGAGTACTTGCAGCCTGAGCCAAGGCATCTACTCTATGATTATGTTCTCTAGGCACATGGGTGATATTGAATGCATCAAATTCTTCTATTAGGTCCCACACCCTATGTCTGTAATTAGACAACTTCTTGTAATTGCAAGAGTATATACCTCTTACTTGTCTTACTACTAATTCTAAGTCTCCATAGACATGCAGAATCTTCACTCTCTTCTTCAAAGAAAATAATAACCCATGAATTAAAGATTCATATTCTGTCACATTGTTAGTACATGGGAATTGTAGTCTATATGTTGCTAAATAGGATTTTCCAATTGGATCAATAAGACCTATCCCTACTCCAACTCCTTGTTTTGACTTTGATCCATCAAACCTAAGGATCCATGGCTTGTCTTCTATCAAAGGTTTGTCAAGACCTTCTCTTTTCTTTTTAGCTCTAGTAGCTACACCACCTAATATCCATTTTAACTTTTGTGACTCATTCTCTTTCACTTTTATTTTCTCTAACTAATGTGAAGCTAATACTTCCTTACTTTCTTTACTTATAATACCATGAATATTAGCATTTGTTTGTACTTTAATGATTTTCTTTTCATCATTAAGCATGCTTCTTCTATCAGATAGATGATCCTTTGAATAAAGCATCTTTTTCTTCTTCAATATGTGTAAGCATAACAAACAAGTAGTCTCTGAATGTGGTGCTTCATGCAAGCTGCACAATCCTTCAATCAAAGCATTATGTGGAGGAGTATTCTACAACATCATCCTCTAAATATGTTTTGATAAAAATTCCTCAAACTTGGTTAAGTTGCTTCCTTTATCCTCATTGGACACTTCATAATCAGACTTAATCAAGCAATCAGTCCCTGGGGTGATGCTACTTTCATTTCTAGTGATATCTCCAATGTTCATCAAGATTTGTTCTGAATCATGAGTGTAGCTTTCATCCTGATATGTATCTTCTTCTATTCCTGTAAATGACAAGAAAGAATCAGTATCATTATGACTGTCTACATTATTTACTTCAACTGATGATAATCCTTTCTCACTACATGTTCATTCTAACTCTATCATATCTAAGTAGACATCACAAGTTTTCTCTGAGTGTGCTTCATCATGCAACCTACACCAACCTTCAATCAAAATGTCCTCATTGGATATATTCAATGTTTGACAATGTTGCATTTCTCTAGACAAATACAATCCAAAGTTTTTGAAATGATCAACTTCATCACTATCATCTAAACTATAATTAGATTCGATGATCACCCTACTTTCCTAATGAACATGTTTAGGGATAAGATCATACATGAGGATTTCCTCTATCCTAACCATTCTAGACCTAATGGAGTAAACCCCTAGCTCAACATCCATGTACAATATCTCATTAGTCTTATTATATTCAGTGATCATGTGTTTCATTCAAGGTTCAACATCTATCCTAATTTGATTGGGGATCCCTTTCCAAGGTAGCCACATGTGGCTGAAATCTGTAGACATATATCCATTAAGTGTTTTGGACCAATCCCTACTAAGAAACATTCCATATGTATCAGGAATATCTACCACCTAGATATCAATGTAATATTGAATCCTGGGATCTGATGCTAGTTGCATATGAATGTGAGTTAACTCTCCCACAACACTCACTTCAGTCTTGTCTAATTGTGTCACCTTCTTGAGTGACTTAGCAGGATGTAACCCTAAGGCATTACAAATTGACAGTGGCATTACATTAGTAGATGCACTCAAATCCACTAAGCAGTTATGTAAGTTCTTACCAAACATCCTTAAAGAAAGGAGAAATGGAGGTGACTCAGTCTTATCCCTATAAAGGGTCATGTGTGAAGTTTCAGTAGCTTGGATAGTAGCTGGGACCTTGTGCTTGACATTATTCTCTTTAGCTGCATGAACCTTACTCAAAATCTGACTTGGATTAGGGGGATGACTATCTTCTTTTGGTGTAGGGTCATCTAAGGATCTCATGAAAGCTTTCTTAATAGCTAGAGTTTTGAGTAATTCTGACAATGATAAGCTAATCTTGACTCTTCTCATCTCCTCTGCTAAATAATTAAACAACTTATCAGATTTAGGAGGCTAATTACTAGCTTTTGACACTATATTCTGCGGTGCAAAGTACTGAGCATTAAACTTATGAAGACTAGGGTTATTACTTGCCTTTGGATCAAAAGGAGTGTTAAAATTGTTAGGACGCAAAGACGTGGTCAAAGGACCAGAAGGTCTATTTGAATTATTTCTGAGGTTGTAATTGTGTCTACCCTAATACTGCTACTGGTAGGCATGAACTTCAGGCTCCACTACTAGTTCATTTTCATCTTCAAAAGGAAAGACATAATTTGTTTTAAAGGCCAAAGCAAACTCTTCACATTCCAAAGTGTAATTCTAATGAGCTAAGGGTACATGGTGGTGAGGGTGATTGACAAAGCTTTCTAACAAAAGGGCTGAGTCATATCCACAAGGGACAATTTTATTTCCTTCTATGATGGGAGGATTTCTAATGGTGTTAGACACTTCAGCCTAAAAAATACTGGTTGCTATCCTAAACTGAGGACAATATAATTCAGCATGTGTGTTGGTGTTATGTATCCTACACCAATTCATAAGAGTTTCCTCTGCTAAGTTCACCCTAATGGTCTGCTTAGGTTCACTAGGAGGCTAGTTATCTAGGGGTGATGGTAATGATCCATTATTTGGCCTAGTATTCCACACTCTAGGTTGCCTAGGTGCATTATTCTTGTTGCCATTGTTATTGTTATTGTTATAGCTCTTCTCATTGTTATATCCTCTATCAGGATATTTGGATCTATCATTATTATATCCTCTATTTTGATTTGACTGGGAATAAAAGTTCTGACCTCTCAAATGTGTGATTTCAGTTGTTAACTTTCTTAACTATGCAAATATCTCTTTGATTTCTTCCTTTTCCTCCTAAGATTTAGCTACTACATTTTCTGTTTGAGGTTTGAAAAAGGAAGCACCATTACTATTATTCTGTCCCACATCCTGAGATGCTTGTGTATGTCCTGGATATTGCACTATCTAGCCATTTCCATTTGGAGGCGGCATGATGCTAAGGGGAGGTACTTATAATGGACCTGGCATTGTAGTTGGAGGCATCATGACTCCACTAGTTTTCTGTTGAGAATATGCAGGATATGCGGGATAAGAAGGGAATGATGTGTTTGGCATTCGAGCAGGAATCAGTTGCTAATTAACTTTTATAGCTTCTTCAAAAGCTCTTGTCAAAGTTGTGACATTAGGATGCATCCTCCTTATGAACATAGAAGTCAAGGGATCTAAGGCTGAGTAATATATATTCCTAGCCGCTTCATATGCTACAGTGTATGGAGCTACCAATTTTGAAAGTATCTTTGGAATCTAGCATTAAAGTTTGAAATAGTTTATCCTTCAAATCTCTTAATTGTTGCAAAGAGATGGTAAATCATTGAAGGATCTATAGGTATTTTGAATCTATCTTTGAAGGCTTTCTCTAAGGCATCCCATGAGCCAACAGAAGCTCAAGCTAGACTAATATACTAGTTATACGCTTCTTCTCTCAAGGAATATGGAACTAGACGACATACAACATCTTGATGTTCGATCCTTGCTTTGCAACAAGCTTCTTTGGATGTCTAGATATGATCATCCACATCTTGATATGGATAATATTTAGGGCAGATCTTGTCAGGGTTCTTAGGTAAAGGATGGTAAGCAGTGAAAGGCAAAGGTGACTCTGTAGCAAAGAAAGACATTGTGACTGGTGCTTGATGCACTGGAGGTGTAACAGGTGATCCTATAGGCATCTGAAGTGCACACAGGGGATATTGGAGGTGTCAGAGTATGCCTTGGTGAAGATATTGATGCACCTGAGTTAGGAGTATGATGAACATCTATGGTTCTATGTCTAAGTCCATGAATAGGTAATTCTTCTAAGAGTCTACCAGATTTGGACCTAGCATTAGGTCGGTGAACCAGGATTCTAACAATTTATGATAGAATTATGGAAATTTGACTTGATCTTTGCAAAGATCACAAGGAATAACCTTGCAAAGTGGATATTTATGATCAGAACTCAAGAATGACTAAATATTTATGCAATATTTACATGAAACTTGCAAATAAGAGCAAATATAGGACCTCTGAACTCAGATATCAAGACATTTAACTATAGAATCAAGCCACTACGAGAAATTTGCAAGACACTTAAATGATAACTCAACTTTCAAGGAATTCAAGAACTGACTACAAAGATTAGAGTATTTATGCTCAATTCTAAAATATTTATGATGAACAAACTTGAAATAACACCGAACAAGCAATCCTTTGCACCAACACTCGAAGCATAAGCAATTATGACAAACTTTGAGAAGATTACTTTGTACGGACATAGGAATACATGTATGCAACAGATTCACTAACCAAACACAAGAGATGGCCCTCCTTCTAGTGCCATTTTATGTTGATGATGATTGTTAGTCATAACAACATGCATAAAAATTTGCACAATAAACCTTTACTATCTTGAAAAGTAAGATCAATTTGGAACAAACTGATGACTCCAAGTCCCCGTTGATCAAGTTATGATCTTCTGACATTACTCAGAGGTTGATGTGACATGTTGTTTTCTATTTCAAGGGATCTTATACTGTCTATACTATGAATTGATGCTTGTATGTTCAATTTTGCACTTGTTTCCTGTAAATTTACTTCACAAACAAGGTTATTTCCACTGTATTCAACAAATGATGATTATATTTATAAGTTTGATCAATTCTTCTAAACATCAACTATCATGAACTTATTTTTACTTCTGCACTATGTATTTAATCAATTAATGTGCCTATAAGCATATATTTGCATGTTTATTCCTGATATTCATATGTATTTACATGATATTTATCATTCTGACATGTTTTTACTCAAAATATATTTTGTATGTTCAATTATTTACAGGTTATAGGCATATTTCATTTCATTTGCTTGAGATTGTCTATTATTTGTAGTTATGAAGGTGATTTGTAATGAAATTAATGAAAATTTAAAGAATACTTTCTAAATTTAATGAATCTTTAGCTATTGACTCACATACATTCTAGATACTTTCATGAAGGAATCAAACCATAATTTCACCAAGATGTTCCACAGCTAGGTATGATTGATGCTAACTTCAAAGGAACAAAGAATGAAAACAACACATGTAGACTGATAAGCACTCCAAGGGATGCATCTAATCAATGCATATATCTAGAATTCATCCACTGATTACAAAAGATTTACAATTATTTGTAATCAAAATAGTTCATTAGGTATGTAAAAGACATGTACATTCACAATGAGCCTTGAAATTAGTCTCGAGAACTTCAGCAATCTAACTTTAATTAAGTTTCTAATGATTCTCAAAATGCACTCCGTCCCCTTTTATAGAATAAGGAGAGGAGGCGATTACAAATGATGAATGGTCAAGATTTGCCTATCAAAATCCATGGTCAATATTCTCTCTTTGACTGGATCAACACCTGTATATGTAGCATAAGGTGCCAGCTAGCAACTATCTAGCAAAACTAGATCATTCTATTATCTTATTATGCATATAACTCTGTTATTATGCATCTCTACTTACTCTTCATCTTTTGCCTCTTCTTCATTTTCATCTTCTTCTTTGTCCTCATCATCATCATCATCACTGTCATCCTCATGAATATTACCCTTTATATGTACTCTTATCCCTATTCTGATGGATTCATATAATTGCACTATTCTCTCAACTTCACCTCCATCCTGGACCTTGGCCTTTATTATAGCATGTTTGTGAGAATGAAACCGTGCTTGAAGAGCATTCCATCTACTCTTCCTGCTATTTAATGTTTCATTGTATGTCTCTACTTTAGCTTTCATTCTCATGGCCTTATTTTTCACATCCTCAATCAAGTGATGAAGGGGATCCTCTGCTGCTTGCTTAAAATTATTATGGAAGGCTTGGACAGCAAAATCAATATCTTAATTTTCTATTTTTCCTTCTACTTTGTCCTCCAAAGCCTCTAGGGTGTTTACTTCTTCTTCCATGAGATGATGTAGTTTAACACTTATAGCCCTGAGTTTTCTATTGCATCCTTTTAGTATATCACACTCAAATCTAATATCCTTGTACCAAATGCTTAGCAACTATGCAGTGTTATTATCTACTATGTTGTTATCCATAAGTATCTTCATGTCAATCCTCTGCATTTCACCCAAAGCATCTAGATGTTTTTCTAACTTAAAAGACCTTCTCCCCACCTCATTTTATAGCTTGTCCACTTTACTCTTTAGAGTACCCAGAGCATTCCAATTTGATGGGGAGGTTTTAACTACATTTTCTGCTTCAAAAACAAAAGAGACAAACCAATTATCCACTAGCTGAGCCTTATGCTTCATAAGGTCTAACCCTATTATCTCATCTTGGTATATGATTGGTAATGGGGTAGCTACACTAAGTGGTGTATGCTTATGGTCAATTAACCCTTTAATAAAATAATGTAATTGACCAATGTGCTCTTTATGTTGTTTGTTCTTATTCTTCTCTTTCTTTACACTTTTCAACAAGAAGTCAATACTATCCTTGGCCTCTTGGCCTTCCTGCTCTTCAGTAGCAAAGCCTAGATCAATATCAGCTATTTGAAATCATTAATACTTATTTTACCTTTCTCCTTATTTCCCATTGGCAATGCCACCTGAGCTCTCCTCCTACTAGTGGTAGGATCTCTTCTTATTGCAGAGGTTGGTCTTGCTTTCCTTTTTAGTTTCATCATGCTTGTTGGAAACAGTGTAGAAACATCAAATTCACGTACCTCATCTATTTGTTGTAGATTTATTTCTTGTTGCAGCCAATATGAAATATCACCCCTGGCCCCTTGTTGATCAGTTTGCTTATTTTGAGCATCTTGAGACTCAGTATTATGCATTACTATTGGTGGTGAATTCTCCTTCCTTAGTTCTTCCTCATGCACATTTTCATGAGGGATCTCTTGCTGAGGTGCCTCTTGTTGAGGGGGTTCCTACTGAGGGGGAGGTTCTTGTGATGTGTGTACATTTTGATCATGTACCTCCTCTTGCAATTTATCCTCATGTGGTTCCTGAATATTCTGATCTTGTGTATTCTATGACACCTAGTCTTCATGAGAAGATTGTGCATTTTGACCTTGGGGATCACCTTGATCACTCTCAGTCACATTCTCTGTTTCCCTTTGCTAAGCACTATCTTTTGATAGGTTTTGTTCTTCATCCTTTGATGTATTTATTTCTTCAAGGCCCAGGACCTTATCCAATTCTTTCTCATCTATGTTTTCTCCTAATGTTAGGTTATTACCTCGATTATCACCTTCAGCATGTGGTGATGTACTATTTTGGTCCTCAACTCTATCAGGGATCTCCTTGTCAGTTTCCTCATGTACACTAACCTTCACTTTCTCAGGCTCTAGAGTTGGATCATTACCTCTATTTTGATCTCCATCACCCTAGTAATCTTAGTCTATCATGGTAGGGCTCGTAACTTGATCAACCAAATTGGTCAATCCTATCTATTGAGCTACATCCTTAGGGTCATCTTCTTCAACCTCCTCTATCTGGACTTGCTCTTATGTGTTTCCTTTTGGACCATAGGATTTCCTTGAGGAGCCATCTTTGTATTAGCCACTAGGGTCTCCATCTTCTAAGCAGCAACATCACTGACTACTTCATCATCTGACAAGTACACTATATCATCAAGTGGGAGAGGTGGCTCTTTCCTTGCCTTATATCTCTCTTCTTTTTGCTCTTCTGCCTTCTCAGTTTTAAACTAAATAATATCAAGGATTGGGACCTCATACTATAGGTCCTTCAAGAAACATGGACCACCTGAACCCCTTAGTATGATAGGATCAACATTCACATTTCCTCTCATCAAAGTTTTCTACTCATTTTGGGGTGGTGTCCTTTGCACTTTCTTTCTCTTCTTTGTTATTAACAAATCATCATCTCAAGGTTCTTCATCTAAAATCTCCTCACCCAATGGATGCTCTTCCAATGGTTCATCTTCCAAAGGTTCCTCTTCCTCTATAATCACTGGAGTAGGCTTGGTGACCTTCTTCTTTTGTTTGGCAAGAGTATGAGGTGATGTAGCTACAGAGGTCAATGCTACATCCCCCTTTGGTTGAAGTCTTTTAATAATTACTCCTCCTTGTACATGAGTTGCCTTCTTATTCTTACCTTGTTGCTTTTTCTCTTCAGCAGGTAGCCTTTCTCCAATGGATTTTCTCTTCTCAAAGAGGAAGTAATCATATTCCTCCTCAGATAATTCTTATCTTTTCTTCTTACTATCCATAGTAAGGGCTACACCCCTCTTCTTCAACATAGTGACTTTAGTATTTACCCAACTTTGGTCAGTTCAATAACTTTCTACATTATTTGATCAAATGAGGTCACCTCAGGCTGAGTCCAACCGGGAGCTGATATAGTTTCATTGTGCACTTTATTATCTTCATACTCACTGGACATAATCTTTCCATCATCTTTGTGCAACTAAACAAGCACTAGTATGCAATCAAAGGTGCGAATTTGGTTGAGAGAGCATCTGGTATGTCCTCCAGACTTCTGCTTCATCATCACAATCAGTCCAATAGTCTTCAAGATATTTTTGATGTATATGAGTCCCCAGTAATTTCTGCATCCTGCCATATGAGTCATATGACCTAGCTATTGAAAATCGCTGCAAGTGCATTAACTTCAATCCTCTGATTGCATCCTTCATGCTTTATGTGTCGAGCTATATATAGCAACCAATGAAGATTGGAAACAACACAGGTGGGATCTTCCTCTTCTCAAGATGAGCCTTAACTGAGGTTAGTGCCTGCCTAACAAATTCCATTAGGATGACCCAGTCATTGGGGTATCTGGGCAACATGAGAGGGTGCCCTTCAAAGCCTTCTATTCTCATGTATGAAAATGTAGGGAACTAGATAAACCAAGACCCATGTTTGTATATCACAACTTGGACTTCCATACTCAATCTTTTCAGTTTGTCCTCTTCCATAGACCTAACAAGATACATAGAAAAAGAATCATTCACCATTTTGTAGTTTTGGAGGGAGTCCTTCCTGCCTAATTGTGGATAATGTTCCCATTTGTTTACATCACCAGGATTGTTCCCAACCCTGCCTACTTTTTGTAACCTATTGAAAGTTCCTCTAAAAGCACATGCATAGACAACATAAGAAGTCATATGGAACATGTACATCTAGCCACCTAGCCTTCTCATTCCTACATCTAGGCTATCACTTATGATTTTAGCCTAGAGAGGCTTATCATCTGAATATTCCACCATCTAGATGATTCAATACATCTAATTTTCAAAGTTTCCAGCATGTTGTCTTCCTGTCATTCTGGCAAGGATGACTATGATATACTGATATTCTTCAACAAAATCAAATTTGAACAAATATACTGATAGTTTAGCAGAAGCCTTATATGTACTTCTCTTGGATCTCCACTGGTACATGATCCTCCTAGCCTCTTTCTCATTACCATGGTATTCATTTTCCAGCCTACTTAGGTTCAATCTAACCATATCAGATTCTATAGGTAGATTAAGTGTAGAGTTGATGCCTTTAGTTGAGAAATCCACATACACTCTACCATGTTTCTCCACTTTTCTTGTTTCAGGATTATAATTCTGTGCACACTCAACTACCAGCTTAGTAGCCTCCATGGCATATAGAAATCCTCCAGCATGCCACATCCCTATGGAGTATATTCTTTGAAGTATAGGGTTTCCACTTCCATTATCTAATCTTCTCAACCATGCATCTAGGTCTATGCTTCCCTAATGTGTGTCATTTATCATAGCATATCTAAATCCTACCCCTTCAGGCTTTATGAACATGGGTTTCAAAAACTCTGTTTCAGACCTATTCTTTCTGGTTGCCATTAAATCCTACGATAAAAACATGCATTTCTTACCCTAATTGTGTTGTATATAGCAGGGTTCAAGGATCACATACATCCTTATAGTAGCAATTCTACTATTCTAACTCATTCATGCATCACTATGCGAATTAACTTAGCAAAAACCATTTTACCTCATGATTTACTGTAAATGACAAAAGAGAGGGTTTCCAATTACATACTTGATAACTGCTTTCCCCTTTTTATAGTATAGGTGATGATAGGATGGGTATGATTATGTCGTTCTTTCCGTCCTCTGCTCCATTTAGATGCAAGTCTATTCTGTTTGTAGGTAGTGGTGATGTGCTAACTTTTAGAGCTCTGTAATTTTAGTTTAAAGGTAGAATAAATGTAAATAAACCCCAAAATTCACCCTTTTAACTAATCAATGCGACAAATTAGGGTGCGTTTAGTACTTTTGTTTAAGTCCATTGATTGCTAAATGATGCTCGTTGATGCTGCCAAGTGTCAAATTTATATTTGAAATTGGAGGGCGCGACCTACCATTAGGTTTGCATTATATGTGGGAGGATGATCTCTTAGAAGATCAAGGATATTTGAAAATATGACCCTCTGACACATGCATTTGCTAGTGATCAGGGTAGTATATTGTACTACTTTGATCTAGGGAGATATGCCACATGGCATTATTGGATTAGTCACTAATAGATTATATATCTCTGGTCATTCAAGTTAATATGAGTGATATTTGACAATATTTGAATCCTTAACGCTTAGAAATATCACCCTCATTCGAGAATGTAAGGGTGATGTCATCACTTTATGACCTTTTAGAGTTACTTGAGAAAGATGATGTCAGTGTCATGTTTGTTAGGTTAGGGATATTTAAAAATATGACTTTCTTGGGTTGGAGCATGATGACATCATCAGGATATCATGTCTTCTTTGTTATCAGGTTATGGTGACGTCATTGTCATATTGAGGAATATGACAGATGTTTGGAAATATGACCCTATGAGGTCGAATGTATTGATGACATCATCATCAAGGTGATCTCTTCTATATATCAAAATTAGATGATGTCAAGGTCATGTTTGCGAAGGGTGATATTTTCTAAGATAATGGATGTTTGGAAATATGACCCTCTAAAATATGCATTAAGGTTTTAGTAGGTAAATACTCTATCTCACTTAAGCTTGACATTCGTGTATCAGGGAACAAATGGATATCAGGTGATCTTCTTAAGTTGGGGTCATCTTAGGAAATATGACTGATATTTAGAAATGTGACCCTAGGAGAAATATCCTGGTTAACCTAACTTTGACTCAGCATAACTTTCTATCCTTAAACAATATCAAGGTGATCCAAAAGGCAAACTTGCTTAGAATTTTGTCCTCTTCCCAACTATGAGGTTTGTGATAGAAAATTCTAACTTTGACAACTAACCCCTCTTTGTGATGCACATGCATAAGCATGAGTGATACACTCAACTTGACCTTTTGCCAAACCGCCCAAAGCAAGAAAAGAAAAAACAAACAGAAGCAAAAAGTTGGGTCACTCTTTTGCTAAGGCAAAATGGGGCATGTCATGTAACCACACAATAGGACACTTTGTCATTGTCATTCCCAAATAAACCTCCAGAACTTCTTCCTCATCAACACACATCTCTTGGCTTTTACTATGATCTTCAACACTTTGTTCTGCCTAATGAACTACCCTTGAAATTAGAGACAATGCCTTATTTCTATATTCTTCAATTTTCATCATTTCCATTAATGGGATAGAGACTTTCATCTGAGATGAAGCTTGAGTTATTTCAAATGGGGTATAATTTTGTATAACAATTGTAGCCTGAATTTGGCTTTTATTCTTCTCATGAATTTGTCCAACCCTAGCCTTTGTAGTTTTCTGACTGTCATCTATGACCTGTGAACTTTCAGTCCTTTCTATATTCTGAGAAACCTTATTCTCTAGACTCTTAGTATTTTGACCCAACTTATCCCTTGAATCTTTCATACTATTATTACCTTGTTTCTTCTATGTTTTAGGGTCTTTATGCTTGTACTGAGGTTGTTTTACAAAGATGCCTCCTGGTTGGCCTGAATCTCCTGCCTGAGATTTACTTATGAGATTATAATTACTCTTAACTTGGGCTATTGTAGCAGCTCTAAGAGCTCTAATTTCTTCATCAGAAGGCATCCTCAAATTAACTAAAGGGACACATGAATCCTGAGCATAAACCTGATGATCCTCATCTTCATCATTAGAAAAAACCTGCTAGTGGATTTCACCATTATAGCACTTACCTTCATTCACATTTGTCTCCATATGAACCTCAATCAGAGGAGGAGTAATCTCCACTTGCAGAGAGCATATTAACAATGTCATTTTCTACATAGTGAGGTTCATTACATTCATCACAAGCAACATCATCATTATAAAAAGACTAAGTAATCATACATTGTGACTGTGAATGAGGCATCTAACAAATTATACACCATGGGTCATCTTCCACAACATTGATAGTTTTCTTCAGGGATTAGGAGTTTCTTTAACATTTTGAGACCTTTGATCAGACTTGTTGTTGGGGATGGGTTTACCATTGTACCAATTTGTATTATATGGCATATCATGCAACTGAGGTCTCTTTTCTTGCCTCTGATAAACTTGCTTCTTAGGACCAAGCCTTTTTCATTCTTAACAAGCTTCTAACTCAAGTCCTTGATAGTAGATGTCAACTTATCTAGCTTGTCCTCAGAAGTGGAAGTATTACCTCAAATATTCTGAGACCTATTATTTGGGTTCTGCAGAATCCTTACATAATCTCTTCTATTTGTCTTACCAAATGCCTTTCTATTATTTTCAATATTTGTTGAAATTCTGAAAGCATCCCTAAGACTAGTTGGACTTTTATCCCTTAATTCATATATTATTTTGGCATCAAAGGAATTAATGTATAATACCATACACATTGGTTCATTTAGCCTCATATGAGGTGGCAACTTATTCAACACTCTGGTAAACCTAGCATTAAAATTAGTAGCAAGTTCATTTGACACCTTAGCAATACCAGTGAATTCATTAATGATAAAACTAGGGTTAGTCTTATCACCATACCGCTCTCTAAAACTCCTTCTAAAGCCATCCCATGATGTAATACTTTGATAAGGAAGATTTCTATACCATTCCCTAGCTTCATCAATTAGGGATTGCATAAATAATTTCATAAAAACATCCTCGTGCTCTACCTCAAAATTATCCATGACATTTTGGAAAGATTTCAAGTGATCTTCCTTTGACACAACATTATTCCTTGAAAACTTTGGTAACTCACCTATTATATGTTTCTCAATGGGGTTAGGGTATCTAGGAATACCATTGAAATCTAACTATCTGAACTTGTCTAACTGCATAGGTCTTCTACCAAACTAGTTGGCATTTGCATTCCTATTGGCATTAATATTTTGATTTCTAACATTATTCAATGGTATCCTGTTGTTGTTTACATTTTGTCTCTAATTATTTTGTGGGTTTTGGTTCATATGTTGATTAAGTCCTTAATCATTTCCAAGGACGTTTTGATCATTTTGTTGGTTCTGAACCTCATTTGCTTGTTGGTTTCTCAGCACATTTGCATTGTTGAGGCCATTTTCAAAGCTTGCACCTTTTGTTTCATATCATCTCTTATTCTTAGGGCCTATAAACAATCAAGTTCTTCCCTAAGGTTCCTAATTTCTTCTGCCAACTCATCATCTCTTGGCATAGAAGAGGATGGTCCCTTTCCCTTGGGATTATCAATATCCTTTGGGGATTCTCTGTCTTCAAATCTATCAAGGGGATCTAAAAAAGGACGTTCTTGGAATACTTCTGATCTTAACCTCAACCCATCACCCTGCTGTCTTTCATACATTTATTGAATCTCAACTTTTGTGTTTGAAAAATATTGAGGTTGCTATCCAGAAGACCTAGGATTATCTTGGGGATCATCATTATTCCTAGGGCTTGGTGAGCCTCCATGACTGGGTTGAGCAGTTTGCTTTCTTCTATACATTTTTCTTGGTAATTCTTGGAACAAAGGGTTGTGAAAGGATCTTCTCTCTTGCATACAACTTCTATTTTACCGAATGGGAGATTTTTCTCATAGTTGCCACCCACTACTAGGATTTAACTTAAGTTCCAGGTTCCTTTTCAACTCCCCAGTGGAGTTGCCAGATCTATTGGTGTTTTTTCCAACTGATAGTTCTTAAGTTTCCCTACAAGGTAGCTATCACTTATCGATGGGATCCTTAGGTCAGGAGCCAACATTACAGGAGATGGACTCTAAATGTCTACTCTCCTTCTTTAGGCTCTACAAAACCTAGGGGGTATTCCCTACTCAATACCTATAGGATAAATCACTGACTATAACTAGGTATTGACACAAAGTAGATGAATCTATTATTATGAAGGCCAAAACTGTAAGATAAATGCAAAGGGGCTAGCTTTGGACCCTACTCCAATCATGAACCAAAGTATTTGGAACCTAAACTACTCCTAAAATATGAAAAGTTTATAAATGTTGATTAGTTTTTTATTTTGTGCTTGGCTGTAAGATTTAGGTTTTGATTCATAAACTCAACACCATCTCTAACCGGTGCTTATCTCAAGGCATGGAGTCACATTGACATTTATGTGTGAATGATTTGCATAAACTAAAATAACTATCACGTTTCAAGGGGTTAATCAGTGTCCTCCTTATAGACACAACACAAAATAGAGTATCCTATTAACTCTACTTACATATATCCCTGATGCAATACATTCTTCCCCATACTTAACCCAAAACATTTAATCTATTCCTTGAATAGAACTAGAAGATTGAGCATGCAATACAAAAAACCTATATTCTAGAATCTTAGATAACCCTTAGTTATTAGATTCAAAAGAAAAATACATACTGTTTAGTGTGAAAATTGATAGTTTGTTCAACTAGGTTAAATACTACCATTTCCACCACTAAGCATTGGGAGGACAAGGATCGAGCTTGTGAACAAGCTTCTAATCACTTTGGCTATCCCTTGTGCTTGTGTAGTTATGAAACTTAAGGCACTAATAAAGATTTTATCAAGCGTTTTCCTTTCAACAAAGTAAAACCCTAATTATGCCTTATATCAAAAATATATAGAAACTGATGAAGCAACTAGCAAAACTAATCACAGAAGTGCAGAGATAGAGTTCCAGAGATAGTGTACCCAAATTTTGAGGCATGCATGGACTAGGGCACCCGCTCCAGTGTCCCACAAGTTTCTAAACTGGAAAATCTTCTGCACATGGTGTCTGAGACTGCTAAAAGGCTTCCAGATCCTGGAATAAACCCTTGGTTGGACTAGGGCACCCATTCCAATGTCCTGTAAGTCTCAAAATCTAAAAATCTAAAAGTCTATTGTGACTGTACCTGCAATATCCTTCTTCATGTAGCTTCGTTTTGCCAGAACCTGCAAAACATGATCTGTACATACAAAAGAAGGAAGATGTTGTAGCTATATAGGAGCTTGCCTTAGTCAAGCCCCATCTTTAGTATTTCTACCTCAACAATAGCCAGAGATAAAGATTTACAGAAGTGTGTGCAAACCTAACAATGTGTTATGCATAAAATCAAACCCTAGATGTCTCAAACAAGGCATGATCAACAAATTTCTTTGCATCAATAAACACATACAACTTCATCTTAAGGAGATGAGATAAATGAAGACTTGCATGAACAAGAAGGTGAATCAGCAATGTCTGCGGATGATCTCCAAGCTTGTTGTTGGAGGCTTCAACCCTTCTCCCTATCATGCAAAGGGTGTACAAACCCTAGGAAGAACAAGATAGACTCAAGATCTTGATTCCTAATCTTCATCCATTGTCTCTGAGATAGCAAATAAAGAATACTTCAAAGAGCTTCAACAAGTCACTAATCTTCAATAGAAATTGTAGTAGAGTTTTGGCATCAAGCTTGCATAAGAATTGTGTGTGATAAAGTGAATTTCAAATGTCTTTTTATATCTATCTTTAGGGAATTCAAATTTTGAAATAACGTCTCAATATCATGCAAAAATCAAGAATTTGAAAATGGAATCCTGAGGCACTCAATAGGAACTGACACCCCTCCAAAATTCAAAATCCCATGAAATGGGAGATGACTAGGGCACAGATGCCCAAGTCCTAGCCCCTAATTTCAACTCAGATCTACATTTTTGGGGGTCCTACGGAGCCAAGTTTCAAATCTCTTTCCAGGTTTTATCAATAAGTTACCTCAAAAAGTGAATAGACTGCTCCTAGACCTAGTCAATCAGGGTTTCGGGAAGGTTGAAAAAGAAAGGGTTGAGAGGTCACCAAGACTGAGGAAATAAACAGAGGGAAATTGTACCATTCCATACAGGAGCACAATTTTTGACGTTACATTTAGCACCCACTTTAGTGGCCATATGACACTACGTGCATATGCAACTAAAGGAAAGTAAAATGCATCAATCATTAAAAGGATACCCAAAAGGATATTGTAGAGGAAGTTGAAGCGTTGTTGCTGAGAAGGAAGAAGCCCCCAAGTCAGTAATCCTGCAAGACCACAAAGTTAGGAACCACAACCTACAAAGGAACACTTGTTAGAGAAATCAAAATCAAATCAACCTGCAACCACCACCAATGAGTCAATATCAAAAATGCTAAGGGGTTTGAGTGATGAGGCAGGGAGGAAATTGAGGGAGATATATGCCCCCCCTTGTTTCTACTTGCTTAGTTTGAGAGTAGAAACAAGGAGATATCCATGCGTCGATTTCAAGGGAAATGTGTTTTGAGGGTCATACAACACTCAAATGCCACATTAGGGAAGAAAGAGAGCAGAACCAAGATTCCAATGTAACAAACAACACTAAAATAAGAGTTCAACAACTCAAGAAAAAGGGCTCAAGAGTGAAAGAGCACACTTTTACACCTAGTTAGGGATAGGAATTCTCACTCACTTTATGTAAAAGGGAGTTGTCACTTACCATTAACTCATTCTTTGTTTCTTATCCTTGCAAAGAGAGAGAGAAGGAGAAGAGGAGAACAACCATACTGAGCCAACATCCATACCATCCACCACAACTGGAGATGCTCCAAGCTTGAGTGGCGAAGAGATGCTTCAAGGCTAAGGTAGGGTCCTAATTCCATCCTTCTGTCATCTTTCATTTTCACATTTATTGATGTTTGTGCCAAGAGGGGAAGGTGGACAGGGTTCCCAGATAGGGGCGCCAGAGTCTCTCTGGGGTGCCTTAGTCCCACAGGGGTACTAATGTCCCTCTAGGGTGCCCTAGTCTTCCTGGGGTACCTTGGTCCACAGAGGACACTATGCCTAGGCACATGCATTCTACTTAGTTCATGTTAGCTTATTTTGGTTTCTAGCAAGGATTCTGATATTCTTGCTTTCTTTTCAATCTGGAGGATCTCCCTAAGATGCATGAACACATAGGCGGTCATCTGATGACACTTCTGTGAGAGTGTGCTAGCGCTTTGACTACCACCAAGAGAGAGCATTTATAGATGGTGGGCCTATGGTGGGTGTTTGAGATGCCCACAATCATATTGCACTGTACGATGCTTATGGCACTGATGGAGAGATGGGATGTAGATACATCCACATTCCATTTACTGACGGGTGAGATAACCATCACACTGGAGGATGTATTTAGGATCCTTTGACTACCGATCCAAGGAGAGACAATGAGGGTTGTTGGACATCACTCAGTAGAGTATACTCATGAGAGTTAGTTATACTGCTTGGGTTGCACTATTTCACAGGTAGAACGATGACACATTCAGCTCTGTTTACTAGATCAGGGATGAAGAGACATTCCCTTACTACGGAGGATCATGATTGTCACAGTTGTACTAGCTATCGCACCAGATGGATGAGGCACTCACCTTCATGGGGGTCTCATTCACACTATCAGAGTGATGGAGGAGCATTAAACTATCTATGCATGGGGGTGTAGTATGCTTGTGCACCTATATCGCGACTTAGGGCGATATGTCCGCTATGAGATGTAGAGTTTGATGGTCTTCACACTACTACAGGTTTGGGCCTTTGAGCACATCAGGTGCACATGACCCATGAGTTATCCCATAGAGACAGAATTCACCCATTCGTATGTCTATGCCTATCCACTTGTCAGGTGTTGGAGGCACGGCAACCTGTTATACTGGAGAGTAGTATTTGACTGATTACAACCTGGTGAGATCATCTGGAGACCATATCGGGGCTACATTAGATGGCCTAGTGAGCAGAGACAGCTAGCTTAGATGCAGAGGGATCAACTGATGGTTAGTTGCCTTGATCATGCTATATCTTGGTTCCACTTTGACAGGGTGGCATGACAGTTTAGACAAGTATAGGATGTTCCTGGAGTTTGTCTGAGCTATACACATGCAGCTCAGAGTGCAGTCAGAGCCAATATTGTCTAATAGCTGACTATAGTAGATGTACCACTTAGTGACGATGAGGGTCCTGAGGATATAGAGCTAGTATTAGGCATAGATTATGTCAGGTGTACCTGAGCTTATTAGACCTGGTGGCACACAGCACAGCCTGCACCTATCTTTCCTCCTGAGCATCCTATAGGAGATGCCGACCTTGGGTCGGTCACGTGAGTGACACAGGGGTGGAGGGTGATGTCAGTGACTTTGTGGGATAGTACAATCTCAAGGAGGGTATGGAGGAGGACGAGGATGAGTCTGAGGAGGTCCCATCATAGTACATCTTTAGAGTGAGATCATGACAGAGCTAGCAGGAGGTAGACACTGACGAGGAGACTGAGTCAACACCGTGGTCCAAGGCTCGTGATCCTACTCCTATAGACGAGGCAAGGCCTAGTTAGATAGAACAAGGGGAGAGTAGTAGGTTTATGCCCCCATCCGCAGATCAGATAGCGCAGCTCATCACACCATCGGCAATCCAAGACCTGTCCTGGTGAGATAGAGATCCAGGTAAGGTTGGATTTATTATTTCATGTTTTGTATAGTTTATTATTTGTGATTTATATGGGAGTCTAACATCTATCTCATCCTCTATTTTGCAGTTGGGACAGACGCATGGAAAGACTTTGTGAGTCACGTCATAGGAGGCATCGTATCGACAAATGCCTCAGAGCAGCAGGTGTGGGTAGGTGATTTGCCATGTTCATCCGCTGGGTAGCATGCTGAGATTTTTATGCCTTTCATCAGATACAGGACTGCCACAGAGGCCATGCTAGAGCATTCTACATGAGAGAGAGAGGAGTTTTGACAGAGAGCTAAGTGCGACAAGGTTAAGCTTAGGGCATAGCAAGAGAAGATGGTAGTGATTCCTACATCAGAGGGAGAGCTAGCTATCGGTGAGTTCTTACTGCAGGAGGCCTAGCAGGCAAGAGCTGATAGAGACAGGGTTCAGGCTGAGAGAGACCGGTACTAGAGGATGTACCAGGAGGCACATGAGCAAATGATAGAGATGAGAGGTGAGATTAGGGAGTTACGATCGCGAAGTGTCTCTAGGAGTCATTCACGATCTGTAGCCACACATGGTCAGGCTTCCATCACTTGCACACCATGAGGGCTTGAGGATACTGGCAATCAAGGCTTAGCTATGTGATACATAGACTTTAGGCACTACGACATCCCATTTTGTTTTTAGGGATAGTCGACTCAGATGTATACATAAAACTGAGATATATATATGATTATTTCTTCTTGATTTATGTTTAATGGCTTTGATCTATCACATGTGATTTTTGTAAAAATGCAACTAGTGATGATGTCTAAATGCTATAATTAATGCTATTGTGATATACTAACAATTCTAAAAAGAACATGTAGTAACCCATACAATGATTAATTATCTTACACAACTTTTTAACTTCCATCCCATATTCAGTTAATACAAAACTGATCTAAGAAATTATTACTTAAACATGATGCAACAATGATCAACTGAACAGAGATATAATGTCAAATGAATTAAGACAAAACAATACTATCTTGTCGAAATTGAAGCTAATCTATGTGCTAAATTAGCTTATGAACATTTGACATTAGATCTTTAAGCATAAAATCTTTTGAGGTGTGCCACATTAATCAGCTAATTTATACACTCCGTATCTAAAGGCCTCAATAATTATATACGGTTCAAGCCAATTAGGGCTGAACTTACCTTTTTCACCAGGCGGCGCATTTACGTTGTGTTGATTTTCATAAAGAACCAAGTCCCCAACATTAAATGAACGTTGTATGACTTGCACATTGTAGGTTTGTTGTATTCCTTTTTTATAAGCCTTGAGATGTTCAAGAGTGTTAATACATCTTTCATCAAGCATCTCAAGTTCATGTAATCTTTTCTCTCATTCTATGTCATCATCCATGATATCTCTTAGGGAGATTCACAAAGAAGGAATTTCTAACTCCAAGGGCATTATCGCATCTATGCCATAGACGAGATTATACAGTGTGTTACCCGTAGCTATTTGAATACTTGTTCTATAGGCCCATAGTGCATAGGATAATTGTGTATGCCAATCTTTTTGATGTTTATTAACAATTTTCTGTAAAATCTATCTAATAACCTTATTTGAAGCTTCTGCTTGGCTATTGGATTGAGGGTAATAAGACATAGAGAAGCGATGTTGTATATGATATTTTTTGAGGAACTTTTTCACATCCTTGTTCGTAAATGGTGTACCATTGTTTGAAACTGAGGAAGGTATTCCAAATTGAGAAATTATGTTATCTTGTATGAATTGACAGATTACATCAGCAGTCATGGATTGCAAAGGGACCACTTCGACCCATTTTCTAAAATAATCAGTAGCCATAATTATAAATGTATGTCCTTGAGAGGAGGGCGGGGAAATTTTACCTACAAGATCCAAGCCCCAGATAGAAAATGGACATGGTGACACCTGGGCATGAAGCTCTTGAGCAGGAGCATGGATTAGGTGCTTATGTTGTTGACATTGTAGGCATCTCTTGACGTAAGCAAAGGAATCTTGTTCCATGTGCTACCAGTAGTACCCCATACATAACAATTTTTGCACCAGTGAAAAATCCACTGAAATGCCCTCCACATGCACCAGAGTGAGCTTCTTCTAAATCTATCAGAATCTCTGAATTACTTAAACATCAGAGTAAAACAGCATTATAACTTCGTCGATATAAGAAATTTGATAATAATAATATATCGTGCTGCTAGTTTTCATAAACGGAGTTGGGCATTCTTAGATGTCAAGTTCGGAATGGTTCCATTGTGTAAATAATTGAATATGTAGGAGAACCATTCATTAGTGTATGTATTACCATAGAGTTCCAAATTTGCAACTATAGGGCTTTCAATTATTGGTGTCTTAAGATTATGAACCACGAAGGTAAATTCCTCAGGAGAACCATCAGGGGATATAAGGGAAGCTGTGCTTGCCATTGCATCTGCATGTCAGTTATCTTTCCTGAGAATGGTATCGATCATATATGATTTGAATTGTTTTAAGAGAGATAATGCAAACTCATGATACTAAGAAAGCTTATCATGCTTAGTTTGATATGATCCCATTATCTATTTAACAATTAACTGAGAATCACCATATATTGTAATATTCTTCGTATTCAAAGCCAAGGCTACATGAAGTCCAATGATAAGAGCTTCATATTTAGCTATATTGTTTGTGTTGGCAAGAGACATTGTGTGGCTTCATAAGTGTTGTCATTGATGGCAACAAAGTCTATCCCACACATCCACAGTACATAATATGCCTATACCAGAAGATAGATTGAAGATTGTTTTGGTCTGGTAAACAAGAATAGAGTCTGTAACAAGGTCTGACAATCAGGTTTGGATCTCTTAGATGGTGTAACTTAGTAAGTTACAGACTTGGACGAGTCAAGAGGGGTATCATTACTATTATACTCCAAAGATTTAGCCTCCGATGATAAAGCGTGAAAAAGATATGAGCATTTAAGTGTTGGGTTCCAATCAGGCAGAGTAGATAGAGGAAGAACTGACTGATAGAGTATCAAACTTCAATTTGGATGAGTAAAAGGTGTTAATCAAGCAATTTTTGGGATTATACATTGTTGTCTGACATGATTAATGACTTCTATGCCTATGTTTTTGATACGCATCACAAATCAAGTATGAATTCAGCTGACAGATCAATAATTTACAAATATCTTGAGTGTTCTTGTTGTTGACAAGAAAATTGATGAAAATCCTTGATGCAGATATATGTACCAGATGGATTCCAGCATGTAAAAGTGTGTGTTGAAGATGTGAAGAAATAAGGTGCAAACAAAAGTAGGGATAAGTGTGAGAACAACAATTTAAGTCTGGTATATGACTGAATAACAACATTGAATAGAGGAAGAATGAAGTGAGTCAAATCAGTATATTGTGCCTAACTGGAACTGAACTCTTGCATTTGTAGATGCTTCTCATCAGTTCAAACACTTGATTATCTTCTGTAAGTTCTATAGATAGTGAGTCTCTTGTAGGTGGTGTGCCTCTTGTGAGTAGTGTGCTTGGGAAGTGAGCCCTAATTGGCAAGTGCCATTTTGTACTCCTTTATTCTTTTAACAGAGAATACAATGTTGGGTTAGTCACCCCGTGGTTTTTCCCTTAATAGGGTTTCCACATAAAAATCCTTGTGTTATGTGTGTTGATTTTATTTCCATTCTTATGATTACACATGCTTTCATGTTTTGATATAACATTGAATATTGAGATAACAAAAGAGAAGAAAAGCAAGGAAATTTTGAGATAACTGATTCACCCCCCTCTCAGTTATCTGCCTTGTTTTCAATAGTTTGTGCATAAGAAATCTAAGTAGTAAGATAAGGGAATCAGCTTACCAATGGGGGGTATTAGTATAACACCAGCCTCAAAGCCCATTCAACATTTTGATCCATCAAAGTATAACTCCCATTTTTCATCCGTAGAGATTGTTAAAATCTGTTCATCAGGAAAAGCATCGACATTCTGTATAGAAAAGGGTGAGGGAGCTTCAATTAACTGATCAGCTATCACTTTCCCTTTAATGTATTTTTGTGAAATAAATTTGAGATCAAATTCTATTAACAACATAACCCATTTAGTAAGATGACCTGATAAATTTGTTCTTGCGAAGAGATGTTTCAAAGGGTCAAATTTTACCATTACATGCACTTCAACATTTAGGAGATAATTGATGCAGAGGTAAACGCAACGGGAGCTTACAAATGGGAAGGAGGAGTCATTAACACAACCAACATGTTATAATACCTATCGGCTTATCATCATCATCATATTTCTTGCTAACACAGACAGCATCATCATATTTCGAAGAGGCATGAAATATCCTCCTGCTAACTACTGTTCACTTCCTTATCGCCTTTCGCCTTTCACTTGTCAGTAGCATCATGATATTCGGCAATCGCAAACATCCTCCTGATGTTCACTGTTCATCTTACCACCAAACTCTATCTTCATCATCATGATGTTCAACATCACCTTCATCAGCAGGATATAAAATATCTGGTTCCCTCCAATATCCTGATGACGACAACTTCAAGCACCTTTCCTCTGATGCTTACGTCACCCCGATATCCGACTACTCAAACAACAGCATCATGATATGACTTATCCGGTCATATTGAAACATCCTGATGATGTTACCCAAACTTTATGCCGATGCTAAAACACTTAGCGACAGCAGGATAAACTTGCATAGGGTGATATTCGCAATATCCTGATGACGATGACGTCACATGCACCTGATGATGATGTCAATGCACCTGATGATGATGTCATCCGGATATAAGATCCTTATATCCTCCGCAGCATGATAATGAAATATCGGGTGATCTTTTCAATATCCTGATGATGACCTTTCCGGTCCTTAGCCAAAAAGTGAACTTTCACTCCTGCATACGATAGCGATATGCGGATGATGGGCACACACAAAAGATGATCCTGATGACGATATACACACTGAGTATATATCTGACTTATATCATCCTGATGCACTTGAAACATACAGTTTTCGTCAGCTTCATAACCTGATCTGGATAGCGATATACTCACAGATGACGATGCGATTCACTCCGTCTGGAAAAGCACATGCAGACCCCTGTATATCCGTCAGCTGCATGCAAACTCACAGAACCGCACAATTTCACAAAGGAAATATGATGATCAGGCCGGATCACCTTCTGATCAAAACTTAAAGATTTATCTTCCTAACCCTAGCACATGAGGATGCTAGGTTGATTCATAGCATGCTACCAACTGATCTCTCAAACAATGAAATGCATAAACAGAAAACTAAAATACAACCTAAACTAACATGCATGACCATTCCACCGATTCACAGAATCAACCGGTGGAAAGGTTGAAAGAATCCATCAACTTGTAATCAGAATAGAAATCAAAACATAAACAGCTGATAAACCAGATAATGCAATTGATGAGATCTTATTTAGATGAAACACAAATGTCCTGAACAATGTTTCACAATGTCTAGACTGATCTCTGGATTTCACTCAATCACCAGTACAACATAACACAACTACTACTCTCCTGAACCTGATCTATATCAAACCCTAACTAATCTGAGTTATTTATAGAAATATCCTACGAGTACTACCAACTCGATTCCCAGCGGCTGGGAGCTTCCAAGCGGCTGGGAGAGGACAGCTCAGACAACCTGATCACGAGCTCTAACTACCTGCACACTCTCCTAGGCTGATCTAATACATATGCATTGGTCCAATGGACCTTATTACATTATGAAGTCAAACATGCTAAAAATAGACTAATGTCTTGTCATGCGGACAATGAACCTATATCCTGTCTTGTAGGGGTGCTCCTGCACCAATAATGTCTAAGCTTCTGCATGGGCAAACACTAAAGCTAAGCAATTCTTCTCTATGACTGTGTATCACACTTCATAATCGACCAAAGTACGAATGATGTAATAGACAACACATTCTTTGCCTTCAGCATTATGTTGTGCTAACAAAGCTGCTAGGGCATTGTTAGATGTTGAAATGTATAACAAAAATGGTTTATCAGAAATAGTAGGTTGTAAAATAGGTGGAATAGCTAAGGAATCCTTTAAATCATCAAAAGATTTTTGACATTCAACATTCCATTGGAAATAAGAATCTTTCTTCAGTAGTTACGTAAAGGGATGAGTCATATCTGCGAGTTGTGAAACAAATCGGCAAATGGCTTGTATCTTTCCTTGCAAACTACAAAGTTGAGATATGTTCTTAGGTATTGGCATATTAACAATCGCATCTATCTTTTTCTTATCAAATTCTATACCTCAATTTGAAACAATAAACCCAAGTAACTTTCTACTATCCATGCCAAAAACACACTTTCGGGGATTCAATCGCATATTATATTTTCATATGCACTCAAATATTTGTCGAAGATTTGTAACATGATCCTTACAATGGATAGACATCTCTAGGATGTCATCAACATAATCTTCTAGAATATTGTGCATATAGTCATGAAATATAAGAGTCATCACACGTTGGTAAGTAGCTCTTGCATTCTTAAATCCAAATGACATGACTACCCAACAAAATGTACCCCAAGGTGTTATAAAGATTGTTTTATACTGATCAAGAGGATTTATGAGGATTTGATTATATCCTGAAAATCCATCCATAAATGATAGCAACTCATGTTTAGCTATGGAATCAACAATCATATCAATGTTAGGAAGCAGAAAATCATCTTTTAAAGATGCCAAATTTAAATCTCAAAAATCTATGCACATTCTTATATGACTATTGGGTATAGTGATGGCAACAATAATTGAGATCCACAGAGAGTAATCAATAAGTTGAATAAAACCAGGTTGTAAGAGTTTTTCTATTTTAGTTTTGACAAGAAAATAAATCTTAGGATTCATCTTGCAAATCCTTTGTTTGAATGGCTTAACATCTGGTTTCAACACAATATTATGTGTTACAATCTGAGGATCTATACCAGGCATGTCTGAATAATTCCAAGCAAACAATCCTGAGAATTCATTCAATAGTTTAGTCATTTCTTCTTTTTCTTCTACATCCAAACAATCACCAATAGGGATAACTTTTTTAGGGTTATCCTTTTCCATAACAACATCAATAGTCTTTCCGTTAAGGAGAGTACTATGGTCAGGGGGATTGTAGGATTGTAATTGTTCTTCAAGTTCTTTATTTTGCTCTACTATAGCAGTTATTGTGCTAGTAGTCTTTCCAAAATATGCATCATTGTTTAAACAATAATGTAGGCCACGTTTATGGTGATAATGAGGAATACCATCATAAGCACCTAAGAAGTCCATTATCACTTCATCCGTCATAAACATATCTAATGGAAGTGATCCTAGAGGACAATTGGTGTCAATCATCTCAGGGAATATCAAACTAAGTGTTGATATTGTGATCACATTTAGAGTAGGGTGTTTGTGGGCTTTGGATTCTTTAAAAGGATTATATCCAATGCCACTTGAGTAATGTTGCAAAGCAGATTCTATAGGGACTTTGATTCATTGTTGATTTATGCCACAACCATTGCCTACATAGTCACAATTTTTGTAAAGGATTCGGAATCCTCTTCCATAGAGAGACCATTTCTTTAGACGAAGGCGGAGCTTCGTAAGTCTCATAATCAGTAGTATAATTCAAAGTATTATCCTTATTTGTCAACAAAGAAGTCTTATGTCTATCATTTGAAGCATGTGAAGCGATAGATGTAATATTTGATGTTTCAGGGATGCGGTTTTTAAGTTTATACTCTCCTATGGAGGAAGATGCAAAATCTAATGAACCCCAATCATCTCCAACAAATGCATTCAATTGTTTAGACTCTTGCATAAAATTTCTAGAGGAAAGAGGAGCTAACAATTCAACTTTCAGATTGTTTAAACTCTTAGGACCAACAACATGCTTATGCACATCCAATTGCAAACAATTACTAGGTTCAGGATACGAATGGATAGTATGCAGTTTACCTTTAAATATAAACTTAATGGAATGGTGTAAAGTAGAAGGAAATGCTCCTAATGCATGTGTCCAAGGTCTACCCATAATCATGTTATAAGATAGAGAACAAGGCATGACATGAATCAAGGTAGATACCATCACAGGTCCAACTTGTATAGGTAGAGTTACAGTGCCCACAGATTGTCATCCAATATTATCAAAGCCATGGATATTTAACAAATCTGGTTTGATAGAATATACATCAACTTTAACCTTATGCAATAAATCAATGCCACAAATGTTAAGGGCTGACCCATTATCAATAATAACTCTCTTAACCAATGTTTTGTTGATTGTAATAAAGATAACCAAAGGATCATACTACTTCTAAACCTTGAGAGATGGTGACTCATGTTGTTGAAATAAAATGTCTGTTTTCGTTGCATGCATACAATCTAGTAAAGCGGCAACATCATTTGGTTTAATAGAAGGAGGAACAATCACCTTTTGTAAAGCTTCTTGTAGCATTCCATGATAAGTAGGTGAAGTTTGTATAAGTTCCCAAAGAGATATCTTTGCAAGAGTAGCATGAAGCTGCTCTACAAGACCATAGTCTTTGCCACCTTTATATGTTAAACGAGGTGCTTGAGGAAGCATAGGTTGGGAAGATGGTAAAGATATTGGAACATTTGTTTGTTGTGTACTTTGTTTGTTATTCCGAGTGTTATATGCATGAGCAACCACATTATGATTAGTTTGTTGTAAGTTTTGTTTCGCAATTTGTTTTACACAATCATAAATGTGATCAGGAGATTGAGAAGAGGATGAAAGACCTTTAACCACAAGCACATGTTTAGAGGATGGTTGAACCACATTTGCACAAAGAGTGACCACAATTTTTAGTTTTTCAATCTCTTCTTTAGATTTAGGAAAATAAATTGCATTTACTAATCTTTGAAATAGTGACGACTTAGAGGCTGTAGTGGAATGTTCAATCAAGATAAAGTCCTCAAGGGCTTCATATAACATATCGAAGTCATCACGACTAAATGGCTCATCATAAGCATGAAAATCTTGCAAAAAATAATCTAACATTCTAACATGTTCTATTTAAACCAAGATTTAAATGCACAATGATGGCCTTTGCAAATGAAATATGATATCCAACAATAAATGCTAATTTCCAACCCTTTTAGTGAAAAGATAAAGAATGTAATCCACAAATTAACATATGCAAATTCACTAAAGAGGTTTTCCAATCCAATTATGCTCTAGAATAGCAAATTATTTCAAATCTGAAGTTTAACAAGGATGTAAATTCTTTAAAGCTTGGGTTCACCAAAATGTTTAGTGTGAAAATTGATAGTTTGTTCAACTAGGTTAAATACTACCATTTCCACCACTAAGCATTGGGAGGACAAGGATTGAGCTTGTGAACAAGCTTCTAATCACTTTGTATGTCCCTTGTGCTTGCATGGTTATGAAACCTAAGGCCCTAATCAAGATTTTATCAAGTGTTTTTCTTTCAACCAAGTAAAACCCTAATTATGCCTTATATAAAAAATATATAGAAACTGATGAAGCAACTAGAAAAACTGATCATAGAAGTGTAGAGATAGAGTTCCAAAGATAGTGTACCTAGATTTTGAGGGTTGCATGGACTAGGGTGCCCGCTCTAGTGTCTGGCAAGTTTTTGAACTAGAAAATCTTCTGCATAGGGTGTCTGAGACTATTAAAAGGCTTCCAGATCCTAGAATAAACCCCTGGTTGGACTAGGGCACTCGCTCTAATGTCCCTCAAGTCTCAGAATCTAAAAATTTGAAAGTCTGTCATGATTGTACCCACAATATCCTTCTTCATGTAGCTTCTTTTCACTAGAACCTGCAAAACACGATCTGCACATACAAAAGAAGGAAGATGTTGTAGCTATATAGGAGCTTGCCTCAGTCAAGCCTCATCTTCGGTATTTCTACATCAACAATAGCTAGAGATAAAGATTTGTAGAAGTGTGTGTAAATGTAACAATGTGTTATGTATAAAATCAAACGCTAGATGTCTCAATCAAGGGAAGATCAACAACTTACTTTGCATCAATAAACACATACAACTTCACCTCAAGGAGATGAGATAAATGAAGACTTGCATGAACAAGAAGGTGAATCAGCAATATCTATGGAGGATCTGCAAGCTTGCTATTGGAGGCTTCAACCCTTCTCCCAATCATGCAAAGGGTGTACAAACCCTAGGAAGAGAAAGATAGACTCAAGATCTTGATTCCTAATCTTCATCCATTGTCTCCAAGATAGCAAATAAAGAATACTTCGAAGAGCTTCAACAAGTCATTCATCTTCAATAGCAATTGTAGCAGAGTTTTGGCATCAAGCTTATATAAGAATTGTCTGTGATAAAATGAATTGCAAATGTCTTTTTATATCTAGATTTAGGGAATTCAAATTTTGAAATAACGTCTTGATATCATGCGAAAACTGAGAATTTGAAAATGCAATCTCAAGGCACTCGGTGGGAATCGACACCCTGCCAAAATTCAAAATCTCGTGAATTGGGGAGGACTAGGGCATGGGCGCCCAAGTCCTAGGCCCCAATTTCAACTCAGATCTACATTTTTGGGGGTCCTAGGGACCCAAGTTTCAAATCTCTTTCCTAGTTTTATCAATAAGTTACCTCAAAAAGTGAATAGGCTGCTCCTAGACCTAGTCAATTAGTGGTGCAGGAGCACCAAGATGTCTAAGATTTGGTTAAATCCTCAAGTTGTTTTGTTTGGTTTAATAAGGTCCTTGAGACCATTAAATGTTGTATAAGGCTTGAAAGCCATGCTTGTTGTAAATGGACTATGTCCAAATAGCTAGAATCTACTATTGTTATGTTATCAGTCCTAAGAAGGACAATCTTGTGGCAAAAAGGCAGTCATTTAAGTTTTAATGTTTGTAAGGGGTAATCTTATTGGTTGTAAGCCTATAGAGGCATGTCAAAGGTTGGAAGGGTGTTTTATAACCTTATCCAAAGTTTAACCATATGTTAAAAGCATTGTTAAACACAAAAAGCCATCAGTGTAGTCCAAGAGAGGATAGTTTCTAAAACTATCATCTAGTGTTGCAGTTAGAAACAAGAAGGAAGCTCGATAGTTGGGCAGTTGCATTGACCCCCAACCACTCCCACTTCACTTCATGCAATGTAGGAGGCCTTCTTTAAGGCAAAAAGGATTCATTTTTGGAGAGACATTCGGTGGGAAGAAAAGAAATAACAAAGAACAACTATTTTCCTGTTTTTCCTGTGTTTTTATGCTGTTTTCCTGCCGTACCCGCACCTGTATGGAATAGTCATAGCATGTGTTTGTAATGGAATGTTAGAGGAGGCAAGTACCTTTAATTTGAGCATGGTTTGAGGTCTTGACAGTAAACTAGGAGAAAGAAATCATTGTTTTCCCCAAACTACTCTTAAATCTGCTGTAACAGTCAAGAAACTCATTGTTTTCTGCATTAATCCATACTTGTACGGCTGAGTAGTGGTTGGTGTCTATGATGGTTATTTAGGTTGTTGAGTTACCTATCATTTTCAATTTGTTTGGGCTCTTGACACCCTTGTATATCCCTGCACTTCTCCTTTGTTTGAAAGTGGGCCTGAAAACCTAATTTAGGGCTTTTCTGAGTAGCCCGATGGTTTATTCCCCATTCCATTGACCTTTGTCTATCCTACTCAATGGAATGGGTTGTGTGATAGTTAGGGAAAGGTCTTGTGTGGAATGTGGAGGCAGGAGGATGGTTTAGACTGAATTGGTCATATAGAGGACCCTGCAGAGTTATGTATTGGAAGTTGAAGGAGGACAACAGCAAATAGGAGAGAACAAATGACTGAGGAAGTAGAATGGTGATGATCAGTGACTAAGGGAGTGGAGATGTGTGAAATGTCAAGGATGTAAGATGCCACTAGATCTAGAAAGGATCCCTTGACAAGAAATATGGAGATAGGCAATGCAAGAAGATAATAGGCCCCCTGGAGACAGTCACTGCAGAGAAGGCTTGAAGACAGCCATTGCCAAGAAGGTAATAGACTTGTTTGGTTTAGTATTGTTTTGTCAATGAATGCATTAGGTATGTATGCATGTGAGAGATTGGCAAGTTGCATGAGATTGAGTGTGTCTCAATAGAGATCTTCACAAAGAAGACATGGTGACTGTCTACACAATGGAGTAGCAATTGTCATGACAGTCTATGAGACTGCTGTCTTGCAGACCCTGCATAGTGGGTTGGATAGAAACATAGATGGAGTTAAGTGTTCTGAGATAAGAGTCTTGAAGTCTTCTTCCCTGATGCAGAGGAAAACGCAACGGGAGCTTATTGACAGGAAGGAGGAGCCAATAATACAAACAGCATGTTAAAAATCCCTATCAGATCAGCATCATCATCATATTTCCTGCAAACACCAACAGCATCATCATATTTCAGACGAGCAGAATTATCCTCCTGCCGACTACTTCCTCCATCTTCTGCCTATCATCATCATCATGATGTTCAACTAGCGCAAACATCCTCCTGTTGCACTGTTCATCGGGCGCCAAACTCTATCGGCATCATCATGATATTCGACACCACCTTCGTCAGCAGGATATCAAATATCTGGTTGCTCCAAATATCCTGATGATGACAACTTTGCACCACCTCTTCGATGTCCCGACAGCCGACTATACAAACAACAGCATCATGATATGATTTATCCGGTTCGATTGAAACATCCTGATGATGTTAACCCAACTTTCTGCCGAGGACCTACGCTGATACCTAAGCACTTAGCGGCAGCAGGATAAACTTGCATGGGGTGATATCTCAATATCCTGATGACGATGATGTCATATCCTGATGACGATGACGTCACACAATATCCTGATGACCTCTTCAACACTTAGTCAAAAAAATGAACTTTCACTCCCGCATCTGCTAGCGATACGCGGATGATGGGCACCCCCGAGAGATGATCCTGACGGTGATATATACACTGAGTATATATCTGACTTAAAACATCCTGATGCACTTGCAACATGCAAACTTCACAGTTTCATGACCTGATCCTGATGGTGATGCATTCGCAGATGACAATGCGGCTCGTTCTGACTGGAAACGCACATGCAGACTCCTGTATATCCGTCCGCTGCATGTAAACACTCAGAACCGCTCAATTTCACAAAGACAATATGATGATCGGGCCGGATCACCTTCAAACCAAAATTTAACAGCTTATCTTTCTAGACCTAGCACATGAGGATGCTAGGCTGATTCACAGCATGCTCCTAACTGATCTCTTGAACGATGCAATGCATAAACAGAAAACACAAATGCAAACTAAGCTATAATACAGGACCATTCCACCGATTCACAGGATCAACCGGTGGAAGGGTTGAAAGTACCCATTAATCTGCAAACAGAATGGAAATCAAAATAGATACAGCTAATAAACCAGATAATGCAAATGATGAGATCTTTATTCAAATGAAATTCAAATGTACTGTTTCTGCAATACTGTCAAACAACAGTGCTTCACAATATCTGGACTGTTCTCCTGAATCTCAACACAACACCATAACATAACACAACTAACATACCATCTATCAATATGCTAAACCCTAACAGATCGAAGGTATAAATAGCAAAATCCTTCGAGTACTACCAACTCACTTCCCAACGGCTGGGAGCTTCCAAGCGGCTGGGAGAAGGACAGCTCAGACTACCTGATCACGATCTGTAACTGCCTACACATACTCCTAGGCTGATCTATTACATAGCATCGGTCCAATGGACCTTATTACATGATGAAGTCAAACATACTAAAAATAGACTAATGCACCTATATCCTGATCATGTACGGGTGCTCCTGCACCATACTCCCTAGAAGAAGAAATCTCAAGTCCACTTGAGATGAGAGTATCAAGGTCTGCACCATGTTTCTGGATCTGATCTTCAGTCATCCATACTGCTTCAGAGTTCAGCTATCCCTTCCAAGAGACGAGGTACTCCAAGTACTTTTTGTTCCTGGTCTGTTTGATCACTCTTGTATCCAAAACCTTCTGCAATTGTGGAGGATCATGCTTGGGAATGTCATCAGCAACTGTATCTTGTAGGAGATCCTAATCTGCATCTGGATTAGCCTTGTATGGAGTTAAATCACATACATTGAATATATGAGACAAACCAAGATCAGGAGGGAGTTGGATCTCATAAGCATTCTGTCCATGCTTGTGCAAAATCTGACATGGTCCAACTTTCCTTTGCATGAGCTTAGTATACTTTCCCTTAGGAAGTCTGTCTTTCTTCAAGTGAACCCAAACTAAATCTCCAACATCAAACTGGACATCCTTCTTCTTTTTATCAGCATATTCTTTATATTTCAAGGTAGTTTGCTGCAGTTGGGTCCTGACCTGATCATGAACCTCTTTTATAGCTTCTGCAAAAGCTTCTCCTTCTACACTAACAGGGTCTACTGTAGGTAGATCTCTCAACTCCAAAATTCCTCTGGGATGCATTCCATAAACAATCTGAAAAGGTGATTTTCCTGTGCTCCTATTGACAGTATCATTATATGAAAATTCAGCTTGAGACAGAATAGTGTCCCACTTCTCTCCATGCTGTTTTGTCAAGCATCTGAGCAAATTCCCTAAGGAACGGTTCACTACTTCAGTCTGTCCATCCGTTTGAGGATGATATGCAGAGGAAAAAGACAAATTGGTTCCCAGTTTCTTCCAAAGGGTTCTCCAGAAGTGACCAATAAACTTCACATCCCTGTCTGACACTATGCTCAATGGCAATCCATGGATTCTGACAATCTCCTTGAAAAATAAATCTGCAATGTATGAAGCATCTGCAATGGTTTTACATGGCAAGAAATGTGCCATTTTGCTGAATCTATCCACTACAACAAAAACACTGTCAAATCCTTTGCTTGTCCTTGGTAAACCCAAGACAATCATCTAGATATACTATGACAAACTTACCAATGAATTCTTTCAAAACCTCATTCATCAATCTCATGAAAGTACTAGGTGCATTAGATAAACCAAAAGGCATAACCTTCCATTCATATAACCCTTCATTTGTTTTGAATGCTGTCTTCCATTCATCTCCTGGTCTAATCTTGATCTGATGATATCCACTCTTCAAATCTATTTTTGTAAAGTACTTAGCACTTCCCAAACAATCAAGTAAATCCTCTATCCTAGGGATTGGAAACCTATACCTGATTGTGATCTTGTTAATAGCTCTGGAATCAGTGCAAAGCCTCCAAGTACCTTCCTTCTTTGGTGCTAGTACAGCTGGTACTGCACATGGACTCAAACTCTTCCCAATCAGACCTGAATCCAACAATTCTTCAATCTGTCTGGCTACTTCTACATTCTGTTCTGGAGTAAGCTTATAGGCTACTTTGTTTGGAAGTGTTGACCCTGGAATTAAGTCTATGCAATGACTGATATCTCTGACAGGTGGTAGGGATCTTGGCATTCCCTCTGAGATGACACCTTTGTACTTATCCAATAGCTCTTGGATAGCTGGGTCTATGAACCTTGGCTTCTTCTCTTTCTTGACTTCTTGCTGCTATTCTTTATTCACACTCATACATGGGATTAGGGCATATGCAACTGCACCTTCTGCTGCTACTTCTTTCATGAACTGTTTGCCTTCCATCAGCATGACCTTTACCTCTTTTCCTTTAGATTTCTCCTCTTTCTCTGCCAATGGGAATAAATGTATTTCCTTACCATCTTTAGTGATTTTATAGGTATTCCTAACACCATCATGTTGTGCCTTCAAATCATACTGCCATGGTCTACCAAATAAAAGATTGCAAGCATCCATCTTGGTAATATCAAACAACAACTTATCCTTATATCCACCAATCTGAAATTCTACCCAAGCCTGCTCTTCTACAGTTGTCTGCTGACCTTGTGTAAGCCATGAGACTTTATATGGGGATGGGTGAGGCAATCTCCTAAGCTTAAGCTTTGTCACCATGTGTTCAGACACAAAATTCTCAGTAGAACCAGAATCAATCAAAACTTTACATGCCTTACCTCCTGCTTTGCAAATAGTTCTGAAAAGAGACTTTCTTTGAGGGGATTCTTTGTCAGGTACCTTCATGGTAGTCACTGTTCTTCTCATCATCAGAGACTCTCCACTTTCTGGGTATGCATAATTATCAGGAGCATTCACACTCTAAAAATCATTAGAGCTTGTCCTACTTTGATTATCAGGTTCTTGGACCAGATTTGTTCTCCTTTCTCCTGCTGAGCTTGTGGCCTTTTCTAGACATCTGCTGGCTATATGGCCTTCTTTGTTACAGTTATAACATCTGATGGATCCTCTGCCCTGGGATCTTCCTCTGAAAGGTCTTCTACCTTTGAAGTTTCCTTGCTGACTGTAATTCTCTCTCTGGTTCTGACTATTGTTGCCCTTACTACTGTCATGACTGGATTCTCCTTGATATCCATGTCCATGTCCTCTGCCTCTAAAAGGACCTCTTCCACCTCTTTGTTGTCTTCCTCTTCCTCTATTGTTTTGTTCCTGTTTTCTCTTTAACTTCTCTTCCACTTTCAATGCCAACTGAAAACTTTTCTGAACTGTATCTGGATTATGCAGACTGAGATCTTCCTGAATGTTAAACCTCAATCCATTAAGGTATCTGGCTACCTTCTCTTCTTCACTTTCTTTTACCTTTGTCTTCATACAGAGTTTCATGAATTCTTCTGTATATGAGTTGACATCTAGCTCCTTTTGCTTCAGGTTTTGCTTCCTTTTGTGTAATTGGATACTATAATCCAATGGGACATAAGCTTCTTTTACCAATGCCATCATCTTCTTCCATGTGGTAACTCTACGTTTTCCTTCCTGTACTCTATCATCTTGAACAAAATTCCACCATGTCAAGGCAACTTCTTTCATCTTTGACTATGCTATCTTCACTCTCTGTTGTTCTAGTATCTCCTCTGTTTCAAAGAAATTGTTCAAACAGTCTATCCATTCCATTACTGAATCAGGGTCCATCTTGCCTGTAAAAACTGGCAAATCCAGTTTCACATCCATGGTTCTCCTCTCCATGGCCTTGAGGGCGTTCAACAGTGGTCTCTGGTCTGCAAGAACGACCTCCTCGCTCCAATTAGGGATCTCTTCTTCTTCCCTATCTTCTTCTTTACCAGAACCTACTCTACTCCTCAATTTTGCTATCTCATCTTTCAATTCCTGATTCTGAGCCTTCACGGCCTTGCTTTCTGCAATCTATTTCTTCACCAAAACTGCCAACTCAGCGTTGGTCATCCTTGCTGGAACCTCAGATGTTCCTTCTTCGTCTGACATCCTACTTATCTTTTCCAGAAGATCCTAACCTTTGCTCTGATACCACTATGATGCAGAGGAAAACGCAACGGGAGCTTATTGACAGGAAGGAGGAGCCAATAATACAAACAGCATGTTAAAAATCCCTATCGGCTCAGCATCATCATCATATTTCCTGCAAACACCAACAGCATCATCATATTTCGGACGAGCAGAATTATCCTCCTGCCGACTACCTCCTCCGTCTTCCGCCTATCATCATCATCATGATGTTCAACTAGCGCAAACATCCTCCTATTGCACTGTTCATCGGGCGCCAAACTCTATCGGCATCATCATGATATTCGACACCACCTTCGTCAGCAGGATATCAAATATCCGGTTGCTCCAAATATCCTGATGATGACAACTTTGCACCACCTCTTCGATGTCCCGACAGCCGACTATACAAACAACAGCATCATGATATGATTTATCCGGTTCGATTGAAACATCCTGATGATGTTAACCCAACTTTCTGCCGAGGACCTACGCTGATACCTAAGCACTTAGCGGTAGCAGGATAAACTTGCATGGGGTGATATCTCAATATCCTGATGACGATGACGTCATATCCTGATGACGATGACGTCACACAATATCCTGATGACCTCTTCAACACTTAGTCAAAAAAATGAACTTTCACTCCCGCATCTGCTAGCGATACGCGGATGATGGGCACCCCCGAGAGATGATCCTGACGGTGATATATACACTGAGTATATATCCGACTTAAAACATCCTGATGCACTTGCAACATGCAAACTTCACAGTTTCATGACCCGATCCTGATGGTGATGCATTCGCAGATGACAATGCGGCTCGTTCTGACTGGAAACGCACATGCAGACTCCTATATATCCGTCCGCTGCATGTAAACACTCAGAACCGCTCAATTTCACAAAGACAATATGATGATCAGGCCGGATCACCTTCAAACCAAAATTTAACGGCTTATCTTTCTAGACCTAGCACATGAGGATGCTAGGCTGGTTCACAGCATGCTCCTAACTGATCTCTTGAATGATGCAATGCATAAACAGAAAACACAAATGCAAACTAAGCTATAATACAGGACCATTCCACCAATTCACAGGATCAACCGGTGGAAGGGTTGAAAGTACCCATTAATCTGCAAACAGAATGGAAATCAAAACAGATACAGCTGATAAACCAGATAATGCAAATGATGAGATCTTTATTCAAATGAAATTCAAATGTACTGTTTCTGCAATACTGTCAAACAACAGTGCTTCACAATATCTGGACTGTTCTCCTGAATCTCAACACAACACCATAACATAACACAACTAACATACCATCTATCAATATGCTAAACCCTAACAGATCGAAGGTATAAATAGCAAAATCCTTCGAGTACTACCAACTCACTTCCCAGTGGCTGGGAGCTTCCAAGCGGCTGGGAGAAGGACAGCTCAGACTACCTGATCACGATCTGTAACTGCCTACACATACTCCTAGGCTGATCTATTACATAGCATCGGTCCAATGGACCTTATTACATGATGAAATCAAACATACTAAAAATAGACTAATGCACCTATATCCTGATCATGTACGGGTGCTCCTGCACCATTCCCTCTCTTCAAGATAAAATAATGTATATGTTGTGTTTAAACCTTTCAATTGTAGAAGCTTGATTGCTGACAGGGACAGTGAACCTTGAGAGAATGGTTCCTTTGAAGTTTTCAAGTATGAAATTGCTGTCCTAGATGCTCTACATCAATTAGAGTTTCGGGAAGGCCAAAAAAGAAAGGGTTCAGAGGTCACCAAGAGTGAGGAGCTAAACCAAGGGAAATTGTACCATTCCATACAGGAAGACAATTTCTGACGTTACACATACAATCATGGAGACAGTTAATAGAATACATGCATATAGCATATTTCATTTATAATCAACATGAAACTAATAAAACTTATGCAAAGATACATTCAACACACAATTCATAGACTTACAAGACAAGAAATGAAGCAACCCAGCAAAACTTGTATTTTATTTACTCTTCAAAAAATTCCAAAATCTTCAACCACCAAAAAAATGAGTAACACAACTCTTTTATAGACCAAGAACATGTAGTCATCATTAATTACATTGTCCTTTCAGAGAAAATTTGATAAAATGCACTGCCCATGTTGGAATTGAGAAAATTACTACATGGAGAAAAAGAAGAGAACAATAGATAGACATTAGAGAATGTGCAGTTGCTTGAAGGAGATCTACCTCATCAATACAGGGTAGGTGGAGGTTGGCCATTCAATTATGTAGGCCCATACTTTTTTGTCCAGTCATTATATGTCTTTTCAGATGGCCATTGGAAGGAGACAATCTCTACAATCCTCCTATTATGACTGGTGTACTAAGCATCCAACAAAATATTTACTTCCTTACAAAATATTTTAAAATTTATTTCAACTATATGCACCTTATCTAGTGCTAAGCTCAAAATCTTCATAGTTGGATCGGCCTCAGTACAACAAGTGGGAATCAATCAGTTAGCATTTTCTTCTATTTTTTCTTTCCACTTATCTAGGCCTTTTGCTTGCCCATCACCTTCTAAAATACTTGGCAACCACCTTGTGTCCATCTTTTCAATAGCCTGCTTCTTCTCTACCAAAAATTTATCCAACCTCGACTAAAAATTGGTAACTCCCTCAAAATGTGTCAACATATCCACTACAAATTTTAATTCAGGGGGTACATGTGCATCAAATCTTAAACATCTATGGAGATCCCTAATCTCTCCAGACCTTGGCAACTATCTTGCTTTGACAATTGAGAGCCTTTCTTTATCCGACTCATGTTTTTCATAGGCTATCCTCAATTGTGAGTAAGACCTCCAGGTCCCATCCACCCTTGCCAAGAGTTTGGTCACACTATTGTTTATCAAATTGGTGACCATATCCTTCACTGTTTTCTTTTTCTCATCCTCTAATTTCCTCACCTCCTCCTTTAGCTCTCTGATTTCAGTCAATAGAGGCTCTGTATCAACTAGGAAAGACTCTGCCATTGGAATCACAGGTGGGGGAGTGGAAGTACCAACCCATAATGATAATTGCTCCTTGCATCTATTAAGTTCTGCAACTGCCTGGGCATATTCTAGTAGTAGCTCATTGTGTTCTTTCTGCAACTTGTTGGTGACTGCTTCTACAAATTGTGTAGTTTGGACATTCAAACTTGCAGCTTGGGGGATAGGAGTGTTAGATGCCCTCTTAATTATCACATCTACTAATTCCCCCAACTAAATCCCAAGCTTATAATTATTTGGGGCCAGAACCCATATAGCCAATGTTTCAAACCTAGGATTTAAGGCTACACCAAAGAGAGCCTTCTCTATTTGTTGACCTGTCACATCAGAATCTTCTCTAGTAATTGTGTTAAATGCCTCATACTCAATGGGGTCAGCTCCACTCTTAGTATCTTCAATATTTTTTTGAAACTTCTCACTTCTCACCTTCAGTACATAACTCCTGAATTCAGGAGTGTTTATAAATTCATCATCCTCTAAAAATTTGTTACAAGCCATTATTCTAACATCTTCAATGTCTACATTCTGGCTTCTCATTGTCCTTACTGCCCTATTTTCAAGAGATGAATAGGGTCTTATTTTGTCATGTGAATTCACCTGATGGGCAGCTTCTTGCACATGTTCTTGTGCCTCCCCCTCTAAATCTACCACTTTAATTTCTTTTGGATTTTCTAAATCAATATTTTTTTCTTTTTTGGCAGGGGAGGGGTCAATTGATTCCCTCTTAGCAGTATATCCTCTACTTGAGCTGCCAGGTTGATAGGAGGGTCTTTCTTCTCCTGTAGGATAAGTAGAAATCAACTGTTTTGCATTATCCAACATTTCTAAATTCTCTATATGGGGTCTTGCACTTTTGCGAAGGCACCCTGATATGTTGCATTTACACTTTTCCTCATTCTCTCACCTACCATTATTGTGTCCCACTTGATTCTCAAGTGGTGGACATCATCTATTGTGAAACAATTTCTGATAGGATCATCATTCAAGTCAACCTAGTGAGTGTATCTTGGCCTTTGTTTGTTGACCCTCACCCTGTTAATTAGGCCCTCAGGGTAAAAAATCCTTGGATGCTCTAAATACATCCCAAAACACCGCATCACTAAATAAATCTCATCAAGCCCACTCTTGTCATCTATTAGAAAATTACTCAATCTGAGGGAAGTGGGAAAAAATGAGCCCTTCTTATGTCTCCTTAGGTGCTCCTTATCTGAATCATTCAATTACCTCATGATCTCTAAGAATGCAACTCTCTAAGGCACATATTTAGGCAGAATATGGGGTGGGGTCTCACACCCATAGACCCTAATGCAAGTAGTGTGTTCATGACAAAACCAGTCACCCCAATTGTGATCAATCCCTAAGTGAGGAGTCCTATCCAAAGGCCTTAGAAAATCCAATACATCTAGGTGTAGCATCTCTCCCTTTGGCTCCAAGAAACCAAGAATTCTCCTCACAAAATATTCCTCAAAAATTATATAATCAGCAGTAGTACAGTGCATATCTAGCATGCAAGTCCACACCTATACTAGCAACATATTTCCCCAGGCATCTGTCATTTTTGTTGAAATTAGGGCTGACAAATGAGAGGGGGGGTGAATCAATTGTCTCAAAATGTTATCTTTTTCTGCAACTTATCTTCTTTATCACTTATTTATAGATTAATGATATAAGCATGAAAGCATGAATTAACAACACAAGAATAGAAACATAACCATCACACATAACACCAAGATTTTTACGTGGAAACCTGGTTAAGGGAAAACCACGGTGGGGGTTAACCCACAAAATTTATTCTCTATTAAAAGAATAGAAAATGGGAAGGCACTTGCCTTTGGGTGCACTGCCTAGAGCTCACTGCTCAAAAGAGGCTCACTACCTACAGAAATATTTATAAGTTTATCATAGAAAGATTGAACTAGAAAATAACATCTTCTTCATACCAAGGTCAGTTCCATTCATGCGCACAACACTTCTTCTCTTCCCCAAACACCTTTTCTCTATATCCTCATTCTTAACTGCTCTTCCTCTTCTCTACTCTGCTCTTCTTCCTTTCTTAGGATCTTGTCATTTTCACACAAGGATGCATTTCCACAACTCAACCACACATATTTATATGCTTCATCAACCTTGGAATAAACATCAAGGTTGGTACTAAAAACATCTGACTTAATGCGAATCACTATACTGTCAGCCAAACATAGCTGGGACCCAAATCTTCTTCGAACATCACACCACACTTCATAGAGCCTTTCTTAAATCATCCGCAACATGCACAAAGCATCTGGTTGGCCAAGACTGGAAAGAATAGCAACATCCAAAGAGAAATCTTCAATCACAAGCTCAAATCTCAATGTGGATCACTAAAACAATAGGCACACAATCCAAAGATCTCCACAAGCATAATGAAATCAACAAGAATAACTGCACCACCTCAAATTACCGGAATCACTTGCATCTTCATACCAGAACATAAGAACACCAGTTACCATGACTATCACACTAGAAAGATTGCTTGTAGACCTCCAAACCATGAACTATTTGAATTGAGGATACACACTGACATCCCAAACACACCTCTAGATCCACAGATCATAATATTTCAATGTGGATCAATCCGGACAAAATTCCTATCACTTTGTCACCTCTAAACACCTGCAAAACTTGGTTCTACTCAGATGGCCATAACTTCTCAAATTCTTCAGGTGGATCCCTCAAATCTTAATTGGAGAAACTTAAAACAATCCTTTACAACACCCTTTGGTCCACAGACTCTAATCTTCATCTCACTGGGAATGCAGAGCAATCTACTTCACTAAACTGCATTGCCTTCATTGTCTTTTAAAGAGAGATATGTAACTCACTTGTTTCTTCTGGAGAAGCTAATTTTCTCAATATCCTCAACACACAAGTCTTCTAGAGTAGGATATAGTTTACACCAATGACAACAAGGATATGTTGACATCAATGACAACACTAATTAGGCACATATTTGCAACAATCTCACCCTTTGTCATTGATGGCAACATATGATGTGAAAAATTGTTTCAACCATCAAGACAAGAACTTCTCCCCCTTTCTCTTATCACATCTGCAACCACTTTCTTCACTGCTCCCCCTTTCACCAGCAACTTCTTGATTTCAAGTTTTTCACATGACTTCTCTCCCCCTTTGACATCAATGGCAAAGGGTGCATATTTGTAATCATTTTTCCTTCTTTTTGTTTCTTAATCTAGAATCAGTATACTGACTATTCCTCTTGAGTAGCAACTCCTTAACACCAATCCAAATCACAAGATGTGATTGTGAATTCCACCAAACTGATGCACATTATTGTACCTTAGTTCTGAATAGGAGGGGTAATAACCCCTAGCATGCCTCTGAGATACTCAAAAGTATCCTTAGGTAGAGGCTTAGTGAAGATATCTGCAATCTGATCTTTTGATGAAACAAACTCTAATCTGAGTTCATTCTCATTTACCTTCTCTCTCAAAAACTGAAACTTGATGGATATGTGCTTTGTCTTTCAATGCAACACTAGATTCTTTGAAATGTTTATTGCACTTGAATTATCACAGAATATTGTAACTATTAAGGGAAAATTGGTGTAAACATGAATAATCAATATATCAATATCAAAATACCCAAAACTCAATGAAATACAGAAACAAAGAGATTAACTGAACAAAAGAACTTTCAAAAACCTTTGTAAACCTCAAAGCTTCATAGCTTTCATTGGTTGCCTATCTTAATCG
This sequence comes from Cunninghamia lanceolata, assembly GCA_027924645.1. Classification (NCBI taxonomy): domain Eukaryota; kingdom Viridiplantae; phylum Streptophyta; class Pinopsida; order Cupressales; family Cupressaceae; genus Cunninghamia; species Cunninghamia lanceolata. The sequence goes on from BSBN01000627.1 coordinate 5,503,349, forward strand.
ATCTTGCATTTATGAATAAGGCCCTCAGAGAGTGTACTTCCTTGCTATTCCAAGATTGTCAATGGAGAATGGCTATGATAGTTTCACCATGAAAATGAGCTTCACAACAATGATAGTAGTATGGTAACAAGTGTGATCACAAGCAATGAAGGAATTGGTGCCAAAGGCACGCTGTAATTCCTGCAGAGTAACAATACTTAAATCTTAGATGAATGAAATAGAGGAATAGGGTTCAATTTATAGACTTGAGAGAGAGAAGATCAATGGATAGAAAGAATGAGAAGATCAATGGTATAGAACAGTTAAGGAATTGTGTGCGAATAGAAAGAAGACAAGTGTCACCCAAAAGCTGTTTTATTTGAGTTAACTACTTTCTTTTCTAAAGATAAGACATGTCTTCATAAATTAGAAAGTTTTTTTCTAATTTAAGAGATATGATAAAAACAAGGTTGATTGAATAGATAACTCAACTTGAGATTTGCTTTTGTATGATTTGAGGGAATTAAATAATAAATTATTTAATTTTGTGTGCATGAGGAAGAAGACTTATTTTTAGAAGATTTGAAAGATATTTGAAGAATTAGAAGAGAAGAAAGCAAATTAAATAAATAAATTTATTTAATTGTTGTGCATGATTTGGAAGAATAAATAAAATATTTGATTGTATTTTATTTTTGGAGATTGAGAGGATTTAAATAAATTTAATTGATTTATTTAAATTTGGAAGAATGATTTGATTTAATAAATAATTAAGAATTTATTTAATTGCTTGGAAGAATTTAATTAAATAAAGGATTTTATTTAATTTTGACTTTAGAAGAGATAATTAAATGTTTCGATATTTAATTAACTTAGAGGAATATGAATCGAGTAAATAAATTTGTTTATTTATTTATTGATAGAAGAATTAGAAGGGAATAAATACTAAGAATATTTATTTAGACTGAGTCGTGTCATTTTTAGGCGTATACATTTTGCCCCTCTTTGATGCAATGTAGTTTACGGCGTTGCTTCAAAGAATAAATAGTCTTATAATTATACATGCCCTAGTTTGCCCCTGGTATAGGTTATGATGATAGGATGCCCCCTCAGGAGGTTAGACGGGAAGAAGGCAAAAGGCATGAGATGAACAATCTCATGAAGACGAAGGGAAAACTTGGTTAGGTTTGAAGAAAATAGGATGTGTTTCTGAGAAACAGGAAGAAAATGGCAAGAAACAAGTGCGGGAAGTAGTCATAGTCACCACATAGCCAGTTTAGGGTTTGCATGCTATATATAGGAGCTGGGTCCACAAGACAAATCATTTGCACATTTGGCTTTGTTTGATTTGATTTTGAGAGCTTAGGAGAGCATAGAGCATAGAGAAGTTAGCACGAGGATGGATATTCCACGTGAGGAGCATCACTTTGAGCAAGTCTGACGATTTGACCAGCCAGTAGAGGCAGGACCCCCGGTAGGTATCTCAAAAAATTTCCCCTAGAGTCAATTTTTAGTGTAATAAATGCTAGGCAAAATTAGGCTAGACAAATGTGCCAGATCGCAGTTTGGCGCATATGACATGTGAAACTGCACATCTGTCATTCTGTGGTGCATATAGGATATAGAACAACGCAAGCATGAAAGTTGCACATGCATGAGTAAGGTCGGTGCATGCATAATTTGGCGGTGCTTTTATGGTACGAGTCAGTGCATGCAACTGGACGACGCATTTACAGTATGGGATGGTGCATGCATGAAATGTTGTGGTGCATGCATCATAAGTGGCATATTTGATAATAAATGGTGCATGTACCATCTGTTATGGTGCATTTACCTTCTGTTATGGTGCATATGATATAGATAGTCAATTTACTTAACAGAATTGACTCGATTGGCATCCTGTTTGATGCGTCAATCAATAAGCTATCTCTGAGATTTTAGGAATCTAGTCAAGAGATGTAGTGCGTTGTTTTGATCAATTTGATATGTTAAGTTAGTTGATATGTTTCTATAGATATGTTGAGCATAGTACTTACAGCTTTAGGTTGATGCCTTGCTTTGCGTGCTTGCAGGAGGACATACGAGATACATTGATGTTGCGGGAGTAGTTTCCCATGCTGATGTTGCAGCGACATATGCTGACCGAGATGGATTGAGAGGCACTTGGCACGATGGGACTAGACTACATGTGCTTTATGCTTAAGGTTTGAGCAAACTGCGGCTTACTGACTGCAGTAGTAGAGAGGTTTCATAGCGAGGATGGGACCTTTCACTTCCTGACTGGTGAGATGACTGTGACCTTGGAGGATGTGTTAGATTTAGGGTAGATAACTGAGAGCAGGGATCAGTTGTACAAAAATTTCTTCCAATTTAAACACTTAACTCCACATTGTTATTTAGCAGCATAATAGTAAATCAATCATGAAAGCACAATGCAACAAATCAAGAGTAGAAACACATCAACACATGAGACACCAAGATTTTGACATGGAAACCCCGGTTAAGGGAAAAACCATGAGGTGATTAACCCAAGATTGTATTCTCTTTTAGAAGAATAGAAAGAACAAAATGGCACATGCCAATTAGGGCTCACTGCTCTAGCACACTGCTCATAAGAGGCTCACTACCTACAAGAGACACATTGTCTACAAAGAAATAAGTATCACCTACTTGAACAAGAAAATAGCATCTTCACCATGCTTGAATCAGTTCTATTTAAGCCCAATACTTTTGCTCTACCTTTCTCTCTCCTCCTTACTACCACACACTCATCTCCACAAGGACACCTTTGAAATGACTTCACAATCCCTTATTTATACAAGACATCAACTTAGGAATGATCATCTAAGTCACCAAACATGAACAAGAACATCCGCAAGATGTATGATTCATCTGGTCGGCCAGTCTCAGGAAGAACACCATCATCCAGAAGTTATTCTTTAATTTTGATCTCCAACTCCAATGCAGACCACCAACACAAACTAGACATGATCCAAAGACCTCCACAAGCTTGACTAAATCACCAAGAACATCCACACTTCATCTGCTTACTGAAATCCTTCTCTCCTTCATCTAAAACCTCAAGAACACAGTCTGTCATTACTATCACAAAGGAATAGATGCTTGCGGACCTTTGAACCACAAACCAATCGAGTTGATACTTCACAAGGAATTTCTCAACACTCCCTCAAATCTGCAGAACAAGATAATGTATTTCTGGATCTCACCGGACCTATCTGTATCACTCTGTTACCACTAAACATCTACCGGAACCAATTTTACTTGAGCGGACATAACTTCTTCAGATCTTCATGCAGACCTCTGAAATCTCTACTGGACTACCTTAAGACACATATCTGCAAACCCTTTAAACTGTATCCTCTGATCCTCATCGTATCTTAGACTTTTACCTTACTATCATCATTGTTCTTCACTGTTCCTAATTGAGATTAATTTTCTCAATATCCTTAGCACACAACTCATCCAATCCATATCATTAATGCAATAGGAGTATGTTGACATCAATGACAACACCAGTTAGGCTCATACTTGCAACAATCTCCCCCTTTGTCATTGATGGCAACATATGATGTGAAAAATTGTTTTAACCATCAAGACAAGAACTTCTCCTTACTGTCACAACTCCCCCTATCAGTAACAACCATTCACATGTCTTCTCTCCCTTTACTGCTCTCCCTTTGATAAAAAACCACTCATTTTTCACATGTCTTCTCTCCCCCATTGACATCAATGGAAAAGGGCACATACTTGCAATTCCACCATTTCAGAATCATATCTGCTGCTCCCCCTGAGTAGCAGCTCCCCATCATCAATCTGGACCACAAGATGTGACTGTGATATCCACTGAATTGATGCACATCAGTGCACCTTAGTTCATCACCAGAGGGGTAATAACCCCTAACTTCTCCCTGAGATACTCAAAAGAGTCCTTAGGTAGAGGTTTAGTAAAGATGTCTGAAATCTGATCCTTGGAAGGCACAAACTCCAATCTGACTTCATTCTTGTTCACTTGCTCTCTCAAAAAGTGAAACTTGATGGATATGTGTTTAGTCTTTGAATGCAACACTGGATTCTTAGATATATTTATTGTGCTTGAATTATCACAGAAGATTGTGATAGGTTCCTCATACTCCACTTTGATATCTCTTAGCATCTGCTTCATCCACAAAACTTGAGTGCAACTACTTGCTGCTACAATATATTCTACTTTAGTTGTAGATAGAGATATTGCCTCTTGTTTCTTTCTTAGCCAAGAAACCAATCTCTTCCCCAAAAAGAATGCTCCACCACTGGTACTATTCCGGTCATCCACATCTCCTACCCAATCCACATCTATATATGCATGAAGATAGAAATCATGATCTCTAGGATACCACAGACCATACTCAACTGTCCCTTTTAGATATCTAAAAATCCTCTTGATTGCCATGACATGAGATTCTCTAGGATCAGCCTAGAATCTAGCAACAAGACCAACAACCTGCATAATGTCTGGTCTAGTTTGAGTAAGATACAATAGTCCTCCAATAATTGACCTATACTTTATCTGATCAGCCTTAGGAGAGTCATCATCTTTTCTCAATTTACATCTAGTTGCCATGGGAGTATTCATTGGTTTTGAGTCTTCCATCCCAAATTTCTTTAACAATTCTTTCACATATTTGGTCTGAGAAATGAAGATTCCTTTCTTTGTTTGAGTGATTTGCAGACCCAAGAAGAAATTCATTTCACCAAGAATGGACATCTCAAACTCACTTTTCATTTGACTTGGAAAAGTTTTACACATACTATCTCTTCCTCCAAAAATGATATCATCAACAAACACTTCAACAATCAAGTTATTTTCATGATCAATTTTGAAATATAAATTATTGTCAGCAGTACCTTTATTGAAACCAACCTTCAAAATATGCTTATCCAATCTTTCATACCAGGCTCTTGGGGCTTGCTTCAGTCCATACAGTGCCTTCTTCAACTTGCAGACCATATCACCATGATCAGACAATTGAAATCCATTTGGTTGCTCTATGTACACTTCTTCTTCCAAGTCACCATTTAGGAAGGCAGACTTGACATCCATCTGATATACCTTGAAATCCTTGAAGGCAGCAAAGGCAAGAAATAATCTGACTGCTTCAATTCTTGCCACCGGAACAAACGTTTCTTCAAAGTCAACTCCTTATATTTGAGAGTAACCCTTCCAGACCAATCTGGCTTTATTTCTGATTACTTCACCAACTTCATTCAGTTTGTTCTGGAAGACCCATTTTGTTCCAATCACATTCTTGTTTCTAGGTCTGGGAACAAGATCCCAAGTGTGATTTTTCTCAATTTGCATCATTTCTTCCTCCATTGCTTTAGTCCAGTTTTCATCATTGCAAGCTTCATTCACTGTCTTGGGTTTAATCTTTGAAATCAGACAATACTCTTCTGAATCTTGAGCAATTCTCCTTCTTGTTTGTACTCCTTTGCTTTTATCACCTAAGATCTGATCTTCAAAGTGGTTCAGTCTTACATACCTGGGAACTTTGGGAATTTCTTGCATTTCTGGTTCTTGATCAGGCTCATTGAAACTTATCTCTTCTTTCTGATTTACCGGATTAGTTTGAATCTAAGTTTTAGAGGAGGCTTGGGCTCCTTGAATCAGAGCACCACTCTGATCATCTTCATCATATTCATAAAACCTTGAGGGTTTTTCAATTCCTTCATCAACCTTCACATTTGTACTTTCTATTATTTTTCTCAGTCTCTTGTTATAACACCAGTATACTTTGCTTTGAGTAGAGTAACCCAAGAATATTCCTTCATCACTTCTAGCATCAAACTTTTCTAGATCTTCATCTCTTTTAATGTAACATTTGCCACCAAAAACTCTGAAATACCTCACAGTAGGAGTGATGCCAAACCAAAGTTCATAAGGAGTCTTACTGGTATTACTTCTGATTTGAACTCAATTGAGAGTATAGACCGCAGTGCTGATAGCTTCCCTCCAATAGATCTGAGGAACATTTGCTTCCATCATCATGGTCCTAGATGCTTCCTAGATGGTCCGATTCTTTCTCTCTACTACTCCATTCTGCTATGGAGTCCTAGGAGCAGACAACTGTCTCTTTATTCCATGTTTCTCATAGAACTCTATGAACTCACCGGATGTGAATTCTCCACCTCTATCAGACCTCAAATATTTCAATTTTAATCCAGTTTCATTCTCTACCATAGCCTTGAATATTTCGAATTTCTCAAGAGCTTCTGACTTCTCTATCAGAAAAATTACCCACATCATCCGGGAATAGTCATCAATTAGTAACATGAAGTATCTGTCACCTTGTACACTCCTAATTCTTACCGGACCACAGAGATTAGTATGAACTAAGTCCAATAATCCGGTAGAAAACAGTTCCTTACTTTTGAATGTGACTCTTCTCAGCTTACCCAACTGACATTCTTTGCACAAGCTATTAGTAGGTTTCACCAATTTTGGAAGATCTCTTACAGCCTGAGTATTGCTTATCTTGATGATATTATCAAAATTCAAATGACACATCCTCATATGCCATAACTAACTATGATCAACTTGAACAAATAAACAACTTTTACTAGTACCAACCAAGTGGAAGATATTACCTTTAGTTTGAGTACCGGATGCAATCTCTGTTCCAAAACTTTCAAAGATCTTGCATTTTCTATTCTTGAATTGGAGATCATAGCCTTTGTCCACCAACTATCCAACATTGAGAAGATTGTGCTTCAATCCTTCAATATATAGTACATTACCGGTTTTGTTCCTTCCATCAAAAGAAATAGTTCCTCTTCCTCTAATTCTACCAGCAGAATTATCACCAAACTTTACCACTCCTCCTTCATAGCTTTCCAAATATATGAATTTGTTTTTGTCATCTGTCATATGGTGAGAGCATCCACTACCAATGACCCAGTCATCCTTTTCTTCAACTTGGGCAGCCAGAGCTCTTTCTACAACTTTATGATTGACAGATACAGAGGATATTGGTTCTTCTTCCTTGATGGCAATGAACACCCATTCACTTCCAAAATTTTTTCCTATCTCTGATTCATCATCTGTTACTCCTTCATGAACATAGTAACAATTCTTTTGGAACCTTGATCTGTTAGGATTTGGCCTTGAAAATCTTTCCAGACATCTTGAGGCAAAATGACCAATCTTATTGCAGTTAAAACACTTAAAAGGCAATTTTCCTTCATACTTACTAGATCCTCTTGGCAGTCCTTTTGCAATAAGGGCTTCAAGTTGAGCAGTTTCAGCTTCTTCTTCTTCTAGCTCTTTTCTTGCTTTTTCATACCATGAAAGTTTCCTTGATGAGTTCTCTCCCAGATTAAACCTTTGTTTACCTTTAACAGAGGCACTTGCTTTGAATGAAGATTCAGTCTTGGGGGGGTCATCTCCAAACTCGATCATTTCAAATGCAGCCAATTTGCTAGCCAATTGATCTCTTGTGACAATTGTATGGGCTCTAAATTCTTCAATGGCAGCAACCTTGATTTTATAAGAAGCAAGAAGGGATTTGAGAATTTTGCCAACAATCTCATTTTCATCCAAGACTCCACCAACATTTCTAATTCCACAAACAAGCTCATTTACTCTTGGCATAAAAGTAGTGATATTTTCATCTTCTCTCATTTTTAGATTTTTTAATTTTCCTTTCAGACTTTGTAACCTTGCACATTTGACATACTTGTCTCCTTCATGCAAAAGTTCCAGTCTTTCCCAAATCTCAAAAGTAGTTGGTAGGTCAACAGCATTTGAAAGCTCTGAATCAGATAATGCACTTAGAAGAGCTTCTATAGTCCACAGATTATTTTCAGCATCAGTGATTTCACTTTGGGATTTTGGACCACCTTGTGGAGGAGTATACTTCGTTGAAGTCATGTTCTAGTACTGCATTCCCATACATTTCAAGTGACATGTCATACGACTTTTCCAAAGATTAAAATTGGTTCCATCAAACTTCGGACTATCCTTCTTGTAGGACGACATCCTAGATCTCCTCAAGTGGTTAAGCTCTTTTAGAGGAACTTAGCTCCAATACCAATTGTTAGATTTAGGGCAGACAACTGAGAGGGGGGGTGAATCAGTTGTACAAAACTTTCTTCCAATTTAAACACTTAAATCCACATTGTTATTTAGCAGCATAATATTAAATCAATCATGAAAGCACAATGCAACAAATCAAGACCAGAAACACATCAACACATGAGACACCAAGATTTTGACGTGAAAAACCCAGTTAAGGGAAAAACCATGGGGTGATTAACCCAAGATTGTATTCTCTGTTAGAAGAATATAAAGAACAAAATGGCACATGCCAATTAGGGCTCACTCCCTAAGCACACTGCTCACAAGAGGCTCATTGCCTACAAGAGACACACTGTCTACAAAGAAATATCATCTACTTGAACTGGAAAATAGTATCTTCACCATGCTTGAATCAGTTCCATTTAAGCCTAATACTTTTGCTCTGCCTTTCACTCTCCTTCTTACTACCACACACTTATCTCCACAAGAACACCTTTGAAATGACTTCACAATCCCTTATTTATACAAGACATCAACTTAGGAATGATCATCTAAGTCAGCAAACATCAACAAGAACATCTACAAAATGTATGATTCATCCAGTTGACCAGTCTCAGGAAGAACACCATCATCCAGAAGTTATTCTTTAATTTTGAGCTCTAACTCCAATGCAGACCACCAACACAAACTGGACACAATCCAAAGACCTCTACAAGCTTGCTTGAATCACCAAGAACATCCACACTTCATCTTCTTACTGAAATCCTTCTCTCCTTCATTTGAAACCTCAAGAACACAGTCTGTCATTATTGTCACAAAGGAATAGATGCTTGTGGACCTTTGAACCACAAACCAATCGAGTTGATACTTCACAAGGACTTCCTCAACACTCCCTCAAATCCACAGAACAGGATAATGTATTTCTGGATCTCACTAGACCTATCTGTATCACTCTGTCACCACTAAACATCTACCAGAACTAGTTTTACTTGAGCGGCCATAATTCTATATATCTTCATGCAGACCTCTGAAATCTCTACTGGACCACCTTAAGACACATATCTACAAACCCTTTAAACCACATCCTTTGATCATCATCCTCTCTTGAAATTTTACCTTATTGTCATCATTGTTCTTTACTGTTCTTGATTGAGACTAATTTTCTCAATATCCTCAGTACACAGCTCATCCAATCCATATCATTAATGCAATAGGAGTATGTTGACATCAATGACAACATTAGTTAGGCCCATACTTGAAACAGGATGTATACAGGATACTCCACTTGTTGATCCAGGGAGAGCTTGTGGAGTATGTTCCACAACGGGATGCAGGACTTGCAGAGTGCAGGACGATATTTGATGACCCTGAGTTAGTAGGACAGGTCATCTCTTGGCAGGACATTCACAATTACTATGACTACTTCCCTAGGATAGTGGCAAGATTGATCGGAGGTGTTGTATGCCCCGATAGGATAACGCATGGGTTCCCAATTGGATGGGGATGGATCATGGAGAGGATGATCATAGAGGGCACCCATTATGCTTGGGGTGTCTACGTTTTGGCACACCTATGCCATGACATGTATTAGGTGGTATACCACACAGGGGTGAGTTTATCAGCAGATGTCTCACTGTTGCAGTTTTGGCTATGGGAGCACATTTCCATCACTAGGCTGACATGCATTTTTTAGAGATAGAGAGGAGAGCCTTACAGCTACGGCTAGGCAGGAGTGATTTCCCAGCATAGGCTGGGGAAGCTTGAGTACTGGAGGCATGAACTAGATGCGGTAGATGTGGTCATCTGGTGACCATATCTAGACTGTGAGCCTTAGGATGACGAGGTGGATAAGCTGCCATACTGCTATCAGACTCGGTGGTTGATAGACCAAACACGGTTCATCCTAGAGGGACAGATTGTCAGGTGGGTTTGGAGGTAGTTTGGGAGGAGACAAGGCATTCCACAGGGGTAGGCTCTATTTGCATGAATGCATGCAGAGAGATTTAATGGGGGCTAGTGGTGTCCTACGAGGAGGCAGTGGTAGAGTTTCGGCATATTCCCTATGCTACCTGGCCGATGAGGAGAGAGATTACAGATGTAGGGATGACAACGGACTACAAGGAGTGGTTCGCTACCCATCCATTTCTAAGATACTCAGGGCCTGGAGAGCTAGTTCCTTGCATAAACGAGGTAGATTTAGAGGATGAGGGCTAGGTTGGCAGGAGGAGGAGGAGGAGAGGAGGATGAGGAGGTGGAGGAGATGATGGAGGAAGGGGAGGTGGTGGAGATGGAGATAGACCTAGGCAGAGGAGAAGAGTTGGAGAGGGACCTTCCCATGCTCAGCAAGTAGTGCAGCCATAGGTTGCACAGCAAGCACAGATGCCTCCACCTCAGTAGGTAGCGCAGTAGCAGGTACCTTAGCCATAGGAGTAGGGATAGGCATGAGTCTCTTAGGGTCCAGTACAGTCAGATGTCCAGGAGAGAACCATTGCTATGCTAAGAGGGCAGGTTTGGTAGCTGCAGGCACAACTTAGGATGGTCGAGGCTTGATGGGAGACAGATACAGAGGTTATCTCGGGGCTCAGTGCGGATATGAGTTATCCAAGTAGAGAGGGATACACTAGTGGTAGCTCTTTGGATATATGCCACTAGCAGCTTTTGGTTGGACAGGTGCACCAAACAAAGGCACAGCTAGCACAGGCATAGACATGACTAGCACAGGCACAGACACAGTTGACACAGGTGCAAGGGCAGTTAGTACAGGTGCAGGGTGAGCTTGCCAAAGTGCAAGCTCAGACGCAGTACTATTAGGGTTTATACCATGGTGTTGTTCCAGTTATTCAGAGGGCTCTGAGCTACAAGAGCCAGTCTATGGCCTCCCAGAGAGCAAGTGGATCGAGGCCGGGAGCCTCTGTGATGGACCCACAGCAGTCTGGGGCTAGGGGAGGAGGGGACTCAGGAGACACTCTTGAGAGCAGCGGTTCCCAGCAGTAGGGTTAGCAGACACTTGTGCAGACTTTGGCTCCTATGTACACTTTTTGATGGCTTAGATAGCCGGATATGCATATGTACCATTTTTTTATTTTTGAGACATGTATCACTATCTTTGAGATGTATACATTGCATACGATATTGACTCAGAGATGGACTTTTGATATGGTACATTTGGACACATTTATGATATTTATATGATGATGTAGCTATTTGATGCTCTCTATATGCAGTTTGTTCATTCTATGTTATGGATGCATTTCTATTTGTATGATGTGATGCACATGTTTATCTAATGCAGAATTAGATGTTTATTTGATGCTATGTGATGTTATCTAATGCAGATTTAGATTTTATATTTGATGCTATGTGGCTTAATGCAGACTTTTTAGATGTGTTTACTTGATATACCTCTAATGCGTAAATCCAAATGGTATCTATATGATTGTATAGTTTATGTGATGCACTTATCTATGTTTTTGATTTTTTTTTGTTGACACTATGTGATGATTACAAAAATGTATATGGATGACCTGATGCACTCTATTATGTATGCAATTGATTCAATCAAGTAAATGACTATCTCATGTGATATGATATGCAACTAAATGCTATGTTTTTGTGATGTCCCAATGTACTCTATCGACACAAAAATGACATAATGGTAGATAGAAGATTGACTGAAAGAATGACTCGATAGAAAGACTCACAAGCTTCATTTTGTATTGATACTCTGCATTGTTTGAATCTTTTATTGTATGGGATACGGATGTATGGATGTATAATGGATGCTTTGCTTTTGACATCTTGATAGTGCAAGTATTTTGACGTGCTTATTTCATCATTGGGTGATTTTTTTTGGTACTTTTTATGAATGTTGTAAGTTAATACAAGAATCTAGGTATAATTGAACCGAGATGACCTAAGCATCACTTACATGAATTTTGATTTAGCAGGTTAATACAAGCATCGAGGTATAATTGAACTAAGATGACCTGAGTATTTCTTGCGTATCAACAGACAAGGATTGCCCCCTTTCATGTTAGACCTTTGATGTCCTCGATGATCTTTTTTCGATCATCTCGTTAGACAAGGCATCACATTACTAAATTTTAATCCACAAACAACAAACAAAGAAAATAATCATGCCCCCATCATAGCATCTCTAGCTTTTAGCATCCTCAAGTAGCATAGAAAGACATGATAACAGAAAACAAGATGCTATAACTTAACCATGATTACAACCACAAAACATTTTTCCATTTAGATGTGTTTGTTTCTTGCCATAATTTAGGTAAAAATAATTTAGAGTGCTTTAGGTATTTGCTTGCTTTGCTTTGGATAGGTTGAGGTCTTGCATCAAAATTTCTGCTTGAAAAGCAGGTTTTGCTTGCACTTGCTTGCCTTTGAGAGAGGTTCCACAATCCTCATTGGTGAGATGGACCCTAAGGGATTGACCTAGTGCCTCGGGGGCTCATTGTTAAATGGTCTTGCCTACGTGATGACGTAGAGGCAACATAGTTCAAGGTAAACCCTAACAGACCTAAGACCTAGGCGATAGAAAGTGGCGAAGACTCAGATAGATAGAAGGACTAGACATGCGATGGATGGGATAGTGGAGCCTCGATGGCACATTAAATAATGGCCTTGCCTACGTGATGATGCAGAGGCAACGTAGTTCATGGACTTCAACCATGGATGGACTAGAGGATAGATGACAAGATACGGGATGGACAGGGAAGCCTCAGGAGAGCATTGAAAAATGGCCTTGCCTACATGATGGCACAGAGGTAACATAGTACATGGACCTGGACCATGTGGATACTAACGAGAGACACTATGCTAGGCTGACACTATGGATAGGATTTGGGATAAAACATTGGTTGACAAGGCAACAAAGAGATAGAGTATCAAGCCATGATAGGTTATCATTAGGATTTTATTATGGAACAGATATGGATTGAATGGGACATGAGTGAAGGAAGAATGGACACAGGGTGATTGGTTTCCCAAAGATGGAGGAAGCAGTTCATCACAAGTAACGCCTATTTACTAGGTTTTCACCTCTTGCCTTTATTTGCACGAAAGCTAGAAAGTATGCATGATGCCTGTTTGCCAGGTTTTCATCATGATACCTATCCAAGGCACCTGTTTGCCAAGTTTTCATCATGATACCTATCCAAGGCACCTATTTGCCAGGTTTTCACCAAAGGACAATTTTTTTGTATCTTTCTAATTTTTTTATTTTTTTGTATTTATTTATTTATTTTTGTGTTTTTTTGTTTTTTTGGTTTTTTTGTATTTTATACCCCCGTTACATTGGGGTTCTCTTAGGTGTAGAACTGGTGAAGATGTATGTTGTTGATTGGGTCATCGAATAGCTCACCCTCTGATGTTGCTAACTAATATGCCCTTGATTCATAAGCATCTACAATCACATAAGGCCCAAGCCAATTGGGTTCAAACTTGCCTTTCTTTTCCCGATCCTGTTGATTGCGGGGGTTCTCTTTAAGTACTAGATCTCCAACCTTAAAAACTCTTGGGAAGACTCTATGGTTGTAGATTTGTGACATCATTTGTTGATATGCTTTGAGATGACCAAAGGATTTCTATCTCCTTTCCTCTAGCAACTCTAGTTCTTGTAATCTGGAAACTCTGTACTCTTCATCTGTTATGAGACCTTTTAACGACACCCTGAGGGATGGCAACTCGACCTCAATGGGGAGGATAGCTTCTGAGCCATAGACAAGGGTGTAAGGGGTAACACCTGTGGGAGTGTGTATACTGGTTCTATAGGCCCACAGAGAGGGATTGAGTTGGATGTGCCAATCACAGCTAGTATCATTGACTATCTTCTTGAGGAGTTTCAAGATGGTCTTATTGGATGCTTCTGTTTGGCCATTGCCTTGGGGGTAATAGGGTGTAGAGAAATGGTGTTGGATTTTGAATCGGCCATAGAGTTCTTGGACATCCTAGTTTTTGAAGAGTCTTCTATTATCCATGATAATGGATGAGGGAATTCTGTATCTGTAGATGAGATAATTGAGGATGAATGAGGAGATTTGTTTATCTATGATGGTGGTGAGGGGGATGGCTTCAATCCACTTGGTAAAGAACTCAGTGGTGGTTATTATGAGTTTGTGGCCGTTGGATGAGGGTGGATGGATTTTACCCACAAGGTTGAGTCCCCATTGACAAAAGAGCCAAGGTGTCGTTAAAGGTCTCAACTCTTGAGCGGGTGCATGTATCAGGTTCCCATGTATTTGGCATTGCTTGCACTTCTTCACAAACTGATATGAATCTATTTCCATGCTCAGCTAATAATAACCCAAATGCATGAGTTTCTTAGCTAAGGAAGGACCGCTAGAGTGTGTTCCGTAGATCCCTTTATGTACGTCTTGTAAGGCGGTTTGGGATTCTTTTCATTCTAAACAATGGAGTAAAGTACCATCTAGACCACATTGGTATAAGGTGTCGGCAATAATGGTATAGCGAGAGGTTTGGTGTATAAAGTTTCGTCATTGGTTTGAGGATAAGTCAGGTGGGAGGGTGTTGTCCTTGAGATAAATGTAAACCTTATCGTACCAAGGTGAATCAGATCCAACTAATAGGCATATGGAGTGGGTTTCAGGAAGATCATAAGCTAGTTGCTGAATTCATTCCACTAAGAACTCATACTGTGACTCATTCTCTGGGATTTTGAGAAGAGAGGCAATGGTTGCCATGGCATCTACTGCTTTGTTTTCAATGTAAGGTATCTGCTCAAAAGAGATAATTACAAAGTATTCCTTAAAGTCCTTAACCATCCATTTGTATGGGACAAGCTTCTCATCTTTGGTTTGGTAATCGTCATTGACCTGATTGATTACTAGTTGAGAATCACCATAGATATGTAGCTCTTTGATTTTCCACTTTGTTTCCATTTTGAGGCCAATGAACAAGGCTTCATATTCTGCTATGTTGTTTGTGAATGGGAATAATAGATGGTAAGACTTCGGTATGGTGTCTCCATGAGGAGTCACAAATAAGATTCCTACCCCCGATCCATGGTTTGTGTAGGACCCATCAAAGTAAAGTTTCTAGGAATGTGTTGACACATTAAATAAGGATTCATCTGGAAACTCAAATTTCATTAGTGTGGTGTCCTGCAGTGGTGCATCTGCTAATTGATCAGTAATTACTTGCCCCTTGATAGCCTTTCTCTCTACATACTCAATGTCATATTCACTTAGGGGCATTACCCATTTGGCTAAGTGACCTGTTAGAGATGCTTTACTTAGTAGGTACTTCAGTGGATCTATTTTTGCAATGAGTTTGACTAGATGTGCTAGCATATAGTGTTGAAGTTTTTGGGAAACAAAAACTACCCCAAGACATGATCTTTCTATCTGAGAGTATTGCAACTCATAGCCCACCAATGTGTGACTGATGTAGTAGACGACTCTTTCTTTATTTTCATAATCTTGTTGTGCTAGAAGGGCCCCAAGAGTTGTTGGTGTAGCAGATATGTATAGTAACAATGGCTTCTCTTGGATAGGAGGCATGAGAATGGGTGGATTCATAAGATACTCTTTCATTTTGTCAAATGCCTCTTTGCATTTCTCATGCCTCCTAAATGGAATGTTCTTATGTAGGAGATGACTGAAGGGTTGACACTTGTCTGCCAGTTGTGATATAAACCTACGGATTGCTTGTAGCTTGCCCTGTAGAGATCATAGTTGAGTAAGATTCTTAGGTGGTGGCATGTCCATAATAGTCTTGACTTTTGCAGGGTCCACCTCTATTCCATTTTCTAATACAATAAAACCTAAGAGCTTGCCCGAGGTGACTCCAAACACACATTTCTTTGGGTTCAACTTGACTTTGAATTGCTCTAGTCTCTAAAAGACTTTCTCTAACACATCTAGGTGTGATTCTCTTGTGAGTGACTTTGTGAGGATATCATCTACATAGTCTTCCATGGTGACATGCATCATATCATGGAATATAGTGGTCATAGCACGTTAATATATGGCTCATGTGTTCTTTAGTCCAAATGGCATGACATTCCAGTAGAAAGTGCCCCATGGACAAGTAAAAGTTGTCTTATGGTGCTATCCTGATCTGATTATATCCTAAAAATCCATCCATGAGAGATAACATGGTGTGCCCTACTGTTAAGTCGACTATGATATCTATATTTGGCAATGAAAAATCATCCTTGTGGAAAGCTTTGTTTAGATCTCTAAAGTCATTGCATAGTCTGACTCAGCCATCAGGTTTAGACACTGGTACTATGTTGGAGACCCATTCTAGATAGTCCATAGCTCCGATGAACCCTACATCTAGTAATTTCTTGAGTTCTTCTTTTACAAGCAGTGCAATGTGTGGATGCATCTTTCTAAGCTTTTGTTTCACTAGTTTCACTCCTGGATCTAATGGAAGATGATGTAGAATCAAATCTGGATCTAACCTTAGCATATCTGCATATGACCAAGTAAAATTGACTTGCTTTCTCTTGAAGAATAGTACAAACTTAGTCTTCTCTGGTGGGATTAGAGACTTAGCAAAGTGAATGATCTTAGGATGTTCCTCTGTTCCAATGTTAATAGGTTTTGTAGGTTCCACAACAATCTAAGACTTTTCCTAGTGCATGTCGTTGGGGAGAGTGTCAAGCCTTCCATCATCAGGTGCCATAGTTGGGTTTTCAGCATCAGATGCATCCTTTCTTTTTACTATTTTGGTATCTGACACTGCCGTAGAGTGGTTTTCACTGTCAAATCTAGTTTTTATTTTGATATTTTTGTGACTAGAAGGCTTGGCACCCTCTCTGAAATAAGCCATAGTATTAAGTTAAATGGCGAAGCTAGCTTTATGATCTCCTTTAGGTAGGCGGTCCCTAAGTTCCATATAGTCAATATAGGCATCATCATTTTGGAACATATCTAGTTGCAGGGTTCCTTGTAGATCCCAGTCAATAAGCTTAGGATACACAAGGGGGAGGGAGTCAGAGGATAGATCTAATTTGTTGATAGTTTGAATGGATATGCTAGGAGTATTGGTAAGGGGAGTGTTAGGGATGGTACTTTCCTCTAAATTGTTTATCGCTATAGAACTCAAACCTTCCTCAAAAGTCGTATTCTCAGGGATAGGCAAATCACACTCTAATGGCCTATGTGGTAGTGTTTGTCCCTCATGGTAGGGGCTATAAGTTTGAATGGTATCAACCTCTTTGTCATTATAGGAATGCTCTGTCAGCTCATCCCACTCATATTCATTGGAATCTGTGTCACTATCCTCTTGAAGGGTATGGATCACTTCCACAAGACAAGAATTTGCTTTAGCTTTGCCCTTATCTTTATATCCTAGACCTTTTGTAGTTCTAGCCAATGAGAATGAAGAAGGTTGAATGGGTTCTATAATTCCTTCTTTTCTTAGGTTGATGGGGCCTTGTCCTTCATAACCCATTTTGTGTAGGATAGATTCACCTTGCCCATAGATTTCTATTGGGAGCTTAGGTGGTTCCTATTGTGTACTCTCTTCTTCTTCAGTGTAGAGCCTTTGTAAGATATCTCTTTCCTCTGTTTCATCTAATAGGGTCCCCCATTTTACAAAGGGAGCTATGGGAGGTGTAGGAGGAACAGATGGCTTTGGAAAATGCTTGGGTCACCCAAAGGATCTAGGAGATAGAGGTAATTTGGCTAGATTGAGGTTGTGCTCAATGGAGTATTCCCCTACTCCTATTTCTTTGATGGTAATTTTCTACTCTTTGGGCTTGGATGAGGAAGCTTTAGAGGTAGAATCATGCTATGGGGTAGGGGATGTAGATGCTCTATTGTTTGGTATGATGCAATTAGGTTTTGAAAGGACAGAGTTGTAATGCTGAAAGGGGTTAGGGTCACCTTGGATGGTGACTTGTTTGCCATTATGAGGGAATTTTATGCATTGGTGATAGGTAGAAGGTGTTGGCAAGAGACACTATATGGATTCATGGTTGTTGTTATTGATGGCAACAAAGGTCATCCCACATATCCGCAAGTCATGGTGTGTCTCTACCGGAAGTCAAAATGAAGATTGTTGTGGTCCGGTGAACAAGAACAGAGCATGTGGCAAGGTCCGACAGATTGGTCCGAATCTCTCAGAGGAAGTGTCTTGGTGCAGTGCGGATTTGGGGAAGTCAAGAGGACTACCTTGAGTAGTATATTCCAAGGATTTAGCCTCTAGTGATGAACAAAGAAAAAGATATGAATAGTTGAGTACCGGATTCCTGAGAGACAGTGAGAACAGAGGAAGAACTGACTGACAGAGTATCAGACTATTTTCCGGATGTGTTACTATTGATGGTAAAGGTTGTGAAGGCATGAATCATGTTTGGCTGACATGATTAATGATATCTACAAGTATATGCTTGATCCGCATTACTTGATATGCAAGGATTCAGCCGACAGAACAGAGTTTGTGAGAAGATAGATTATTCCGGGTGCCGACTAGAAAGATAATGAAATCACTAGTGCGGATATATATAGAGGATGGATTTAGTTGTGAAAAGGATAATGGTGTGAAGATGTATGCGAATAAATACAGAGCAGAGCAGAAGCAGTAAGAAAGATCCGGTATGTGAAAGGATAGTAGAATAAAGAACAGAGGAAAGATGAAGTGCAGCAGATCAGTATACTGAGCCTAACCGGAACTGAACTCCAGCATATGTAGATGCTTCCAATCAGTTCAAGTATTGTATAACATTCTTTTGTAGACAGTGTGTCTCCTTGTAGGCAGTGTGCCTCTTTGTGAGCAGTGTGCTCGGGCAGTGAGCCCTAATTGGCAAGTGCCATTTTGTAATTCCTTATTCTTCTAACAGAGAATAATCTTTGGGTTAATCACCCCGTGGTTTTCTCCCTTAACCGGGTTTCCACGTCAAAAATACTATGTCATGTGTTTCTCATTTCATGGTAATGTTTGTTTGTTTGATTCAATGCTGATTTGATTAATAAGAAAGTTCAAAAGAAGAAATAATTAGGATAACTGATTCACCCCCCCTCTCAGTTATCAACAATTGGTATCAGAGCAAGGTTCCTCCTAATAGAGCCTAACAGCTTGAGGAAGATCTAGGAGTTCAAATGGATGCATATGGTTTAAGGGAGCAACTCAAGACTGCCCTTGAGGATCTTGAACAGTCAAATTCTGAAGTCAATGAATTAAAGGAAAGACTCAAACAGGCTGATGAATTCATGAGAGAATTAAAGGACAAATTAAGTCTCTCTATGAAAAAGAGAAAGGAGCTGCTCCAACAATTGGCAAGACAAAGTGAAGAAAGCAATACAGATGAAGAATTGACTGAGAAAACCAAGTTATGTGAAAAATTATCAAAAGAAGTCATCATGTTAAGACATGAAATGGAATCAGGAACTATAAAGTTTACTCAAGAGATTGAAGAAAAAAGAAAAGCTGAAGACAATCTAAGACAATCTCTTAAAGAGAAATCAGAAGAATGCCACCAGATGGACAGGATTATCAGACATCTTGAATCTGATCTTGAAGATGCCAAAGATAATGAAGAAAAACTTGAGGATCAAATTGTCTCTCTCAAAAGAGATCTTCAAATAGCAAATGAATATAAAGAAAAATTCAAGATAAGTTCTGCCCAACTTGAAGTACTTCTTGGAAGTCAAAAGAGGACAGATGACAAGTATGGTTTGGGATATGAGAAAGGAGAAAGCTCTGAATCCGGTCAAAAGAATTTTGGATCAGAAAATCCAAGGAATAGGCCTAGAAGACCTCCGGTAAGACAGCCCAATGCTCAAAGATATCCATCTTTCAATGGATACTGCCACAGCTGCAATCACTTTGGTCACAAAGCTAATCAGTGCAGAAAAAGGATGAATCAAACTAATCCATCCTTCTCCGGACAGTGCTTTAACTGCAAAAGGTATGGACACAAGTCTCATGAATGCAGAAATATGCAAGTAAACAAATCATTCAATGGTAGATGTTTTACATGCAATAGAGTAGGTCATATGGCTAATCAATGCAGATCAAGAGGTTATCAGTCAAATATGCAAAGAAATGTTATTTGCCAAATCTATAATAGGTCTGGTCATAATGCTAAAGTCTGCAGAAGCAAGAATCAGGACAAAAGAGGTCCAGTGTATAATCAGAATCAAGACAAGGGTAAACAAAAGATGAATGCGGATGAAGTTAGGAATCAGATGAACAAGATTTGGGTGAAGAAAAGTTCAGAGAATGTAGAGGTTGGATCCGCACCAGACTCTGGTGCTGATAATTCTTCCAGAAATTAAAAAGTGAGCTCTGGCTCAGGGGGAGACTCAAAGAAAATCCTGTTCCCCCAGCCAATCAAGTGGTGCTGGATGTGACACAAGATGTGGAGTAAAGGGTTTGAAGATACAAGTCCTGAGATGATCCAGACAAGATTTTAGAGGTCCACATGAAGATGTAAAGAAGTTGTGATCGATCAAGTAAAGACTTGTTCTGGGAGATGCTCCGGAATGACAGAGGACTACAAAAGGGTCCGAAGAGATCCGGAAGTACATTATTTTACTCTGCGGACTAGACAGAATGTTTGGGATGTTCTTGTAATGTGTCATCACGATTTATTCATGATTGAAAGATCCGCATGATGTTCATAGATCAGGACTGATCTAGGATACTCCAAGCTATCTGGACAAGGCAAACTGGAATAATATAGGTGAAGCATTTATTGCAAACAGATATTAGGGTTTGCGAAATGATATAAGGGATTTCTCAACAATCACTTGATCATTCCACATCCAAGAAGAAGCAAAAAGCGGAGCTCTGAAACAAAATTCATCAAGTTCACCGAAGATCTCCTGCCGAAGTCATTACATACAGAAATTAATCCAGCCACTCCGTGCAACTGAAGACGCAAAAGGTATTTTCCACTTACGATATCTTGCTACAAATCTTTTGAAGAAATGGCTCCTCCAAATATAGTAAAAATCTCAGATAGGCCCCGAACCTGAATTTAAGAAACATCCATACAAGTCATTGGAGGTAGATCCCTTAGGAGCATTTTCTAGTGTTCCTCATGGAGTTTTACATACAGAAGACATTAGGGTTTACATACATGCAAGCATTGAGGAATTTGGGGAATTCAAATTGAGAGATCTCTATCACAAACAACTGATAGACAATGCTTTTGAGCTTAAACCAGAGTATAAGGGTATCCAGAAGAAACAATTTGATCAATTCATTCATTTCCCCTGCTTTGAAGAAGATGAATGGGTCCGGTATATACTGAGCAGGATGCATGACAACTTCCTATGGCTGGATAGACCCTGCAAGATCACAAAAGAGGCAATTAAGGCAGTAACTGGTCTATACTCTTCCGGAGGGATACCTATCCTCAAATCTGTCAAAAATAACATTGTAACTGAGGCCACCGGATCAAAATTTGATAAGAGGGCAATGACCATTGAAGATATTTCTGATCCGTATATCAAGTATGCGTCCATGATAATAGGATACAAGATCTATCACTCCAGCAGGGAGAATTCTGTATCCAGAACTGCAGTGTATACTGCCTATGAAATGCTAAGGAAGAATGCAGAATATGATCTCTGCGAACTGCTCTTAAGCCAATTAATGGAAAATATACAGAAAATCAAGAAGGACAAAAAGAATTCCTTTAAGTATGGTACTCTTATATTATGTCTATTTTTCTACTTCATGAATGAGCTGCCCAGATCAAGTGGATGGGCATGGCAGAATGACAAACCTGTTGCAGTCCAGATAAGAGACTATCTACATGGGCTTGGGGATGCCAAAGCAAGAAATACGGCCCTATGGGGATACTTCAAAAACTTCCAAAGCATGATGCAAGCAAGAGAAAGAATTCCCCAGTCTCTTGTTGAAAAATACAAAGACTCAGTGTGCTTTATGGTGGACACTGATCAGTGCCTAATGGAGGCAGTGGAGCCAAGGACTATCTGGATCATGCCCATGGGGTATGAAGTGGATGAATAGATAGTGGAGCTGCATGTTCAACACATGCTAAGTCAGCCCAAAGATCCAAAGGCAGAAAGGTTTGGAACCTTTGAGGAGCTGAGTGTAAAGATCCATGTAGAACTCAGGGAACCTGAGATAAAGAGGAAGGTGAGAAAAGAAGTAGAGCATATTGCTCAAGGCCTAGGCATCTCAAAAGAGGCACTTGATACCAGCCGGGAAAAGAGGAGAAAGGCTGAGGAAGAAAAGAAAAGTAAAGAAAGTGTTCCGGTTGAAACTTCCACCCGGACCAGATCATCAAAAAGATCTGCACCTCCCACAACCAAAAGTTCAAAACCGGAAGTCCAGGCATCCGGTAAAAGATCTAAGACAAAAGCCACAAGGGCTTATGAAAGCCAAAAGGATGAAGAGGAAACTGCGTCAGATGAGGGAGTAAAAGAAATAAAGAAGCAGAAGAAGAAAGGATCCGGGAAACCCTCCACAGGCCAAGACAAGGAAGAAATGGCAGAGGAATTTGCTGAAAAGCCCACTCTGTCTCTAGACAGTGTAGTCAAATCAGTCACTATGGATGGGAACCTTCAACCGGTGGCTGAATTCTATGATGACTACAATGAGGCAGATCAAAAGATCCTGCAAGAAGCTATAATAAGGTACTTGAACATCTACAATAAAGCTTTTATTGAGATTATCTCTGAAATCCCAAAGAGCCTAGAGATGGAATTAGAGATAAGAAAGAACAATGCCATGGCAAAAGACCTTGAGATCAGGGAACAGATAGCTATTCAGCTATATCCTTCAATTGATCACAAAACAATGAACATGGTATTCAAAGACTGCAAGGATGAATTCAGGAGCAAAGCAAGGATGAATCAGCTTATGCTTGGTGAGACCGACAAGGTAGCCAAGGACACTGAAGAGATTCTCCAGAAAACCTTCAAAAGGTTTAATCTTCCTGTTGTAGAGGACTTAGGTGCAGAAACAGCTGTGGACTTGGAATCATCTGCTCCGGAAGAAGTGGCCCTTGAACAGACTAACATCTCTCCTCTGGTTTCCCCTACAGTCTCTGGATCCCAAGAAGAAGAGAAACTACAGGAGAAAGAAGCAGCAGTTAAAGAAAAAGAGGTTGACAGCACCAAGGATGCAGAGAAAGAGAAGACCCCAACAGAGAAAACCACGACTGAAAGTGGTAAGAGTAAGGAAGGAGAAAAGATTCCAAAGGACAAAACTGCAGAAGAGAAGAAACATCTGTCTCCGGCAAGAGACACTGCACAAACTGTTCAAGAATTCTTGACAAAAGCCACTATAGAAATTGATGAACCGGACCTGCTAAAAGGACCATTAGATTTTGACTCTTTGTCACCGGTACAAACAATGAAAATAGCCTCATTTGCAAATGAGAAAGTCAAAGAGAAACTACTGAAATCTCACATGGAAGACTGTGAGCTTATGGAGGTAGCATCTGGAGTGCTGGAAAAGATCATGCCATCTTTTCAGAAGGATCCCACAGCCTCCTCTTCCGGTAATCTCAAAACCTTAGTCAGCAGTGTTAGTACACATTTTGAATCTCTAGAAAAATCAGCTGAAGAAAAGGTCCGGAAGGAGTTTTTGGATAAAAGGTTCTCCGAGGTTCAGGGTCTGATCATTAATGATAGGAGAAACATGAACATTGGGATAAAGAGCTTAGAAAATGCTCTTAAGGATGGCAGTGAAATATACAAATTTTGTATCTCCTGGTCCAAGGTAACAGTGGACATTGAGAAGAAAATAAAAGAGCAAGAGGACACACTACTCAGCTTGTCTCAAAGTTTTGATCCTCTTTCTTCCTCTATAACAAATCAAGAATGTCAGACTATTGCAGTCTTGAGTGAAATCAAGAAATTGGAGAAGGAAAGGAAAAATAGAATAAGCAGGTTGAGTGAGCTCAGGGGGTTAATTGTCCCTAAGCTAGAGGCCATGTATGAGGCCATAGTAGAAGCTCAAATCACAGCCCAGACAAGTGATCTAAAAGATCTAAAAAGGGCAGATGCATTTGCATTTTTGTTGAGTGGTCACATTTCAATTTTGGATAGAATGAAGCAAAGTTGGGCTACAGAACTGATCCAACTGAAGACATCTTTTGCAGACATTCTTCATTATATGTGAGTATGTAAATATGCGGCTATGTATAGAAAATTTTTGAAAATTTTGGTGTGCGGACCCTACCCTTTGCCATTGATGTCAAAGGGGGAGTGAGGAGCAGTGAAAAATGAGGAATCCAACTAAGAGGGAGTTCCGGAAATTGTATATAAAGATAGAGCATCAGCCAAGGGGGAGCATAGTGTAAACACTTAGTCATTTTTCACTAAGTGTTGCCATCAATTCCAAAGGGGGAGATTGTTGGCAAGAGACACTATATGGATTCATGGTTATTGTCATTGATGGCAACAAAGGTCATCCCACATATCCGCAAGTCATGGTGTGTCTCTACCGGAAGTCAGAATGAAGATTGTTGTGGTCCGGTGAACAAGAACAGAGCATGTGGCAAGGTCCGACAGATTGGTCCGGATCTCTCAGAGGAAGTGTCTTGGTGTAGTGCGGATTTGGGGAAGTCAAGAGGACTACCTTGAGTAGTATATTCCAAGGATTTAGCCTCCGGTGATGAACAAAGAAAAATATATGAATAGTTGAGTACCGGATTCCTGAGAGACAGTGAGAACAGAGGAAGAACTGACTGACAGAGTATCAGACTATTTTCCGGATGTGTTACTGTTGATGGTAAAGTTTGTGAAGGCATGAATCATGTTTGGCTGACATGATTAATGATATCTACAAGTATATGCTTGATCTGCATTACTTGATATGCAAGGATTCAGCCGACAGAATAGAGTTTGTGAGAAGATAGATTATTCCGGGTGCCGACTAGAAAGATAATGAAATCACTAGTGCGGATATATATAGAGGATGGATTTAGTTGTGAAAAGGGTAATGGTGTGAAGATGTATGCGAATAAATATAGAGCAGAGCAGAAGTAGTAAGAAAGATCCAGTATGTGAAAAGATAGCAGAATAAAGAACAGAGGAAAGATGAAGTGCAGCAGATCAATATACTGAGCCTAACCAGAACTGAACTCCAGCATATGTAGATGCTTCCAATCAGTTCAAGTATTGTATAACATTCTTTTGTAGACAGTGTGTCTCCTTGTAGGCAGTGTGCCTCTTTGTGAGCAGTGTGCTCGGGCAGTGAGCCCTAATTGGCAAGTGCCATTTTGTAATTCCTTATTCTTCTAACAGAGAATAATCTTTGGGTTAATCACCCCATGGTTTTCTCCCTTAACCGGGTTTCCACGTCAAAAATACTATGTCATGTGTTTCTCATTTCATGGTAATGTTTGTTTGTTTGATTCAATGCTGCTTTGATTAATAAGAAAGTTCAAAAGAAGAAATAATTAGGATAACTGATTCACCCCCCCTCTCAGTTATCAACAGAAGGTACAGATTTCATGGCATGAATCCATGGTCTACCTAGAAGAATATTGTAGGCTAGTTCCCTATCTAGGACTTGGCACACAATGTCTTTTATCACCGGTCCCACTTGTATGGGTAATACCACTATTCCTTTGGTAGTTCTCTCCTCTTCATCATAGGCTTTGATAGTTATCTTCTTCCTTGGATCAACTGCATTTTCAGAGAACCCCAATGTAAGGACTAGCTTCAGTGTGCAAATATTTAAACTGGCTCCCCCATCAATGAGAACCCTCTTGATGTGGTGCTTATGGATGAAGGCGATATATGTAAATGGGTGTTATGAGGTTAAGACACTGAGAGGTCATCTTGTTTAGTAAATGATATGGTACTTGAGGAGGTCAAATTACCTACCATGGCTTGAAACTTCTCTTGGGCCAAGTTAGTGGGTACAGTGGTTTCCACTAAGGCTTTATCGAGAATCTCCTTGTGGGAAGGAGATAGACTCAACAACTCTAAGATATAAATGTGGGCAGGGGTCTTCCGTAGTTGGTCTATGACGCTATACTGATGGAAGTTGGACTGAGAAGGTGATGACCTTGGAGGAATGGTATTCAATGTGACCTTACCACTGTGGGTAATGATACTGCAATCAGTTATGTTGGGCTCTGATTGTTGGTTGGGCGTAACCACATTGATTTGTGGAACATGCTCTAATATGTAATTGATGGTATAATTGAATGGCACACTTGCATACTTAGCATTATTATTCCCATTATTCTGATTTTACTTATTGTGGTTGTTGATGTTGCTATCGTTGTTGTTTCTACCATTGTTGTTGTTTTTACCGTTGTTCTTGTTGTTGTTGTACAACCTGTCATGATTGAGAAGTAGATCTTTGTAAGCCACATCCATCTCATTAGAAGTATGTTTTGAGCACCTCCTTGATTTTGATCAAGTACATCTTGAATAACATGTTTGAGATAGATAGTTGTATGTCCTCTTCCTCTATGATACTCACAATAGTCGGTGTCTTTCCAATAGTGAGGTTTTATTTGAGGTTTGTAATCGCTTATTAGTGGTATAGAGATTTCATTGTTGGCCAATAGCTTCCTTAATGCGGACTCTTGGAACTCACCCAGCATTGTGAACTTTCACCTTGGATTTGAGTTGAACCATGGTCTTAGCTCCCGAGAGAATGTTTTGTTGGGTGTAACATTGCTTGTCTCTCCTTTGAGAGTGAATATTGGTTGTTGTTTGGGAGCTGCCACCTTGGCATCAACTACTCCATCATTGACAACATTTTTATTCTTAGTCCAAAACTTTGATTTTTCTGTTGTGTAGTTGGAGGTAGGTGTGTCCTTTTATAACTTGATTTTTCCCTTGGTGATCATAGCTTTCTCGATGAACAATCCCATTTCAATGACCTTCAAAAATGAGGTAGGGCATTGAATTTGTATTTGGTAGCTAAGATCAGAGTTGAGGTTATGGACAAACATCTCCATTAATTGCTTCTCTGGTACATCATATGAGCACTTGCTTGCTAGTTGTCTCCACCTTTGTAGAAAGGAGGTGAATAATTCGCCGCTCTTTTGCTTAGTATTGCATAGGTCAAGCATAGAGACTTCATGTTCAATATTGTATGAGAAGTGCGTGATGTATTTGTTGACTAACTCATCAAAAGTTTTGATGCCTAGTGGAAGCCATGAGAACCATTCCATGGCTTGACTACCTAGAGATCTAGGGAATAGTCTCATTAAGAAGGTCTCGTTGTGAGCTACTTCCATGCATGCGGTGTTGAATTACCTAATGTGATCTCTAGGGTCCCCTTTTCCTTTGTACTTGTCAAACTTAGGAACTTCGAATTGAAAGGGGAATGGTATCATTTTTAAACTTTTATCAAAGGGGTATGGTGCAATATCTTCCAAGGATTAGCTTTTAGTGTTTGTACCCATCTTGAGACCTATCATTTGTTGCATTGGACCCTTGATTTGTTTCCTCACTTCTTCCATAGGTGTGTTTGGGTCTATGACTTTCTTTCCTTTGTCTTCACCATTGTGGTGTTCATGATTATCCTCTATGGTCTCTTTGAGTTTGCTTAGATTAAAGTCAATGGGGAGCTTAATTCCAAGATTTGCAAGATAATAAAAATACTTGTGAGGGTCCTCATGGAGCACTTTCTCTAGCAAGCATTGGAATTTCTAATCTTGGAGGTGTCCTTGATAATCTTCGTCAGAGATTTCCTCATCACTATCATGAGGGGTGACAATGCAGTCAGATGATCTGACCATTTCAAGTTGCTTTTAGTATTGAGATCTAGTAAGAACCATGCAAGGTGATGTGGGATGCGGTGGGATGAAACTAGAGATTTTGGTAAGATGCCGATGGAGACTGCTAAGAATAGGATATTTATGACAAGATTTGGACAAGGGACTCTTTCGATTAATGATTCCAAGTAAGACAGCTGATACAAGATGATAGCCACTAGTAAGGGTACTCGATACCTGTCTTACTGTGTAGGGACTAGTCGTGCACCAAGACCACTAGCAAAGGTCTGTGACTTACTAGGGTTACTTGAATCTAAAATGATTTGAAAAAGGGACCTATGCTAATCTAATATGGGACACTTTGATTTTGGACTAGGAAGACCTGATAGAAGGTGAATGAGATGACCAACGAAACAGAGATTTTGATAGGAAACGGATGGAAAAAGTGACTGCAAGGTAAGACCTAATCTCAGAATTTGGAACTAGGCTGAAATGGGTACCCAAAAATGATAAAAATTTTCTCTTAAAGACTGTGGAAGTGCTCACTATCACACATGCACCAGAATAGATGCACCGTACAAACTGGTAAATGTGCAGAAAGTCGGTGTATAAGCACAGCACTGGTAAATCTCAAATGCACTATAATAGGTTGTAGAAGTGTTGTAAGTTAATGTAGATGTGCCACAAGTCAGGACAAATGCACACCAAAAGAGGATGAATGCGCCACTCTGGTTTTTCAGTGATTTTTGCAAGTTTTTGGTAATTTTTTGATGTTTTTGGTATCTTTGGTTGCAAGAAGGTCTTTTTGATCTAATTTTCTGAAATTATGGCAAGAATACATAGCAAACACAAAGAATGTTTTTATGGTTTTTTATTTTTTTGTTATTTTTTTACTCTTTTTGGACTAAAAGAAAGCAAGTACAAACCTAGGTTTCAAAGGATAGTATAAAACTGAATTCTCACTATCTCTAGTGAAGCATCTTTGAGAGGTGATAATCACCCTTCCCTACACCAGATTATAGGGGTTTTTGGCCACTAAAAATAAAGGATGAGTAATAAAGGCAACCATTCGAGTGGTTATACATGCGGCAACACTACTCTCCGTTATGGAGTCTCCTAGCCTGTAAGGGTTGCGCCTTGGAGGGTTTTGGGGGAGGTTGGTTGTTGGTATAACACAACTACACTCATTGTTTAAAGATTTCACTCCAAACATAATTTATTTATAGTGGCTTGGTAGGGCTTGGCGTCTAGCCTGTTACCACTTATGGTCATTCCTACTTGGATGAACGGTATCCAAGAGCAGGCCCCTCTAAAGGAAAGACACATGCAAAAATGATATGTCTGGCATTTTGGTCACCTAAGATAGGGGAGAGCATAGGCCTGGTATCATTCCTAAAACACAAAATACAGTGGTTCTTTTCCCCTAGTTAAAATGAGAAAAACTAGATGAGCTATCTACTTGGGCAAGCACATAAATTTGTTAACTTTGAAGTGATAACAAGATAGCAATGGTCCAGTTTTACCAAGATAGTAATGATGTGTTCAATTTTAGCCCAGATAGTAATGAGATGTTAACTTTGAAGTGATAACAAGATAGCAATGGTCCAGTTTTACCAAGATAGCAATGATGTGTTCAATTTTAGCCCAGATAGCAATGAGTTGTTAACTTTGAAAGATAGCAATACAACAATGATTCAATTACCATCTTCCTAGTTAAAACTATGTGAGATTTACATGAGCATCCATTTACTTTCCTGTTAGAAATCAAAGTGTGAGTTAACAAGTGCAACTATATAATTCTAAACCAGTACCTAGCCTACAAAATAGATCAAGAGTGTTCCTACAAAAAGACATCAGCATTAGCAAAAACTTCAAGGAAACCCTAAAAATCACTGCCTAGATCAGATGCGTAGCTTCAGAGACTTAAATGCACAGAAACAGAGCTCAAAAGTGCCGCAGTACATATGTGCTAAGACAAAGGTCAAAAGCACAGAAAAATAGTGTATATGCACTGAACTGACAGATGCGCCATATCAGAGGATAGATGCGCTGAAATAGAGTTTGTATGCACCAGAACAGACAAAAGGTGTGTTTTAGGATATTTCAGATGCATTGTTTCCTCCTATGTATGGCTTTCTAAAACACAAAAACTTAGTTTTTGGGTTAAATTGGGGCTA
The DNA here is from genome assembly GCA_027924645.1 of Cunninghamia lanceolata. Classification (NCBI taxonomy): domain Eukaryota; kingdom Viridiplantae; phylum Streptophyta; class Pinopsida; order Cupressales; family Cupressaceae; genus Cunninghamia; species Cunninghamia lanceolata. Next base: position 5,533,236 of record BSBN01000627.1, read on the forward strand.
GGCCCCATGGTGGGCACCAAAAATTTTAAGGAAAAATTGGTGTAAACATGAATAATCAATATATCAATATCAAAATACCCAAAACTCACCGAAATACAGAAACAAAGAGATTAACTGAACAAAAGAACTTTCAAAAACCTTTGCAAACCTCAAAGCTTCATAGCTTCCATTGGTTGCCTATCTCAATCGATCTTACATATATGAATAAGGTCCTTAGAGAGTACACTTCCTTGCTATTCCAAGATTGTCAATGGAGAATGGCTATGATATTTTTGCCATGAAGATGAGCTTCACAACAATGATAGTAGTATGGTAACAAGTGTGATCACAAGAAATGAAGGAATTGGTGCTAAAGGCACGCTGTAATTCCTGCAGAGTAACAATACTTAAAGCTTGGATGAATGAAATGGAGGAATAGGGTTCAATTTATAGAGTTGAGAGAGAGAAGATCAATGGTATAGAATGGTTGAGGAATTGTTTGCTAATAAAAAGAAGACAAGTGTCACCTAAAAGTTGTTTTATTTGAGTTAACTACTTTCTTTTCTAAAGATAAGACATGTCTTCATAAATTAGAAAGTTTTTTTCTAATTTAAGAGATATGATAAAAACAAGGTTGATTGAATAGATAACTCAACTTGAGATTTGCTTTTGCATGATTTGAGAAGAATTAAATAATAAATTATTTAATTTTGTGTGCATGAGGAAGAAGACTTATTTTTAGAAGATAAGAAAACAAATTAAATAAATAAATTTATTTAGTTTTTGTGCATGATTTGAAAGAATAAATAAAATATTTGATTGTATTTTATTTTTGGAGATTGAGAGGATTTAAGTAAATTTAATTGATTTATTTAAATTTGGAAGAATGATTTGATTTAATTAAATAATTGAGAATTTATTTAATTGCTTGGAAGAATTTAATTAAATAAAGGATTTTATTTAATTTTGACTTTAGAAGAGATAATTAAATATTTCGATATATAATTAACTTAGAGGAATATGAATAGAATAAATAAATTTGTTTATTTATTTATTGATAGAATAATTAAAAGGGAATAAATATTAAGAATATTTATTTAGACTGAGTCATGTCATTTTTAGGCATATACAGTAATAGGTTCTTCAAACACAACTCTGATATCCTTCAGTGTCATGCCCACATTTCACATGCAGTCACAACATGCAAACACGTGTGTAATGTCCACATGCGACGTGGTCATGATACGAACTAACAAAAAATTTTCCCTTACTACTCTGAATACCCCCTCACATGCGCAAGCGTGCTCGGTTGCGTACGTTTAAGGCGTCACGATGATGTTGTTTACGGAATATTTCACCCACGTGTGCATTCACTATGCTGGACTTACTTATTTACTTGATGACGTTCACTACGTTTACTTTCAAGTTTAATTTCAGCGTTTAAATTTACTTGATAATTAGTTGGCCTCTATTAGTTTTCTCAGTTTAATCATTACTGTCTTGCAATGTTTATTCCCTCTTCTTTCAAGTTGTTTTGATTAATTTTATGTTCAATTGTTTACATATTTATTTATTATCTTAAATTGATCTCTTAAGATAATTTATGCCCATTACCCTAATAATTCATTAGGCATTTTAATAACTCTAGATTTTTATAAATATGTCTTCATACAGGTAAATATATATAGACATATATATATATATATATATATTTATAATAAAATTAATTTTTCTTTTGAAAATGAAATCCACAACTATATACATCTATTACATCTAAATCTATATAAATAAATATATATATATATATATATATATATATATATATATATATATATATATAAATAATTTAATCTTTCTTTGCAGGTGGATTCCACACTAATACAACTATTACAATTAAGTATTTATATTTATAATCAATTAACTACCCCTTTAGAAAGTGGATTCCACAAGCAACACCACTGTTATATTTAAATCTATATATATATATATAAACTTGTATATATATATATATACCTACATACTATATATATATATATATATATATATATATATATAAATGCTTAATTATTAAACAATAATCCCCACCCAAGCACTAAGTGCTTGTTTATAAACATGATAATTTCTTGAAGGGTATTAAACCCTAAATTTTAATGTGGTTGCAAGGTCATGGAGGGCAGCGGTGGCCAAGGTACTCGCAGTGGTGGCCGAAGGAGGTGGGCGAAGTGGAATGGAGGCTTGGAGGTGGGCGGTGTGGCTGCTACAAAGGGCAGGGTGTGGAGCAGTGCAGACGGCGGAAGGGCAAAGCTGGTGGCGGGACTGGTCGCTCAATCTATGATGGAAGAGGGGCTGTTGGAGGCGGCGCAGGGTTTATTGTCACGGCAGGGGTGTGGGTGGGGCTCCGCCCCTCCCCACACCCTCTTTTTTGAAGGAATTCGGTGGGGGTTTAACCCCCACCCTGTAACATGTATATTTTGACTGTATAAACAGCGAACTCTCCTTTCCCATTCATTTGCTAATTTCATAATTTCTAATTAATATTAATTATATATATAGCTCATTTTCACAATTTCATATAATTTAAACTATTTAAATATATATATATATATATATACAAGTATACCAAATTTTCACAACTTCATTTAATAAAAACATTTATACATATATATATATTGATATATATATGTATATATATATATATATATATACAAGTGTATCAAATTTTCACAACTTCATTTAATAATATATATATATTTAATTCATAACAAAGTTTCATATTTCCTTCAACCTTTCAGTTCTCAATTTAACAAATTCATTTCACACTATCTCTAACATTTTTTTAATTTCAATTTAACAATTACATAAGTGAAACAGAAAGTAAATAACAAATTAAATCCGTATATTTCAACTAAATTTGATCTATCAAGTATACATTCTATTTCATATAAAAATTAAAGTTTAAGAGTAAATACATGGAACTAATAAATCTTCCACTTCAATAACCGAATAAATAGACAAGTAAATCGATTTAGATTATTTTCCATTGCAAACTTAAATCAAGTTTTAATTTTGTTTTCAAAGGTAAATTTACATCTTTCATACTACTGTAAAAGTAACTTTCTCACTAAATAATGCAAGAGATAAATTTTAACAACTGATCCAAATCAACAACCAATCTCACAACTTACAATTTTGATAAATAAAAACAAACAACTGTAAGATCCCACAACTCACAAACACTCTAAGGAAGGAATTACTTTCGTCTCCCAATACAATTTTTTTATAACTTTCAGAGGGAGCATTCTCTCCTCTTTAAAAGAAACTTAAAGAGACCAAGCTCTCATTACAAATTGGAAGAGAGAACATTTTCTCTAAACAGGGAAAACTCCTTCAATCCTCTCAACATGCTCCAAGATAAACCTGTATGACAACCAAGAAAAGAATACACCACACAACAAGCTCTCCTCCCTACCATAGACCTGCAAGAGGGTCACCCTCGAGCTAGGGAGATCATCCACATACCCAGGGAAGAAAAGTCCAATAACACTTCACAACATTGATTCACAACAATAGAAGCAATAACACACAAACTCCCATGGTTTTACACACAACACAAAGACTCAACTGAGGTGAGTTCAAAAAAGGGTAGGGAAGTAGACTCACTCTACTCCAAGGTGACATTCTTCTCAATATTATCACAGCTTATCTTATGGCTTCAAGCCAACAAAATTATTCTTTCTCATGGCCTCAAGCCATCCAATAAAAATCATAGGGATATCCCAAATAGGCTCTCAAGCCTTATAGCCCTCTAGGCTCAAAATTACCAACATGCCCTCAAGGCTTCCATATACCAAAATAAGAATGCACCTGAGGAGGTTCACACCTTCCCTTCCCCATACATGATGAGCATTGTCTTCCAATTGGAAGAGGCTCTTTCAAACACCCAACACAAACTCAAAATAACTGAAATAACACATAGACAACCAATACAAATCCACATTCATCAAACAAGAACAAAACATACATAGGTGAGTAATCTGGCTCACTAACCTTTACAAGCCCAATTATGGAATGTAGCTGAAGAAAAGCTCCACCCTTAGTCTCCTCCAAGTTCTCCTTCTTTCCACAATAATCCAACCCCCTTACCCTCTCCCTCTTCTCCTCTTTAAAACAAATTCTCTCCCTTATCCCTTATTCCCAAGTGGCATTAAAAAACTAAATCGACTCCTTCTCCATTATCGCTAATGGAGTTAAAACAATTAACCCCACTCAAGAGGTTCCCCACTATAGCCCTTTTCCAACACATGTAGGAATAAAATATAATAAGAAAAATAGAAATAAAAAGGAAGTGGATGACACACCACCCTTTTTATGGGGGTCTCCCACCAAAAGAGAGGCACAAAGAGACAAGCACTCCATTATTGGTGGATAATGGAGTCATTCCATGACTTGGAAGTGGCTCTAAGTGTGGATTCCACTCATCCCATTATCCCCATGCTTCCAAATTCGTCACTTAACTTCACCATGAAGTTAAAGTGACCATATGGAGGTTATCCCAAGGTTATCCTAGTCAAAAGGGTCCCTAGACCCATGGGGTATAACCTAGGGTTGATTTTAACCTAGTTAGGACTCCCAGAGTCAAGTAAAAACATAAGAAGAGGGTCTAAAAGAAATAAACTTAAACAAGACTCATAACAACATTTCTTACAACACATATCACAATACAAGTAATTCAGAGGGTAGACCTAATTCCCTTGACCCCATGAAACATTACAACATTACAACATTTCCACCATACATGGAGTTGATCTTAGTTCCTCGTGGAACTAGATCGGCTCATAAGGGATACAACATAGGGTGTGGAATGATCTCCTGTATTTGTGGTTTTGTTAACAATACCTGCACACTCAATCTCAAAGTTAATAACACATAAAGATATCATAGCCGAAGTAATTAAAATACAAGCATAACTAAACATTCTACAATATAAACATACTGAAATCATATTAAAGTTCCCTTTCTAATATTATCCACTCATTATTCTCTTAAAAGAAAACATCTATCTATCATTGCACAATTGTTTTCTTAAAATCAATTAGATTTAATAACAAGATTCCGGGATCAACAGTCCCCCAATCATAAAAGTAATAGCAATAGTACTGAAATAGTCTCATGAACAGAAGTGAAAAAGGTAGGCCTCACATTCAGCATTTGCTTCATCCATAGAACTTGAGTATAGTTATTTGTTGTTGCTATATACTCTACTTGTGCAGTAGATAGAGAAATTGCCTCATGTATCTTGCTTAGCCAAGAAACCAATCTCTTTCCCAAGAAGAATGCACCACCACTAGTACTCTTTTTGTCATCCACATCTTCTTCCCAATCAACATTTGTATATGCATGAAGAGTGAACTCATCATCCTTAGGATACCATAAGCTATAATCAGATGTTCCCTTTAGATATCTAAAAATTCTTTTAATTGCTACAACATGAGATTCTCTAGGATCAGCTTGAAATCTAGCAACAAGGCCAACTGCATTCATAATATTAGGTCTGATGTGAGTTAAATAAAGCAATCCTCCAATCATTGATCTATACCTTTTTTAATTTGCCTTAGAGGAATCATCATCTTTGCTCAACCTACATCTGGTTACCATAGGAGTACTTACTGGTTTTGAATCCTCCATTCCAAACTTTTTCAACAACTCTTTCACATACTTAAACTGAGATATGAAGATGCATTTTTATGACTGAATGATTTGTAGACCTAAGAAGAAATTCATTTCACCAAGCATGGACATCTCAAATTCACTTTGCATCTGATCAGTAAATTTTTTACACATACTGTCATTTCCACCAAAGATGATATTATCAACAAATACCTCAACAATCAAGATGTATTCATGATCAATTTTGAAATAAAGATTACTGTCAGCAGTGCCTTTGCTAAAGCCTAACTTTAGCAGATACTTATCTAATCTTGCATAATAGGCTCTTAGGGCTTGTTTGAGTCCATACAATGCTTTCTTCAATCTACAGACCTTATCTCCTTGATCAGGCAACTGGAATCCTTCTGGTTACTCAATGTAGACCTCTTCTTCCAATTCTCCATTCAGGAATGCTAACTTGACATCTATCTGGTAGACTTTGAAATCTTTGTAAGCAGCAAAGGCAAGAAATAATCTAACTGCTTCAATTCTTGCAACCAGAGCAAAGGTTTCTTCAAAATCAATTCCTTCTACCTGATAGTAACCTTTGCACACCAATCTTGCTTTGTTTCTCACAACTTCACCATCTTCATTCAATTTATTCTGGAAGACCCATTTAGTTCCAATTACATTTTTGTCTTCAAGTCTAGGAATAAGATCCCAAGTATGATTCTTTTCAATTTGCATTAATTCTTCTTCCATTGCTTTTACCCAACTTTCATCATTACAAGCTTCATTCACTGATTTGGGTTCAATCTTTGAAATCAGACAATACTCCTTTTGTTCTTCAACAATTCTTCTTCTAGTTTGAACACCTTTATTTTTATCTCCTATGATCTGATTTTCAAAATGATTCAATCTTACATACCTGGCAGTTTTGGGATTTTCCTCACCTTCTGATTCTTGAACTTGTTCCTCAACATTTGCAGTAACTTCTTGAGTCACTAGAATCTCTGGAGCAATCAAAATCTAAGTCTGAGCTTGAGCTTGCTTTTCATCATTTGATTCATATCCACAAGACTTGGAAGGTCTCTCCATACCTTCATCAATTTTGACATTAGCACTTTCAACTATCTTTTTCAATCTCTTGTTAAAGCACTAGTATGCCTTGCTTTGGTTAGAGTAACCTAAAAACATTCCTTCATCGCATCTTGCATCAAAATTGCCTAGATCTTCATCCCTCTTGATATAGCATTTACTACCGAAAACTCTAAAGTATTTCACAGTAGGAGCATTACCAAACCAAAGTTCATAAGGTGTTTTACCAGTATTACCTTTGATTTGCACCCGGTTAAGAGTGTAAACAACAGTACTCATAGCCTCTCTCTAATAGATATGTGGAACATTTTCCTCCATCATCATAGTTCTAGCAGCTTCTTGAATAGTCTAGTTTGTCCTTTCCACAACTCCATTCTACTGAGGAGTCCTAGGAGAAGATAAATGTCTTCTTATTCCATGCTCTTCACAGAATGCATTAAACTCATCGGAGGTAAATTCTCCACCTCTATTAGATCTTAGGCACTTTATCTTCACACCAATCTCATTTTCCACCCTAGCCTTAAACACTTTCAATTTGTCAAGAGCCTCTGATTTCTCTCTCAAGAAAGTGACCCACATCATCTGGGAGTAATCATCAATCAGGAACATAAAGTATATGTCTCCTTGAAAACTCCTAACTCTGGTAGGACAACACAAATTATTGTGCACAAGTTCCAACAATCCACTTGAAGATTGTTCTTTAATCTTGAATGTAGTTATGCGATGTTTGCCCAACTAACATTCCTTACACATGCTATTAGTAGGATTTACAAGCTTTGGAAGATATCTCATAGCCTGAGTAGTGCTTATCTTGACAATGTTGTCAAAGTTTACATGACACATTCTCCTATGCCATAACCAACTCTGAGCAATCTGAGCAATCAAACAACTTTTACCAATACCACTTAAATGAAAGATATTACCTTGAGTCTGTGTACCAGATGCAATCTCAATTCTGGAGCTTTCCAAGATTCTACATTTTCAATCCTTGAATCGAAGATCATACCCTTTTTCAACCAACTGTCTAACACTGAGAAGGTTATGCTTCAACCCTTCTACATGCAATACATCATTAGTGTTATTCTTACCATCAAAAGAGATGGATCCTCTGCCATGAATTCTACCAGCTGAATTGTCTCCAAACTTTACAATTCCACCTTCATATCTTTCCAATCTTACAAACTTACTTTTATCACTAGTCATATGGTGAGAGCATCCACTGTCAATTACCCATTCATCCTTCTCTTCAACCTGAGCAGCCAAGGCACTTTCCACATTCACATAGCTAGTAGATTCAGTAGGCACTAGATCTTCTTCTTTGATAGCAATGAACACCTAATCATTTCCAAAGGTACTTCCCATATCAGATTCATTATCTGTGACTCCTTCTTCACTAGCTTCTTGGACATAGTAGTATTTCTTTTGAACCCTAGGTCTATTAGGGTTTGGCTTTGAAACCTTCTCTGGACATCTTGAGGCAAAATGACCAAATCTTATTATAAGCAAAATATTTGAAAGGCAACTTTCCTTCATACTTACCAGATCCTCTTGGTAGTCTTTTGGCAAAAAGAGTTTCAAGTTCATCAAGCTCTGATTCATCTTCTTCAAGATCCTTCCTTGCCTTCTCAAATCTGGTTAGTCTTCTTAAGGAGCTTTCACTTGGATCAAATATTTTCTTTCCAAAAACACTGGCCTTAAATGCAGATTTAGATATAGGAAGAGAATCACCAAACTCACTCATTTCAAATGTTGAGAGCTTGCCAACCAACTGATCCCTTGTAATAGTTGTCACAGTCCTAATCTCCTCAATAGTAGCAACTCTATGCTTGTATGAAGCAAGGATCTAAGCACCTTGCCAACAATCTCTGATTATTCTAGTTTTCCACCAGCACACCTGATACTGCACACAAGTTCATTCACCTTCTGCATGTACAAGGTAATGTTTTCATCTTCAATCATCCTAAAATTTTCATATCTACCCTTCAGGTTTTGCAACTTAGCACATTTGACATATGCATCACCTTCATATAGAGTTTCCAACTTCTTCTAGATTTCATGAGCAGTTTTTTATTCCAAGAAATTTGTCATTTATGTATCAGTTAGGGCACTTAGCAAAGCTTCTTTAGATCGAATGGTGATTTTAGCATCTTTGAGTTGATCTGGAGTTGAAGGACCTTTCTCTGGAGGCTTATACTCATTCTTAGTTATCAACCAATAAGCATTATCCATACAATGCAAGTGGCACTCCATGTGACTTTTCCAATGAGAGTAATTTGTTCCATCAAATCTCAGACTGTCCTTCTTGTAAGTCGACATCCTAGATCTCCTCAAGCGGTCAAGCTTCTTTTAGAGGAACTGGCTTTGATACCAATTGTTGAAATTAGGTCTGACAACTGAGAGGTGGGGTTGAATTAGTTGTCTCAAAACTTTATCTTTTTCTGCAACTTATCTTCTTTATCACTTATTTACAGATCGATGATATAACCATGAAAGCAAGATTCAACAACACAAGAGCAGAAACATAACCAACACACATAACACCAATATTTTTAAGTGGAAACCCTATTAAGGGAAAACCATGGTGGGGGTTAACCCACAAGATTTATTCTTTGTTAAAAGAATAGAAAATGGGAAGGCACTTGCCTTCGGGCACACTGCCTAGAGCTCACTACTCAAAAGAGCCTCACTGCCTATAGAAATATTTATAAGTTTATCACAGAAAGATTGAACAAGAAAACAACATCTTCTTCATGCCAAGGTTAGTTCCATTGATGCACACAACACTTCTGCTCTTCCCCCAAACATCTTTTCACTATCTCCTCATTCTTAACTGCTCTTCCTCTTCTGCTCTTCTTCTTCTCTGCTCTGCTCTTCTTCCTTTCTTAGGATCTTATCATTTTCACACAAGGATGCATTTCCACAACTCAACCACACATATTTATATGCTTCATCAACCTTGGAATAAACATCAAGGTTGGCACTACAAACATTTGACTTAATGTGAATCACTATATTGTCAACCAAACATAGCTGGGACCCAAATCTTCTTCGAACATCATGCCACACTTCATATAACCTTTCTTAAATCATCTGCAACATGCACAAAGCATCCAGTCAGCCAAGCTTGGAAAGAACAACAACATCCAAAGAGAAATCTTCAATCACAAGCTCAAACCTCAATGTTGATCACCAACTCAACAGGCACACAATCCAGAGATCTCCACAAGCACAATGAAATCAACAAGAACAACTGCACCACCTCAAATTACTAGAATCACTTGCATCTTCATACTGAAACATAAGAACACCAACTTTCATGACTATCACACTAGAAAGATTGCTTGTAGACCTCCAAACCATGATCCATTTGAGTTGAGGATACACATTGACATCCCAAACACACCTCTAGATCTGTAAATCATAATATTTCAATGCAGATCAATCCAGACCAAATTCCTATCACTATGTCACCTCTGAACACCTATAAAACCTATTTCTACTCATATGGCCATAACTTCCCAAATTCTTCATGCAAATCCCTCAAATATTAACTAGAGAAACTTTAGATAATCCTTTACAACACCCTTTGGTCCGTAGACTCTGATCTTCATCTCACTGGGAATGCAGAGTAATCTACTTCACTGAACTGCACTATCTTCATTGTCTTTTATAGAGAGATATGTAACTCACATATTTATTCTAAAGAGGCTAATTTTCTCAATATCCTCAACACACAAGTCTTCTAGAGTAGGATACAGTTGACACCAATGACAACAAGGATATGTTGACATCAATGACAACATTGATTAGGCACATATTTGCAACAATTTTGACATGTAAATTCTGGTGCCACATCCTAGACAAAGCAAATAGAAGCATATGGCACAAGATGAAATACCATGTGAATTCAACATGGGCATCTACAGTAAATAGGTTTCTTTTCATTTCTATCATCTGCTTGTGCATTCTATCTACAATGTAGGAGGCATAGTTATGTGGCTCCTTGGTTTCTTGACTTTGAATGTCTACTGCCATCATCATTAGAGAGATGGCCATTTTATCTAAGGCATCCCTACCTAAAACTTGACACAAACTATGATATGTTCTAACAAAATAGTCCATGAACAGGTTGCAATGAAAGGGTTCCACTTCACTATCCAAAATCTTCACTAATTTGCCATCAACACCCCTTGGCCTGTGCTTGGCCAGGTTAAAGTCCCTATAGGCTATTGCAAGTATGGGCCTAACCGATGTTGTCATTGATGTCAACATACTCTTGTTGCATTAATGATACGGATTGGATGAGCTATGAGCTAAGGATATTGAGAAAATTAGTCTCAATCAGGAACAGTGAAGAACAGTGATGACAGTAAGGCAAAAGTCCAAGATAGGATGAGGCTCAGAGGATGTGGATTAAAGGGTTTGTAGATATGTATCTTAAGGTGATCCAGTAGAGATTTTAGAGGTCTGTATGAAGATCTGAAGAAGGTGTGGCTGCTCAAGTAAAACCATTTATGGTAGGTGTTCAGAGATGACAGATTGATACAGACAAGTCCGGTGAGATCCAGAATTGCATTGTCTTGTTCTACGGATTTGAGGGAGTGTTGAGGAAGTCTTTGTGTAGTGTCAACTAGATTGGTTCATGGTTTGAAGGTCCGCAAGCACCTATTCCTTTGTGACAGTAATGACAGACTGTGTTCTTGAGGTTTTGGATGAAAGGGAGATGTATTTTAGCAAACAGATGAAGTATGGATATTCTTGGTGATTCAGGAAAGCTTGTGAAGGTCTTTGGATCATCTCTAGTTCGTATTGGTGGTCTGCATTGAAGTTGGAGCTCGTATTGAAGAATAACTTCTGAATGATGGTGTTCTTTCTAAGACTAGCTGACCGGATGAGTTACACATCCTGTGGATGTTCTTGTTGATGTTTGCCAACTTAGATGATCATTCCTAAGTTGATGTCTTGTATAAATAAGGGATTACGAAGTCATTTCAAAGTTGTCCTTGTTGAGATGAGAGTGTGGTAGTGAGGAGGAGAGTGAAAGGTAGAGCAGAAGTATTGGGCTTAAATGGAACTGATTCAAGCATGGTGAATATGCTATTCTCCAGTTCAAGTAGGTGATACTTATTTCTTTGTAGACAGTGTGTCTCTTGTAGGCAATGAGCCTCTTGTGAGTAGTGTTCTCGGGAAGTGAGCCCTAATTGGCATGTACCATTTTGTTCTTTCTATTCTTCTAACAGAGAATACAATCTTGGGTTAATCACCCCATGGTTTTTCCCTTAACCGGGTTTTCCACGTCAAAATCTTGGTGTCTCATGTGTTGATGTGTTTTTTCTCTTAATTTGTTGCATTGTGTTTCCATGATTAATTGTACATGAATATGATGATAATGAAGGAGTAATAGATGATGAATCAGAGATAGGAAACAAATCCAAAAATGAATGGGTGTTCATTGCCATCAAGGAAGAAGATTCAATGTCCTCTGTATCTATCAATCATAAGACTGTGGAAAGAGCTCTGGCTGCCCAAGTTGAAGAGAAAGATGATTGGGTCATTGATAGTGGTTGCTCTCACCATATGATAGGTGACAAAAATAAGTTCATAGATTTGGAAAGGTATGAAGGAGGAGTGGTAAAGTTTGGTGATAATTCTACTAGTAGAATCAGAGGTAGAGGAACTATTTCTTTTGATGGAAGGAACAAAACTGGTAATGTACTATATGTTGAAGGTTTGAAGGACAATCTTCTCAATGTTGGACAATTGGTGGAAAAAGGCTATGATCTTTGATTCAAGAATGGAAAATGCAAGATCTTTGAAAGTTCTAGAATAGAGATTGTATCCAGTACTCAAACAAAAGGTAATATCTTTCACTTGGTTGGTACTGGAAAAAGTTGCTTATTTGTTCAAGTTGATCAGAGTTGGTTATGGCATAGGAGGATGTGTCATGTAAATTTTGATAATATCATCAAGATAAGCAATACTCAAGCTGTAAGAGATCTTCCAAAATAGGTGAAACCTACTAATAGCTTGTGCAAAGAATGTTAGTTGGGTAAGCTGAGCAGAATCACATTCAAGAGTAAGGAACTATCCTCTACCGGATTATTGGACTTAGTTCATATTGATCTTTGTGGTCCAGCAAGAATCAGGAGTGTACAAGGTGACAAATACTTCATGTTACTAATTGATGACTATTCCCGGATGATGTGGGTAACCTTTCTAAAAGAGAAATTAGAAGCTCTTGAGAAATTCAAAATATTCAAGGCTATGGTAGAGAATGAAACTGGATTAAAATTGAAATGTCTGAGGTTTGATAGAGGTGGTGAATTCACATCCGGTGAGTACATAGAATTCTATGAAAAGCATGGAATAAAGAGACAATTATCTGCTCCTAGGACTCCACAGTAGAATGGAGTAGTGGAAAGAAAGAACCAGACCATCCAAGAAGCATCTATGACCATGATGATGGAAGAAAATGTTCCTTAGATCTATTGGAGAGAAGCTGTCAGCACTGTAGTCTATTCTCAATCGAGTTCAAATGAGAAGTAATACCAGTAAGACTCCTTATGAACTTTGGTTTGGCATTACTCCTACTGTAAGGTATTTCAGAGTCTTTGGTAGCAAATGTTACATCAAAAGAGATGAAGATCTAGGGAAGTTTGATGCTAGAAGTGATGAAGGACTATTCTTGGGTTACTCTACGCAAAGCAAAGCATACCGGTGTTATAACAAGAGACTGAGAAAGATGATAGAAAGTACAAATGTGAAGGTTGATGAGGCAATTGAGAAAACCTCAAGGTTTTATGAATATGATGAAGATGATCAAAATGGTGTTCTAATTCAAGGAGCCCAAGCCTCCTCTGTAAGTCAGATCCAAACTAATCTGGAAAATCAGGAAGAAGAGTTGAGTTTCAATGAGCCTGATCAAGAATCAGAAGTGCAAGAATTTTCCAAAGTTCCTAGGTATGTAAGACTGAACCACTCTGAGGATCAAATCATAGGTGATAAAAGCAAAGGAGTACAAACAAGAAAGAGAATTTCTCAAGATTCAGAAGAGTACTATCTTATTTCAAAAATTGAACCTAAGACAGTGAATGAAGCTTGCAATGATGAAAACTGGACTAAAGCAATGGAGGAAGAGCTGATGCAAATTGAGAAAAATCACACTTGGGATCTTGTTCCAAGACCTACAAACAAGAATGTGATTGGAACCAAATGAGTCTTCCGAAACAAACTGAATGAAGTCGGTGAAGTAATCAGAAATAAAGCCAGATTGGTCTGCAAGGGTTACTCTCAAATAGAAGGAGTTGATTTTGAAGAAACTTTTTCTCCGGTGGCAAGAATTGAAGCAGTTAGATTATTTCTTGCATTTACTATATTCAAGGATTTCAAGGTGTATCAGATGGATGTTAGGTCTTCCTTCCTGAATGGTGACATGGAAGAAGAAGTGTACATTGAGCAACCAGATGGATTTCAATTGTTTGATCATGGTGATATGGTCTACAAGTTGAAGAAGGCTCTGTATGGACTGAAGCAAGCCCTAAGAGCCTAGTATGAAAGACTGGACAAACATCTTTTGAAGATTGGTTTCAATAAAAGTATTGCTAACAGTAATTTGTATTTCAAAATTGATCATGAAAATATCTTGATTGTTGAAGTGTTTGTCGATATCATTTTTGGGGAAGAGATAGTATGTGTAAAACTTTTGCAAATCAAATGAAAAGTGAGTTTGGGATGTCCATTCTTGGTGAAATGAATTTCTTCTTGGGTCTACAAATCACTCAAACAAAGAAAGGAATCTTCATTTCTTAGACCAAATATGTGAAAGAATTGTTGAAGAAATTTGGGATGGAAGATTCAAAACCAATGAATACTCCCATGGAAACCAGATGTAAATTAAGCAAAGATGAGGATTCCCCTAAGGCTGATCAGACAAAGTATAGGTCAATGCTTGGAGGACTATTGTATCTCACTCAAACTAGACCAGACATTATGTAGGCTATTGGTCTTGTTGCTAGATTCCAGGCTGATCCTAGAGAATCTCATGTCATGGCAATCAAGAGGATTTTTAGATATCTAAAAGGGACAGTTGAGTATGGTTTGTGGTATCCTAGAGATCATGATTTCTCTCTTCATCCATATACAGATGTGGATTGGGTAGGAGATGTGGATGACTAGAAGAGTACCAGTGGTGGAGCATTCTTTTTGGGGAAGAGATTGGTTTCTTGGCTAAGAAAGAAACAAGAGGCAATATCTCTGTTGACAACTGAAGCAGAATATTTTGCAGCAGTAGGTAGTTGCACTCAAGTTTTGTGGATGAAGCAGATGCTAAGAGATATCAAAGTAGAGTATGAGGAACCTATCACAACCTTCTATGGCAACTCAAGTGCAATAAATATATCTAAGAATCCAGTGTTGCATTCAAAGACTAAACACATAACCATCAAGTTTCACTTTTTGAGAGAGCAAGTGAACAAGAATGAAGTTAGATTGGAGTTTGTATCTTCCAAGGATCAGATTGCAGACATATTTACTAAACCTCTACCTAAGGATTCTTTTGAGTATCTCAGGGAGAAGTTAGGGGTTATTGCCCCTCCGATGATGAACTAAAGTGCATCAATCCGGTGGATATCACAGTCATATCTTGTGATCTAGATTGATGATGGGGAGCTGCTACTCAGAGGGAGCAGCAGGTATGATTCTGAAGTGTTGGAATTGCAAGTATGTGCCCTTTGCCATTGATGTCAAAGGGGGAGAGAAGACATGTGAAAAACAAGTGGTTTTTGATCAAAAGGGGAGAAATAAAGGGAAGAGAAGACATGTGAATGGTTGTTGTTGATAGGGGGAGTTGTGACAGTGAGAAGTTCTTGTCTTGATGGTTAAAATAGTTTTTCACATCATATGTTGCCATCAATGACAAAGGGGGAGATTGTTGCAAGTATGGGCCTAACTGGTGTTGTCATTGATGTCAACATACTTTTGTTGCATTAATGATAAGGATTGGATGAGCTGTGAGCTGAGGATATTGAGAAAATTTGTCTCAATTAGGAATAGTGAAGAACAATGATGACAGTAAGGCAAAAGTCCAAGATAGGATGAGGATCAGAGGATGTGGATTAAAGGGTTTGTAGATATGTATCTTAAGGTGATCCAGTAGAGATTTCAGAGGTCTGCATGAAGATCTGAAGAAGGTGTGGCTGCTCAAGTAAAACCAGTTCCGGTAGCTGTTCAGAGATGACAGAGTGATACAGACAGGTCCGGTGAGATCCAGAATTGCATTGTCCTATTCTGCAGATTTGAGGGAGTGTTGAGGAAGTCTTTGTGGAGTATCAACTAGATTGGTTCATGGTTTGAAGGTCCGCAAGCATCTATTCCTTTGTGATAGTAATGACAGACTTTGTTCTTGAGGTTCTAGATGAAGGGGAGATGGATTTTAGTAAGCAGATGAAGTATGGATGTTCTTGGTGATTCAGGAAAGCTTGTGAAGGTCTTTGGATCGTGTCCAGTTCATACTGGTGGTCCACATTAAATTTGGAGCTTGCATTGAAGAATAACTTCTGGATGATGGTGTTCTTTCTGAGACTAGCCGACCGGATGAGTTACACATCCTACGGATGTTCTTGTTGATGTTTGCCGACTTAGATGATCATTCCTAAGTTGATGTCTTGTATAAATAAGGGATTGCAAATTCATTTCAAATTTATCCTTGTTGAGATGAGAGTGTGGTAGTGAGGAGGAGAGCGAAAGGTAGAGTAGAAGTATTGGGCTTAAATGGAACTAATTCAAGCATGGTGAAGATGCTATTCTCCAGTTCAAGTAGGTGATACTTATTTCTTTGTAGACAGTGTGTCTCTTGTAGGCAGTGAGCCTCTTGTGAGCAGTGTGCTCGGGCAGTGAGCCCTAATTGGCATGTGTCATTTTGTTCTTTCTATTCTTCTAACATAGAATACAATCTTGGGTTAATCACCCCGTGGTTTTTCCCTTAACCAGGTTTTCCACATCAAAATCTTGGTGTCTCATGTGTTGATATGTTTCTTCTCTTAATTTGTTGCATTGTGTTTCCATGATTGATTTATTATTATACTGTTGAATTAGAAAGTGGAGTTAAGTGTTTAATTGGAAGAAATTTTTACACAACTGATTCACCCCCCTCTCAGTTGTGTGCCCTAAGTCTAACATAGGCATGTTTAAAAGTTTGATATTTCTTCTTTAGAGCACTTAGGTCAATTGGCATATTAGCCACAGGGTTCAAGTTAAATATAGTGGCAATGTACCCTTTGGTGAATTTGATCATTTTTGTCCCATTTCCTGCTATGACCGTCCTTGTCTGAGGATCATATCTCTGTGCTATTGCCCTAACTAGGTCAGGATTGGGGAATACATTGGAGAAAATGAGCTTGGCCAAATCAAATTGCTAGGCATGGTAGACAAGGGCCTTATAATTTATTCATTTGTGCCAGTGCTCAAACAGGAATAGGTAGAATAGCATCTCTACAGTTGTAACAATAATCAAGGAACTTGTTATCGAGCCTGCTTGGACCATGCAGATTCATAGCCTTTCTAGTAGAACCAGGAAGCTAGATCATAAGATCCTCATCTAAGCTACACTTAGAGGTGGAGGGCTAACTAGATGGACTCATTTTTTCAGACTGATCTTAACAAGCTAGGTTTTCTCTTACAGGTAATTATCTACCTCCTTAATCAAGCAGTCAACTTAAAATTTGCCAGGTATAAGAAGACAAAATGAACTTACTATTTTATGCTTGCAGGAGTCTGAATTTTGTTCTTTTCTCGCTTGAGAATTCACTGTGCGTCTGAATTTTGAATGTGCTTGAAGAAATGATGCACAAAGCCCTAACTTTTCTTCCTTTTAAGCTTTGTAGCATAGCTTCTAATGCATTAATGGAGGTAGCCTCAGCTTTAACCTTTCATTCATGTCACAGGGCACCTTCAATGTTCATCATAAAAGTTTAAACCCGTGCTGTTGATTTGAGTTTATTCTTGCAAGATCCATGACCATCATTTACCCATGAGATTTAAAAATCTCAGTCATCATGGTTGAAAAGTCCTTGACCAATCAGGATGAGCCACATTAGATGTACATCCATTGTTGACTGCATCACCTTTGTCCATCCTGGACATGTGGCATCACCTCGCGGCGTTGTAGCCAATAGTGGGCCACCACTTTACCTACCTTGCACAAGTGTGATAAAGCCTCCACGCATCTTTCCTTCATTTTCTTTTGAACTCATTTGTAATATGGGGCCATGTGTCGCCATCTCGCAACTACATGGTAGAGATTCCATCCTACAAGATACCCTTGTGACGATGTGCAACCGTTAGATTAAAGCTTTCCCTCAGACCACTTTTTTACTGACATTTGGAAAAATACGGTTGGCTAGTGCAAGATTCTTAACGTAATGGGACACAAGCATAGATCCCTTTGATAGGTGTCACCATGTCACAGTCGCGCAACGGGGTGGTAACATCATTGATGATGTGCTACGATGCTGCAATTTTTATTCTATTAAGCCTTATAACCTATGGGAAGACTTAGGACCTGGGTTTAAATTTTTATGGGCCATAGAAGGTAAGACCTAAGACATGGGGTCAGTCATCTAATGGGTGCAAAGGCTTAAAGTCATAACCTAAGGGACTGGAAACCTACCACAAGCGGTCAACAAGGAATTAGAAATAAAGTGCATGAGCCTAGGGACTTAGGTTTAATGGATTTTAATAGGCAAAGACTTATAACTTTTTGAACCTAAAACCCTAAACCCTAAAGGGGGACCACCATAATTAATTCCAACAACTTGCAAAGGTACTTTGATTCCTTGTTGATTTACACCACAACCATTACCTACATAGTTGCAATTGTTATAAAGGATTTTAAATCCTCAACCATAGAGGGATGTCATTTCCTTAGAATATGGTGAAGCCTCATAGGTATCATAATCTATTGTATAGGTAAGAGTATTGTCTTTATTTTCTACCAAGGAGGCTTTAGTTTTCTTAGGTGTTTCAAAAGATTTCTTGGATGAGATCGATGCCACTTTTGATGTGTCAGGGTTATTAAGTTTATATTTCCCTACACTAAAAGGATTAAAAGGTAATGAACACCAATCATCACCAAAAAGTGCATTCAATGTTTTAGTGTCTTGCACAACATTATTTGTGGCAAGAGGAGTTGATGAATCCACTCGTAAGTTGTTTAGACTTTTATGATTGTTAACTAGTTTTCACATTTCAATATGTAAACAATTATCTGGTTCAGGATCGACTTCGATGGTGTGGAGCTTGTTTTGATAAATAAACTTTATTGATCTATGAAGGGTAGATGGAACTACCCCCATGGCATGGGTCCACGGTCTACTGAGAATCATATTATATGAAAGTGAACCAGACATGACATGAAAAAGAGTAGATAATGTCATGAGTCCAACCTTTATAGGTAAAGTTGTGATACCCACAAATTTTCTACCAACATTATCAAAGCCACGAATGATAATTATATCTGGTTTAATCAAAGAGGTATTAACCTTAATCTTATGTAACAAATTCATACCACAAACATTCAGAGTTGATCAATTATCAATCATAACATGCTTGATCAATTTCTTTTCTATTTGGACAAATATTATAAGAGGATCATATTGGTTTTAAACTTTAATTGATGGTAATTCATGTGGTTGAAAGAGAATATCCATTTTTTTCACGCGCATATAATCTAATAGAGCTGCTACATCATTTGACTTAACAACAGGTGGTACAATCACCTTTTGTAAAGCTTCTAGGAGCATTCCATGGTATGTAGGCGATGTTTGTATTAATACCCAAAGAGAAATCTTAGCTGGAGTAGCGTGAAGCTACTCGACAAGATCATATTCTTGACCACTTTTAGGAGTAAGACGAGGTGGTGGAGGGAGCATAGGTTGACATGGAAGAGAGATAGGCACATGAGGTTCTTGCTTACTTTGTTTGTTATTATAAGTGTTGTATGTGTGAGCAATCACATTGTGGTGTGGTTGTTGTGACACATTTTGAACACCTTGATTTCTTTGAGTAATTTGTCTTGCATAGTTTAAGATGTAATCGAGGGGTCTAGGTGGTTTTCAATCACCTTGAACTGTAATCACTGGTTTTAAGCAAGAGGGTGCATTGGGCGCCCCTCGCACAATCATCTTAGGAATATTGCTACAATTGTCTAGTAACCCCTTGGTGGGTGGAATAAATCTATTGGTGAATATTGAGCCATCGCCCTGATCTCACCCCTAGAGTTCGGGTTGTTCAACACTTGATTCAAGGGATCAGAATCCCTCTCTTCCCTCGTAAGGATGAGAAGTATTGGTTGCTAGATAAGAATGGATGCTTCTCTGTCAAGTCTGCTTACCATCTGTTGGTTCCTGAGGTTCATAGAAAGGAGATATGGAGAAAAGTTTGGAATCATAAACTTTTACCAAAAATCAATATGTTTTGGTGGGCATCTGTTCATAACAAAATTCTAACCCAAGACAACTTACAGAAGAGAGGGTTTACTTTGGTCAATAGATGATGTTTGTACTGTGTTAAGAAGGAAACTATTTCTCATCTATTCACACATTATGATTTTGCCAAGGAAATCTGGAACATAATCTTAGGAAATTTTGGCATTCAGTGGGTCTGTAATTCTAATATTAAGGAAGTTGTTACCAGTTGGTATCCTACCTTTTCTCATCCCTGGCTCATTGAGTTATGGAACCAAACTCTGCCCTGTTTGGGCTGGAGTTTATGGAAAAAACGTAATCACAGAATTTTTAGGGATACTGCTAGAGATGCCTCTTAGGTTCTTCACTATTTTGTTAAGACTCTAGTGGAAAGTGTCACTAATGCCCATATTCATATTGCGGAGAAACCTCTGACCCATGAAGAGGAGTAAATTGTGGCTAATTGGAATATCCTAAATCATATTCCTGTTCATAATAGTTCCAAAAGGTTGTAGAGGCTTAACACTAGATGGAGACCCCCGAAGCCTAACTGGCTAAAACTAAACTTTGATGGGGCTTCTAAGGCGAATGGAAAAGTTAGTGGTGGAGGGATTATAAGGGATGACAAAGGGTGGATGGTTGCTGTCTATGCTGGCGGGTTAGGCTGTCAAAGTAATAATTATGTTGAAGCAATTTCTCTTATATGGGGGATGAAATTGGCTATCTCCCTTGGTATTAGAAATTTGAATATTCAGGGGGACTCAAAATGGTTATTGATGCGGTGAACAATGTGTTGACCGTTGGTATTAAGTTGAAGGATATGATTATGGATATTCAAATCTTCCAGCAGAAGATTCCTAGGGTGGACATCTCTCATATTTATCGAGAGGGTAATGGGGTTGCAGATGCCTGTGCCGAGCTTGGTCAACAGTATTCAAATTGGTGATGTTGGCGCCAAATCGACTACATCCCTTTTAACATTAGGGATCTTATTCAAAAGGAAGTGACGTGTCAAGGATGAGTCAGATTTATTGGAAAGATAGATCACTTCATCAGTTCTATTGGAGGATACTGACGTGCATCTTGAAGTACAGGATTTTTTTGTACTTTCTTGATTATTGTTATTTCCGCCTTATTATGCCCCTCTGGTAAGGCAAGCGGCTTACTTGCTCATTATAGCGTATGCAGTGAAATTATGATTAAGCATGGGAAGAGTAAGCGTCATCCTTGTAAGGCATTCCTTATTAATGATAATGCATGTTGTTTCATTACCATTATCATTATCCTTGATCAAGGGGTTAATGTTACCCTGCATATGAACTCTATGGAAATTTGGGGTTTTTGTGATTTGCTTTGTAAGTCCAACATGGGTGGCAATAGAATCTGAACGGAACCCGTTTCTTGTTGCAAGTTCAACGATAACCTGGTGGTCTAGCATTATTGTAAAGAGGGTGGGATTAGTCCATATTTGGAGCGGCTCAATGGGTATGATGAAAACTTATCTAAACAGTTCACTAGGTCTTGGCAAAACTGGTGTGTCTCTGTGGGGGGAATTAGTTTTGAGATTTCTGAAAGTGTTATTGCTATGGCAACTGGCATGTCTACTCAGGGGATTAAACTACAAAGGAAAACCAAAATTGCAGACCATTCTAGCCAGAAGCTCTTTCTTGGAGACGGTGAAGCACTCGTTCCCTATCAGGGGGGATTCAATAGAGCCAAGCTACCTGAGCCTTGGGATGGTGTGTGTTTTCTCCTTATGAAGTATTTCACTCTGGAGGGGCGCTTCACCAGGTTCTAGAACTATCATCTTCCCCTTCTGAATCACTTTAGACGCAATGCACATATTAGCTTTCCTTTTTATCTTTTATCTTCCCTTGAGCATTTTGTTCTTAGGGTTAGAGCTAAACTGGCCAAGAAACCTGCTAAGAAACCCATCCCCCTTCATCAGGGCCTCATCCTTTGTCTTTACAACTTCTGTCTTGCCCTAGAGCCTTCTAAGGAAATTCAGACTAATAGTGGGGAAATATCTTCAAACCTTGTTGATACTACTAATGTTGAAAAACCATGCCCTTCCCCTGCTTCTACTAAGACAAAAGAAGTTTCTTTTTCTACTCCTGAGGAGATTCCCATAGATACCCTGGGATCTACTGTTAGTATGAAGTGTAAGAAGAAGAAGACACAAGCTGGTGAAGCTAGCACTGTGGGGACCCCTAAAAATCCCTGTAGGACCCTCGTGGGACATGGTAGCAAGTCTCATCTATCTGCAAAGAATATTAAGGAGGGCTTCTCCTCAGGAGTTAGGCGGTTTAGGTGAATTGCTAGCAAACCTGCTCTCAAGGCCAAACTTAATGATTATTCTGAGAGTGCTTCCGATGAATCCACCCAGGGTGATGAGGCTAAGGATATGGATGTTCAAGAGATCTTTGAGGATGCTGATGGTAAGTAGGAGTATAAAGAGATGGCGACTACTGCTGACGATGCTGAGGATTCTGCAGGAAATGCTGGCAAAGTGGGAGAGATGTTCGTGGAAGAAGCTGATGAAGAAACAAAAACTGGTGCTAGCTTTGGGTCTAAAATTGTAGTTCTGAGGGGCCGCATTGAGAAGCTGGAACAGAATCTTTCCACCGTGCTCAGGAGTTCTATCTTACTCAATATTTCTGTGCTGCAGAACCTTGGGGCTGCTATTACTGCTGACACTGATAAGAACTCTTCGAAATTGGATGATCTTATTAAATCCATGGTTAAGTAAGGAGAGAATTTTCCTCCTTAGTTTTTGCTTCTATATTGATGATACTCTGCTACTCCGTATTAACTATCTTAATATGTAGTTGTTGTTTATGTTGTTTATGCTGTTTATGCTGGGAAAATAGAGTTTGATGTATCTGTTTTGAGGCACTTTTGTGTGTGATGCCTCTGTGGCTCTTTTGCTTTTTGTTTAGGTTCGGCCCCTTGTTTAGACGCCTTATATTATCAAAAACATTATTTTCCTCTCAATTATACCCAACATCTATCCCTAAAGGATTTAATGTGAGAGACCTTTTCTCATCCACTAGTGCTTCATCTTGGCCAAGGAGTGCATTGGAATAAAAGAAAGGTAAGGTGTTTTTAGGAAGGTTAGGTGTTGTATCATTAATAGAGCTATCCATAGTCTTCTCATCTAAGGTTCTTGGGCTTTCAACTATAGGAGAAGTAGGATAACTTGTGGGATCATCAACGCCATCATATTCTTTAGCTACTAACTCCAATGCTTTAACAAAAGAGGAATTCTCACACTTTTGTTTCCCATGAGAGTTGCTAGAGATGAATTTGGTTAAATCTTTTAATATCAACAGATATGATCCTATAAGTAATGTGAAGATATCAAAATCATGTATATAACAAAGTAATTTCAGCTCATGTGTAGAACATTTAGAAACATCAATATCATGTAGGCATGCTTTGTGTTCCAGAACATGAGGGTTTTCATTAGTGAAAGTAGAGAAAATTTAAAAATCAAAGATATACTCATGTAAAGATTTCCATAAAGATGCCATCTTGAAATTTCTTATAACATTAATGTGCAATGAAATCTAGGGAGAGAATTCATGCAAAGTTTTATGATGACTAAGGTACCCTAGATGTATGGCTATTTCACTCCTAAACACTTGTTTGAGGAGAAGGGGTCAAAGGACACACAAAGTCCACAACAAACTCAATGGATAGGAGGAAAATAGTGCAACACAGCAAGGCCCAATTGATGATTTTATATATTTAGATTTGAATGCAATGAAACAAGACAAATTATGCTTGTTTATGCACCTAAAATGTTCACTTTTTTCACCTTTTTTCAATGCAAATCACTAAAAGATAAGGTGTTGTAAGGAAATTGATGAAGGGAAGCAAATAATAACCCTAATATTAGTCCATTAGTGCAGAAATATCCTTCACAACACACCTATGATGCAAATCTATATGGATGACAAGGCAAAATCTAGTGAAAATGCAAGGTTATCAAACCCTGATTATGAAATTAAGGCATAAATGTATGCAAAATGATGTATGAATGCTTTATAATCAGATTTATAATGCAAAATAAATTATATAAGATCTGAAAATGATTTTAAAACCCTACAATGCTCAATGCAAGTGCAATTTTAATGATAAATCAATGAAAAATGCTAGTTTTGTTGAAATTGAGTGTGTAAATGCAAATTTTTGAAATATGAATGCAAAAACACACAAGAATGAAATACTACATACAAAATCATATTTGAATGAGTGCCTAAGATGAGTAATAAAATCTAGAACAAGATTTTAACTACAAACCCTAGTTTTTGAAATTACTAGGTTATAAGAAAAATTCAGAAATTTAAACAAACCCTAGCAATTTTAACATGAAAAATGCAATGAAAAAGATTGTAAGATGATGATTTTATGTAATTTATATCAGATCTAATTTAAAAATTAGAAATTAAATGAAAATTAATAAAAATTATGTCAAACTGCAAGCTAAAATGCTATTTTTTTCAAAATTTTCAAAATTTTCAAATTTATTTTTTGTAAATTTTGAAATGCAATATAAAAATTATGAATTAAATGAAAATGAATTTCATATCTAATGAAAAATTCATAAATAAAATGAAAATTAATTCAAATTATGTCAAAATGTAAGCTAAAATGCCAAATTTTTTAATTTTTTTGTAAATTTTCAAATGCAATATGAAAATTAGGAATTAAATGAAAATGAATTTCAAATCTAATGTAAAAATTAGAAATTAAATAAAAATTAATTCAAATTATGTCAAAATGTAAGCTAAAATGCCAATTTTTTCAAAATTTTCAATTTTTTTTGTAAATTTTCAAATGAAATATGAAAATGATGAATGAAATGAATGCAAATATGAAGTACATCACTCGGCAAGGTGCAAAATTCAAATAAAACATGGGTTCACAAAAATGTAATGTAGAAAAAGAGGGATTTTTAGTTCAATGTAAGGTGTGGTTAAATCCTCCTTTCACTACATAGATTCAAGGACATTAAACCAAGTTGAATCACAACTTTTGCAAGAGGACTCAACCATCAGGTTTTCTATCACTTTTAATGATAAGGAAATTTGGAATTTGTTGATTATTTGTTAAATCCTAGATCAATAAATAGGCAAAACCCTAGTTTTATCATAAACAGGGCATAACTTTCAAACCGTGATAGATACAGACAAACCAAAAGAAGTAGTGGGATCAGTAAATAGAGGAGAACTTGATTCTAGAAGTAGAGGTGTTGAAGGAAAATGGTACCCACTCCCTTGTCCTTGGAGTGAAAATCTTCCAATAGTCAAAACTGAGAAAATGCTCCAAAGAGTGCCCAGATAATGTTTTTGAACCCTGCTTTATCGAGAGGCCAACTAGAGGACACTAGTGAGGGTGCCCAAGTCTAGGGTGCTACTTTTTCATCAGATTTGGATTCCTTATGCTCTATGCCACCCTCCTGCAACTCCTCTCTCTAGGATCTGACACATATAACCTACAATCACAAGAGAGGGGTTGGGGGTTGTGGTGTTTAGGAGCTTGCCTTAGTCAAGCCCCAGAATGGCATTCAAGCCTTCCAACACCATTGTTAGATAGAGAGTGTGTGTCCTTGGTGGACAGAAGAAAAATCAATGATGAAGTAGATTGATGAAATCACAAGTAGATATCACCTTAAAGGTAAACCCCTCATGGAACGATGAAACTCTTTCATGCCATGAGGAGATGGATTGATGAAGCCAAATCTACAACAAACAAACACAATAACAATGCAATTCTTCTCCGCAACACAATGAATATACTTAGCATAAGTTCACAAGTTTGCATTATCCATCTAGTTTACAAATGAAGTCCTAAACATGCTTATATATGCATTCCTGCTACAAATTTCATAATTCAAACTTAAGATGTCGGCCAGGAAACCTTTTAACTGTCACATAATCAGTATTTAAATTTTAGGTCATGACCAAATAGGGCAAGACTAGGGCACAAGTGTCCAAGTCCTAGGCCCCATTTTTAAGGCCAAATCAAGTCCAACAATGTCCCCTTAGCTCCATTTGACATGGGTTTCCAAGGATTTTGCATCAGGAGTTAAAATGAACATGTATGATTAAATCGAAGGGACCTAAAAGCTAAAATTAGGAGGTAAATGTCCTAGGGGACATTTTACGACATAACAGGTTGTAAGGTGGGGTATAAGTGTTTTGAACTTGGGGAGCTTGTGATGGTATTGTATATGTGTTTTAAATTTAGGAAGGTTGTGATGGTATGACATATAGGTTATTTGGATTAGGAGCTTGGAGTTGTGACCCATAAGGTAGATTACCATATGTCATGCTTTGATTTGGATTTTGAAGTGTATGTGACCCATGGGGTGGATTATCATATGACAAATTTTGATTTGGATTTTGAAGTGTATGTGACCCAAGGGGTGGATTACCATATGTCATGTTTTGATTTGGATTTTGAAGTGTATGTGACCCAAGGGGTGGATTACCATATGACATGTTTTGATTTGGATTTTGAAGTGTATGTGACCCAAGGGGTGGATTACCATATGACATGTTTTGATTTGGATTTTGAGGTTCTTGTAATCCAAGAAGTTGATTGATATATGACATGTTTTGATTTGGATTTTTAGGTACTTGTAATCCAAGAAGTTGATTGATATATGACATGTTTTGATTGGAAGATTGTGGTACTTGTGGTTCATGAGACTGGATAACATATGTCATATTTTGATTGGAATATTGGGGTGCTTGTGACCCATATGCCATGTTTTGATTTGGATTTTGAGGTACTTGTTATGGTGTCACTCGAGGAGGGTTAACATATGTCATATTTTGATTTGAAATTTGAGGTGCTTGTGACACAAGTGGTTGATTGACATATGTCATGTTTTGATTGGAAGATTGTGGTGCTTGTGATGGTGTCACTTGAGAAGGATTAACATATGACATGTTTTGATTTGAAATTTGAGGTATTTGTGATGGTGTCACTTGAGGAGGATTAACATATGACATATTTTGATTTGAAACTTGAGGTTCTTGTGATGGTGTCACATGAGGAGGGTTAACATATGACATGTTTTGATTTGAAATTTGAGGTGATTGTGATGGTGTCACATGAGGAGGGTTTTGTTTGATTAGATATGATGGTGTGAGAAGGGGTTCTTGTGATGTGGTGACATTAGAAAGAGTAAAGTATTTTGATGTTGGGGTGCATATAATGGGTTTACAAATGGGTTTGTGGATGGTTCTAGATTAGAGTTATGTGTGGGTGTTGTGGGTATAGTAGGTGCTTTGGTTGATATAGTTGGGATGGAAAGAGGACTCGGTTTCCCATGGCTGAAAAAGTTGTGTCAAATAAATCTTGTTCTTTGATTGTTGAGGTGTCAAAATTACTAGGTAATTTAGGTCCTTGTTGAGAAAGCTTGAGGAAGAATGTATTGGGATCTGAGTTTAAGAGTCTTTCTATGGTAGCTAAGGTATCAGGATCTTGTTGTTCTTCTATTTGGTCTTGTGAAACTTGATGGGATGTTTGACCAAATTCATGTTGTGTTATTTGACTAGATACACCTATTTTGTAACCCTTAGGAAGAAAAACATGAGGGTTCATTCCAGTGGTAAATTGTGTAGCATCTATGAGAGATGGGGGATTGTTTTGGGGATTGCTTTGGCTTTTCTCCATGGCTTGATGATATTGACTTCTTGTTTGAGGCATAGTACTTCAAATTTGAGATGACAATGATTTTGAGGATGACTGGGATGTTGTTTGGACTTCTTGTGACAAAGTTGAGACTCTAGGATGTTGGTGTTGATTGATTCATTTGGGCTGATTTTGGATTGAGGATAAAATCTAGATCAATGGCTAATTTGATTAGGGTTTGATTATCTTCCAAGAGATAGACTCATGAACTCAAGGAAAGACATAGGATAGTGATTTAGACCAACCCAAGAGAAGATGTACTCCTAAGGTAGCTAATGTCACTAGATGATTGGATGATAGTTTTGATTAATGATGATGTTGTTGATAAATCCTAATGTATTGAAAAGCTCCAAAAGATGATATGAAGATGGGTGAAATTGATTGGATGATTGATAATCTGAAGGTATTGATTTGGGTGAAGTCAGGTTTGCTACTAAAATGGATTGGAGATGCACGGTTTGAGATTGATTTACTTGTATGCAATGTTTTAGGGGATTTTTTTGATTTGTGAGACTTTCTTGGTGATAACTATTCAATCCCTACGTGGCAAGAGATCCACACATGCAAAACAAAGAATACAAAGTAGTTTTGACTCAACTTTTCAAGGTCATAGGCTTGTCCTTAACAGCAAAATTTTAAGTGGCTAATTTACTGGTATTTGACATTAAAAACACACTTTACAACCCTAATTTATTCAAGTAAGAATTTGTTGAAATCTATCAAACAACTGAGAGGGCGGGTGAATTAGTCGTCCCAAAAACTTAATCACTTTTGCACTTAAACATTAATCACTTATCCACAATTATTATGATTACAATGAATGCATGAAATTGGAAACTTAAACATAGATGTAACAATAAATACAAGAGACACTAGATTTTCACATGGAAAACCACAAGGTGGGGAAAAACTACAGAGAGGATTAGCTCTCAAAATATATTGCAATCTTTGAAAAATGATGTTCAGGCTTGGTCACTCCATGGGCCTAGAACATGCTGGCTCACTGCCATGAAGTACAACTAGGTCTAGCAGGCTCATTACCTCAACCCTAAACCTAGAAAGATTACAATGAGGGTTATTAAACCCTGAGGGCTGTTAAACCCTACTAGCAGCTCACTGCCAGGCTCACTTCCAAGATAAACATCTTCTTCATGTCTGAGATTAATACATTGAAGTACAATAGTTCCTCTACTCTACTCTGCCATTCCACCTCTTTCCTTATCTTCCCATATTCACACAAGGGCATCTTTTCCATGACTTAATTACAAGTATTTATACAATTCATCAACCTTGGAATGATCATCAAGGTTGGCATTACAATCATCAACCCTTGGAACAATCTCCAAGGTTGGCATTACAAACATTTACAAAATAGGTGTTAACCTAATACAAAATTATGCTGAGGAATTGTAGTATAGAAGTATGTGGATCATGCCATGCCTTAGCTGGGACTCAAACATGATCTTCCATGCCATAACATGCTTCCGTAATCTTCAAGGAATCTCCGTAATCACTAGAATTAACCAAGTCGACTAAGACTAGTTACACACTACTTTATCTAGGGATAATCTTCAAACACGATCTCACTTCCTTAATGTGGACCAATGTAAAGGTAGAAACATGATCAGGAGGTATCCAAAAGCATAGTAAAATCACTAGGAGCAACCGCACAAACTCAAACTACTTTATTCATGAGATTCTTCACACTGGAGCACATGAACTTCACTATCTTCAATTGTCATAAAAGAAAGATAGCTTGCGGACCACAAAAACATGAACCATTGCAATTGTAGGCACTTATCATCATCCCAGACTTCCCTCTAGAACTGCAAAAAAAACCACTTTAATGCAGAGAAATGCAAAGCAAAATACTTTCTCTCAAGCATCAGTGAATAATCAGAAAAAATAGGTTTTACTCTGGTGAATGTAACTCACTCAAATCTTCATACTGGAGGCTCAAACTCAGAATTTAGCATCTTCAACCTATTAGAATTAGGGTAGACAATTGAGAAGGGTGGGTGAATCAGTTGTCACAAAACTTTAATACTTGCTACAGTTAATTCTTCTTTGCCATATAATAACAGATTAATGATTTAACAATGAAAAGTAAGAATCAATAACACATGAGAAGAAGCATACTAACACACTTGACACCAAGATTTTTAATGTGGAAACCTAGTTAAGGGAAAAACCATGGTGGGGGTTAACCCACAAAATTTATACTCTATTAAAAGTATTACAAATAGGAAGGCACATGCCTTCAGGCTCACTGCCTAGAGCTCATTACTCAAAAGAGGCTCACTACCTACAAGAATGATTACAAGAGGATTACAGATTATTTGAACTAATGAATAGCATCTGCCAATGTAGGAATTTAGTTCTAGTTAAGCACTGAATATTGATCTTACACATTTCATCTTTACTCTTCTTTGTTTACTGCTCTGCCATAATCCAGACCTTAGATCTCTTCTCTTTCACACTTTTGTCTGCTTTTTCACACTTACTCCATATTTGCATCATCACATCCCTCCAATATAATCAAATCCATCAACTATATATATCCACCTCAAGAAATTTAATCACCTTTCTGTTAGCCTTATGAAAAACTTAACAAACAATACAAGTACTTTGTTCTGTTGGTTGAATCCATACACCAATATTGATGCGTACCAGAAATAACACTTGTAGGTCACATACATGTTGGCCACTAACATTATATCCCATACGCAACTCACCCAGAGACTTCTACTAGATCTGCACAAGGATCTAACATAAGTCGGCTTGTTCTTCACTGAACTGTTCTATCATATTAGGACATGATACTCAAATTCTCATAACTTTTATTCCCTTTGTCACTAGAGGCTGAAATCTTGGATTTAGATTGTCCTGACATTTCTCTACACCCCCTCAGATTCACAACACACAATGATTAACTGGAGAGATCTGCTGATCAAAATATTGAACTCTACCATATACCCTATAGCTGTCTATCTGGACTTGACAAATCTTGGAATTAATTTCTAGTATGATCTGATACTACACTACAGATGTGTGGAATGGACTTAGTTGCCATCAATGACAAAACATGACGTACCTTGCAGTGTCTCTTGCCAACAATCTCCTCCTTTGGCATTGATGGCAACACTTAGTGAAAAATGACTAAGTGTCGGAACAATTCCCCTTACTATATATACTTGAGCTTTTCACTTATCTCCAATGCTCCCCCTTTGCTGGATTCCTCATTTTTCACTGCTCTTCACTCCCCCTTTAACACCAATGGCAAAGGGTTGGTCTGCAAACCAAAATTTATACAAAAATTCTCCATACCAGGCCGCATATGTACAAACAATCCTTAAGTCCTATTTACATAAACTTAAGTACATCACCAAAAATATTCTTTAACTGTACTAGATCGTTATCCCAAAATGTTTTCAAAATTGAAATGT
This sequence comes from Cunninghamia lanceolata, assembly GCA_027924645.1. Lineage (NCBI taxonomy): Eukaryota > Viridiplantae > Streptophyta > Pinopsida > Cupressales > Cupressaceae > Cunninghamia > Cunninghamia lanceolata. The sequence continues at coordinate 5,564,575 of BSBN01000627.1, forward strand.
GGCCACTGAAGATAAATGCTTATGACTCTATTGTACGTAGATCACTGGGATCACTTGACTGAGCTACAACTTGAGCTTCAGTCAGAGCATTAAACATGACTTCCATTTTGGGGAAAAGTAGTGCCCGGAGCTCACTCATTCTTGTCTCTATGCCCTCCTCTTTTGTCAATTTCTTTATTTCTTCAATCAAGTTGATCACTTGACTCTCCTTACTTGCCACCGATGCTGACAATGGATCAAAAGAATTGGACACACTAGATAATTTCTTCTTAGACACTTTTATTTTGTCTTCAATATATTCTATAACTTTAGGACAAGATAGACAAAATTTATATACACTACCTCCTTCTGTAAGATCATTTTGAATACTCTTTATACTGGCATCTAGCACCATTTTATCTACTCCAATTAATCCCTTAAGAGCATCAAATATTTTATCATTGAATTATTTTTGAACCTTTACCTCTGTAGACTTCTCTAAGGACTCAAAATGAGAACTTACTGAGTTAATCAGATTCTTTAATTATCCAAAGGGGGAATTTGAAGAATCCTTGTGGTATGTTGGCATGATTTTCTCTAAAATCCCTGATGCCAAACCTAGTAGCTCAATGTCCTCTATGTGAGACTTCAATATCTTTTATCTTGCCTTGGCTTGAGTGAACGATGCTATCTTCATCATTTGGACCGAAGAGAGAGTATCCAGGTTGATTGGTCCTTGAATCAGTTTTGGTTCATCAAGCTATAGCATTTCTTTACTCAGGAAAATCTTCACTGCATTTGCAATGTCTCGTGCCACAATTTCTGGACCACCTTCCTTTCCTTGAGTTTTCTAAGTGATAGTATCAGGACTATTTTGTTTGGGTCCATCAACATTTGTACCATTTTCTTCTACTTTATCTTCCTTACCCTTGACTTCTTCTTCTTCTTGGTTCTTAGCCTTTTCTATTTCATGCTCTTCAATATTTAATGAATCATCTTCAATTTGATTATCTACTTCTGTATTCATCTTTGTATCTTCTTTGTCAGAATGATCCATAGGAGTTAGAATACCTCCTGCATCAACAATTTCATCTGTCATTTTTACTTCTTCCTTGTTATTGCTTCCTCTTTCAAGATAGAGGAATCGTCCATTCCATATTGTTGCTCATCCTTCTGCTACTCTTCTTCATCTAAGACTGGTTTGTCATCAGCAGACTCATCTGACACAACAAAGAACTTGTTCTTGTCCAATGCTTTTCTCAAAATTTGTTCAATTTCTTGAACTATTTCATCTATCTCTCCAATCATCAGTTTATTCATTCTTGTTTTACTCCTAAATTCATTTTTGATCTCTTTGAAGATTTTATCTGCTTCTCTGCTAGAGATTACCAGACATAGAGTGGTCAGTACATGTTCTCTCAACTCCATATCTTTTTCCTTGGCATCTTCTTTCCTAATTTCCAATATATCCTTCAAACCTTTTGGAACTTCTAACAAAATTTCTACCAGTGCTTGATTAAACACTTTCAATTACTTAATAGTAGCTTATTCCAAGAGTCTTTTGTCAGCATTATTGCAGAGATCATAGAATTTAGTTAATGGTTTTAAGCTCCCATCAACAGTGATTGTCTTGACAATGTTTATCACAGAGGGAATTTTCTTCTCGGCATCAACTTCTGATTATTGTGTCTTTATTGTCTTCTTGCTTTCAAAAGGTTTCTCTTTAGATACTTTAACAGCTTTAGCACCTGTGGCCTTTAGCTCCTTAAGTTCATCATTTGTATCTATCTTCTCTTCATCCTTTTGCTCCAAACTTCTTGTTAGTTGCCATTGCACCAAAAGATCAACCTATTAATGCCTAATACAACCACTTGACTTAACAAGCATGGGAGGCAGTTAAGCCCTTATCACAAACCCCCACAGCGTAGCACTGAACAAGAAGACCAAGGGTCACACCTTGCAACAATCCCCCCTAGCGCAAGCGCGGGGTTTGAAACCATGACCTCGGCTCTGATACCAACTGTTAGTTGTCGTTGCACCAAAAGATTGACCTGTTAATGCCCGATACTACCACTTGACTTAACAAGCACGGGAGGTGCTTAAGCCCTTGTCACAAACCACCGCAGCATAGTGCTAAACAAGAAGACCAAGGGTCACACCTTGCAACACTTCCATATGGCCTTTTTTCCATTACTTTTCTTCTTTTCTTTTCCTTATCAGATGATTTGTCTTCCAGTTTTGTAGGTTTAAGGGGAACAGAGGTAGCAACAGAGCTTCTAGTAGTCCTTAAACTAGAGGATGATTCCACTAGAGCATCTTCTTGTTTCTTATCTTGTTTCTCCTTTTTAACCTTTTCAATTCTTTCTCTGTTTTGCTTCACTACTTCCTTGGTTAGGCCAATTCTTTCAGCATACAGTTCTATTGCAAATATGTGCCTAAGCAGTGTTATCACTGATGTCAACATATCCTTGTTGCCATTGGTGTCAACTATATCCTATCTTGTTGCCTGTTTAGAAGACTGGAATGTTGAGGATATTGAGAAAATTAGTAAAGATCAATGTATGTAGACCATATGGATGAATAGAGGATTGTCTATAGAAGCTCCAGTTAAGTTTTGAAGGGTTCATATGAAGATTTGAAGAAGTTATGGTCATCTAGGTAGAACCAATTTTGAAGTGTTCAGAAGAGACAGAGTGACAGGAAAGAGGTACGGATTGTTCTGGATATGTCAAATGATGATATACGGATCTACACACATGTTTGGGAAGTTAGTGTGTATTATCCATTCAAGTGGTTCATGGTTTGGAGGTCCACAAGGAATCTTTCTAATGTGACAGTCATGGAAGATAGTGTTCTTAAGGTTCCAGAGGAAGATGCAAATGATTCTAATGATTTGGAGGAGTGCGGATGTTTTTGTTGAATTCAATGTGCTTGTGGTGGTCTCTGGATCATGTGACTACTATGTTGGAGGTCTGCATTGAAGTTTTTGCTTGTCAATGAAGATTTCCTTCTTGGTGTTTCTCTTCTTCCTAGTCTTGGCCGACCGGATGATTCAAGCATGTTGCAGGTGATCTAAGCACAATTCTATGAAGCGTGGCATGTTGATCAAGGAATATTTGAGTCCCAGTTATGTTTGGCCAATAGCCTAGTGATTCACATTAATTTAGATGTTTGTAGTGCCAACCTTGATGTTCATTCCAAGGTTGATGAAGCATATAAATATTTTTGATGAGTTGTGGAAAATCATCCTTGTGTGAAAATAATAAAATCCAAAGAAAGGATCAGAGGCAGAGCATAGTAGAGGAGAAGCAAAAGAACAAGAGTTGTTTAGATGAAGAGTTAGAGAAGAAGTATTTAGGGCAGAGCAGAAGTTTTGTGAGCTTTCAAAGGAACTGAACCAGTCATAAAGAAGATTCTATTTAAGAGTTCATTCTTTCTATATTAAACATAAATTTTGTAGGCAGTGAGCCTCTCTTGAGTAGTGAGCTCTGGGAAGTGAGCCCGAAGGCATGTGCTTTCCCTTTTCTAAGTACTTTTAATTGGGCATGAATCTTGTGGGTTAACCCCCACCGTGGTTTTCCCTTAACCGAGTTTCCACGTAAAAAATTCTAGTGTTATGTGTGCTTAATTTATTTATGTTCTTGTGTTATTGATTCATGCTTTAATGTTTATCTGATTGAAATTTGTAAAAGAAGTTTAAAATCAGAAAAAATTAATTATTTTGGGACAACTAATTCATGCCTCCCCCTCTCAGTTGTCTGAACTAATTCCAACAATTGGTATCAGAGGGAGGTTCCTCTAAAAGAAGATTAACTGCCTAAGGAGATCCAGGATGTCGACTTACAAAAAGGATAGTCTGAGATTTGATGGAACAAATTACTCTATTTAGAAGAGTCGCATGGAGTGCCATTTGCAATGCATGGGTGATGCTTATTGGGTGATAACCAATGATGAGTATAAAACTCTAGAGAAAGGTCCTTCAACTCCAGATCAAATCAAAGATGCTGAAAATAATTTTTGAGCTAAAGAAGCCTTGTTGAGTACCCTGACTGATTCAAAAATGACAAATGTCTTTGGACTAAAAACTACTCATGAAATCTGGAAGAAATTGGAGAATCTTTATGAAGGCGATGAATATGTCAAATGTGCCAAGATACAAAGTCTAAGAGGAAAAATTGAAAATCTGAGGATGAGTGAAGATGAAAACATCACAATCTACATGCAAAAGATAAATTAACTTGTGTGTGGTATCAGGTGTGCTGGTGGAACTTTGGAAGAATTACATATTGTGGAAAAAGTACTCAGATCTTTACCTGATTCATACAAACATAAGGTTGCTGCTATAGAAGAAATCAGGAATGTCTCAAAAGTTACAAGAGATTAGTTGGTTGGCAAAATTTTTCCTTTTGAATTAAGTGAGTTTGGTGATTCTCTTCCTAAGTCTAAATCTGCTTTTAAGGCCAATGTATATGGAAAACAAAGATACGATCTAGGTGAAAGCTCTTCTACAATATCAAACATATTTTCTAAGGCAAGGAAGGATCTTGAAGATGATGAAATTGAGTCTACAGAACTTGAATCTCTTATTGGTAAAAGAATGCCAAGAGGATCAGGTAAGTATGAAGGAAAGTTGTCATTCAAATGTTTTGTATGTAATAATATTGGTCATTTTGCCTCAAGATGCCTGGATAAATTTTCAAAGCCAAACCCTAACAGATAAAAAGGCCAGAAGAAATGTTACTATGTCCAAGAAGCTGGAGAAGAAGGAGTCACAGATGACGAATCTGATCATGGAGGTGCTACTAAAGATGATTGGGTGTTCATTGCTATCAAAGAAGAAGATCTAGTGTCTACTGAATCTGCTAGCTGTGCAAATGTGGAAAGTGCCTTGGTTGTTCAGGTTGTTGAAAAGGATGAATGGGTGATTGATAGTTGATGTTCTCATCATATGACTGGTGAGAAAAGTAAGTTTATAAACTTTGAAAAATATGAAGGTGGAATAGTGAAATTTGGAGACAACTCAGCTAGTAAAATCCATGGTAGAGGATCCATCTCTTTTGATGGTAATAATAACACAAATGATGGTCTGTATGTGGAAGGGCTGAAGCATAAACTTCCAAGTGTTGGATAGTTGGTTGATAAGGGTTATGATCTCTGATTCAAGGATGGTAAATGTAGAATCTTGGAAAGCTCTAGAACTAAAATTGCATCTGGTTCAAAAACTAGAGGTAACATCTTTCAATTAAGTAGTTCTCGTAAAAGTTGTTTGATTGCACAGATAGATCAAAGTTGGTTATGGCATAAGAGAATGTGTTATGTGAATTTTGATAACATTGTCAAGATAAGTTCTACTCAGGTTGTGAGAGATCTTCCAAGACTTGTGAAACCTAAGAGCATGTGTAGAGGATGTCAATTGGGTAAATAGAACAAAACATCATTCAAAAGTAAAGAATAATTTTCAAGTGGGTGATTGCAACTTGTGCATACTGATCTATGTGGTCCTACTAGAATTAGGAGTGTGCAAGGAGACATATATTTAATGATGCTGATTGATGATTACTCCCAAATGATGTGGGTAACTTTCTTAAAAGAAAAATTAGAAGCTCTTGACAAATTCAAAATGTCCAAAGTTATGGTGGAAAATGAGATTTGTGTGAAGATAAAGTGTCTGAGATCTGACAGAGGTGGAGAGTTTACCTCCGGTGAGTTTGATACATTCTATGAAAAGCATGGAATAAAAAGACAATTATCTATTCCTAGGACTCCTTAGCAAAATGGAGTTGTGGAAAGGAAGAATCAAACCATTCAAGAAGTTGCCAGGATCATGATGATGGGAAAAAATGTTCCACAAGTTTATTGGAGAGAAGATGTGAGTATTGTTGTCTACACTCTTAACCGGGTGCAGATCAAAGGCCATTCTAGTAAGGCTCCTTATTAACTTTGGTTTGGTCATCTTCCTACTATAAGATATTTTAGAGTTTTTGGTAGTAAATGCTATATCAAAAGAGATAAGGATCTAGGCAAGTTTGAAGCAAGAAGTGATAAAGGAATTTTTCTGGGTTACTCTACTCAAAGCAAAGCATACCAGTGCTTTAACAAGAGGTTGAAAAAGATTGTTGAAAGTGTTAATGTCAGAGTTGATGAGAGGAAAGGACATTCTAGGTCTTACGGATGTGATTCAGATGATCAAGATGAAAATCCAAGTCAAGAAAGGCAAGTACAAACTCAAATTCAGATCTAGATTGTTCTAGAAAATCTAGTGACTCAAGAGGATAATGCAGAAGTTGAGGAACAAGTTCAAGAAACAGAAGTTCAAGAAAATCCAAGAACTCCCAGGTATGTAAGGATGAATCACCCTAAAACTTAGATAATAGGAGATAGAAAATAATGTGTTTGAACTAGTAGAAGAATTGTTGAAGATCAAGAAGAGATTTGTTTGATTTCAAAGATTGAACCAAAATTAATAAGTGAAGCCTGCAATGATGAAAACTAGGTAAAAGCAATGGAGGAAGAACTAATGCAAATTGAAAAGAATCACACTTGGGATCTTGTTTCTAGACCTGATGACAAAAATGTGATTGGAACTAAATGGGTCTTCTAGCACAAACTAAATGAAGATGGTGAAGTTGCAAGAAACAAAGCAAGGTTGGTATGCAAAGGATATTCTCAAGTGGAAGGAATTGATTTTGAAGAAACTTTTGCTCCAGTGGCAAGAATAGAGGTAGTCAGATTATTTCTTGCATTTGCTTCTTATAAAGATTTCAAGGTCTATCAGATGGATGTCAAATCAGCATTCCTAAACAAAGAGTTAGAAGAAGAAGTCTACATTGAGCAACCGGAAGGATTTCAATTGTCTGATCAGAAAGACATGGTCTGCAGATTGATGAAAGCATTATATGGACTCAAACAAGCCCCAAGAGCCTAGTATACAAGATTAGATAAGTATTTGCAAAAGGTAGGATATAACAAAGGCACTGCTGATAGTAATCTTTACTTCAAGATTGATCATGAGAATATTCTAATTTTTGAGGTATTTCTTGATGATATCATCTTTGGTGGAAATGAGAGTATGTGCAAAATATTTGCTGATCAAATGCAAAGTGAATTTTAGATGTCCATGTTTGGTGAGATGAATTTCTTCTTAGTTCTGCAAATCACTCAGTCAAATAAAGTTATCTTTATATCTCAGTCTAAGTATGTGAAAGAATTGTTGAAGAATCTTGGAATGGAAGATTCAAAGCTAGTAGGTACACCTATGGTAACCGGATGTAAGTTGAGTTAAGATGATGACTCCCCTAAGCCAAATTAGAAAAGCTATAGATCAATGCTTGGAGGACTACTCTATCTGACTTAGACCAGACCTGATATCATGAATGCAGTTGGACTTTTTGCTAGATTTCAAGTTGATCCTAGAGAATCCCATGTTGTAGTAGTCAAGAGAATTTTTAGATATCTCAAAGGGACAATTGATTGTGGCTTATGGTATCCAAACGATAATAACTTCACTCTTCATGCATATAAATATGTTGATTGGGTAGGAGATGTGGATGACAAAAAAAGGACTAGTTATGGTGCATTCTTCTTGGGAAGTAGATTGGTTTCTTGGCTGAGCAAAAAGCAGGAGGCAATTTCCCTATCTATAACAGAGGCATAGTATATAGCAGCAACAAACAATTGTACTCCAGTTCTGTGGATGAAGCAAATGTTGAAGGACATCAGAATTGTGTGTGAGGAGCCTATCACAATCTTCTGTGACAATTCAAGTGTAATAAGTATCTCAAAGAATCTAGTGTTGCATTCAAAGACAAAGCATATATCCATCAAGTTTCATTTCTTGAGAGAGAAGGTAAATGAGAATGAAGTCAAGCTAGATTTTGTGTCTTCAAAGGATCAGATTGTGGATATTTTCACTAAGCCTCGTTCCAAGGATACTTTTGAGTATCTCAGAGAGAAGTTAGGGGTTATTACCCCTCCAGATCAAAACTAAGATGTACTAAAGTTTATCAGTCCGGTGGAACTCATAGTCATATCTTGTGATCTAGATTTATGTTAAGGAGATACTACTCAGGGGGAGTAGTCAATATTAATATTTTGGGATCAGTCTAAAACAAAAAGGGAGAATAGATTACAAATATATGCCCTTTGCCATTGATGTCAAAGGGGGAGAGAAGTTCATGTGAAAAACTAGTTGCTGATGAAAGCGGGAGTAGTGAAGAAAGTGATTGTAGAAGTGATAAGAGAAAGGGGGAGAAGGTCTTGTCTTGATGGTCAAATCAATTTTTCACATCATATGTTGCCATCAATGACAAAGGGGGAGATTGTTGCAAATATGTGCCTAAGCAGTGTTGTCATTGATGTCAAAATATCTTTGTTGCCATTGGTGTCAACTGCATCCTATCTTGTTACTTTTTTAGAAGACTGAAATGTTGAGGATATTGAGAAAATTAGTAAAGATCAATGAATGCGGACCATATGGCTGAATAGAGGATTGTCTCTAGAAGCTTTGGTTAAGTTTTGAAGGGTTCACATGAAGATTTGAAGAAGCTATGGCCATTCGAGTAGAACCAGTTTTGCAATGTTCACAAGAGACAGAGTCACAGGAAAGAGGTCTAGATTGTTTCAGATATGTCAAATGATCATCTGCAGATCTAGAGGCATGTTTGGGAAGTCAGTGTATATCATCCATTCAAGTGGTTCATGGTTTGGAGGTCCACAAGAAATCTTTCTAATGTGACAGTCATTGCAGACAATGTTCTTAAGGTTCTAGAGGAAGATGCAAATGATTATGATGATTTGGAGGAGTTCGGATGTTTTTGTTGAATTCAATGTGCTTGTGGAGGTCTCTGGATCATGTGACTACTATGTTGGAGGTTCGCATTGAAGTTTGAGCTTGTCAATGAAGATTTCCTTCTTGGTGTTGCTGTTCTTCCCAGGCTTGGCCGATTGGATGATTCAAGCATGTTGCAGATGATCTAAGAGAAATTCTATGAAGCACGGCATGTTCATCAAGGAAGATTTAAGTCCCAGTTATGTTTGGCCGACAGCCTAGTGATTCACATTAAGTCAGATGTTTGTAGTGCCAACCTTGATATTCATTCCAAGGTTGATGAAGCATATAAATACTTGTTGATGAGTTGTGGAAAATCATCCTTGTGCAAAAATAATAAAATCCAAAGAAAGGATCAGAGGTAGAGGAGAGCAAAGGAGAAGCAGAAGAACAAGATTTGTTTAGATGAAGAGCTAGAGAAGAAGTATTTGGAGTAGAGAAAAAGTTTTGTGAGCTTTCAAATGAATTGAACCAAGCATAAAGAAGATGCTATTTCACAGTTCATTCTTTATGTATTAAACATAAATTCTGTAGGTAGTGAGCCTCTATTGAGTAGTGAGCTCTGGGTAGTGAGCCCGAAGGCATGTGTCTTCCCTTTTCTTCTAAGTACTTTTAACAGTGTACGAATCTTGTTGGTTAACCCCCACCGTGGTTTTTCCTTAACTAGGTTTCCACGTAAAAAATTATGGTGTTATGTGTGCTTAATTTATTTCTGCTCTTCTGTTATTGATTCATGATTTAATGTTTATTTGATTGAAGGTTGTTAAAGAAGTTTAAAATTAGAAAAGATTAATTATTGTGGGACAACTGATTCACCCACCCTCTTAGTTGTCTAGACTAATTCCAACAATTGGTATCAAAGCTAGGTTCCTCTAAAAGAAGCTTAACCACCCAAGGAGATCTAGGATGTTGACTTACAAATAGGATAGTATGAGATTCGATGGAACAAATTACTCTGTTTGGAAGAGTCACATGGAGTGCCATTTTCAATGCATGGGTGATGCTTATTGGGCGATAACCAATGATGAGTATAAACCTCTAGAGAAAGGTCCTTCAACTCTAGATCAAATCAAAGATACTAAAAATAACCTTCGAGCTAAAGAAGCCTTGTTGAGTGCTCTGACTGATTCAAAAATGACAAATTTCTTTGGATTAAAAACTGCTCAGGAAATCTAGAAGAAGTTGGAGAATCTTTATGAAGGTGATGAATATCTCATATGTGCCAAGCTACAAAGTCTAAGAGGAAATTTTGAAAATCCGAGGATGAGTGAAGATGAAAACATCACAATCTACATGTAAAAGATAAATGAACTTGTGTGTGGTATCAGGTGTGCTAGTGAAACTTTCAAAGAATCAGAGATTGTGGAAAAAGTACTTAGATATTTACCTGATTCATACAAACATAAGGTTGCTTCTATAAAAGAAATCAAGATTGTCTCAAAAGTTACAAGAGATCAGTTGGTTGGCAAAATTTTTGCTTTTGAATTAAGTGAGTTTGGTGATTCTCTTCCTAAGTCTGAATCTTCTTTTAAGGCCAGTGTATATGGAAAACAAAGATATGACTTAGGTGAAATCTCTTCTACAAGATCAAACAGATTTTCTAAGGCAAGGAAGGATCTTGAAGATGATGAAATTGAGTCTACAGAACTCGAAGCTCTTATTGCCAAAAGATTGTCAAAAGGATCCGGTAAGTTTGAAAGAAAGTTGCCATTCAAATGTTTTGTTTGCAATAAGATTGGTCATTTTGTCTCAAGATGTCTGGAGAAATTTTCAAAGCCAAACCCTAACATGTATAAAGGCCAGAAGAAATGTTACTATGTCCAAGAAGATGGAGAAGGAGTCACAGATGATGAATCTGATCGTGGAGGTGCCACTAAAGATGATTGGGTGGTCATTACTATCAAAGAAGAAGATCAGTGTCTACTGAATCTGCTAGATGTACAAATGTGCAAAGTGCCTTGGTTTCTCAGGTTGTTGAAAAGGATGAATGGGTGATTGATAGTGGATGTTCTCATCATATGACTGGTGATAAAAGTAAGTTTATAAACATTGAAAAATATGAAGGTGGAATTGTGAAATTTGGAGACAACTCAGCTGGTAGAATTTGTGGCAGAGGATCCATCTCTTTTGATGGTAAGAATAACACAAATGATGTTCTGTATGTGGAAGGGCTCAAGCATAATCTTCTCAGTGTTGGACAGTTGGTTGACAGGGGTTATGATCTCCAATTCAAGGATGGTAAATGTAGAATCTTGAAAATCTCTAGAATTAAAATTGCATCTGGTACACAAACTAGAGGTAACATCTTTCAATTAAGTAGTTCTGGTAAAAGTTGTTTGATTGCATAGATAGACCAAAGTTGGTTGTGGCATAGGAGAATGTGTCATGTGAATTTTGATAACATTGTCAAGATAAATTATACTCAGGCTGTGAGAGATCTTCCAAGACTTGTGAAACTTGATAGCATGTGTAGAGAATGTCAATTGGGTAAATAGAACAAAACATCATTCAAAAGTAAAGAACAATTTTCAAGTGGGTGATTGGAACTTGTGCATACTGATCTATGTGGTCCTGCCACAATTAGGAGTGTGCAAGGAGACAAATATTTTATGTTGCTAATTGATGATTACTCTCGGATGATGTGGGTAACTTTCTTAAAAGAAAAATTAGAAGCTCTTGACAAATTCAAAGTGTTCAAAGTTATGGTGGAAAATGAGATTGGTGTGAAGATAAAGTGTCTAAGGTCTGACAGAGGTGGAGAGTTTACCTCCGGTGAGTTTGATACATTCTATGAAAAGCATGGAATAAAAAGACAATTATCTGCTCCTAGGACTCCTCAGCAAAATGGAGTTGTGGTAAGGAAGAACCAGACCATTCAAGAAGCTTCCATGACCATGATGATGGAAACAAATGTTCCACAAGTTTATTGGAGAGAAGTTGTGAGACTGTTATCTACACTCTTAATCGGGTGCAGATCAAAGGCAATTCATGTAAGACTCCTTATGAAATCTGGTTTGGTCATCCTCCTACTATAAGATATTTCTAATTTTTTTGAAGTAAATTCTATATCAAAAGAGATGAGGATCTAGGCATGTTTGAAGCAAGAAGTGATGAAGGAATTTTTCTGGGTTACTCTACTCAAAGAAAAGCATACCGGTTCCTTAACAAGAGGTTGAAAAAGATTGTTGAAAGTGCTAATGTCAGAGTTGATTAGAGCAAAGAAGGACATTCTAGGTCTTGTGGATATAATTTAGATGATCAAGATGAAAATCCAAGTTAAGAAAGGCAAGTGCAAACTCAGATTCAGATCCAGATTGATCCAAAAAATCCAGTGACTCAAGAGGATACTCCAAAAGTTGAGGAAAAAGTTCAAGAAACAGAAGTTCAAGCAAATCTCAGAACTCCCAGGTATGTAACTATGAATCACCCTAAAAATTAGATCATAGGAGATAGAAATAAAGGTGTTCAAACTAGAAGAAGAATTGTTCAAGATCAAGAAGAGATTTGTTTAATTTCAAAGATTGAACCAAAATCAGTAAGTGAAGCCTGCAATGATGAAAACTGAGTAAAAGCAATGGAGGAAGAACTAATGCAAATTGAAAAGAATCACACTTGGGATCTTGTTTCCAGACCTAATGACAAAAATGTGATTGGAACTAAATGGGTCTTCCAGAACAAACTAAATGAAGATGGTGAAGTTGTAAGAAACAAAGCAAGGTTGGTATGCAAATGATATTCTCAAGTGGAAGGAATTGATTTTGAAGAAACTTTTTCTCCATTGGCAAGAATAGAGACAGTCAGATTATTTCTTGCATTTTCTTCCTATAAAGATTTCAAGATCTATCAGATGGATGTCAAATCAGCATTCCTAAATAGAAAGTTAGAAGAAGAAGTCTACATTGAGCAACTGGAAGGATTTCAGTTGTCTGATTAGAAAGACATGGTCTATAGATTGAGGAAAGAATTATATGGATACAAACAGGCCCCACGAGCCTGGTATGCAAGATTAGATAAGTATCTGCTAAAGCTAGGATATAACAAAGGCACTGCTAATAGTAATCTTTACTTCAAGATTGATCATGAGAATATTCTGATTGTTGAGGCATTTGTTGATGATATCATCTTTGGTGGAAATGAGAGCATGTGCAAAACATTTGTTGATTAGATGCAAAGTGTATTTGAGATGTCCATGTTTGGTGAGATTAATTTCTTCTTAGGTCTACAAATCACTCAGTCAGATAAAGGTATCTTTATATCTTAGTCTAAGTATGTGAAAGAATTGTTGAAGAAGTTTGGAATGGAAGATTCAAAGCCTGTAGGTATGCCTATGGTAACTGGATGTAAGTTGAGTAAAGATGATCACTCCCCTAAGGCAAATTAGAAAAGGTATAGATCAATGATTGGAGGACTACTCTATCTAACTCAGACTAGACCTGATATCATGAATGCAGTTGGACTTGTTGCTAGATTTCAAGTTGATCCTAGAGAATCCCATGTTGTAGCAGTCAAGAGAATTTTCAGATATCTCAAAGGGACAATTGATTATGGATTATGATATCCAAAGGATAATAACTTCACTCTTCATGCATATACAAATGTGGATTGGGCAAGAGATGTGGATGATAGAAAAAGCACTAGTGGTGGTGCATTCTTCTTGGGAAGTAGATTGGTTTCTTGGCGGAGCAAAAAGTAGGAGGCAATTTAACTATCTATAGTAGAGGTAGAGTATATAGTAGTGGAAAACAAGTGTACTCAAGTTCTGTGGATGAAGCAAATGTTGAAGGACATCAGAATTGTGTTTGAGAAGTGTATCACAATCTTCTGTGACAATTCAAGTGCAATAAGTATCTCAAATAATTTAGTGTTGCATTCAAAGACAAAGCATATATCCATGAAGTTTCATTTCTTGAGAGAGAAGGTAAATGAGAATGAATTCAAGTTGGAGTTTGTGTCTTCAAAGGATCAGATTGTGGATATTTTCACTAAGCCTCTTCCCAAGGATACTTTTGAGTATCTCAGAGAAAAGTTAGGGGTTATTACCCCTCTTGATCAGAACAAAGATGCACTAAAGTGCATCAGTCTAGTGGAATTCATAGTCATATCTTGTGATCTAGATTGATTTTAAGGAGATACTACTCAGGGGGATTAGTCAGTATGAAAATTTTGGGATCAGTCTGAAACAAAAAGGGAGAAATGATTGCAAATATATGCCCTTTGCCATTGTTGTCAAAGGGGGAGAGAAGTTCATCTGAAAAACTAGATGCTGATGAAAGGGGGAGCAGTGAAGAAAGTGATTGCAGAAGTGATAAGAGAAAGGGAGAGAAGTTATTGTCTTGATGGTTAAATCAGTTTTTCACATCATATGTTGCCATCAATGACAAAGGGGGAGATTGTTGCAATATGTGCCTAAGCGGTGTTGTTATTGATGTCAACATATCCTTGTTGCCATTGGTATCAACTATATCCTATCTTGTTTCATGTTTAGAAGACTAGAATGTTGGGGATATTGAGAAAATTAGTAAAGATCAATGTATGTAGACCATATGGCTGAATAGAGGATTGTCTGTAGAAGGTTCAATTAAGTTTTGAAGGGTTCACATGAAACTTTGAAGAAGCTATGGTCATCTAATTAGAACTAGTTTTGTAGTGTTTAGAAGAGAGGGTGACAGGAAAGAGGTCTGGATTGTTTTAGATATGTCAAATGATGATCTACAGATCTAGAGGCATGTTTGGGAAGTCAATGTGTATCATCAATTCAAGTGGTTTGTGCTTTGGAGGTCTGCAAGCAATCTTTCTAATGTGACAGTCATGGCAAATATTGTTCTTAAGGTTCTGGAGGAAGATGCAAATGATTCTGATGATTTGGAGGAGTGCAGATATTTTTGTTGAATTCAATGTGCTTGTGGAGGTCTCTAGATCATGTGACTGCTATGTTAGAGGTTTGCATTGAAGTTTGAGCTTTTCAATGAAGATTTCCTTCTTGGTGTTACTATTCTTCCCAATCTTGGCTGACCAGATGATTCAAGCGTGTTGCAGATGATCTAAGAGCAATTCTATGAAGCATGGCAGGTTGATCAAGGATGATTTGAGTCCCTGTTATGTTTGGCAGATAGCCTAGTGATTCTCATTAATTCAAATGTTTGTAGTGTCTACCTTGATGCTCATTCCAAGGTTGATGAAGCGTATAAATACTTGTTGATTAGTTGTGGAAAATCATCCTTATATAAAAATAATAAAATCCAAAGAAAGGATTAGAGGCCGAGCAGAGTAGAGGAGAAGCATAAGAATAGGAGCTACTTAGATGTAGAGATAGAGAAGAAGTATTTGGGGTAGAGAAGAAGTTTTGTGAGCTTTCAAAGGAACTGAACTAGGCATAAAGAAGATATTTCACAGTTCATTCTTTCGGTATTAAACATAAATTATGTAGGCAGTTAGCCTCTCTTGAGCAGTGGGCTTGAAGGAATGTGCCTTTCTTTTTCTTCTAAGTACTTTTAATAGGGTACGAATCTTGTGGGTTAATCCCCACCATGGTTTTCCCTTAATTGGGTTTCCACGTAAAAAATTCTAGTGTTATGTGTGCTTAATTTTTTTTCTACTCTTGTGTTATTGATTCATGCTTTATTGTTTATCTGATTGAAAGTTGTTAAAGAAGTTTCAAATCAAAAAGTATTAATTATTGGGGGACAACTAATTCAACCCCCCTCTCAATTTCTCAAACTAATTCCAACAATTAGTATCAAAGAGAGGTTGCTCTAAAAGAAGCTTAACCACCTGAGGAGATCCAGGATATCGACTTAGAAAAAGGATAGTCCGAGATTCGATGGAACAAATTACTCTATTTAGAAGAGTTGAATGGAGTGTCATTTTCAATGCATGGGTGATGCTTATTGGGAGATAACTAACAATGAGTATAAACCTCTGGAGAAAGGTCCTTCAACTCTAGATCAAATCAAAGATGCTGAAAATAACCTTTGAGCTAAAGAAGCCTTGTTGAGTGCCCTGACTGATTCAAAAATGACAAATGTCTTTGGACTAAAAACTGCTCATGAAATCTGGAAGAAGTTGGAGAATGTTTTTTAAGGTGATGAATATATCAAATGTGCCAAGCTACAAATTCTAAGAAGAAAATTTGAAAATCTGAGGATGAGTGAAGATGAAAACATCACAATCTACATGTAAAAGATAAATGAACTTGTGTGTGGTATCAGATGTGCTGGTGGAATTTTGGAAGAATCAAAGATAGTGGAAAAAGTGTTTAGATCTTTACCTGATTCATATAAACATAAGGTTTTTGCTATAGAAGAAATTATGATTGTCTCAAAAGTTACAAGAGTTCAACTGGTTGGCAAAATTTCTTCTTTTGAATTAAGTGAGTTTGGTGATTATCTTCCTACGTCTGAATCTACTTTTAAGGCCAGTGTATATGGAAAAAAAAGATATGATCTAGGTAAAAGCTCTTATGCAAGATCAAACAAATTTTCTAAAGCAAGGAAGGATCTTGAAGATGATGAAATTAAGTCTATAGAACTTGAAGCTCTTATTGCCAAAAGAATGCCAAGAGGATCCGGTAAGTATGAAGAAAAGTTGCCATTCAAATTTTTTGCATGTAATAAGATTGGTCATTTTGCCTCAAGATGTCTAGATAAATTTTCAAAGCCAAACCCTAAAAGATATAAAGGCTAGAAGAAATGTTACTATGTCCAAGAAGCTGGAGAAGAAGGAGTCACAGATGATGAATCTGATCATGGAGGTGCCACTAAAGATGATTGGATGTTCATTGATATCAAAGAAGAAGATCTAGTGTCTATTCAATCTGCTACTTGTGCAAATGTGGAAAGTGCCTCGGTTGCTCAGGTTGTTGAAAAGGATGAATGGATGATTGATAGTGGATGTTCTCATCATATGACTAGTGATAAAAGTAAGCTTATAAACTTTAAAAATTATGAAGGTGGAATTGTGAAATTAGGGGACAACTCAGCTAGTAGAATCTGTGGCAGAGGATCCATCTCTTTTCATGGTAAGAATAACACAAATGATATTCTATATGTGGAAGGGCTAAAGCATAATCTTCTTAGTGTTGGGCAGTTGGTTGACAAGGGTTATGATCTATGATTCAAGGATGGTAAATGCAAAATCTTGGAAAGCTCCAGAACTGAAATTGCATCTGGTACACAAACTAGAGGTAATATCTTTCAATTAAGTAGTTCTTGTAAAAGTTGTTTGATTGCACAGACAGATCAAAGTTGGTTGTGGCATAGGAGAATGTGTCATGTGAATTTTGATAACATTGTCAAGATAAGTTCTACTCAGGTTGTGAGAGATCTTCCAAGAGTTGTGAAACTTGATAGCATGTGTAGAGACTGTCAATTGGGTAAACAGAACAAAACATTATTCAAAAGTAAACAACAATTTTCAAGTATGTGATTGGAACTTGTGCATAATAATCTATGTGGTCCTACTAGAATTAGGAGTGTGCAAGGAGAGATGTTTTATGTTGCTGATTGATGATTACTCCTGGATGATGTGGGTAACTTTCTTAAAAGAAAAATTAGAAGCTCTTGACAAATTCAAAGTGTTCAAAGTTATGGTGGAAAATGAGATTGGTGTGAAGATAAAGCGTCTGAGATCCGATAGAGGTGGAGAGTTTACCTCCAGTGAGTTTGATACATTATGTGAAAAGCATGGAATAAAAAGACAATTATCTGCTCCTAGGACTCCTCAACAAAATGGAGTTGTGGAAAGGAAGAACTGAATCATTCAAGAAGCTGCTAGGACCATGATGATGGAAACAAATGTTTCACAATTTTATTGGAAAGAAGCTATGAGTACTATTGTCTACACTCTTAACCAGGTGCAGATCAAAGGCAATTCTGGTAAGACTCCTTATGAACTCTGGTTTGGTCATCCTCCTACTATAAGATATTTCAAAGTTTTTGGTACTAAATGGTATATCAAAAGAGATGAGGATCTAAGCAAGTTTCAAGCAAGAAGTGATGACGGAATTTTTCTAGGTTACTCTACTCATAGCAAAGCATACCAGTGCTTTAACAAGAGGTTGAAAAATATTTTTGAAAGTGCTAATGTCAGAGTTGATGAGAGCAAAGAAGGACAGTCTAGGTCCTGCGGATATGATTCAGATGATCAAGATGAAAATCCAAGTCAAGAAAGGCAAGTGTAAAGTTAGATTCATATCCAAATTGATCTAGAAAATCTAGTGACTCAAGAGGATAATGTAGAAGTTGCAGAACAAGTTCAATAAACATAAGTTCAAGCCAATCCTACAACTCACAGGTATGTAAGGATGAATCACCCTGAAAATTAGATCATAGGAGATAGAAATAAAGGTGTTTGAACTAGGAGAAGAATTTCTAAAGATCAAGAAGAGATTTGTTTGATTTCAAAGATTGAACCAAAATCAGTAAGTGAAGCCTCTAATGATGAAAACTAGGTAAAAGCAATGGAGGAAGAACTAATGAAAATTGAAAAGAATCACACTTGGGATCTTGTTTCTATACCTAATGACAAAAATGTGATTAGATCTAAATGGGTCTTCTAGAACAAATTAAGTGAAGATGGTGAATTTGTAAGAAACAAAGCAAGGTTGGTATGCAAAGGATATTCTCAAGTGGAAGGAATTGATTTTGAAGAAACGTTTACTCCAGTGGCAAGAATAGAGCCAGTCAAATTTTTTCTTGCATTTGTTACTCATAAAGATTTCAAGGTCTATCAAATGGATGTCAAATCAGCATTCCTAAATGGAGAGTTAGAAGAAGAAGTCTACATTGAGGAAAAAGAAGGATTTTAGTTGTCTGATCAGAAAGAAATGGTTTGCAGATTGAGGAAAACATTATATGGACTCAAACAAGCCCCAAGAGCTTGTTATGCAAGATTAGATAAGTATCTGCTGAAGCTAGGATATAACAAAGGCACTGCTGATAGTAATCTTTAGTTCAAGATTGATCATGAGAATATTCTGAATGTTGAGGTATTTGTTGATGATATCATCTTTGGTGGAAATGAGAGCATGTGCAAAACATTTACCGATCAGATGCAAATTGAATTTGAGATGTCCATGTTTGGTCAGATGAATTTCTTCTTAGGTCTACAAATCACTCAGTCAGATAAATGTATCTTTATATCTCAGTTTAAGTATGTGAAAGAATTGTTGAATAAGTTTGGAATGGAAGATTCAAAGCCAGTAGGTACACCTATGGTAACCAGATGTAAGTTGAGTAAAGATGATAAATCCCATAAGGCAAATCAGAAAATGTATAGATCAATGATTCAAAGATTGCTCTATCTGACTTAGACCAAACCTGATATCATGAATGCAGTTGGACTTGTTGCTAGATTTCAAGCTACTTCTAGAGAATCCCATGTTGTAGTAGTCAAGAGAATTTTTAGATATCTCAAAGGGACAATTGATTATGGCTTATGGTATCCAAAGGATAATAACTTCACTCTTCATGCATATATAGATGCTGGTTGCGAAGGAGATGTGGATGATAGAAAAAGAACTAGTCGTGGTGTATTCTTCTTGGGAAGTAGATTGGTTTCTTGGCTGAGCAAAAAGCAGGGGGCAATTTCCCTATCTACAGTAGAGGCATAGTATGTAGCAGCGATAAACAATTGTACTCCAGTTCTACGGATGAAGCAAATGTTGAAGGACATCAAAATTGTGTTTGAAGAGCCTGTCACAATCTTCTGTGACAATTCAAGTGCAATAACTATCTCAAAGAATCCATTGTTACATTCAAAGACAAAGCATATATCCATCAAGTTTCATTTCTTGAGAGAGAAGGTAAATGAGAATGAAGTCAAGTTGGATTTTGTGTCTTCAAAGGATTAGATTGTAGATATTTTCACTAAGCCTCTTCCCAAGGATACTTTTGAGTATCTTAGAGAGAAGTTAGGGGTTATTACCCCTCTTGATCAGAACTAGGATGCACTAAAGTGCATCAGTCTAGTGGAATTCACTATCATATCTTGTGATCTGGATTGATGTTAAGGAGATACTACTCAGGGGGAGTAGTTAGTATGAAAATTTTGGGATCAGTTTGAAACAAAAAGGGAGAAAAGATTGAAAATATATGCCCTTTGCCATTGATGTCAAAGGGGGAGAGAAGTTCATTTGAAAAACTAGTTGCTAATGAAAGGTGGAGCAGTGAAGACAATGATTGCAGAAGTGATAAGAGAAAGGGGGAGAAGGTCTTCTCTTGATGGCCAAATTAGTTTTTCACATCATATGTTGTCATTAATGACAAAGGGGGAGATTGTTGCAAATATGTGCCTAAGCAGTGTTGTCATTCATGTCAATATATCCTTGTTGCCATTGGTGTCAACTTTATCATATCTTGTTACCTGTTTAGAAGACTGGAATGTTGAAGATATTGAGAAAATTAGTAAAGATCAATGTATGTGGACCATATGACTGAATAGAGGATTGTCTATAGAAGCTCCAGTTAAGTTTTGAAGGGTTCACATGAAGATTTAAAGAAGCTATGGCCATCTGAGTAGAACCAGTTTTGTAGTGTTTAGAAGAGAAAGAGTGATAGGAAAGGGGTCTAGATTGTTCTAGATATGTCAAATGATGATGTACAGATCTAGAGGCATGTTTGGGAAGTCAGTGTGTACCATCCATTTAAGTGGTTCATGGTTTGGAGGTTTGCAAGGAATCTTTCTATTGTGACAGTCATTGCAGACAGTGTTCTTAAGGTTCCAGAGGAAGATGCAAATGATTATGATAATTTGGAGGAGTGCAGATGTTTTTGTTCAATTCAATGTGCTTGTGGAGGTCTCTGGATCATGTGACTGCTATGTTGGAGGTTTGCATTGAAGTTTGATCTTGTCAATGAAGATTTCTTTCTTTTTGTTCATATTCTTCCCAGTCTTGGCCGACTAGATGATTCAAGCATGTTGTGGATGATCTAAGAGCAATTCTATGAAGCATGGCTTGTTGATCAAGGAAGATTTGAGTCCCAGTTATGTTTGGCTGACAGCCTAGTGATATACATTAAGTCAGATGTTTGTAATGCCAATCTTGATGTTCATTCCAAGGTTGATGAAGCATATAAATGCTTATTGATGAGTTGTGGAAAATCATCCTTGTGTGAAAATAATAAAATCCAAAGAAAGGATCAGAGGCAAAGCAAAGCAGAGGAGAAGCATAAGAACAAGAGTTGTTTAGATGAAGAGCTAGAGAAGATGTATTTGGGGCAGAGCAGAAGTTTTGTGAGCTTTCAAGGGAAATAAACCAAGCATAAAGAAGATGTTATTTCATAGTTCATTCTTTCTATATTAAACATAAATTCTGTAGGTAGTGAGCCTCTTTTGAGTAGTGAGCTCTAGGCAGTGAGCCCGAAGGCATGTGCCTTCCCTTTTCTTCTAGGTACTTTTAATAGCATACAAATCTTGTTGGTTAACCCCCATCATCATTTTCCCTTAACCGGGTTTCCATGTAAAAAAATCTGGTGTTATGTGTGCTCAATTTATTTCTGCTCTCGTCTTATTGATTCATGCTTTAATGTTTATCTGATTGAAAGTTGTTAAAGAAGTTTAAAATCGAAAAAGATTAATTATTGTGGGATAACTAATTCACCCACCCCGTCTTAGTTGTCTAGACTAATTCCAACAGTTAGTATCAGAGCGAGGGTCCTCTAAAAGAAGCTTAACTGCCCGAGGAGATCCAGGATGTTGACTTACAAATAGGATAGTCTAAGATTTGATGGAACAAATTACTCTATTTGGAAGAGTCGCATGGGGCACCATTTGCAATGCATGGGTGATGCTTATTAGGTGATAACCAATGATGAGTATAAACCTCTAGAGAAAGCTCCTTCAACTCTAGATCAAATCAAATATGCTAAAAATAACCTTCAAGCTAAAGAAGCCTTGTTGAGTGCCCTGACTGATTCAAAAATGACAAATTTCTTTGAACTAAAAACTGCTCATGAAATCTGGAAGAAGTTGGAGAATCTTTATGAAGGCAATGAATATGTCAAATGTGCCAAGCTACAAAGTCTAAGAGGAAAATTTGAAAATCTGAGGATGAGTGAAGATGAAAACATCACAATCTACATGCAAAAGATAAATGAACTTGTGTGTGGTATTAGGTGTGCTGGTGGAACTTTGGAAGAATCAAATATTGTGGCAAAAGTGCTTAGATATTTACCTAATTCATACAAACATAAGGTTACTGCTATAGAAGAAATCAGGACTGTCTCAAAAGTTACAAGAGATCAATTGGTTGGCAAAATTTCTCCTTTTGAATTAAGTGAGTTTGGTGATTCTCTTCCTAAGTCTGAATCTGCTTTTAAGGCCAATCTATATGGAAAACAAAGATATGATATGGGTGAAATCTCTTCTACAAGATCAAACAGATTTTCTAAGTCAAGGAAGGATCTTGAAGACAATAAAGTTGAGTCTACAAAACTTGAAGCTCTTATTGCCAAAAGAATGTCAAGAGGATCCGGTAAGTATGAAGGAAAGTTACCATTCAAATATTTTTCTTGTAATAAGATTGGTCATTTTTCCTTAAGATGTCTAGAGAAATTTTCAAAGCCAAACCTTAATAGATATAAAGGCTAGATGAAATGTTACTATGTCCAAGAAGCTGGAGAAGAAGAGTCACAGATGATGAATCTAATCATGGAGGTGCCACTGAAGATGATTGGGTGTTCATTGCTATCAAAGAAGAAGATCCAATGTCTACTGAATCTGCTAGCTATGCAAATGTGGAAAGTGCCTTGGCTACTCAGGTTGTTGAAATTGGTGAATGGGTGATTGATAGTGGATGTTCTCATCATATGACTAGTGATAAATGTAAGTTTATAAACATTGAAAAATATAAAGATGGAATTGTGAAATTTGGAGACAACTCAGATGGTAGAATCTATGGCAGACGATCCATCTCTTTTGATGGTAAGAATAACACAAATGATGTTTTGTATATGGAAGGGCTGAAGCATAATATTCTCAGTGTTAGATAGTTGGTTGACAAGGGTTATGATCTCCATTTCAAGGATCGTAAATGTAGAATCTTGGAAATCTTTGGAACTAAAATTGCATCTGGTACACAAATTAGAGGTAACATCTTTCAATTAAGTAGTTATGGTAAAAGTTGTTTCATTGTACAGACAGATCAAAGTTGGTTGTGGCATAGGAGAATGTGTTATGTGAATTTTGATAACATTATCAAGATAAGTTCTACTCAAGCTATGAGAGATGTTCCAAAAGTTGTGAAACCTGATAGCATGTGTAGAGAATGTCAATTGGGTAAACAGAACAAAACATCATTCAAAAGTAAAGAATAATTTTCAAGTGGGTGATTGGAACTTGTGCATACTGATCTATGTGGTCTTGCTAGAATTAGGAGTGTGCAAGGAGACAAATATTTTATGTTGCTAATTGATGATTACTCTCGGATGATGTGGGTAACTTTCTTAAAAGAAAAATTAGAAGCTCTTGACAAATTCAAAGTGTTCAAAGTTATGGTGGAAAATGAGATTGGTGTGAAGATAAAGTGTCTAAGGTCTGACAGAGGTGGAGAGTTTACCTCCGGTGAGTTTGATACATTCTATGAAAAGCATGGAATAAAAAGACAATTATCTGCTCCTATGACTCCTTAGCAAAATGGAGTTGTGGTAAGGAAGAACCCAACCATTCAAGAAGCTTCCATGACCATGATGATGGAAACAAATGTTCCACAAGTTTATTGGAGAGAAGTTGTGAGTACTGCTATCTACACTCTTAACCGGGTGTAGATCAAAGGCAATTTTGGTAAGACTCCTTATGAACTCTAGTTTGGGCTTCCTCCTACTATAAGATATTTCAAAGTTTTTGGTAGTAAATGCTATAGCAAAAGAGATGAGGATCTAGGTAAGTTTGAAGCAAGAAGTGATGAAGGAATTTTTCTGGGTTATTCTACTCAAAGCAAAGCATACCGGTGCTTTAGCAAGAGGTTGAAAAAGATTGTTGAAAGTGCTAATGTCAAAGTTGATGAGAGCAAAGAAGGACATTCCAAGTCTTTCCGAAATGATTTAGATGATCAAGATAAAAATCCAAGTCAAGAAATGCAAGTGCAAACTCAGATTTAGATCCAGATTGATCTAGAAAATCCAATGACTCAATAGGATAATCTAGAAGTTTAGGAACAAGTTCAAGCAAATCCCATAACTCCTAGGTATGTAAGGATGAATCACCCTGACAATCAGATCATAGGAGATAGAAATAAAGGTGTTCGAACTAGGAGAAGAATTGCTAAAGATCAAGAAGAGATTTGTGTGATTTCAAAGATTGAACCAAAATTAGTAAGTGAAGCCTACAATGATGAAAACTAGATAAAAGCAATGGAGGAAGAACTAATGCAAATTGAAAAGAATCACACTTGGGATCTTATTTCTTGACCTGATGACAAGAATGTGATAGGAACTAAATGAGTCTTCTGGAACAAACTAAATGAAGATGGTGAAGTTGTAAGAAAAAAAGCAAGGTTGGTATGCAAAGGATATTCTCAAGTGGAAGGAATTGATTTTGAAGAAACTTTTGCTTTGGTGGAAAGAATAGAAGCAGTCAGATTATCTCTGGCATTTTTTACTTATAAAGATTTCAAGGTCTATCAGATGGATGTCAAATCTGTTGCAAGTATGGGCCTAACCGGTGTTGTCGTTGATGTCAACATACTCCTGTTGCATTGATGTCAAGGATTGGATGAGCTGTGTGCTGAGGATATTGAGAAAATTAGCCCTATCAGAAACAAAAAAGGACTATAAAGACAGTAAAGTTCTACAAAGTAAAGATCCCAATCAATTGGAGATTAGAGTATGCACATCAAAGATTTTGTGGATATGTGTCTGAAGGTGCTCTAGACAAGATTTTAGAGATCCACATGAAGATTTGGAGAGGTTATGGCCATGTGAGTAAAACTAGTTCTGGTAGCTATTTAAAGGTGACAGAGTGGCACAAATAGGTCCGGTGAGATCCAGAAATGCAATATCTTGTTCTGTGAATCTGGTGGCATGT
This sequence comes from Cunninghamia lanceolata, assembly GCA_027924645.1. Taxonomy (NCBI): domain Eukaryota; kingdom Viridiplantae; phylum Streptophyta; class Pinopsida; order Cupressales; family Cupressaceae; genus Cunninghamia; species Cunninghamia lanceolata. The sequence goes on from BSBN01000627.1 coordinate 5,589,401, forward strand.
TTGGGAAGCTAATGTGAATTGACAACTCAATTGGCTCATGGTTTGGAGGTCCACAAGCAATCCTTCTAATGTGACAGTGATGACTGACTGTGTTCTTGAGTTTCTAGATGAAGATGTGAATGATTACAGTAAGCAAAAGTGGTGCAAATGTTCTTGGTGATTCAAACAAGCTTGTGAGGGTCTCTAGATTGTGTCCAATTTGTGTTGGTGGTCCGCATTGAAGATTGAGCTCGTAATTGAAGATTCATCTTTGGGTGACGGTGTTCTTCCTAATCTTGGCCAACTGGATGATTTGCGCATGATCCTGAAGATGTTCTATGAAGCATGGTGTGTTCCTCAAAGAAGATTGAAGTCCCAAATATGTGTGGATGATAGTGTACTGATACGCATGAGGTTTTTGAAACAAGTCAAGTTATATTTTTAATTGCTCTGTAATAAAATAAAGTATGTTGTGCTGACTTTGATGATCATTCCAAAGTTGATTTCATGTATAAATAAGAATTGTGAAGTCATTCAAAAGTAACCATTGTCATAATGAGAAAGTGGTAGAGAGGAGAGGAGTGAAAAGTAGAGCAGAAGTGTTGAGATTAAATGGAACTGTCTCAAGCATAATGAAGATGCTAATCTCCAATTCAAGTATGTAATATTTATATTATTCTTTAGATAGTGTGTCTCCTATTGGTAGTGGGCCTCTTGTGAGCAGTGTGCTCAGGCAGTGAGCCCTAATTGGCAAGTGCCATTTTATTCTTATTCTTTTAATAGAGAATACAATTTTGGATTAGTCACCTTGTGGTTTTTCCCTTAACCAAGTTTTCCATGTTAAAATCTTGGTGTCATATGTGTTGAATGTGTTTTTGCTTTTGAGTTATTGCAATATGCTTCCATGATCATTATTATGCTATTGAAATATAAGAAGGCTTTAAGAAATTAAGACACAAAAGGTTTGGTGACAACTGATTCACCCCCCCTCTTAGTTGTCTGTCCTAAAACCAACTGTATACACCTAAAAATGACACAACTCAGTCTAAATAAATATTCTTAATGTTTATTCCCTTCTAATTCCTCTATTAATAAATAAATAAACAAATTTATTTATTTGATTCACATTCCTCTAAGTCAATTAATATCAAAATATTTAATTACCTCTTCTAAAGTCAAAATTAAATAAAATCCTTTATTTAATTAAATTCTTCCAAACAATTAAATAATTCTTAATTATTTAATTAAGTCAAAATCATTCTTCCAAATTTGAATAAATCAAATCAAAATTATTTAAATCCTCTCAATCTCTAAAAATAAAATACAATCAAATATTTTATTTATTCTTCCAAATCATGCACAGCAATTAAATAAATTTATTTATTTAATTAGCTTTCTTATCTTCAAATTCTTCCAAATATCTTCTAAATCTTCTAAAAATAAGTCTTCTTCTTCATGCACACAAAATTAAATAATTTATTATTTAATTTCTCTTAAATCATGTAAAAGCAAATCTCAAGTTGAGTTATATATTCCATCAACCTTGTTTTTATCAATATCTCTTAAATTAGAAAAAAGATTTCTAATTTATGAAAAGCATGTCTTATCTTTAGAAAAGAAAGCAGTTAACTCAAACAAAATAGCTTTTGTGTGACACTTGTCTTCTTCTTATTCATGCACATTCTCTCATTCTTTCTATACCGTTGATCTCTTCTCTTCTAAGTCTATAAATTGAACCCTATTCTTCCATTTCATTGATCCAAGCTTTTAGTATTATTACTCTGCAGGAATTACAACGCGCCTTTGGCACCAATTCCTTCATTGCTTGCAATCAAAATTGTTACTACACACTACTATCATTGTTGTGAAACTCATCTTCATGGTAAAACTGTCATAGTTGTTCCCATTTGAACATCTTAGAATCATAGCAAGGAAGTGCACCTTATGAGGGCCATAGTCATAGACAAGATCATTTGTGATAGGAGATCAATGGAAGCTGAGAATTAAAGGAGGTTTGCTTTGTATTGTTCATTGTTTGATTGAATCTCTTTTATTCATTATTTCATTGAGTTTTGGGTATTATTGATATACTATATTGATTATTCATGTTTACTCCAATTTTCCCTTAACACCAACAATTAGTATTAGAGCTAAGTTCCTCTAAAAGAGCATTAACCACTTAAGGAGATCCAGGATGTCTTCCTACAAGAAGGATAGTTTGAGGTTTGATGGAACGAACTACACTCTTTGGAAAAGCCGCATGGAATGCCACTTGCAATGTATGGGAGTTCAATATTGGAACATGACTACAAAAGAGTATATTCCTCCAAAGAATGGTCCAACAACTCTAGATGAAATTAGAAATGCTAAAGATAATCTTTGAGCTAAAGAAGTCTTCCTAAGTGCCTTATTTGATACAGAGCTGACAAATGTTATGGAATTAAAAACTGCGTATGAAATTTGGTCAAAGCTAGAAATTGTACATGAAGGAGACAAATATGTTAAATGTGCCAAGCTACAAAGTCTGAAAGGAAAATTTGAAAACCTGAAGATGAATGAAGATGAGAATATCACTACATTTATGCCAAAAGTAAATGAACTTGTTTGTGGCATTAGATGTGCTGGTGGAACTTTGGATGAAGATCAGATTGTTGCCAAAGTTCTCAGATCCTTACCTCCTTACAAACACAAGGTTGCTGCTATTAAGGAATTTAGATCTTTAATAAATATTACAAGGGATCAATTGGTTGGGAAGTTAGCTACATTTGAATTAGCTGAGTTTGGAGATGCACTCCCCAAGACTGAATCTGCATTCAAAGCTAGTGCCTCTACAAAAGGTAAACAAAGGTATGACCCAGGAGAGAGTTCCTTAAAGAAATTAACATGGTATGATAAAGCAAGAAAAGATCTGGAAGAAGATGAGGCAAAAGCTGCTCAACTTAAAGCCCTTATTGCAAAAAGACTTCCAAGAGGATTCGGTAAGTATGAAGGACAATTACCCTTCAAATGTTTCAACTGCAACAAGATTGGTCATTTTGCCTCAACATGTCTGGAAAGATTTTCAGGGCCAAACCCTAATAGATCAAGATTAAAAAAGAAGTGTTACTATGTTCAAGAAGATGATGATGGAGTAACAGATGATGAATCTAAGATAGGAAACAAATCCAGAAGTGACTGGGTGTTTATTGCCATCAAGGAAGAAGATCTAATGCCCATTAAATCTGTCAATCATAAAATGGTAGAAAGGGCTCTGGGTGCTCAAGTTGAAGATAAGGATGAATGGGTCATTGACAGTGGATGCTCTCACCATATGACTGGTGATAAGAATAATTTCATAAATCTGGAAAGATATGAAGGTGGAGTTGTAAAATTTGGAGATAATTTTGCTAGTAGAATCAGAGGTAGAGGAGCTATTTCTTTTGATGGAAAGAACAAAACCAGTGATCTTTTATATGTTGAAGGTCTGAAGCATAATCTTCTCGGTATTGGATAGTTGGTGGACAAAGGCTATGATCTCCAATTCAAAAATGGAAAATGCAAGATCTTTGAAAGCTCTGGAACTGAGATTACATCTAGTACACAGACAAAATGTAACATCTTCCACTTGGTTGGTACTGGCAAAAGTTGTTTATTTGTTCAAATTGATCAAAGTTGGTTGTGGCATAGGAGAATATGTCATTTAAATTTTGATAATATCATCAAGATAAGCAACACTCAGGCTATAAGAGATCTTCCAAGACTAGTGAAACCTACTAACAGTTTGTGCAAAGAATGTCAGTTGGGTAAGTAGAACAGAGTCACATTTAAAAGTAAGGAACAATCTTCAATCAGATAGTTGGACTTGGTGCACACTGATCTATGTGGATTGGCAAGAATCAGGAGTCTACAAGGTGATAGATATTTCATGTTACTGATTGATGACCACTCCCAGATGATGTGGGTGACTTTCCTGAAAGAGAAATCTAAAGCACTTGAGAAGTTCAAAATATTCAAGGCTATGGTAGAAAATGAAATTGTCATAAACATGAAATGTCTCAGGTTTGATAGAGGTGGTGAATTCACATCCAAAGATTTCATAGAATTCTATGAGAAACATGGGATAAAGAGATAGTTATCTGCTCCAAGGACTCCACAGCAAAATGGAGTAGTGGAGAGAAAGAATCAGACCATCCAGGAAGCATCTAGAACCATGATGATGGAAATAAATGTTCCTTAGATCTATTAAAGAGAAGTTGTAAGCATTGGTATTTATACTCTCAATCAGGTACAGATCAGAGGCAATACTGGTAAGACCCCTTATGAACTCTGCTTTGGTATCACTCCTACTGTGAAGTATTTTAGAGTCTGTGGTAGTAAATGTTATATCAAAAGAGATGAAGACTTTAGCAAATTTGATGCTAGAAGTGATGAAGGAATATTCTTGGGAGACTCTACTCAAAGTAAAGCTTACCGATGTTATAACAAGAGATTAAGAAAGATTGTAGAAAGTACAAATGTGAAGGTTGATGAGGGTATGGAGAATCCCTCAAGATTCTATGAGTTTGAAGCAAGTGACCAAAATGGCATCTCAGACCAAGAAGAACAAGTCCTAACTCCAGTTCAAATTCAGACTAATCCAAAGAATCTAGAAATACAAGAAGAAGAGACTGGCTTGAATGAACCTGTCCAAGAACTAGAAGTGCAAGAGAATTCCAAAACTCCTAGGAATGTAAGACTGAATCATTCTAAAAATCAGATCATAGGAGATAAAAGCAAAGGTGTTCAAACAAGAAGAAATATTGCTCAAGACTCAGTAAAGTATTGTCTGATTTCAAAGATTGAGCCAAAAATAGTAAGTGAAGCATGCAATGATGAAAGTTGGATTAACGCAATGAAGGAGGAATTGATACAGATTGAAAAGAATCACACTTGGGATCTTGTTCCCAGACCTAAGGACAAAAATGTGATTGGGACTAAATGGGTCTTCTGAAATAAACTAAATGAAGATGGTGAAGTAATAAGAAACAAAGCTAGAGTGGTCTGTAAGGGTTATTCTCAAGTAGAAGGAGTTGACTTTGAAGAAACTTTTGCTCTGGTAGCAAGGATTGAAGCAGTCAGATTATTTCTTGCCTTTGTTGCCTTCAAAGATTTCAAGGTGTATCAGATGGATGTCAAGTCTACTTTTCTAAATGGTGATCTGGAAGAAGAGGTATACATTGAGCAATTGGATGGATTTCAATTATCTGATCATGAAGATATGGTTTGCAAGCTAAAGAAGGCATTGTATGGAATCAAACAAGTCCCAAGAGCCTGGTTTGAAAGATTTGACAAACATCTTTTGAAGATTGGTTTCAACAAAGGAACTGCTAGTTGTAATCTGTATTTCAAGATTGATCATGAAAATATCTTGATTGTTGAAGTATTTGTTTATGATATCATTTTTGGAGGAAAAGATAGTATGTGCAAGACTTTTGCAAATCAAATGAAAAGTGAATTTGAGATGTCTATGTTTGGGGAAATGAATTTCTTCTTACGTCTGCAAAGCACTCAAACAAAGAAAGGAATCTTCGTATCATAGACCAAATATGTGAAAGAATTGTTGAAGAAATTTGGAATGGAAGATTCAAAGCCAATGAATACTCCCATGGCAACCGGGTGTAAACTGAGCAAAGATGATGAATCTCCTAAGGCTGATTAGAAAAAGTATAGGTCAATGATTAGAGGACTACTCTACCTTACTCAAACTAGACCTGACATTATGAATGTTGTTGGTCTTGTTGCCAGATTCCAAGATGATCCTAAAGAGTCTCATGTCATGGCAATCAAGAAAATTCTCAGATATCTGAAGGGAACAGTTGCGTATGGTTGATGGTATCCCAAGGATCATGATTTCTCTCTCCATGCATATATAGATGTTGATTGGATAGGAGATGTGGATGACTAGAAGAGTACCAGTGGTGGTGCATTCTTTTTGGGGAAAAGATTGGTTTCTTGGCTGAGCAAGAAACAAGAGGCAATATCTATGTCCACTGTAGAAGCGGAGTCTATTGCAACAACAGGTAGTTGTACTCAAATACTATGGATGAAGCAAATGTTAAGAGACATCAAAATAGAGTATGATGAACCTATCACAATCTTCTGTGACAACTCAAGTACAATAAACATATCAAAAAATCTAGTGTTATTCAAAGACAAAACATATATCCATCAAGTTTCACTTTTTAAGAGAATAAGTGAATAAGAATGAAGTCAGACTAGAGTTTGTACTCTCAAAGGATCAGATTGTAGACATTTTTACCAAACCTCTACCTAAGGACTCTTTTGAGTATCTCAGGGAGACGTTAGGGGTTATCACCCCTCTAGTTCTAAATTAAGGTGCACAGATGTGCATCAGTCCGGTGGATCTCACGGTCATATCTTGTGATCCAAATTGATGTTAGAAGGCTGCTACTCAGGGGGGATTAGTTAGTATAACTCTGAAGAAGTAAGAAGCCGTTTCCAGTATGTGCCCTTTGCCATTAATGTCAAAGGGGGAGAAAAGACATGTGAAAAACAAAAGAGGTTGCTGATCAAAGAGGGAGCAATGAAGAAAGAAAAGACATGTGAATGGTTGATGTTGATAGGGGGACCCAGTGAAGAGAAGTTCTTGTCTTGATGGTTAAAATAGTTTTTCACATCATATGTTGCCATCAATGACAAAGGGGGAGACTGTTACAAGTATGGGCCTAACCGGTGTTGTCATTGATGTCAACATACTCCTGTTGCATTGATGTCAAGGATTGGATGAGCTGTGTGCTAAGGATATTGAGAAAATTAGCCCTATCAAAAATATAGAAGGATTGTGAAGACAGTAAAGTTCTATGAAGCAAAGATCCCAGTCAGTTGGAGATCAGAGTATGCGCATCAAAGGGTTTGTCGATATGTGTTTGAAGGTGCTCCAGACAAGATTTCAAAGATCCGCATGAAGATTTGGAGATGTTATGGCCATGTGAGTAAAACTAGTTCTGACAGTTGTTCAAAGGTGACAGAGTGGCACAAATAGGTCCGGTGAGATCCAGAAATGCAATATCTTGTTCTGCAGATTTGGTGGCATGTCTGGGAAGCTAATGTGAATTGACAACTCAATTGGCTCGTGGTTTGGAAGTCCACAAGCAATCCTTCTAATGTGACAGTGATGACCGACTGTGTTCTTGAGGTTCCAGATGAAGATGCAAATGATTACAATAAGCAGAAGTGGTGCGGATGTTCTTGGTGATTCAAGCAAGCTTGTGAGGGTCTCTAGATTGTGTCCAGTTCATGTTGGCGGTCCACATTGAAGATTGATCTTGTAATTGAAGAGTCATCTTTCAGTGATGGTGTTCTTTCTAATCTTGGCTGACTGGATGATTTGTGCATGATCCTGAAGATGTTTTGTGAAGCATGGCGTGTTCCTCAAAGAAGATTGAAGTCCCAGATATGTGTGGCTGATAGTGTAGTGATATGCATGAGGTTTTTGAAACAAGTCAAGTTGTATTTTTAATTGCTCTGTAATAAAATAAAGTATGTTGTGCCGACTTTGATGATCATTCCAAAGTTGATGTCATGTATAAATAAGAATTGCGAAGTCATTCAAAAGTAACCATTGTCATAATGAGAAAGTGGTAGAGAGAGGAGCGAAAAGCATAGTAGAAGTGTTGAGCTTAAATGGAACTATCTCAAGCATAATGAAGATGCTAATCTCCAGTTCAAGTATGTAATATTTATATTATTCTGTAAACAGTGTGTCTCCTGTAGGCAGTGGACCTCTTGTGATCAGTGTCCTTGAGTAGTGACCCCAAATTGGCAAGTGCCATTTTCTTCTTATTATTATTTTAATAGAGAATACAATCTTGGGTTAGTCACCCCATGGTTTTTCCCTTAACTAGGTTTTCCACGTTAAAATCTTGGTGTCATATGTGTTGAATGTGTTTCTACTTTTGAGTTATTGCATTATGCTTCCATGATCATTATTATGTTGTTGAAATATAAGAAGACTTTAATAAATTAACATAAGTTTTGGTGACAACTGATTCACCCCCCCTCTCAGTCGTCTATCCTGAAACCAACAAAATTAGCATTCCTAAATGGAGATTTAGAAGAAGTCTACATTGAGCAACTGGAAGGATTTCAATTGTCTGATCAGAAAGACATGGTCTCCAGATTGAGGAAAGCATTATATGGACTCAAACAATCCCCAAGAGCCTGGTATGCAAGATTAGACAAGTATCTGTAAAAGGTAGGATATAACAAAGGCACTACTGATAGTAATCTTTACTTCAAGATTGATCATGAGAATATTCTGATTGTTGAGGTATTTGTTGATGATAGCATCTTTGGTGTAAATGAGAGCATGTGCAAAACATTTACTGATTAGATGCAAAGGGAATTTGAGATGTCCATGTTTCGTGAGATGAATTTCTTCTTAGGTCTACAAATCACTCATTCAGATAAAGGTATCTTTATATCTCAGTTTAAGTATGTGAAAGAATTGTTGAAGAAGTTTGGAATGGAAGATTCAAAGCTAGTAGGTATGCCTATGGTAACTGGATGTAAGTTGAGTAAGGATGATCACTCCCCTAAGGCAAATCAAAAAAGGTATAGATCAACGATTGGAGGACTGCTCTATCTGACTTAGACCAGACCCGATATCATGAATGTAGTTTGACTTGTTGCTAGATTTCAAGTTGATCCTAGAGAATCCCATGTTGTAGCAATCAAGAGAATTTTCAGATATCTCAAAGGGACAATTGATTATGGATTATGGTATCCAAAGGATAATAACTTCACTCTTCATGCATATACAGATGCTAATTGGGCAAGAGATGTGGATGACAGAAAAAGAACTAGTAGTGGTGCATTCTTCTTGGGAAGTAGATTGGTTTCTTAGCTGAGAAAAAAGTAGGAGGCAATTTCCCTATCTACAACAGAGGAAGAGTATATAGCAGTGAAAAACAATTGTACGCAAGTTCTGTGGATGAAGCAAATGTTGAAGGACATCAGAATTGTGTTTGAGGAGCCTGTCACAATCTTTTGTGACAATTCAAGTGCAATAAGTATCTCAAAGAATCCAATGTTGCATTCAAAGACAAAGCATATATCCATCAAGTTTCATTTCTTGAGAGAGAAGGTAAATGAGAATGAAGTCAAGTAGGAGTTTGTGTCTTCAAAGGATCAAATTGAGGATATTTTCACTAAGCCTCTTCCCAAGGATACTTTTGAGTATCTCAGAGAGAAATTAGTGGTTATTACCTATCCTGATTAGAACTAAGATGCACTAAAGTGCATCAGTCCGGTGGAATTCACAGTCATATCTTGTGATCTGGATTAATGTGAAGGAGATACTACTCAGAGGGAGTAGTCAGTATGAAAATTTTGGGATCAGTCTGAAACAAAAAGGGAGAAAAGATTGCAAATATATGCCCTTTGCCATTGATGTCAAAGGGGGAGAGAAGTTCATGTGAAAAACTAGTTGCTGATGAAAGGGGAAGCAGTGAAGAAAGTGATTGCGAAAGTGATAAGAGAAAGGGGGAGAATGTCTTGTCTTGATGGTCAAATCAGGTTTTCACATCATATGTTGCCATCAATGACAAAGGGGGAGATTGTTGCAAATATGTGCCTAAGCAATTTTGTCATTGATTTCAACATATCCTTGTTTCCATTGGTGTCAACTGTATCCTATCTTGTTGCCTATTTAGAAGACTAGAATGTTGAGGATATTGAGAAAATTAGTAAAGATCAATGTATGCAGACCATATGGCTGAATAGAGGATTGTCTGTAGAAGTTCCAATTAAGTTTTGAAGGGTTCACATGAAGATTTGAAGAAGCAATGGCCATCTAAGTAGAACCAATTTTGCAGTGTTTACAAGAGACAAAGTGATAGGAAAGAGGTCCAGATTGTTCTAAATATGTCAACTGATGATCTATAGATCTAGAGGCATGTTTGGGAAGTTAGTGTGTATCATCCATTCAAGTGGTTCATGGTTTGGTGGTCCGCAAGTAATCTATATAATGTGACAGTCATGGCAGACAGTGTTCTTAAGGTTCCTAAGGAAGATGCAAATGATTCTGATGATTTGAAGGAGTGCAGATGTTTTTTTTTAATTCAATGTGCTTGTGGAGGTCTCTGGATCATGTGACTACTATGTTGGAGGTTCGCATTGAAGTTTGAGCTTGTCAATAAACATATCCTCCTTGGTGTTGTTGTTCTTCCCAGTCTTGGCCGACTAGATGATTCAAGCGTGTTGTGGATGATCTAAGAGCAATTCTATGAAGTGTGGCATGTTGATCAAGGAAGATTTGAATCTCAGTTATGTTTGGCCGATAGCCTAGTGATTTGCATTAAGTTAGATGTTTGTAGTGCCAAGCTTGATGTTCATTCCAAGGTTGAAGAAGCATATAAATACTTGTTGGTGAGTTGTGGAAAATCATCCTTGTGCAAAAATAATAAAATCCAAAGAAAGGGTCAAAGGTAAAGCAAAGCATAGGAGAAGCAGAAGAACAAGAGTTGTTTAGATGAAGAGCTAGAGAAGAAGTATTTGGGGTAAAGAAGAAGTTTTGTGAGCTATCAAAGGAACTGAACTAGGCATAAATAAGATGCTATATCATAGTTCATTCTTTCTATATTAAACATAAATTCTGTAGGTAGTGAGCCTCTCTTGAGCAGTGAGTTCTGGGCAATGAGCTTGAAGGAATGTGCCTTCCCTTTTCTTCTAAGTACTTTCAACAGGGTATGAATCTTGTGGGTTAACCTCCACCATGGTTTTCCCTTAACCAGGTTTCCACGTAAAAAAAATTTGTGTTATGTGCACTCAATTTATTTTTGGTCTTGTGTTATTGATTCATACTTTAATGTTTATCTGATTGAAAGTTGTTAAAGAAGTTTAAAATCATAAAAGATTAATTATTGTGGGACAATTGATTAACCCCCCCTCTCAGTTGTTCGGAATAATTCCAACAATTGGTATTAGAGAGAGCTTCCTCTAAAAGAAGTTTAACCACCCGAGGAGATCCAGGATGTCAACTTACAAAAAGGATAGTCCAAGATTCGATGGAACAAATAACTCTATTTGGAAGAGTCACATGGAGTACCATTTTCAATGCATGGGTGATGCTTATTGGGTGATAACCAATGATGAGTATAAACCTCTAGAGAAAGGTCCTTCAACTCTAGATCAAATCAAATATGCTGAAAATAACCTTCGAGCTAAAGAAGCCTTGTTGAATGTCCTAACTGATTCAAAAATGACAAATGTCTTTGGACTAAAAACTGCTCATGAAATCTAGAAGAAGTTGGAGAATCTTTATGAAGGCGATGAATATGTCAAATGTGTCAAGCTGCAAAGTCTAAGAGGAAAATTTGAAAATCTAAGGATGAGTGAAGATGAAAACATCACAATCTACTGCAAAAGATAAATGAACTTGTGTGTGGTATTAGGTGTGCTAGTAAGGTAAGTGTATATGGAAAAGAAAGATATGATCCAGGTGAAAGCTCTTTTGTAAGATCAAACATATTTTCTAAGGCAAGGTAGGATCTTGAAGATGATGAAATTGAGTCTACCAAACTTGAAGCTCTTATTGCCAAAAGAACACCAAGAGGATCTGGTAAGTATGAAGGAAAGTTGCTATTCAAATGTTTTGCATGTAATTAGATTGGTTATTTTTCCTCAAGATGTCTGGAGAAATTTTCAAATCCAAACCCTAAAAGATATAAAGGATAGAAGAAATGTTACTATGTCCAACAAGTTGGAGGAGTCATAGATGATTAATCTAATCATGGAGGTGCCACTGAAGATGATTGTGTGTTCATTGCTATCAAAGAAGAAGATCTAATGTCTACTAAATTTGCTAGCTGTACAAATGTGGAAAGTGCCTTGGCTGCTTAGGTTGTTGAAAAGGATGAATGGGGTGATTGATAGTGGATGTTCTCATCATATGACTTGTGATAAAAGTAAGTTTATAAACTTTGAAAAATATGAAGGTGGAAATATAAAATTTGGGGACAACTCAGCTAGTAGAATCTATGGTAGAGTATCCATCTCTTTTGATAGTGAGAATAACATAAATGATATTTTATATGTGGAAGGGCTGAAGCATAATCTTCTCAGTGTTGGACAGTTGGTTGACAAGGGTTATCATCTTTGATTCAAGGATGGTAAATGCAGAATCTTAGAAAGCTCCGAAATTGAAATTGCATCTGGTACACAAACTAGAGGTAACATCTTTCAATTAAGTAGTTCTAGTAAAAGTTTTTTGATTGCATAGATAGATCAAAGTTGGTTGTGGCATAGGAGAATGTGTCATGTGAATTTTGATAACATTTTCAAGATAAGTTCTACTTAGGCTATGAGAGATCTTCCAAGAGTTCTGAAACCTGATAGCATGTGTAGAGAATGTCAATTGGGTAAACAGAACAAAACATCATTCAAAAGTAAAGAACAATTTTCAACTGGGTGATTGAAACTTGTGCATAGTGATCTATGTGGTCCTGCCACAATTAGGAGTGTGCAAGGAGATAGATATTTTATATTGCTGATTCTTGATTACTCCCAGATGATGTGGGTAACTTTCTTAAAAGAAAAATCAGAAGCTCTTGACAAATTCAAAGTGTTTAAAGTTATGGTGGAAAATGAGATTGGTGTGAAGATAAAGTGTTTGAGATCCGACAGAGGTGGAGAGTTTACCTCCAGTGAGTTTGATACATTCTATGAAAAGCATGGAATAAAAGGACAATTATCTGTTCCTAGGATTCCTCAACAAAATGGAGTTGTGGAAAGGAAGAACCTAACCATTCAAGAAGCTCCCAGGACCATGATAATGGAAACAAATGTTCCACATGTTTATTGGAGAGCAGTTGTGAGTACTGTTGTCTACACTCTTAATCAGCTGCAAATCAAAGGCAATTATGGTAAGACTCCTTATGAACTCTGGTTTGGTCATCCTCCTACTGTAAGATATTTCAGAGTTTTTGGTAGTAAATGCTAAATCAAAAGAGATGCGGATCTAGGCAAGTTTGAAGCAAGAAGTGATGAAGTAATTTTTCTGGGTTACTCTACTCAAAGCAAAGCATAACTATGCTTTTACAAGAGGTTGAAAAAGATTGTTGAAAGTGTTAATGTCAGAGTTGATGAGAACAAAGAAGGACATTCCAGGTCTTACGGATGTGATTCAGATGATCAAGATGAAAATCCAAGTCAAGAAAGGCAAGTGTAAACTCAAATTGAGATCTAGATTGATTTGGAAAATCAAGTGACTCAAGAGGATAATGCAGAAGTTGAGGAACAAGTTCAAGAAATAGAAGTTCAACCAAATCCCATAACTCCTAGGTATGTAAGGATGAATCACCCTAAAAATTAGATCATAGGAGATTGAAATAAAGGTGTTTGAACTAGGAGAAGAATTACAGAAGATCAAGAAGAGATTTGTTTGATTTCAAAGATTGAACCAAAATCAGTAAGTCAAGCCGGAAATGATGAAAACTGGGTAAAAGCAATGGAGGAAGAACTAATGGAAATTGAAAAGAATCACACTTGGGATCTTGTTTCCAAACCTAATGACAAAAATTTGATTGGAACTAAATGGGTCTTCCAGAACAAACTAAATGAAGATGGTGAAGTTTTAAGAAACAAAACAAGGTTGGTATGCAAAGGATATTCTCAAGTGGAAGGAATTAATTTTGAAGAAACTTTTGCTCCGGTGGCAAGAATAGAGGCAGTCAAATTATTTCCTACATTTGCTACTTATAAAGATTTCAAGGTCTATCAGATGGATGTCAAATCAGCATTCCTAAATGGAGAGTTAGAAGAAGAAGTCTGCATTGAGTAATCGGAAGGATTTCAGTTGTCTAATCAGAAAGACATGGTCTATAGATTAAGGAAAATATTATATGGACTCAAACAAGCCCCAAGACCCTGGTATGCAAGATTAGATAAGTATCTGCTAAAGTTAGGATATAACAAAGGCACTGCTGATAGTAATCTTTACTTCAAGATTGATCATGAGAATATGTTGATTGTTGAGGTATTTGTTGATGATATCATCTTTGGTGAAAATGAGAGCATGTGCAAAACATTTGTTGATCAGATGTAAAGTGAATTTGAGATGTCCATGTTTGATGAGATGAATTTCTTCTTAGGTCTACAAATCACTCAGTCAGATAAAGGAATCTTTATATCTCATTCTAAGTATGTGAAAGAATTATTGAAGAAGTTTGGAATGGAAGATTCAAATACAATAGGTACGCCTATGCTAATTGGATGTAAGTTGAGTAAATATGATGACTCCCCTAAGGCAAATTAGAAAAGGTATAGATCAATGATTGAAGGACTGTTCTATCTGACTCAAACCAGACCTGATATCATGAATGTAGTTGGACTTGTTGCTAGATTTCAAGCTGATCCTAGAGAATCCCATGTTGTAGCAATCAAGAGAATTTTCAGATATCTCAAAGGGACAGTTGATTATGGCTTATGGTATCCAAAGGATAATAACTTCACTCTTCATGCATATACAGATGATGATTGGGTAGGAGATGTGGATGACAGAGAAAGCCTAGTGATGGTGCAATCTTCTCAGAAGTAGATTAGTTTCTTGGCTGAGCAAAAAGTAGGAGGCAATTTCCCTATCTACAATAGAGGTAGAGTATATAGTAGTGGAAAACAATTGTACTCAAGTTCTGTGGATGAATTAAATGTTGAAGAACGTCAAAATTGTGTTTGAGGAACCTGTCACAATATTCTATGACAATTCAATTGCAATAAGTATCTCAAAGAATCTAGTGTTGCATTCAAAGGAAAAGCATATATCCATCAAGTTTCATTTCTTGAGAGAGAAGATAAATGAGAATGAAGTCAAGTTGGAGTTTGTGTCTTCAAAGGATCAGATTGTGGATATTTTCACTAAGCCTCTTCCCAAGGATACTTTTGAGTATCTTAGGGAGAAGTTAGGGGTTATTACCCCTCATGATCAGAACTAAGATGCACTAAAGTGCATCAGTTTAGTGGAATTCACAGTCATATCTTGTGATCTAGATTGTTGTTAAGGAGATACTACTCAGGGGGAGTAGTCAGTATGAAAGTTTTGTGATCAGTCTGAAACAAAAGGGAGAAAAGATTGCAAATATATGCCCTTTGCCATTGATGTCAAAGGGGGAGAGAAGTTCATGTGAAAAACTAGTTGCTAATGAAAGGGGGAGTAGTGAAGAAAGTGATTGCAGAAGTGATAAAGAAAGGGGGAGAAGGTCTTGTCTTGATGGTCAAATCAATTTTTCACATCATATGTTGCCATCAATGACAAAGGGGGAGATTGTTGCAAATATGTTCCTAAGCAGTGTTGTCATTGATGTCAACATATCCTTGTTGCCATTGGTGTCAACTGTATCCTATCTTGTTGCCTGTTTAGAAGACTGGAATAATGAGGATATTGAGAAAATTAGTAAAGATCAATCTATGCGGACCATGTGACTGAATAGAGGATTGTCTGTAGAAGCTCCAGTTAAGTTTTGAAGGGTTCACATGAAGATTTGAAGAAGCTATGGCCATCTGAGTAGAACTAGTTTTGCAGTGTTTAGAAGAGACAGAGTGATAGGAAAGAGGTCTGGATTGTTCTGGATATGTCAAATAATGATCTGTGGATCTAGAGGCATGTTTGGGAAGTTAGAGTGTATTATTCATTCAAGTGGTTTGTGGTTTGGAGGTCTGCAAGCAATCTTTCTAATGTGACAGTCATGATAGATAGTGTTATGAAGGTTCCGGAGGAAGATGCAGATTATTCTGATGATTTGGAGGAGTGCAGATGTTTTTGTTGAATTCAATGTGCTCGTGGAGTTCTCTGGATCATGTGACTGCTATGTTGGAGGTTCGCATTGAAGTTTGAGCTTGTCAATGAAGATTTCCTTCTTAGTGTTGTTGGTCTTTCCAGTCTTGGCCAGTCGGATGATTCAAGTGTGTTGTGGATGATCTAAGAGCAATTCTATGAAGCATGGCATGTTGATCAAGGAAGATTTGAGTCCTAGTTATGTTTGGCCAATAGTCGATTGATTCGCATTAAGTTAGATGTTTGTAGTGCCGACCTTGATGTTCATTCCAGGGTTGATGAAGCATATAAATACTTGTTAATGAGTTGTGGAAAATAATCCTTGTGTGAAAATAATAAAATCCAAAGAAAGGATCAGAGGCAGAGCAGAGCAGAGGAGAAGCATAAGAACAAGAGCTATTTAGATGAATAGCTAGAGAAGAAGGATTTGGGGCAAAGCAGAAGTTTTGTGAGATTTCAAAGGAACTAAACCAGGCATAAAGAAGATGTTATTTCATAGTTCATTCTTTCTGTATTAAACATAAACTATGTAGGCAGTGATCCTCTCTTGAGTAGTGAGCTCTTAGTAGTGAGCCCGAACGCATGTGCCTTCCCTTTTCTTCTAAGTACTTTTAATAGGGTATGAATCTTGTGGGTTAACCCCCACCATGGTTTTCCCTTAACCAGGTTTCCACGTAAAAAAATTTGGTGTTATGTGTGCTCAATTTATTTTTTCTCTTGTGTTATTGATTCATGCTTTAATGTTTATCTGATTGAAAGTTGTTAAAGAAGTTTAAAATCAAAAAAGATTACTTATTGTGGGACAACTGATTCACCCCTCCCCCTCTTAGTTGTCCAAACTAATTCCAACAATTTCAACCTACCTCTGAACTTTTCTCTTGGTCTCTGGTTTCCTAAGCTCAACATGCAATTTTAGACTTAGCTCCTTATACGTTCCAAAGCTTTCAACAGAGGTGTCTTTTGATTTGCTTAGGAGATGTTGAGCATACATTTCCAAGATCTTCTCATCAACCTCATAGCCCATAGCCATAATCCATACAGTTCTGGGTTCCATAGCCCCCATTAGGCATTGATCAGTGTTTACCATAAAGCAGATTTCATCGTTGTATTTCTCAACTATTGAATTGGGGATTATTTCCCTAGAATGCATCATATTCTAAATTTTTTTAAAGTAACCCCAGATTGCAGTCTTCTTTGCACTTGAGTCTCCAATGTTGAGTAGATGATCTCTTATTTGCCAAGCAACTGGCCTATCATTTGTCTAATGGACACCTTGTACTCTAGGCACTTCATTCATAAAATAGAAGAACAAACATATAACTAGGGCACCATATTTGAAGGTGTTTTTCTTATCCTTTTTTATTTTGCTCAAATTTTCAATCAGTTGGTTCTGTAATAGCTCACATAGGTCATAATCTGCATTCTCCTTAAACATTTGATATGCTGCATATATGGCAGTTCCAGAGACAAAATTCTCCCAGCTAGAGTGGTAAATCTTCTAGCCAATCACCATAGAGAAAAATTTAACATCTGATTCTATAATATCATTGATGGTCATTGCCCTTTTGTCAAACTTGGCACCGGTGGAATCGTTCACTGTCTGGTTCTTCACGGCTTTCAGCATGGGTAGTCCACCAGTGGAATTTAGCCCAGTTACAATCTTGATAACATCCTTAGTAATCTTGAATTGTTTCAATTGCCATATGAACTCATCATGTATTCATCTCAAGATATATTTAACCCACTCATTCTCGGCAAATGTTAGAAATTTAATGACTTGCAAAAAATATTTGCTTTCTAGGGCTTTGTATTCTGATTTCAATTCATAGCTATCATCCCTTAGGTAGTTGACAAACAAATCCAAGAGTTTCAGGTTTCCAAATTCTTCTATGCTATAGTGGATGTAAGCCCTAATATCCTCAACATGTAGAACTCTGTATGGGACACCAGAAAATACTCCTAAAGGTTATATTTTGACTGACTTGTATGGATGTTGTATATGCCTAAAAATGACGCGATTCATTCTAAATAAATATTCTAAATATTTATTCCATTCTTCTATCAACTAAATAAATATTCT
Organism: Cunninghamia lanceolata; assembly: GCA_027924645.1. Lineage (NCBI taxonomy): Eukaryota > Viridiplantae > Streptophyta > Pinopsida > Cupressales > Cupressaceae > Cunninghamia > Cunninghamia lanceolata. The sequence goes on from BSBN01000627.1 coordinate 5,607,268, forward strand.
AAATATTTATTCCATTTTTTAATCAATTAAATAAATATTCTAAATTTATTTAATCAATTCACTATCCTACAATTAAATAAAATCATTTTATTTAATTAAAATCCCTAAATTCTTCTAATGTCTCAAATCACAAAATCCACTTCACAAAATCCACCTCACCAATCCACCTCATCTTTCCACCTCATCTCTTCCACCTCACCATGTTGCACATATAATTAAATATTCTTAATATTTAATTAGCTAATATCCTCCATTTTCCAAAATAAATCTTTAAATCCATTATCCTCCACAAATTGAATTTTTAATTCAATGTTCCCCATTATCCTCCACTCTGAATTTTTAATTCAATTGTCATAACCCATTGTCCCCCACTCTAAATTTTTAATTCAACTGTCATCACCCATTGTCCCCCACTCTGAATTTTTAATTCAACTATCATAACCCATTGTCCCCCACTCTGAATTTTTAATTCAAATGTCATAATCCACTGTGAATAAAAGATTTACTTTTATTCCTAGCCATTGATCTTCATATCTTCTCTCAACCGTTAATCCTCATTCTTCCAAGTCTATAAAAGAAGCTTCATCCCTCCATTCTACTCATCCAGGTTATTCGTATTGTTACTCTGCAGAATTCTACCCCCATGCCTTTGGCACCCCAATAATATTCACTTGAGATCACCCTTTTGCTTTGAAGCTCTACTTCACAGCAATATCTATCAATATAGCCATTTACTATCGACATCTTACAACGCAGCTAAAAGAGTGCACTCACTGAGGGCCTACTTCATCAGCAAAGGACGGTTGTAATAGGCGAACAACAAAAGCTTTGAAATAGGGAAGGTTTGCATTGTTATTCATTTGTTTCATTTCCTTCTATCTTTCTTTTTTTCATTATTTTGTTGATGTTTGGGTTTGATATTGTTCATTTGATTAATCCACATTTTACCCTAACATTTTTGGTGCCCACCATGGGGCCTTGCCCCTTTATCTCATCAAAATCTAAGCTTTTTTTTTAAGACAGGTTCCGTACAGGCCACGCACAGTCACGCACAGGCTACTTCAACGCATTTGAATATTTCTATGGCACATATACCCACTGTTACGGTGCTTCTATTATTCCTACACTTCTGTGTATTCTTGTTGCACTTCTGTTGACTATCTCTGCGCATTTAGTCACTGAAGCTACGCATTTGTAATAAGTAATGGTTTTAGTGCTTTTCTAGGAAAGTTTGCTAACGCTAACCTTTTTGCAGGTGTTCTTTGGAGTTGTTTTGCAGGATAGGCTCAGGTTTTAGTTCCATATAGTTGCATCTAAATAGTTCACACTTTACTTTCTAAGGGATAGTAAAACTGATGTTCATTCAAATCCTCACCTAGCTCTAATTAGGAAAGAAGTAACTAGATCATTTGTTTCTTGCATTGCAACACTTTCCAAGTTATTGCTATCTGGGATTAAAACTGAACTCACCATTGATTTTGGGGTTAAAATTGAACTACTGCCATCTCGTTGGACCAAAACTTCAAAGTTAACTATTTCGTGCTACGAGGATTAAAACTGAACTCACCATTGATTTCTAGGTTAAAATTGAACTACTGCTATCTCGTTGGACCAAAACTTCAAAGTTAACTATTTCATGCTACGAGGATTAAAATTGAACTCACCATTGCTTTCTAAGGATAAAACTAAACCAATGCTATCTTGCTAAAATCACTTCAAAGTTTTGAGCTTGAGTAGAATAGCTCATTTAGTTTTTCTACTTTTAAATAGGTTGGATTAATCAGTGTCTTTTGTGCTTGACGAATGACAATAGGCTTATGCTCTCCCCTTTACTGGGTGATCAGAGTGCCAGACTTATCATTCTATCTGTTTAACCTTTAGGAGGGGCCTGCCCTTGGATGCACACTTGTCCAAGTGGGAACGACCCTGGGTGGTAACAGGCTAAAGCCAAGCCCTACCAAGCCACTTAAAATAAATTGTGCTCGATGTTGAAACTTCCTGCAACAAGTGCTGCTATGTTACACCGACGGCCAACCTCCCCCAAAACCCTCACAGGCACAATTCTTTGAGGCTAGAAGACTCCATAACAGAGAGTAGTGCCACCGCATGTGTAACCACTTGAACGGTTGCCTGCATTAAATACCTCTTCTTCTAGTGGCCAAAATCCCTTATAATCCATTTCTAGCCTAGGATCTTTGTGCTTGCGTTTATTCAATTTAGTCCAAAATAGAGTCGAAAAAAAAAAACCACAAAAACAATGAAAAAACCATAAAATATTATTTGTGCTTGCTGTGTTTTCTTGCTGTTAATTCATAAAATCAGATCAAGGAGGCCTTTTTCCAGAAAAAAAAAAATTAAAAAAAATTCCATTTTTTCACCATATCTTCCTTGTTTTCACTCCATTTCCTTTGAAGATTCACCGAAACCCCTAAAATTCCATTTTGCATATTTCCTTCCTTGAGGACCATATCCCAAATTCCCCTTATCGAAGCCCAAAATCCCAAATTTGTCTATTTTTAGGGTTTGTCCTAAATTCTTCAATTTTCACCCAAACACCTTCAAAATTGGCCACAGTGTTCATTTCCCATTTCTGCTCCATTGTCCCTCTTCAACAGATTTTCTCATTCTTTCACCCTGCTTCTGAAATCCCAATTTTTCTGTTTCCATATCCATCAGAAAGTGCCCAAGCCCTAGTCAAACCCCCATTACCCATCTAAGTTTTTCCCAAATCCAAATTTTCCCTTCCTAAAAAAGTTTTTGTTTCTATTTTTCTACCCATTCCCAAAAAAAAAATTGAACACCTATTTGGAGCGCCCATTTCAGCCTAGCTTCACTTTCTGAGATCAGATTCAACCTTGCAGTCAGTCTTCATCTGTTTCACCCAAAGTGTCCCCCTCCCATCAATCACCCATTCACCTCTTGTCAAAGTGTAAGTCAATCTATTCCATATCGGTTCAACATAGGTCCTTTTTTTCGTATCATTAGTGAATTCACGTAAGCCTAGTAGGTCACAGTACCTTTGCTAGTAGTCTTGTTGAAACGACTAGTCCCTACCCAGTAAGACAGGTACCAGCTACCCTTACTAGTGGCTAACGTCGTGTGTCAACCGTCTTACTTGAAGCCATTGAGCGAGAAAATCCTTTGTCCAAATCCTGCCCTAGGTATCCCATTCACAACAGTCTCAGTCGGCACCTTGCCATAATTTCTAATCCTAGTCCACTCCATCCCACGTCACCTTGCATGGTCTTTACTCGATCCCAGTACAAAAAGCAAATAGAAATGGTTGGCTCGTCCAATCACATCTTTCCAACTCAGGAGGGTGATGAAGAAATTTCTCGTGAAGAATATGAAGCACACATCCAAGATAGAAAATTCCAATGCCTAATAGAGAAGGTGCTCCAAGAAGACCCTCATAAGTATTTCCATCATCTTGCTAGTCTTGGAATCAAACTCCCCGCAGACTTTGATATAAATACAATCATGGAAACTGTAGACAATAATCACGAGAGGAGTACAAATGACACAGTCCCACATGCAAATGATAGAGGAAAGAAACCCATGGATCAAAATGCTCCTATGGAAGAAATACGAAGACAACTCAAGAACCTCACACAACAAATATCAGATCTTAAGACAGGAACAAGTACCAAGAACTACTCCTTGGAAGACATAGCTCCTTATCCTTTTGACAAAAATCTGGACATGAGACCATTCCCCTACAGGTTCAAGGTGCCCAAGTTTGACAAATACAAAGGGAAGGGAGACCCTAAAGATCATAACAGGGAATTCAATGCAGCATGTTTAGAAGTAGCTCACAACGACACCTACTTGATGAGACTATTCCCAAGATCTTTAGGTGGTCAAGCTATGGAGTGGTTCTCACGTCTCCCACCCAGAATTAGAACTTTTGATGAAATTGTCAATAAATTTATAACACACTTCTCTTACAACATCGAACATGAGGTATCGATGCTAGATCTCTGTAACACCAAGAAAAAGAGTGGTGAGTCATTCGCCACCTTCTTACAATGATGGAGACAACTAGCTAGTAAATGTTCTTATGATATGCCTGAGAAGCAGCTATTAGAGATGTTTGTCCACAACCTAAACACTGATCTTAGCTATCAAATATAGATACAATGCCCTACATCATTCACAAAGGTCATTGAAATGGGCTTATTCATCGAAAAGGCTATGATCACTAAAGGAACTATCAAGCTATACAAAGACACACCTACTTCCAATTACACAATGGATAGGTCAAAGTTTTGGACCAAGAACAAGAATGTGGTTAATGAGGGAGTAGTGGATGCCAAGGCAGCAGCTCCCAAGAAACAACCCATTTTCACTCTCAAGGGAGAAACAAACAATAGTACACTCAACAAACCACCCTCAAGGGAGCCCAGACCTTGGTTCAATTCAAATCCAAGGAGAAAATTCACACCATTAGGCAAGTCCCAAGAGTTTGCACTAAGGAAGTTGTTGGCTAACAATGAAATTTCTTTACCGCCAATGAGTGATTACGAGCCTACAGTCAAACCTCACTACTGGAAGGACACAAACTATTGTGAATATCATCGAGGAAGGGGGCATACAACTAACGACTGCATCCGCCTCAAAAATGTCATACAAGATATACTAGATCAGAATTAGGGAGGGACACAACAACATACCTCCAATGAATCTCATGTGGCCTACAGGGATCCACTTCTGAATCACAACAAGCCATATAACAACAACAATGGCCACAACAACAATAACAATGGCCATAACAACAGTAACGACAACAACAATAATCATAACCGGCAAAATCAGAACAACGGGACTAGCAATGCCAAGTATGCAAGTGTGCCATTTGACTACACCATAAACTGCATTTCTGAGCAAATTCCACAAGACCCAACCAACAACCAGGACCTAATAGAACTGGTTGTAGCATAATTACCCGCAGTGGTAAAGTCACGCTCAATACCACCTCTCCAAGGTCGTCACCATCTCCATCCAATTTCCATCAGTACAATGTCATCGACCAGTTACAGAAAACTCTGGCTCACATTTCTATATTGGAGCTATTGCGTCTATCTCCTTCTCATAAGGAGATTCTTGAGAAAGCCTTAGTGGAAACCACTCCCTACTAATCTGACCCAAGAAAAGTTCCAGACCATGGTAGGCAATCTGACATCCTCTATCATTTACTGAGCAAGATGACCTCTCTGTATCCCAACCTCATAACACCCCCTGCACATTGTCGCATTCATACACAAGCACCGCATCAAGAGGGTTCTCATTGATGGGGGTGCTGGTTTAAATATTTGCACATTAAAGCTAGTCCTTGCACTGGGGTTCTCCGAACAGGCAGTTGATCCAAGGAGGAAAATTACCATCAAAGCCTATGACGAGGAAGAAAGAACCACAAAGGGAACAGTTGTCCTACCCATTCAAGTGGGACCAGTAATAAAAGATGTGGTGTGTCAAGTCCTTGATCGGGAACTCGCTTAAATATCCTACTAGGGAGACCATGGATTCATGCCATGAAGGCTGTCCCCTCAACCTATCATCAATGCATGAAGTTCCCACACAATGGCAAGCAAGTCACCATTCAAGGCGACCCTGACCCATACCAACACTGCAATTCTTTATGTGCAAAACTTGAATGTGTCATACCCAACAACAGAGCACACATGTCCCCTACCCCGCAACAGGACCATACCACTGAAGCTTCCTCCTCAAAACCAAAAGAGCAAAAGATTACCATAAAAGAAACTGGGGTGGGAGAATACTCAATTGAGCACAGTCTCAATCTTGCCAAGCTACCTTTGTCTCCTAGATCTTTTGGCAAACCCAAGCATTTTCCAAAGCCATCTGCTTTGCCTGTAGCCCCGACAACTCCCTTTGTAAAATGGGGGACCTTATCTGATGAAACAGAGGAGTGAGATCTCCTACAATGGCTCTATACTGAAGAAGAAAACACACCCCAAGATCCGCCTAGACTCCCAACAGAACTCTATGGGCGAGGTGAGACTATCCTGCACAAAATGGGGTATGAAGGACAAGGCCCCATTAGCCTTAGAAAAGAAGGAATCATTGAACCTATACAACCTTCTTCATCCTCATTGGCTAGAAACACAAATGGCCTAGGATACAAAGGCAAGGGTAAAGCCAAGGAAAATGCCTGTCTTGTAGAAATGATCCAAACACTCCAAGAAGACAGTGACACAGATTCCAATGAATATGAGTGGGATGAGCTAATAGAGCATTCCTATGATGACAAAGAGGTTGACATCATCCAAACTTTTAACCCCCGCCATGAGGGACAAACGCACCGAAACAGACCACTAGAGTCTGATGTGCCCATCTCTGAGATTATGCCTTTCGAGGAAGGTTCAAATTCCATCGCAATAAACAACATGGAAGAAAGTACCATCCCGACCACAATCCCCGCCAATGTTCCCAACTTTTCCATTCATACCATCAATGAATCAGGTCCATCATCCGACTCCCTCCCCCTTGTGCATCCTGAGCTTATTGACTGGGATCTACGAGGAACACCCCAACTAGACATATTCCAAAATGATGATGCTTACATTGACTACATGGAACTTAGGGACCACCTACCCAAGGGAGATCATAAAGCTGGTTTTGCTATTGAACTTAATACTGTGGCTTACTTCAGGGAGAGTGCCAAGCCTTCCAGTTACAAAAATGTCAAGATAAAAACTGGATCTGACAGTGAAAACCGCTCTGCGGCAGTGTCAAATCCCAAAACAATAAAAAGAAAAGACGCATCTGAAGGTGAAAACCCAACTGTGGCACCTGATGATGGAAAGCTTGACACTCTCCCTGATGGCATGCATCAGGAGAAGTCTCAGATTGTTGTGGAACCTACAGAGCCAATCAACATTGGTACAGAGGAACAGCCTAAAATCATCCATTTTGCTAAAGCTCTTACTCCACCAAAAAAGACTAGGTTTGTGCCGTTCTTCAAGGAAAAGAGGGGCAGCTTAGGCCTAGACCCAAACTTGATTCTACACCATCTTCCATTAGACCCAGGAGTAAAACCAGTGAAACAAAAGCTTAGAAAAATGCGTCCACACATAGCACTATTGGTCAAAGAAGAACTCAAGAAATTACTGGATGTAGGGTTCATCAGAGCTATAGACTACCGGAGTGGATATCCAACATTGTGCCAGTGTATAAACTAGATGGTTGAGTCTGACTATGCAATGATTTCAAAGACCTAAATAAAGCTTGCCGCAAGGATGATTTTCCATTGCCGAATATAGATATCATAGTTGACTTGACAGCAGGGCATACCATGTTATCTCTCATGGACGGTTTCTCAGGGTATAATCAGATCAGGATAGCACCAGAAGACCAGCACAAGACAGCCTTCACCTGTCCGTGGGGCACTTTTTGTTGGAACGTCATGCCATTTGGGCTAAAAAACATAGGGGCCACATATCAACTTGCTATGACAACTATATTCCATGATATGATGCATGTAACCATGGAGGACTATGTCGATGACATCCTAGCAAAGTCACTCACAAGAGAATCACACTTGGATGTGTTAGAAAAAGTCTTTCAGAGATTAGACCAATTCAAAGTCAAGTTGAACCCAAAGAAATGTGTGTTTGGAGTCACTTCAGGCAAGCTACTAGGTTTCATCGTGTCGGTAAATGGAATAGAGGTAGACCCCGCAAAAGTCAAGGCTATCACGGACATGCCACCTCCTAAGACTCTTACACAACTAAGATCACTACAAGGCAAGCTGCAAGCAATCCGCAGATTCATATCATAGTTGGCAGACAAGTACCATCCATTCAGTCATCTCCTACACAAGAACATTCCATTCAAATGGGATGAGAAATGTGAAGAAGCATTCAACAGGCTAAAGGAGTACCTTATGAATCCACCCATTCTCATGCCTCCAATCCAAGGAAAACCTCTAATCCTCTACATATCTGCTACACCTACGGCTCTTGGAGCTCTTCTAGTGCAGCAAGATTATGAGAACAAGGAAAGAGCTGTATACAACATCTGTCGAACCTTAGTGGGATACGAATTGCAATACTCACAAGTAGAAAGATCATGTCTTGTGGTAGTTTTTGCTTCACAAAAACTCTGACATTACATGCTTGCACATCTAGTAAAACTCATTGCAAAAATTGACCCACTGAAGTATCTCCTGAGCAAAGCAGCTCTCACAGGTCGCCTAGCCAAATGGGTAATGCTCCTGAGTGAATATGACATTGAATATATAGATAGAAAAGCTATCAAAGGGCAAGTCATTGCTGATCAGTTAGCAGAGGCACCGCTACAGGACACTACCCCAATGCAAGTTGACTTTCTAGATGAATCCTTATTCAACATCTCAACACATTCCTGGAAGCTCTACTTTGATGGGTCCTACACAAACCATGGATCGGGGGCAGGAATCTTGTTTGTAACCCCTCATGGAGACACTATCCTGAAATCTTACCGTTTGCTATTCCCATGCACCAACAACATAGCTGAATATGAAGCCCTAGTCATTGGTATCAAGATAGCAATCGAATGGAAAATCAGAGAGCTACATGTCTATGGTGATTCTCAACTAGTGATAAATCAGGTCAATGATGATTACCAAACCAAAGATGAAAAGCTTATCCCTTACAAGCAAATGGTCGATGACTTTAAGGAATACTTTGTGATCATCTCTTTTGAGCAGATATCTCGAATTGAGAACAAAGCAGTAGATGCCATGGCAACCATTGCATCCCTTCTTGAGATTCTAGAGAATGAGTCACGGTATGAGTTCTTAGTAGAAACTATTCGATAGCTAGCTTATGATCTTCCAGAGAACCATACCATATGCCTTTTAGTTGGGTCTGATTCACCTTGGTACAGTAAGATTTATACTTATCTCAAGGACAATACCTTCCCACCTGACCTATATTCAAACCAACGACAGACCTTTATACGCCAAACCTCTCGCTATACCATTATTGCCGATACGCTATACCAACGTGGTCTAGATGGTACTTTACTCCATTGTTTAGAACAAGAAGAATCCATAACCGCTTTGCAAGACGTACACGAAGGGATTTGTGGAACACACTCTAGTGGTCCTTTCTTAGCCAAGAAACTCATGCGCTTGGGTTATTATTGGCTGAACATGGAAATGGATTCATATCAGTTTGTCAAGAAGTGCAAGCAGTGCCAAATACATGGGAACCTGATTCATGCACCTGCTCAAGAGTTAAGACCTTTAACGACACCCTGGCCCTTTTGCCAATGGGAACTTGACCTTGTGGGAAAAATCCATCCACCCTCTTCCAACGGCCACAAATTCATCATAACTGCCACTGAGTATTTCACAAAGTGGATTGAGGCTGTTCCCCTAACCACCGTCATAGGCAAACAAATTTCCTCTTTCATTCTGAATTACATTATCTGCAGATATGGCATTCCTTCATTCATCATAACAGATAATGGAAGATCGTTCAAAAATTAGGATGTCCAGGAACTCTGTGAGCATTTCAAAATCCAACATCGTTTCTCCTCTCCATACTACCCCCAAGGTAACGGCCAAGCGGAGGCATTGAATAAAACCATTCTGAAAATCCTAAAGAAAACTGTCAATGATGCTAGTCGTGATTGGCATGTCCAACTCAATCCCGCTCTGTGGGCCTACAGAACCAGTATACGCACTCCCACAGGTGCTACACCCTACGCTTTTGTCTATGGTTTAGAAGCCATCCTTCCTATTGAGGTTGAAATACCCTCTCTTAGTGTGTCGTTGAAAGGTCTTATATCAGACGAAGAATACAAGGTCTCTAGGTTACAAGAACTAGAGTTGCTGGAGGAAAGGAGACAGAAAGCCTTTGACCATCTCAAAGCATAACAACAAATGATGTCAAGAAGCTATAACCACAGAGTTCGCCCAAGAATCTTCAAAGTTGGAGATCTAGTCCTTAAGGAAAATCCCCGCAATCAACAAGATAGGGAAAAGAAAGGAAAGTTCGAGCCTAACTGGCTTGGGCCCTATGTGATTGTAGCTGCTTACAGATTGGGGGCATATTAGTTGGCCACATCGGAGGGTGAGTTGTTCGATGATCCAATCAACAGCATGCACCTTCGCCGGTTTTATACCTAGGAGAATCCCAGTGCAAGGGGGGCAAAAGCCAAAAAGTCAAAAAATTAGAAAAATACAAAAAAATCAAAAAAGGGAACAAAAGCAAAAAAGTCAAAAAATCTGGAAAATACAAAAGAATCATCCTTCAGTGAAAACCTGGCAAATAGGCGCCTTGGATAGGTATCATGATAAACACCTGACAAACAGGCGTCATGTTTACTTTCTAGCTTCTTGTACAAATAAAAACAAGTGATGAAAACCTGGTAAACAGGTGTTACTTGTGATAAACCGCCTTCTCCATCTCTGAGAATCCATTCACTTTGAGTCCAGTCTTTCTTCACTCGCATCTCATTCAACCCATATCTATCCCATAATAAACACCTGGTAGTTACCTATCATGGCTTGATAACTCTCCCTCTTTGTGGCCTTGTCAACCAAGGTTTTGTCCCATACCGTCTCTTCAATGTGAGCCTAGCATAGTGTCTCTCGTCCATTTCCATGGTCTGAGTCCATGAACTACGTTGCCTCTGCGTCGTCATGTAGGCAAGGCCATTAGTCCAATGCGCCCCTGAGGCTTTCCATTGTCCCATCTATTCCATATCTTGTCATTCTATCTAGCTGAGTCCACCTCCACTCTCTCTCACCTAGGTCTTAGGTCCGTTAGGGTTTACCCCGAACTACGTTGCCTCTGTGTCATCACATAGGCAAGGCCATTTAGCAATGCACCCCCGAGGCACTAGGTCAGTTCCTTAGGGTCCATCTCACCAATAAAGATTGCAAGAATCTCTTCTCACCAAGCAGGCAGGTGCAAGCAGAACCCAAGCTCCAAGCAAGAAACCTGACTTTACGTAGATTAACCTATTCAAATGCAAGACAAAGTACCCAAGGCCTTCTAAATGATTTTACTCAAATTACAGCAGGAAATGAACACATCTAAATGTAAGAATGTTTTACGGATTGAAATCATGGTTAAGTTACAGAGTCTTGATTTTTGTTATCATGTCCTATGCTACTCAAGGATGCCAAAAGCTAGAGATGCTATGATGAAGGCATGATCATTTTCTTTGTTTGCTATCTGTGGATTATGCTTTAGTAATGTAACACCTTGTCTAAAGACATGATCAGCAAAAGATCATTGAGGACATCAAAGGTCTAACATGAACAAGGACAATCCTTGTTTGTTGAAATGCAAGAAGTACTTAGGTCATCTAGATTCAATTTTGACTAGATGCTTGTATTGGCTTGCTAAAGCAAAAACCCATGTAAGCAGTACTCAGGTCATCTCAGTTCAATTATACCTAGATGCTTGTATTCACTTACAACATTTCAGAAAAAGTACCAAAAATAAATCGCCCAATGATGAAATAAAGCACTCCAATAGCAAAGCATCCATCCTATATCCATTTATACATCCATACCATACCCCATGCAATAAAGATTCACCAATACAGAATATCAATACAAATAAAAGCTTGTGAGTCCTTCTATCGAGTCTTTCTTCTATCAATCAGATTTCTATCTATCATCATATCTTTCATCCTTGTCCAGTCAGTCTGAGCAATGATCCAAATACAAGGTCCATCCTTAAACCATACCAATCAAGTCAAGTCAATCTTGTACAAATGATCCAATCACAATCAGGGGTCTTGATCTTTGTCTAGTCGTAAACCAACTCAATCAATTATAATCAATCAATTGTCTTATACAGGATGTGGCATTGTCGAAATCAGACCAACACACGCGTCTTACACGACATGATTCATTTCCTAAAACCAGACATTATCCTTCGTGTTTACTCTAGGGATATATCATTCCCTGCCATGACAACATGCCTGCCGTGTTGGTCTAGGGATATATTGTTCCCCACCATGACAACACTGTCGTATATCGTTAGTTTACTGCTTGATAGGGGCAATACCTTTTTTGTTCTTGTATCATTTGTGCATACTTGCTTGCTTGCTTGTGTATGTTATCATTTTCTCTAGCATCACGTATCATTCGGCTCTTTCTTCACCCATTTTCTTCAAACCTAACCTTCTTCATTGTGAGATTGTCCGTCTCATGCCTTCTGCCTTCTCCCCGTCCAATCTCCCGAGGGGGCATCCTCATCATCTTCAATTGATACACGGTTGTGCATCCAAAAACTCTCAAGTTAATTGAGCTACCATTTGTCGATGTCTTCCGAGACCTCTTTGATGTGCACTGTTCAACATCATATAAAGACCCAGAGGAAGCTAAAATGGACCTAGGAGGTTCTTTACCTCGAAAGAGATGTATATGAATCTTCTCATTTCTATATTCCAATTTACACATAAATTCACAGCTTTCTCTGTCCTCTATGCACTCTTTACAGATCTCTGGTTGTGTTCTTAGAGTATGGATTTTACTCATCTTACACTCCTGATCATCAACATTTAAGTCCTCCTCTGTTATTGGCACTTCCTTGCAGCTTCCATAAATATCATTTGCTTCAGAATTTTGAAATTCAACCAGAAAACCATCATAATAAATCATGCCCTTTCTACAAACATCAAAAAATCCAAACACACCACAAACATTAAAAAATCCCAAAATAATATATTCATCACAAAAATCAAACTTGCTCCGTCACACTCTCATCATCGTCACATTTATCATCATCCCACATCATCATCACATCTATCCTCAATAAGCTTACACTCGATCCAAGATTCACATCACCTATCAAAGTATTGTCCTTAATCAAAATCCTCAACTATCAAATCAGCATCAATCAAAACTTGTCATCCTATCGTCAAACTTGTACCAGGGGCAAACTAGGGCATGGGGCATGTATCATTATCAAACTATTTATTCTTTGAAGCAACATTGTAAACTGCATTGCATCAAAGAGGGGCAAAATGTATACGCCTAAAAATGACATGATTCATCCTAAATAAATATTCTAAATATTTATTCCATTCTTCTATCAACTAAATAAATATTCTAAATATTTATTCCATTCTTCTATCAATTAAATAAATATTCTAAATTTATTTAATCGATTCACTATCCTACAATTAAATAAAATCATTTTATTTAATTAAAATCCCTAAATTCTAAAAATGTCTCAAATCACAAAATCCACCTCACCAATCCACCTCATCTTTCCACCTCATCTCTTCCACCTCACCATGTTGCACATATAATTAAATATTCTTAATATTTAATTAGCTAATATCCTCCATTTTCCAAAATAAATCTTTAAATCCATTATCCTCCACAAATTGAATTTTTAATTCAATGTTCCCCATTATCGTCCACTCTGAAACCCAAACAGATGCTTCTTAAATTTTAGCCGTGGCCTTTCAATAATATCAACAATAAGAGGAGTAGCCATTGCAAAAGAGTACAAATTCAAAGCTTTGCAGATAAATACCTTTTTCTTCCACGAAGTTAGGGTTAGTGGACAAATTTGTCAGTTGTACTTCAAATCCTTGAAATCTTAGCTCAGACACTCTTCTTCTTGCTATCTTCGAATGCAAAGTGATTCAAATGAGGAATGAATGACCTTTTTATGCTCCACAAAACCTAATTTTCCTTTGTAATAAATGCTCTACCCTAACACATCTAGTTACATTATTTCTACATACAGACGGTCTTCAATTACTCCACAAATCGTCAAATCTACTTCTTTTCTTCTAGAAATCCTTTCAAATATTCTGTAGTAACCCAAATTATCTTTTTCACATCATGCCAGATTCAGGCACCTACTTACTAGATGGGGGAATTTGATTTTCAATGCAGCTCCCCCTGAGCTAGAGCTCCTGACTTAATTCTTGAAGGAATTATCAGCACTGAATTCCAGTGCAGACCTATTGTCAACATTCATTTTACCTTTCTTCATCCATGACTTGTTCATTTCATTCTGGACTTCATTCACATCAACTTTGCCTTTGCCTTTGTCTTGTCTTGGCTCATTCAGTTTTCTATTTACCAAACCTCTTCTTTCATTATTCTTGCTTCTGCAGAATCTTGCGATATGACCAGATTGATTACAATTGAAGCACACAACATTTATTTTCCCATTTGATTGAATTCCCCTTGATCTACACTGATTAGCCATATGTCCAAATCTATTACATTAAAAGCATTTGCCATTGAAAGAATTCCCATTTCCTCTATTGTTAGAGTTATTTACTATCATACTTATGCATTCATTTGATCTATGACCATACCTCTTACAATTGAAACATTGACTAGAGAAGGATGGACCACTTTGATTTACTCTACTTCTGCATTGAGTAGCTTTATGACCAAATTTACTACAATTGAAACAATTTCCTTTAAAAGATGGATACCTTTGAGCATTAGACTATCTTGCCAGAGGTCTTCTAGGTCTATTTCTCCTATTCCTTGATTGAAAATTTCTTTGTTCGGATCCAGAGCTTTCACCTTTCTCATACCCAAGACCATGCTTATCGTTAGCCTTTTTCTGACTCTCAAGCATTGCTTCAAGTTTAGCTGAGCTTATCTTGAATTTCTCCTTGTATTCATTTGCAATTTCTAGGTCATGTCTAAGAATGAAAATTTGGCTTTCAAGTTCTCTCTCATTATCTCTAATTTCTTATAGATCAGACTCTAGATGGCTAGCTATTCTGTCCAATCTGTGGCATAGTTCAGTTCTTTCTTTTATAGTTTGATTTAGGTCTTCTTCAGTGGTGCAATCACAGTAGGAGGGTTCACAAAATGAACTATCCGAACCATGTAGAAAGAGTAAACATAACGGAGACAACTCAAAGAAATGGCACAAATGCAAATTCAGTCATTCAGTATATCAAAGAATTCAAATACAAATTGGCTGGCAACATGTGGGCTTACAATTAGGGCTCATAGGCCTGATTACATACATGAGCAAGATGAAACTTTGAAGCTCTTTTGCACAAAATCTAATCTATTAGATCTTTCCTACATGAATAGCTCCCTCCCTAAGGATCTATTATATCAATATATATCATCTCTAGACCAATAGATTCCTCTGCGTCAGCTAAGGAAGAACATAAACTACAATGAAGAGATGTAACATGTTCATAGATAGGTCAGACCTAAATGCACAAAACACTTCCTCAAATGAATGGAACAATGTCCGAACCTCCAGGAAGGGTCAACCATGAACCAAGGATCATTGAATGTTGTTTCATTAGGATTCGCAAGTCAGGGAATGATTTGCAAGCCTTCTCCTTTAGCTAATTATCTAAAACTATTAGAATGCTTTGCTCTGAGAAAATAGTTGATCTTCTAATAGTGATAACTTTCTAGTAACTGATCCAAATTATCTAAATTCTTGATATGATGAAGATGAATGAATGTTGAAGCCAAGTCCAGATTTGCAAGATGTGTAATGCCAAAACTAGACCACAAGTTGAAACTACTTCTGACTACACTGCCTAGACTAAACTAGAAAATGAAAGAACTGAAATGTAAACAAACTGAAATGCAAATGTTTTTGGTTGATGCAAGATTGCTCTTGAACCAGGGATGCTCCTGCATCAGACATCTAGGGTTATTGAAAAAAAAGTGAGTCCCTCACTTTGCTGGGGCTAGGGGAGAACCAAGATGTTCCACCTCAGCCTGAGAAACCCATGATGAATCTTCCTCCGGTCTGCCTTTCCACTTCACAAGATATTCTTTGTATTGCCTTCCTCTAGTGCTACATCCAACTCTGCTATCCAAAATGTATTCTATCTACTACGGTGCTTTGTGTGGTAACTAATGAGTCTAGTTTATGACTCATATTTTGTTAAACTTTATTGTCTATTTTTTGTAGCTATCTTGGACTTTGATACTTCACTCTTGGTCTTTCTATGTCATTACCCCCAAAAATATAACTTGTTGAGCATAGGTCATTTCTTATATCCTTCTATGGAAAAGACATGCTATTTGAACTATCTATGTTAATGTTGCATATGGTTAATGAATATTACTCCAAGGTGGTTTCGAATGAGCAATTATTTGTGTGTACTAACATTATTTTGCAGATACAATTAGCATCCATAAAGTGACGAAGATTCTGATGGATGGTCGTTTACCATAAAAGTCAAAGGTGGTGGTCGTTCAAATATCAAATGGAGGGAAAGCAACCATTTTGTAACTGGTCTTAAATACCTGTTGAGCAAATTTAGGAGTTATAGTTATGCTAAATCTGTGTTAAAGCAACTCGCTTGACCAGATTCCCTTGCATGTGTAACTTCCTTCCACTTTCTATGTTTTCTATAATGTGGCGTCCTCCTATTTTGTTGGAGTTGACCGCCCTACTAGTTAGTTAGTAGTCTTTCTTCTATAAATAAGACTCTAATACTCCTTTTGAGGGGTTGTTGATTATTCGAAGATTGTACTTGCACTATCCAGTTTTCAGTAATACAGTTATCATGTTCAGTTGTACTCATCCTTTTTGAATGAATAAAATAAAGTTGTGAGTTCACATTTCTAAGTTTACATTTGTTTTAGGGAATACTCATCCAAGGGGGCCCACTTGGTGAGAATTCCACCCTTTAGTTTAATTGCATTTTCTGTTAAGTGTTTAGTAAATCTGGCATTAAATGTTCCTACAACCACTAGAATTCTATTATGTGTCTGTTCTTGCAGCCAAAGCAAACAGATTAGTTTCCTATTTGTTTGCCTAGATTGTTACTTTGTGTTATGTACTTTATTCCAGAATAGCTGTTGGTTAATATTCAGCATTCCTGTTATTTCCTTTTTAGCAGTTTATCTTTAGCATTGTGTCCTTTTAGCTATAGGATAAGCATGGCTACTTTGAAGTTCTTAGTGCACATACTGTGCTGACCCATTTCAAGTTCACATCCCTGGGTTGACAAGTGAAATGTATCTCCATAGTGATTAAGATAGCTACTCAGTTCAGATGTCCAATCTTTGAGTTACAATTTTAAGAGCTCAGTTGTTAAATCATTGTAAGAGACCAACAGTAATTACTTCTTCAGGTCTTCCTCTAGGATGTCATTGAACTTTACTTCATGATACTGATAAAGATCTACAATGTTGAAAATAGGTGAAATACCTAATGTCTCTAGTAGCTCCACTTCATATGCATTTCCTAAATCAAATTTCCTGAGTATCTTACAAGGTCCAAACTTCTTCATCTTCAACTTGTTATATGTCCCAACTGGAAATCTTTCTTTTCTCAAATATACCATTACTTCACCTCCAACTTCAAATTGTTTGTGTCTTCTCTTCTCATCTTCCTTCTCTTTGTACTTAATGTTCATGTCTTCCAAATGCTTCTTCACCTGATTATGCACTGTCTTCATATGATCTGCAAATTCCTCTACTTCTGCACTCCTCTTTTCTTCCATGCCGATGTCTCTTAACTCTGCTACCCCTTTAGGATTTACTCTGGTAACCATCTCAAATGGTGTTCTTCCAATACTCCTATTTACTAAATTATTGTACACAAACTCTGCTTGTGAAAGAATCAAATCCCAACTTCCTGTCTTCTCTCTAACCAAACATCTCAACAAGTTTCCCAAACTCCTATTCACTACCTTTGTTTGTCCATTAGTCTGTGGATGAAAAGTAGAACTAAATTTCAAATCTGTCTACATCTTCTTCCAAAGAGTCTTCCAAAAGTATCCAACAAATTTTGTATCTCTGTCTGAAACTATACTCCTAGGTAATCCATGCAATCTCACAATCTCCTTGAAAAATAGGCCAGCTACATGCACTGCATCAGTTGTCTTCTTACAACGTATGAAATGAGCCATCTTTGAAAATCTATCAACCACTACAAATATTGAATCATGTCTTCTCTGTGTCTTAGGTAATCCCATTACAAAATCCATGCTGATGTCTTCCCAAGGTCTCTTCGGCACTGTCAAAGGTTTATACAATCCAATGTTCTAACTACCTCCTTTTGCAACTTGACAAACTCTACAACTCTGCACAAATCTCTGAACATCCTTATATATCTAAGGCCAAAAGTAATTTTCACTCACCAAAGCCACTATCTTATCAATGCCAAAATGTCTTGCCAATCCACCACTATGCTTCTCCTTGCTCAAATTATCCCTCATTGAACTTCTAGGTATGCATAGCTGACTTCCTTTGAACAACAGATCTTCTTGAATGAAATAGTCTAACCACTTACTCCTATATGTCACAATAGGTTCTTACATGCTTTCCAAGGTTCTGTAAAATCAGTTTCTCCCTCATACATGTTCTTTAATTCATCAAAATCCAACACTTCAATTCTCATCTCTGTCAACAAGTTTCTTCTCCTATCCAATGCATCAACAAATTTGTTTGATTTGCCACTCCTATGCTTCAACACAAAAGTATAACTCTACATGAACTTTATCCATCTCATATGTCTCTGATTCAACTTACCTTGATTATTCAAATTTTGCAAAGCTTGATGATCTGTATACAACATAAACTCCTTAGGCAATAAGTAATGTCTCCACTTCTTCAGGGATTGAATTATGGCATAGAACTCTTGATCATAAACTAAATATTTTCTCCTTGCATCATTTAACTTCTCACTAAAATATGCTACAAGTCTACCTTCTTGACTTAACACTGCTCCAATTGCATTTCCACTTGCATCACAATCAACTTGAAATACCTTATTAAAATCTGGTAATGCCAAAATAGGTTGTTCTATCACTTTCTGCTTCAACAACTCAAAACTTTTATCTGCTCAAGATGTCCACCTAAAATCCTTTCTGTCACTACTCATTGTCTTTGTCATAGGGTTACAAACTGAACTAAAATTTTTTATGAACTTCTAGTAGAAACTAGCCAATCCATGAAATGATCTAACCTCTCCAATGCTCTCTAGTGTAAGCCATTCAACAATTGCTTTCACCTTCTCATGGTCCATTTTCAATCCTTCCGTAGAAATAACAAATCCCAAATATACCAACTTTTCTTTCATGAAACTACATTTCTTGATGTTTATCAACAATTTCTCTTCTCTTGACCTTTGCAAAACTTGTCTAATATGCCACAAATGTTCTCCTTTTGTCTTACTGAAAATCAAAATATCATCTAAGTATACAATCACAGACTTACCCAAGAATTTCTTCAAGACTTCATTCATCAATCTCATGAAAGTACTCGGTGCATTTGTCAATCCAAAAGGCATCACTAACCACTTATAAAATCCTTCATTTGTCTTAAAAGCAGTCTTCCATTTGTCATCTTCTCCGATTCTAATCTGGTGGTATCCACTCTTCAAGTCTATCTTTGTGAAATATCTTGCTCCACTCAAACAATCCATGATATCATCCATCCTAGGTAAAGGAAATCTATACTTAACTGTGATCTTGTTTATTGCTCTAGAATCAATACACATTCTCCATTCTCCATCTTTCTTCAGTGCTAGCACTGCAGATATTGCACAAGGACTCAAACTTTCTCTGATCAAGCCTTTTCTCAACAATTCTTGTATCTATCTATTCAATTCTTCATTCTCTGCCAGTGTCATTCTATGTGCTGCTTTGTTAGGCAAACTTGGTCCCGGTATAAGACCCATGTGATGACTGATACTCCTTATAGGTGGTAATCCTTCAGGCACATTATCTGATATGATGTCTTCATACTCATTCATCAACTCTTTTATCTCCTCTAGTTGTTCTTCTTCAGTCTCTTTCTTCAATGCTTTAGGCTTCTTAGGGATCAAGGCATAACACATATTCTCATGTCTCAAACCATCCAAAAATTTCCTTCCATCTACCAAACAGATTCTAGCATTCCCACATACTTCAATCTTAGGATCATCCTCCAAAGGAATCAAAGTAATTCTCTTTCCATTTATTGTTATAGTATATGTATTCTTTATCCCATCATGTATTACTTTTCTATCATACTGCCAGAGTCTACCCAACAAGATATGACAAACATCCATAGGCATAATATCACACAAGTCTTCATCATGATAAGATCTAATATGAAATTTCACCAAATATTGTGCACTCACCAATACCTTATGATCATCCTGAATCCATGCTATCTAATAAGGCTTAGGGTGTTTCAATCTTTCCAACTTCAGCTTAGTCACCATATCCTCTAAAACTAGATTATCTAAACTACCACTATCAATCACAACTTTACAACACTTACCTCATGATTTGCATCTGGTTCAAAATAGACTTTACCTTTGTGATGGTTACTCATTTGCCTCTATTTGAAATTGTTCTCTCCCAATGACTAATGATTCTCCTTTCTCCAGATTGCCAACTGAACAAGATGATTCAATAGGTTTTTATTCAACATAGGCTGCTCTTCCACTATTTTCTATCCTCTTGCTTGTACTACCTTGATTACATTCAAATTCTCTATGTCCTTCACTTCCACACTTGAAACAAGTCTGAATATTCTCTTATCAAATCCTCTTCTATATCCTTCATTTCGGTATGAATTATAGTTGCCTCTGGGATGAAAATTTCTATCATTTCTTCGATAAACATTGTTATCTCTATCATCCTTCTTCAACAAGCTGTCAAACTTGTTCTACTCCACAGATGATCTATCATATCTAGCAAATGACCTCCCTCTCTGAAATTTACCTCCTCTGCCTCTCTGTCTTTGATCATATTTCTTATTCAGCTTCTCTTCAACTTTCAGTGCAAATTGATATGCTTCTTCCAAAGAGGTCATCCTTACCAAGCTTAGTTCTTCTTGAATGTTCAATCTCAGTCCATTGATGTATCTAGCCACTTTCTCCTTGCTCGCTTCACTATTTCCCATTCTTATGATCATTTTATGAAATTCTTTAGTGTACTCCTTCACAGATTTCTCCTTTTGTCTCAAGTTTTGTAATCTCTTCAACAGTTCCAACTCATAGTCAACAGGTATGAACCGATTCTTCAACTTTGTCACCATCTGGTCCCACTTTGTAATCTTTTCTTTTCCTCTCCTATTTGTTTCCAACTAAAATTCTTTCCACCATATAGAAACATGTCCTTTCAACTTTGTCTTTGCAAATTTCACCTTCTCCGAATCTTCAATTTCCTCATATTCAAAGTATTCTTCCATGTCATTTATCCAGTCAATCAATTCTTCCAAATTCAAATTACCAGTATAGTTCAACATATCAACTCTAGGTCTTTTTCTAATCTTTGAAATAGTGTGCAACATCTTTACTTGATCAGATTCTTCTTCTTCATGACCTTCTAGGGTTTCACCAATTTGTTCAGCAGATTGAAATTCTTCTTCATCATCACTTTCAATATTAGGTCTCGATGTCAATCCTCTTTGCCTATCTTCCTCAATAGCATCCAAATGAATTCACATTGTTCTCATCAATTCCATCATCTCATCCATTCTATTAGCCATTGTAGCAATAGGAGGAACTCTTCACAGCGACATCTTCCTAGGATCAAGTGTAAACTGCCTTAGGTTAGCGATCGGGCTACAAGGTGACAACTGCCTCACAATTGCCGATCGGTTGCAGCACAAGTAACCTACCTCAATTCGGTGATCTATCCACAACAAGATCTTATGGAATCCCCTTTGCCAATTCACTCCAAAGAATCAAACTTTCACTCTGATACCACTTGGTGCAGTCATGTTAGGAGGGTTCACAGAATGAACTATCGAGACCATGCAGCAATAGTAAACATAATGGAGACAACTCAAATAAATGGAACAAATGCAGACTCAGTCATTTAGTATATCAAACAATTCAAATACAAATTGGTCAGCAACATGTAGGCTTACAATTAGGGCTCACAGGCCTAATTACATACATGCGCAAGATGAAACTTTGAAGCTCCTTCACACAAAATCTAATCTATCAGATCTTTCCTACATGAATAGCTCCCTCCCTAAGGATCTATTACATTAATATATATCATCTCCAGACCAATAGATTCCTCCGCGTTGCCTAAGGAAGATCACAAACTCCAATGAAGAGCTGTAACTTGTTCATAGATAGGTCAGACCTAAATGAATAGAACACTTCCTCAAATGAATGGAACAATGTGTGGACCTTTGGGAAGGGTCGGCCATGAACCAAGGATCATTGAATGTTGTTTCATTAGGATCCACAAGTTAGGAAATGATCCACAAACCTTCTCCTTTAGCTGATTATCCAGAACTATTAGAATGCTCTGCTTTGAGAAAATAGTTGATCTTCTGATACTAATAACTTTCTGCTAACTGATCCAAATGCTTTGAATTCTTGATATGATGAAGATGAATGAATGTAGAAGCCAAGTCGAGATCCACAATATGTGTAATGCCAAAACTGAACCACAAGCTGAAACTACTTCTGAGTGCACTGCCTAGACTGAACTGGAAAATGAAAGAACTTAAATGTAAACAAACTGAAATGCAAACATTTTTGGTTGATGCAAGATTGCTCTTGAACCAGGGATGCTCCTGCATCATTCAGTCTTCTTCCCTTGCTCAATTTCTTTGGTTAGCCTCATTACCCCAGATTCCATCTCATATTTTAGAACAGAAACTTCTTTTGTCAGCTTCTCACATTTCTTTGTCATCTCTTCCAAAGCCTTATTCATGCCATTTTCTTCAGTAAGATTAACTAGTTGATGTAGTAGTTCCTTCTTTTTTTCTATTGATTTCTTTAATTTATCTTTTAGAAAGTCAATGCAATCAGTAGCATCCTTAAGGTTCGCTTTCAGGTCATCTATTTCTGCTTTGGACCGGTCAAGATCTTCTAAATCTAATTGAAGTGTTCTCTGAGTGAACCCATTGAAACTTCTTCCCAGATCTTCCTCAAGCTATTAGACTTCTTTCAAGGAACTTGACTCTGATACCAATTTTTAGAATTAGGGAAGACAACTGAGAGGGGGTGAATTAGTTGTCACAAAACTTTAATACTTACTACAGTTAATTCTTCTTTGCCATATATAAAAAATTAATGATTTAACAATGAAAAGTAAGAATCAATAACACATGAGCAGAAGCATAACAATACACTTGACACCAAGATTTTTAATGTGGAAACCTAGTTAAGGGAAAAACTACAGTGGGGGTTAACTGACAAAGATTATACTCTGTTAAAAGTATTACAAATGGGAAGACACATGCCTTTAGGCTCATTGCCCAGAGTTCACTACTCAAAAGAGGCTCACTACCTACAAGAATGATTACAAGAGGATTATAGATTGTTTGAACTAATGAATAGCATCTGCCAATGCAAGAATTCAATTTTAGTTAAGCATTGAATACTGATCTTACACATTTCATCTTTACTCTGCCCTGTTTACTACTCTGCCATAATCTAGACCTTAGATCTCTTCTCTTTTGCACTTCTATCTGCCTTTTTCGCATTTACTCCATATTCACATCATCACATCCCTCCAATACACTTGAATCCATTGGATATATATATCCACCTCAAGAAATTTAATCACCTTTCTTTCGGCCTTATGAAAAACTTAACAAACAATACAAGTACTATGTTCTGTGGGCTGAATCCATACACCAATATTGATGTGTACCAGAAATAACACTTGCATGTCATATACATGTCAGCCACTAACATTATATCACATACGCAACTTACCAAAACACTTTAACTAGATCTGCACAAGGATCTAACACAAGTCAGTGTATTCTTCACTAAATTGTTCTGTCATATTAGGACCCGGTACTCATATGCTCATAACTTTTAATCCCTTTGTCACTGGAGGCTGAAATCTTGGATTTAGATTGTCCTAACATTCCTCTACACTCCCTTAGATTCACAACACACAATGATTAACTGGAGAGATCTGCTAATCAAAATACTGAACTCTACTATATACCCTATTGCTGTCTATCTGGACTTGACAAATCTTGGAACTGACTTCTAGTATGATCTGATACTACACTGCGGATGTGTGGAATGGACTTAGTTGCCATCAATGACAACACATGACGTGCCTTGCAGTGTCTCTTGCCAACACAGCCATGCTTCTAAATAACTTCCAATCTGTAGACCGAGATCTTCAGTCAGCAAGAAATGCAGAGCAATCTTCTTGACTGTTCTTTAGTATGCAACTCACTGTCTTCACTATTTACTTTTTGATTCTTCCTGTAATGTCAGAAAATGTCCCCTTGGGGGATTTTCCCTCATAAGGTTTAGGTCTCGGGTCTTTAGTATGCATTTAGGACATTGTAGTTCATATTTTGGCATCCCGATGGAATGAGACCTAGGTTCCATGGCAAATTAGACCTAGGTGGACCCCTTGAGCTATACTCTACCCAAAATAGGGGGGAGGACTTGGGCACCCATGCCCTAGTCCTACCCCATTTTGGGGCAGCCCTAATTTTTGGGTGTCGATTTATGACCGTTATTTGGTCCTTTTGTTGACACAATAAATTTTGATTTTTAAAATCTTGGCGGGAGTGCTTGTAGTTGCATATATAAGCATGTTTAAGATTTTTATTTGTAAACTAGATGGTAATTGCAATGTTCAAGTGTTCTCAAGGTGATTCAAGGCTTCTATTGTGTTGCAAGAGAAGACTTGTGTGTTTTGTGTGTTGATATTTGCAGATTTGAGCATTAATTTCCTCATGGCACGAAGAGCATCTTCCTCCCATGAGAGCTTCACTACAAGGTGACATAATATTGTGTTTTCATCATTGATTCCTTTAGTTTTTTTCCTCTGCCTCACAAGGGCACACACTCTTTATCTCACAACAGTATTCGGAGACTTGAGTGTCCTCCAAGGCTTGACTGAGGCAAGCCTGTAAACATCACAACCCTCAAACCAAGTCTTGTGATTGCAGGTTACAAGTGTCACATTTGGGAAAAGTGGAGTTGCAGGAAGGATTGGAAGGCATCAAGGATTCAGGATCTAAAGAAAAGGACACATGAGCACTTCCCAGACTTGGGCGCTCACTCTAGTGTCCTCCACATCCAAGTTTTAGGAAATAGAAGTTACAGGGTTGATCAGTGTTGGAAGGAGGTCTGGATCCCGCGAAGAAACTGACACCTTGGACTTGGGCGCCTGCTCCAATGTCCCCAACTGTTCTGCTTTGGAACCTCAAAAATAGGTACTCTGTGATTTAGTATTTTACTCCTGTCTACAAGAGCTTTTTCTATTATTCATCAATTTGTTGTCGTATTTGCATATTTAGGGTTTTAATGGTCAATTGGGCATAAGAGAAGGAAATTTGATAATTAAATTCCCTAATCCACGTTTCCCTACATTTGCAAGAGACCTAGGGTATGATAATGCTCGTCACTCGACCCTAGATCCTTGAATGTATAGTGGAGAGGCAGATTTAAACATCTAAAATCTAGAACATTAACAAATCCATTTTTCCCCTAAACACTTCTAGAGGGGTTAATTTTCTCAATATCATCAACATATAAAGCTTCTAAACAAATAACAAAATAGGATACAATTGACACCAATGACAACAACGATATGTTGACATCAATGACAACACCGATTAGGCACATACTTGCAATAGGATTATCTGCATAACTTGGGCCCACGACAAAATACCATTGGATCGACCTTGTACACTGGGGGCTTTCCACTCTCAAGAACCAAGAGATAGAGTTCTGGTGACATAGGCTTGATGGCATGGGCACACCTTCACTCTTGTTTTGGAGACTTTTGTCTTCAAAGGATTCCTCTATAATCTAGGACGGTACATGGTGAGTAACTTCAAACATGATACTATACTTTGCACCATGTTATGTAGATGACCAATAAGGATTTTAGGCTTCTAAACAAGGGTTCATAGTGGAGGTACTCTGTAAACACCAATCTGTCTACAAGTGTGAGTCAGGAACGTTAGTTAAGATGCCCAGACCAACCTTGCACCCATATCCTAGTTTCACCCAAGCTTTGGGATTTCAATAAACATGACAATGATTGGATTGAGGTACAAATTTTTCTCTCCCCTCTTTATATAGTCCACTAGAGAAAAATATGCTAAAGGTCATCCCTTGGGTGATGAGGTCCCAAGGCATGCCTTCTCTACTAGAAAATAAAAATTGGGCCGTTGGTATTTCTTGTACACCCTCGATCGTGTAATTGTACCAAGTGGCAAGAGACAAGCCTGACTCCCAAAGTGCAAATGCACAAGACATGCCAAACAATTTTGTTCAATTTTAAAGCACCAAAAATCTAAATGCAAAAGTTGTCTTGTTAAATATTAAAGCACCAAATGGAAATGTGTGATTTGTCTTGTTTAATTTTAATGCATCAAAATGAAATGTGAAATTTGTTTATTCAATTTTAATGCACCAAAACAAAATGTGAAATTTGTTTGTAATACACCAAAACGAAATGTGAAATTTGTGTGTTCAATTTTAATGCACCAAAACGAAATGTGAAATTTATCTTGTTCAATTTTAATGCACCAAAACAAAATGTGAAATTTGTCTTGTTCAATTTTAATACCTTAAAATTAAAATTTCACTGATACCACGTGCTACACAAATGTTAGCTTGAAAGGATTAGAAAAATGCACACAAAGACGTGAAAATCATAACCTAAAACCCCAAATTTAAATAAAAAAATTAAAATATCTAAATTTAACTTAAGATTAAATGAAGACCTAAAATCTCATTTTAACTCTAAGATTAAATTAAATTAAAAACCTAAAATCTAAGTTTAACCTAAGATAAAATTAAATTAAAAACCTAAAATCTAAGTTTAACATAAGATTAAATTAAACTAAAAACCTAAAATCTAAATTTAACCTAAGACTTAAATTAAATTAAAACCTAAAATCTAAGTTAGAATTAATGTTAATTTCAAAAACCTAAAAAAAAATTAATGGAAATGGTTGGTTTTTTTTTTGTGTGTTTTGTGAAGGGCGGTCAGAAATGGGGGGCGGGAGATTGTGGTGGGTGTAGAGGGGAGGCGGTGGAGAGAGGAGCAGGGAGGGCAGAGCGTAGGAGCTACGGCGGAGGGAAGTGGAGTGTTGGCAGTGGGGAGTGCAGGGTGGGTCGTGAGGAGTAGAGAGGACAGAGGCGGGAGAGGGGTGTAAGCAGGGGATGGGGTGGGCTGGGCGTGGGCGTAGGGTTTGTTAGGTAGCGTAGGGAAAAGAGTAGCGGGGGGAGGGCGGGGGTAGGGTTTGGGTTTTTTTTCTTTATTTTATTTTTTTGTTTTGATTTTTGTTTTTGTATTTTTTTTCTTTTGTTTTTTATTTTTTAAAATTTTTAATTATTTTTAAAAAAATAATAATAATAAACAACAATTAAAAATAACTATCAAAAACTGATTTAAAAGAAATCTAACTATTAAAAATGGATTTAAAAATTAAAAAAAATTATGGAAAAACTCTATTTTTAAATTAATCGAATGTGCCCAAATGTAATTGTAAATTTCATCATAATATAACAAACAATCACACAATCCAGTAAATAAAATGAAATTGAAAAACAACCATAAACATCATTAAATGTAAAACAAATTCATTTTAATCGCATTCCATTGCTCTCCTCTATTTCACCTTAGGAGAAATGGCATAGAAGAAGAAAAGCAAAATGATAGATTTATGTAGATTTTTGTGAGAAGAGAAGCTAGGAAACTTTCTAAAATCATATTTAGTTAAGTGATAAAGATCAGAAAAAGTTTCCAAGATGAAGAGGAGATAGAAAATAGAGATGCTAAAAGGAGAGAGAAAAGCAAGAGATTGATATGGTAAGTGCTTTTTTAATTAAAATAGAATTTAATTAATTTGTGGCATATGAATAATTAAATAAATATAACTATTTATTTAACTAAGGAGGGAATTAACAATGATAATTAAATAAATAAAAATATTTATTTAACTATAGAAGAAAAATCTAGATAGTTAAATAAATAAAAAGTATTTATTTAATTATAAGCAGGATTAAAACAATGATAATTACATAAATATAAATATTTATTTAATTTGGAGGGAAGATTATCTAGGGCAATTTTTAGTGTCTACAATAATGGTACCTACAAATGAACCATACCACTCCAACTCCAAGCACCTGTATATATAGAGAAATATCAAGGATGGTGGTAGCTTCTAGAGAAAGCCACAAAAGAATCTCATCCAAATCTACATGGCCCAAATTCCAAAGCCATAAATCATGCAAAAGACACTTGTCAAATATTCCCTTTCATCCCTTACAACCCCCATACTTGGGTGCCCCAAATTTTCCCAAAATAGGTATGACAGATGCTCTTACATCGTCATAGAATCTGTCATATATGACAACACTTATAGTTGTAAGAGAATCTGTCATAACTAACTATTAATAAATGATTCTCTTACAACTTGTCATAGTCAAACTTGGGCGCTACTTTCTCCATGCAAAGATACTTCTTGACACTTGTCACACTTGTCATAGAATCTCTATTTCTAGCTCTTACATGTCATAGAATTTGTCATATGTCATAACCTCTTACACAACCCACAAGATGCCGACACATGGTAATAATACCACCTCAAAATGGGATGCCTAGATTTTTAAATGTTGGTCCTTGACCATCCAAGTCACCTTCCAAGTGAGGTGACATGTCAACATGCCACCTCACACTAAATGAAAAACTGGATGACCAATATTAAATACAATATAGAAAATTAAATAAATATACAATCAAATAATAAATGCTAGGAAATTACAAAGGTTGAGACACCTTAATTCCCAACATTCTCCCACTTGTCGAACACATTGCAAGAGCCAATAGAATGACAGGATTTAATTGCTAGGGGCCAAGACGCCCATAGAATCCGAACACCATATGAAATTCTTCGTGCTCATAGGTTTTGTCAAAGAATCTGCAACATTTGTTAGAGTGTCAATTTTCTCCAAATTCACCTTCTCATCCTGTACCATGTCACAAAAAATGGTACTGGAGATTAATATGCTTTGTCCTCACGTGGAAAGTAGGATTCTTCACCAAACATATGGCACTCTGACTATCACAACAAATGGTAATCTTCCATGCATCAAAACCAACATCAGAACATAGTCTCTTAAGCCAAATGGATTCCTTACAAGCATGAGTTGCTGCCATGTACTCTGCTCCAGTAGTGGACAAAGTGACCATAGGTTGTCGCTTACTCATGTCCAACTAATAGCACCACCAAATATAGTGAACACATAAGAATTGGCGGATCTCCTATTGTGAATGTCACCTACCCAACCTGAATCCACAAATCCTCGAATACAAAGTGAATGCTGAGGTCATGCAGGATAACCATGATAACATAAGGAATACTTAGAAGTACCTTATAAATATATGAACACTCTCTTCACTGCATCCCAATGTACCTATCTATGATTAGCCATAAATTAACTAAGGACTCCCACTACTTGGGTAATATTTGGCCTTGTACAGACTATAACATACATCAAACTTCTAACTGCACTAGTATATGGAACTATTTTCATATCCTCCATCTTAGAAGGAGACTTTGGATAGTCTGCAATAAATAACTTTGTCCCTGGATCATAACAGGAATAGTCAACAGTCCACAAGTTGTCATGTTGAATCTCTCCAACATTATGTTCATTTACTTACTGTAGCCTAACCAAAGTTTTCTGTTATGTTTGTCTCTTCTGATTTGCATTCTAATAATGTACCTGGCTGCCCCAAGATCTTTCATCTCAAACTGTGCTAACAACTGAGACTTCAAATTAAAAATCAAACTTTTACTATTCCCAATGAACAACATATCATTAACATATAATGCAATAATGAGAATGCAATCATTATCCATTTTATAATATACACAATGATCTGATTTCAATCTCAGAAATCCCAAACTCAACACAAAGGCATAAAATTTTTGGTGCCACCCTAGGAGATTGCTTCAAACCATACAAAGACTTTTTCAACTTGTAAACCATACTTTATTTACCTTTTAGTATGTAGTACTCTAGCTGTGACATATAGATTTCTTCCTCCAAGTCACCATGAAGGAAAGTTGTCTTCACATCCATATGTCCAACTTCTAAATCGTATGCTACAACAACCGATAACAAGAATCTGATAGATGTCAGCTTTGCAATGGGAGAGAAAATCTCACCATAATCTATTCCCTCAACCTGGGAATATCCTTTCATGACTAACCTTGCCTTAAATTTATCAACATTGTCGTCTGAACCAAACTTCTTCTTGAACACCCATTTGCATCCAACAGGCTCACATCCATCAGGCAAGGGTACCAGATCCCAAGTATTTTTTTTCTTCAAGGAAGCCATCTCTTCATCCATGGCCTCTTTCCAAGAATTTGCATCACACATACCCATATCCTCCCTTACAATTCTAAGCTTATCAGTGCTAGAAATCAAAGCAAAAATACAATTGGAATCATGCAATGAATAACCAAAAGTTGAGGTTGAGGTTCTTCTTATTCTTCTTCTTCTAAACTTTAAGAGCTACTAGAGCTCTCCTCATCATTGGGTCCAATAAATGTCTTCAGTTCAACTTTCTCAGGGGTGGAAGGAAGATGAACCACATCCTCTTTCTCTGGTTGTAGAACAACAAAAGAAGGATTGAGCTCTTCAAAAATAACACTTCTATACAAATATCTCTTAGCCACTAGATCCCAAATCTTGTACCTTTTCACACTGATGCCATTACCGATGAAGATACACTTCACAGCCTTGTTCTCCAATTTAGACCTCTTCTCCTTAGGCACATGTGCATATGCCTCACAACCAAGTACTTGAATGTGTCTCAATGAATGCTTTTTACTAGACCACACCTCTATAGGTGTCTTATCAACGAGCACCAATGTAGGAGACCTGTTAACTAGGTAACAAGTGGTAGCGACAGTTTTAGCCTAGAACTTTTGTACAAGGCTAGCTCCACTTAGCATACTCCTAGCCCTCTCCATCAACATTCTATTCATCCTCTCTGCAACTCCATTCTACTAAGGAGTATATAGAGTTGTCTTGTGCCTCTCAATCCCATGTTCTTGTTATAGAGTAAAAAGTGTCCTATCTTTTTACCTCCTTGTTTAGCTCCTAGGTCCCATTTGTTACATTATACATTCTAAATGTTCATCCTGATGCAAAATTGCCTGACACCAAGACAAATTGGGAATATGGGCCCTATACTTTACCTTATCCTAGACCCAAAAGGGGCTAAAATATTTGGGCGCCACCACCCAAGTCCTTCCTGATTGGTCGAGGCTAAATTAAGTATAGGTCGGCCTAGGACCTTTAAAAAGGTTTCTTCTTGTCAACTCTTTTGATTTAATCTCATGATTATGAGTGGGAAAATTGTTGCAAGTATGAGCAGTAAGTGTTGTCATTGATGTCAACACCTAAGGTCAACATCTAAGGAAGTTATTTGTATGAGTTTGAGCAAGTGTTTGAGAAAAACAATGTAGTATTTTTCTTTGCATATCCTGTAGATTGAATATCTTTGTCTGCGGTTTGAAAGTTATGTTAAAGGATGTCTGTAGTTTCTATGTCTCAAGTTTTAGCCTTTTGATGAAGGGGGTAAATCATAAAACACACAACAACAAAAATTACACATAGAAAATAGAACTTTCTTTATTGATTTGGACAACTTATTACATTAGAGAAGCTCAAATACAATCAGAGGAATCAACGCTCCACAGGCTACAACACATTACAGCTTCCTCTCACAAGACTCTGGAATCATCCGCCATCTATGACCCCAAATCTGCTAGGGTTTCTATTTTCCCGCCTCTTCTTGATTCTACACTTCCCCCCTTAACTCTACTATTGCCCAAGGTTCCCAAAAATGGTTATTAATAGCCTTTTTGGTGGCCAACAACCTAATTTCAAAATTTGCATCTCCCTCCAAAAATAGGTCAACTTCTGGGAGCCATAACTTTTGATCTGGGTGTCTGATTGATGAACCGTTTTATGCATTAAAAATCTCATAGAGTGCTCTATGCACTAAGAACCCGCTCTGCCAGTTCTGGCCATTTTCGAGCCCGTATAGGGAGGTTTAGTTCCTCAAACCTGAGTTTGAATAATTTTCAGACATTTTTTGGGAAATGAAAACTTTAATATCTTTCATCTCGCAAATGATCTTTGCATGATTCCTTCGCCAAAGGTCTTATTTTTCAGTTATGAAGCTTCCTGTAAATTTTCACTTCATTCCGTACCTAAATACAAACTTTCTGAAAATAGCAGGTTGCTATTTTTAGCAGTTTGGAAAAACTGAAAGTTCTACATCATTATTCAAGCGATTATGGAACCAAAACCACAAATTTTGAAAAGAAATAGAAAGAACATCAACAATTTTGAAACACATCTTTTTTTGGGTGATGCAAGATTGCCCTTACACCACTGGATGCTCCTGCATCAAACACCCAGGGTAATTTGAGAAGTGACCCTGTCACATCTCAGGTGTTTGTGTGAGGAAAACCCAAACGATCAACCTCTCTCTTAGACAACCAAGAAAAATCTTCAATAGGCCTCCCTTTCCATTTCACCAGATATTCTTCATATTTCCTATTCTAAGTACTTCTTCCCACATGGCTATCCAAGATCTCTTCTATCTTCTCTGTTGAAGTAAATGCTAGAATACTCCACTGTTCTTCTATTAGTCCATCCTCTATTCCACCTTCATGATATTCTGATAAATCAACAATGTTGAAAACAAGGGGAAATGTTGATCCCACTTGGCAGCTCTACCTCATATACATTTCCTGAATCATGTTTCTTCAAAATTCTGCATGGTCTAAATTTCTTCATTTTCAGCTTATTGTATGTTCCAATTGGGAACCTTTCTTTTGTCAAGTGAACCATGACTTCATCTCCTACCTGGAATTCCTTATATCTCCTCCTTTGATCTACCTTAGCCTTGTACTAAATATTCATCTTATTAATGTGCTTTCTCATCTCTTCATGCAAATTCTTCAGATGTTCCACAAAGTCTTCACCTTCAGCACTTGTCTTCTCTCCTTTGTCTAGCTTTCTTAACTCAGAAGCATTTCTTGGGCTATTGCCATATACAATCTAGAATGGTGATTTACTAGTACTCCTATTGACATAATTGTTGTAAGCAAATTTAGCCTGTGGTGAAATCAAATCCCATCCCTTAGGCTTATCTCCTACTAAGCATCATAGCAGGTTACCCAAACTCCTATTCACCACTTTGGTCTGTCCATCAGTCTATGGATGGTGTGCAAAACTGAACTTCAAATCTATCTTCAACTTCTTCCACAATGTCCTCCAGAAATAACCAACAAACTTGGTATCTTGACTTGAAACTATGCTCTTTGGTAGACCGTGTAATCTCACCACCTCCCTGAAAAATAATTCAGCAATATGAATAGCATCAGTAGTCTTCTTTCAAGGAATAAAATTTGCCATCTTTAAGAATCTATCCACCACCACAAAAATGGAATCATGTCCTCTCTGTGTCCTTGGTAAACCAAGAACAAAATTTATAATAATATCATCCCATGGCTTCTCTAGTATAGGTAGTGGCTGATATAGACCTGTATTCTGACTTGCTCCTTTTGCCATCTAACATACTCTGCAACTCTACACAAATTTCCTCACATCTTGCTAAAACTATGGCCAATAATAATTTTCACCAACAATAGCAATGGTCTTATCTCAACCAAAGTGTCCAACTAATCCTCCACTATACTTCTCCTTAATCAGGTTCTCTCTCATGGAACTCGTCGGAATGCACAACTGACTTCCTTTAAACAACATGCCATCTTGGATCATGAAATCCAACCATTTTGTCCTGTCCAAAGTAATAGGTTCCAGACAAGCTTTCCAAGCCTCTGCAAAATCTGGATCTTCAGTATACAAACTTTTGAGCTCATCAAACCCAACAACCTCTATCTTCATTTTTGTCAACAAGTTTTGCCTTCTGCTGAAGGCATCTGCAACTCTGTTGGACTTCCCACTCCTGTGCTTCAAAACAAAAGTATAGCTCTGCAAAAACTTAACCCATTTTAAGTGCCTTTGGTTCAACTTTCCTTGACTATTAAGATACTGCAAAGCCTGATGATCAATATATAAAACAATCTCCTTTGGTAACAAATAATGTCTCCATTTCCTCAAAGCTTGAACTATTGCATAAAACTTCTGATCATGAACATAATACTTTTTCTTGGCATCTTTAATCTTCTCACTAAAATAGGTGATGGGCTTACCTTCTTGGCTCAAAATAGCTCCTATAGCACTGCAACTAGCATCACAATATACCTGAAATAACTTATTGAAATCTAGAAGTGCCAAAAAAGGTTGCTCTGTGACTTTTTGCTTCAGTGTATCAAAGCTTTTATCTGCTCCTTTAGTCCATCTAAACTCTTTTCTATCCCCTCTCATTTTCTCAGTTAGGGGTACACAAATGCTACTAAAATTCCTGATAAACTTTCTATAAAAACTTGCCAAACC
Source organism: Cunninghamia lanceolata (assembly GCA_027924645.1). NCBI lineage: Eukaryota > Viridiplantae > Streptophyta > Pinopsida > Cupressales > Cupressaceae > Cunninghamia > Cunninghamia lanceolata. The sequence continues at coordinate 5,641,665 of BSBN01000627.1, forward strand.
ATGAAAAGATCTCACCTCTGTGGCACTCCTTGGTGTAGGCCACTCAATGATAGCCATTACTTTTTCTGGGTCCATCTTAAGACCTTCCTTTGAGACAACAAATCCCAGGTATACCAACTCCTTCTTTGCAAAGCTACATTTCTTCAGATTGATCAACTTCTCCTCCCTTAGATTCTCCAAAACTCTTCTGATATGCATCATATGCTCATCCCAAGTCTTACTGAAAATCAAAATATTATCTAAATAAACAATAACAAAACTTTCCAAAAATTCTTTTAGTACCTTGTTCATGAGCCACATGAATGTGCTCGGTATATTGGTTAGCCCAAATGGCATGACTAACCAATCATACAAACCCTCCTCTATCTTGAAGGCTTTCTTCCATTCATCTCCTTCTCTGATTTGGATCTAGTGATACCCACTCTTTAGATCAATCTCCGTGAAGTACTTGGCTCCACTCAAATAGTCCATTATGTCATCCATTCTGGGCAATGGAAATCTATATTTGATCGTGATCTTATTGATGGCTCAAGAGTCTGTACACATTCTCCACTCTCCATCTTTCTTTGGTGCTAGTACTGTAGGTATCACACATGGACTTTGGCTCTCTTATTAGCCCCTTCGTTAACAACTCTTGAACTTGTCTATTCAGCTCTTCACTCTCTACAAGAGTCATTCTGTGGGCTTCCTTATTCGACAAACTAGCTCCTGGTATCAAATCCATTTGGTGACTTATCTTCCTCACCGATGGTAAACCTTCTAGTACATTATCAGAGATAATATCCTAAAATTCTTCCAACATATCTGAGACTTGTGCTGGTACATCTTCACATTTCTCTTGACTAATCTTAGGAATCAATGCAAAGCAATGACACTCATGCTTGATACCGTCCAAAAAATTTCTACCATCTACCAAGCAAATTCTGGCAATACTACATACCTTTTCTTCCACCTCCTTCAAGGGTTTCAACTTATGACAAGATCCATCCTTTGTTAGGGAGTATGTGCTTGTATGGCCATCATGGATAGTGCTCCTATCATACTGCCATGGCCTCCCCAATAACATATGACATGCATCCATTGGTATGATGTCACACAACACCTCATCATGGTAGTCACCAATCTTGAACTTCACTAAACACTGCTCATTGATCAAAGCTCTATGGTCCTTCTGTAACCATGTAATTTGATATGTATGTGGATGCTTTCTTTTTGTCAACTTCAACTTGTCAACCATCTCCTCAGAAACAAGATTATCAGTGCTTCCTGTCAATAATAATATCACAACACTTACCTTCACATTTGTACCTTGTATGGAATAAACTCTTCCTCTGATTGGGTTCTTTCTCCTCATTCAACAAAGTTCTTCTAACAACTAGGGTTTCTCCCCTTTTAGCATCTTCAGAGCACTCAGATTGCACATCTTCATTGACATGTGCAACTCGTGCATTACCTTCAGGTCTTCTATTTGTCCTTCCTTGATGTTGTGGACACTTGTATGCTCAATGTTCTTCTTCTTCACATTAGAAACAGGTTCCTCTGAAACCTCCTCTTCCAGGTCCTTGCCCAGGTCTGCCTCTTCCTCTTCCTCTTTGCTCACGATTATTCTAGTCATGAGGGCGGTAGGTATTATCTCCTCTCTGATTTTGACTCGTGTCAGCTTCTTCACTTTTCTTTGAATCTTCATTGGTCTTCCACCAATTCTTCCACCTTGACCTCTTCCCGTTTGCTTGCTATCAAATCTTTTATTCAGCTTCTCTTCCACCTTCAGGGAAAACTAGTATGCATCTTTTATGGTGGTCATTCTGACCAGGATCAGCTTCTCTTGAATACTTGGCCTCCACCCATTAATGTAATGGGCTATCTTCTCCTTTTTAGGCTCTACATGGCCTGTCCTGATAGTAATTTTATAAAACTCTTCTATATACTCCTTAACAAACTTGTTACCTTGCTTCAATCCTTGCAGTTTCTTCAGTAGCTCCATCTCATAGTCCACAGGAATGAACTGCTTCTTCAGCTTCTCCACCATCTGATCCTATCTGGTGATCTTTCCTTTTCATCCTTTGTTCCTCTCTAATTGGACCTCCTTCCACCAAATACTGGCATGGCCCTTCAACTTTATTTTTGCAAACTTAACCTGATTTGGGTCCTCCACATCTTCATACTCGAAATACTCCTCCATGTCATTGATCCAATCAATAAGCTATTTTGGATTCAAATCTCTAGAGTATGTAGAAACTTCAATCATGGGCCTCTTTCCAATCTTTGAAATGACCCTCAACAACCTAACTTCTGTAGGATCTCCTGCAACTTCTTGTTCTTCCTCAGATAGCTCTTCTTCAACTTCATCTTTGCTTTCTTCTCTTGTTCTCAGATCAAACCCTCTTCATAGCTCCTCTTACAATACATCGATTTGTCTTTGCAGGGCTCTAAAACCCTCTTCCGTCAAAGCATTCCTCCCAATACAATTTCTTCATGGAGGCATCTTGATCTCCGTAGCAAACCCACAACCTCAAGTCTTGGTGCAAACTGCCTCACGGTCAGTGATCTATCTACACACTCAGGAACCCTTGCTCTGATACCACTTGATGAAGGGGGTAAATCATAAAACACACAACAACAAAAATTACACATAGAAAATAGAACTTTCTTTATTGATTTGGACAACTTATTACATTACAAAAGCTCAAATACAATCAAAGGAATCAACCCTCCACATGTTGCAATGCATTACAACTTCCTCTCACAAGACTCTGGAATCATCTTCCATCTGTGACCCCAAATCTGCTAGGGTTTCTATTTTCTTGCCTATTCTTGACTCTACACTTCCTCCCCTTAACTCTACTATTTCCCAGGGTTCCCAAAAATAGTTATTAATAGCCTTTTTGGCGACCAACAACCTAAATTCAAAATTTGCATCTCCCTCCAAAAATAGGTCAACTTCCGGGAGCCATAACTTTTGATTTGGGTGTCTGATTGATGAACCGTTTTATGGGTCAAAAAGCTCGCGGAGTGCTCTATGCACTAAGTACCTACTTTGTTGGTTCCATCCATTTTCGGGCCTGTACGAGGCCATTTAGTGCCTCAAACCTGAGTTTGAATAATTTTCAGGTGTTTTTCAGGAAACAGAAACTGTAATATCTTTCATCTCGCAAATAATCTTTGTGTGATTCCTTCGCCAAAGGTCTTATTTTTCAGTTATGAATCTTCCTGTAAATTTTCACTTCATTTTGTGCCCAAATGCAAACTTTCTAAAAATAGCAAGTTGCTATTTTTAGCAGTTTGGAAAAACTAAAAGTTCTACATCATTATTCAAGCGATTATGGAACTGAAACCACAAATTTTGAAAAGAAATGGAAAGAACATCAACAATTTTGGAACACCTCTTTTTTTTGGGTGATTCAAGATTGCCCTTACACCACTTGATGCTTCTGCATCACCTCTAGTTTGAAGATTTGAGTGAGTTCTGTTTACCAGAGTAAAAATTGTTTTTCTGAGTATTCAATGGTGACAGGGAGAATGTATTCTACTCTGCATTTCTTTGCATTTAAGCTTTATAGTCTGTGGTTCTGAGATTAAGTTTGGAATGATGTTAAGTGCCTTCAATTGAAATGGTTCATGATTTGGTGCTCTGCAAGTGATCTTTCCTTTGTGATAGTGGCTGATAGTAATGTTTAAGTGGTTCAATTTGAAGAATCTTTTAGATAGAGTGTTTGGGGGTTGTGTAGAAGTTCTTGGTGATTGTAATGTTCTTGTGGATGTCTCTAGATGATGTTCTTGATTTTGATTGGTCTACAAAGTGTAATTTAGATCATGGATGAAGCGTGTTCATAAAGGTCTTAGTGTTAACACTAGTTTTGGCCGACCTGGTTGCTTTCACTACTTGCAATTATGCTTTGGAGTTTGTGTTGGCATGTTGTTGCATGGGAGATTGCATTTGAGTGCCAGCAAAGGCATGGTGTGGTCTACATTCATTCTTTTCCTTCACAAATCTATTTAGGTCCAGACCTATTCTAATGTATGTATGTATGCCAACCTTGGAGATTGTTCCAATGGTTGATGATTGTAATACCAACCTTGATGTACTTTCCAAGGTTGATGAATTGTATAAATACATGTAATGAAGTCATAAATAAGGCATGATAATGCGATGATGCGAAGATAACTATGTTTTTTTGAGGAAGACAAAAAAGAAGAAGAATCAGTGCGCTTCAATGAAACTAAACCTTGGCATGGTATAGATGCTACTATCTTAGTTCACCAACTTCTAGCAATGAGCCTTTTTTAGCAGTGAGCCTCTTCCTTGGCAGTGAGCCCCTTCTTTTGCAGTGAGCATTCTAGGCAATGAACCCTAAGGTAGTGAGCCTTGTAAATTTTGATATATCATTTATATTGTGAGTTAATCCTCACCGTGGTTTTTGTTGGAATTAGGACAGACAACTGAGAGGGGGAGTGAATCAGTTGTCTCAAATCTTTAACACTTGTTGCAATTAATTCTTCTCTACCACTTATTTACAGATCATTATTATAACCATGAAAGCATGAATCAATAATACATGAGCAGAAACACAAATAACACACTTGAAACCAAGATTTTTAAAGTGGAAACCTAGTTAAGGGAAAACCATGGTAGAGGTTAGTCCACAAAAATTAATACCCTGTTAAAATTATTACAAATGGGGAAGGCACATGCCTTCAGGCTCACTATCCAGAGCTCACTCCTCAAAGAGACTCACTGCCTACACAAATGATTACAAGAAGATTATAGAGTGTTTGAACTAATGAATAGCATCTACCAATGCAAGAATTCGGTGTCAGTTAAGTACAAAATATTGATCTTACACACTTCATCTTTACTCTGCCCAGTTTACTATTCTGCCATGATTCGGTCCTCAGATCTCTTCTCCTTCGCACTTCTTTTTGCCTTTTTTGCACTTACTCCATCATCACATCACAATCACTCACTACAACACTTGAATCCATTGACTATATATATCTGCATCAAGATATTCAATCAACTATAGTCAGCTTCAAGAAAACATAGAACATTTATTAAAAACTCTACTTTGTTAGCTGAATCCATGCACAAATAATAAAGAGAACCAAAAACTTGTGTTCTCAAATAATCAATCATGTTAACCAATACCAATGATTGTCACTAATTGCTTATCCAACTTTTTTGTATCCAGACCAAGATCAAATACTAGGTCAGCCTATTCTTCTTCTGACTGTGCTAACTAACTGGACCCTAATACTTAGATGCTTATATCTTTTGAATCATTCATCACTAGAGGCTAAGATTCTAGATTTAGATAGTCCTAACAATCCTTATCACTCCCTTAGATCCGCAGTACATTGTGATTTACCACTGGAGAGATCCAAACTAAGATACTGGACCTTGTTACATGCTCTATTTCTATCATCTAGACTTAGACAAATCCTCACTCTAACTTTCGGTATGAACAAATCATGTAATGCAGATGTGTAGGATAGACTAAGTTGCCATCAATGACAACACCTGTCATGCATAATAGTGTCTCTTGCCAACAATCTCCCCCTTTGGAATTGATGGCAACACTTAGTGAAAAATGACTAAGTGTTGGAACAACTCCCCCTTTCTATGTACACTTGTGCTTTTCATTGTTCTCCAAAGCTCCCCCTTTGTTGCATTCCTCATTTTTCACTACTCTTCACTACCCCTTTGACATCAATGGCAAAGGGTGGGATCCGTAACCAAAATTTGTACAAAAATCTTATATACCAAGCCGCATATGTACAAATAGTCCTTAAGTCTTATTTACATAAACTTAAGTATATCACCAAAAATGTTCTTCAATCGTGCCAGCTCACTATCCCAGCTCTTCTTTACAGCATTCAAAATTGAGATGTGGCCATTGAATAGGAATGCTTGTGACTTTGTTGTCCATAGATCAATTGGGTCACCTGAATGAGCTGTAGCTTGGGCTTTGGTCAGAGCATTAAACATTGCTTCCATCTTGGGAGAAATTAGTCCCCAGAGCTCACTCATCCTTGCCTCAATGTTCTCCTTTTCTTTTGTCAATCTCTTTATTTTTTCAATCAGGCTAATTTCGTGACACTCCTTGCTTGCCACTGATGTTGTCACATGATCAAAAGATTTGGATACACTAGATAGTTTCTTCTTAGACTCATTTATTTTATCTTCAATATCCTCTATACCTTTAGGACAAGATAAGCAAAATTTATATACATTTCCTCCTTCTGTAAGAGAATTCTAAATACTCTTTACACTGGCATCCAACACCATTCTATCTACTCTAATCAACCCCTTTAGAGAATCAAATCTCTTATCATTGAATTCCTTTTGAACCTTGACCTCTGTAAACTTCTGTAGAGATTCAAAATGAGAACTTACTGAGTTTATTAGATTTTTCAATTGGCTCGATGGAGATGCCAAAGAATCCTTCTAAAAAGTGGGCATGATCTTCTCCAAAATTCCTAATGCTAGGCCAAGTAGCTCACTATCTTCTATGTGAGACTTCAAAATGTCTTATCTGACTTTAGCTTGAGAAATGGATGCCAACTTTATCTTTTGCACCAGAGATAAGGTATCAAAATTTATTGGACCTTGTATAATGTCCTGATCTTCTTCAATTTGTTTGTCTCTTTCCAGAATTTCCTTCACTGCTTCTACAGTGTCTCTTGTCCAAAATGATGATGTATCTATTTGATCCTTACTAGTACTATCAACTGGATTGTCCTGCTTGAGCTCTTCATCAACCTTTGCAGTCTCTTCTTCTTTTTCAATTTTGTCCTTGGCCTTTTCTACTTCTTGGTCCTCAGCTTTTTCTGTTTCATGCTCTTTATTCTTCAATGAATCACCTTCAATTTGATCATCTATTTCAACATTCATCTCTATATTTTCTTTTCCAGATTGATCCAAAGGAGCTTGAATACCTCTTGCATCATTAGTTTTATCTGTCATCTCCTCATCTTCTTTGTTTATTGCTTCCTCTTCTGGAACAAAGGAGTCATCTATTTCAATTTGTTGCTCATTCTTCTACTATTCTTCATCATCTAGAACTGATGTGTCATCAACAAGTTCATCTAAAACCACAAAGAATTTGTTCTTGTCCAATGCTTTCCTTAGAATTTGTTCAGTTTCTTGGACAACTTCATCTATGTCTCCAATCATCAATATGTTCATCCTTGTCTTACTCCTGAATTCATTTTTGACCTCTTTAAAATTTTTATCTACTTCTCTGCTAGAGATCACCAGACATAGAGTGGTTAACACATGTTCCCTCAGCTCCATATCTTTTGTCTTGGCAGCTTCTTTCCTAATTTCTAGAATATCTCTCAAACCTTTTGGAACTTTTGACAAAATTTCTACCAGTGCTCAATTGAATACATTCAAGTACTTGATAGCGGCTTCTTCCAAAAGTCTTACGTCAGTATCATTGTAAAGATCATAGAATTTTTTCATTGGCTTTAAATTCCCATCAATAGTGATTGTCTTAACAATGTTTTTCATAGAGGGAATTGGCTTCTCAACATCAGCCTCTAACTTCTACCTCTTATTTGTCTTTTTACTTCTAGAAGGCTTCTCTTTTGACACTTTAACAGCTTTAGTGCCTGTGGCCTTCAACTCTTTAAGCTCTTCATCAAAATCTATCTTTTCTTCATTCTCTTTTTCCAAACTGTCATATGACCTCTTTGCCTCTACTTTGGTTCTTTTCTTTTCCTTACCAGATGATATGTCTTCTGGTTTCTTAGATTTGGTAGGTTTTGGAGGAACAAGGGTAGCAACAGAGCTCCTAGTGGTCCTTGGTGTGGAAGAGGATTCTACTGGAGCACTTGCTTGTTTCTTATCCTACTTTTCCCTCTCAACCTTTTCAGTTCTTTCCCGAAATTGCCTCACAGCTTCCTTGATGAGGCCTAGATTCTCGACCAACTACTCAACTTCTTTCGTTACTTTCCTATTGGTTTTAGGTTTTCTAAGTTCAACATGTAGTTTCATACATAGCTCCTCATATGTCCCAAATCTTTCAACTGTTGTGTCCTTTGGCTTGCTCAAAAGGTGTTGAGCATACATATTCAAAAATTTCTCATCTACCTCATACCCCATGGGCATGATCCAAATACTTCTGGGTTCTACTGCTTCCATTAAGCACTGATTAGTGTCCACCATAAAATAGATTTCATTCTTGTATTTCTCAATAACTGATTTAGGGATTGTTTCCCTAGAATGCATCATACTCTGAAAATTCTTGAAGTATCCCCAGATTGTAGTTTTCTATGCTTAGAGTCACCAATGCTTTGTAGATGATCTCTTATCTAAATAGCAACTGGCATGTCATTAGTCCAGTGCACACCCTTTACTCCAGGCACCTCATTCATGAAGTAGAAAAATAAACATATAACCAAAGAACCATATTTGAAGGTGTTTGTCTTGTCCTTCTTGATTTTTCTCAAGTTCTCAATTAGTTGGTTCTGTAACAACTCACAAAGGTCATAATCTACATTTTCTTTCAACATTTTGTATGCAACATATATGGCCATTCTGGACATAGAATTCTCCTTGCTGGAGTGATAAATCTTGTATCCAATTACCATTGAAGCAAATTTAACATCTGGATCAATAATATCATTGATAGTCATTTCCCTCTTGTCAAATTTTGCACCGGTTGCATCAATTACGATTTGGTTCTTTACGGATTTCAACATGGGTAAACCACTGGTTGAATTTAACCTAGTTACAATCCTAATAGCATCCTTTGTAATATTAAATGGTTTCAATAGCCAAATAAACTCATCATGCATTCAACTCAAGACATATCAAACCCACTCACTCTCATCAAATGCCAGAAATTTAATGACTTGTAGAAAATGTTTACTTTCTAGGGCTTTGTATTCTGGTTTCAATTCATATTTAACATCCCTTAGGTAGTTGTCAAGCAAATCCAACAATTTTAGATTCCCAAATTCATCTATGCTACAGTGGATGTATGCCCTAATATCCTTGACATGCAGTACTCCATATGGGACACCAAAAAATGCTCCTAATGGTTCAACTTCAACTAATTTCTATGGATGCTTCTTGAATTTTGGTTAGGGCCTTTCAGTAATATCAATAACAAGAGGAGTAGCCATCTCAAAAGATTACAAGTTCAAAGCTTTGTAGAAAAATGCCTTTGTCTTCCACGGAGTTAGGGTTAGCTGATGAATTTGTTGGTCGCACGTCAAATCCTTGAAATCTTAGCTCAAGTGCTCTTCAGTTTACTCTCTTCAAATGTAAAGTGATCCAAATGAAGAATGAATGACCTTTTTATGCTTCACAAAACCTAATTTGCCTTTGTAATAAATGCTCTACCCTAACACATCTGGTTACACTTTTTCTACATATAGTCAACCTTCAATTGCTTTGTAAATCACCATGTCCACTTCTTTTTTTCTAGAAATCTTTTCAAATGATCTGCAATAACCCAAATTATCTTCTCTCATCATGCCAGGTTCAGGCACATGCTAACTGGCTGGGGGAATTAGATTTTCAATGTAGTTCCCCCTGAGCTAGAGCTCCTAATTCAATTCTTGGAGGGATTACCAGCACCAAATTCTGGTGTAGACCCATCACCATTATTCGTTTCACCTTTCTTTAGCCATGTCATGTTCATTTCATTCTGAATCTCATTCATATCAACTTTGCCCTTTCCTTTGTCTTGTCTCTACTCATCCAGTTTTCTGTTTACCGGACCTCTTCTTTCATTATTCCTACTTCTGTAGAATCTTGCAATATGACTGGATTAGTTACAATTGAAGCACACAACATTTCTTTGCCCATTTGATTGATTTCCTCTTGTTCTACACTGATTAGCCATATATCCAAATCTATTACATGCAAAGCATTTGCCATTGAAAGAACTACCATTTTCTTTATTGTTAGAGTTATTCATTATCATACTTTTGCATTCATTGTATCTATGACCATACCTCTTACACTTGACACATTGATCGAAGAAGGATGGACCACTTTGATTTACTCTACTTCTGCACTGAGCATCTCTATGACTAAATTTATTGCAATTGAAACAATTTCCATTGAAAGATGGATATCTTTGAGCATTAGGCTATCTTACCGGAGGTCTTCTAAGTCTGTTTCTCCCATTCCTTGATTGAGAATTTCTTTGTTTGGATCTGGAGCTTGCACCTTTCTCATACCCAAGACCATGCTTATCATCAACCTTCTTCTAACTCTCAAGTAGCACTTCAAGTTTAGCTGAGCTTATCTTGAACTTCTCCTTGTATTCATTTGCAATTTCTAGGTCATCTTTGAGAGTGACAATTTGCCTTTCAAGTTCCTCCTCATTATATATGTATTCTTATAGATAAAATTTTAGGTGGCCAATTGTTTTGTCCATTCTACAACATTCTTCTATTCTTTCCTTCAGAGTTTGATTAAGGTCTTCTTCAGTCTTCTTCTTGTCCTCAATTTCTTTGGTTAGCCTCATCACCCCAGATTCCATCTCATGTTTTAGAACAAAAACTTCTTTTGTCATCTTCTCACATTCCTTTGTCTTTTCTTCCAAAGCCTCATTCATGTCATTTTCTTTAGTAAGATTAGCTAGCTGATGAAGTAGCTTCTTCCTCTTTTCCATTGATTTCTTTAATTTTTCTTTTAGCAACTCAATGCAATCATCAGCATCCTTGAGGTTCACTTTTAGGTCATCTATTTCTACTTTGGATCGATCAAGATCTTCTAAAGCCAATTGAAGTTGTTCTCTAAGTGAACCCATTGAAACTCCTTCCCAGATCTTCCTCAAGCTGTTAAGCTTCTTCCAAGGAACCTTGCTCTGATACCAATTATTGGAATTAGGACAGACAACTAAGAGGGGGGGTGAATCAGTTGTCTTAAATCTTTAACACTTGCTGCAATTAATTCTTCTCTACCACTTATTTACAAATCACTATTATAACCATGAAAACATGAATCAATAATACATGAGAAGAAACACAAATAACACACTTGACACCAAGATTTTTAACATGAAAACCCGGTTAAGGGAAAGCCAAGGTGGAGGTTAGTCCACAAAAATTAATACCCTGTTAAAAGTATTACAAATGGGGAAGGCACATGCCTTCAGGCTCACTACCCAGAGCTCATTGCTCAAAGAGGGTCACTGCCTATAGAAATGATTACAAGAAGATTACAGAGTGTTTGTACTAATGAATAACATCTACAAATGCAATAATTTAGTTTTGGTTAAGTACAAAATATTGATCTTACACACTTCATCCTTGCTCTGCCCAGTTTACTGTTTTGCCATGATCTAGTCCTTAGATCTCTTCTCCTTCATACTTCTTTTTTCCTTTTTCACACTTACTCCATCATCACATCACAATCTCCCACCAAAACACTTGAATCCATTGGCTATATATATCTGCATCAAGAGATTCAATCAACTATAGTCGGCTTCAAGAAAACTTAGAACATTTATTAAAAACTTTGCTCTATCAGTTGAATCCATGCACAAATAATAATGTGGACCAAAAAATTGTGTTCTCAAATCATCAATTATGTCAGCCAATAGCATTGATTGTCACTAATTTCTTATCCAACAAATTTTCTATATCCGAACCAAGATCAAATACTAGGTTGACCTGTTCTTCTTCTGACTATGCTAACTAATTGGACCCTGATACTCATATGCTTATATCTTTTGAATCCTTCATCACCGGAGGCTAAGAATCTAGATTTAGATAGCCCTAACAATCCTTATCACTCCCTTAGATCTACAACACACTGTGACTTACCACCAGAGAGATCCAGACCAAGATATCAAACCCTATTACATGCTCTATTTCTGTCATCTAGACAGACAAATCCTTACTCTGACTTCCGGTATGAAAAAATCATGTAATGCAGATGTGTAGGATAGACTTAGTTGCCATCAATGACAACACATGTCATGCGTAACAGTGTCTCTTGCCAACAGTTTTTCCCTCATTAGGTTTTCCACGTCAAAATTCAGTGTCTTATGTGTTGAATGTGCTTGAGTTTCTGATTTCATTCTTTCATGGTTAAAACATAATAACAGTGATTAAGTGGTTGATGTGTTGATTCTTATAAGAAGTTAAGTTTTGTTCACAATGGATTCACCCCCCCTCTCAGTTGTCTTGTGCATTTCAACAATTGGTATCAGAGTGAGGGTTCCTTGGAAGAAAGCCTAACAGCTTGAGGTAGACCCTGGATGGTACACAAGAAGTAAACTTTGCAATTCAATGGAACGATCTATGCTCTCTTGAAGGTATGAATGAAAAGTTATTTAATTTCTCTTGGTTCTAGTGTTTGGAAGATGGTAGATACAAAGTATACTATTCCTCAAAATGGCCCATCATCTGAAGATGAAGTCAAATAGTATGAGTTAAATGGAAAGGCTAAAGATGCTCTATTAAATGCTTTATCCAACACTGAGTTAGTGAAATTTATGGGTCTAGAAACTGCTCATGAGATCTGGGTTAAGTTGAAAAATTTATATGAAAGAGATGATTCTGTAAAGAGAGCCAAATTACAAAACTTGAAGGTGAGGTATGAAGCACCGAAGATGAGTGATGATGAGAACATAACAATCTACATGCAAAATGTTGATGAAATTGTCAATGTAATCAAAGGTCTTGGAGGAACTATTGATGAGAATGAGGCTATGCTAAAGATTCTTAGATCATTTCCTAAATCCTATAGTCACAAGGTGTCTGTAATTGAAGAAATTATGAGTGTGAACAAGATTACAAAGGATCAGTTGCTTGGAAAGTTCATTGCATTTGAGATGAGAGAGTTTGGTGATGCTCTTTCAAAGACTAAGACTGCTTTTAAAGCCAATAATTTAGAGAAGACCTCAAGATCTAAGAAGTATGCTATGGAACCAGATGATGACCTTGATGAGATTGAAGCCAACTTTGTGGACATAATGCAAGAGGTATCGGTAAGTTCAAAGGTAAATTACCATTCAAATGCTTTACTTGTGGTAAGATTGGTCACTATGCCTCAAGGTGTCCGGAGAGAATTGAGAAAGGCAAGAAGAAATTTGAAAGGAGACCTAGGATTGTAAAGAAATGCTATTATGTTAGAGATGGTGATGGTGTAATAGATGATGAGTCTGATGATACTAGTACAAATGAATGCTTGTTTATTACTATCAAGGAAGAACCTGTGTCTACTAATCTTGCTAGCTGTGTGAAGGAAGAAAAACCAGTGGAAGAGAGTGCTTTGTCTATCTAACAAGTTGAGAAAGATAAGGATGAATGGATTATTGATAGTGGATGTTCACATCACATGACAGGAGATAAAATGGTGCAATCACGGTAGGGGGGTTCATGAAATGAATAGTCCAGACCATGTAGCTAGAATAAAAACAATGGAAGCAACTCAAAGATATGGAATAAATGTAGATTCAATCATTAAGTATATCATAAAAATATAGGTTGACCAAAAATATGCAGGCTTACAATTAGGGCTCACATGCCTGATTACAAAATATTAGAATATGCTCAAGATATAGCTTTGAAGCTCCTCTTAAGAATTCAAACTAAGAACTATGAATCAATTGCTAACTACTTTCCTAGGAATCTATTACATCATTATATATCATCTCCAAATCACAAGATTCCTCCAATTCGGCCAAGGAAGATCACAAGCTCCAGTGAAGAGTTGTAACATGTGTACACGGACAGGTTAGACCTAAATTCATAGAACACCTCCGCAAATGAATGGAGTGATGTGCGTATCTAAGGGAAGGTCGGCCACAAACCATAGAACATTGAATGATGTGTCATTAGGCTTTGAAGGATGTGAAATGCTCCACAAGTCTTCTCCTTTAGTTGATTGTCCAAAACTATTAGGATGCTCTGTTATGAGAAAATAATTGATCTTCTGATAGCGATATCTTTCTAGTATTTTAACTAAATGCTCTGAGATTTGGATATGATGTGCATGAATGAATGTAGATTCTAAGTCCAGCTCTGCAAGGTTTGAGATGCAACTGTGGTAGAATGCAAACCAACATACAAAAACTGCTACTGATTGAACTAAACTGGAAAATGAAAAGAAACAAACTAAACTGCAAACAAACTGAAATGCAAATGTTTTTGGTTGATGCAAGATTGTTCTTGAACTAGGGATGCTCCTGCATCAGACATCTAGGGTTATTGAAAAAGTAAGTCCCTCACTTTGTAGGGGCTAGAGGAAAACCAAGATGGTCCACCTCAACCTGAGAAATCCATGATGAATCTTCTTCTGGTATGCCTTTCCACTTCACAAGATATTCTTTGTATTGTTTTCCTCTGGTGCTACATCCAACTCTACTGTCCAAAATATCTTTGATCTACTCTGGTGCTTGTTATGGTAACTTCTTCCTTAAGTCTTCTTCCATGTTGTCACTGATCTCTACTTCATGATACTAATGTAGGTTTGCAATGTTGAAAATAGGTGATATACCCAATGTCTCTAATAACTTTACTTCATATGCATTTCCTGAATCAAATTTCTTGAGTATCCTATAAGGTCCAAACTTCTTCATCTTCAACTTGTTATATGTCCCAACTGGAAATATTTCTTTTCTCAAGTATTCCATTACTTCATCTCCAACTACAAATTCCTTATGTCTTCTTTTCTCATCTTCGTGTTCCATATATTTTCTATTCATCTCTTCCAAATGTTTCTTAACCTGATTATGCACTCTCTCCATGTGCCCTGCAAATTCTTCTGCTTCTGTACTTCTCTTGTCTTCTGAATTGATGTCTCTCAATTCTATAACTCCTCTAGGATTCACTTCGATAATAATCTCAAAAGGTGTACTTCTAGTACTCCTATTCACTAAATTATTGTATGCAAACTCTGCTTGTGATCAACAAGTTTCCCAAACTCCTATTCAGTACCTATGTCTGCCCATCAATCTATGGATGAAATGTTGAACTGAACTTCAAATTTGTTTTCATCTTCTTCCAAAGGGTCTTCCAAAAATATCCTAGAAATCTTGTAGCTCTATCTGAAATTATGCTCTTAGGTAATCCATGCAATCTCACAATCTCCTTGAAAAATAGGCTAGCTACATGCACTGCATCAGTTGTCTTCGTACAAGGTATGAAATGTGTCATCTTTGAAATTCTATCCACCACTACAAATATCAAATCATGTCCTCTCTATGTCTTCAGAAATCCCATTACAAAATCCATGCTTATGTCTTCCCAAGGTCTCTTTGGTACGTTCAAAGGTTTATATAATTTAGTATTCTAACTACTCCCTTTTGCAACTTGACAAACTTTGCAACTCTACACAAATTTCTTAATGTCCTTATGTATCTAACGCCAAAAGTAGTTTTCACTCACTAAAGCCATTGTCTTGTCAATACCAAAATGTCTTACCAATCCACCACTATGATTCTCCTTGATCAAATTATCTATCATTGAACTTTTAGGTATGCATAACTAATTTCCCTTGAACAACATATCTTCCTGAATAAAATAGTCCAACCACTTACTCCTATTTGTCACAATAGGTTCCTTACATTTTTTCCAAGGTTATACAAAATCAAGATCTTCCTTATACATATTCTTCAATTCATCAAATCCTATCACTTCAACTCTCATCTCTGTCAACAAATTCCTTCTCCTACTCAATGCATCTACAAATTTGTTTGATTTTCCGCTCCTATACTTCAACACAAAAGTATAACTCTGCATGAACTCTACTCATCTCATATGTCTCTGATTCAACTTACCTTGACTGTTCAAATATTACAAAGCTTGATGATCTGTATACAACACAAACTCCTTAGGCAACAAGTACTATCTTTGCTTCTTCAAGGCTTGAATTATGGCATAGAACTCTTGATCATAAACTGAATATATTCTTCTTGCATCATTCAACTTTTCACCAAAATATGCTACAAGTCTACCTTCTTGACTTAACATTGCTCCTATTGCATTCCCACTTGCATCACAATCAACTTGAAATACCTTATTGAAATCTAGTAATGCCAAAATAGGTTGCTCTATCACTTTCCACTTTAATAGTTCAAAACTTTTATCTACTCCTAATGTTCACTTGAAATCTTT
This sequence comes from Cunninghamia lanceolata, assembly GCA_027924645.1. Taxonomy (NCBI): domain Eukaryota; kingdom Viridiplantae; phylum Streptophyta; class Pinopsida; order Cupressales; family Cupressaceae; genus Cunninghamia; species Cunninghamia lanceolata. Next base: position 5,657,754 of record BSBN01000627.1, read on the forward strand.
CCTGTCACCTCTCATTGTCTCTATCATAGGGTTACAAATTGAACTAAAATTTCTAATGAACTTCCAATAGAAACTAGCTAATCCATGAAATAATCTAACCTCTCTAATGCTCTCTGGTGTAGGCCATTCAACAATTGCTCTCACTTTCTTAGGGTCCATCTTCAATCCTTCCGCAGAAATCACAAATCCCAAATATACCAATTCTTCCTTCATGAAACTACACTTCTTGATATTTATTAGCAATTTCTCCTCTCTGTCTCTACAATACTTGTCTAAAGTGCTGCAAATGTTCTTTTGTCTTACTAAAAATTAGAATGTCATCCATGTATAAAATAACAAACTTACCCAAGAATTTCTTCAAGACTTCATCCATCAATCTCAAGAAAGTACTAGGTGCATTTGTCAATCCAAAAGGCATCACTAACCACTCATATAATCCTTCATTTGTCTTAAAAGAAGTTTTCTGTTCATCTCCTTCTCTGATTCTGATCTGATGGTATCCACTCTTCAAATCTATCTTTATGAAATATTTTGCTCCACTCAAACAATCCATGATATCATCCATCCTAGGTAAATGAAATCTATACTTAACTGTGATCTTGTTGATTGCTCTAGAGTCTATACACATTCTCCATTCTCCATCTTTCTTTTGTCCTAACACTGCAAGTACTGCACAAGGGATCAAACTTTCTCTGATCAAACCTTTCCTCAGCAACTCTTGTATTTGCCTATTCAATTGTTCATTCTATGTGCTGCTTTGTTAGGCAAACTAGCTCTAGGAATAAGATCCATGTGATGACCAATACTCCTTATAGGTGGCAATGCTTCTGGTACATTATCTAATATTATGTCTTCATACTCTATCAGAAACTCTTTGATCTCCTCCGGTTGTGATTCTTCAGTCTCCTCCAATGTTTCATGCTTCTTAGGAATCAAGGCATAACACATATTCTCATGTCTCAAACCATCCAGAATTTTTTTTCCATCTACCAAAAAGATTCTAGCATTTCCACATACTTCACTCTTAGGATCATGTTCCAAAGGGATCAAGGTAATTCTCTTCCCATTTGATGTTATAGTGTATGTATTCTTTCTCCCATCATGTATAGATTTCCTATCATACTATCAAGGTCTACCCAACAAATATGACACATATCCATATGCATAATATCACACAAGACTTCATCATGATATGATCCAATATGAAATTTCACCAAACATTGCTCACTCACCAGTACCTTATGATCATCCTAAATCCATGCTATCTAATATGGATTAGGGAGTTTCAATCTCTCCAACTTTAGCTTAGTCATCATCTCTTATGAAACTAGGTTATCTGAACTACCACTATCAATTACAACTTTACAACATTTACCTCTTGATTTACATCTAGTTCTGAACAAACTTTTCCTATACAATGGTTCCTCATTTGTCTTTGCTTGAAATAGTGCTCTCCTCATCACAAGTGATTCTCCTTTCTTAGGTTCACCAATTGAACCCGGTGATCCAACATGTTATTCTTCCACATAGGCTGTTCTTCCATGGTTCTCTGTCTTCTTGCTTGTACTCCCCTGATTACATTCAAAAGCTCTATGTCCTTCACCTGTACACTTGAAACATGTTCCTATGAATGTTATCCTATCAGGTCATCTTCCTTCTCTTTTGTATCCTTCAATTTGGTATACACTAGGGTTTCCTCCAGGGTAGAAATTTTTGTCATCTCTCCGGTATACATTGTTATCTCTATCCTCCTTCTTGAATGTATTCTCTTGTCTATTCTACTCCACAAATGATCTCTCTCCTTCAGAAAATGTTATACTTCTTTGAAATTTACCTCCTCTACCTCTTTGTCTCTGATCATGTCTCTTATTCAACTTCTCTTCAACTTTTAGGGAAAACTGATATGCTTCCTTCAATGATCTTAGCCTTACCAAACTTAGTTCTTCCTAAATGTTCAATCTCAGTCCATTGATGTATCTAGCCACTTTCTCCTTGCTTGCTTCACTATGTCCTGCCTTTATGATCATCTTATGAAATTCTTCAGTGTACTCTTTTACAAATCTCTCCTTTTGTCTCAAGTTTTGCAATCTCTTCAATAGTTCCAACTCATAGTTAGCAGGTATAAAATGGTTCTTCAATTTTGTCACCATCCTATCGCATTTTGTTATCTTTTCTTTTCCTTTTCTATTTCTATCCAACTGAACTTCTTTCCACCATATAGAAGCATGTCCTTTCAACTTTGTTTTT